>OX031008.1:15000000-17500000 GCA_943735925.1 Pollenia amentaria | reverse complement strand
AAAAATGTTACAGGTGCAATTAAGTGAGAAAAACTGTTGTTTCTTTCAATTTATGGCATTTTTGTTTGATATCACAAATTTCAATCGGAAAGTTTCTCGACGCGGGAGTTACAGAACATGGGCACTGGTTTCCCTGGTAATAACAAACACCACAAATTTAATTATTCTGAAAGATTAACATGTGTTTGATTCATTTCAATTTATTTATATTTTTAAAATTATTTTAAATTATTTACGCCCAAAGAAAAAACATGGTTGTGGTAAAAATATTCTAAGAGCAACATATTATGATAAGATTCATGATTGTAGTCAACATAATTTAAATGTCGTATGTGGATTTTTTGCGGTTTTGAGTTAAGATCGATTCCTTAGGTTTTCCGACCTGATCTTTCATTTGGCGTAATCGTTTTTCGATAACTCATACGGTTTTCGAGATGTGGAGTGTTGAGTTTGTCGTATGTGGTATTTGCTGAAGCAATTTTCAAATGAAATGTGTTCAAACTCAATTTACTCGAAACTATCGGAATCCACATACGACAATTAAATTATCAGCCGACAATATTACGATTACGATTTAATCATATTATGACCTTAATCCTAATTTGTTTTTATTACATCATATTATAATATAATGTAATCATATTATTATCATGTTAATCATAATAATTTAAGAAGTAATCATTTTATTATCATGTTAATCATAATAATATGTAGATTAAATCTAAAAGCGAAAAATATTTTTTATGTATATTTATGCTTATTTACTTACTGGCAACCTTAACGTTAAACTGTTACAGATGTTTCACACCATAATTTGATGCAACTTTAAACATAATATTTTTAACCTATTTTTTGTCGTAGGTCGCATAGTTTATAAATTATTTTATAGAATTTTTATTCTTTTTCTCTAAAATAACACAAAACAATGGTCAATATTTTTCCACCATTTTCAAACAATATTGAAATTTTTTTAGCCTTGATATTTTATTTTGTGACACTTTACAATTTTTTTTTTAATGTATCTACAATTTCTTTATTATTTATTTTCTTTAAACTTGGTTTTTTTTAATGGGTATTTTTTTTAAAATTGTTTAACCACTGAATAACAAATAATTCGATAGGCACATGTAAAACAAACGACAAAACTGGAGCAAAATTATTTAACAAATGGCGATAAGAAAATAATATTAGAGTAAAGATATTTTGTTTGCATCTTAAACATATTATGAGTACACGTATAGAAACTTATCATGTTATGGCTATTAAATATCATTAAATGGTTGTGAGAAATATAATATGTTTTAAAAGTTATCATTATTTAGTTGTTATAAAAATGATTATTTTTCAGTGAACCATAGTTAAATTTATAATTGCGATAAACATTGACATGTTTACAGTAACTATAATATTGTTGATATTAAATAAAAATAACAATATTTTGTGTACGACAACCATATATTGTTACAATAAACATAGTTTAGTTGCCGTAACCATGCCCAACCATATTTTTTCTCTGCGTGGATACAAATTTAAGGTCTAAGTATAAGACTTTGAAATTTTAGTATAAGACATTTAAGTTTCTGTATAAAACTTTTAAATCGTGGGTATAACAATTATAAGTCTTAGCATTAAACTTTTTTTCTACGTATACGACTTTTATTTATTTATTTATTCAGAGTAATAATAAAAACCCAAATTTGGCCAAAAAACATTATTACAGAGCTTTCATTTCGAGATATATAAAAGAACGAAGTAAATATATGTATATATATATACATACACATATGCATGCTATATACATACATACAGGTACATATATATACACCTACATCTACCTATATATAAATACATAAAATATATAGTATATAAAAAATTAACTTAAAACTATGTATAATGGATAGATTTTAGCTATCAAGAAAAAAGAGAAGAACAAATTTATGAATTATGAATTAAGACTCCCCAGCCAATTTAAAATAAGTTTTAAATGTTAAAGAGTAGTCCATGAAAGTGACAACTATGTACTTAAGGTAAAAATGTCCCAAAGGCACAGAAATACGCTACTTTATATCTAATGATGCATTAGGATGTCTCACAAACATATAATTAAAGCCTCTTCTTAAATATATTTACTGAATTTTCAAACCTTCGAAGATTAGGTGGCAAGTTATTCCAGATTCTGGCTACCCCTTACTAGAAACGAGCGTTCAAATATTGATTTTGATATTTGTGGAATTATAATTTGAATATGCCTAGTAGATCTAGAAAAATTAAACATAGCTCGTAAGTTTTGCGGATATCCATTTAAAATTATTTTATAAAAAAATAAAAGAAGTCTATATTTAACAAAATTTTTAAACGTACAGCCCAAGAACCTTATAACATAAGGTGTTATATGTTCTCTGATTCTGGCATTAAAAACAAAACGTACAATCATGTTAACAATTCTCTCTAATCTTTTAAAGTTTGTTGAAGTTAATGCTGATGTAACCTCTAAGCAGTATCCCACTTGAGTCATAAATAGTGAAAAAGCCATCTTCCTTTTAATATGTAAAGGTAAATAAATGTTCGAGTTGTATAGACGTCTCAGTGTATAAATAATTTTACGAGTTAGAGCATTTATATGACCTTCAAAGTCTAATTTGTCGTCGATGATAACACCTAGATATTTTAGATGATCTACACACTGTATCCTAGGGATGGGAAAATTGAAAAAATATATCGATATATATCGTATCGATATTTTTTAAAAGTATCGATATTTATTAATTAAAAATATCGATATGTATCGAACGTATTAAGCTGAAATTATTACCAAATTTAAAAACTTAATATACCTATGTCAATACATATTTATATATGTACAAAAATAATACATGTTATTCCATTCTAACTTTTTATTGTTTCTTTTAATTTCAAATTAAGTGTCTGTCCCTCGATTTCGAGCGAAACTTTCATTCGCTTAAGTTTTATTTAAAACAAAAACCAATTTTAAAATTTAGTTTTTTAGGTGAGTAATGCGAACGAAGTTTTCGTTTAAATCGAGTCATCGGTAGGGATGCAAACGATACATCGATGTTTAGAAAACATCATTTATTTAAATTTTTTTCATAATATTTTTATCATTTTAAATATTTATTTTTTCAATTAAACCCTTCATTTAAAAATATGAAATATGAAAGTATAGCCGTACAAATAGAGAAAAAACAAATTTAAATATGGTCAACTGCAACAAAACTATTTTTTAATAAAATTGTAAACATATTATGATTTATTTAACCAAATTATTGTCATCGACAACCAATACACAACGAAGCATAACCATAATATGGTTGTGGCTTCTTGATGGAGGACTAATTTTACAATAATATGGTTGTCGGTAACAATAATATGGAAAAATTAAACATAATATGTTCAAAATTTTCTTTAAAAATAGTTTTTTTGGAGGTGACCATATTTAAACATGTTTTTTCTCGGCGTGTACAAAGTACGTACATATGTATGTACATACCTGCATAATATGCATTGCATAACTACATATACATATGTGGTTCCCATATTGTAAACTAAAGAAATGTTAAAACAATTTTGGAGACTGTGTAATAGGGTTATAAGTTTTTTAATTTTTTGCAAATATCAGTTCTCCCAAGGTAAAATCGTGTAGGGCATGGAAAAATATTAAGAATTGCATTTTTATTTTTTTGCTATTGTTAAAAAAGTACACCCGCTAAGTTCCATGAAGTTTTTAATTAAAATGTTTTTTTTTTACTGAAATTATATAATATTTATTTTAAAATACTTTGCATTTCATGTCATTTTGTCAAGAAAATTCCTCAAAAGGTTACTTAACTGAAAAAACTTAAGAGAAAAAAAATTAAAACATCGATGCATCGTGTTTGTACCGATGTTTTTTTATCATCGATACTTATCGTGGAAACATCGATGTTTTTCGGAACGATGTTGCATCCCTAGGCATCGGCAGTTAATTCTACAATAAAAAAATCAAAAAAAAGTAAAGAATACAAACAAATTTTTATTTATTCGCCGTATGAAATCTAAAAAAATAAAATTTATTGGGATTATATAATACCGGATTTTATACTGCCGGTAAATGAAACTTGTGGCACATATAAGAACATGCTCAAATAAAAAATAAACAAAATATTTTTTTATTATTAACATTCCAACTTTCATGAGTCTATTGCTGCTAATACGCCATAATTAAGGCGATTCTTTGCATAATTCTAGTAACCCTTTCCAGAATATTTTTTCCATGCTTATTTTTGTTGTAATCTCTTACAAAACCGAGACAAAACTGAACTGAATCTATGAAAATGTGCAATTGAAAAGCCCTGTTATTTTCTGAATATTAGTTAATGCAATTCTTAAAAACAACAGTATTTTAAGCAGTTAAAATGTTAAAATGTTGAATCTTATTATAAAGAGATCTTAAAAATATCGAATTCGATAGTCGTAGATATATATCGATGTATCGATATATGGGTATTTTTAATATCGGCGATATATATCGATTATAATTTTTTTAAATATCGATATATTGATATATCAATATTTATTGCCCATCCCTACTGTATCCTCACACCTTTTACACGAATGTTAAAAACATGACCAAGAGGACTACCAACTACCATATATTTTGTTTTAGAAAGACTTATGGTTAAATTATTTTCTGTCATCCATATATATACATTTTCTAAGCAATAGTTTGTTACTGTTTCTAATACATCCAAGAATGGTTTTTCCTTACTTAAAAGAATCTGAATATTATCAGCAAAGATAAATGGTTTACAAATACATGAATTTTCAATAGTTTGCGTTAGGTTGTTTAAATATAATACAAATAAAAGCGGGCCAATAACCGAACCCTGTGGCACACCAAAATTTACATTCTTCGTTTCAGAAGTAACACCATTAATGTCAACAAATTGAGTACGATCAGACAAATATGAATATATTAGTTTACAGGCATGCCTTGAGAATTTAAATTCTGTGTAAAGTTTTTTAATCATCTTGCCTCGGTCAATACAATCTAGAAAGATCTAACGATATTAACATATTTACCCGATCTTAATTTTACGTGTTGTTCTAAGACTTTAAAGTCTTAAAATAAGATTTTCAAGTCCTAGAGTGTGTGTGTAACGGTAGCAAATTAAATTGGTATGCGGTAAAAAAAATTCATGTTTGTGCTGTGTGAAATTATAACATTTTTGACAACGTAAAATTTTTACATAAAGAAAAGAACAATTGTTTGCTGACATATCTTAACAGAAGTCTAAGTTGGCAAATTTTTTTGCGGAGGCGGTTCAGCAAAAAGTGGCCGGTAGTGGATGACCTGACATAAGAATTAGTTATTCAAAATGAAAAAATTATCTTTTACAATTTGTTATTATTTTAAATACTATATGTATTTGTAATTGATATAAATAAATTTTAACCCGACTTCAAAAAAGAAGGAGGGTTTAAATTCGATTGTATGGTCCTTTTTTTTAATGTTTGTAACCGCATAACTCCGTCATTTTTGACCCGATTTTTTCTGGATTTCAATAGGGCATGTCATAAGATTGTAATTACAAAAAATTTTGGAAATCAGGCGGAAAATTTGTCTGTCCGGAAATTTTAATTTTGAGCTACTTTATAATTTATAATCCAATTTATAATCTTACTTTTAATATGATTTGCTAGCAGGTTGCAAATGTGAAAACATTTTGAGGAATGTTTGGAAGTTGCACATTTCGTTTTTTAAAAAATTTTTAATTTTTGACGTTTTCCTACGATTTTTTATTCTCTACTGGTTGGAACCCATAAACAGATATTTTATGCTTTTTGAAACTTTTAGAAAATTTCTCATTTTTATTATATTTTTTCAAACCTTTTCGTATTGCTCGTTATAAGTAACCCAAATCCTAGTAAGCTGATTATGGGATTAATGATCTAGCAAACCTTATTTATCCTTTGTTTACTTAAATTACCTCTCGATCGAATATATTTTCATGTAACTGCGATGGGTTTCTTCCAATTACACTTACATAAGACTTCTTTTGCCTTGGTAATGTAACAAAATGCTCGTAATATGAAGGTAATTAGCGTTCTGTAATCTATTACTGACTTCTAAAATTATTTAAAAAAAAGTATTTTACTTTTATAAGACACTGATGTCAACATGCACAAATTAAAATTACAAACACGTTATTAATAATAATATCAATTTAAAACACAGCTAAAAAGAAAAGTTTGACAAAAAAAAATTAGTGTAAATATGCCTTTGGGCCGGCGGCAACTTCAGCTCAAAATTTAAATTCGGCGGTGGCTTAGAGGCGAATTTGAGCTGCACGACCTGGGAGTATGTCTGATAATTGTGTGGTTGTCAAAAATGTGTACTAGCCTGGGCTAGTGAAATTTTATTCAGTGTCAAAATTTTACTTTAATGAGTAATTTGCTACCGTTTCGCACACGCCCTAAGTAAAAGTCTTTTGAGTCGATGTATAAGACTTTTAAGATTTTTAACTAGGCTTTTAAGGCTCAGGATAATACATTTAATTCCTTGTATAAGGCTTTCAAGTCTTATGCGGCCCCTTCACGTTGCTACTTGTTGTACAATTTGATCAAATTGTACCACCAATTGTAACGTTAGCGATGTGTTTGTTCCTTAAGACTTTTACAAATTATGACTTTTTGAGTATAGTTTTAAAATTTAAATTCTTTGTATAAGATTTTTTCATATATTTTATTCTATAAAATAATATTAAGGCAAACTGTTTTTAATAAAACATGCAGTACTTTTTGCTTTTTTTCTAAATACCAACGAATGAAAATTGTTCCATTAAAATTATAATAGTCCTTTGACGATATACATATTTTCTGTGGATAAAAAATAAACTCCCTATATTGCGCTAATTTAAACAATATTTCATTTCAATCGATGCAATAACTTTTTGGAATTATTGTCAATTCTAAATTTGTAATACAAATAACAATTGTTATGTAAATGTGCCAAATATGTAGTGATAAATCATATCAAAATATGTACCACAAAAAAACTTCTAAAACAAACTTTTAATGCCTCTTCCACCTACTAACTTTAAGGGATTTTTGTTTTTGTAGGCAAAAAAAAAAAGAAATCAAAATATTAAGTTTTTCCCCCACAAGGGATTATTAAATGCCCTGAAAAAAAATATTTCTAAATAAAAATATGTTTGTATATATTTTGACTAGAAAAGTTATTTATTTGGGTACTTTATCAATAGTGATTGACGGATTTTTATTCTTGCCTAGAATGACAAAGGATATGAGAATAAACGTGAAAGAAGGGAAACTGGTATATTTCAATAAAATAAAGTTAATGGCATCAAAGTAGATGTGTTTCCTGTGTTGTTGTTTTTAAGCGTTCTATATCAGGGATGGCAAAATTCATACACAGAAAAAATTATTAAATTTCTCCAATCACCAAATTCATACCAAATTCATAATATCAAGCAAACAATTTGTTGATGTTACACCTATTACCAAAATGATTAAAAATTGTTAAATTATGAATATTTTTTTTCAATAAACCTTTTTAATTTGAATTAAAAAAATGATCAAAAAACTTTGCCATTTCAAACAATGTGTTAATATATTTAAGTAATTATTGACAATTCACAGCAACAATTCTACATGTTTAAATTATTTTATTTTAAACGAAAAAAGTCAATTAAGATTTTTTGATATTTAATTAAAAAATTTTAATTGAAAATTTATTTCAAAACAATTAAAATGTTAATTAAATCAAAATTAAATTTTTAATTTTCTTTCAACTAAAAAAATAATATATTCAATTATCACATTAATTAAATTTAAATACTTTTTAAACCATTTTTGTAATTGATAAATCCCTTTTTCTGTGTACAATTGTAATTTTTTTGGTACTATTTAAACTTGAAAGATACAATGGTACACCAATGGCTAATTTAGTACAATTAAGGAGTTTTCATAGTTAAAGTATTTTTATATGGCAAATCATAATTTAAGACATTTCTGCGAATTTTTAAGAACAAAATTCTACAATTGATCTTTAAAGTGGTAAAGTACCCAATAAACCAAAACGATTTAGAAATAACTCGTAGCAAACTTAGTAACATAAGCCTTATGTGCTGTTTCCAGGTGACAAGCAATTGATTGTGTAGTTAAATGTATATGAAAAGCACTCAAAAAGCTGAGTGTGTAGTAAAATTTATATAAAAATCATTCAGCTTTTTGAGTGCTTTTCATATAAAATTTACTAAACAATTAAGCTTGGAAAAGTGTTGAGATTACTATTATTAAATCACTCAGTTTTATGAGTGCTTTTCATATAAATTTTACTAGACAATCAATTGCCTATCACCGGGAAACAGCACATTAAGCTTGAAAAAGTGTTGTGCTTACTATTATAAAAGTCTTACTAAAATTGTTTAATAATTAAACCGGAACCCTAGCTACAATATTACTTGTCTATAATATAAAATAAGCTTACAGAAAAATAATTTTTGAACTTAAAGAAGAATACTTTACAAAAACTCTGTGTAAATTTATATGGCATATGTACAAAAAGTTTTTTAAAATATAATATTTAATTACATTTTTTAAATTGTGCAGTTTGAAAACACTTCACTCTTCGAGCAAAACACAAAGACTGAAAACCTAAACTACTAATATAAAATTTAGGCACGCGTCAAATAACGGGACATTATTCTCAAAAACACTTACAAAACTTTAGCGGGAATAAGTCATTTGCAATCATATTTGGTGTCATGGTGTAGGAAATCTCTTATGATAAGCTTATTCTATAACTAATTTTTTACCTTTTGCTTGTGAAATGATCTGTTGGGTAAATTTTGTCCAGTAAATGTAATCAATGGAAATACTAATAGTATAGTACCACTTTTAGTATACTAGTAAATGTTTCCAAAAGGTTACAAACATTTTTATAACATACATGAATTCTCAATTTAGAGAACTTGCTGGCATTGAAATATAAAAATATAACAAAGATTTAAGTATCACTGATTTCTGGGCAACAGTTTCGAAAATAAAAAATGAGGCAAATGAGTTAATATTTCCAGAAATAGAAATAAAATTGCTTTCGAATCGCGATCGAATACTTTTTCGATTCGAAATCAATTTTATATCTAATTGTTGCAGTCGATACTGAAGGAAATATTTTTAGTGTTGTACCAGAGAGTTTCAGGGTGCTAATTCTGACAGTCGCGATCGAATACTTTTTCGATTCGAAATCAATTTCAGTCGATACTGAAGGAAATTTTTTTAATGTTGTACCAGGGAGTTCCAGGGTGCTAATTATGTCAGTCGTGATCGAATAGTTTTTCGATTCGAAATCAATTTTATTTCTAAATGTTTCAGTCGATACTGAAGGAAATTTTTTAATGTTGTACCAGGGAGTTCCAGGGTGCTAATTCTGGCAGTCGTGAGCGAATACTTTTTCGATTCGAAATCAATTTTATTTCTAAATGTTTCAGTCGATACTGAAGGAAATTTTTTAATGTTGTACCAGGGAGTTCCAGGGTGCTAATTCTGGCAGTGGTGATCGAATACTTTTTCAATTCGAAATCAATTTTATTTCTAAATGTTTCAGTCGATACTGAAGGAAATTTTTTTAGTGTTGTATAGCACTTATTGGAGTTTTCACAACAATGAAAAAATAATTTGGATTCGTTAAGTATCGACTGAAAGAATTAGATATAAAATTGCTTTCGAATCGAAAAGGTATTCGATCATGACTGCCAGAATTAGACGTACTGGAGGCTCCTTTTCTTTTTACATTCGTTTTCTTAAAAACTCGTACTTAAATTATAAATGAGCAGATCCAAAACAAAACGCAACAATTCCAATATAACAATTTCTTGGATAAATGAAAAAAATGAATAAAAGACAGATCGCTGAATCTTGTTAAGACTTGTTGTGGCAAAACAGTTTATTAACACTAAACCAATTCATGAATAAATTAGTTTGTCTGGCAGTTAGTTATTAAGCTATTTCGAAAACCAATTTGGTGTTGTTGCGTTTTGAAAAGTAGAATTGTTGCATTTTGTAATGGAACACCTCTAATGTGAAAGTTTGTATGTTTGGATATTTGGATGTTTGTTAGTCTGTGGCTCAAGGACCCGACTGCTAAAAATCTTAAAACGCCGGCCAAAAGCACTATTTCTGGAATTGAAATTTTACTCATATACTGAGAAGTTCCTTCCAGAATCATCAGAAATGCAGATTTTTTAAACCTGTAGAGAGCTTTGAAACTAAAAGCGCAAAAACTTGACATGAAACCTGATCTTATTGTCAATGTATACGTTTGTATGTACTTACGCTTGGTCTGGAATGTCCAATGGATTGGAAGAATACCTTAGTATTTTTTTTTTAATTAATTCTTCGTTTGATTGTAGCTTTTTTAAAGCTAATATACCAAGTAATAAAGCTGGTGGCATTTAAATTTTAAATTAATTTCACAGAACTAATTTGAAAATTATTTGTTTGTTTACGTTTTGTTATGACATATGTTTTGTTTTCTTTGCTCAAACACAACTTCGAAAAATAGCAAAACGCTAGCAAATTGCCTTGTTTTCGGAACATGCTGAAATGCGTTTTGCGTTTTTCAAATCGTAAGCGATTTAAAACGTAACGTTTTCCAGAACATGGACGTATAATTTTTCACATTTGGTAACTTTTTCAAAAATGTTGGTTGTACATATTTCATTAGTCGTAGCAGCACTGGCCGTACCTAAACAAGAGCGGAAGGCGGAACGTTTTCTTCAGCGTAGCTTTTACGCTATATGACATAACTAAATAAAAGCGTCAGTGTTGTATCACAAACAGTAGTGGGAACTTTCGTGCTTACTAAAACCCTCAAGAAATAAGAAATAAAACCGCTAGTTTGACCTATTTGCCATTATTTATTATCAAACGACAAAAACAGGGCTGTCAAAACAATAAATATAGCAACCCTGCTTATTTTAACGCGCTGTCAAAATCGGATTTTCCAATTGCAAAGCTTTGACGCCGCGCTATTTGGGGATGCTTCATACAAATTGTATGGGCATGAGGATTTTTGACAGCTAAAAAACGCGTTCCGCTCTTGTTTATTATTTCGAGACGACTTTCTACAACAACTTTGTTTGACAAATTGTATGGAAATGTGGTCTCGACGCGGTTCTGTTTAAACTCTAAATTGCATTAAGACATAAAGGAATAAAAACAAAACAATATAAAACTATCAAATTTTATTTATTTATTTACAAGAAAAAATTAACTATTTTAGCTTTTTTTCTTTGTAATAGTTTATAGTCGGGGTAAGAATCTAAGTTCCCGAAATTGTTAAAACTTGATAGAAAATGTCCATTGTTCAAAAGCCTGTCAGGTCGGTTAAGTCATTTAAGTACATCATTAAAAAAGTATTTAAACAATCAAATCAGGAAGTGAAACCCCTCCAACTCAATTTGTATACATCTAGCGGCTTCTGAGACAGCTTCACAACTGCAACAACAAAAAAAATGGAGTTCTGGTAACAAACATTGTAATTAAATAAATTAAACTTACGGATCACTGGCTTTTGAGTTGTTACAGCCATCGATTACACTGGCCGCAATTTCTTCATTAATGTTTCTGTTAGAGATGGACACTAACATGTTTTCTGCAGTATTTTTAATTATTTTGCCCTTATCATCCACCTAGAATTTTAGAAGTATGAAAGATCTGGACAAATAAATGATAAGACGAAAATTTAACTTACCAAACCCAAATAATTAAAGATACAAAAACGCCAACATTTAACGTCTTTAGTATCAGAAGTCGTGCCAAACAGATCGTCAATGCCTATATAATCAAAATTTAATGTAAATTATTTAATTAAGCTAAAATTTTCAGAAATTATTTACCATTTGAAACACCATTTTTCACTTGGCACGTTGTAATAGCTGCCGATAGATTGCTGAGGGTGCGTTCATCCTAAGAATAAAAAAATAATGTCAAATTGTGAAACAATAATGTGACATTTCGCTCTCTGTTACGGGTAAAAAACCGCCCCTAACCCTAACGAGACTCTCGAATTAGATTTAGCAATACGCACTTTAGAGTGTTTTTTAACCCCTGGCAGCTACTGATATCCGTAGTACCAAAAAAGGACTCTAATCAGCTTTAATCTATAAGAGATCTGTCTATTTTAAGCCCCTGCATAATTGTATTTGAAAATCAAAGACACAACAAGAATCAAATGTGTGTAAAAAATCGTTTGTGTACAACCACAATGAAAAATGCTATGCGTTGCTGGTCATCGCACAATTTAAATAGTGTTGTGATTGTTGTCTTTTTGGTGTTGTTACTTGTTGTACCGTATACATGAATTCGCCTTGGTGGTGTCGATACTACAACAAGTAACAACACCAAAAACACAACAATGTATTTTTTTGTTGCCTTCCTTGTTGATCGATATGTCAAAATAACAAGCAGCTTTTGACATTTCTCTCTCTCTAATAATAAGTATTGTGGTTATTTTATTGAACTGTTAATGGTTTTTAATCCAAATTTCGATATTTTAACCAGGCTTAATGCCCGTAATTTCTAAAAAAAGAAATCTAGCTGTGTATAGAAATCTATGGTGAAAGTGCTGCCATATTTTAAAAGAAAACTTAAGGTAAAAATACAAAGGCAAATATATGTTGCAATAGGTAAAGATACCTGTTAGGTACGAACACGACCAGCTATCTCTTTGTAGAAATTACGGACATTAGTTCATTGAATTTAATTTTCAGTAAGAAAAAAAAGTAGCACAGTTGTGCTTTCAACGCAACCTGAAAAATGAATTCGCATTGACACTGCTTTTGAGGTCCGATTGTCAAAAATATTTCTAGAAACAAAATGTTTGTTTACAGAAAAAACTAGGTTGTGTACTAACTTTGACAAATCACGTTTGTATACTAACTTTCATGTGTAAGTTGAAGGTCCACACCAAGGCGAATTCAGGTGGTGTCGATATTACAACAAGTAGCAAGACCAAAACCACAACAATGTATTTTTTTGTTGCTTTCGTTGATCGATATGTCAAAAATGCAAGTAACTTTTGACATTTCTCTCTCTAAGTAAGAAAATAAAGTAGCACAGCTGTGCTTTCAGCGCCACCTGAAAAATGAATTCGCCTTGGTCCACACCTTGCGTTTATGCGTAGATGCCTATGATACTTTTGTGTATTTCATGCGTTCCTTAATTCAAGTTATATGCAATGCGTTTTATGCGCCAAACTGTTTTTTTTTTATCATCTGTTGTGCTAATATGTTTATCAAATAAAAACAATTTGGGAAAAATGGAAGATAAGAATTCATAGAGAAATATGTAAGCTTTTATTATCAAAAGAATTCGTAATTTTTCATGGTGTCAATAAGTTTCCCTTTCAAGGCATTTGTTAAAAAAATAATAAGCACAACAAAGATGGCACTCAGAACATAAAAGTAATCGATAACAAGAATAGCAAATTTTGTTTATGAAAAAATTGTTCTAAAAATTAGTTTCAATGTATTTTGTTCTTGAAAGTTATTTCAATCTTTATTACGAACGCTTTTTCTTTTATTAAAAACCTTTTTTAATACAAAAAATAGAAAAAAGGAATCCACCACACAAACATATTTATCAATAACATTGAAAATAAAATATGATTTGTCATCCATGGCCATCAAAAACAGCTGTCATTTTTTTCACCACACATGTGACGTATACAAAAGTAGAAAGTAAACCTACTTTCATGCGTTGATACGTATGCATTTTATGCGTTTTACTGTGTAACTTGTCACATTCCATTACACTGATTCTACTTTTTGAAATATGCATAAAAAGGAACAACGCATTTTAATGCATGGCATGGACCTTCAGCTTTAGCGGACGTATACAAACACTGTTTTTGCAAAGAATAATTGTTGCAGTATTACCAAAGAAATAAAAATACAAAATATTTCGCACTTACATATCCTAGCACAGTATTTGTTGTTTTTACTCTCATTGTGGTATGTATTTTTCATTGCTATGTTAATATTAGAGAGCATTATTTATGTTTGTAATATTTATTGAACTAGCGAATTTTTAAGGCCGCGTTAGCCGACCGTAAATGTAGAAATGTAAATGTAATGTTAACAGCTGGTCGTTTCTGTTATATGGAAAGAAATGCAAATGCTTAACTGACTGTTATGTCACTTAACCGTAACGTGCCAACCTATAGGAAATAGAATTTCATTACGAGGTTACGCGGCAGTTGTAGATAGTGATGGGCTGCTTGTTTTTAATATGGAATGTTGGTAAATTTACTCTTTTCCTTTGGTACTTCTTTCAGTAATAATATCTGTGGACTTTTGCAAAAAAAACTTACAATACATACATATTTTCCTTTATACAAATATATGTTTATATGTATAACATAAACAAATGCATACACATAAACAAACAATAAAAAGTCTAATTTTGTGTCTGCACATTTTTAAAATATGTAATATAAGTACATGTGTATGTATGTATATTAGACCGGGTCGACCTCCATACAAAAAAAAAAGTTGTAATCAGAAGGGTTTCTGCTCTATTTATAAAAATTTAACATAAGAACGGAATGATCTCAGTTATAATAATTATCATAGAAAAGCACTGAATACAAAAATGAAGCCATATTCTAGCCATTAATAATGATATACTATACGATGAGATTGGACTGTAAATGACGATGCTGTATATATAAAACAAAAAGGGCTGTAATTTAGGGCGTGGCAAAAACCATTTTTTTAAAATTTTTCAAACTAAATCTTTTATTCTAGAGCATGAATTATGAAAATTTTTTGGTTTGTATTGGCTTCTACCTGCTTTAATTTAATATGTATGTGAAAAGGAAAAAGGGGCTCAATTTGAGGCGTGGCATAAAAGTGGGTATAATAAAAGCTAGACATACTTAGTTTTACAAGGACTTTCTTGGCACGTTTAAAAAAATTTATATTTGGGGGAAGTATCCGAGATGGCATAAGTGGCGCCCAGAGTTTGATGTCGGATTGAAAAGTCACCAAAGGCAAAAATGAAGCCACTGTCAACCCATGAACAACGATATGTGATATAATAAGATCGGACTTTAAATGGCAGCGCTACATATAAAAAACCAAAAGTGCTGTATTTTGGGGCGTGGCAAAAAAAATTTTTTTTCTGTTTTAGAAACTTCATTGGCATATCTTTCATTCTAGCGGGAGACTGGCACAACTTTTTTTTTCGACCCACCCTAATGTATATGCTTAAATTCATATTTGTTTATTGTAAGTCTATAAAAAAAAAAAAAATATTAAATTATTTATGTATTTTTACTAAAGAAATACAGTTTTAATACCATTTAAACCACCTGGTACTTTTCCTGCAAAGCGGTCACCATTTGAACATTTTTAATTCCCATCACTGCGTGTGTTGTTTTATGTATACTAATGGTTTTTTGTTTATAATTTTGAAAAACAGATGATACGCTTTTACATGTTCGATAAGTGCACAAACGAGCTTACAGTACGGTACGGTACGATACACTGCATTTCAATGCCTTTACGGTCGGCTAAAACGGCCTTTACGCTCATTTTTGTTAAAATTTGTTTTTAATAAGTAATAAAAAGGGGTACAGTCATAGTCTAAAAATGACATCTTGATTTCATAATTGGTACAGAAACATAAAAGCTATTTTCCATCCCTGATAAGAATATTATGCTTATGTACCTTCTAAAATCTTGCCAAATTTTGTATCCGTATTCTCTCTTACTCAATACATTTTGCTTTTACACAATAAGATGTTTCTCATTCTACATAATTTTTTGACATTTCACATTTTTTTACATGTAACATTGTATTACCGTGTAAACTAGTCTTTAGTGTAAACTCAAGGTATAATTTTGTTCCATTGAAATACATAAAAATGTAACACTTTGCAAACGTGTGTGAAACATGGAAAACAATCATTCGCATTTATTTATTTAGTCACACGTTCAAGTTTTTTACAAAAATTTAAAGCTGTGACGTAGGATGCACACAATCTTTTTAAAGTAATTTTTCACTATCAAGAGTTATTTTAACAGGTGTTTTATGATTTAGTTTACAAAACCAACTTTTAAAAAACTTCTAAAATAAGTTTTAAGAAATTGAAAGTTTTTAAAATATAAGAAACCAATGAGAAATATAAAATATATTTCCTAATTTCTTAAATTAAGGATAACAGAATGTCGTTTCTTCAATCTTCATAAATGAAAATATTGGCAAGAAAGGCTTGTATTAATTTTAATAATTTTTCCCCTTTTTTAAGAAAAAATTTGTAAATTTTAGTTTAAATCTCTCATCGCAATTTTCTACTGGTAAATTAAATGAAAAGACCAATTATATTTCTTTAAATAAAAGAAATCGTAAATATAGTGTATTTGGCCCAAGCATGGAAAACTCAGTACTATTGCCCTTTTTTAGTACTTTCGAAAATGAAAAAAATACTTCCACGACGTTTCCTAATAAAAAGGTTTTCATTGAGACTTGAATATTTACATTTTTTCCTAGCTTCTTAAATTTTTAATTTATTGTAAAAGAGAGGACTTGAGGAAAGGGAACTTTAAACTGTATATTTTGAATTAGATCGAAGTTTTAATAGTCGCTCTGTAGTATATCAAAGAAAAGAAAAAAGAGACAGACAATTTACAGCGTAATAAGATACAGCCGATCTAGACTTTTTAGATATGTATGCACAAGAATTTACTGCTACAGGAGATACAATACTATTTTATTAAACTAAACAAAACGATCTAATGGAATCGCCGCGAGAATATCTTGTCGGGACATGTGCTGCAGAGACATCCAGATGTCTCTTATGACTCTGGTAAAGATCAAGAAGTCATATTGATTTTCATCAATCTGTATGGTTACTTAGAGGGCATATTAGATAGTTCATCTGGGTGTACAGCCAAATTATTAATTTGACGGCTAAGTCGACAACTTAAATACATACTGGACATTTGGTTGAGGAGAATTGAATTAAGAAACTTACATTTGTTTTATTATTTTTATTTTTGTTTAGGAAACAGGCATACAAATATTTGGTACTTTTTTTCCCCAAAACCTACTCGCTTGGTAGGGTTTTGATACTATTTTAAAAATCCCTGATTTGGCACAGCTTCATTCACAATGATAGCAACGGTTTTGTTTTTCTTTCGTCAAATTTTTTTTGTTCGTGTTTCGAACAAAAATGTTACCAAAATTGTGTCTACTTCTAGTTCAGCAACAATTTGTATGAAATTAAAATTACATTTATAATAATTTGTATTAGTTTTAAATAAAATTTTTGACAATATGTTTTAAAATGATAATTTATAAGTTACATTTTTCGGAGCAAAACTGGCAAATATTTTTTTGGTTGTTATTGTGCGCACTTGTAAAAAAAATATCGCTGAAAAAATAGCACTATATTTTTTCAGCTGGTAGGTAGACTTGTCGATTTTTTTTAAAAAACTGAAGAAAAAAAATTTTGAGTTAATACCCTCTTGTTGATCAAATGCGATATATTTTTCAACTGAAAAAGATATTAAATACTATTTTAAATACATAAAAAACGTTCGTCTAATTTGAATTCGAAAAAAAAATTTTTTTTTAACTGAATAAGAAATAAAATACTATTTTAAATACATAAAAATGTTGGGCTTATTTTGTTGTAAATGTTCAGAAAATCAAAATGGAGTAAAAGAGAAATCGATAGAGATTTTCAGATTAATTTTTCCTGGTTTTAAGAGAAGTTCTAATAACGATAAGTGGAACTCAAGGAACGAAGTATATAAATGGGAATATTTTAATATACTTTCAAAATAGAATCGTTTTAGAAACTAACTCGATTTCAATTTCATTCGAAATCGATTTCAAGAACATGGCTCAATACCAATTAGGTTTTGTAAATCCAACTTTGTATTCAGGATACACAGAATAGTAAGATAAGAAATAGTAAAATATTAAAAAAAAACGTTTTTTTGTATGAGGGAAACGATAGAAAATTAAAATACGCAATAGTACAAATAGTACAATTACTATGAAACTCCGTTTGGAAGGATTTTAATTTTATTCTTACCTTATAAAAAATTAATTTAAGGATTCGTTACTTATACGAAAATATTGCAGAAACGTAAGCGTTGCAGTAAACTTCAATGATTAAAAGCTAGTAAAAATTTGCAAACGTGTCATATGGTGTTGAAATTTGTTAAAATAAAACTGAAAATTTGTTAAAATTATAATGATTTGTGAGTTTTGTATAAAAATGTAAAAAGAAAAAGTCGTGTACATCGATGGAATGTTTGCTCTATCAATAAAAATACGTAAAAACGAAGAAAATTAATTAGTTTTATTAACGTAAAATTTTCGCAGGAGTAGCCATTTATATATAAACTTGATAAGAAAAAAGGAACAGCCGTTACGCAACGTAAACGTTTACGTAAGACTCACAAGACCTTTATTCTTTTTTAATTACCAACCCAATTATGAAACAGAATTTTCCCTTCTCTTATTTTTTTTTCTATAATATTCACTTGTAACAAGGATATAAAATCCCGAGAAATTTTTATTCGTAACATTATATTTACCATTACAGTGCAAGCAACCAAACTTATCAACGCAAAAATTACAAGATACTTCATTTTCAAAGTTCAATTTGTTTTATTTATTTAAAATACACCCAACTTCTTTATTAGAACTTTAAATGTTCAATGAACTAATTTAAAAAAAAAATACTTAATTTATAGGCATTTGAAACGAAGATTCAGATATAGCAACATTCTTTGTTTGTAAATTTAAATTTATTTTTTTAAGAAAATATCAAGAAAAATATACAAAAGAAATAAACCAAATAAAATAAATAAAAAAAAAACTAAAAGTTCTATATTCGGCTGTACCGAATCTTTAATACCCTCCACCGAGAGCAAGAATATTTCAGGATTTGGCTTTTTATCTAAAAAAGATAAAAAATATTAATAAAATCGAAATCCACAGTAATATTTTTAGGGATGTAACAAAGAAAAAAAGAATGCGAATTGCGCAGATCCGATTCCATACAAATACGGCGGTGTAAGGATATTCTTAAATGTGGCCCTTGCAGGGCATAGGATGCCCCAAGACGGGTAAAATGTGGGACCAACACTACTTTATTTTTCATTCCCATCATTTGCTTCTAACATACCAACCTGCCATCTCCATTTCTTAAGGGGGCTTCCATACAAAATTTTCAATACAGGCTAGAAAAATATGAAAGAAAAAGTCCCATATCTGCCTAGGAGTCGCTCCTATGGGAATTAAATGCATGACCAACCTCCATTTGTTTTTCGTCCTTAGCATTTTTTTAAACATACTTAATCTTTATCTCCACTCCTTAGGGGGCCCTCATTCAAATTTTACGTTTTATGGTATTCTTAAATTTAAAAATTAAATTTATATGGGGTTTATGCTAAATTATGGACCGATCTTCACGAGATTTAGATTTGATTTTTGTGATCTCAACTAGGCTTAGTTAATCTGAAAACAAATTTGTGCCGCCATTACAAAGTTTGTATACAAGATTTTGACGGAACAGCTTAGTTTTGCTTAAAATATTAGTCTATAATGAAATAATAAAATAAAAATCACATTTCGCCGCAAAAATCCGAGTTTTAGACTACGTTTAACTAAGTTTAAACATAATCCACATCTCAAAAACCCGACATTAGTAATTTAGTTTCGAGTAACATTAAACGAATTTCCGCAAAATTAATTGGGAATCAGTGCATTCTCTCACCAATTTATGTTAGCTTTTGCAACAATAATGTACATTTTTTAGAAAGGTTGTTCACATTTGGGCTTCTAATTTGTTTAAATATTTGTCCTACTGGATTTCAATCCGAAACTGCTTTGGAGAACTAGAAACAATTTGTCACCATTAATGTTCTTTTGTGTTCAGTCTTTCGAAAATTAGCGTATTAGCGGAAAGGCAGATGGACATGGCTAAATCGACTTGAAATTACTCAAGGACCCAGAATTTATATACTTTATAGGGTCTTAGAATAATACTCGTATTCAAAAAGTTTCACACGGAATGACAAACTTAGTATACCCTTATTCACCACTAGTGGTGGCGGGTATAAAAATATAACAAATCTATTTAATGCGTAAATAATAAAAAAAACTTAAATTAATATTGTTTTAAGGTCTTTTTTTTTCTTGATATTGTTTACATACCAAATAGAGCTGTTTTTTAAAACAAACAAACAACTATTTTAAAAACATTTTCGTTTATTTTCTTAAAAAAACAAAACAACTATGTGATTTATCCAAGGTTACGACTTTTACTACGCCTTAAAAAACACTTTAATTTATCGAAGGGGACGATCTTACTACGTCTAAAAAAAACGTCTTACTATGTATAAAAGAGGCTATTATTCTCTCTCCTCTCACCAACTTAGGGGGCTAATTCCAAATTAAAAGGACAATTTCTAAAGGTTTTTAGTACAATTATAAAATTCTCAATGCCATCCCTGCTCTAAATGTATAATATTTGCTTTTATTCCTTTGTAATCTCTCTTTAGCCCCATCTACTATCTTCGATTATTACAAATATAAACCGTTAATATCCTTCAAAACAAAAAAATCTCACCAACAAAAACAATTTGCTTTGTCACGAATGTTTGGTTAGATAAATACATTTTTATTGAGCTAAACAATATTTTTAGCAATCGACAATCTCAGATAATAAGAAAAATACTTGTGGCTTAAATTCGTTAGCCAGTTTTGTTTTATAAACCTTTAATAAAATTGGAACTATTTGGACTTAAAATTCATTATAAATACATTCCTTTAAGTTCTAATACATAAAAGTTTTCAATAATAAAGACTCAAATCTAAATACATAAAAATTTTAACATCAACAAAAACTTGCTATTAAGCTTTCAACACACAATGCAAAACTTTAAAGTATCAGTATTAGATTTAGAATTCTTAGTATATGCTTCTCAAATATCAAAATAAAACTTTGAAATATCAGCATACGTTAAGTATAAGGTTTTAAAAGGCTTTAAAAAAGTCTATGTACCTTTAAGATTTAAATTTTAATTGTAGAAATTTTAAGGTTTGAATATAACACTTTAAAGTCCCAGTCCAAGTCTTATAATCACCCCTTTTTTTCATAACAAACTATTTCGGTGTTATAAACTGAAATTTTTTTTCAATAAGACTTTAAAGTCTTATAATTAATCTTAACGACCATATTCATAAAAAGTTCTTATCTTAAGCTTAAAGTATGTAATAATTATCAAACGATTTTTGTCTTTAAGCCTTTTTTTAAAATTGGTATTCATAAACGTTCATTAACAGCTTTTTATCTATTACACTGCGGAACAGCCATTTTGCGGCCTGGAACTTTGTGTAATTTTTATACTAATTTGAGGTCGCTGATTCCAAATTTAACCTTCATTTTTCTCTATCAGCTCCTGTTTTAGAGATATACCGTTATGTCCAAAATTAAGGCACTTTCAGCACATATATTGAAATAACATGAAAATGGTGCATCATATTCCCTTAAGAAAAAAATTCGAAATTCGCTAACAATATTATCTTTAAGACGTAATAACATTGTTTTAAATTTGGCCAGTAATTTCAGAGATATTGTTGAAGTTTTTAAAAAAAAACAAATAAAAATTTAAGAAAAAAAAAATTTTTTTGTTCTTTAAAAATTCATAAAAAATAAATGTGCAACAAAAATCACAGTTTGGGTCTAAAAACATTTAGTTCAACATATTTCGAATGAAATGAGCTTTATTTCATTGCAATCGGTGCACAACTTTTGATTGTGTTCACAATTTACCGAATTGATAAAAATTGCGATTTCCATAAAAAAAACGTATTTTAATGTGTATGTGTGAAAAAAAAAAAAAAAAAAAAAAAAAAAAAAAATATATACATTAAAATATGTTTTTTTTATGGATAAATTGTGAATACAATCAAAAGTTGTGCGCAAAGTTCCCGGCCGCACAAAAAAAGTTCAATTTTGTTCCGCAGTGTTATCTGTTTGTAGCGATTCTGTGTTTAGGTGTGGCAACTTTATTTACGTTTTGTTGACTTTTTATTGCTAGTGTTGCATGAAACTTCTATTCGGTTCACATGATATTCTATAATTAATATATTTTTTTATAATAAAAGACCTTTAAAATTATTCTTATAAAATAAAAATACATATTCTGTCGGTTCGCCGATATCGAACGTTAACGTTCGCATAGTAAATAACATTTAAAACAAAAACAAAATTTCAAAAATTGTTATAAAAAAGATGATGTAACTTTTATAAAAATATCTTCGAAAATATTCAATGGATGTTATATTTTTTTTGTTGATAGATAACAAAATTATCAAAACAACCACAAGTCGTTTGTAAATATTGGTCAAGAAATGACAGACTTACAGTGGACCAAATTTAAAATTTAACAAAAATTTTAATGATTATTTGGAATTTAGCTTTTTTCAACTTCTTTTTTTTTAAACCAAACAATGAATTTTCTTAAGTGTTATCACCACTTATTACGTTAGCTTATTTCAATACAAACATTTTGTGCCACATAGGATCTAGATCGGTGCAAAAATGGCAGTTACAGAAGATTAATTGAATTATCCCACTTTTCGATTATTATCAAATAAAAAAAAACACAACAGTAAATATACAAAGCTAATGGCAGTAACAACTAATATTAAAAATGGCTTAAAATTGTTGAATGGCTGCTTATTGTGATTATTTTCTGTCTCTCGCACAAGGAACCAATAATAGTCGCCCAACATCGCCTCATCATACGCCCCTTGATACCGACGCTCACTTTTATCGCCAAGGTTATTTGGGAAGAAATTTAAGCGGGAATGCAGAAGGTGTATTTTTAAAGACATACATATTTGCTCCGTTTTAAGTAAGAAATAAAAATGAATATTAATTTACTTCAGGCATATGAGGAGTTGGTTTTGTAAATGAGTTTACATCTACATATTGAAGAGACTTATGACGTTCATTTTGCTTTAGCTTGGCTAAGCAAAAATAACAGTTAACATCGTAGTTCGTAGGTTTACGCCAAATTGCAAAATAATCAAATGGCATATACCGATTGCGGTATAGGAAATTAACATAAGATTCTGAAGGCAAATTTTTTAAACATAAAATTAAGAAATGCATACGAACTTTGCGCCCGACATCCACATTAGAGATGAGCGATCCCGTGATTTTTAAAGCTCATCGTGATTAGTGAACGTGATTTAAAAATCACTGCTCCTTTAAACTGTTATTGTGATCACGGTTTATCAGTTTTCTGTCTTTTATAGCAATTGCGGCCAAGCTATATGCGGCTAAGCTATACGTACAATGTAATTACCAAAGCTCTTGCGAAGAAACAACAACAAATTGTAAGAGCTTTCAAATCTGTTTACTTGCATATACATACATACTTGAACAAATAAACTTTGGCTTAAAAAAATACTAATAAGATAGAAGAGAGAATGAAAGGAATAGCAATATTATTCGACATTTCATTCAAAAAACGCTATTACCCACACAAACAGTGAAATATCATAAATTTGTATATGTAACAAAATACAAAAAGAACGACTTAGAATGTACATGTTACTTGACAAATTTGCTCACAACTGTGATTCGTGATTTTTCAGTAACAGTGATTAAATCACAGGTACAGAAAGATCGCTCATCTCTCATCCACATAGTTAAATGAGATTTGCATGAATTGCATAAAGTATTTGGGGTCCAAAATTTCGAAATATATTCTGGATTGTCTTTAAAATACAGCCGAAATGCATTTTGTAATTGCTTTGAGAAATGTGATGGCTATGCAAAGCTATAAACTCCACAAGCATAACAAAACTTGTTCGATTCTTCTTGCAGATAAAGACACGTTTTGCACTATGCATTTTGTTCTTATTAGATCGAATTCTACGTTACAAGAAAATGAAAACGTTTACCAAATAATTTGCAATTGTAAGCTGTCCATAAAAACAATGTCAGCAAAAAAGGCAGTGTGGTCAAAAATCTTTAATGAATGGAACTTTTTACCCTTTTCCATTCTTAGAAATATTTTCTCGCGCATTATTTTTATTAACATAAGCTTTTTTAGTGATATTTTTTACAAAATTCTATGTTTCTAATATTTACAGCGTTCGTTTTTCAAATTCTGCGTTTTTACTTCCTTTGCGTTTTTGATTCGATAAAAAGCGAAAAGTGGGTTAATTCAGATTCATTTGGTCAAAAAACTGTCACGTAGTGTAATATAAAAGAATATCTGCATTTGCCCCTGAACATATTT
Source organism: Pollenia amentaria (assembly GCA_943735925.1). Taxonomy (NCBI): domain Eukaryota; kingdom Metazoa; phylum Arthropoda; class Insecta; order Diptera; family Polleniidae; genus Pollenia; species Pollenia amentaria. The sequence continues at coordinate 17,475,632 of OX031008.1, read as the reverse complement.
ATTTAAATCGCATAATTTTTTTTTTAATATTAAACAATATAACTTTAAATTGGTTGTCTAAATTAAAATAAATTTAGTAAAATCAGATATTTTTCCATTATCTAAAAACAAACATTTATTTTTGGTTTAAAGAAGGGTAAGTCCAACAATAAATTTTCATAATTTATGAATGTTTTATTAAAGGTTTAATAGACCATTTTTCGTTTATAAATACAACTTTAGCCCTTTTTGCTTATAAACGGTTAATTAATCATTAATAAATTTTTATGAATACGGCTGTAAAATTTTAACCAAATCTGGAATTCTCAACCTAAATCTTTGGTACTTTCAAAATTTTATCTAATAGTATCAGTATCAGACTTTCAAATATCAGTATAAGAGTATACAATTTAAAAAAAGCCTTTCTATAAGATTCAAATTCTTATTATGAACGTTTTAAGGTTTCAATTTAACACTTTTTAGGTCTAACAAATTAGAACGAGTTTAATTTTTTTTTTGGTTTTAAATGAGTTTAAATCAACAAATCTATAAATCAGTAAACATATAAACTATCTTTAAACGCATAAAATTGGGCGTTTAAGCTACAAATCCAGGCCATATGAATTTAACAACATTTATCGTAGTGCTGCCAGATGTTACTATTTAGACTACATAAAACTGATTTGCAACTGTTGAGTATAAACTACATATAAATTTAAACTTAACTAAACAAGCGTTTAAACACTCACTGATTTATAAGCCATTAGTATAAGGCGTGAAAGCGTGAGTATGGTTGTACATATAAAAGATATAGAACATGTTAAATAAAGTACGAGTATATAAAGTTTTAGTATAACACTGTTAAGGATTAGCATAAGACTTTTCAATGTCTTAGTATAAGACTTTAAATTTGTTTTTGTTGAAGATTGAAGTTTTATAATATTTATTTATTATTTTGAAATCGTATAGTCTTTGTATAAGAGTTAAGACGTCAATGTAACACTTTCAAACTAAATAATAGCACATATTGTTTTTAATGTAAGTAGCCAAGGTTTCAAAATAATAGCTTTTTTTATTTTTAAAACTTAAACAAAACTAATTTTATATACATATGTATGCTCTCAATATCTAATTAGTAATTTTTTCGAGAGAGCAGGGAGTTTTCACCTCATCAGAGATGGCAATGCGGTGAATTTGGTTATATTGTATCTACTCCCCTTTAGCTGGTCAAAAGACCCTCTGATACCCATAGGAACTTAATAAGGTCTTTTGCCGGTGTAGAACCGACTAGGAACGTACTAATCGTACCGTGCCCTAAATTTCTATGCCTGACCCATGCCAGCGCTGGGCAATCTCACAGCAGATGCCTAGTGGATTCGTCCCCAACAAGACATTGTCTGCATTCCTGGTCTTCTGCCAGGCCCATCCGAAGTAGATGGTACTTGACCGTGTGGTGACCTGTTAGATAAGTCGCCAACAGTCGTAGTTTGTGTCTATGAAGACCTTTCGGCTCTATTGTAGTTCCTGGAAAGATCAGTTCCTTTGCCTGACGCATTCCCGGAAGCGATAGCCAGTATCTCTCATGTTTTCTGAGTTCCCAGTCCTCGAAAACGGACTGGGTAGTGGTCTAGATTATTCTGCCACAACCATCAAGGACAGTTTTCAGGAAGAGAAGGCTTAACTGGTCGCTTGGCTATCAGTGAATATTACAATGCTGCTGCCAACCATTCCTTTGTCGAGAATATTCGTTCAACACACATCAATGGCGTTTATCTCGGCCTGGAATACCCTAGACAATTTACGCATGGCATACGCGTTTTTGTTCCAAATACCCCAGCAGATTTGGAACCATCACTATACCAGCGTAGGCCTTGGTACCCGTGGCAGGGATTTTCCATTGTCTTGAACCTAATGTTGTGGCCGAGTTCCGTCATCTTAATGGCCGCTATCGAGCAGATTGTTAGATCAGGAGCTAATCTCAATAAGCCAGCATGTCCATGGGCATCATCTGAAGTCCAGATGTTAGCTGGATCCTAATTATCAATTACCAAACTTATTTTTCGTTTTCCTTTTGTTTTCCAATCACAAAAACTCCTCATTTTTGCTAGCAATCATGGTTGCTCAAACACCTTCTCACTCGCATATCATTTAAATAAATATAGAAAGTATCTTGCTATAAAAATAATTTTTAGTTGTGTTTTTGATTATATTTTATTTTTTAAACATTATTTTTTTTTAATATGGTCTCACTATGACCCTTTCTTTGCACAAACAGCAATCAACTTTCTCAATTAAAAAGGCTGCTAGTTATTCGTCGTTATTGTGCTTCATACGACGAATTTGCTTAATGAATCTTTAATGAAATTTTGTCAAATTGTATGGAAAATGGGGTCTCGACGCAGTTCTGTTTGAACACTAAGTTTTATTAGGAATAAAAATAAAACAATATAAATTATCAAATTTTATTTATTTATTTACAAAGAAAAAACTTTAAAATTTTAGGTTTTTCTTTTTTTTTTTTGTAATAATTCATTGACGGGGTAAGAATCTTAGTTCCCCGAAATTGGTAAAACTTGAAAGAAAAAGTCCATTATTCAAAATCCTGTCAGGTCGGTTAAGTTTTTTAAGTTCATCATTGAAAAAGTATGTAACAATCAAGTCAATAAACGAAACCTTTCCCCCACAATGCATTTTTTATACACTTAGCGGCATCTGAAGCAGCTTCACAACTGCAAGAAAAAAAAAATGGTGTACAGGAAACAAACATTGCAATTTAATAAATTAAACTCACTGATCACTGCTGCCTTTTAAGTTGTTACAGCCATCGATTACTCTGGCCGCAGTTTTTTCATTAATTTTTCTATTAGAGAGGGACACTAACATGTTTTTTGCAGCATTTTTAATTATTTTGCCCTTAGAATCCGCCTAGAATTTTAGAAGTATGAAAGATCTGGTCAAATAATTGGTAAGACGAAAACTTAACTTACCATACCCAAATTGTTAAGGATACAAAAACGCATACATTTAACGTCTTTAGTATCAGAATTCGTGTCTAACAGATCGTTATGGCCTATATAATCAAAACTTAATGTAAATTATTTAAATAAGCTAAAATTTTCAGAAATTATTTACCAATTGAAACGCCAGTATTAATTTGACACTTTACTAAAGCTTCGATTAGATTGTTGAGGAGGATTTCTTCCTAAGAATAAAAAAAATGTCAAATTAAGAAACAATGTGAAATTTCGCTCTTTGTTACGGGCAAAAAACAGCCCCAACCCCTAACGTAACTCTCGAATTGGCCTTAGCAATAAGCACTTTAGAGTCTTTTTTAACCCCTAGCAGCTACTGCTATCCGAGATATTATAGAGAACTCTAATCAGCTTTAATCTATAAGAGATCTGTAAATGTTAAGCCCCAGATAATTGTAAAGGCCTGCATAAATCAAAGACACAACAAAAACCAAATATGTGTAAAAAATCGTTTGGGTACAGCCACAATGAAAAATGCCATGCGTTGCTGTTCGTCGCACAATTTAAATAGTGTTGTAAGAATGCAAGGAAATACACTCCAGACAGTACTGGTTTCGTTTAAACCCCTTTAAACCCCTACAGTAAAAAATGCTCGCCTATACTCCAAGTATTTAAAAATTACCTCGTGCAGTGTGCGAAAATTTGTGACTGTTTTTGCAAACAATTATTGATGCAGTATTACAAAAGAAGTCAAAATGAAAAAGTTTCACACTTAGATATCCTAGCACATTAAAAATAGAGAATACGCACAGTATTTGTTGTTTCCACTCTCACTGTAGTGTGTATTTTTCATTCCCTTGTTAATTGTAGAGAGCAATTTAGTGAAGCATTTCTCTGCAAATAATACGACAAGTCCATACACGCATGTAAAATATAGCCCATCTGGGACTAGGAGTAGTCCAATGGTAACCCAAATGTATTGAAAAAACATGGTCTATTTAACATTACGATGTCCTACGGCAGGACCATATAACCCAGCTTTGCATTACAACGGAGTTGCCTTAAAACTACTCCATGCTCATACAAACTCCCAGTGGATTAGTTTGGATACTACTCCATGGTATACTCCAGAGGAAGACATGTCGATGTAGAGTTTGTAGTTACTCTTTTTTACATTGACATGGTCCATGATTGCATTACATCGGACCATGTTGTAATCAGTCCATTTTATTTTAGTCCAATATTATTTTCAGGGTTGTTTTCTGCTTCTACACGCTCACACAATTACCTAAACTCAGAATGTGCTTATAAAGTGGCCTCAGTTCTACAAGAACAAAAACGACATACATTTGTTTTTCTTCGTGTTCTGACGTTTGGTGTCCTAGTTTTGTTTTTATAAATTTTTTATTAAGGCATTTTGACATTTACCGTCGCAATTCTAGCAACAAAAAGCCTGTTGATTTTTCTATTGTTGCATTGTTGTAGTAGTGAGGTCAAGGGTACGTTCGTAAATGCAATCGTTGCACACCACTTGCGCATTACAGCCATACCTAAACAAGAGCGGAACGCGTTTTCTAGCTGCCAAAAAACCTCATGCCCATAAGGTTTGTATCAAGGCGAATTCATGTATACGGTGGTGTCAATACTACAATAAGTAACAACACCAAAAACACAACAATGTATTTTTTTGTTGCTTTCTTTGATCGATAAGTCAAAAACACAAGCAACTTTTGACATTTCTCTCTCTAAGTAAGAAAAAAAAGTAGCACAGCTGTGCTTTCAACGCCACCTGATAAATGAATTCGCCTTGGTTTGTATGAAGCATCCCTAAATAGCGCGGCGTCAACGCTTTGCAATTGACAGCGCGTTAAAATAAGCAGGGTTGTTATAATTGTTGTTTTTACAGCCCTGTTTAAATCTTTTGATAATAGGTCTGTCTGCGTACTTTTCCAGTAGCAAATACTCAGTAAATTTTTTTGGGAGAGTAAGACAAATTTTACTCTTTCGGCTGAGAATATCTCAAAAAGTACGCAGACAGTATCCAGTGAAATCTTGCAAGAAAACAGCTGATCGGTGTGTAAACAATTGAAATAACAAACGTGAGCCAAGATAGCGTTGAAGAAATAGCGTACAATTTGGGAATTTAAAAACCGGGAAACCAAAATACCCAAATAATGGGTTTTTGCAGTATAAACAAAAAGTTAGCGTCGAATTTAGGAATTTAAAATAGGGAAGTACAAATATAGGAACAAATCTAGTTCACCGACGCAGCTCCAAATAAAAAAAAAGTACCCAGGGTGATGGAAAATGGAAAAATAAGAAGACAAAATAAAAAAATTAAAATGTTGGCGCAAACGCTTAGTTTTCGAGTTATGGACGTTTAAAGTTTTCATATAAATATGTGATTTTCCACTACAATTCTAAACGTATATGGCCAATATTTGTATCATTTTAAAGCTCTTGAACAGATTTTTCTGGATATACATATTTCAAAATATTAAACTCTTTAGATCACATTACAGTTTTTTCATTTTACGTCGAAATGTTACGGAAGTGCACTAGGAAAGAATGTAGTTTATTTAAATAAAAGTGTAATACAAATTTTATAAAATTACAAACACTAGCATCGCAAAAAAAATTCTTTGCATAGCCAGCCTTTGGCAGGACGCAAGGATGTTCTTCTCTATGGTATAATAAACACCGGTTTCGCTTACTAAAGCTTCCTAGCATAGCCGGCCTTCGGCCGGGCGCAAATATTTTTTCCCCAATGGTATAACTAATACCGGCTTCGCTAACTAAAGATTCTCTGCATAGACGGCCTTTGCCCATGGGCAAGGATTCTCTCCTCATTAGTATAACATAAACATAAAGAAGGTTTTACTTGTATTTTAATTAAAATTCTTAAATAAATTAGTATGTAGTATATACATACATTAAAGAATTAGAAAAAATTAATAAATTTGTTTTTATGCTTACTAAAAAACTTTTGTACTTTGCAAACTCGTCCCACTTCTTAATAAACTAGAAATATTAAAATAAATTCTGTATGTCCAGAAAGATCTAGTGAAACGCTTTGCAATGATACCAATATTAGCCATATACATTTGGAAATGTACTGCAAAATCACATATTTATATAAAAACTTAAAACGCCCATAACTCGAAAACTAAGCGTTTGCGCCAACTTTCTTATTTAATTTTTTCTTCTTATTTTTCCATTTTCTATCACCCTGGGAACTTTCTTTTTTTATTTGGAGCTGCGTCGATAAACTAGATTTAAGCCCAAATATATTTATATTTTTAATAAAAATACAAAAAATACTTACCACAGGCTTTTGCAGTGTATAAACTGTATATTTTCTGAAAGTAAATAGTTTTCTGGACAAAATGAGCGATGCGTGCAAAAAATCGTTCGGACAGTCCGAGAAATCTGGGTTCATCCAAAATGGTCAGTAAAAATCTTTACTGATTTATTCAATGAACCACAGGCTTTTGCACGGTATAAACTATATATTTTTTGCACGCATCGCTCATTTTGTCCAGAAAACTATTTACTTTCAGAAAATATATAGTTTATACCGTGCAAAAGCCTGTGGTAAATATTTTTAGTATTTTTATTAAAAATATAAATATATTTTTACTTCTCCTTTTTAAATTCCTAAATTCGACGCTAACTTTTTGTTCACATACTGTAAATCCCCATTATTTGGGTATTTTGGTTTCCCGGCTTTTAAATTCCCAAATTCGACGCTATTTCGTCGACGCTATCTTGGCACACGTAAACTCTTTCATTCAAACAGTATATAAAAACAGCTGTTCAAACTACTTGCAAAATCTTACCAGAGGAAATTTCTCCAGTAACATTTTGCAAGTTCTCTAATTTCCAACTGTCAAAAAATTCTCTTTTTGGCTCTCTCGCCGTAAGAGATTTGGAGTACGCAGACAACATTTTGCAAGATTTTGCGACATTTTGTACAAAATTATGCAAAATATGTGTACGCAGACAGACCTAATCTATTTTTAGGTCAAACTAGCGGTTTTAATTCCACTTCTTATTTCTTTTATGAGGGTTTTAGTAAGCACGAAAGTTAACACTACTGTTTCTGACACAACGCTGACGCTTTTGTTTAGGTACGGCTGTCAGTAAAGTTAAGTCCCAATTTACATCATACAATTTTTATTGTTGCGATTATTGTCGTTTCTTCTTTGAAGTCGGTCTTATGTTCACATTGTCCGATTTTTGGTGAGTAGTAAAAAAGTATCAGCATCACAACTGCAACTGTTGTTCACGCATCAGCAACAAAATTTTGCATCACTGCAACAAATGCACAGTTTTTGTGCATTTACGAACGTACCCCAATAGAAGTATTAAGTCCCAATTGACATTATACGATATTTGTCGTTGTGATTCTTACCTTATAGCCGAGAGGAGAGAGAGGCATTAAAAGGAGTACACAAGCTTGTGTACTCTTCGATTCGTTTTGTTCATACTTTCGTACGTAGTGTCAAATTATATGTATACACAAGAAGTTATAACGACAAAAATAGTACAATGAAAACATAAGACCGACTTCAAAGAAGAATCGGCAATAACCGCAACGACAAAAATTGTATAATGTAAATTGGCACTAATATATTTTGCCTAAATTGGTCGTCTACACTTCTCTTCAGTAATTGCTTGTGATAACTACCCACTGTATAAAATTTGAAAATATTTTTAAATGATTTCAATGTGTTTTTAAATAGAATTGTGCGGGCCTCTAGTATATTAGCCACACCAATAACCTTCAAAATTTCAAAATCGGAACGCAGTCTTTAAGATCTTAACTAATTTTTAGGGAAAATGTTAAGCCGCTAAAATTTTTATCTGTATAAAAATTTTATCTAATAATCCTATCTATTTGTATCAATGAACTGCCTATTAAACTATTTCGACCGTGAACGTTTGCATAGAAAATGTCCATGAACACTCGGAATAAAAAAAAATGTACCATATAAGAATTTATACAATTGCTTATGTTTGAAATTGTTAAACACGCAGTAAGTATCAACGAAACATACAGAATTCCCAAAACCTTTTACTATAATACATAATATGTATGAAAGTAGGTTGTAAAGGTTGTGTATATTTTAAGGTACTTTTGCACGATATGTATTTGGCAGTGTACTTGTGAAATTTCTCACGGCAAAATGCATACAAAAAAAATTGTTTTGTAAATGTCAGCTCAAATTAGCAGTGCAAAACTTTTCAATAATAAATTCTTGCAAACACAAAGTAGATTTTCTTGAAATTAAAATGCAAACTATTCGAAAACTTATCTATAATGCAGAACGAAGATTAAATTATTTTAAAATATTACTATTGTGGGACAAGTAAGCAAGTAAAGCCGTAAGTAGCACCACTTCGCGAAGAGTGCTTCAAACAATTTCCATAGTTAGGAAAGGAAAAGGGATGTCAAAGCAAAATGTGTATTCTTTGCAACATATCAATAACGGGTGATCTCGCTCATATCCAAATTTATTCTTTACGTTCTAAAGTATCACAGATGAAAAATTATATATACCAACAGGAATTCTGTATATTCTACATTCATCGGCCAATGTCAAGCGAAATGGACTACATGATCCTGCTAATTCCAATTTGATTCAAACAAAAGATTAATTGAAGTCAACAACTTAGTATTGCTTTAATTTTAAAATAACAGAAAATTTATTGTGTAAAATTTTTTTATAAATATTTTTTTTTAATATGTAACTGATGACTAGAACTGCAATAACTAATGAATGTAAATTTATTTATGTACATAATTTATTGAACTAGCGAATTTGTATGCTCATTTTTGTTAAATTTTGTTCTTAATAAATAATAAAAAGGGGTACCGTCATGGTCTAAAAAGTACATCTTTTTTTCAGAATTGGTACAGAAACATAAAAGCCATTTTCCATCCCTGATAAGAATATGTACATAAATTTCTAAAATGGTTTAGAAAATAAACATGTTCCGACCGCTTGCCAAATTGTGTACCCGTATTCTCTCTTACTCAATACATTTTGCTTTCACACAATAAGATTTTTCTCATTCTACATCATTTTTTGACATGTCACATTTTTTTATTACCGTGTAAACTAGTCTTTAGTGTAAAATCAAGGTATAATTTTGTTCCATTGAAATACAGAAAAATGTAACACTTTGCAAACGTGTGTTAAACATGGAAAAAATCAATCGCATTTATTTATTTAGTCACACGTTCAGGTTTTTACAAAAACTGAAAGCTGTGACGTAGGATGCACGCAATCTTTTTCAAAGTAATTTTTCACTATCAAGAGTTATTTTAACAGGTGTTTTATGTTTTACTTTACAAGCCCCACTTTTAAGAAACTTCTAAAATAAGTTTTAAGAAATTGGAAGTTTTTAAAATATAAAAAACCAATGAGAAATATAAAATATATTTCCTTATTTTTTAAATTAAGGATAACAGAATGTCGTTTCTTCAATCTTCATAAATGAAAATATTGGCAAGAAAGGCTTTTATTAATAATTCCGCTTTTTTTTTATTAAGTGCAAGAAAAAATTTGTAAATTTTAGTTAAAATCTCTCATCACAATTTTCTACTGGTAAATTAGATGAACAGACCAATTGTATTTCTTTGAATAAAAGAAATCGTAAATATACTGTATTTGGCCCAAGCATGGAAAACTCAGTACTATTGCCCTTTGGTAGTACTTTCGAAAATGAAAAAATACTATAGAACTTCCACGACGTTTCCTTACACAGAAAAAATTAAAAATTGTCTCTAATCATCAAATTCATAGAATCAAGCAAACAATTTCTTTATTTAGCACCTACTACCGAAATGATTTTATTGTTTACTAAAAATTGTAAAAATTTAAAATTTTGAATATTTTTCTTTTTAATAAATGATATTTTTAATTTTAAATAAATGAAATGATCAAAAACCTTTGCCGTTTCAAACAATGTGTTATATGATTTCATTAACTGCATTTACATTTAAAACAAAAACAATTTTTGAAATTTTGTTTTTGTTTTAAATGTTATTTACTATGCGAACGTTAACGTTCGATATCGGCGAACAGCCAGTAAATATAGCTCAGGTTTTGACAATTTCCAACAACAATTCTTCAAGTTTGAATTATTTTATTTTAAACGAAAAAAAATCAATTAAGATTTTTTGTTAATTAATATTTTAATTGAAAATTTTTTTTAAAACAACTAAAATGTTAATTAAATCAAAATTTAATTTTGAATTTTATTTCAATTAAAAAAAAAAGTTGATTCAATTATCACATTAATTAAATTTAAAGACTTTTTAAACCATTTTCTTAACTGACAAAAAACTACTGAGATTTTTTTCTGTGTACGGGATGGTAAAGTGTAAAGCAGCTATTAGTACTATTTTTCGGGGAAAACAACTTTTTGGCTTTTATTGTAATAACCCAGTGAAAAGGTTGGTATCTGTGTGAATTAAGGAGTGGCTTAAGGAGTTCATGAATTTATTACATTTTTTAAAAATAGCCAGAAAACACAAACATGAATTTAATTGAATTTCGTATTTTCAAAAAACGTTCATTCCCCCATCTGTAAAATAATGTAGAAATTTTATAAAAATCGTTCCAGAGGCCTAGGCGCCTGTAATGTACAAATAAACAGAGTTTCTTCCTTATATACAGGTATTTAGATACATATCGCACATAATCAACAAAAGGGTAATTACTCAAAATTTCAAAATTTTCATTAGAAGCCAAGTAATTTCAATTTTAATGCATGGGAAAAAAATTTAAAAGCAACCGTTTCATTACCAAAAAGTAGACAAAATAGCACGTTTGTTTTTTTTTTTAGCGGGTAGACTTGTCGACTTTTTCCAAACAGTGAAGAAAAAAATTTTAATACCCTCTTGTTGATCAAGAGCGATATATTTTTCAACTGAATAAGTTATTAAATACGATTTTAAATACATAAAAAATTTGGTCTAATTTTGCTGTAATCGGCAATGCTCTGAAAAACAAAATGGAGGAAAAGCGAAATGGATGGAGATTTTCAGATTAATTTTTCCTGATATTAAGAGAAGTTCTAATAACGATAAGTGGAACTCAATGAACGAATTATATAAATGGGAATATTTTAATAAACTTTCAAAACAGAATCGTTTTAGAAACTAATTCGATTTCAATTTCATTCGAAATCGATTTCAAGAACATGGCTCAATATCAATTAGGTTTTATAAATCCGACTTTGTATTCAGGATACTCAGAATAGTAAAATTAGAAATAGTAAAATATTAGCTACATATTGAAAACAACTCTAAATTATTTATTAAAAAAAAACTCTTTTTGTATAAGGGAAACGATAGAAAATTAAAATACGAAACAGTATGAAACCCCGTTTGGAAAAACCTAATTTTATTCTAACCTTATAAAAAATTAATTTTAAGGCCTCGTTACTCATATGTAAATATTGCGGACACGTAAGCGTTCCAGTAAACTTCAATGATTAAAAGTTAGTAAAAAATAAGCAAACGTGTCATATGGAGTTAGAAGAATACAGAAAATTTGTCAAAATTTAAAATGATTTGTGAGTTTTGTATAAAAATATAAAAAGAAAACGTCGTGTACATCGATGGAATGTTTGCTCTATCAATAAAAATACGTAAAAACGAATTAATTAGTTTTATTAACGTCAAATTTTCGCATTTATATATAAACTTGATAATAAAAACGGAACAGCTGTTACGCAACATTAACGTTTACGTAAGAATAACGAGACCCAATTATGAAACAGAATTTTTTCCTTTTTTCTATAATATTCAATTTTAACAAGGATATAAATCCCGAGAAATTTTTATTCGTTTTATTATATTTACCTCTGTATTGCAAGCGGCCAAACTTATCAACGCAAAAATTACAAGATACTTCATTTTCAAAGTTTAATTTTTTTTTTATTTATTTAAAATACACCCAACTTCTTTATTAGAACTTTAAATTTTCAATGAACTAATTTAAAAAAAATTCTTAATTTATATGCATTTGAAACGAAGATTCGGATATAGCAATCTTCTTTGTTCTTAAATTTAAATTTATTTTTTTTTGGAAATTTCAGGAAAAATAATCAAAAGAAATAAACCAAATAAAATAAATTAAAAAAAAAACAAGTAAAAGTTCTATATTCGGCTGTACCGAATCTTTAATACCCTCCACCGAGAGCAAGAATATTTCAGGATTCGGCTTTTTATCTGAAAATGATAAACATATATTAATAAAAACGAATCCACAGTATTATTTTTAGGGATATAACAAAGAAAAAAAGAAAACGAATTGCGCCGATTAGATTCCATGCAAATACGGCGGTTTAAAGATATTCTTAAATATGGCCCTTGCATGGCCTAGGATGCCCCAAGACGTGTCAAATGTATGACCAACCCTACTTTATTTTTCATTCCCATCATTTGTTTCTAACATACCAACCCGCCATCTCCATTTCTTAAGGGGACTCCAATACAAAATTTTCAATACAGGCTAGAAAAATGTGTAAGAAAAAGTCCCATAACTGCCAAGGAGTCGCCCGTACGGCAATTAAATAAATGACCAACCTCCATTTGTTTTTCTTCCTCAGCATTTTTTAAACATACTTACCCGTTATCACCTCCTTAGGGGGCTCCCATTCAAATTTGGCGTTTTAGTGCTAAATTATGGACCGATCTTCACGAAATTTAGGTTTGATTTCGTGATCTCAGTTGAACTTGGCTTAGTTAATCTGAAAACAAATTTTTGCCGCCATTACCAAGTTTGTATACAAGATTTTGACGGGACAGCCTAGTTTTGCTTAAAATATTTGTGCATAATGAAATAATAAAATAAAAATCACATTTCGCCGGAAAAATCCGAGTTTCAGACTACATTTAACTAAGTTTAAACATAATCCACATCTCAAAAACCCGGCCTTAGTAATTTGGTTTCTTATAACATAAAACGAATTAATGCATTCTCTCACCAATTTATGTTAGCTTTTGCAACAATAATGTACATTTTTTAGAAAGGTTATTCACATTTGGACTTATGATTTTTTCCTACTGGATTTCAATCCGAAACTGCTTTGGAGAACTGGAAACAATTTGTCACCATTGTTGTTCTTTTCTGTCTTTCGAAAGTTAGCGTATTTTTAACAGACGGAAAGACAGATGGACATGGCTAAATCAACCTGAAATTACTCAAGGACCCAGAATTTTAATACTTATTATATTATACTTATTAATATTCAAAAAGTTTCACACGGAATGACAAACGCAGTATATGCAGTATATAAAATGTATAACAAATCTATTTAATGCGTAAATAATAAAGAAAACTTAAAGTATTATTGTTTTAAGGTTTTTTTTATCTTGTTATTGTTTACATACCAAATACAGCTGTTTTTTTAAACAAACAACTATTTTAAAAACATTTTCGTTTATTTTCTTAAAAAAACAAAACAACTATGTGATTCATCCAAGGTTACGATTTTTAATACGCCTTAAAAAAACATCTTAATTTATCCATGGGGACGATCTTACTTCGTCTTAAAAAACGTCTTACTATGTATAAAAGAGGCTATTCTTCTCTCCCCTCTCACCAATTTAGGGGGCTAATTCCAAATGAAAAGGACAATTTCTAAAGGTTTTTAGTACAATTATAAAATTCTCAATGCCATCCCTGTTCTAAATGTATAATATTTGCTTTTATTCCTTTGTAATCTCTCTTTAGCCCCATCTACTATCTTCGATTATTACAAATATAAATCGTTAATATCCTTCAAAACAAAAAAATCTCATCAACAACAACAATTTGCTTTGTCACGAATGTGTGGTTAGATAAATACATTTTTATTGAGCTAAACAATATTTTTAGCAATCGACAATCTCATATAATAAGAAAAATACTTGTGGCTTAAATTCGTTAGCCAGTTTTGTATTATAAACCTTTAATAAAATTGGAATTATTTAGATTTAAAATTCATTATAAATACATTCTTCTAAGTTCTAATACATAAAAGTTTTCAATAATAAATACTCAAATCTAAATACATAAAAATCTTAACATCAACAAAAACTTGCTATTAAGCATTCAACACACAATGCAAAACTTTAAAGTATCAGTATTAGATTTAGAATTCTTAGTATATGCTTCTCAAATATCAAAATAAAACTTTGAAATATCAGCATAAGTTTAGTATGTATAAGGTTTTAAAAATTATGATTGAAGAATTTTTAAGGTTTCAATATTTAAAGTCCCAGTCCAAGTCTTATACTCTCACTCCTTTTTTTCATAACAAACAATTTCAGTGTTATAAACTGAAATTATTTTATTTTTCAATAAGACTTTAAAGTCTTATAATAAAGCTTAAAAATTTAACGAAATCTGGAATTCTCAACCTAAATCTTTGGTACTTTCACAATTTTAGCTAATAGTATCAGTATAAAACTTTCAAATATCAGTATAAGAGTATACAATTTAAAAAAAGTCTTTCTATAAGATTCAAATTATGATTATGAACCTTTTAAGGTTTCAATTTAACACTTTTTAGGTCTAACAAATTAGAACGAGTTTAATATTTTTTTTTGGTTTTAAATGAGTTTAAATCAACAAATCTATAAATCAGTAAACATATAAACTATCTTTTAACGCATAAAATTGGGCGTTTAAGCTACAAATCCAGGCCATATGAATTTAACAACATTTATCGTAGTGCTGCCAGATGTAACTTTTTAGACTACATAAAACTGATTTACAACTGTTGAGTATAAACTACATATAAATTTAAGCTTAACTAAACAAGCGTTTAAACACTCACTGATTTATAAGACATTAGTATAATGCGTGAATGGCTAAATATATGATTTTGCTTTGTAAAAATTTGATTTTGGTACGAGTATGATTGAACATATTAAAGAAATAGAACATGTAAAATAAAATACGAGTATATAAAGTTTTAGTATAACACTTTTAAGGATTAGTATAAGTCTTTTCAATGTCTTAGTATAAGACTTAAAATTTTTTTTTTTTTTGTTAAAGATTGAAGTTTTATAATATTTTGCTAATTTTATTTATTACTTTGAAATCGTATAGTCTTTGTTTAAGAGTTTAGACATAAGTATAAGACTTTCAAACTAAATAATAGCACATATTGTTTTTAATGTAAGTGGCCAAAGTTTCAAAATAATAGCTTTTTTTATTTTTAAAACTTAAACAAAACTAATTTTATATACATATGTATGCTCTCAATATCTAATTAGTAATTTTTTCGAGAGAGCAGGGAGTTTTCACCTCATCAGAGATGGCAATGCGGTGAATTTGGTTATATTGTATCTACTCCCCTTTAGCTGGTCAAAAGACCCTCTGATACCCATAGGAACTTAATTAGCACCGCCTGGGGACGTACTTATCGTACCGTGTCCTTAATTTCTATGCCTGGCCCATTCTGGGCAATCTCACAGCAGATGCCTAGTGGATTCGTCCCCATCAAGACGTAGTCTGTATTCCTAGTCTTCTGCCAGGCCTAAACAAAATAGGTGGTACTTGACCGTTTGGTGACCTGTTAGATAAGTCGCCAACAGTCGTAGTTTGTGTCTATGAACCCCTTTCGGCTCTATTGTAGTTTCTGGAAAGATCAGTTCCTTTGCCTGACGCATTCCCGGAAGCGATAGCCAGTATCTTTCATGTTTTCTGAGTTCCCAGTCCTCGAAAAGGGACTGGGTAGTGGTCTAGATTATTCTGACACAACCATCAAGGACAGTTTCCAGGAAGAGAAGGCTAAATGGTCGCTTGGCTATCAGTGAATATTACAATGCTGTTGCCAACCATTCCTTTGTCGAGAATATTCGTGCAACACACGTCAATGGCGTTTATCTCGGCCTGGAATACGCTAGACAATTTACCCATGGCTATTGATATACGCGTTTTTGTTCCAAATACCTCAGCAGATTTGGAACCATCACTATACCAGCGTAGGCGTTGGTACCCGTGGCAGGGATTTCCATTATCCCAGGCTCCCCTTTTAGGGAGGATTTTCTTGAACCTAATGTTGTAGCCGAGTTCCGTCATCTTAATGGTCGCCATCGAGCAGATTGGTAGATCAGAAGCTTATCTCAATAAGCCAGCATGTCCATGGGCGCCATCTGAAGTCCAGATGTTAGCTGGATCCTAATTATCAATTACCAAACTGCTATTGCACTTGACTCAACATTATAAAATTTGTTTTTTCGTTTTCCTTTTGTTTTCCTATCACAAAAACTCCTAATTTTTGCTAGCAATCATGTCTGGTAGCTCAAACACTTTCCCACTTGTTTCAATACGTATACCTAAATGAAATTATCTGCCAATGTTCTGCTCTTTTGCCATCGTCATTTGTACTTTCGTTTTGTCTGAAGGTCCTTTAGAGTGCTTTCATTAAAGTCCCTGTGATTTTTCCTCTCCTTTGTTTCATTTTGGCTTATTTTTTACGTTTTATTCAATTTTGTTGTCACTTGCTTTTTAAACGAAATTACAAATTATGAAATTTTTTAAAGAATTATATGATTTTCCTACATCATTAAAGTGTTCTGTTTTATTGAATTTGTGCTTGGGCATTTTATAACGTTGAACTTTATAGTGTCATTGCTGCTGACTGATAGCTATTGTTTTTTTGAAGATGTTACAATGAAAGGATAAAGTCATAAAATAAAAGAATGTTAATATTAATTGTTTTTATGTTGCCGGCATCCATTACTGTAGTGCAATTTACTTTTTAACAAGTAAAGCAAAGCAATAACTCATGTTTATAGTTTAAAACCAAGACATTATTGAATTAAAAGTATTTCTTATTGGAAGAACTGAAAAATTTGAGTATTAAAAATACAAATATACTTACAGTTGTGGCCAAAACAAAAGGTTCTGAGGTTACACTTTAGACCTTAATTCACTTTTTTCAGAAGTAATTGGGGATACTTAATTTTTAAATAAACCATGTTCTTGAAATCGAATTCGAAAACGAAATCGATCAATGTTTCAAAACGTTCCTGTTTTTAAGGTTCTTGAAAATATTCCGTTTTATAAACGTAGTACTTTGAGTTACACTTATATTTATTAGAATTTCTCTAGAAATCATAAAAAACTACAGTGATTTTTAAAATTTAACTCGATTCGGCTTCAATTTAACTCGATTTCTAGAACAAATCCGAATATTTCTATACTCTTATTCCTTGTTGTTAGTCAGACAACAAAAATAATTTAAATTGTTATGAAAACCAAAAATTATTAAGGGATAAAGACAAAATTGAAGTGTGACACTTGCAACTCTCATTTTTCTGGAGCTATCTAACCTCCGCCGTTTTTAGAAATAGGCCGGAAGCATTTTTTGAGTAGCAACAGCACTTAGGGATGATCCTCCATCAGACCGAACTGTTCCACATGTGGTTAAAAATCCATCCTTTAGTGGGATTTCCAGAATCTCTCTACCCGCGACTTTAGGCAGTAAACCACAACCACCACGTGATCCCCAAAAGTTTCTTTTCAAGGGAAAAGCGAAACTCCCGCTAGGAAGTTTCTTCTTGAAGGACAAAAAGCATTTTCCGCACGAAGCATACTTACCGAGGCCTCAACCAATAGTCCGTCCGGTGCCAACTCACCGGAGGCTACAACCTCCTTTGGTATTAGATAGGACGTCTGGTCAGACGCGAACGCACAGATCTCTTGAGATCTGTACGATTGCGATTTTTGATTTTGACGAATCTCAGGTTTCGGCTGCACGTGATTTCCCTGGAGGTTCTAATTAGGATAATGTCAAGCCTTAGTAAATTTCCCCGCAGCATATCAAGGCCAAAGTGATCATGCCAATAATCCGGTATATTTACCTAACCATTACGATTGGTCATTCCTGTACCACAAACGTTAAATAAAAATAACTTGTAGCGACCCATTGAAATGACAATGGGTCGCTGTTCTTTAAAGCAATGACCCCTTGCGAGTAAATACGTAACTGTTTCGAAAGAAGCGATTGACTTATTTTGGTGGCTACAAAGTTTAAAAGATCTTCACATTTTTTATGCAGCGAGAATTCATAGATATTCTTTGAACTGTTTAATGCCTCTGCTTATGAAAGCTCTCACAATATATTTAAAAATATTCTAATTATATTCCATAATAAGAAAAAAAGAAAAGTTAGCCCAAGTACGAATATTCCCAAGTAATTTTTTTCTCACGGAAAATTCCTTTCTCGAGAAAAAAAATCCTCCAATTATAAATTCCGCGGGAACAAAAAAAAATTAAATAAGTTCCATCACCAAAGTTGTTTTTCTTATTTACGTTGAATTTTTGTCATGTGGCTGTGCAAGTGAAAGTAAAATTAATTTGACTAAAAATTAAAAAAAAAATAGTCTTGCAAGTTCTTTTTTAAAAATTTCTTTTGTAACAAACTTATCGGTAAAACCAACGGACTTTACCGGCACAAATTCGACGTAGGATTTTATTCCTCCTGTGTACTTGTTTTTGCTTTGTGCTACCACCTTTGCCGTACTTAGTCATCGTCCAGAATTGCAATGTTTTTTGCTGCAATTTTTAAAAATTCTGCTTTGAAATTGCATATGAGTCCAGATTATAAAATTATAGTTTTGCAATTTTTGTAATTCTATCTTGTCTTTCCTCTTCTTCTTTTTATATTTTTTATATTAAATACAAATACACCTACAGCAAACTACAAGTTAAAAAAGTGTGAGCATAACAAATCAAAACAGAATTGCAGAGTACATGAAACTGAGTACCCCTCAACAATCTTCTCACCGCTCTCACCAATAAACTCAGGAATTGCTGCAACAAAAATTGCAAGTCTGGACGATGACTTACTTTTTTTGATTGATCAATTACTTTAAAGAATATTAATACTCGTAACAAAAATTGTTCAACACAATTACTTGGTAGACCCATCCCTCCAAAAAACATACTTACAGTTTTCAGAAATTTTATACGTAAATTTTATTTTTAGTTGGAAGAATGGGAAAGGGATACATTTCCCGCGGAATTTTTATTCCTGATTAGGCTGAATATGTACATATACATACATATGTATATATTAATTTCTGGAATTATTTTGGTTTGGGTGATCTTTTGTTTAATTAGTTATTAGTTACAACAATAAAAAATAACAAGAATTAATTTTTTAGAGTTTAGAATTTTAGATATGCAGCGTTTAAAATTTATAAATTTAATATGAATTTCTGTAGAAAGCAACAACAAAATTATAAAATATTTTTGAATTTTTTTTTTTCTTTTAATGTAATTTTTGGCGTTGCGTTGGGTAGCGTTTAGGACCTTAAGTTTTCTGTTGCACTGTGTAATTAAAAAACTAGACCTGAAAACTAAAAAAGAAAGAATAACCTGTTGAATTAAATTAAAACATTTTAAAGCTTTAGTGTTCAAACAGAATTGAGTCTTCAACTTCAGGCAAAAACTCTTAAGTCCATTAATAAATATTCGGCAGTAACTTCAAATTCTTTCTCGTTTCTTTCTTTTTATTTTGTTCTTATGTTTCATTGTTTACAAAATTTATAAAATTTAATGAAAGCATTGCTTGGAACACAACTGGAACGAACGACGAATTTTTGGCTGCGAATATTTGTCGCCAAAAATAAAACATATGTATTTGTTTATATGAAAATACACATTCGTCATACGCAGCGACTTTGCAATAGATTTATTTCTACTAGTTTCGTCCGGTGGCCGAAATTCGACCACTTCACATTTACTTTCGAGAGAACCAGTCCGTTATAGAACAAAAACGTGAAAATTTTAAGAAAGCAACAAAATGCATTTTTTTATCCATTTGTGTGCGTGTGTGTCTGAAAGTACAAAAAAAAACGAAAACATTTTTAAACAAAACAAAAAGCATTAGATTTTTCAACCACCATTTATACATGTGTGTACGTGTGTTTGCAAACTAAATTGAAATGCTTTTAAGCACTTACATTCTAAAAATTTAGAAAATAAATTTATATTGTGCATATCTACAAACCAATACCTTTAAAACGATATATGTTTCATTAAAATCGGTAAACGATAAGATACTTAAAAATCAACTACTACAAAAATTGTTCCCGTATTTATATATACTAGTATGGGCCAGCAGTCGAAACAATCGACTGCAATATAGAAATAACGACTTTGCTTAGTGTGTGCCAGCCAGCCAAACGGACTTATTCTATTGGTACACTAAAAGTGGGTCCAGAACTAATATTCTTTTCTGTTACATAAATCAGTACAATCGCATAATATCCTTCACATTTGGGTTTATATTTTTTGTCCTACTGGATTTCCATCCGAAACTGCTTTAGAGAACTAGAAACAATTTGTAGTAATTATTGTTCTTTTCTGTTCAGTCTTACGAAAGTTAGCGTATTTTCAACAGACGGAAAGACAAATGGGCATGGCTAAATCGACTTGAAATTACTCAAGGACCCAGAATTTATATACTTTATAGGGTCTTAGATTAAAACTCGTATTCAAAAAGTTTCACACGGAATGACAAACGTGGTATACCCTCTTTCACCACTAGTGGTGGCGGGTATAAAATATATTTAATGCGTAAATAATAAAGAAAACTTAAAGTATTATTGTTTTAAGGTTTTTTTTTATCTTGTTATTGTTTACCTACCAAATACAGCTGTTTTTTTTTAAAAAACAAACAACTATTTTAAAAACATTTTCGTTTATTTTCTTAACTAAATTACTATGTGATTTATCCAAGGTTACGATTTTTAATACGCCTTAAAAAAATATCTTAATTTATCCATGGGGACGATCTTAGTACGTCTTAAAAAAACGTGTTACTATAGGTGTGTTCATTTACTTTACTAGCAGAAACTTGCAAAGAGAGAGTAAGTAGGAATTTAAATAAATTGCCTCCAAAAATACCAAAAAGTAAATGAACACTTTGCCGGCCAAAATTTGCAAGTTAAAGTAGTGACGAATATATAGGAATATTTGAGTACCCATTAATTATTCTAAGACTTGGAAAATTTTATACATTACGGTTAAAATAATGTGATTTTATTAATTTATATTTGTTTATGTTGAATAAAATGAATCATGAATTGGATTTTTTTTTATTGAGGAGTTGAAAGAAGAATTCGGGTTTTCATTAATAATAAAAGATAAAAAAAAGTCTTTGTTAACAATAAAAGTATTTATAAGGTAAAACAAAATATTTAATTTTACAATCTATGTATAACCTATGTATATAGGTATATAAAATTTCAACGTTACGGACTGACTGACAGATTTATCTTCGCACAGCCTTAACGACGTGAGTTATATGGTTGAAATTTGAACCGAATGCTGGTCTCTCGCTAAATCGATCCACTAAAAATCGAAGAAATTGCCTAATAGTACGAAAATTGTTTGTGTATTAGTGAACAAATTTAGCGCATTGCGACTCGCAAGAAACTACTTTCATGTGTAAATGCGGATAAAAAATCCGTTTTATCCGAATATCTCTAAAGGCAAAGCAGATAACCTAAATATTTAAGCATAGTTTTTTAGGTCAGCTTAAGTCTACATTTTTGCAATCCATGAATACATATATTTTTGTCTAATTTTTAAAGTTTGAATAAAAATATGGACCCGCGTTCTTTCAAATCTACTCAAAATCTTCCCGTGCATGACAGTTTCAAGAATTGCAGAATTATTTTTCAAAACAAATCGTTCGTAAACCATTGTGTTATGTTTCAGTAAAATAAAAAGAGCAAAAAAAAATGTTGCGAGTAATTTCATTGAAATGGAAAAAGTGTTCTACAGACAGTTCCAAACAGTTGCAAAAGTATATATGTGGTTAAAGATGACACTTTAAGCTTCTAATGGTAGTAAAATCTCTTTGACCCTAACAAGTTCTATTCGACTGAAATTCGGATTTAACTAAAATATAGAGCCTGGGAAACCATTTAATAACACATCAGGTATAAATGGTACAGTAATACAATGAAACATTTCGTAAAGACTAATATCCCACTAACATAACAAATAAAAGCTTTCGAGAAATCATAATTTAATTGTGATCAAATTTACAAAAATAAAATTTTTCTAAAATAACATAAAATATTTTTTTCCAGCAGCATGCCACACCCACAATTACCAATATTTTAATCCAGTTTTTTGAATACCTAACTTTCAATATGTTTGCTATCGAATGGCATTAAAATTTTTGAAATCAGCGATGACAAAAAAATTGGACTTTTGGCCGATGAAATACAATTTTCGGCCATAGTGTGCCGCACTGTATCGCAGTTTCATACAACGGGTGGCCAAAAATAGAAGCAGGTAGAGTAGGGAGGTAAAATTTGGCATGAATGTTTTTCTTAAGAAAAAAAAGTATTTATGCGAAATTTCGAGAAAATCTAACAAGTGCCACGCCCACCTCCCATACAACCTAAATTGAAAAATTGTTAAAACTTGGACATTAGTAATCAGATAAGAGCGACAGTGTGCATGTGAATATATTTATTAATATTGTAACATATTTCCAACATGACAAACGTAGTATACCCTCTTTCACCACTAGTGGTGGCGGGTATAAAATATATAACAAATATATTTAATGCGTAAATAATAAAGAAAACTTAAAGTATTAATGTTTTAAGGTTTTTTTATCTTGTTATTGTTTACATACCAAATACAGCTGTTTTTTAAAATAAACAAACCACTATTTTAAAAACATTTTCGTTTATTTTCTTCAAAAATAAATAAATTACTATGTGATTCATCCAAGGTTACGATTTTTACTACGCCTTAAAAAACATTTTAATTTATCCAAGCGGACGATCTTTACTACGTCTTAAAAAAACGTCTTACTATAGGTATGTTCATTTACTTTACTAGCAGAAACTTGCAAAGAGAGAATAAGTAGGAATTTAAATAAATTGTTCTCAAAAATACTAAAAAGTGAATGAACACTTTGCCCGCCAAAATTTGCAAGTTAAAGTAGTGACGAATATATAGGAATATTTGATTACCCATTAATTATTCTAAGACTTGGAAATTTTTATACATTACGGTAAAAATAATGTTATTTTATTAATTTATATTTGTTTATGTTGAACAAAATGAATCATGAATTGGATTTTTTATTTTAGGAGTTGAAAGAAGAATTCGGGTTTTCATTAATAATAAAATATAAAAAAAGTCTTTGTTAACAATAAAAGTATTTATAAGGTAAAACAAAATATGTATTTAATTTTACAATCTATGTATGTATATAGGTATAAAAAATTTCAACGTTACGGATTGACTGACAGATTAATCTTCGCACAGCCTTAACGACGTGAGTTATAAGGTTGAAATTTGAACCGAATGCTTGTCTCTCGCTAAATCGATCCACTAAAAATCGAAGAAATTGCCTAATAGTACGAAAATTGTGTGTGTGTTAGTGAACAAATTTAGCGCATTGCGACTCGCAAGAAACTACTTTCATGTGTAAATGCTAGGTAAGATAGAATTTTTGGAAATTCGAATGTTTGGGGATAAATAGCGTAAAAACGAATAAATCCGCTAACCTCATAACTTCCAAACTAACAGTGGATTCATCCATGCGTTCCGAACATAATTTTTGTCCGAAGAATAATTTTTTTATGAGAAAATTTGCCCGGAAAAACAAAGCTACCAAATGGTTTACAGATGTAAACAATTATACAAACTGGCAGCACAACTAGCAAACTACTTATATAGAAAAAGTGTCTTAAGAAAATGGACGAAAAAAGGAAAGTGAAATTATTATTTTTAATAATGTTTATTTTTTTTATTGAATTATTCAGCAAAAAAAACAATTGTTGCACTATAGCACTATATTATGTGGCAGCTCAATTCAACTTTTATGTACAAATAGAAAAAAGTGGCATCGCAGTTTATTTTGTTCTGAACAAGAATTAAAATTAAACTATTAATTTTTCCATTAAAGCCAATAAACATAAAAATAAAAACTATTTTACATTTGTAACTTATCCAAAAAAAATACAAATTTGTATCTTTTTCGAAATTCAAACATTTAAGGGGTACTTTCTTAAAAAAAATGTTCTCCATTCGTTGCAATACACCTTCTCAATTATGGGCTATGGGCTACTATATTTTATATTTCAATGGGGAAATTAATTGTCTTTGTTTTACTTTTTCAAGTAAAACTTTACTTTAATAAGTGGTACCTTTTTAATTTGCTATAACATATATTAGAAATATAAAATTATAGGTGCCCAGGACCCTGAGTGAATGAGAACCTATAACGTTGGTAATTTTCTTTAAGACTTAGAAACATAAGCTTTGGCATTTAAATATGACCACGAAAGAAAGGTAACAAGGTAGCGGGTTAAATTATTGTTAATTATAAAATAATTTTATATATTCTCATATGCATTTCTTTGATGTTTGTTTCATAATGACCGTCTTCATAAAGTAAACAATGAGAATATCTCATATTATTTTATAATTAATTAGAATCTTTAATTTTGTAAATAATTTAATTTGCAAATAAATTTTTTAACTAATGGGGTATTATACTGCAATAGAGTTAAGTATCGGGTATCTAGGTAACCATTATACTCACAGTACTAATAACAACACCTGATCGGTTAAAAGCAAAACAAAATACATAAGGGATTTTTTAACATGTTCGGTTTTTATTTAGCAATAAAAATATCGAAATATCTGTCCTAAGTTAAACAAAAGTATGATTTCTTAAGCTTATAGTACACGGCATGTAAAAAGACACATGCGCATGTGGTTCTGACGTAATTTTGACGTCATCACACAACACGCAATGTTTATTGTGGCTTTGAATTGACGTCAAAATTACGTCAGAACCACATGCGCATGTGTATTTTTACATGCCGTGTACTATAGGCTTTATGGCATAAATATTTTTAATAGTCAACATTTTTTATTTTTCGAATTTATTCTATGAGTTAAATTTCAGTTATGTATTTTATAAAGCTTTTTGTAATAGTTCTATTCCTTAAATTTTTAGGAATGACTTTATACACTACCAGACTATTATCTTGTATTTCCATATTTTTATTTAAACTTTTAAAAATTCGACAAAAATATATGTATTCATGGATTGCAAAAATGTAGACTTAAGCTGAACTAAAAAAATTTGCTTAAATATTTAGGTTATCTGCTTTGCCTTTAGAGATATTCGGATAAAACGGATTTTTTGGGTCGATTTTTTAACGAATTTTCGAGTTTTTTAATCGGGTGGATTATGTTTAATATCAAAGTGTTATCAATAGTGGGTTAAACAAAAACAAAATTTTATTTTTTTCGACCCAAAAAATCCGTTTTATCCGAATATCTAAATATTTAAGCATATTTTTTTAGGTCAGCTTATTTATTATTTCTTTTTGTCTAATTTTTAAAAGTTTGAATAAAAATTTGGACCAGCGTTCTTTCAAATCTACTCAAAATCTTCCCGTGCATGACAGTTTCAAGAATTGCAGAATTATTTTTCAAAACAAATCGTTCGTAAACCATTGTGTTATGTTTCAGTAAAATAAAAAGAGCAAAAAAAAATGTTGCGAGTAATTTCATTGAAATGGAAAAAGTGTTCTACAGACAGTTCCAAACAGTTGCAAAAGTATATATGTGGTTAAAGATGACACTTTAAGCTTCTAATGGTAGTAAAATCTCTTTGACCCTAACAAGTTCTATTCGACTGAAATTCGGATTTAACTAAAATATAGAGCCTGGGAAACCATTTAATAACACATCAGGTATAAATGGTACAGTAATACAATGAAACATTTCGTAAAGACTAAAATCCCACTAACATAACAAATAAAAGCTTTCGAGAAATCATAATTTAATTGTGATCAAATTTACAAAAATAAAATTTTTCTAAAATAACATAAAATATTTTTTTCCAGCAGCATGCCACACCCACAGTTTTTTGAATACCTAACTTTCAATATGTTTGCTATCGAATGGCATTACAATTTTTTGATGAAATTCAATTTTCGGCCATAGTGTGCCGCACTGTGTCGCGGTTTCATACAACGGGTGGCCAAAAATAGAAACAGGTAGAGTAGGGAGGTAAAATTTTCTTAGGAAAAAAAGTATTTATGCGAAATTTCGAGAAAATCTAACAAGTGCCACGCCCACCTCCCATACAACCTAAATTTAAAAATTGTTAAAACTTGTAAATTAGTAATCAGATAAGAGCGACAGTGTGCATGTGAATATATTTATTAATATTGTAACATATTTCCAACACGACAAACGTAGTATACCCTCTTTCACCACTAGTGGTGGCGGGTATAAAATATATAACAAATATATTTAATGCGTAAATAATAAAGAAAACTTAAAGTATTAATGTTTTAAGGTTTTTTTTATCTTGTTATTGTTTACATACCAAATACAGCTGTTTTTTAAAACAAACAAACAACTATTTTAAAAACATTTTCGTTTATTTTCTTAAAAAAAACAAAACAACTACGTGATTCATCCAAGGTTACGATTTTTAATACGCCTTAAAAAACATCTTAATTTATCCAAGCGGACGATACTTACTACGTTTTACCATGTATAGAAGAGGCTATTCTTCTCCTCCCCCTCACCAATAAACTCAGGGGACTAATTCCGGCAGTCGTGATCGAATACTTTTTCAATTCGAAAGCAATTTTCTTCCAATTCTTTCACTCGGCACTGAACGAATCGAAATTATTTTTTCAGTATTATGAAAACTTAAATAAATTCTTTACAATACTGAAAAATTAATTTCGGTTTTTTCAGTTTTGATGGAAAGAATTAGAAATAAAATTGCTTTCGAATATCGATAATGGTTTTACTTGCGATCTGCTTAAAAAGAGTCTAACAGAAGACGCTCACCAAGGCGATTTCATGTAAACGGTGGTGACCATACTACAACAAGTACAACACCAAAAACACAACATTGTATTTTATTTGTTGCTTTCGTTGGACGATATGTCAAAAACAGAAGCAACTTTTGACATTCCTCTCTCTAATTAAGAAAAAAAAAAGTATCACAGCTGTTTGAAAGCACAGTCATCTGAAAAATGAATTCGCCTTGAGCCGTACCTAAACAAGAGCGGAATTTGGAACGATTTTCTCCGCTTGTTTGTGCCACAAACAGTACTGTTAACTTTCTTGTTTAACAAAACCCACATAATAAAAATAAAAAATTTAGATAAAACCGCTAGAGAAACAATTAATATCATATCTTTCAGTATTGAGTTAAAATTTCTGCATTCAATTACAATATAATATACATATGTGTTAATTTTGATCGATATCGAAACGCAGTTCGGCCCCTGAATTAAAAAAGTGTTTAACAATAATTTTATTGTTTAAAAATTAAGTGAGACAGAACTTCCTGCCCAAAAAATCTGTGATATATGTATGTAGTTAAAAAAAATTTTTAATATGTTATAACCATCAATGACAAAAAGCAAATTCGGCTTAAAATATTGCCCCTAATTCGAGATAGATTAGAAAATTTTTGTTTTAAAGTTAAAAAATTACTTCATACAAGTACTGCGGTATTTTTTATCTTTAAAAGTATGTACCTTAGAGCGGGCCGATTTGTAAACACAAAAATTTGTCGATATTGTGCCATCGATTTTTCGATAGCTGTTGGAAAAAAATTTCTCTACGACATATCAAAACAAATCATTCTGTAGGAAGAAATTTACCATTTACTTTTGTAATAAAAGTTAGACTCGGGAAGATCTATAGCTCCCGAAAATTCTCGTCGAAATACTCGTCTTAAAACCTAAAAAAAAAGACATTTAATTTTTTTTTGTTTTTTTTTTGAAAAAAAAAGATAACGCCATCGGTTTAAGCGTACAATTTTACCTTCGATAGGATATATTTAAAAAATTAAATCGCCGAATTTTTTTAACATACCTACTAAAACCCCTTAAAAATAAACACTTAAAAAAATTAATTATTCGACAAAAACTAGCCCAAAACCTCAAGAAATTTTTTTTTGGAAAAACTGCTATCGCTATCCTTTTTAGCGTACAATTTCACCTTGAGAAGGTTATATAAAAAAAATTAAATCAGCTGATTTTTTATTACCTGCTAAAAAAAAACCTTAAAAATAAAAGTGGAGAAATTAAGACGCCTCCAAAATGATTTTATTTATATGTTGTAGTTGAATTTTTTCCCTCATGCGAAAAGCTATCGAAAAATCGATGGAACAATATCGATTGCTAAATCGACCCACCCTAATCAACATACTAAAAAATGTTAAATTGTGATAAATTTTCCATCCCTGGTACACGCTTTCGAACCTGAGTGACAGTTTTGCTCAAATTGTCGTTTGTTTAATAGTGCGGCCGCTAATGGTCGCCAGTCAAAAGTCAACCACAAATTATCTTGTGGCTGACTGTTGATTGATGAAATTTTTTACTGTCACTCAAGCTCGATAAAGTGTGCACCCCACTTTAACTGATATTGAAAGTCCTGTTCTGTATTTTGATTTCAAAAGAATGGTCACTAAACTTATTATCTAAATAATTTTCTATTTTCGAGACAAATTAAAAAGTATTTACTATCAAACAAAGTGGGTCATTAACACTAACTCTTGTTAAAGCCTCACCTCTTCTAACTGGTAGCCCTATTTAATGACGCAAGTAGTGATAGACTGTAATTTATTTCAATTTATTTTTTATACTTATAAATCTGATCAGTTTAAATTGTTATAAAACATAATGAATTCTTATCATACGAGTAGCTTTTGAAATAACTGCATAATGACGTCAAATTCGAAAAAGAAAAATATGTAAGACGGGCGGACAGAATAATGAGATAAATTTATCAAATTAAAGTTTGATTAAAAATGTACTTGTATAAAAGATAATACATAAAAAATGCACAAAAGACAGAAAATTTAATAAAAATATAAAGAAAGATAACTTGAAATTATTTATATATAAATAGAAATTAATAAATAAAGTCAGTTCTTTAACAAAACTGTTTCAAACAATAAATATATTTAGAATTTTTAATAAATTTTTTAATATAAAGTGAAGATCTAAAGACTGAGAACTAATGCAATAAAAAATATATATAAAAGTGAAATTAAAAAGCACAAAAAGTAAAGATCTTTTATAAAAAAAATTATTTCAACTTTGGCCTTTAAGTAAAATAATTAACTGACTCAACTTAAAACTATATCAATAGTAAAAAATGTCTTTACTTTGGATGGGAACTTTTAAACTAACCCTGATTTTGGGTCTAACATACGCTGTTATATCAAGGTAAATGAATATATATTAAAAAAAAATTACTATTAAACTAAAGGGCCAAATAAATAACACAAGTATTTTGACACCGACGACAAGATGTTTGTGTAAATATAAAAAATTTTTAATTTTTTCATATGTTTGTGTAACCGTTTGAGTGGTCAAATGGACCTTAAGCAATAAACCGCACTTGTTTTTACAAATTATTTCGAAAATTTAAATTAGAAGTGTCAATGTCATGCAAAAATTTCGTGTCACGCATAAATCACTTGTCATTTAACTAAGCATTTAACTAAGTTTAAACATAATCCACATCTCAAAAACCCAGCCTTAGTAATTTGGTTTCTTGTAACATTAAACGAATTTGTGCAAAATTAATTGCGAATCGTCGCTTTCTCTCACCAATTTATGTAAGTTTTGTAACAATAATCGAAAATTTTTAGAAAGGTTGTTCACATTTGGGCTTATACTTTGTTTATATATTTGTCCTACTGGATGTCAATCCGAAACTGCTTTGGAGAACTAGAAACAAGTTGTCACCATTATTATTCTTTTCTGTTGAGTCTTTCGAAAATTAGCGTATTTTCAACAGACGGAAAGACAGATGGACATCGAAAATTGACTTGAAATTACTCAAGGACCCAGAATTGATATACTTTATAGGGTCTTATATTAATATTCAAAAAGTTTCACACGGAATGACAAACGTAGTATACCCTTATTCACCACTAGTGGTGGCGGGTATAAAAAATATAACAAATCTATTTAATGCGTAAATAATAAAGAAAACTTAAAGTATTATTGTTTTAAGGTCTTTTTTTATCTTGTTATTGTTTACATACCAAATACAGCTGTTTTTTAAAACAAACAAACAACTATTTTAAAAACATTTTCGTTTATTTTCTTAAAAAAACAAAACAACTATGTGATTCGTCCAAGGTTACGATTTTTAATACGCCTTAAAAAAACATCTTAATTTATCCAAGGGGACGATCTTTACTACGTCTTAAAAAACGTCTTACTATGTATAGAAGAGGCTATTCTTCTCTCCCCCTTCACCAATAAACTCAGGGGGCTAATTCCGGCAGTAGTGATCGAATACTTTTTCAATTCGAAAGCAATTTCATTTCCAATTCTTTCAGTCGCCACTGAACGAATCGAAAATATTTTTTCAGTATTATGAAAACTTAAATAAATGCTTTACAATACTAAAATATTAATTTCGATTTGTTCAGTATCGACAGAAAGAACTAGAAATAGAATTGCTTTCGAACCATAAATTATTCGATCACGACTGCCAGAGTTAGCCCTCAGACTTTCTGAAACACAACTTTGTTTGATCGCAATATATGAAAGCGATTGAACACCAAAGGTTTCCTTTGGAGTTCAGATGTTTGTTTTGAATTGTTACGAGTTAGCCCAGGTAGAAACACCATGTGCTAGTCAATATTAAAAATGAGCCTGGGTAGAAGCACCGAGACTAATCAAGCAATCATCAGAGTTAATCTTAGTTTGCCTCGTTATGACCTCAGGACTGAAAGTTTTAGGACCGCTGGATTCTGATGATACCTGTCTTTTGTAACAGGCTCGTTGGTTTCTGATGAGATCCTGTCTCTTGTAACAGAACCTTTTGATTGATGATGAGATCCTGTCTCTTGTAACAGGACCTATAGGTTGACGAGATCCTATCTCTTGTAATAGGATCTTTGGGTTGATGATGAGATCTTGTCTCTTGTAACAAGACCTTTGGATTGATGAGATCCTATCTCTTGTAATAGGACCTTTGGATTGATGATAGAATCCTGTTTCTTGCAACAGGACCTTTGTGTTGATGAGATCCTATCTCTTGTAATAGGACCTTTGAGTTGCGTTTACTGATGATATCCTGTTTCTTGTAACAGGATCGTCGGGTTCACCAAAATGATTGGTGCCTGTTGACTGCTGTCGGTTGCTGATGAGATCCTGTCTCTTGTCACAGGACCGTCGGGGTCACCAAAATTTCACCAAGTTCAGTTTAAACTAATAATTACTTTTACGTCCAGTTAACAATATATTTTGACAGCTATGACTGATAGTTTATTATAACTAAACTTGGTAAAATTGGCCGATAGTGTAAACCAGCCTATTACAGTGCCGTACCCTATTACTACTTAAGCGTTTGAAATTTTTTCTGCTCAGCATAAAATTTTGAAGCGTTAACCTCAAAGCGTTTTTAAATTTAACTGAAATTACTTTTGTAATTTCTCTTAAATTATTTTGAGGTAACCGGAGAACAGAATCAAGTAGTAGGTGAATTTCGCGCAAATATTTTTGCAAAAACGCTTTAACTCTACTTGATTCTGTTCTCCGGTTACCTCAAAATAATTTAAGAGAAATTACAAAAGTAATTTCAGTTAAATTTTAAAACGCTTTGAGGTTAACGCTTGAAAATTTAATGCTGAACAACAAAAATTTCAAACGCTGAAGTAGTTATAGCGTTTTTGCAAAAATATTTGCGCGAAATTCACCTACTACTTGATTCTGTTCTCCGGTTACCTCAAAATAATTTAAGTGAAATCACAAAAGTAATTTCAGTTAAATTTAAAAACGCTTTGAGGTTAACGCTTGAAAATTTTATGCTGAGCAGAAAAAATTTCAAACGCTTAAGTAGTTATAGCGTTTTTGCAAAAATATTTGCGCGAAATTCACCTACTACTTGATTCTGTTCTCCGGTTACCTCAACATAATTTAAGTGAAATCACAAAAGTAATTTCAGTTAAATTTAAAAACGCTTTGAGGTTAACGCTTGAAAATTTTATGCTGAGCAGAAAAAATTTCAAACGCTTAAGTAGTTATAGCGTTTTTGCAAAAATATTTGCGCGAAATTCACCTACTACTTGATTCTGTTCTCCGGTTACCTCAAAATAATTTAAGTGAAATCACAAAAGTAATTTCAGTTAAATTTAAAAACGCTTTGAGGTTAACGCTTGAAAATTTTATGCTGAGCAGAAAAAATTTCAAACGCTTAAGTAGTTATAGCGTTTTTGCAAAAATATTTGCGCGAAATTCACCTACTACTTGATTCTGTTCTCCGGTTACCTCAACATAATTTAAGTGAAATCACAAAAGTAATTTCAGTTAAATTTAAAAACGCTTTGAGGTTAACGCTTGAAAATTTTATGCTGAGCAGAAAAAATTTCAAACGCTTAAGTAGTTATAGCGTTTTTGCAAAAATATTTGCGCGAAATTCACCTACTACTTGATTCTGTTCTCCGGTTACCTCAAAATAATTTAAGTGAAATTACAAAAGTAATTTCAGTTAAATTTAAAAACGCTTTGAGGTTAACGCTTGAAAATTTTATGCCGAGCAGAAAAAATTTCAAACGCTTAAGTAGTTATAGCATTTTTGCAAAAATATTTGCGCGAAATTCACCTACTACTTGATTCTGTTCTCCGGTGACCTCAAAATAATTTAAGTGAAATTACAAAAGGAATTTGAGTTATATTTAAAAACGCTTTGAGGTTAACGCTTAAAAGTTTTATGCAAATTTCAAACGCTTAAGTAGTTATAGCGTTTTTGCAAAAATATTTGCGCGAAATTCACCTACTACTTGATTCTGTTCTCCGGTTACCTCAAAATAATTTAAGTGAAATTACAAAAGTAATTTGAGTTATATTTAAAAACGCTTTGAGGTTAACGCTTGAAAGTTTTATGCAAATTTCAAACGCTTAAGTAGTTATAGCGTTTTTGCAAAAATATTTGCGCGAAATTCACCTACTACTTGATTCTGTTCTCCGGTGACCTCAAAATAATTTAAGTGAAATTACAAAAGTAATTTGAGTTATATTTAAAAACGCTTTGAGGTTAACGCTTGAAAGTTTTATGCAAATTTCAAACGCTTAAGTAGTTATAGCATTTTTGCAAAAATATTTGCGCGAAATTCACCTACTACTTGATTCTGTTCTCCGGTTACCTCAAAATAATTTAAGTGAAATTACAAAAGTAATTTGAGTTATATTTAAAAACGCTTTGAGGTTAACGCTTGAAAATTTTATGCCGAGCAGAAAAAATTTCAAACGCTTAAGTAGTTATAGCATTTTTGCAAAAATATTTGCGCGAAATTCACCTACTACTTGATTCTGTTCTCCGGTTACCTCAAAATAATTTAAGTGAAATTACAAAAGTAATTTGAGTTATATTTAAAAACGCTTTGAGGTTAACGCTTGAAAGTTTTATGCAAATTTCAAACGCTTAAGTAGTTATAGCGTTTTTGCAAAAATATTTGCGCGAAATTCACCTACTACTTGATTCTGTTCTCCGGTTACCTCAAAATAATTTAAGTGAAATTACAAAAGTAATTTGAGTTATATTTAAAAACGCTTTGAGGTTAACGCTTGAAAGTTTTATGCAAATTTCAAACGCTTAAGTAGTTATAGCGTTTTTGCAAAAATATTTGCGCGAAATTCACCTACTACTTGATTCTGTTCTCCGGTGACCTCAAAATAATTTAAGTGAAATTACAAAAGTAATTTGAGTTATATTTAAAAACGCTTTGAGGTTAACGCTTGAAAGTTTTATGCAAATTTCAAACGCTTAAGTAGTTATAGCATTTTTGCAAAAATATTTGCGCGAAATTCACCTACTACTTGATTCTGTTCTCCGGTTACCTCAAAATAATTTAAGTGAAATTACAAAAGTAATTTGAGTTATATTTAAAAACGCTTTGAGGTTAACGCTTGAAAATTTTATGCCGAGCAGAAAAAATTTCAAACGCTTAAGTAGTTATAGCATTTTTGCAAAAATATTTGCGCGAAATTCACCTACTACTTGATTCTGTTCTCCGGTTTCCTCAAAATAATTTAAGTGAAATTACAAAAGTAATTTCAGTTAAATTTAAAAACGCTTTGAGGTTAACGCTTGAAAATTTTATGCTGAGCAGAAAAAATTGGAAACGCTTAAGTAGTTGTAGCGTTTTTGCAAAAATATTTGCGCGAAATTCACCTACTACTTGATTCTGTTCTCCGGTTTCCTCAAAATAATTTAAGTGAAATTACAAAAGTAATTTCAGTTAAATTTAAAAACGCTTTGAGGTTAACGCTTGAAAATTTTATGCTGAGCAGAAAAAATTGGAAACGCTTAAGTAGTTGTAGCGTTTTAGCAAAAATATTTGCGCGAAATTCACCTACTACTTGATTCTGTTCTCCGGTTTCCTCAAAATAATTTAAGTGAAATTACAAAAGTAATTTCAGTTAAATTTAAAAACGCTTTGAGGTTAACGCTTGAAAATTTTATGCTGAGCAGAAAAAATTGGAAACGCTTAAGTAGTTGTAGCGTTTTTGCAAAAATATTTGCGCGAAATTCACCTACTACTTGATTCTGTTCTCCGGTTTCCTCAAAATAATTTAAGTGAAATTACAAAAGTAATTTCAGTTAAATTTAAAAACGCTTTGAGGTTAACGCTTGAAAATTTTATGCTGAGCAGAAAAAATTGGAAACGCTTAAGTAGTTGTAGCGTTTTTGCAAAAATATTTGCGCGAAATTCACCTACTACTTGATTCTGTTCTCCGGTTTCCTCAAAATAATTTAAGTGAAATTACAAAAGTAATTTCAGTTAAATTTAAAAACGCTTTGAGGTTAACGCTTGAAAATTTTAGCTGAGCAGAAAAAATTTCAAACGGTTAAGTATTTATAGCGTTTTTGCAAAAATATTTGCGCGAAATTCACCTACTACTTGATTCTGTTCTCCGGTTTCCTCAAAATAATTTAAGTGAAATTACAAAAGTAATTTCAGTTAAATTTAAAAACGCTTTGAGGTTAACGCTTGAAAATTTTATGCTGAGCAGAAAAAATTGGAAACGCTTAAGTAGTTGTAGCGTTTTTGCAAAAATATTTGCGCGAAATTCACCTACTACTTGATTCTGTTCTCCGGTTTCCTCAAAATAATTTAAGTGAAATTACAAAAGTAATTTCAGTTAAATTTAAAAACGCTTTGAGGTTAACGCTTGAAAATTTTAGCTGAGCAGAAAAAATTTCAAACGGTTAAGTATTTATAGCGTTTTTGCAAAAATATTTGCGCGAAATTCACCTACTACTTGATTCTGTTCTCCGGTTTCCTCAAAATAATTTAAGTGAAATTACAAAAGTAATTTCAGTTAAATTTAAAAACGCTTTGAGGTTAACGCTTGAAAATTTTATGCTGAGCAGAAAAAATTGGAAACGCTTAAGTAGTTGTAGCGTTTTTGCAAAAATATTTGCGCGAAATTCACCTACTACTTGATTCTGTTCTCCGGTTTCCTCAAAATAATTTAAGTGAAATTACAAAAGTAATTTCAGTTAAATTTAAAAACGCTTTGAGGTTAACGCTTGAAAATTTTATGCTGAGCAGAAAAAATTGGAAACGCTTAAGTAGTTGTAGCGTTTTTGCAAAAATATTTGCGCGAAATTCACCTACTACTTGATTCTGTTCTCCGGTTTCCTCAAAATAATTTAAGTGAAATTACAAAAGTAATTTCAGTTAAATTTAAAAACGCTTTGAGGTTAACGCTTGAAAATTTTAGCTGAGCAGAAAAAATTTCAAACGGTTAAGTATTTATAGCGTTTTTGCAAAAATATTTGCGCGAAATTCACCTACTACTTGATTCTGTTCTCCGGTTTCCTCAAAATAATTTAAGTGAAATTACAAAAGTAATTTCAGTTAAATTTAAAAACGCTTTGAGGTTAACGCTTGAAAATTTTATGCTGAGCAGAAAAAATTGGAAACGCTTAAGTAGTTGTAGCGTTTTTGCAAAAATATTTGCGCGAAATTCACCTACTACTTGATTCTGTTCTCCGGTTTCCTCAAAATAATTTAAGTGAAATTACAAAAGTAATTTCAGTTAAATTTAAAAACGCTTTGAGGTTAACGCTTGAAAATTTTATGCTGAGCAGAAAAAATTGGAAACGCTTAAGTAGTTGTAGCGTTTTTGCAAAAATATTTGCGCGAAATTCACCTACTACTTGATTCTGTTCTCCGGTTTCCTCAAAATAATTTAAGTGAAATTACAAAAGTAATTTCAGTTAAATTTAAAAACGCTTTGAGGTTAACGCTTGAAAATTTTAGCTGAGCAGAAAAAATTTCAAACGGTTAAGTATTTATAGCGTTTTTGCAAAAATATTTGCGCGAAATTCACCTACTACTTGATTCTGTTCTCCGGTTTCCTCAAAATAATTTAAGTGAAATTACAAAAGTAATTTCAGTTAAATTTAAAAACGCTTTGAGGTTAACGCTTGAAAATTTTATGCTGAGCAGAAAAAATTGGAAACGCTTAAGTAGTTGTAGCGTTTTTGCAAAAATATTTGCGCGAAATTCACCTACTACTTGATTCTGTTCTCCGGTTTCCTCAAAATAATTTAAGTGAAATTACAAAAGTAATTTCAGTTAAATTTAAAAACGCTTTGAGGTTAACGCTTGAAAATTTTATGCTGAGCAGAAAAAATTGGAAACGCTTAAGTAGTTGTAGCGTTTTTGCAAAAATATTTGCGCGAAATTCACCTACTACTTGATTCTGTTCTCCGGTTTCCTCAAAATAATTTAAGTGAAATTACAAAAGTAATTTCAGTTAAATTTAAAAACGCTTTGAGGTTAACGCTTGAAAATTTTATGCTGAGCAGAAAAAATTGGAAACGCTTAAGTAGTTGTAGCGTTTTTGCAAAAATATTTGCGCGAAATTCACCTACTACTTGATTCTGTTCTCCGGTTTCCTCAAAATAATTTAAGTGAAATTACAAAAGTAATTTCAGTTAAATTTAAAAACGCTTGAGGTTAACGCTTGAAAATTTTATGCTGAGCAGAAAAAATTGGAAACGCTTAAGTAGTTATAGCGTTTTTGCAAAAATATTTGCGCGAAATTCACCTACTACTTGATTCTGTTCTCCGGTTTCCTCAAAATAATTTAAGTGAAATTACAAAAGTAATTTCAGTTAAATTTAAAAACGCTTTGAGGTTAACGCTTGAAAATTTTATGCTGAGCAGAAAAAATTGGAAACGCTTAAGTAGTTATAGCGTTTTTGCAAAAATATTTGCGCGAAATTCACCTACTACTTGATTCTGATCTCCGGTTTCCTCAAAATAATTTAAGTGAAATTACAAAAGTAATTTCAGTTAAATTTAAAAACGCTTTGAGGTTAACGCTTGAAAATTTTAGCTGAGCAGAAAAAATTTCAAACGGTTAA
Organism: Pollenia amentaria; assembly: GCA_943735925.1. Lineage (NCBI taxonomy): Eukaryota > Metazoa > Arthropoda > Insecta > Diptera > Polleniidae > Pollenia > Pollenia amentaria. The sequence goes on along the minus strand of OX031008.1, from coordinate 17,438,224 downwards.
GTATTTATAGCGTTTTTGCAAAAATATTTGCGCGAAATTCACCTACTACTTGATTCTGATCTCCGGTTTCCTCAAAATAATTTAAGTGAAATTACAAAAGTAATTTCAGTTAAATTTAAAAACGCTTGAGGTTAACGCTTGAAAATTTTATGCTGAGCAGAAAAAATTGGAAACGCTTAAGTAGTTATAGCGTTTTTGCAAAAATATTTGCGCGAAATTCACCTACTACTTGATTCTGTTCTCCGGTTTCCTCAAAATAATTTAAGTGAAATTACAAAAGTAATTTCAGTTAAATTTAAAAACGCTTTGAGGTTAACGCTTGAAAATTTTATGCTGAGCAGAAAAAATTGGAAACGCTTAAGTAGTTATAGCGTTTTTGCAAAAATATTTGCGCGAAATTCACCTACTACTTGATTCTGATCTCCGGTTTCCTCAAAATAATTTAAGTGAAATTACAAAAGTAATTTCAGTTAAATTTAAAAACGCTTGAGGTTAACGCTTGAAAATTTTATGCTGAGCAGAAAAAATTGGAAACGCTTAAGTAGTTATAGCGTTTTTGCAAAAATATTTGCGCGAAATTCACCTACTACTTGATTCTGTTCTCCGGTTTCCTCAAAATAATTTAAGTGAAATTACAAAAGTAATTTCAGTTAAATTTAAAAACGCTTTGAGGTTAACGCTTGAAAATTTTATGCTGAGCAGAAAAAATTGGAAACGCTTAAGTAGTTATAGCGTTTTTGCAAAAATATTTGCGCGAAATTCACCTACTACTTGATTCTGTTCTCCGGTTTCCTCAAAATAATTTAAGTGAAATTACAAAAGTAATTTCAGTTAAATTTAAAAACGCTTTGAGGTTAACGCTTGAAAATTTTATGCTGAGCAGAAAAAATTGGAAACGCTTAAGTAGTTATAGCGTTTTTGCAAAAATATTTGCGCGAAATTCACCTACTACTTGATTCTGTTCTTCGGTTTCCTCAAAATAATTTAAGTGAAATTACAAAAGTAATTTCAGTTAAATTTAAAAACGCTTTGAGGTTAACGCTTGAAAATTTTATGCTGAGCAGAAAAAATTTCAAACGCTTAAGTAGTTATAGCGTTTTTGCAAAAATATTTGCGCGAAATTCACCTACTACTTGATTCTGTTCTCCGGTTTCCTCAAAATAATTTAAGTGAAATTACAAAAGTAATTTCAGTTAAATTTAAAAACGCTTTGAGGTTAACGCTTGAAAATTTTATGCTGAGCAGAAAAAATTTCAAACGCTTAAGTAGTTATAGCATTTTTGCAAAAATATTTGCGCGAAATTCACCTACTACTTGATTCTGTTCTCCGGTTACCTCAAAATAATTTAAGTGAAATTACAAAAGTAATTTGAGTTATATTTAAAAACGCTTTGAGGTTAACGCTTGAAAATTTTATGCCGAGCAGAAAAAATTTCAAACGCTTAAGTAGTTATAGCATTTTTGCAAAAATATTTGCGCGAAATTCACCTACTACTTGATTCTGTTCTCCGGTTACCTCAAAATAATTTAAGTGAAATTACAAAAGTAATTTGAGTTATATTTAAAAACGCTTTGAGGTTAACGCTTGAAAGTTTTATGCAAATTTCAAACGCTTAAGTAGTTATAGCGTTTTTGCAAAAATATTTGCGCGAAATTCACCTACTACTTGATTCTGTTCTCCGGTTTCCTCAAAATAATTTAAGTGAAATTACAAAAGTAATTTCAGTTAAATTTAAAAACGCTTTGAGGTTAACGCTTGAAAATTTTATGCTGAGCAGAAAAAATTTCAAACGCTTAAGTAGTTATAGCGTTTTTGCAAAAATATTTGCGCGAAATTCACCTACTACTTGATTCTGTTCTCCGGTTACCTCAAAATAATTTAAGTGAAATTACAAAAGTAATTTCAGTTAAATTTAAAAACGCTTTTTTTGCTGAGCAGAAAAAATGTCAAACGCTTAAGTAGTTATAGCGTTTTTGCAAAAATATTTGCGCGATATTCACCTTCTACTTGATTCTGTTCTCCGTTTATCTCAAAATAATTTAAGTGAAATTACAAAAGTAATTTCAGTTAAATTTAAAAACGCTTTTTTTGCTGAGCAAAAAAAATTTCAAACGCTTAAGTAGTTATAGCGTTTTTGCAAAAATATTTGCGCGATATTCACCTTCTACTTGATTCTGTTCTCCGGTTATCTCAAAATAATTTAAGTGAAATTACAAAAGTAATTTCAGTTAAATTTAAAAACGCTTTTTTTGCTGAGCAGAAAAAATGTCAAACGCTTAAGTAGTTATAGCGTTTTTGCAAAAATATTTGCGCGATATTCACCTTCTACTTGATTCTGTTCTCCGGTTATCTCAAAATAATTTAAGAGAAATTACAAAAGTAATTTCAGTTAAATTTAAAAACGCTTTGAGGTTGTTAACGTTTGAAAATTTTATGCTGAGCAGAAAAAATTTCAAACGCTTAAGTAGTTATAGCGTTTTTGCAAAAATATTTGCGCGATATTCACCTTCTACTTGATTCTGTTCTCCGGTTATCTCAAAATAATTTAAGTGAAATTACAAAAGTAATTTCAGTTAAATTTAAAAACGCTTTTTTTGCTGAGCAGAAAAAATTTCAAACGCTTAAGTAGTTATAGCGTTTTTGCAAAAATATTTGCGCGATATTCACCTTCTACTTGATTCTGTTCTCCGGTTATCTCAAAATAATTTAAGTGAAATTACAAAAGTAATTTCAGTTAAATTTAAAAACGCTTTTTTTGCTGAGCAGAAAAAATTTCAAACGCCTAAGTAGTTATAGCGTTTTTGCAAAAATATTTGCGCGATATTCACCTTCTACTTGATTCTGTTCTCCGGTTATCTCAAAATAATTTAAGTGAAATTACAAAAGTAATTTCAGTTAAATTTAAAAACGCTTTTTTTGCTGAGCAGAAAAAATTTCAAACGCCTAAGTAGTTATAGCGTTTTTGCAAAAATATTTGCGCGATATTCACCTTCTACTTGATTCTGTTCTCCGGTTATCTCAAAATAATTTAAGTGAAATTACAAAAGTAATTTCAGTTAAATTTAAAAACGCTTTTTTTGCTGAGCAGAAAAAATTTCAAACGCTTAAGTAGTTATAGCGTTTTTGCAAAAATATTTGCGCGATATTCACCTTCTACTTGATTCTGTTCTCCGGTTATCTCAAAATAATTTAAGTGAAATTACAAAAGTAATTTCAGTTAAATTTAAAAACGCTTTTTTTGCTGAGCAGAAAAAATTTCAAACGCTTAAGTAGTTATAGCGTTTTTGCAAAAATATTTGCGCGATATTCACCTTCTACTTGATTCTGTTCTCCGGTTATCTCAAAATAATTTAAGTGAAATTACAAAAGTAATTTCAGTTAAATTTAAAAACGCTTTTTTTGCTGAGCAGAAAAAATTTCAAACGCTTAAGTAGTTATAGCGTTTTTGCAAAAATATTTGCGCGATATTCACCTTCTACTTGATTCTGTTCTCCGGTTATCTCAAAATAATTTAAGTGAAATTACAAAAGTAATTTCAGTTAAATTTAAAAACGCTTTTTTTGCTGAGCAGAAAAAATTTCAAACGCCTAAGTAGTTATAGCGTTTTTGCAAAAATATTTGCGCGATATTCACCTTCTACTTGATTCTGTTCTCCGGTTATCTCAAAATAATTTAAGTGAAATTACAAAAGTAATTTCAGTTAAATTTAAAAACGCTTTTTTTGCTGAGCAGAAAAAATTTCAAACGCCTAAGTAGTTATAGCGTTTTTGCAAAAATATTTGCGCGATATTCACCTTCTACTTGATTCTGTTCTCCGGTTATCTCAAAATAATTTAAGTGAAATTACAAAAGTAATTTCAGTTAAATTTAAAAACGCTTTTTTTGCTGAGCAGAAAAAATTTCAAACGCTTAAGTAGTTATAGCGTTTTTGCAAAAATATTTGCGCGATATTCACCTTCTACTTGATTCTGTTCTCCGGTTATCTCAAAATAATTTAAGTGAAATTACAAAAGTAATTTCAGTTAAATTTAAAAACGCTTTTTTTGCTGAGCAGAAAAAATTTCAAACGCTTAAGTAGTTATAGCGTTTTTGCAAAAATATTTGCGCGATATTCACCTTCTACTTGATTCTGTTCTCCGGTTATCTCAAAATAATTTAAGAGAAATTACAAAAGTAATTTCAGTTAAATTTAAAAACGCTTTGAGGTTGTTAACGCTTGAAAATTTTATGCTGAGCAGAAAAAATTTCAAACGCTTAAGTAGTTATAGCGTTTTTGCAAAAATATTTGCGCGATATTCACCTTCTACTTGATTCTGTTCTCCGGTTATCTCAAAATAATTTAAGAGAAATTACAAAAGTAATTTCAGTTAAATTTAAAAACGCTTTGAGGTTGTTAACGCTTGAAAATTTTATGCTGAGCAGAAAAAATTTCAAACGCTTAAGTAGTTATAGCGTTTTTGCAAAAATATTTGCGCGATATTCACCTTCTACTTGATTCTGTTCTCCGGTTATCTCAAAATAATTTAAGTGAAATTACAAAAGTAATTTCAGTTAAATTTAAAAACGCTTTTTTTGCTGAGCAAAAAAAATTTCAAACGCTTAAGTAGTTATAGCGTTTTTGCAAAAATATTTGCGCGATATTCACCTTCTACTTGATTCTGTTCTCCGGTTATCTCAAAATAATTTAAGTGAAATTACAAAAGTAATTTCAGTTAAATTTAAAAACTCTTTTTTTGCTGAGCAGAAAAAATTTCAAACGCTTAAGTAGTTATAGCGTTTTTGCAAAAATATTTGCGCGATATTCACCTTCTACTTGATTCTGCTCTCCGGTTATCTCAAAATAATTTAAGTGAAATTACAAAAGTAATTTCAGTTAAATTTAAAAACGCTTTTTTTGCTGAGCAGAAAAAATTTCAAACGCTTAAGTAGTTATAGCGTTTTTGCAAAAATATTTGCGCGATATTCACCTTCTACTTGATTCTGTTCTCCGGTTATCTCAAAATAATTTAAGTGAAATTACAAAAGTAATTTCAGTTAAATTTAAAAACGCTTTTTTTGCTGAGCAGAAAAAATTTCAAACGCCTAAGTAGTTATAGCGTTTTTGCAAAAATATTTGCGCGATATTCACCTTCTACTTGATTCTGTTCTCCGGTTATCTCAAAATAATTTAAGTGAAATTACAAAAGTAATTTCAGTTAAATTTAAAAACGCTTTTTTTGCTGAGCAAAAAAAATTTCAAACGCTTAAGTAGTTATAGCGTTTTTGCAAAAATATTTGCGCGAAATTCACCTACTACTTGATTCTGTTCTCCGGTTACCTCAAAATAATTTAAGTGAAATTACAAAAGTAATTTGAGTTATATTTAAAAACGCTTTGAGGTTAACGCTTGAAAGTTTTATGCAAATTTCAAACGCTTAAGTAGTTATAGCGTTTTTGCAAAAATATTTGCGCGAAATTCACCTACTACTTGATTCTGTTCTCCGGTTACCTCAAAATAATTTAAGTGAAATTACAAAAGTAATTTGAGTTTTATTTAAAAACGCTTTGAGGTTAACGCTTGAAAGTTTTATGCAAATTTCAAACGCTTAAGTAGTTATAGCGTTTTTGCAAAAATATTTGCGCGAAATTCACCTACTACTTGATTCTGTTCTCCGGTTACCTCAAAATAATTTAAGTGAAATTACAAAAGTAATTTGAGTTATATTTAAAAACGCTTTGAGGTTAACGCTTGAAAGTTTTATGCAAATTTCAAACGCTTAAGTAGTTATAGCGTTTTTGCAAAAATATTTGCGCGAAATTCACCTACTACTTGATTCTGTTCTCCGGTTACCTCAAAATAATTTAAGTGAAATTACAAAAGTAATTTGAGTTATATTTAAAAACGCTTTGAGGTTAACGCTTGAAAGTTTTATGCAAATTTCAAACGCTTAAGTAGTTATAGCGTTTTTGCAAAAATATTTGCGCGAAATTCACCTACTACTTGATTCTGTTCTCCGGTTTCCTCAAAATAATTTAAGTGAAATTACAAAAGTAATTTCAGTTAAATTTAAAAACGCTTTGAGGTTAACGCTTGAAAATTTTATGCTGAGCAGAAAAAATTTCAAACGCTTAAGTAGTTATAGCGTTTTTGCAAAAATATTTGCGCGAAATTCACCTACTACTTGATTCTGTTCTCCGGTTTCCTCAAAATAATTTAAGTGAAATTACAAAAGTAATTTCAGTTAAATTTAAAAACGCTTTGAGGTTAACGCTTGAAAATTTTATGCTGAGCAGAAAAAATTTCAAACGCTTAAGTAGTTATAGCGTTTTTGCAAAAATATTTGCGCGAAATTCACCTACTACTTGATTCTGTTCTCCGGTTACCTCAAAATAATTTAAGTGAAATTACAAAAGTAATTTCAGTTAAATTTAAAAACGCTTTTTTTGCTGAGCAGAAAAAATTTCAAACGCTTAAGTAGTTATAGCGTTTTTGCAAAAATATTTGCGCGATATTCACCTTCTACTTGATTCTGTTCTCCGGTTATCTCAAAATAATTTAAGTGAAATTACAAAAGTAATTTCAGTTAAATTTAAAAACGCTTTGAGGTTAACGCTTGAAAGTTTTATGCAAATTTCAAACGCTTAAGTAGTTATAAAGCGTTTTTGCAAAAATATTTGCGCGAAATTCACCTACTACTTGATTCTGTTCTCCGGTTACCTCAAAATAATTTAAGTGAAATTACAAAAGTAATTTGAGTTATATTTAAAAACGCTTTGAGGTTAACGCTTGAAAGTTTTATGCAAATTTCAAACGCTTAAGTAGTTATAGCGTTTTTGCAAAAATATTTGCGCGAAATTCACCTACTACTTGATTCTGTTCTCCGGTTACCTCAAAATAATTTAAGTGAAATTACAAAAGTAATTTGAGTTATATTTAAAAACGCTTTGAGGTTAACGCTTGAAAGTTTTATGCAAATTTCAAACGCTTAAGTAGTTATAGCGTTTTTGCAAAAATATTTGCGCGAAATTCACCTACTACTTGATTCTGTTCTCCGGTTTCCTCAAAATAATTTAAGTGAAATTACAAAAGTAATTTCAGTTAAATTTAAAAACGCTTTGAGGTTAACGCTTGAAAATTTTATGCTGAGCAGAAAAAATTTCAAACGCTTAAGTAGTTATAGCGTTTTTGCAAAAATATTTGCGCGAAATTCACCTACTACTTGATTCTGTTCTCCGGTTTCCTCAAAATAATTTAAGTGAAATTACAAAAGTAATTTCAGTTAAATTTAAAAACGCTTTGAGGTTAACGCTTGAAAATTTTATGCTGAGCAGAAAAAATTTCAAACGCTTAAGTAGTTATAGCGTTTTTGCAAAAATATTTGCGCGAAATTCACCTACTACTTGATTCTGTTCTCCGGTTTCCTCAAAATAATTTAAGTGAAATTACAAAAGTAATTTCAGTTAAATTTAAAAACGCTTTGAGGTTAACGCTTGAAAATTTTATGCTGAGCAGAAAAAATTTCAAACGCTTAAGTAGTTATAGCGTTTTTGCAAAAATATTTGCGCGAAATTCACCTACTACTTGATTCTGTTCTCCGGTTTCCTCAAAATAATTTAAGTGAAATTACAAAAGTAATTTCAGTTAAATTTAAAAACGCTTTGAGGTTAACGCTTGAAAATTTTATGCTGAGCAGAAAAAATTTCAAACGCTTAAGTAGTTATAGCGTTTTTGCAAAAATATTTGCGCGAAATTCACCTACTACTTGATTCTGTTCTCCGGTTACCTCAAAATAATTTAAGTGAAATTACAAAAGTAATTTCAGTTAAATTTAAAAACGCTTTGAGGTTAACGCTTGAAAATTTTATGCTGAGCAGAAAAAATTTCAAACGCTTAAGTAGTTATAGCGTTTTTGCAAAAATATTTGCGCGAAATTCACCTACTACTTGATTCTGTTCTCCGGTTACCTCAAAATAATTTAAGTGAAATTACAAAAGTAATTTCAGTTAAATTTAAAAACGCTTTGAGGTTAACGCTTGAAAATTTTATGCTGAGCAGAAAAAATTTCAAACGCTTAAGTAGTTATAGCGTTTTTGCAAAAATATTTGCGCGAAATTCACCTACTACTTGATTCTGTTCTCCGGTTACCTCAAAATAATTTAAGTGAAATTACAAAAGTAATTTCAGTTAAATTTAAAAACGCTTTTTTTGCTGAGCAGAAAAAATTTCAAACGCTTAAGTAGTTATAGCGTTTTTGCAAAAATATTTGCGCGATATTCACCTTCTACTTGATTCTGTTCTCCGGTTATCTCAAAATAATTTAAGTGAAATTACAAAAGTAATTTCAGTTAAATTTAAAAACGCTTTGAGGTTAACGCTTGAAAGTTTTATGCAAATTTCAAACGCTTAAGTAGTTATAGCGTTTTTGCAAAAATATTTGCGCGAAATTCACCTACTACTTGATTCTGTTCTCCGGTTACCTCAAAATAATTTAAGTGAAATTACAAAAGTAATTTGAGTTATATTTAAAAACGCTTTGAGGTTAACGCTTGAAAGTTTTATGCAAATTTCAAACGCTTAAGTAGTTATAGCGTTTTTGCAAAAATATTTGCGCGAAATTCACCTACTACTTGATTCTGTTCTCCGGTTACCTCAAAATAATTTAAGTGAAATTACAAAAGTAATTTGAGTTATATTTAAAAACGCTTTGAGGTTAACGCTTGAAAGTTTTATGCAAATTTCAAACGCTTAAGTAGTTATAGCGTTTTTGCAAAAATATTTGCGCGAAATTCACCTACTACTTGATTCTGTTCTCCGGTTTCCTCAAAATAATTTAAGTGAAATTACAAAAGTAATTTCAGTTAAATTTAAAAACGCTTTGAGGTTAACGCTTGAAAATTTTATGCTGAGCAGAAAAAATTTCAAACGCTTAAGTAGTTATAGCGTTTTTGCAAAAATATTTGCGCGAAATTCACCTACTACTTGATTCTGTTCTCCGGTTTCCTCAAAATAATTTAAGTGAAATTACAAAAGTAATTTCAGTTAAATTTAAAAACGCTTTGAGGTTAACGCTTGAAAATTTTATGCTGAGCAGAAAAAATTTCAAACGCTTAAGTAGTTATAGCGTTTTTGCAAAAATATTTGCGCGAAATTCACCTACTACTTGATTCTGTTCTCCGGTTTCCTCAAAATAATTTAAGTGAAATTACAAAAGTAATTTCAGTTAAATTTAAAAACGCTTTGAGGTTAACGCTTGAAAATTTTATGCTGAGCAGAAAAAATTTCAAACGCTTAAGTAGTTATAGCGTTTTTGCAAAAATATTTGCGCGAAATTCACCTACTACTTGATTCTGTTCTCCGGTTTCCTCAAAATAATTTAAGTGAAATTACAAAAGTAATTTCAGTTAAATTTAAAAACGCTTTGAGGTTAACGCTTGAAAATTTTATGCTGAGCAGAAAAAATTTCAAACGCTTAAGTAGTTATAGCGTTTTTGCAAAAATATTTGCGCGAAATTCACCTACTACTTGATTCTGTTCTCCGGTTACCTCAAAATAATTTAAGTGAAATTACAAAAGTAATTTCAGTTAAATTTAAAAACGCTTTTTTTGCTGAGCAGAAAAAATTTCAAACGCTTAAGTAGTTATAGCGTTTTTGCAAAAATATTTGCGCGATATTCACCTTCTACTTGATTCTGTTCTCCGGTTTCCTCAAAATAATTTAAGTGAAATTACAAAAGTAATTTCAGTTAAATTTAAAAACGCTTTTTTTGCTGAGCAGAAAAAATTTCAAACGCTTAAGTAGTTATAGCGTTTTTGCAAAAATATTTGCGCGAAATTCACCTACTACTTGATTCTGTTCTCCGGTTTCCTCAAAATAATTTAAGTGAAATTAACGCTTGAAAATTTTATGCTGAGCAGAAAAAATTTCAAACGCTTAAGTAGTTATAGCGTTTTTGCAAAAATATTTGCGCGAAATTCACCTACTACTTGATTCTGTTCTCCGGTTATCTCAAAATAATTTAAGTGAAATTACAAAAGTAATTTCAGTTAAATTTAAAAACGCTTTTTTTGCTGAGCAGAAAAAATTTCAAACGCTTAAGTAGTTATAGCGTTTTTGCAAAAATATTTGCGCGAAATTCACCTACTACTTGATTCTGTTCTCCGGTTTCCTCAAAATAATTTAAGTGAAATTAACGCTTGAAAATTTTATGCTGAGCAGAAAAAATTTCAAACGCTTAAGTAGTTATAGCGTTTTTGCAAAAATATTTGCGCGAAATTCACCTACTACTTGATTCTGTTCTCCGGTTACCTCAAAATAATTTAAGTGAAATCACAAAAGTAATTTCAGTTAAATTTAAAAACGCTTTGAGGTTAACGCTTGAAAATTTTATGCTGAGCAGAAAAAATTTCAAACGCTTAAGTAGTTATAGCGTTTTTGCAAAAATATTTGCGCGAAATTCACCTACTACTTGATTCTGTTCTCCGGTTACCTCAAAATAATTTAAGTGAAATCACAAAAGTAATTTCAGTTAAATTTAAAAACGCTTTGAGGTTAACGCTTGAAAATTTTATGCTGAGCAGAAAAAATTTCAAACGCTTAAGTAGTTATAGCGTTTTTGCAAAAATATTTGCGCGAAATTCACCTACTACTTGATTCTGTTCTCCGGTTACCTCAAAATAATTTAAGTGAAATCACAAAAGTAATTTTAGTTAAATTTAAAAACGCTTTGAGGTTAACGCTTGAAAATTTTATGCTGAGCAGAAAAAATTTCAAACGCTTAAGTAGTTATAGCGTTTTTGCAAAAATATTTGCGCGAAATTCACCTACTACTTGATTCTGTTCTCCGGTTACCTCAAAATAATTTAAGTGAAATCACAAAAGTAATTTCAGTTAAATTTAAAAACGCTTTGAGGTTAACGCTTGAAAATTTTATGCTGAGCAGAAAAAATTTCAAACGCTTAAGTAGTTATAGCGTTTTTGCAAAAATATTTGCGCGAAATTCACCTACTACTTGATTCTGTTCTCCGGTTACCTCAAAATAATTTAAGTGAAATCACAAAAGTAATTTCAGTTAAATTTAAAAACGCTTTGAGGTTAACGCTTGAAAATTTTATGCAGAGCAGAAAAAATTTCAAACGCTTAAGTAGTTATAGCGTTTTTGCAAAAATATTTGCGCGAAATTCACCTACTACTTGATTCTGTTCTCCGGTTATCTCAAAATAATTAAAGTGAAATTACAAAAGTAATTTCAGTTAAACTTAAAAACGCTTTGAGGTTAACGCTTGAAAATTTTATGCTAAGCAGAAAAAATTTCAAACGCTTAAGTAGTTATAGCGTTTTTGCAAAAATATTTGCGCGAAATTCACCTACTACTTGATTCTGTTCTCCGGTTATCTCAAAATAATTAAAGTGAAATTACAAAAGTAATTTCAGTTAAACTTAAAAACGCTTTGAGGTTAACGCTTGAAAATTTTATGATGAGCAGAAAAAATTTCAAACGCTTAAGTAGTTATAGCGTTTTTGCAAAAATATTTGCGCGAAATTCACCTACTACTTGATTCTGTTCTCCGGTTATCACAAAATAATTTAAGTGAAATTACAAAAGTAATTTCAGTTAAACTTAAAAACGCTTTGAGGTTAACGCTTGAAAATTTTATGCTAAGCAGAAAAAATTTCAAACGCTTAAGTAGTTATAGCGTTTTTGCAAAAATATTTGCGCGAAATTCACCTACTACTTGATTCTGTTCTCCGGTTATCACAAAATAATTTAAGTGAAATTACAAAAGTAATTTCAGTTAAACTTAAAAACGCTTTGAGGTTAACGCTTGAAAATTTTATGATGAGCAGAAAAAATTTCAAACGCTTAAGTAGTTATAGCGTTTTTGCAAAAATATTTGCGCGAAATTCACCTACTACTTGATTCTGTTCTCCGGTTATCTCAAAATAATTAAAGTGAAATTACAAAAGTAATTTCAGTTAAACTTAAAAACGCTTTGAGGTTAACGCTTGAAAATTTTATGCTAAGCAGAAAAAATTTCAAACGCTTAAGTAGTTATAGCGTTTTTGCAAAAATATTTGCGCGAAATTCACCTACTACTTGATTCTGTTCTCCGGTTATCTCAAAATAATTAAAGTGAAATTACAAAAGTAATTTCAGTTAAACTTAAAAACGCTTTGAGGTTAACGCTTGAAAATTTTATGATGAGCAGAAAAAATTTCAAACGCTTAAGTAGTTATAGCGTTTTTGCAAAAATATTTGCGCGAAATTCACCTACTACTTGATTCTGTTCTCCGGTTATCTCAAAATAATTAAAGTGAAATTACAAAAGTAATTTCAGTTAAACTTAAAAACGCTTTGAGGTTAACGCTTGAAAATTTTATGCTAAGCAGAAAAAATTTCAAACGTTTAAGTAGTTATAGCGTTTTTGCAAAAATATTTGCGCGAAATTCACCTACTACTTGATTCTGTTCTCCGGTTATCTCAAAATAATTAAAGTGAAATTACAAAAGTAATTTCAGTTAAACTTAAAAACGCTTTGAGGTTAACGCTTGAAAATTTTATGCTAAGCAGAAAAAATTTCAAACGCTTAAGTAGTTATAGCGTTTTTGCAAAAATATTTGCGCGAAATTCACCTACTACTTGATTCTGTTCTCCGGTTATCTCAAAATAATTTAAGTGAAATTACAAAAGTAATTTCAGTTAAACTTAAAAACGCTTTGAGGTTAACGCTTGAAAATTTTATGATGAGCAGAAAAAATTTCAAACGCTTAAGTAGTTATAGCGTTTTTGCAAAAATATTTGCGCGAAATTCACCTACTACTTGATTCTGTTCTCCGGTTATCTCAAAATAATTAAAGTGAAATTACAAAAGTAATTTCAGTTAAACTTAAAAACGCTTTGAGGTTAACGCTTGAAAATTTTATGATGAGCAGAAAAAATTTCAAACGCTTAAGTAGTTATAGCGTTTTTGCAAAAATATTTGCGCGAAATTCACCTACTACTTGATTCTGTTCTCCGGTTATCTCAAAATAATTAAAGTGAAATTACAAAAGTAATTTCAGTTAAACTTAAAAACGCTTTGAGGTTAACGCTTGAAAATTTTATGATGAGCAGAAAAAATTTCAAACGCTTAAGTAGTTATAGCGTTTTTGCAAAAATATTTGCGCGAAATTCACCTACTACTTGATTCTGTTCTCCGGTTATCTCAAAATAATTAAAGTGAAATTACAAAAGTAATTTCAGTTAAACTTAAAAACGCTTTGAGGTTAACGCTTGAAAATTTTATGCTAAGCAGAAAAAATTTCAAACGCTTAAGTAGTTATAGCGTTTTTGCAAAAATATTTGCGCGAAATTCACCTACTACTTGATTCTGTTCTCCGGTTATCTCAAAATAATTTAAGTGAAATTACAAAAGTAATTTCAGTTAAACTTAAAAACGCTTTGAGGTTAACGCTTGAAAATTTTATGATGAGCAGAAAAAATTTCAAACGCTTAAGTAGTTATAGCGTTTTTGCAAAAATATTTGCGCGAAATTCACCTACTACTTGATTCTGTTCTCCGGTTATCTCAAAATAATTAAAGTGAAATTACAAAAGTAATTTCAGTTAAACTTAAAAACGCTTTGAGGTTAACGCTTGAAAATTTTATGATGAGCAGAAAAAATTTCAAACGCTTAAGTAGTTATAGCGTTTTTGCAAAAATATTTGCGCGAAATTCACCTACTACTTGATTCTGTTCTCCGGTTATCTCAAAATAATTAAAGTGAAATTACAAAAGTAATTTCAGTTAAACTTAAAAACGCTTTGAGGTTAACGCTTGAAAATTTTATGATGAGCAGAAAAAATTTCAAACGCTTAAGTAGTTATAGCGTTTTTGCAAAAATATTTGCGCGAAATTCACCTACTACTTGATTCTGTTCTCCGGTTATCTCAAAATAATTAAAGTGAAATTACAAAAGTAATTTCAGTTAAACTTAAAAACGCTTTGAGGTTAACGCTTGAAAATTTTATGCTAAGCAGAAAAAATTTCAAACGTTTAAGTAGTTATAGCGTTTTTGCAAAAATATTTGCGCGAAATTCACCTACTACTTGATTCTGTTCTCCGGTTATCTCAAAATAATTAAAGTGAAATTACAAAAGTAATTTCAGTTAAACTTAAAAACGCTTTGAGGTTAACGCTTGAAAATTTTATGCTAAGCAGAAAAAATTTCAAACGCTTAAGTAGTTATAGCGTTTTTGCAAAAATATTTGCGCGAAATTCACCTACTACTTGATTCTGTTCTCCGGTTATCTCAAAATAATTAAAGTGAAATTACAAAAGTAATTTCAGTTAAACTTAAAAACGCTTTGAGGTTAACGCTTGAAAATTTTATGCTAAGCAGAAAAAATTTCAAACGCTTAAGTAGTTATAGCGTTTTTGCAAAAATATTTGCGCGAAATTCACCTACTACTTGATTCTGTTCTCCGGTTATCTCAAAATAATTAAAGTGAAATTACAAAAGTAATTTCAGTTAAACTTAAAAACGCTTTGAGGTTAACGCTTGAAAATTTTATGCTAAGCAGAAAAAATTTCAAACGCTTAAGTAGTTATAGCGTTTTTGCAAAAATATTTGCGCGAAATTCACCTACTACTTGATTCTGTTCTCCGGTTATCTCAAAATAATTAAAGTGAAATTACAAAAGTAATTTCAGTTAAACTTAAAAACGCTTTGAGGTTAACGCTTGAAAATTTTATGCTAAGCAGAAAAAATTTCAAACGCTTAAGTAGTTATAGCGTTTTTGCAAAAATATTTGCGCGAAATTCACCTACTACTTGATTCTGTTCTCCGGTTATCTCAAAATAATTAAAGTGAAATTACAAAAGTAATTTCAGTTAAACTTAAAAACGCTTTGAGGTTAACGCTTGAAAATTTTATGCTAAGCAGAAAAAATTTCAAACGCTTAAGTAGTTATAGCGTTTTTGCAAAAATATTTGCGCGAAATTCACCTACTACTTGATTCTGTTCTCCGGTTATCTCAAAATAATTAAAGTGAAATTACAAAAGTAATTTCAGTTAAACTTAAAAACGCTTTGAGGTTAACGCTTGAAAATTTTATGATGAGCAGAAAAAATTTCAAACGCTTAAGTAGTTATAGCGTTTTTGCAAAAATATTTGCGCGAAATTCACCTACTACTTGATTCTGTTCTCCGGTTATCTCAAAATAATTTAAGTGAAATTACAAAAGTAATTTCAGTTAAACTTAAAAACGCTTTGAGGTTAACGCTTGAAAATTTTATGCTAAGCAGAAAAAATTTCAAACGCTTAAGTAGTTATAGCGTTTTTGCAAAAATATTTGCGCGAAATTCACCTACTACTTGATTCTGTTCTCCGGTTATCTCAAAATAATTTAAGTGAAATTACAAAAGTAATTTCAGTTAAACTTAAAAACGCTTTGAGGTTAACGCTTGAAAATTTTATGATGAGCAGAAAAAATTTCAAACGCTTAAGTAGTTATAGCGTTTTTGCAAAAATATTTGCGCGAAATTCACCTACTACTTGATTCTGTTCTCCGGTTATCTCAAAATAATTAAAGTGAAATTACAAAAGTAATTTCAGTTAAACTTAAAAACGCTTTGAGGTTAACGCTTGAAAATTTTATGCTAAGCAGAAAAAATTTCAAACGCTTAAGTAGTTATAGCGTTTTTGCAAAAATATTTGCGCGAAATTCACCTACTACTTGATTCTGTTCTCCGGTTATCTCAAAATAATTAAAGTGAAATTACAAAAGTAATTTCAGTTAAACTTAAAAACGCTTTGAGGTTAACGCTTGAAAATTTTATGCTAAGCAGAAAAAATTTCAAACGCTTAAGTAGTTATAGCGTTTTTGCAAAAATATTTGCGCGAAATTCACCTACTACTTGATTCTGTTCTCCGGTTATCTCAAAATAATTAAAGTGAAATTACAAAAGTAATTTCAGTTAAACTTAAAAACGCTTTGAGGTTAACGCTTGAAAATTTTATGCTAAGCAGAAAAAATTTCAAACGCTTAAGTAGTTATAGCGTTTTTGCAAAAATATTTGCGCGAAATTCACCTACTACTTGATTCTGTTCTCCGGTTATCTCAAAATAATTTAAGTGAAATTACAAAAGTAATTTCAGTTAAACTTAAAAACGCTTTGAGGTTAACGCTTGAAAATTTTATGATGAGCAGAAAAAATTTCAAACGCTTAAGTAGTTATAGCGTTTTTGCAAAAATATTTGCGCGAAATTCACCTACTACTTGATTCTGTTCTCCGGTTATCTCAAAATAATTTAAGTGAAATTACAAAAGTAATTTCAGTTAAACTTAAAAACGCTTTGAGGTTAACGCTTGAAAATTTTATGCTAAGCAGAAAAAATTTCAAACGCTTAAGTAGTTATAGCGTTTTTGCAAAAATATTTGCGCGAAATTCACCTACTACTTGATTCTGTTCTCCGGTTATCTCAAAATAATTAAAGTGAAATTACAAAAGTAATTTCAGTTAAACTTAAAAACGCTTTGAGGTTAACGCTTGAAAATTTTATGCTAAGCAGAAAAAATTTCAAACGCTTAAGTAGTTATAGCGTTTTTGCAAAAATATTTGCGCGAAATTCACCTACTACTTGATTCTGTTCTCCGGTTATCTCAAAATAATTTAAGTGAAATTACAAAAGTAATTTCAGTTAAACTTAAAAACGCTTTGAGGTTAACGCTTGAAAATTTTATGATGAGCAGAAAAAATTTCAAACGCTTAAGTAGTTATAGCGTTTTTGCAAAAATATTTGCGCGAAATTCACCTACTACTTGATTCTGTTCTCCGGTTATCTCAAAATAATTAAAGTGAAATTACAAAAGTAATTTCAGTTAAACTTAAAAACGCTTTGAGGTTAACGCTTGAAAATTTTATGCTAAGCAGAAAAAATTTCAAACGCTTAAGTAGTTATAGCGTTTTTGCAAAAATATTTGCGCGAAATTCACCTACTACTTGATTCTGTTCTCCGGTTATCTCAAAATAATTAAAGTGAAATTACAAAAGTAATTTCAGTTAAACTTAAAAACGCTTTGAGGTTAACGCTTGAAAATTTTATGCTAAGCAGAAAAAATTTCAAACGCTTAAGTAGTTATAGCGTTTTTGCAAAAATATTTGCGCGAAATTCACCTACTACTTGATTCTGTTCTCCGGTTATCTCAAAATAATTTAAGTGAAATTACAAAAGTAATTTCAGTTAAACTTAAAAACGCTTTGAGGTTAACGCTTGAAAATTTTATGATGAGCAGAAAAAATTTCAAACGCTTAAGTAGTTATAGCGTTTTTGCAAAAATATTTGCGCGAAATTCACCTACTACTTGATTCTGTTCTCCGGTTATCTCAAAATAATTTAAGTGAAATTACAAAAGTAATTTCAGTTAAACTTAAAAACGCTTTGAGGTTAACGCTTGAAAATTTTATGATGAGCAGAAAAAATTTCAAACGCTTAAGTAGTTATAGCGTTTTTGCAAAAATATTTGCGCGAAATTCACCTACTACTTGATTCTGTTCTCCGGTTATCTCAAAATAATTAAAGTGAAATTACAAAAGTAATTTCAGTTAAACTTAAAAACGCTTTGAGGTTAACGCTTGAAAATTTTATGCTAAGCAGAAAAAATTTCAAACGCTTAAGTAGTTATAGCGTTTTTGCAAAAATATTTGCGCGAAATTCACCTACTACTTGATTCTGTTCTCCGGTTATCTCAAAATAATTTAAGTGAAATTACAAAAGTAATTTCAGTTAAACTTAAAAACGCTTTGAGGTTAACGGTTGAAAATTTTATGATGAGCAGAAAAAATTTCAAACGCTTAAGTAGTTATAGCGTTTTTGCAAAAATATTTGCGCGAAATTCACCTACTACTTGATTCTGTTCTCCGGTTATCTCAAAATAATTAAAGTAAAATTACAAAAGTAATTTCAGTTAAACTTAAAAACGCTTTGAGGTTAACGCTTGAAAATTTTATGCTAAGCAGAAAAAATTTCAAACGCTTAAGTAGTTATAGCGTTTTTGCAAAAATATTTGCGCGAAATTCACCTACTACTTGATTCTGTTCTCCGGTTATCTCAAAATAATTTAAGTGAAATTACAAAAGTAATTTCAGTTAAATTTAAAAACGCTTGAGGTTAACGCTTGAAAATTTTATGCTGAGCAGAAAAGATTTCAAACGCTTAAGTAGTTATAGCGTTTTTGCAAAAATATTTGCGCGAAATTCACCTACTACTTGATTCTGTTCTCGGGTTATCTCAAAATAATTTAAGTGAAATTACAAAAGTAATTTCAGTTAAACTTAAAAACGCTTTGAGGTTAACGCTTGAAAATTTTATGCTGAGCAGAAAAGATTTCAAACGCTTAAGTAGTTATAGCGTTTTTGCAAAAATATTTGCGCGAAATTCACCTACTACTTGATTCTGTTCTCCGGTTATCTCAAAATAATTTAAGTGAAATTACAAAAGTAATTTCAGTTAAATTTAAAAACGCTTGAGGTTAACGCTTGAAAATTTTATGCTGAGCAGAAAAGATTTCAAACGCTTAAGTAGTTATAGCGTTTTTGCAAAAATATTTGCGCGAAATTCACCTACTACTTGATTCTGTTCTCGGGTTATCTCAAAATAATTTAAGTGAAATTACAAAAGTAATTTCAGTTAAACTTAAAAACGCTTTGAGGTTAACGCTTGAAAATTTTATGCTGAGCAGAAAAGATTTCAAACGCTTAAGTAGTTATAGCGTTTTTGCAAAAATATTTGCGCGAAATTCACCTACTACTTGATTCTGTTCTCCGGTTATCTCAAAATAATTTAAGTGAAATTACAAAAGTAATTTCAGTTAAACTTAAAAACGCTTTGAGGTTAACGCTTGAAAATTTTATGCTGAGCAGAAAAGATTTCAAACGCTTAAGTAGTTATAGCGTTTTTGCAAAAATATTTGCGCGAAATTCACCTACTACTTGATTCTGTTCTCCGGTTATCTCAAAATAATTTAAGTGAAATTACAAAAGTAATTTCAGTTAAATTTAAAAACGCTTGAGGTTAACGCTTGAAAATTTTATGCTGAGCAGAAAAGATTTCAAACGCTTAAGTAGTTATAGCGTTTTTGCAAAAATATTTGCGCGAAATTCACCTACTACTTGATTCTGTTCTCCGGTTATCTCAAAATAATTAAAGTAAAATTACAAAAGTAATTTCAGTTAAACTTAAAAACGCTTTGAGGTTAACGCTTGAAAATTTTATGCTAAGCAGAAAAAATTTCAAACGCTTAAGTAGTTATAGCGTTTTTGCAAAAATATTTGCGCGAAATTCACCTACTACTTGATTCTGTTCTCCGGTTATCTCAAAATAATTTAAGTGAAATTACAAAAGTAATTTCAGTTAAATTTAAAAACGCTTGAGGTTAACGCTTGAAAATTTTATGCTGAGCAGAAAAGATTTCAAACGCTTAAGTAGTTATAGCGTTTTTGCAAAAATATTTGCGCGAAATTCACCTACTACTTGATTCTGTTCTCGGGTTATCTCAAAATAATTTAAGTGAAATTACAAAAGTAATTTCAGTTAAACTTAAAAACGCTTTGAGGTTAACGCTTGAAAATTTTATGCTGAGCAGAAAAGATTTCAAACGCTTAAGTAGTTATAGCGTTTTTGCAAAAATATTTGCGCGAAATTCACCTACTACTTGATTCTGTTCTCCGGTTATCTCAAAATAATTTAAGTGAAATTACAAAAGTAATTTCAGTTAAATTTAAAAACGCTTGAGGTTAACGCTTGAAAATTTTATGCTGAGCAGAAAAGATTTCAAACGCTTAAGTAGTTATAGCGTTTTTGCAAAAATATTTGCGCGAAATTCACCTACTACTTGATTCTGTTCTCCGGTTATCTCAAAATATTTTAAGTGAAATTACAAAAGTAATTTCAGTTAAACTTAAAAACGCTTTGAAGTTAACGCTTGAAAATTTTATGATGAGCAGAAAAAATTTCAAACGCTTAAGTAGTTATAGCGTTTTTGCAAAAATATTTGCGCGAAATTCACCTACTACTTGATTCTGTTCTCCGGTTATCTCAAAATAATTTAAGTGAAATTACAAAAGTAATTTTAGTTAAACTTAAAAACGCTTTGAGGTTAACGCTTGAAAATTTTATGCTGAGCAGAAAAGATTTCAAACGCTTAAGTAGTTATAGCGTTTTTGCAAAAATATTTGCGCGAAATTCACCTACTACTTGATTCTGTTCTCCGGTTATCTCAAAATAATTTAAGTGAAATTACAAAAGTAATTTTAGTTAAACTTAAAAACGCTTTGAGGTTAACGCTTGAAAATTTTATGCTGAGCAGAAAAGATTTCAAACGCTTAAGTAGTTATAGCGTTTTTGCAAAAATATTTGCGCGAAATTCACCTACTACTTGATTCTGTTCTCCGGTTATCTCAAAATAATTTAAGTGAAATTACAAAAGTAATTTCAGTTAAACTTAAAAACGCTTTGAGGTTAACGCTTGAAAATTTTATGATGAGCAGAAAAAATTTCAAACGCTTAAGTAGTTATAGCGTTTTTGCAAAAATATTTGCGCGAAATTCACCTACTACTTGATTCTGTTCTCCGGTTATCTCAAAATAATTAAAGTGAAATTACAAAAGTAATTTCAGTTAAACTTAAAAACGCTTTGAGGTTAACGCTTGAAAATTTTATGCTAAGCAGAAAAAATTTCAAACGCTTAAGTAGTTATAGCGTTTTTGCAAAAATATTTGCGCGAAATTCACCTACTACTTGATTCTGTTCTCCGGTTATCTCAAAATAATTTAAGTGAAATTACAAAAGTAATTTCAGTTAAACTTAAAAACGCTTTGAGGTTAACGCTTGAAAATTTTATGATGAGCAGAAAAAATTTCAAACGCTTAAGTAGTTATAGCGTTTTTGCAAAAATATTTGCGCGAAATTCACCTACTACTTGATTCTGTTCTCCGGTTATCTCAAAATAATTTAAGTGAAATTACAAAAGTAATTTCAGTTAAACTTAAAAACGCTTTGAGGTTAACGCTTGAAAATTTTATGATGAGCAGAAAAAATTTCAAACGCTTAAGTAGTTATAGCGTTTTTGCAAAAATATTTGCGCGAAATTCACCTACTACTTGATTCTGTTCTCCGGTTATCTCAAAATAATTAAAGTGAAATTACAAAAGTAATTTCAGTTAAACTTAAAAACGCTTTGAGGTTAACGCTTGAAAATTTTATGCTAAGCAGAAAAAATTTCAAACGCTTAAGTAGTTATAGCGTTTTTGCAAAAATATTTGCGCGAAATTCACCTACTACTTGATTCTGTTCTCCGGTTATCTCAAAATAATTTAAGTGAAATTACAAAAGTAATTTCAGTTAAACTTAAAAACGCTTTGAGGTTAACGGTTGAAAATTTTATGATGAGCAGAAAAAATTTCAAACGCTTAAGTAGTTATAGCGTTTTTGCAAAAATATTTGCGCGAAATTCACCTACTACTTGATTCTGTTCTCCGGTTATCTCAAAATAATTAAAGTAAAATTACAAAAGTAATTTCAGTTAAACTTAAAAACGCTTTGAGGTTAACGCTTGAAAATTTTATGCTAAGCAGAAAAAATTTCAAACGCTTAAGTAGTTATAGCGTTTTTGCAAAAATATTTGCGCGAAATTCACCTACTACTTGATTCTGTTCTCCGGTTATCTCAAAATAATTTAAGTGAAATTACAAAAGTAATTTCAGTTAAATTTAAAAACGCTTGAGGTTAACGCTTGAAAATTTTATGCTGAGCAGAAAAGATTTCAAACGCTTAAGTAGTTATAGCGTTTTTGCAAAAATATTTGCGCGAAATTCACCTACTACTTGATTCTGTTCTCGGGTTATCTCAAAATAATTTAAGTGAAATTACAAAAGTAATTTCAGTTAAACTTAAAAACGCTTTGAGGTTAACGCTTGAAAATTTTATGCTGAGCAGAAAAGATTTCAAACGCTTAAGTAGTTATAGCGTTTTTGCAAAAATATTTGCGCGAAATTCACCTACTACTTGATTCTGTTCTCCGGTTATCTCAAAATAATTTAAGTGAAATTACAAAAGTAATTTCAGTTAAATTTAAAAACGCTTGAGGTTAACGCTTGAAAATTTTATGCTGAGCAGAAAAGATTTCAAACGCTTAAGTAGTTATAGCGTTTTTGCAAAAATATTTGCGCGAAATTCACCTACTACTTGATTCTGTTCTCGGGTTATCTCAAAATAATTTAAGTGAAATTACAAAAGTAATTTCAGTTAAACTTAAAAACGCTTTGAGGTTAACGCTTGAAAATTTTATGCTGAGCAGAAAAGATTTCAAACGCTTAAGTAGTTATAGCGTTTTTGCAAAAATATTTGCGCGAAATTCACCTACTACTTGATTCTGTTCTCCGGTTATCTCAAAATAATTTAAGTGAAATTACAAAAGTAATTTCAGTTAAACTTAAAAACGCTTTGAGGTTAACGCTTGAAAATTTTATGCTGAGCAGAAAAGATTTCAAACGCTTAAGTAGTTATAGCGTTTTTGCAAAAATATTTGCGCGAAATTCACCTACTACTTGATTCTGTTCTCCGGTTATCTCAAAATAATTTAAGTGAAATTACAAAAGTAATTTCAGTTAAATTTAAAAACGCTTGAGGTTAACGCTTGAAAATTTTATGCTGAGCAGAAAAGATTTCAAACGCTTAAGTAGTTATAGCGTTTTTGCAAAAATATTTGCGCGAAATTCACCTACTACTTGATTCTGTTCTCCGGTTATCTCAAAATAATTAAAGTAAAATTACAAAAGTAATTTCAGTTAAACTTAAAAACGCTTTGAGGTTAACGCTTGAAAATTTTATGCTAAGCAGAAAAAATTTCAAACGCTTAAGTAGTTATAGCGTTTTTGCAAAAATATTTGCGCGAAATTCACCTACTACTTGATTCTGTTCTCCGGTTATCTCAAAATAATTTAAGTGAAATTACAAAAGTAATTTCAGTTAAATTTAAAAACGCTTGAGGTTAACGCTTGAAAATTTTATGCTGAGCAGAAAAGATTTCAAACGCTTAAGTAGTTATAGCGTTTTTGCAAAAATATTTGCGCGAAATTCATCTACTACTTGATTCTGTTCTCGGGTTATCTCAAAATAATTTAAGTGAAATTACAAAAGTAATTTCAGTTAAACTTAAAAACGCTTTGAGGTTAACGCTTGAAAATTTTATGCTGAGCAGAAAAGATTTCAAACGCTTAAGTAGTTATAGCGTTTTTGCAAAAATATTTGCGCGAAATTCACCTACTACTTGATTCTGTTCTCCGGTTATCTCAAAATAATTTAAGTGAAATTACAAAAGTAATTTCAGTTAAACTTAAAAACGCTTTGAGGTTAACGCTTGAAAATTTTATGCTGAGCAGAAAAGATTTCAAACGCTTAAGTAGTTATAGCGTTTTTGCAAAAATATTTGCGCGAAATTCACCTACTACTTGATTCTGTTCTCCGGTTATCTCAAAATAATTTAAGTGAAATTACAAAAGTAATTTCAGTTAAATTTAAAAACGCTTGAGGTTAACGCTTGAAAATTTTATGCTGAGCAGAAAAGATTTCAAACGCTTAAGTAGTTATAGCGTTTTTGCAAAAATATTTGCGCGAAATTCACCTACTACTTGATTCTGTTCTCCGGTTATCTCAAAATATTTTAAGTGAAATTACAAAAGTAATTTCAGTTAAACTTAAAAACGCTTTGAAGTTAACGCTTGAAAATTTTATGATGAGCAGAAAAAATTTCAAACGCTTAAGTAGTTATAGCGTTTTTGCAAAAATATTTGCGCGAAATTCACCTACTACTTGATTCTGTTCTCCGGTTATCTCAAAATAATTTAAGTGAAATTACAAAAGTAATTTTAGTTAAACTTAAAAACGCTTTGAGGTTAACGCTTGAAAATTTTATGCTGAGCAGAAAAGATTTCAAACGCTTAAGTAGTTATAGCGTTTTTGCAAAAATATTTGCGCGAAATTCACCTACTACTTGATTCTGTTCTCCGGTTATCTCAAAATAATTTAAGTGAAATTACAAAAGTAATTTTAGTTAAACTTAAAAACGCTTTGAGGTTAACGCTTGAAAATTTTATGCTGAGCAGAAAAGATTTCAAACGCTTAAGTAGTTATAGCGTTTTTGCAAAAATATTTGCGCGAAATTCACCTACTACTTGATTCTGTTCTCCGGTTATCTCAAAATAATTTAAGTGAAATTACAAAAGTAATTTCAGTTAAACTTAAAAACGCTTTGAGGTTAACGCTTGAAAATTTTATGATGAGCAGAAAAAATTTCAAACGCTTAAGTAGTTATAGCGTTTTTGCAAAAATATTTGCGCGAAATTCACCTACTACTTGATTCTGTTCTCCGGTTATCTCAAAATAATTAAAGTGAAATTACAAAAGTAATTTCAGTTAAACTTAAAAACGCTTTGAGGTTAACGCTTGAAAATTTTATGCTAAGCAGAAAAAATTTCAAACGCTTAAGTAGTTATAGCGTTTTTGCAAAAATATTTGCGCGAAATTCACCTACTACTTGATTCTGTTCTCCGGTTATCTCAAAATAATTTAAGTGAAATTACAAAAGTAATTTCAGTTAAATTTAAAAACGCTTGAGGTTAACGCTTGAAAATTTTATGCTAAGCAGAAAAAATTTCAAACGCTTAAGTAGTTATAGCGTTTTTGCAAAAATATTTGCGCGAAATTCACCTACTACTTGATTCTGTTCTCCGGTTATCTCAAAATAATTTAAGTGAAATTACAAAAGTAATTTCAGTTAAATTTAAAAACGCTTGAGGTTAACGCTTGAAAATTTTATGCTGAGCAGAAAAGATTTCAAACGCTTAAGTAGTTATAGCGTTTTTGCAAAAATATTTGCGCGAAATTCACCTACTACTTGATTCTGTTCTCCGGTTATCTCAAAATAATTTAAGTGAAATTACAAAAGTAATTTCAGTTAAACTTAAAACCGCTTTGAGGTTAACGCTTGAAAATTTTATGCTGAGCAGAAAAGATTTCAAACGCTTAAGTAGTTATAGCGTTTTTGCAAAAATATTTGCGCGAAATTCACCTACTACTTGATTCTGTTCTCCGGTTATCTCAAAATAATTTAAGTGAAATTACAAAAGTAATTTCAGTTAAATTTAAAAACGCTTGAGGTTAACGCTTGAAAATTTTATGCTGAGCAGAAAAGATTTCAAACGCTTAAGTAGTTATAGCGTTTTTGCAAAAATATTTGCGCGAAATTCACCTACTACTTGATTCTGTTCTCCGGTTATCTCAAAATATTTTAAGTGAAATTACAAAAGTAATTTCAGTTAAACTTAAAAACGCTTTGAAGTTAACGCTTGAAAATTTTATGATGAGCAGAAAAAATTTCAAACGCTTAAGTAGTTATAGCGTTTTTGCAAAAATATTTGCGCGAAATTCACCTACTACTTGATTCTGTTCTCCGGTTATCTCAAAATAATTTAAGTGAAATTACAAAAGTAATTTTAGTTAAACTTAAAAACGCTTTGAGGTTAACGCTTGAAAATTTTATGCTGAGCAGAAAAGATTTCAAACGCTTAAGTAGTTATAGCGTTTTTGCAAAAATATTTGCGCGAAATTCACCTACTACTTGATTCTGTTCTCCGGTTATCTCAAAATAATTTAAGTGAAATTACAAAAGTAATTTTAGTTAAACTTAAAAACGCTTTGAGGTTAACGCTTGAAAATTTTATGCTGAGCAGAAAAGATTTCAAACGCTTAAGTAGTTATAGCGTTTTTGCAAAAATATTTGCGCGAAATTCACCTACTACTTGATTCTGTTCTCCGGTTATCTCAAAATAATTTAAGTGAAATTACAAAAGTAATTTCAGTTAAATTTAAAAACGCTTGAGGTTAACGCTTGAAAATTTTATGCTGAGCAGAAAAGATTTCAAACGCTTAAGTAGTTATAGCGTTTTTGCAAAAATATTTGCGCGAAATTCACCTACTACTTGATTCTGTTCTCCGGTTATCTCAAAATATTTTAAGTGAAATTACAAAAGTAATTTCAGTTAAACTTAAAAACGCTTTGAAGTTAACGCTTGAAAATTTTATGATGAGCAGAAAAAATTTCAAACGCTTAAGTAGTTATAGCGTTTTTGCAAAAATATTTGCGCGAAATTCACCTACTACTTGATTCTGTTCTCCGGTTATCTCAAAATAATTTAAGTGAAATTACAAAAGTAATTTCAGTTAAATTTAAAAACGCTTGAGGTTAACGCTTGAAAATTTTATGCTGAGCAGAAAAGATTTCAAACGCTTAAGTAGTTATAGCGTTTTTGCAAAAATATTTGCGCGAAATTCACCTACTACTTGATTCTGTTCTCCGGTTATCTCAAAATATTTTAAGTGAAATTACAAAAGTAATTTCAGTTAAACTTAAAAACGCTTTGAAGTTAACGCTTGAAAATTTTATGATGAGCAGAAAAAATTTCAAACGCTTAAGTAGTTATAGCGTTTTTGCAAAAATATTTGCGCGAAATTCACCTACTACTTGATTCTGTTCTCCGGTTATCTCAAAATAATTTAAGTGAAATTACAAAAGTAATTTTAGTTAAACTTAAAAACGCTTTGAGGTTAACGCTTGAAAATTTTATGCTGAGCAGAAAAGATTTCAAACGCTTAAGTAGTTATAGCGTTTTTGCAAAAATATTTGCGCGAAATTCACCTACTACTTGATTCTGTTCTCCGGTTATCTCAAAATAATTTAAGTGAAATTACAAAAGTAATTTTAGTTAAACTTAAAAACGCTTTGAGGTTAACGCTTGAAAATTTTATGCTGAGCAGAAAAGATTTCAAACGCTTAAGTAGTTATAGCGTTTTTGCAAAAATATTTGCGCGAAATTCACCTACTACTTGATTCTGTTCTCCGGTTATCTCAAAATAATTTAAGTGAAATTACAAAAGTAATTTCAGTTAAATTTAAAAACGCTTGAGGTTAACGCTTGAAAATTTTATGCTGAGCAGAAAAAATTTCAAACGCTTAAGTAGTTATAGCGTTTTTGCAAAAATATTTGCGCGAAATTCACCTACTACTTGATTCTGTTCTCCGGTTATCTCAAAATAATTTAAGTGAAGTTACAAAAGTAATTTCAGTTAAATTTAAAAACGCTTGAGGTTAACGCTTGAAAATTTTATGCTGAGCAGAAAAAATTTCAAACGCTTAAGTAGTTATAGCGTTTTTGCAAAAATATTTGCGCGAAATTCACCTACTACTTGATTCTGTTCTCCGGTTATCTCAAAATAATTTAAGTGAAATTACAAAAGTAATTTCAGTTAAATTTAAAAACGCTTGAGGTTAACGCTTGAAAATTTTATGCTGAGCAGAAAAAATTTCAAACGCTTAAGTAGTTATAGCGTTTTTGCAAAAATATTTGCGCGAAATTCACCTACTACTTGATTCTGTTCTCCGGTTATCTCAAAATAATTTAAGTGAAATTACAAAAGTAATTTCAGTTAAATTTAAAAACGCTTGAGGTTAACGCTTGAAAATTTTATGCTAAGCAGAAAAAATTTCAAACGCTTAAGTAGTTATAGCGTTTTTGCAAAA
Organism: Pollenia amentaria; assembly: GCA_943735925.1. Lineage (NCBI taxonomy): Eukaryota > Metazoa > Arthropoda > Insecta > Diptera > Polleniidae > Pollenia > Pollenia amentaria. The sequence goes on along the minus strand of OX031008.1, from coordinate 17,410,627 downwards.
ATATTTGCGCGAAATTCACCTACTACTTGATTCTGTTCTCCGGTTATCTCAAAATAATTTAAGTGAAATTACAAAAGTAATTTTAGTTAAACTTAAAAACGCTTTGAGGTTAACGCTTGAAAATTTTATGCTGAGCAGAAAAGATTTCAAACGCTTAAGTAGTTATAGCGTTTTTGCAAAAATATTTGCGCGAAATTCACCTACTACTTGATTCTGTTCTCCGGTTATCTCAAAATAATTTAAGTGAAATTACAAAAGTAATTTTAGTTAAACTTAAAAACGCTTTGAGGTTAACGCTTGAAAATTTTATGCTGAGCAGAAAAGATTTCAAACGCTTAAGTAGTTATAGCGTTTTTGCAAAAATATTTGCGCGAAATTCACCTACTACTTGATTCTGTTCTCCGGTTATCTCAAAATAATTTAAGTGAAATTACAAAAGTAATTTCAGTTAAATTTAAAAACGCTTGAGGTTAACGCTTGAAAATTTTATGCTGAGCAGAAAAAATTTCAAACGCTTAAGTAGTTATAGCGTTTTTGCAAAAATATTTGCGCGAAATTCACCTACTACTTGATTCTGTTCTCCGGTTATCTCAAAATAATTTAAGTGAAATTACAAAAGTAATTTTAGTTAAACTTAAAAACGCTTTGAGGTTAACGCTTGAAAATTTTATGCTGAGCAGAAAAGATTTCAAACGCTTAAGTAGTTATAGCGTTTTTGCAAAAATATTTGCGCGAAATTCACCTACTACTTGATTCTGTTCTCCGGTTATCTCAAAATAATTTAAGTGAAATTACAAAAGTAATTTTAGTTAAACTTAAAAACGCTTTGAGGTTAACGCTTGAAAATTTTATGCTGAGCAGAAAAGATTTCAAACGCTTAAGTAGTTATAGCGTTTTTGCAAAAATATTTGCGCGAAATTCACCTACTACTTGATTCTGTTCTCCGGTTATCTCAAAATAATTTAAGTGAAATTACAAAAGTAATTTCAGTTAAATTTAAAAACGCTTTGAGGTTAACGCTTGAAAATTTTATGCTGAGCAGAAAAGATTTCAAACGCTTAAGTAGTTATAGCGTTTTTGCAAAAATATTTGCGCGATATTCGCCTACTACTTGATTCTGTTCTCCGGTTATCTCAAAATAATTTAAGTGAAATTACAAAAGTAATTTCAGTTAAATTTAAAAACGCTTTGAGGTTAACGCTTGAAAATTTTATGCTGAGCAGAAAAGATTTCAAACGCTTAAGTAGTTATAGCGTTTTTGCAAAAATATTTGCGCGAAATTCACCTACTACTTGATTCTGTTCTCCGGTTATCTCAAAATAATTTAAGTGAAATTACAAAAGTAATTTCAGTTAAATTTAAAAACGCTTTGAGGTTAACGCTTGAAAATTTTATGCTGAGCAGAAAAGATTTCAAACGCTTAAGTAGTTATAGCGTTTTTGCAAAAATATTTGCGCGAAATTCACCTACTACTTGATTCTGTTCTCCGGTTATCTCAAAATAATTTAAGTGAAATTACAAAAGTAATTTCAGTTAAATTTAAAAACGCTTTGAGGTTAACGCTTGAAAATTTTATGCTGAGCAGAAAAGATTTCAAACGCTTAAGTAGTTATAGCGTTTTTGCAAAAATATTTGCGCGAAATTCACCTACTACTTGATTCTGTTCTCCGGTTATCTCAAAATAATTTAAGTGAAATTACAAAAGTAATTTCAGTTAAACTTAAAAACGCTTTGAAGTTAACGCTTGAAAATTTTATGATGAGCAGAAAAAATTTCAAACGCTTAAGTAGTAATAGCGTTTTTGCAAAAATATTTGCGCGAAATTCACCTACTACTTGATTCTGTTCTCCGGTTATCTCAAAATAATTTAAGTGAAATTACAAAAGTAATTTCAGTTAAATTTAAAAACGCTTTGAGGTTAACGCTTGAAAATTTTATGCTGAGCAGAAAAAATTTCAAACGCTTAAGTAGTTATAGCGTTTTTGCAAAAATATTTGCGCGATATTCGCCTACTACTTGATTCTGTTCTCCGGTTATCTCAAAATAATTTAAGTGAAATTACAAAAGTAATTTCAGTTAAATTTAAAAACGCTTTGAGGTTAACGCTTGAAAATTTTATGCTGAGCAGAAAAAATTTCAAACGCTTAAGTAGTTATAGCGTTTTTGCAAAAATATTTGCGCGAAATTCACCTACTACTTGATTCTGTTCTCCGGTTATCTCAAAATAATTTAAGTGAAATTACAAAAGTAATTTCAATTAAATTTAAAAACGCTTTGAGGTTAACGCTTGAAAATTTTATGCTGAGCAGAAAAAATTTCAAACGCTTAAGTAGTTATAGCATTTTTGGAAAAATATTTGCGCGAAATTCACCTACTACTTGATTCTGTTCTCCGGTTACCTCAAAATATTTTAAGTGAAATTACAAAAGTAATTTCAGTTAAATTTAAAAACGCTTTGAGGTTAACGCTTGAAAATTTAATGCTGAGCAGAAAAAATTTCAAACGCTTAAGTAGTTATAGCGTTTTTGCAAAAATATTTGCGCGAAATTCACCTACTACTTGATTCTGTTCTCCGGTTATCTCAAAATAATTTAAGTGAAATTACAAAAGTAATTTGAGTTAAATTTAAAAATGCTTTGTACTGTTCCAGTACTGCTCGTAGGAATTCTAGAGCTATTCTGGCATTTTTATCTTTTATACTTATTCCGGAATATCCATTGCAATTATTTTCTATTTTAAATTTGTATGTGAGGCTTGAAGCAAAGTCTGGTTTTCTGATCATACTTTCAACAGAAATAATTTCCCCACACTACAAAAATAATTGTCCGGCTTAACAAAAGCAAACGAATGTTTTCTCAGACTATCAGCTATTCAGGAGGTTCAGTGAAGCATCCTCTGCGCAGAACATGCAATTGAAATTGTGGAAGACGTTTTGCCATTGTGTAAATCATCACATAATTGAAATTTAAAACTCATTTCATATAACAATTCAAAACATTTTCAAAATAAAAATATTTTAAAAAAATCTTTGTTTTTTTTAGAAATCACGTTTGGTGCGGAACATTTTTGAACCCAAATCACCTAAAAAAGTGATTTTAATTACTTGTACATTATTTGCCCCATGTAGTGGTATGAACAATTTTTCGAAAACTATTCTGTAGAGTTAGGTATATATTCCGAAAATATATGTATATATTAATCCATTATTTACCTATTTCATCACTTAAGATGGTTAAAAATCAGAATGGTGAAAAAAAATGATTATACTCTATTCTGAAAAGTTCTGTACAAATACTATCTTAACATCCATATTAGATTCTCTAAGAGTATTTAACAATTCATGTCCATCGTCAAATTCGGATACTATACTTTACTATTGTTCTAAAATTCTTATTCCAATCAGAGCAGCCTTTTAGAAATTCCTGTTTTATTTCTTATATTCTATTTATTCCAATCCTCTTTACATTATTAATTCATTTTACTTGCCAACTATAAAAAAATGAATCTAAATTAAAAAATTTTCCATAAACTTTTCATTACAGGAACTCTTACAGTCGAAGAGGTATACAAAGATCGCGATCAATTCGCAGCCTTAGTGCGCGAAGTAGCCGCACCTGATGTCGGTCGCATGGGCATCGAAATTCTTTCCTTTACCATCAAGGATGTATACGATCATGTCCAGTACTTGGCCTCGCTCGGCAAAGCTCAAACGGCCATTGTTAAACGTGATGCCGATGCTGGTGTAGCCGAAGCCAATCGTGATGCCGGCATACGGGAAGCCGAGTGTGAAAAAAGTGCTATGGATGTAAAATATTCCACCGATACGAAAATTGAGGACAACGCTCGTCTATTTAAATTGCAAAAGGCCAACTTCGATCAGGAAACGAATACGGCTAAAGCTGAATCTCAATTGGCCTACGAATTGCAGGCAGCGAAAATACGTCAAAAGATACGTAACGAAGAAATACAAATCGATGTTGTGGAGCGACGTAAACAAATTGAAATCGAATCACAAGAAGTACAACGTAAAGATAGAGAATTGATTGGCACTGTCAAATTACCCGCCGAAGCTGAAGCACATAGAGTACAAACTATTGCCCAGGGCAAACAGTAAGTGACCATACAATATTATTGTGCAGTTACCATAACGCAAGTTATTAAACGTGTAGTAAAATTTATATGAAAGCACTCAGTTTTTTTGATTGCTTTTCATATAAATTTTACCACACATTCAATCACTTGTATTGTAAAAACCTCTCATATGGCAAACGTATCAGAGTGAAATTGAAATCGAATGAGTTTTATAAATTAATGTGCAGTTTCCACAACACAAGTGATTGAACGTGTAGTAAAATTTTTATGAAAAGCACTAAAAAAAATGTCTGCTTTTCATATAAATTTCACTACACGATCAGTCGCTTGTATTATGGAAACAGCACAGAAATTTCTTTAAAAATAAATTTAATCCAATTAAGTCGATTTTAATTTTAAACAAATTGGATTTCCCTAACATCATTTTATTAAGAGAATCCTAAAAATTGGTAATATTTTCTTATTAGATGTCAAACTATTGAAATGGCCCGTGCTGAAGCCGAAAAAATTCGTAAAATTGGTGCTGCCGAGGCCCATGCCATTGAGTTGGTGGGTAAGGCCGAAGCTGAACGTATGCGCATGAAGGCTCATGTCTATAAACAGTATGGAGATGCTGCTATTATGAGTATTGTTTTGGAATCACTGCCCAAGGTACATATATTCATAATCAAGTGGTTGCTTTAATCATATTTAGTTATTGTTATAAACATTTTCCTGTTTTCTTTTTATCTGTTAGATCGCCGCAGAAATCGCCGCTCCCTTGGCTAAAACTGATGAAATTGTTCTTATCGGTGGCAATGACAATGTAACCAACGACGTTACCCGCCTTGTGGCTCAATTGCCACCCTCTATTAATGCCCTTACCGGTGTCGATCTGTCCAAGGTTCTATCAAAAATACCGGGTGCCAAAGCGTGAAATTTAGCTTATCTCTCGGCACAAGGATTTGACGATTTGGCAATGGCTTGAATATAAATTTTTTAACGAACTCCAATCATGCATTTTTTGACTAACGAAGACGATGATAAATTTTGAATCTTGAGTTTAAACTTTAATACCAATTAATTAAGTAAAAAACAGAATCTTTTTTTTTTAGTTTTAAATCACATTAAATTTAATTTTTTTTTTTTTTTTTATTAAAAATCAAAAAAAAAATTTTAAATAATATACAACAAATTTAGGCAAAACGTAATAGGTGTGGAGAATTTGTAATTTTTTTTTTAATAAATACATAGTAAATAAACAAAAGTAAATTGGCTTAAATTTTATTTAATATAATTTTAGAATTTCACCAAAAATAACAAAATTTTATTTAATAATGTGAAATTTATCACTCCAACTGATTTTTAACATATGTACACAGAAAAAAATAAAAACTGGTTTCAAATAAAAAATTTGTGACATTAATTAAAAAATTAATTTAATTTGCACCAGTAAACAAATTAATAGTATCAATTGAACATTTAATTCACTTGTTTAAACTCTTACTTCACTCGATTAAGCGTTTAATTCACTTGATAAAACGTCTAAATCACTTGATTAAATCTTTAATTAAAACTAATTTTATTTCTGATTATTGCTTTAATTGGTGAAAAACTTTGGAGAATTTTTGAAACCTGGTCCATGACTAAATAAAGTCTTAAATTGTGACTTTTGCCAATAAAAAGCAACGACAACCTGCTTGAAATGTGTAAAAGAGAGAACATAGTGAAATTTACAAAGGCACGATTCAGCTAGGCAGACTTCAGAAGGCGCTAGTAAACTATGATATCAGATGACCTTGTCAAAGAGGGCGGCCAAGACCTAAATGGAAAGACTGCGTGCAGGCTTATTGAAGAATAATGGCTATACGCATCTGGCAACAGATAGCCGAAAAAACCAGTGTGGAGAAGAATATCGAATCAAGCTGATGATAATATGCCGATGTGAAAATTCTTACCCATTCTGAAAATGGTTAGATTTTGGCACCACGTTCGAAACACATCGAAATTATTTCACTGTACAACAATTTCGAACTTTTTCTAAAATAACGGAGTTCTGACAATTAATTGTGGTAGAAGAGACCAAAAAAAAATCACATACTGCCGGAAAAAAATGGCAAACACTTGCGATTAAGCAAATGAAATATAGCGTAGCTCTTTTGTAAAGTCCAACATCGTTAGATTTGATTAAAAAAAATCTACGACGTAAAACATTTTCTCATCCGTAAGACCATTTGGACCTAATACTTAATAAATAATAATAAATTTCCAGTTGAATTTCTATGCGTACATTTACTTACCAATTTGTGAAATTGGCAGTTAGTCTCTATACAATATCCTCTTTAAACAGTCATAATTCCTATAAGGAACAAAGAGTCGAAACAAAATTCTTCAAATCGTCTTTCTCATTTACCATACGCCTAATTTCACTCCAACTGTGTCCTGAAGTTACGAATTTGAAATCGAGCTTCCTTCTCCATGTATGGGCAGGTCTGTCAATCCGTCTCTGACCTTTGGGGATCCAATCGACGGCCATTTTGGTAATGTCGTTTGGCAGTTTCCTGTGTTTGCCGAATCTCACACCATTTCCGCCTATGAATCTCTGTATGAATGGGAATTTGATAAGTGGTGTGTCAGAGATATGCGTAGGATTTTATGAAGGCAACTGTTGACAAAGACTTGAATGCTGTTGGTGCCTTTTGATAAAGCATTTCCAGATTTGCTACTACTGAGCAGTACAGACTTGACGTTGAAGTTGAAGATTCTAAGCTTTGTGTTAGTAGACAGTTGGTAAGAACGCCACACGGAGCTTAGCATGACAAAAGCTTGTCTTGCCTTGTCTAGTCTGCACATTATGTCTTGAGATGATCCACCTGTTGTGATAATTGTGCAACCCAGTTACATGGATAAGCTAGCCAATTCAGTTAGACATCTTAATCGTGATTACTTAAACCGCAACAAACAAAAACAATCGAACCGATGCTGACCTATAAAATTAATCATAAGAAAGTCTAATATATGTAATCAAAATCAGTGTTCTGACTAATTCGGTCGAGATATAAACAAAGATTTTAAATAAGTTCTCCGAAAATCAATAAACTTCACACATACTTTTAGTATATGATTCAGAAATAGGTCTTAAATATATTTTTTATCGAAATTTTTCCACTATGCTAAACCGTAGGGTTAAAAAAAAAGATAAGTTGACGTTACTTGTTAATTTGTGCCGTTTTTTTTTAACACGGAGAGATTGTTAAAGGTAGTCGAACAGATTGAATGCATAACCACTAGTTCTAAAAAACTTCCGTACATAAACGGCAAAGCAGTTCCAAACGTCTGAAGGTTTCTTAATTAAGTTTTTAGAAACGGTCTCTCCATCGTCTTCCTCAACATTTTCGTCGCCAATTTTTAAATACATGTAAAAAAGATGAAATATTGCAGATCTGATCCATCACTGTTTCTCGAACCAATTGAATGTTATACGCAAACATCGCCAGATTAATTTTTAGGATGCTCCGAAGCGATTTTCTGGAAATTCTCAATTGAGTAGAAAGTCGACGAGTAGACTCAGATGGATCCGTGTGGAAATTTTCTTGTACAACATCGGCAGCCTCTCTAGCGGGAGCACGTCGAGCAACAGTTCTTCGTGGTTAATTACCTACTGAACCCATGAAACAAAGAAAACAAGATAGCGCAGACTCGTTGACTTTTTACTCTCATTTTGACGTTCGTCATTTTGACGTACGTCACTGTAGTAAAGAGAATTAAATGTAAACAAACATCCGGCATACCACATACACGTGTCTGTGTGATCATATTTGTACTCATTTACTACTATGACGTACTACATGTTCAGAAAAATATGTTTTTTTTTAAATTTTACCGCACTATCTTTTTTTCTTTGTTTCATGTACTGAACCCATAATTAAGCTTATTATCATGTTAAGGGCTGGTTCACACACACCAAGTTTGACTCGTAAGTCTTGAGTTTTTTGGAGACAGGAAAAAATAGAATGGAAAGGGGTACAGACTTGGCCGTATTCGTCAATTTACTGTTATCCTTTTGTTTTTGTATTCGTAATATGTTTGATGAGTTTAAGTTTAAAGTAAAGAACAAAAATATTGATGACACAAGCTGGTTGCATATGGACGTAGACTCAGATTTCATGTCTGAACCACCAGGAAGCTGTTGCAGTATTTAAATTTTGACTGTATTTTCATTGTGTTATAACAAATAATCGCCCGAAACGCTAATAAAATAGAACAATTTTTACCTGTTTGTTTCCATTCAGTATACTTTTTATGAAATTATTTATTACCTACAAGCAAAAATTAAATTATAAACTGTAAAAATAAAAAAAAATAATCAGCCTTTAACACAGCGTTTACATTTGGCAGTACTGGCAAGACAGTAAGAAACTACATATTATTTTCCAAAAACACTACTACTTGCTGTCTTCGTGACGTAGGCGTCCAGACAGTAGTTAACTTGGAGGCCACATGATCAATTTTTGTCTTTCAATTCCTTTCAATTTACTCTCACTCTCATTTTTTTACTAACACACTCACACTTTTTAAATTTACCACGATATTGCTCTCAATTTTAACTGTACATTTGTTTGGCAATTTTACGTTCAATTAAACAGCTGATTAGAAGTTTAGTGAGAAAATTTTTCATTTGTCAGTATAAATTGTTTTCTTGATGACATCTTGAAAGTAAATTGCCTAAAAATTGCGTGCAGCCTACGTCACAGCTTTCAATTTTATGTAAATTTTGACAAACAGTATATGTAAAAGACAATCAACAAAAAGTTGATCGTGTGGTCGCGGGTAAGACAGTTCACTTTTAAAAAAATGTCTAACGTGAATGTCGCAATGCAAGTTCTAGCTAAGCGTGTTTTATATGAACTTAACAAATTAAAAATAGCATTTAACAACTATTTTTTGTGAACATAGATAACACTTAAGTAAAACATACAAAACCAAAGCATAATTTATAAATTTTTTTTTAATTTGTTGATTTTTTTTACTGTCAGCAAATGTCAAATCACTGTCCATTTTACTGTCCAAAAATTTGCAAGACATAAGTGAAAAGTTTGCATGTATTGCAACTGTCTTGCCAGTACTGGCAAATGTAAACAACGTGTTAAATCAGTCAGTCGTGGTAATATTTAATAGTTGTATATATCTCTCCATAACTGTAGAACTTCGTTAAGTTCTTATTACGTATACGTATTGTTATTGTCTAAAATAGAAAACAGATATTAACTGCCGTATTCATAAAAAACTAAAATGGATATGAAATCTGTTTTAAGAAAAATTTGTATGGAAATTTAGTTTTAAAATACGTTTGAAATCTATTTTATGTTTTATGAATACGGCAGTAAGAATATAAAGCGAATACGATAAGCTGGTAGTCGTTGCTTAAGTTATCTTTACATGGTAATTCATGTTTAACCATGAAACTATGTAAACAAGATAGCGCGTTGCGCAGGTCCGTTAACCTTGTACTCTCATTTTGACGTCATTTTAACATCACTGTAGTAAAGAGATTTAAATGTTAACAAACATTAATCATACCACATGTACGAGTTTGTGTGATGGTGTTTGCGCCCGTTTACTACTATAACGTACATGCGCAGAAAAATAATGTTTTTGAAATTTCAATGCGAAGAAACAAAATATTCTTCGTTTAATGTGTATTACAACCATAGTTGGGGGTAGTGCACTAAATATTGATTTAAATCATCAGTGCGCTATCACTAAATAAAACTGCAAAAAAATTAGTTTGCACTCTTTTTTACCTGCTTTAGTGATGATTGCTATTTTTTTAACTACCACTAAAAAAATAAGTGATATTGCAAATTTTTTCGAGATCACTAAACGAAGGTTGAATGAATAAATCTGCACTCAATTCAAATAGTGCAAAATTTATACTTGCATTCAAAAAAGCTGCATATAAACAGTCTCTCATTAAAATTTGAAAATGTAATTTTGTATGAGCATAATTTTTGATTCTAATATGTGAAATGAGTGAAGAGCAAAAAAGTTGCAATAAACAGATGATTTTTTTTTTTTTTTTTTTTTTTTTTTTTTGAGTGCAAAACTTTTTAGCATGACTATCACTCATGTTTAGTGAGGCTGCAATTTTCAATTCGTCACTCAGCATCAACAAAATAATTGTCATCATTTTGTACTATCACTAACTGTGAGTTGAAACTGCAAACTGAGTACACTGCCCCCATCTATGATTACAACATGTCAAAAAATTATGTAGAATGGAAAATATCTTATAATGTTAAAGCGGATACAAAGAATACGGATAAAATACGCATGCAAAACACAGTTTTCTCCTGTCTTTTTCTTCGAATCCTGCCCTTGGCATTTCTTTTTGCACCATCTTTTAGGCCCCAATATAATGAATACAAAGTTATTTTATTGAGATTTATTTTCAAAACTGTTGTAAAAATTAACTTTTAAATGTACCACAATACAAGTTAATAATATTAAAGTAAGTAAGTAACATTACAAAAAAAAACATTATTACTAAATAATTTTTTTTTTCACAAAACAAAACGGTTGTTAAAATAATATTTTTGTTAGTGCTGGTTCACACTAGCCGTCAAGTCTTGAGCTTTAAGGCGAGAAGGGAAAAGAGACAGCCATTTATTTTTCTCTCTCTCTCTCTCCTTAAAACTCAAGGCTTGACGGCTAAGACTTGAAGAGTGTGAACCAGCAATTAATCGTGGTTTGTGTCTTGCTATTTTTGTTTTGATCACGAAATTTGTGTTCAATGTAGCAGCTGTTACACATTTCCGCTACACTAGCACAAAAATGCTTCCTTTCTTACAAAAGATTTGGGCATTTTTCTTACGTCACTTTTTTGATCTCTGTGTGGTCTATGCTACAAAATTTGGCAAGCGGTCGGTAAATGTTTATTTTCTAAACCATTTTAAAAACGTATGTATTCTCATCACACCAGAGGTGTATTTTAAAGTAAAAATTGGCAGCAATAACAGTATATGTATGTATATTGAAGATGTTAATATTTATATACAATAAGTAATTACAAAAACAACCAAAATCAGCTCAAGAACTATTCATGTTGTTTTCGTAAATATTATTGAACTCAGCTGTTTAATATATTTTCGCTTTGATTTTACTTACATATACCATACGTATATTCTTAACCACGTACAACCTGGTCCGATGTAATGCAATCATGGACTATGTCATTGTTAAAAAAAAAGTTTGTAGCTAAACGCCATGTCTTCGTATTTAAACGACATGTTTTTGGTTTTAAACTAATCCTCTGGAATATACCATGGAGGAGTTTCAAAACTAATCCACTGGGCTTATGTATGAGCATGGAGTAGTTTTAAGACAACTTCGTTGTAATGCAAAGCTTGGTTATTTAGTCCAACCCCAGGACATCGTAATATTAAATAGACCATGTTTTTCAATATATTTGGCTTACCATTGGGTTAGTCCTAGTCCCTTATGGGCTATATTTTACATGCGTGTATGGACTAGTCGTATTATTTGCAGGCTTAGCACATAATAAATGCCTGCATAAATGTATTTAAAAATCCAACACACAATAAGAATTAAAAAAATGATATGCGTTACTGATCGTCGCACAGTTTTAATAGGGTTGTGAGGCTACAAAAATTCAAAGAAATACACTCCACATAGTTCTTAATTCTTTCAAAACCTTTCAATACAGTAAAAAATTTGACTATACTGCTAGTATTTGAAAATTACTTGGTGCAGTCTGGGAGAATTTTCGATGCTTACAAATAATTGTTTTTGCAAAGAATTATTGTTGCAATATTACAAAAAAATAAATATACAAATTATTTCGTTAATTTTTTTTTTTTTTTTTTTTTTTTTGTTATTTCTAATTTTAGTTAATTTTGTATAAACACCCCTATCGTGAATAATTTTTCCTTCGTAATTTGTTCCCTTTTCACGTATTTGCGATCATGAAAAACTCCCATGAAAACATTAATACATAGGAGAATAATAAAGTGAAAAAAATGTTAGCGGGAAAAAATTCCACTTATCGTGAAAAATTTTTTTCCTCGTAATTTGTTCACTTTTCCCTTTGAATTACTCACTTTATTTTTCCTGGGGAACAAAACATTTATGTAAGTAATTCGTCTCATAATTCGAATATTGAAGTTTACAAAATTAATTTCAATTTAAATTTCCGTTAAAAGAGGTACAAACTTATATGTATGTATATTCTTCAACAAAATGCAAAAAACATGTCGATTGCCTGAGGAGTTATGAAGCTCTTCAAAGTCGTGGTGGCAGATTTTTAGAATTTTTTTACTACATAAAAGCGCAATAAGCTAATGGTGCAATCAAACTATCACTCCAATACAATATATGTATTTTATTTTGTTTTTTTTTTACCTTTTCTTTAAAATATACGTGTATATTTTTAAACAAAAAATTTTTTTTATGTTTTTTAATATTTCTTCTTTTTTTACATTCACTGAGAACTGATACCACGAAAAATTGTGCACGGGCGTTTCACGATAGCATTTTTCCCTTCGAGGGGAATAAAAATTTCATGGGAACAAAAATTCCACTTGTTTTTCACGATAGGTGTGAATATTTTTTATACCCGTAAAGTAGTAAAGCATTTGGTTTTTGCTTCACCACGTTCACACACGATAATTAGTCGTCTACACTACTCTTCTACACTTTGTTTGTGACAGCGACAGTAAAGTATAGAGTTTTGAAAAGGTTTTAATGATTAAAATGTGTGTGTAAATGGAAATATGAAGTCCTCTAGTAATAATTTATAAAAGTTTATAGACCCTGGCCAACCTATGTCAAATGAGTTGTTACATATCTGACGTTGCTTATATCTAATCGACTTCGAATTTATTTTAAAAAGTTACTCATAGAAACATATCGGTAAACCAAAAAAAAACTATCGATTGTTTTGCTGCTTTATTTGGCATTTGGCCTTAACCATATATATTTGCTTAAGCTTATCTATTTTCTTAATGAATGGTGCTCATGGAGTATCTAAGTAATTTTTAAATCTAAATCTGGAACTGACATTTAGAGTTTCGGCGTCCTATACGAAAGTTTAGGTCGTTTGACAACTTGTAAATAATGTATTTACTGTTGAAGGGGGCAACTTAAAACTAAACTACGACAATTATATTAAAAAAATCTGATCGTGATTTTAATCCATAACAAAACAAAAGATTATAATAAAATAAATTTAAGCCAATTTATTTTTAACATCGAAAAATAAATTTAAAACAAAATTATAATATTTAATAAAAAAAATCGTTTATTAACTTAGTTAAAAGTTATTTTCGTTTTTAGTTGTAAGTAATTTAAAAAAAAATAATTTTTTTCCAAAATTTATTGAAAACTTTTTCTACTATCACTTTTTACTTAAAAAAAAACTAAACGCTTGCAATAAATTTTTCAAAACTATAAAAAATACATAATTTTTCTGAATTAAGTACAATTTTACTATTTCTTATAAATAACAAAAAAAAATCATTTAAAAGAGCCAAAAATACCCACACAGCCCATTAAAAATCCGATTTTTCCCTTAAAAATTAAAAAGTTCTTTCCCAAATAAATCCCTATAACCTACAAATTTTGTACCAAAATTTACTTAAAAATAATTTTTTTAATTAAGGAAACTTTATATTTTTCTGTAACATTATAATAACAACAATAATAAACTATCTAAAATTTTTAAAATAAGACATTTTGAACACGAACCCCCGTATTCATAAATGGGGAGTCGCAGAACAAACCGTGCCTGGTTTTATTTTATACTTGCCAAATATGGAAAAGTTGGTTTCCTTAATGTTGCACAAATTTTATTTTAGTTCTCAAGTAATAAGATTCTGAATATTTTCTAATTTTTAAAACAAAGACATATTTAACCCATATTGTTTAATATTTGAATGTTTTGTTAATATATTTTTATTTTATTTATGTATCTTTTTTTATTTAGTTATATTCTAATTATTTTCGTTAATCAAATATTTTTGTACTTAGTAAAAGTAAAAACGACAGACAATTTTTTAAATAAAAATAACCAACATGAAACTGCTATATTTTTTAATACTTAAGTATAAATGAAAATACAAATCTATTACAACAAATAAATTAAAAAATTTATTTAATAAGAAAATTTTCGAAATAAAAATTTTTTGCAATGAAAAATTATAAATAGATGTGTAAAATTTATTTGTAAAACAAACTTATATAAAACCTAAAAAACCTAAATAAAAACAAATATACATACAAAAAAACATTATTATGGCTTTTAAATTTTTTGTTTAAAATATTAATGGCGATTTCGATATTAACAGTGCAGTGTCTTAAAATAAAAAAAAATTATTTTACAAAAACTCTCTTTTGAAAGCTAAATCAACCAAACCAACACCTTAAGATTAAAATTTCGTTTTATAGCACTCGATTAAAACCAACAATTCGATATCGATCGAATTTGCCACTTAAATTGTATACAAATTACTAAAGGCCTGCATATATGTACATATTTGAAAATCCAACATACAGCAAAAATCAAATGTACGTACAAAACGTTTGTGCACAACCACAATGAAAAATGCAATGCGGTGAGGATACAAGAATTAGAAGAAACACACTCCAGACAGTACTTGTTTCCTTCAAACCCTTTCAATATAGTTAAAAAAGTTTAAATATACCCCTAGTATTTGAAAATGGCCTCGTTCAGTCTGCGTGAATTTTTGATGTTTGCTTGTCTCTCGTATGTAGCGGATGCATAAAAAGAAGATGTACTATTTGACTATTTGATACCCTACAAGACAGTCAATAAAGAAACATTTTCAACATTGTAACCTTTTTGGGACCCACTGCCAATCATGGACCCGCAAAACCGTTATATGCAATTGCATGCTTTTCTTTGTGTAATTAATGTAGACAGAAACAATATATATATGCGATTCAGAGCTTTTTATAAATTTAGACATCGATTTGTTGGTGCATTTTGACATATTTTAGCCAGAAGAGAATGTTTACAGCATTTTCTTAAGTCAATAGTGCATGTTTACCCTTTCTAGGGCATATTTTTGTATTTTTGCTTGCAATTTTAATGCAGTTTTAAAACATTGCAGCAGCAAAAATTACAAGTCTGGACCATGAATTTCTTTCGGGTGTGTAGGAAAATCAATCGATATTAAAACGATCGTTTTTAAAAGGTATGACAAATTTCGAGCGATTTGAAGGAAAATAACTGGGTAAAAATTCGTACTTTAAACAAATTTTTTTCAAAAATAATTTTGCTATTTTGTGTATTGATAACCAAGACGCTTGTTCCTGATTTGGAAGCTTTGGCTCTTGCTGTCCTTCAGATATACAAAGATCTATAATGTCTTTCTAAGAGATGTGCCATACCCACTTCTCCAATCCCGCCCACATTTTGTCGGATGTTGTGTATTGATAACCAAGATGCTCGTTTTCCAGATGTACAGAAAAAAGAAATAAAAAAACAAGGAATTTATGGGTTAAATTTGAGGCAGTCGTAATGTTTTGCTCATATCTCAGTGATTTATGGACCGATATAGCTGCATTTCAATAGCAAAATTTAAATGAGCATATCTGGCATAAATATATGTATAACAACCAAGTCCCCATCATGTTGATCGTAATGAGGTGGCTGATGAACTCGCGACAGGGTTCGAATCTAGACTTAGAGATAACGGACGGGGAGTAAAACTCCCCTTCTGTTACTAGTATGAGGTGATACGGGAAAGGTGCCGTGATACCGTTATCCGGTCCTGGAGGGATAAAGTGGGTTGCATGGTGTCTAGGGTATTATGGCCCAGACTAGATGCAGGGTTCTATTAGGATTGGATAGGAGTGGTCTCAGGACTCTTATAGGGTTCTTGACGAGTCATTGTATTGTTAGGGCTATTACGAGTAAATGGGACAATACCATACCGGACTTCTGCAGATTATGCAAAGACGCTAGAGATGATTCAGCATATATTGTGCAACTATCCTAGAATGCAGGGTCTCCGGCAGAAATGGCTAGGAGACAGATTTCACGACGAACTTGGGTGTTTCGCTGGGTGTAATCCACTGGGGTTTGTCAGGGAAATAGGACGGTTGTTTCATAGACTGTATTATCTAACTATCTTAAACCTGTCTGTCAATTCTTTTCTTCTTTAATTCTTTCTTTCTTTTTCCTCTAAATTGAAGGGACTCACAATGGACCGCATTGGTATCCGAGTGGAGGTGTGCCCTTGGGAATATAACCCTTCTTAACCTATCATATCTAGGCTAGGATATTCGGAAACCCCATTTGAGCAGGCGAACATATGGATGGAAAGACGGTCAACTATATTTGAGCTTCTGTTCTCATAAGTATCCAGAATATTGTGGAAGTTACAAACGGAATGACAATCTTATATATACATATGTACCCTTTTACCTTCAGTGAAGTGTATAAAAACTAATGTTCGTACGAAATATATTTATTTGTATTCTTTATTGGCGACCACAAAACGGAAACGAAGTGTGTATTTGCAAAGTCATTTGCGTGGTCTATTTTGCCGATAAGTATGTTATTTAATATTAAAGGCCCATAATATGCATAGCCTTGCTTAACCTACTGTCAAAAATTAACAAAGTCTCTCAAATGTATTTAAAAAAACAAAAATAAAAAAACATTTGATTCCGTACGGAATGTGCGATCATTTTCGCACTTTGCTTAAGCAAATGACAATTTCATAAAACTTAACAAAACGTTTCCTTAAGTTTGCCTCATATGATTTACATGTATTCGCACATTTGCTCAAGCCTACTTAAGCACATTATGGTTGGGCCTTAAGGCAGCAAAACCAGGGCTGTGGAATCGGAGTGGAAGAGGCGGAGTTGAGGTTTTTGTACCGGAGTCGGAGTAGTAGTACCCACAAAAACTCGCGACACCGACTCCAAAATTTTTCGGCATAAAAAATTCAAAAAAATTTTCTAATATTCAACATTTTTATTTTTTCGAATTTATTCTATGAGCTTAATTTCAGTTATGTATTTAAAAAAAAAAATTTAAGGAATAGAAGCTTTAAAAAATACATAACTGAAATTTAGCTCATAGAATAAATTCGAAAAAAAAATGTTAAATATAATAAAGTAACTTATGAAAAAAAAATAATTCCCTGATTCTATTTGTTAAAATTTTCTAATATTTTCCAAAATAAAAATCATTCGAATGCAATATTTCGAATATCGATTTTAAATTTTTAAAGAAAAATTGTCTTGATATACTATGTATGAAATTAACCATTTAAAAGGTACAGCATTAAAAAAAAAAAAGTTAAAGTGCTATATTCGGCTGTGCCGAACCACCTACAGTTAGAATATATGAGAGCCTTAAATAAATAATTAATATTTATAAAAACGGACGTCAGTATAAAAATTGGTTCCGCTTTAAACCAATTGGACGACAATCAGACAGTGTTATGCTTTTATTTCTAGTAATTTGAACTGACTTGAATAAAATATCATGATTCGTAACAGTTTATGCCAAACTAAAATGATTTTCAGGAGAGAAATTTATATTAGACCCATGGTAAATTATGGACTATCACCACGAATTTCTGTTATAAAAAATCTAAATGGAACAAATTTCCATAAAGTAGTGAAATTTGTTTTGGCGTTTAAAGTGGTTTTCAGAAGGTTGCTTAATATGGAATCTAAGGTAAATATGGACCGATAATCAGAAATTTGCATGACATTATTTCTGGCCATATGAACCAAAATTGGACCAAATTTTACTTCAATATGTATATCTGCTACGGTTTTAGGCGTATTTAAATAATTTCCCAGAGTGAACACTATACGGTAAATTATAAACCGAGCTTCAGGAAATGTTCTGATTTTTATTCCTATAAATCTTTGACGTACCAAATTGTATTACAATAGCATTATATATTACTTTTTTTAACATACTAAACCTTTTTGGAGTAGGTTTTATATGCCGCCTAGAGTAAATTATGGACCGATCTTCACGAAATTTTAAAGTATGAATGTTTTCTAGCTTTATAAAACCGTGACTTACCAAATTTTATTATGATGGCATTATTTGTTACGGTTTTAGACGTATTAAACTATTTTCCGGGAGTATGGTAAATTATGGACTGATCTTTACGAAACTTGACAGTGAGATTTCTAGTCCTATAAAACTATGACGTAGCACATTTTAATATGATAGCAATATTTATTACGGGTTTAGGCGTACAGTATGAGTTCTAGTCATATAGACGAGTTTGTGCAAAATCGTATATCATGCCGTGCATTATGCCACCTTTTATGTTAGTTTTTGTAACAAAATTGTCAATTGTTTAGAGTGGAGTGGAGTTCTTATATTATTTTAAGTTTTTCGAAAGTAAGCGCGTTTTTAACAGACGGACAGACAGACAGACATGGCTAAATCGACTTAGAATTACTCAAGAACCCAGAATATATACACTTTATGGGGTCTTAGATGCAAAATAAAAAAGTCCACCGCTAGTGTTGGAGGGTATAAAAAGAGTTTATAAAGTTAAAAAAGGATCAGTCTCATATACATTTTGCTTCCAGGTTGGAGTCGCAGTCGGAGTCACACTTTAGTGTTTGGAGTCGGAGTCGGAGTTAGTACTTTTTTCTGACGACTCCACAGCCCTGGTTTAAAGTACGAAAAATAATTTTATCGATCCCGGGCAATGCTGGGGCTTAAAAACTAGTTTAATAAAAAATTTGAAAGCAAATAGACAGAAAATAATAGAAAATTGTATGAGATCAATTTTTAAATTGAAATCATAATTTTCTGTTGCAAATCGTTTCGTTTTCAAAATCTATTTCTATCACATATAATAAAGTGAGTTCCTGGATCCATGGGGATTAGAGTTTGTTAGAGTTGAATTCCCGGGATTTTCAATTGTTTTCTATTCCCGCTTTTTCCCGAAATTTTGAAGAAAATCTTTTTCTTAAACTTTAGTAAATCTATGTCGGACTAGTGTCTTTAGTAGATTAATCCAACTTAATATCACCACAATATTTACATTTGCTACAGTTAAAGGCTTATTAATCGTTTGAGAATGGGCTTTATATAGGGCCAATGATAAATTATAGACCAATTTTCACGAAATTTTATTTCTTGTCTTATCAAACTGAAGTGTAAATTTTACAATAATACTATGTATAAGTTTTTGCGGTTAAGGGCGTAGTGCTTTAAGGTGCTTTATATGCGGCATTTCAAGTAATTTTGAGTCTTATGAAAGTAGATTATGATAAATTGCACCACAAAAGCATTATTAGTTACGCTTTAAGCCATACTTACATGATTAACGAGATTAATCTAAACATGGAGCCGTAGGTAAATTATGGACCGATATTCACGAAATTTGGTGCCTTATAAAAGAAACTTGGTGAAATTTAATGACAAAAGGTGCATTCGCCACAAATTAATGTTAGTTTTTGTTGATATTTTAGGGAGGTAGTTCCATACTTGGGTGCATAACTTTTTCCTACTGAAGCGATTCTGCACGAATTCAATCCCAAACAGCCTATAAGATCTAGAAACAATTTGACACCCATATGGCTAAATCGGCTAAGAACGAATGAATAACCCACAATACAAATCCTTATATTAAAAAAAATATTCACATCGAATGACAAACATAGTATACCTTCATACACCACTGCTGATTAAGGGTTATAAAGTTGTAAAAAAATATGTTATTAAATATATGTAGTAAATAAAATTTCTCCTTTCTGTTGAATTTGTTAAACCGTAAAATTATTTCAGAATTCCTACTTCGTAATGTTGTGGTTTCAGTTCCTAATCGCCCTTCCGAAAATGGTATACCCTTAAGACTTCAAAACTTTCATTCTAATTATGCAAATGCGATTGGCATTTAAATAACCCCTTAAGTGTCCTAAAATTACTTTATTCTTGAATTATTTACGTTTTTGGTATATAAAAGATACTAGATTTAATTATTTTAAGCGTAATAGCCAGTAAGAAATATTAGTTTCATTAGAGAAATAAGTAAATAAATAAACAAAAAAATTTGGGCGGGAATCCCGGGATCCCGGGAATTCGATTTTTATTTACCGGGAATCCAAAAAGTGCGGGAATAAAAACCCGCTAATGGGGATTTATTATAGGAAAGTTTGACTGTTAATTTAATTGATCGCCAACATTTGTATGGTCAATAGGCGATTAAATATGTTGTAATCGTGAACGTGAACTTGCATCTAAACTTAGACGATCCCTAGGAAATTTTAAACAACAGCGATCTTTTTCCAAATTTTTTTTGTTTTATTATTTTATTTATTAATTTATTAAACATAAAATTATTAAATGTATGCATTTTGTTATTCAGTTTTTATTATTATTATTAATATAATATTACTTTAAAGTATATTTAAATATACTTAATATTTTGTTTTATTTCTTATACAAAAAAGTAATTTATATGCAATATATAAGTAAGTTTTTTTTTTAAATTTATATAAATTTTTATTCTCACGACAATTAAATGTATGCGCTGATGTTTTAAAAAAAAATTTATAAAAATAAAAACAGAGCGAGGATTTAAAATAAAAGTATATAAAAAATTAATCAAATTAATTTAATATTACAAAATTTTTTCGAAGAAGAGTATAAACAAAATTTTATATAATTAAGACCTTGTTGTTGTTTTTGTTGGGAGAACAAAAAATTTAGGTTAAAATAAAAAAAAATTAAACTGTAAAAACGTTATCTTTTTTTAATTAAAAAAAAATGTCAATTAAAATATTAATTAATTAAGAGGGAGGTATTTTAAATGTAAAGAGATTTATAAGGATAAATAAAAAGAGAGTAGTAAAAGAAGGTTTTTTGGGTTAAAAAAATAATTTATACAAAAAATATATAAAGGGTTTTTAAACAAATTAATTAAAAAAAATTAAGTATATAAACAGTTTTAAAACTTTTTAAAAAGGTTTTTTTTAATATGATAATTTTATTTTATTTATATTGCCCAATGTTTTTTATATATTTTTTAAATTTATTTTTAATGGAGGGGGTGTTTTTTACAAATTAAGTCAAAATTTTTGTTTTTTTTTTAAATAATTTTGTTGTCATTTTCCTATTTTTTATTAAGAAAGTCTATTGGTGAATTTTACAAAATGTATTTTTTGTTGTTGTTTTTTATTTTATATTTGTTGTTGTTTTTTTGTTTATTTAATTTATATTTATTTAATAATAAAAATCTATAACTTTAGCTTTTTTTGTTATTTTTTTCTTTTTAATTTTATTAAAATTACAATACTTACCTTTTTGTTATTGTTTATTTTTAGATTTTTAGTTTTTTTCAGATTTTAAATATGGTTTTTCTTTATCGTATTTTGTATATAATGTATGTATATAATGCAAGTATATAAGTATATCTATTAAAGTTATATTTAATTTAAAATTAGTTTTTGTTGTTTATAATATTAAATTTGTTTTTTTTTTTTTTTTGTTTTTAATTTTTTTTTTTTTTTTTTTTGGAGAAGGAGCTGGTTTATATTGTTGTCTAAGAGATGTGCAAATAATAAAGTTTGTATCTCTCTTTTTATGCTGTTATTCTTTTTATGCTAATATTGTAGTTGTTGCTTTTATTGCTGGAGAAATAATTTAATTTATGTTATACCCTTTAATTTATTTTGATTTTATTGAAATTATTTTAATTCATAAAAAAAATATATATCCTTTTTTAGGGCTTTTTGAAACAAAAATCCTTGTTTTGCCGCTCTCTTTTATTTAACACTTACACACTTTTTTCTCTTCCTTTGTTTTAAAGTGACGAAAAAGTTCGTTTTTTTTTGTAAATTTATTTAATTATTTTTGTTAAAATTCTATTTTAAACTCTTTTGAGTAAATATTTTCTCGATTTTTTTGTTTTTGTTGTAATCAGTTTTCTCATTTAATGAAAGTTTGCTTTTCCTTGTCTTGTTAAAAAATATTTTGAATTTATATTTTGTTAAAAAAAAAAATATGTATGTTTTTTCTGTAAAATGAAGTCATATATTTCTTTAATATATTTTTTATTTAAAAAAAAAAATTGCAAAATTCTTCTTAAACACGTGTCTTAATTGATTTTTTTTAAATTTATTTCTCTCTCTTTTTAAAGTTCGTAAATCGGCTTTTTGGTTTTGGTATTTATCTTTCTTTTTTAATTTATTTTAGCATAAAGTTGGTTAGTAGTCGTCGTGTGTATCTCTTTTCATATAATCCTCTTAGTATTCTCTTCAAAAAAAAAATTGTTTATATATTTTAGTTTTTAACGCATTTAATTGTCTTCTTCTTTTGGTGAACCAGCATTGTTTTCATGTTCTGTTTCTTTAAATTTTTCTTCGCGTGGTTTAGCAGCGCCGAAAATAGCAGCAGCCTGCTTTGTCTCCGCCAGACCATTAATGGGAGCGTCTACGGTTCGGGGTTTTAGTTGAAGTCGTGGTCTTTCACTGTCATCTAAAGAAAGTAAAGATAAAGAAATAGGTTGAAGTTTTAATTAGAAACAAACGAATTAATTGCCTTTTTACAGAAGATAAAGGATATAAGAACATCCTAAAAGCACCGTGTCTTTTTTTATATGCGTCAATATAAAAAGTAATATGTAAAATAAAACTTTTTATTAAAAAAAAAAATTAAATGAAATATTTTGCCATGCACCAATAATAAAAATATTTTTTTTACAAGGGAATACTGTATAAGTTACGTAAAATATTCAACCAGTTGTATATTTTAATGTACGTTTGAAACCACAAGTTTTTATTTTCTTATAGTATAGTATAAACTTGTATAAGAAATAAATTTCTAATAAAAAATAATGGCTTGGAAAAAACACGTTATAAGTATTTTCGTGGTTTTTTGTAGTTTCTTATATCCGTTGCCTACTATATATGCATTTGATAAAAATTTAAACTTTAGTTTATAAATAAAACAAAACTCACGTTGGGTGATGCTTTCTTAAACAACAAAACCCTTTCAATGGCTCAAGTCTTTTTCTAGAGCAGCAGCGACCCTTATCGTGCACAAAATTTTGCACGAAATCTGTGCCATTTTTATTAAAAATGTGTAGGAAAAAGCAATATTTCAAGGGAAACCCTGTTCATTTCTTATTCCCGATTGGCGTGAATATTTTTTCGTTTGCTAAGTTTTATTTTAAGTTTTTCTTACTAGTTTTAAAGATATTTCTAAAGAATTCTAGAGAAAAAAGTATAAGTTGAGCTAATAGTGACTTAACATTATAAAATAACTTGAGCTTTCAAGAGCTAAGAATAAGCAAATAATTTGAAAGAAATAT
Organism: Pollenia amentaria; assembly: GCA_943735925.1. Lineage (NCBI taxonomy): Eukaryota > Metazoa > Arthropoda > Insecta > Diptera > Polleniidae > Pollenia > Pollenia amentaria. Next base: position 17,387,207 of record OX031008.1, on the reverse strand, counting down.
TCGTAAATTAAAATAAAATAATTAAGAAACATTAATAAATACATAAGACATGCATCTACATAATGAAAACTAATAAAGTTAAGAAACGATAAGGCCTGGAGGAGACCTTACCTATACTACCTATGGTTGACACTGATGATGGTCTATCATTATGGTTAAAATGTCCGCTACCTGCAGCACCACGTTGGTCACGATCACCACCACGATTCCTGCTAAAACTATTATATCGTTCATTATTACCACCATCACGATTTTGGCCGCCAAAGCTGCCTTCGCGATTATTACGGTCATGATGATTGCGATCATTATAACGGTCGTCGTTATTAAAATTGCCATAACGACCACGATTCGCGGGACGATCTAAAGTAAGACAATAAAAAATTAAATCAAAGAAAACAAAAAAAGTAGATATTGAAAAAAATTTAAAGCAATAAGGGTTTAAGAAATAAATTCCCAAGTATAAAAATTTCGTTTAAGGAGGATTTTGTTGTAAGGCGGGTTGGGAGTGTTTGAACAGAACTTCGACATGCACTGTTTTTTTTTTTGTTGTTTGTGTATTTAAGTTATTTAACTAAAGGAATATAGCCAAAAAAACGAAAAAATTTCAAAGTAATTAATAAATAATAGAAAAATGTCTAAGGCTGTGTTCTTGAGATCTAAGTTAAATTAGGTTTAGTTAATCTGAAAACAGATTTGTTCCGCTTTTATTAAGATTGTATTCAAAATTTTGACGGAACATCTAAGTTATGTTTAAAATATTGATCTTTAGTGAAATATAAAAAAAAATATTTCGCCGGAAAAATCCGAGTTTTAGACTACGTTAAACTAAGCGTTAACTTAATCCATATCTCAAAAACCCGGCCTAAAAATATTAAAAAAATACAAGTGTTTAAATGTTAAAAACTACTAAAGAAATGTGAAATAAAAATCAAAACTTTTTGGTAACTAATAAGACGGGCTTATAATTTACCATTATATCCTCTATTCATACCACCGCCGCCTCCACGATTTCTATCATTGTGACCACCATGATTATCATTGTACGAACCTCTATTATCCCGATCCCCACCACGATCATGGCCGCGATCAACACCACGATCACCACCACGATCTCCACCCCTATTACCTCCGCCGCCACCGCGGTTATAGTTTTGCTGGTGACCGCCACCTTGTCTAGGAGGACCTCGTTTGTTAAAACCACCTCCGCTGCTAATAAGTTAAACGAAATGTTATTAATCTATTATATTATAAAATAACTTTTCCTTGTATTTACCGATCATTTTTCTTGCGCTCTGCAATGTCAATTCTTAACGGCGCTGATATATCGTCCAATTTTATGCGTCCATCTAACTGCAAAGCACGTTCCAATTCTTCCAGTGTTTCAAATTCAACGTAGCAAAAACCTTTAAACTGATCTGTTTCCCGATCCTTAACCAAGCGTACATTTTTCACTTCAAAATCTTCAAAAATTTTTACCACATCACCTTGTACAAGACCTTGGGGTAAATTGCCAACGTATGCAATGTATGGCGGTTCAGAAGGCAACTGTTTGCCACCTGCATAATTTCTAAATATATATGCATATAAAAAAAATGGTAGTTTTTATGAAAAATTCCTGTATTTATTAATTTAAAAATGTTTTGTCATCAATTTAAAGACAATATGCTAACATGTTTTTAAAATGGTTAACGGTCATGTTCTGAGAAACGCACGATTTGAAATCGTAAAACGCCAGATTTATTTTATGTTGAACTGAAACTCGTGCGTTTAGATTGCGATCTGTCATAGTTTTGTTTACAAGTATTCTAGTTCGCTTGAGCCAAACTATTGCAATTTGAAGTCGCTAAACTTCTTGTTATTGCGATTTGAAGAAGTCAAAATTGCCAATTTTAAGCGTTGAAAGATTATCAGAACATGCCCGTATCAATATTTACTGCCCGTTCGCCGATATCGAACGTTAACGTTCGCATAGTAAATAACATTTAAAACAAAATTTCAAAAATTGTTATTGTTTTAAATGTAATTTTCTATGCGAACGGGCAGTAAATATGTACATTAATTTATATTGTTTTCTCAGCATATAAATCATTTAATACTTGAGTATTGCCTATGAACGAATAAATTTAAAAATTAAATTGAGGTTATTTGTAGTGTTTTATGTAACGAAAGTAGAATGAAAACAATCAAGATAAATTTGTGCTTTAAGCACATATAATTAGACATTTCCAACTTTAATATATCCTATATCTGATTAAGAACTTCGTGGTTTAACAAGTTTTTTTTTCAAAAGCAAAAAAGTTTTTACTAAAAAATGTTGAAAAAATTTTTCTGGCAACATTTATGAAAAAAAATTGACAAATAAATAATGTTGGAGGTCATTTATATAACTATGGATGTATGTGGATATGCTCGATTATGAATAATAATAAGTATGCGCTGGTATATACACAAGTATGAGAATAAAGAGATATGAATACGCAGGTGTATTGAAAATTTTCTGTAGGTGCTAAAGTACTATATTTTTTATATCCATTGACTTTCTCTAGTAGGTATATAGTTTTTAAACCTAATAGTTTTGGTTTTTATGATCTTAAATTCCAACGATTATACTATATGGAAGCTTATAAAGTATTATTTTTAAAAAACCTTGAATAAATACCGTTATACTGACAAAAGTTTGAGATAAAAGCAATTTTGTAAAAGAAGTAATTCAGAAAATAGTTTTTTTTTTAATTGGCTTTTAATGGGTTAATAGATTAATATTTATACATCATTTAAAAGATTTTTTGCAGCATTTTCTAATTATACTCATATTGTTCATATAGAATAGATACTAAAAGATTCTGGTTTTTTAAACTTTTATGGCCCATAACTTCTAAGCGCTGCAGCGAAAAAAATTGTGTTCAATATTTTTTATTTTCAAATCATTTTAGATGCAATTCTATTTTTTTTTTTTTTATCATATCTGGAGTCTCCAGAAAACCCATTTCAATGGCTTCTCGCTTCTCATAAGGATCCAGATTATACATACTATGAGTGTCAAAAGAAACTGAACATCTAAAGCTATTATATTTAAAAAAAAAAAAAATTATATATTTTTTAATTTGATTAAATATTTTTGTTTTTTTTTTTAATATATTTTCTCCTTTTGCTTTTTATCAAAAAATAATAATGAAACTCTAACAACAAAAAGAATGCAACAAAAGCAAAAAAAAATATTCATATTTTTAGCGTGAAAAGAAATTGTATATCTCTTTTGCATAACATGTAATAAAGAATTTACAGTAAAAAACGACCGTTACTTTTTGAAATTTGTTTTACTACAACATTTTATTTGATACTAGACTTGAATTTGTCACGAGCAGTTCAAGGTCGATTTTTGGAGTTTTTAAACAAACATCTCTGGATAATCTTTGCGTGAGATTGGTTCTATGATTGAAAGAAGTCACAACACTGTATAATATATAATTGATAAACACAAAAATTTTCAAGTCAAAAAATTTGGCTTGCATCGAACTTGGGTCTTTCAGCAAGACAACGATCGCAAGCACACTGCCAAAATAGTAAACAGTTGGATCTTCCTCCTCAGTCACCCGATCTCAACCCCAGACTCGTTTAACTTACATTTAAAACAAAAACAATTTTTGGAATTTCGTTTTGTTTTAAATGTAAAGGTACGTTCAGACTGATGAAATATTTGAAAGCAAACATCAAATATTTTATTGACGTAGTCTGAACACAAAATATTTTTGAGTATCAAATAAAATAACAGCTGATTTTGAGCAAATAAAAGTACTTGCCGGCAAACAAATATTTGTCCAATGTGAACATAGTGTGAACACAAAAAATCAAATATTTTAGTAATTTTTGAGCAAACATTTATTTGATATTACAAACAAATTGTAAGAGCAAACAAAGACAAATAATTTAAGCCATGTTCCGGATAGAAGTAATTTTTCCTGTAAGTTTTCGGACTCTTTACAATTTTAAAGATTTTTTTTATAATTATTAGACTTTGCTATCGTGCCGCTATTAGCAAATTTTTGCGAATTACCGCTAATTTAGCAATTTTAATAGAATTTTTGCCATTCCTTATAGTTTTAGGCACTTTTACTAAATTTTATCGCTTCTTTGAAAAATTCAAATGGTTCGTGAATTTTCGCTATTTTTGCACCATTTTTTTTTTTTTTTTTGTATTTCCCCTACATTTTGTTTTTTAACCGATTTAGGAATTTCAAATATAATTTAGGGTTTGTTTCCAAGTTTGCAATTTTTCGCGAATTTTAGCCATGTTGCCAAAATAAGCGATTTATTTCTGTGATTCTTTGCAGCTTTAACTACTTTTAATAATTATGAGTACTAAACTTTGGTATCATGCCGCTATCAGCAAATTTTTGGGAATTTCCGCTAACTTAGCAATTTTTACCGAATTTTTGCCATTGCCTATACTTTTAAGGGACTTTTAATCAATTTTATGGCTAGTTTGAAATATCAAAAATTTTCGCTATTTTTGGAAAAAAAATTTTTTTGTTATTTTCCGACAATTTGTTTTTTAACCGATTTCAAATAAATTTTAGGGTTTGTTTCTAAGTTTGCAATTTTTGCGAATTTTAGCCATGCTTGCGAAGAAGCGAATTTTCACTGTGAATCTTTACAGCTTTAACGATTTTTAATAATTATTAGGCTTTGTATCACAGATAATTAGCAAATTTATGCGAAGTTCTGCTAATTTAGCAATTTTTATTGAATTTTTGCATTCCTTATAGTTTTAGGCACCTTTAATAAATTTTATGGCTTGTTTGAAATATCTAATTATTATTTGAGCTTAGTTTGAACATTAAACAAAATATTTTTTTGTTTCACACAGTTTGAAGCAAATATCAGAACAAATATTTTCGTCAAATATTTCATTAGTCTGAACGTACCTTAAAACTCAACAAAAAAAATTAAAATGCATATGTAACTCCCCAACTTTTGTTCCTACTGGTCGAGTTTTACGTTTTATCGTTCAAATTAAAGATCCCACCTTCAAGCAAAAATCGGATAAAAATACCGATTCAGTCGAATGTTATGGTATTTTTGCCGTTTTTTCGTGAAATAACCCACTTTGCGACGTACGACTCAATTGTCTTCTTAGCATATAGGTACCTATTTCCATATTTAAATATTTTTAATGATTTTATTTATTATCTAGTAAATACCCTTTATTATAACATCCAATTTCTATCACTTTAAACTGTCAAAAACATATTAAAATTGTTAAAATTGTTAGTTTTAACTGAACTTGGTCAGATTGGCCGTTAGTATGATAATATTAAGGGATTACGATTTTTAAATAAATAATATCTTTACACTAATAATTATATAAAAAACGTTAATAACAAATAATAAGACTGGTAAATATAGAAATACTACGATCAAAACAACGTCCAACTTTGAATGAATTATTTTTGTGTCACCCCCAACCAACTTAAAAAAAAAGGGTTTTAGTATCCAAAAACTATAAAAGCTGCATACCCCACTATTTGCTTACTACAACTCTAACACTACCTGAACATCCGGTAATCGAATTGAAGAAACTGGAACATTAAATAAAGTTTAGTATAATTACTATATACAGTCAGTCAGTTTGTTAGATTAGAAAAAGGGGGCTCGCCATTTAGGCGGGTGGCTTCATACACAATCTTTTAGCAGCTTGGATAAAAACAACAATTTGGCATTAACCACATTTACATTTAACTTTAACGAAGGGAGCAAATTAACAAAAAAAAAATTGCAAAGCGAAAATTTTTGGCAACAGAGACTGCGCACGCCGGCTGCTCTGCCGTCGGCAGCAGAGCTTTTAGGTAAAACACATTTTCTTTATACTTTGACATTTTCTGGCTTCACAAAAAAACTATATTTTGCCACACGATACTTTTTTTTTATTTACACATTAACTTTTCGATATTTGGCTAATATTTTATTAAGGCTTTTAAAATCGTAATATATATTTCAATCAATTTCAATTCTCTATAAAAAAACACATTAAAAATAATGAACTAATATCGTACGGCAACGTTGTATTAAGAGCTATCATCATCTAACAGGGGCGAACAGAAAATCACACACAAGCAGCAGAAAAAATTCACCAAGTTTTCTTTCTATTTTTAATGAATATTATTGTGTTTTTTAAAATAAATTTATTCACACAAGGAAATTTACACTTTAATTTACATATTTTGTACAAATTATTGACAAATTTGTTGATAATTTAACACAAAAAAACTAAATATTTACCTAGGATTTTCAGAACCACCTCTTCCAGCCATGTTTTATTTTTTCGAATGGTCTTTTATTCGTACTCTATTTGTCTTTTTCTAATCATGAATTTTTTTTTATTTTGCGGCGAATTTGAGATTTTCTTCTTCTTCGTTTTTGACAATTTTCTTTTGAAATAAAACTTTTTATGCTGTTAATATATATTGATCTCTTTTTATCTTTAAGCAATTTCGCGGCGTATTGTTTAATCAAAACAAAACAAAAACCCTATACAAGAAAAATGTGCGTTCAGAGTTGTATTTATTTTGATTATTGTTTTTAGTTAATAAAATAATTATTTTGTTTTATTTAACTTTTAAAAACTATTATTTTCAATTTTGTTAGTTGCTTATTTTTATTTGCAATTATTTGACAATACAACACTCCCAATCTTTGTATATGGGGGCGCCGTTGCGCGCGCACATTCAATTTTGTCCTTATTTTTTTATTATAATTTTGCTAGAAAAATAACGTGTTATTGTCCTTTAAGCTTTATGTAAACATTTATTTGCTTAATTTTGTATATTAAGATAAACGTTATTTTATTTTAGATATTTATCTTTAAATCCGTTGAGCTTTGATATTGCTTTTTACAAAAAATATTTAACGATATTAAGGGTTTCCCCAATGGCAATAGACAGTTGTCTGGTTGAAATGCGTAGCCCAACAAACAAATCTGTGGCAATATGTTGCAAGGCTAAGAACCAATTAAATGTTTCGAAATTTAAGCTGTATTCAAAATGTTAGCAAGAATTTAGTTGCTTTCCGTCTCATTATCTACCAAAGTTCTTACATTTTTAAGTGTATTTCTACTTCATTCACAGTCTGTGTGTAATTTTAAGTCACATTTAAGGCCCAACCATAATGTGCATAAGGTAGCTTAAGCTACTGTCAAAAATTAACTAAAATTATGTCAAATGTATAAGCAAATTAAAAAGACTTCTAGACAGCCATAATGTATTTACATGAACTTAAAGTGCAAAATAAACCACACAAATGGCTTTGCAAACATACACACTTTGTTTCTGGTTTGTGTTCGCCCATAAACACAAATATATTTTGTGAAACATTATTTTTACTTTTGTTTTCAATAAATGCAGACGAAGATAATCCTGCGGCAATTTTGCTTGCTGTTTGTTTAAAACGTAGAGGAAGTATAAAATAAAATAAAAAAAATTAAATAAAGAGTGGTTTAAACGACAAGCTGTTCTGTGGCAAACAGTGCTGCTTTTAAAATTAAAATTCACAACTGAAAATCAATTTAATGCTTCTTCTTCAACATATCTGCCAAATGTTTAAAATTTTTAATAAAATAGCAAACACCCCAATTAACAACACAAAATATTTGTACAAACGTAAAATTGTTGGTTATTTGTGCAATATTTTGTTTTTGTGCCAGTACTTGAAAATGACCAAAAATTATTTTACAGTGTGCTTGTCAAATTTCCCACTGCAAAATGCATACATGTCGCGAAAAGCAATTATTTCAATAATTGTATTAGCAATGGATACTTTCCAAATTCTTGGAAGATAGCAAAAATTTGCCCAATCCCAAAAAAACATAACAATTTTGAATTAGATAATGTAAGACCAATTTCACTTTTATCCAACGTAGGGAAACTCTTTGAAAAGGTAATTCGAGTTAAGATGGATATAAATTTAGATACTTCATATATTCCAAATCATCAGTTTGGGTTTAAAAAATTTCACTCTACTAGTCATGCTTTACTAAAATTTCAAAATGATGTAGTGAATAATTTGAGAAAAAAACGTTGTACTATAGCGGTTTCCCTTGATATTGAAAAGGCTTTTGACCATGCTTACCACGATGGCATAATTTTTAAAATGATTAATATTGGCTTCGAGCCTCACATTATTAAGTTAGTTCAAAATTTTTTAAAAAATAGAAAGTTTTGTGTCCAATTACAAAACGAAAATTCTATGTATGGTAATATTTTTTGCGGTGTACCGCAAGGTTCTATTTTGGCTCCTCATTTGTACAACATTTTTATCTATGATTTTCCACATCAATTTGATTGTTCAACTGGTATTCTTTACGCTGATGATTCGCTACTTTACGCTCATGGAACTTCACCAAAGAATACATTGAGTTCTATTTCGTCATATTTAAATTCGATTAATAATTTTTATAAATTATGGGGTATAAAGATAAATGCATCTAAAAGTGAAGCCATTTGTTTAAGGAATGCTTCTGGAAGATGCAAATATTTTGTGGTACCTGAGAGCAAGCAGCTTAGTTTGTCCCTTGATGGACAGGATATTCCTTTTGTAGACAACATTAAATATTTAGGTGTTCATTTAAATAAGCTTTTTAAGTTTAACCGTCATGCTAGAATTTGTCTTAACAAAGCCCGAAGAATCAAAATTTCTTTTGGAAAATTATTTAATAGCAGCTATTTACCAGAAAAGACAAAATTGTTAATTTATAAATTAAGTATAAGGCCGGTTCTTATGTATGCATTCTCCATTTGGTTTTCATTCTCACCTTCCGTAATGAAGGAATTTGAAATTTTTGAACGTAAAATTCTTAGACTTTGCGTTAACAAACACTTTGAGCGGGTTCATAGGAGATTTTCTAATGAATATATATATGATTTGGCTAAGGTTAAACCGTTAGCCTCGTATGGTTTTGATTTAATGAAACGCTTTATTGACTCTTTACATAATTTGGATAATGTTTTAATTCAAAATGTCTTAAATGATCAAGTAGGATTCAATTGGCTCAATACCAACTATTACTCACCCTTAGGTTATGTGGAACATGAAACTATATGTGTAAATAACTTATTACCAAAATTTTACGTTTCAAAAATTGAAGGTGCCCATAGGGGATAATTTTTTTTTTTTTTTTTTTTTTTTCCTTCTTTTATTATTTTTAGCTTTAAGTTTAGTTTTTAAGTCAATAAATTTTTACTACCCCAATATGTTGTGCCGGGAGCAAGCACTTTAAATCTAATTGTTAGTAATCTTTCACAAAACCTGATAAGTTTGTTACTGTAAAACAATAATATTTATTAATACAAAACATTATAGTTTTAAGTATTCTTTGTAATTTGACTTATATACTTTTTTTTTCTTATGTATGATTGTTTTAAAGTCTCAAATAAACTTAACTTAACTTAACTTTGCATCTGCAAATGTCAGCTCGAATTGCAGTGTAATAGTTCTCAAGTAGACCGTGTTATAAATATTTTCAACTGACAAACAATCTGTTATCAGCTGTTTTGCAAGTAATTTGTTTGTGGCGGCAAATATACATACATTTAATCTATTTATTTACACATATTTTTGAAAGAAACAGTTTTAATAAACTGAAATACAATTAAAAGCGAAAGCAAATATAAATAGGTGTATAATTTGCTATTGTGGACGATTTTAGGTCATGTCAGATCAAACAAAAAACGAACGTGAGAAAGTATTTGACAATTTTGAAAGACATGTGCAATTACCGAAGGCTTTTACATGTGACAAAGTTACTGCAAATATATATATCTTTTAATTTGGTTGTCAATTGAAGAAAAGAAGCAAAAAGAAAAAAAAAATAAAGAAAATTATGTTCCTATGTTTGGTTGAGGTTTAGACTTATATTAAATTATTGACCGACAATCAGAAAGATTTATGCTTTTTTTAGAAATTTGAACTAGCTTGAGTAGAATATCACGATTCGTAACAGTTTTAGCCGAACTAAAATTATTAGGAATTGGAATTAATTTCAATTTATATAAATTCCCCTCGTTAATTAAGCGTTTACAATAAATTTCTGAAGGCTGGTTAATATGGGATATAAGTTAAATTATGGACCGTATATCAAAAAATAGCATGGAAATTTTTCTGGCAAGTACCGAGCCTGAAAGTGGTCTTACTGTCAAGTTAAATCTTTGGCATTTACAGTCGGATATAAACGTATGATATCTTAAAGTTTTTTTCTTAAGATTATTGATTGGCCACAGATTTATAATACTTAAAATTACACCACCAGATTTCGTGAAGATTCGAAATCGCCTTGCAAAAATACTTTATTTAAGGGGGTGTACGGATATTTTTTAATGTACTATCTAATGTACATTTATGCATTTTGCAATAATTTATAAGTTGATATACATTCCACATATAATATACATTCGATGAAAAGATCTGTTCACTCTCTTCTGTATTCTGCTGTGAATTTTACTGAAACCTTACAACTTGGCAGCACTTATAAGAAATGCCCATAGTCTGGCATCATTTTAAAACACCGCCTGCTAAAATATACGAATGAGCAGCACAAAAGAAAACTTCATTAATTTGTCATTTCATCATCTCCCTTTTCAACAAAGAATCGCCCGAAAGTTGTACACGTTTTGTAGTTAAAAAACCGAAAAATCTGTGCAGAATTCCAAAATTAAGAGAAATTGCATCAGTTTTTAAGTGATTAAATTGAAAAAAGAACAAAAAAAATATATATTGAAAGTGTAGAAATGGCATTAACTTCTCGTTTTTATAGTGAAAAATATCCCGAGGTGGAAGATGTGGTTATGGTCAATGTATTGTCCATTGCCGAAATGGGTGCATATGTGCATTTATTGGAGTACAATAACATAGAGGGTATGATTTTATTGTCTGAATTGTCCAGACGCCGTATACGTTCCATCAATAAATTGATTCGTGTTGGCAAAACCGAACCAGTTGTTGTCATACGTGTGGACAAGGATAAAGGTTATATAGATTTGTCCAAACGTCGTGTGTCACCTGAAGATGTCGAAAAATGTACAGAACGGTTTGCCAAAGCCAAGGCTGTCGATCTGTTGCTCCGTCATGTCGCCAATTTATTGAGTTATGAGACTAGCGAACAATTGGAACAATTGTATCAAAAGACTGCCTGGCATTTTGAGAAGAAATACAACAGCAAAGCTGCTGCATATGATATTTTCAAACAATCTGTTACAGACCCCAATGTTTTCGATGAATGTGATTTAGATGAAAAGACAAAGGAAGTGTTGCTAAACAATGTTAAACGCAAGTTGGTATCTCCAACTGTTAAGATTCGTTCAGATATTGAATGTTCCTGCTACGGTTATGAAGGTATTGATGCCGTTAAGGCTTCGTTGAACAAGGGTTTAGACTTGAGCACCGAAGAATTGCCCATTCGTATCAATTTAATTGCTCCGCCACTGTAAGTTTCTTAATTTTTAATTATGATTTAAGGTATTGATTGCAACATTTTTTAAAAACAGTTATGTTATGACCACTTCAACTACTAAAAAAGCTGAAGGTTTAAAGATATTGGAGCAAGCCATTGATAACATTAAAGCCAAAATTATGGAATACAATGGTGAATTTAAGGTTATTATGCCACCCAAACTTGTTACTGCCATTGATGAAGCTGACTTGGCTCGTCGCTTACAGCGTGCTGAGGCTGAAAACGCCGAAGTTGGTGGTGATGATGATGAGGAGGAAGATGATGATCAAGAAGGTATGCAATTTGATCCGGAAAATGAATCAATCAATCATAAAGGTGGACGTCGCCCCACGAAAACGGGTGATGATGAAGATGACGAAGAGGACGATGATGAAGAAGACGAAGAATAATTTTGTTTTTAATTATTTTTAAGTTTATTTTCCAAATTCTCAGTTGAACTATTAATTTATAATTGCTTTTATACCTAGTTATATTTTTTATTTAAAGCTTTTGTGTAAAGTTTTAATTGATTTTTATTAAAGTTCTTAATTAATTGAGAAGGTTCTTTTCAAAACTTGACTATTCCACTTTTTGTGTTTTTGCATAATTTGAGAAAATAGTTTTTTAGGAATGTCATTTTGAACTAGAATGATCTAATTTTCACGAATCATGACTTTTTCTGGTGTAATTATAGAGTTTTGGCCCAATTTTATCAGTTTTGTCGAAAGTGGAATATTCAAGTATTAAAAAAACCTCAATTACAGAAACTAAAAACATGCAAAATAAACTTAAATGCAATTGTAACAAAAAAATAGAAAAAAGAAGAACTTAAGAACAATATACATAAACACATCTTTTATAAATTTAAGAGACTGGACTGTCAAAGGACTGGTTTCCTTCTTTTTTTTTTAATAAAAAATAAATTGTAAACTTTTAAAGTTATTTATTTTAATTAAATTAGATATTTTGGTATGTGAAAAAAAACTAATGAATTTCTAACGAGTTTCGAACTCATTTGTCGGAATATTGTTTTGCGAAATTTAGCTTAAATGATAAAAGAAAAAAATAGATAAGAAAGAGGATAAAATTGTATAAAAAAATAATGGAAATCAATATAAAAAACTAAAAAGTGCTAATTTAAGGAGTTAAATTCAAATCTGATACGAATGTTAGCTCAACATTATTTTAATTTTTTTTCGTAATTTAGTAATTAAGCGACAGTAAGCTTTGGGCTTGTTCGTAAATGCATCACACGAGTGAACATTACTTTACAATGCCAATGCAAGTTTGCTGATGATCCTTTACAACAGGAGGCATTTTTTCACTCCGTACATCTAATTTAGCAAAGTATTTTTGCACATTTAAGTTTTATTTGCAGCGCAATTATGCATTATGTGCCTTAAGAAGTACCCCTCAGGCGGCTCTGGAAGTTATTCTTCATCTTCTGCCTATAGAGCAGTATGTGATGGGAGTGGCAGCCAGGAGCATTCTTAGGCTTAGGGAGCTCGGACAGTTTTGAAATTTCACGGAGGGTCACAGGCGGATCTTGGGTGAAATTAGTACTGGTGGTTATCACCTGTGCTCGCCCGGCTCTACGGATTATTTGGGCACTAGGTGATAGGTGATGTTGGCTTCTAGGGAGAAGATGAAGGGCACGGGTGCGGGGACTACATTGAGGATTATATTTCAGGCGGAGGTTCTGGAGGTTCTCAGGGCCGTGGATTGGTAGGGGCTAACATTGCCAAGGACTCGGAGGTCACTATATATGTGAAAAGCCAGGCGGCTCTTAGGGCCTTGATGGGCTGTTATGCGAACTCCAGGCTAGTGGACGATTGCAGGAGGGCTCTAAGAGAAATCTTAGGGAATTATGTTGTGAGGCTCTACTGGGTACCGGGTCACTGCAACATCGCCGGCTACGAGATAGCTGATGAGTTGGCGAGACTGGGCTCGGAAAGGGAGGATTCTGATAGTTTGTAGGTGATCTGGCGGCAGGAGGCTGGGGACTGGGAAAATGTAGGGCAGTTTTCCTGTTTGGTAGGGTCGGTTTTGCTTGTTCTACCCTATTTCTTATCTTCCACTATCTTCCTTTCCTGTGCTTTCACTCTTTACTTCTACTATTTCACACTAGATTTATTTCACTAATTAAAGCGTCACAATGAACCATATTGGTCTCGGGGTGAGTTTGTGAAGTTTGCTTCGCACCGGCCTTTCTAACCTAACCTAACCTATGCATTATGAACATAGCAGACTTTTTTGTGGATAGGAATTTCAACTGTGGTATACGATGGACTCTGACGTATCGAAATAAAACCCGAGAGATGTTGTCTTTGGTTACTAGATATCGAATGCTATCATCTCAAATAACGATACATTTCAATCGATATAGTGTCATGATACCAAATAAAAATTTTTAATCGATTTTACTCGATATCGTATGTGGTGATTAAACCATAGGTATGTGATAAAAATCGATTGTTTTCAAAACAATCGTTTTTAGCAGGTGTAATGAATTTCTACCGATTTTAAAATCTTTTTCTGAATTACTTATATTATTTATTATTAATCTTTATGAAAGTGCAGTTCAATTAACAAACATATGCACATATTAAACATTTCAAAAGAATATAGACAGTGAAAAAGAAGAAAATGTATTCGAAATCAATTTTTAATGATACTGAAAACGACAAAATCGTTTTCCATCGCCTACCTGATTTTTGCATTTTTTCCGGCACTGTTATTTTACGAAATCCTATCTTATAAAAAATAAAATATTTTCATAAAAATCGGTCAAGCCGTTTCGGAGGAGTTCAATTACAAACACTACGAGAATTTTATATATCGCACTTAATCAACAAGAGGGTATTATCTCAAAATTTTTATTTTTCCACTTTTTCGAAAAAATCTACACGCTATATTCATATCTGCCCGCTGTAAAAATATCTTGCTATTTTGTATACTTTTTGGTAATGAAACGGTTGGTTTAAAAATTCATTTCCATATGCCTTCAATGTTAAATTAAAAATTGTTTTGCTTCTACTGAAAATGTTTAAATTTTGAGTTAATACCCTCTTGTTGATTAAGTGCGATATGTATATACTAGATTTTCTTGCTATATTTAACAAGTTAAAAGGTACTGCATTAAAAAAAAAAAAAATTTAAAGTCAAATGAGCACCAGTCTCATATACATTTAAATTTTAAATTTCAGTGTCAATTTATTTCTCAATCAATGTAAGAGTAGGAATCGGAGTTGGAGACGGACTTAAAAAATGTCAACGGTTGAAGTCGGAGTTAGAACTGTTTTTTGACGACTCGACAGCCCTGAATAAAGATCGGAATGGGTGATAGTATGAATTCAAACCTACATATGTATATCGAAAGGAATTTTCTACGGGCACAATTATATATTATGCCCCTATTACGCTTTACAACTGAACTCTAGTTAAGTTTAAATGTTGTAGTTTTTGTATTATGGTTAACAACTCTGTTATATAGCAGTTAAAAAAAAACCTCAAAAAATTAAAACTCATCACTAGCAATTGTTTTAATTTCAACTCAACTAAAGTTAAGTTGCAAACCGTAATAGGGGCATTAGTTTACATGAATTTCAGCAATATTGAAAACTTTAATAAACAATTTTTACTAATGTATGTATGTAAATTCATTACTTTTATTTATTTTAACCAGTAAACCATAAAAATAGTACTTAAACAAACATAAGTATCTATATACATATTTTATTAAAATAAAATGAATCGTATGCAACCACCAATTTCTTAAATTATTTATGTATTATACCCTTCACCACAGGTGGAATGAAAATACATATATGTATGTACATATGTTTGCCATGCCGTCTGTAATTACTACAATATTGATAGGCCCTATCAAGTTTATACATTCTGGTTCCTTATGAGTAGCGAAGTTGATTTAACGATGTCAGACTGTCTGTTGAAATGGGTCTTTCGAAGATCCCCGAAATTATCGCGACTAGGTTGTTATATGTATATTTATATCACATATAGTCCGGAATTGTTTGCTATTAAAATTTAGCCAGATCAGTCCACAAATGTCTGAGATATGAGCAAAACGAAAAAAAAGTTTTACCCATAAAATCCCATATAGTTTTTATACCCTTCACCGGAGGTAAAAGGGTACCTATATATATAACTTTGTCATTCCGTTTGTAATTTCTACAATATTGATCTTAGACCCTGTAGAGTATATATATTCTGGCTCCTTATGAGAAAGGAAGTTCAAATCCGGTTGTCCGTCTGTCCGTCCGTTGAAATGGGTTTTCCGAAGACCCCAGATATGATGGAGGCTAGGTCGTTATCCTCAGCATGTTCTGCTCAGCATAAAATTTTCGAGCGTTAATCTCAAAGCGTTTTTAAATTTAACTCAAATTACTTTCGTAATTTTCACTAAAATTATTTTCAGGCAACCGGAGAACAGAATCAAGTAGTAGGTAAATTTCGCGCAAAGCTTTTAGAAAAAACGCTGTAACTCCAGAACTACTTAAGCGTTTGATATCGGTTTAGCTTAATCTTGTAGATTTTGAAGCGGGTTTTTTCAGCCTATAATTTTTTGACCAAAGTCCTCGCTTACAGTATGTTTTTAAGCTTTTTTTCTAAAAAACGCTTGATATACCATTGCTAACTAGTAAGCGTTTTACATTTTTTTACCCGCTACCTTCTACACGCTTTTTTCTGCTCAGCAAATTTTCAAGTCTAAATCTCAAAGCGTTTTTAAATTTAACTCAAATTACTTTTGTAATTTTCACTTAAATTATTTTGAGGTAACCGGGGAACAGAATCAAGTAGGTGAATTTCGCGTAAAGCTTTTAGCCAAAACGCTATAACTCCGCTTGTTATATTTTAAAATTATGTAGTTCTGTCGGATATGAGAGAACATTTTCCACTGCAGGTCTGGTTCAAACGGACTTGTGAGAACGTCTATCTCCGCATAGTTGAGAATTCTTTGTTTTTAAACAAAAATCTTATTAAAGTCAAATTTTATACCCTCCACCACCACTAGTGGTGAATGAGGGTATACTAAGTTTGTCATTCCTTGTAAATCTTTTTTATTATACATCTAAGACCCCATAAGGTGTACATATTCTGGCTCCTTGAGTAATTCTAAGTATATTTGGACATGTTCATCTGTCTGTCCGTCTGTTGAAAACACGCTCACTTTCGAAAAATGCAAAAAAAAAAGAACAAACTTGGTCTCAAATTGCTTGTAGTTATCCTAAGCAGTTTGGGATTGAAATCCAGCAACATCGGTTCAGTAGGATCAGAACTATGAATCAAAATGTGGAACCACCACCCTAAAAAAATTTATAATTTTGATACAAAAACTAACATAAATGGGAATAATGCACGGAATGATATACAATTTTGCGCGAATTCGCTTTATACGACTGCAAATCATACTGTTAAATTTCGTGAAGATCGGTCCATAATTGACCAAAGGCCTCATATAAACCCTTCTCGCGGGAAACAGTTTCGTACGCCTAAAACCAAATAAAGCCCACATTGGTAAATAATTTAATTCGCCTAAAACCTTTAACAGATATAGATATTGCGGTAAAATTTCTTCCAACTTGGATTCATATGGCCAGAAAAAATATCATGCAATTTTGTGAAATTCAATGTTAACGCTAAAACTAATTACACTGCTGTATTGAAATTTATTCTTATTTCTTTTTATAATACCAGAAATCCGTCTTCAGAATTTTGGGATGATTGGCTAAAACTGTTACGAATCATGATATTTTACTCAATCCAGTTCAAAGTTCTAACAAAAAAAAACGTATAAATCTTTCTTGTCAGTCAATAATTTAATATAGGTCTTATCCGCAACCAATTTTAATGCTGGCGTTCGTTTTTGTGAAGCTTAGTTAATAATATATACATATGTATTTAACATATAGAGCCCACTACTGTCAGTGGAGGGTATCAAAGAATATAGCACTCTAACTTGTTTATTTTAATGTGTTTTTATTCACTAACATGATTTGTCGCTTAAATAGAGAAAAATGTATTTAACGAAAAAACGTATTCAATATTTGGCAATATTTAGATACGCTTTCTAATGGTTATATACATATAACTCTCTGTTCTTATCGCACCATAGTGAAGTGTATACAAAAGATTCGGCGTAACCGAATATACTTGTTTTTTGTTAATTTTATTTAATTTTTTTTAACTTATGCAACTAAAACATCTTACCAAATCAATGATAAACGTTTATTTATGATTAAGCCCCATATAGTTTTGCCTAAAAGTTTATTTTATTATTAAAAATTTAAATAAATTTTAAACATACTTTAAAAACAAACAAGTTTTAAAAAGATTTGTATATGTAGTACATAACATAAGTTTTGTTGATCATTAATGAATTATTTTTGACAATAAAAAATTACTTATAACTTAAAAAAAGTAAAAGAAATCTTAAAATTTCTTGTAAATCTTTGCTTGATTCGTTGATTTTTTTTTTTTGTTATTGTTGTTCTTAAAATATTTTTTTTTTATGAAATTCAGTACATCGTTTATTTATTTATTAATTTTTTGTTTATTGTATATTTATTTAGTAAATTTTTATTCTGTAATTTACAATTTTTGTTTGTTATAAATATTTTCATTATGTTTTCCTTATTTTGTTTAAGAAAAAATAAAAAAAAAGTTTTTAAGAAATGCTTCAAGCCTGAGGTAGTTCGTAATTAAAATGGTAGGCTTTAATAATTTGTGTTTGTTCTTGTTGTTGAAGATAAATTTTGAATTTTATTTTAATGTCTTGTGTTAAAATTTATTTCCTTTGCCATTTTTTAATTATATTGTTAACAAATTAGATTTTTAATTGAGTTTCAACTTAAATCGTTTGATTACTTAATTTTGTTTTTTTAATATAAATTTCTAAAATGAGTCTATTTACATTGTTTTTTAAAATTTTAAAGTTTTCGCTATGAGTGCTGCAACAGCTTGAGTTTTATTACCATTATTTCTACGCAGTTCTGTTATGACTTCGTCACGTTTGAAGCCCATTTTAACGAGATCATTTACATCATTTTCACTAAATTTGTCACCGGGAGCAATTGTATTTGCGGTACTTGAGGAACAGGCTAAACATAAAGAAATCATGAGTTTTTTTTATATTGTTATGTTATACCATTGAATATAAGTTATTCAATTTACCTCCACCACTGGCTTCTTGTTTACTTTGTTCGATGGCATCTTTAATCGCTCGCTCTTCAGCATCAGTGGCTGATTCTGCTAGAACTTTAAGATCATCTTCAGAGTTTCCTGTTAGACGAGCACACTCGGGCAGTTCACTTTCAGGCAAGAATGGTGTCTCAGTACCAGTGGTACCAATGCGCAAAACATTGCGTTGCAGGTCAATGTTACACTGAAAGAAAAGTATAAAATGTTTGTGGTTTTAAATAAATGTATTAAATATTAACCCCCTTATGCAAAAAGAAGTTAAAGGTCACATTAAGCCCAGCAAAAGTGAATGGGTTTTTATGTGTTGGTTATTAACTAATGTGAACTTTAACTTTTTTTGCATAAGGGGGTAACAGTTTTTTATTTACATAAAACATAATATAATTATTTTCTAGTTTTGGTTTTATCAATATTTTTTTAATTTAAAGGGTATACGGTTATGACCAATCTTATTTAGATATTTGCAGTCAAAAAAGCATTGAAGTAAAATATTCAACATCTCCGATCTTATTTTAAATACCATTAGGGAACTAATTAATTTTGGAATCCAATCTTATAGCTTGTTATTTTTTGGTTAATGGTCCATGTTATGGACCAGGAATTCCATAATTCCATGTTTTGGGCCAAGAATTCCATAACATAGACAAGTCGAAAAAGTCTATTGTTCCTCTGTTGTGCAATTCTTATCCTATAAATTAATATAAAGACAAGTAAAAGTTCTATATTCTGCAGTTTCCAATTTTACATGCCCTTCCACATAGTATTTAAAATCGTTCCAAAACCTTAAATTCGGGAGAACACTTGCATAGGTGCCAGGTCATATGGTATGGCATTATGAGCCGATTTTGTTTATTTTAACCAGAGACCAATAACAACTGTTATTAAATTTTTTGAGATTAAAAAAGATGGCCATAGATCAATGAAGAATTTTTACGTTTTAAAATAATAGTTATTCTCAAGAATAGTTTTTTCGTTGGTCATAACTTTTATTTGCGGTTTATGTGATTTTACGTTACTTAATAAGAGTTATTCCCATGAACAATATTTTTTTTTTGTTGCTCATAACTCCAAAGAAGAATCCCGGTAATTCACAATCGAACTGATTTATACGAATTAGAGGAATTGTCGAAATAAAGTGATTTTGATTAAACGAGATTAAAATATATAAAAACGATTTTTAGGGGTTTTAATTAAATGAGGTTTAAATTTAAAAACAAATGGTTTAAAAAACTTACAATTTATTAAAATCAAGCAATCAATCGACCCTAACGTGAATTACAAGCGGAATTTTTGTTTCCATGAAATTTGTATTCCCTTCGAAGAGAAAAATGCTATCGTGAAACTTTCCGTAAAGAATTTATCACGCTATCAGTTCTCAGTGTATGTAAAAAAATAAGAAAATTAAAAAACATTCACCCCTATCGTGAATTTTTCTGTTGTAATGTTTTCCCTTCTCACGTATTTGCGATCATGAAAAATTCCCATGAAAAAAGTTAATTCGAAGGAGAATAATAACGTGAAAAAATGTTTGCGGGAAAAAATACCCCTTATCGTGAAAAAGATTTTCCCTCGTAATTTTTTCACTTTTCCCTTTGAATTTCTCACTTTATTTTTGCTGGAGGAAAAAAACATTAACGTAAGTAATTCTTCTAATAATGCGAATATTAAAGTTTACAAAATTTATTTTAAGGTCAAGATCCGTTAAAAACAACAGGTCGATTGTCTGAGGATTTGTGAAGCTTTCCAAAGAGTGGTGGCAAAATTTAAGAAAGTATTTTACTATATAAAAGGGCAATAAGCTAATGTCGCAATCAAAATATCGCTCCAATAAAATGTATTTTACTTTGTTTTTTTCAACTTTTCTTTAAAATATACACGTATAATTTCTAAAATAAAATTTCTTTGATTTTTCATCTAAATCCACCCAAACATCCCTGTTTTACCACTTTTTTTAACAATAGGTTCGTTCTTAAATTACCTGATGTCTTTTGAGCATATCCAAACCCAACAACATATCCATGGGTTGTTGTTCTAAAACCGAAAAACTTGAAACCAAATAATCATTTTCAATTTGTAATTTCCCCATATGAATACGACCAATGATACGTTGAGTGCCAACACCTTTAGCTATACCACTCCATCTAAAATAAAACAGCAAAAGGTAAAAAAAGAATTAAAACTCTCTGGTCAGAAAAAAAAGAGGAATACCACAAACAAATTTACTTGGTATCAATTAAATGTGTTACATTACAGCGTTGAGCACAAGCCGAACTCATAATGGTCGTTTGAGCACCGGAATCCACAAAAGCTTTAACGGGAACACCATTCACTTTGCAATTTATATAACTAAATTAAAATAAATATAATTAATTTAAAATAACAATAATAATAGTAAACTAACAGTTCGCATTTGATCATAAAGAGGGTATTAACTCAAAATTTGGAAATTTTCAGTAGAAGCAAAACAATTTTTAATTTAATTGTAAAAGCATATGAAAAAGGATTATTTAACCATCCGTTTTATCATTATAAAATAAGTAGACAAAATAGAACGATATTTTTACAGCGGGGTAATAACGTACAGCGAAAAAATAAAAATTTTGAGTTAATACCCTCTTTATGCTCAATGGCGAGTTGAAAGACACTTACAGCATTGTTACTGTGCCAAACACTTCAGGATGCAATTCTATAGCTGCAGCCATATTTTCCTGAATATTTTTTTGTTTTATCTCTTCTTCGATCATTCGTTGTGCCTCTGGATCAAATGGATCTGCATTTAACATACGCAAACGTAATGCATTCCGAGCTTTACGTGCATCAATTTGTTCTTTTAAAATTTTTTCAAAACTTTCCAAATTTCCCGACAATAACGCATCAGCTAAGCGAGGGTTATTTTGTTTCAACAAAGCCAAAGATTCTGGATTATCCAGAAACATTTTACGCACAGCAGCTGGATCATCATCATAATTAACATTGAATTCATCGGAGTCATTATATTCAAGAATATTGGAACCGGCAGGCATCCCACCCAAACGATAGCCACTACCAACACTACTGCCAGAGCTAGTTCCAGGGATATTAATACTACTGAAATCCAAATTACGTATAGCGGCTTCATCTGTAAATTTATTTGATTTTTCTTATATTTTGACGTATGTGTTCGAGTTTATTTTTTTAGATAAAAAATAATGCAGCTGTTGGTTTTTTCTCTTCTTAAATAAGTTGATTTATTGTTTATTATTGAAAACAAATATTAATAAAAAAGAATTTTAAACATTTTTTGGGTATCATTATTAATTGGCAAAATGGAAAATGTTTACGATTGCTCTAAACATCCTTGACCTTAACACTGAACTGTGTACAAAATCAAATACTATGTACATACTTGAATGTTGTTATGCCTTTTGTTAGTTATTTATTTATGATGTCATAAATTACCGTAAACGGTATTTAAATAACTTGATTGAGATTTTGTTTTTTATATTGACTACTTCAGTGCACGACTCTTTTGAATAACAAAGAAATTAGGATTTTAATTTATGAAGCGATTAACGGAATATCTATGTGATTATTTATAAAGACTTTCTGCACAACGCGGCACGGCTTCTATTATAGGAACATTAGGAATAACTACGGTAGGATAAGTTTAAGAATCATGATATTTATTTTGACAGGACATCTATTATATAAACGGATGGGATATTAAAAAAAATAGAGTAATACAATTAAATAACTAATTTATAATGGTGTTATACCTAGAAGAAAGTATGGATACCTTATAATACAAATTTATCAGTTTCCGTTTAAGGATTGATAATGATAATTCAAAGGTCTTGAGACTGATAGAAAGATCGTTATGAAACCTCCATGATCTTATCATAAATGACTTTTCGTAGTAAGAGTTATGAATTCTAGGCAAAATTAATTTAGAGTTTTCAGTTGGTCTAGAAAAATGGTAAAAGTAAAAAGGCTCTATACATAAGGTAAAATGAGATTTTAGTACTTTTAGATTTTTTGTTTTTGAACGATGTAAAAAATTAATTATTAATATTATCTTATTGGTCCTCTATGAGAGCATGTAAGTATTGCAATATATATATGGATGAATGTAAGTATATACAGTAATCAAGGAACCCTAACAGTTATTCCTTTTTTCATAAAAGTCAGATGATAACAGTTTTTTTTTTATTTTAAATATTTTGAACAATAATAACAGTTATTTTTTTATTTTAATTTTTTTAACAATAATAACAGTTACTTTCTGATTTTTATATTTTTGAACAAAAATAACAATTATTTTTTGATTTTTATTTTGTTTAATCAAAAATAACAGTTATTTTATGTTTTTTTTTATTTTTCGAATAATAACAGTTATTTTTTGATATTTATTTATTTGAACAAAAATAACAATTATTTTTTGATTTTTATTTTTTTGAGCAAAAATAAAAGTTATTCTTTAAAGAAATGTACGTGTTATAATTAGTTAGTTGACTTTATATATTAATTTCAATGCGCATAAGAAATCCCAATGATGATCACACACTTAAATAAATATTTAAAGTCAACTCAATAATTATAACACGTAGATTTCGTTAGAGAATAACTTTTATTTTGGATCGAAAAAATAAAAATCAAAAAATAACTTATTTTTGTTCAAAAAAATAAAAATCAAAAAATAATTGTTACTTTTGTCAAAAAATCAAAAGATAACTGTAATTTTTGATCAAAAAAATAAAAATCATTATATTTTATCATAGAAAAGTTCATAAGGATCAATATCGAATACTTGAATCACTTGCCCGCATTTACTTCTATATGCTTCTTTGTTTTAAAATTTCAAAATAACTGTTATTTTCGGTCCCTGCAGTAATCAGCTTTGATGCCGAAAACATGCTCTAACAAGTTTCTAATGCGCATTAAATATGCAGTAAAAACGTATTTACCAAATGTTATCAAATTATCTACCAGGGCCCTATTCCACGAAACAACTTATCAACCTTTCACTTTGCACTTATCAAATTTCATTTTTTGGCAAAGGGATAAGTGTTTCTGTTCCACAATATTCTTTGCAAATCTCACTTTGCAGTAAGCAAAGTTTTGCAAAGACTTTGCTCTCTCTAAAAAGACTTTGTTTGCCCTCTTTGCAAAAACCTTGCTCTCTTTGCAAATTCTTTGCGCTTTCATGCAAAGTGAGTGTGCAAAGTGTTCCACAAAGCATTTAATCATCTTTGCATTTCTGTCTTATCACTTTTCACTTTGCGGTGCTAAATAAAAGTTATTTAAATGAGCCGCAAAATAAAAATTGAGAAAAAACTGGCTGTTTTAAATATTATTAAAGAAAAAATGCTAGTTTTCAAAACAATAACGTAAGTATTTTTTTATAAAATTATTGAAATATTTAGAACATATGTATAATAAAAATTTTGAGCTTTAGGTCTTATTTTTTATATAAAATTTTTTAATTTTATTTTATCCAATATTTCGGCACTGCTTTGTGTTTCATCTTCAACGTTTTTTTCTTTCATTATTATTTAACAAAATGTAACAATTTTTTTTTAACAAATTTAAAAATATATAACATATGTATATATGTATGTTTATCACAATGTCAAATTAAAATTGGATCAAGATGGAATTCAAAAACATTTTTGTAGGCAATTGAAAAATTTTTTAATTTGATATTTTGATATACATACATACATATCGGACTGCTTCCTCTAAACAGGGGCAATCAAAATTTTTCAATTTTCCTTTTTGCAAGAAATCGATGTACAGTGGGCATATCTACCCACTGTAAAAATCTAACATAATTTTCTCTAGTATTTTGTCAAAAAAAAAAAAAAAATGCAATTGTATCCCCCTTTGTGATATAAGAGTACATATAAAAAGAACACAGTTTTTTGTCTCTACTGAAAATTTTTGAGTTGACGCTCTTTAGAGGAAGCAGTGCGATATGTATATATATGTATATATTGTTAGATTTGTTAAATAATAAAGAAAGAATAAAACCCTGAAGAAGAAACACAAAGCAGTGCCGAAATTGTGGATTAAAAAAATTTTTCGAAAATTTTATTATACAACCAAAATAATAAGGGTCAAATAAATATATATGTATGCATTATATTTAGAACATATTTAAGTTTATATGTCATTTTGAAGGTTAATAAATTTGCTAAACAGGCTACCTGGGAGGAAGTTTTGAAACGTCATCGGGCCACCGCCCTGTGTTTTGAAATAAAACGTCTATTTAAACGTCGGCAGCTCCATGGAAACTGCAAGCTGTTGATTTTGCAACACCATGCCTAGCTGCAACTCTATGGTACTGGCAACAATTTCTGAGCCAAAGCAAGCACAGAAGCAGTTGATTTTGAGCCGACAAAGCATTACTGCGCTGTGTATTGTGCTCTAATTTTTCCCCAATTTTATTTAAAATGAAATCAACTTGGATTTCATTTAAACGGAAGCACTCTTTAAAATAAAACTTTTGTAGTCCCAAAAAATTAATTCGATCTCATTAATTTCTTCCTATAACTGCGGCTTCACTATCGTCGAACAAAAACTCACGTCTTAACATTTTGAAAGCTTCAAAAGATATAAGAATATGAATTTGCAAAGCGATCATTTACCTTGCAAATTTTTGACAAGCTTATCAAAATTTCCTTTGCAAAAATAGAACTTACAGTTTTTGTGGAACGAAACAGCATAATTATTTGCAAAGTCTTTACAAATTACACTTTTCAATATTAACTTTGCACTTTGCATAAGAGAACGTACGTGGAACAGAAATTGCAAAGAGAATATAAAAATTGCAAAGACTTTGCAAATTACACTTATCAATTTCAACTTATCACTTATCAAATTTAATAGTTCTGTGGAACATAAAGTTTTGCAAATTGACGAAAAATTTGATAAGTGCAAAGTGAAAAGTTGATATGTTCTTTCGTGGAATAGGGCCCAGATTGCAACTTTTACTTTGCGCACAAGTTTAACATGGACAGACAACCAGTCAGACAAACGGATGGACATTGTTAGATCACTCAAAATGTTATTCTGAGTTGATCGGTATACTTAAATATATGTCTAGATTGCTGTATATACAGATAGATATGTATTTAAAACAGACAAGCAATCTGTTAGCCAGCATTTAACACAAATTTTTATGCGCGCCGAAAGCACTTGTAGGCATTTAAAAAAAAATTAGCATTTACCAAAATATGCTTTGAATAGGTGATATATGCGCTATAAGCGTAAAATATGCTCTAAAAATCGATGCCAAAAATAAAAAAAAAAAGCTATAAAACGGTCAAATATATTGTTTCTGCCTTCATTGGTAACACAAGGAAACACATGCAATTGCATAGTTACGGTTTTCCTGGTAATTAGTATCACAATATACTGCTTCGCAATAATTCCGAATACCTCTCTTGGCTTGAATTAAAATATGAACTTCTGCGAAATTTTTTGAAAAAAATTCAAACAAAATTGTTTAGCTAAACTTACATATTTTACATTGACGAATTAAACAATGATTAAATTTCTACACAATTTTTTTTTTGGCAGTTTTGACTAAAAGCATTTTTGACAAAGCCTCGAAAAAATTAATTTAAGTTAATTTAAGACTTTTATTATAATAACGGTTTTGTGTTTAATTTCATAAGCCTGATCCCAATAATTATTTCTATTCCTTTATTCAAAATCCTTTTAAATAAAATAATTCCATTCTCTTATTGTACTCAAATCTAGTCTAAGTAGATGGGTATATATTTGTTGTGTTCACACCGAAATCTATTTGGAAACCTATAAAGAAAGTCAATCCTTGACAAAAATTATGATTGTTTTGCAAATATAATAAAATTTTTCTTTTATAAAAGATTTTAAACCATTCCAACTGATTCCTAAATTTTTTCCCCATAAAGTCACATTTATCAGATAACGGTAGATTTGTATTTTTCGCTGCATACTCCTCTTTCAGCGACCATCCAGTCAATTCGCTTCTCATAAGGAACCGGAATATATATACATAATAGAGTCTTCTATAATTTTAGTAGTAAATTTTAAACTGATTAAATATTACTTTGAAAAAAGCGATATTTTCGTTTGTTAGGTAGTCTTTCAAACAAAACATAATTAATTTTAATTGAACCAGCCTTTGACTCTGGATGGCGGCTGAAAATGAAGTAGACAGCGAAAAACACAAATGTACCGTTATATGATAAATGAGACATGATGGGAAAAAAACTGAGCTCATATTCGGCATGAACATGCCAAAAAAACATTAGTCAGTTGGAATGGTTAAAAAAAAACATTTCAATGTCGACTTGTGTAATTAAAAATACGAGTTTTTTACAATTTGGTAAATGGTAATATTTAAAAATAAATTCATCAAAATAAAATAATTGCAATATATAAAAATAATATGTAGTATATACGCATATTTAAGCGCATTGACACAGTTCTGAAAGTCCAAAACAAATATCAGACAACCGCACACACATGTAGCAATGTTAAAATTGGACAGACGGAATAGCAAGTCATAAATAAATGGATGACAAATAAAAATAAACTCTGTGAAAAACGCAACACAAAGTATGTAAGAATGTTGGAAGTGTGAGCACTTCAGTTTATTGTTTCGGTACATATTTGGAATTACTGCGCCTACATTGCAGTTTCAATAACATTTTTTCAGAGGAAAAACGTTTGGTACCTATAAAGTTTATTTTTTTTTGCACTTACCCAAATCCATTGGAGTTCCACGATTGGCAGCTGATAAATTTGGTCTTGTGGCGGATGGTGGTCGTTTTACTTGTAACATCACACAATCGCCATCTTTTATGCCAAAATGTTTCAGGGGCTTCTGGTTGTCTAGCAATGGCTTGCCATTAAAGACTACAACCATTTGTGAGCTGGTAATACCAGATTCCACCTCACAAAAGGCTTTAAAATTTTCCAGTTCTAATTCCTCCGAAACATCAAGAAAAAAGATATTGTCCGTTGTGGTTGTTACTGTTATTTTCATTTTGACAACAAAGTTTTATAATTTTTGATAAACTTTAGATTAAATCTTAATATTAATAAAACACAATTTACAAAAAATGCTAGTTGTTTGTTATGGTTATTATTGTTCAATTTTTTTGTTGTTGTTTCTTTTGGTCGCCCGTGTACAATGCTCAAACCTGTAATGGTTGAATGTGTTAAACGAAATGGAAATAAATTTATTTCTTTTTAAGAAAATAATAATATTCGTGTTAATGGCAAAAAAAAAATAATTCGCCAAATTATTTATATACACACAAAAATACATTGTTCATATGTATGTACAAGAGTTTCTATACATATAATTTTGGAATATTTTTCATTATCTTTGCTTACACAGCACCGCATTTTGTTGTTGTTTTTTCTTTGTATCTTGCTAGTACTTTTTGTAGCAGATTTCATGTTTTTATATAAAATTCTAGTTACATTACCTTTTTATTTTTCGCAACTTTTGTTACTTTAATATTATTATAGATATTTTATCAATTTCACAATACATAAATAATTTTTTAGGATCAATTTTTAAAACTTTACTAAATATTCTATGCTAAATATTGTGTTGCTTCTACAAGACAATCAGTTTGAATCGAACAAACCGTCAAACCAAAGAAAAAAGAAAGCTACCAGATGGTAAGCACGCGGTTAATGTCATTAAAAAACGGCAAAATTGTGGTAATAACGTTAGAAAATGAGAAACTAGGTGCCATCATGGTGGAATAAGTAGGTGGCAGCGCTACGGCAACAAATACAACAATACAACAAAAATGAAAAATAAGTCTCCGTATACGTCAAAAATTATATTAAACTAAAATCATCGGTGTGAACAAATCAATACCGAAATCAACCGCAAGCAAGAACATTTTTTTTGTTTTGACCACGTGCTATCATTATTGTTTTGAAAACAACAACACGTGCGTGACAAACAATAACAAAACATGGAAAATGATATCCAAAAACATTACGAACACAATATTATTCATAAAAAATGAAAAAATTAATTAAAATATGAAAAAATCTTTAAATTTAGCAGTTTAAAATGTTTGAAAAATTATGCAAAAATGTTGTTATATGAATAAAATCTACAAATTTGCCGGTTTATAAAATCCGATAACTGATTTTGAAAGCTTGTTACTAGGGCTATTAAGGCCGCCAGTTGTCACTTTCGACAAATCAAAACTTTAGGGGGTATTCCATATTAAAGAAAAAAAATTCAAAAATTTACCAAAAAGTTGTTACATGAATAAAATCTACAAATTTGCCTGTTTATAAAATCCGATAACTGATTTTGAAAGCTTGTTACTAGGGCTATTAAGGCCGCCAGTTGTCACTTTCGACAAATCAAAACTTTAGGGGGTATTCCATATTAAAGAAAAAAAATTCAAAAATTTACCAAAAAGTTGTTACATGAATAAAATCTACAAATTTGCCGGTTTATAAAATCCGATAACTGATTTTGAAAGCTTGTTACTAGGGCTATTAAGGCCGCCAGTTGTCACTTTCGACAAATCAAAACTTTAGGGGGTATTCCATATTAAAGAAAAAAAAAGTTCAAAAATTTACCAAAAAGTTGTTACATGAATAAAATCTACAAATTTGCCGGTTTATAAAATCCGATAACTGATTTTGAAAGCTTGTTACTAGGGCTATTAAGGCCGCCAGTTGTCACTTTCGACAAATCAAAACTTTAGGGGGTATTCCATATTAAAGAAAAAAAATTCAAAAATTTACCAAAAAGTTGTTACATGAATAAAATCTACAAATTTGCCGGTTTATAAAATCCGATAACTGATTTTGAAAGCTTGTTACTAGGGCTATTAAGGCCGCCAGTTATCACTTTCGACAAATCAAAACTTTAGGGGGTATTCCATATTAAAAAAAAAAAATTCAAAAATTTACCAAAAAGTTGTTACATGAATAAAATCTACAAATTTGCCGGTTTATAAAATCCGATAACTGATTTTGAAAGCTTGTTACTAGGGCTATTAAGGCCGCCAGTTGTCACTTTCGACAAATCGAAACTTTAGGGGGTATTCCATATTAAAGAAAAAAAATTCAAAAATTTACCAAAAAATTGTTACATGAATAAAATCTACAAATTTGCCGGTTTATAAAATCCGATAACTGATTTTGAAAGCTTGTTACTAGGGCTATTAAGGCCGCCAGTTGTCACTTTCGACAAATCAAAACTTTAGGGGGTATTCCATATTAAAGAAAAAAAATTCAAAAATTTACCAAAAAGTTGTTACATGAATAAAATCTACAAATTTGCCGTCTAATTATTTGCACTATCACTTGTTCGCTAATATTTCTTAAAGGCTGTTTAAATTAAAAACAAATTCTGTTTAATTCGGAATTTTTAAGTTAAACAAATATTATAAATTAAACATGAGTTTTCTGGTTTTCACTACACAATTTTTCGTAAACAAACAAAGATGGTATTGCCACACTTCCTATGTAATGCTTTTGTTTAGTAACCAGAGTTGCCGTCTTATGTTATTTCTAACGAAAATTCGTCATTTTTTTCAATGTGGAGATGCGACTATTTATTTTATTTTGGTTACTTTTTTTCTTAAAATAATAATACTTATAAATATTTTTTTATTTTTCTTGATAAACTTTTAAATTAGGTTTTTTTTAATTTTTAACAAATTTATTAACCTGTTTTCATTACGTTTTTAGCATAACACAAATTGTATGCACTTCTAAAATCCCTGAAATTCGCCAAATTAAATTTTCTTAAGAATTTAGTTAAGAAATAATAGCCATATGTGATTTTTATATTAGAAACGGCCATGTTCTCGAAATCGAAATCAGGTAAAGTAAAAACCAATGGAGATTTTCTTTTAATTCTTTTTGTTAATGAGCTTAGTTTTTTCCGATTTTAAGAGTAGTATGAAATGTATAAAAGCGCTTTTGAATTATAGTCTTACAACCTAATGCAAAAAAAAAGATTTAATTGCACATTTGGTGGGTCTAATGTGTTGGTTAAGTAATGTAAGCTTTAACTGTTTTTTGCATTAGGGGGTTAATCTTTTCTTCCAAATACAGTTTAAATAACATTTTGAATGTAAAATTTAAATGAATATAGGAAGAAAAAATGCAAATGTATATATAAAATCTGGCTTTCAAAAAGTTAAAATATGCTATGTTTGCTTTAGGACAAGCAAATATGCTTGTTAAAAGCAGTTAGCATATATTTTCTAAATAGTTTCAATTATGTTTTGCTAATATTGTTGTAACTTATACTATATTCACACTGTTAAAGTTTAACATGTTTCAACAACTTTTTTTAAGAAAACTGTTCAGACTACAATTATCAGGTTTTGATTTGACACCTTGTCAGATGCTTTAATTGCTGCACAAAAATATGTAAAATACATTTTAAAAATTGATAAAAATTAATTAATAAAATCTTCGGGATTTTATTTAAATTAGATTAACGATGCAATTATAAACATTGATAAGTTATTTTAAAAAACAAAAAAGGAATAAAATAAGAGCCGTTGCGCTATAATTACAAATATAATGCACTGGAAAAGCAATTGAAACTTCTATTGTTATATGCGGAGCAATTATATAGATTCAGATATGAAAAAAGGTTTTGGCAATTGGTTACAATTTTAAAATCAGCTATTGACAGATGTATTCATTTTATTATCCATAGGGCCGCACAAAATAATTTGGGAAGTGGACCGCCGAATTCTTAGTGATAAGGGCTTTAAAAACAACAAATCTAGATGTTTGTGCCTAGATTTGTATTATTCTTTTGCCGTTATTTGAATAATTATACCCTTTTATAATTTTTTATTATTCTTTTTTTCCGTTATTTGATTAATTATAGCCTTTTTTTTAATTTTCCCAAACACCCCTTTATTTTTTAATTCTTTATTATTGTTTAATTTATGACGTACCGTCATTCAAATATGTTCAATAAAAACCTAAAATCAAAAAGCTACTGCATATACTTGAAAACATACTCCGATCCCTGACTTACTTGTTTTGGAGAGAGTAACATTTTTAAAAACGTAAATTCTATTAAATATGTATATGGGAAATCATCTAAAATTAGCATGTTTTGCTCCTAAACACTCAAATTTGGCTATTAATCTACCTTTCATTAAAATGTTTTAAAAATATTTAGGTTAAAAAAAAAAAAATTTGTAATAATTTTTTCCAGTGTATGGTAATTTGTTTCATTTCATTCTATCCTATGATTTGTCTGGTAGCACTGTTTACCTACAGAAAAAAACTAACATTTCAATGGACGATCGTAAGTTCTTCGTAAATTTTATATTTTACCCTTTTTTATTTTTAGGAATCTTGGAGACTAATTTTGGTAACTATATGGGTAACTACAGGTCGTTCCAATTGTTTTAAACATATTGCTGATATATTTTTCTTTCCAGCTTTCAAAAACTAGTGGGTTTGTAAAATATTTGCTTTTTCGGCTAACCGACGCAGAAAAAGAAGAAAATGTAAGTTGAAAAAAGTGGCGCAAACCTATTCTACATATGTGGATAGGTATACAACATTTATTAAAAAATTCGGCTGAAATGCAGTTTACATGGCCCACGAAAAAATATGTGCCACCTGATTCATAATTAAAAAAAGACTAAAATTAAAATACATACATTTAATTTAATTGGGCACCTGAACCCAAAAAAGCGGGAATATTCACAAGTTAAAAATATGTTTGTTGAAATACTTCCGTCAGACTAAAGATTTGGAGCATTTTTAAAGACCAACCAAAAACACCCGGGCCGCCCACTAAGTGGTATGTGTTGGTACTCAAATTAAAGGCAATTTGGTCACGATAAATATGCATTTTGTTTTTTTTTAGTAGATTTTATTTGTTTTTTTGTGCAAAGGGTTTCGAAATGTTTTATTTAGTGTCTGGTTGGTAGAATGAGGTAATGAAAGTCAGCTGTCTAGAATAATGTGCAGACTGGAAGTCCTTTCTGGAAAGTGAGCTTTCAAGGTAGAGTTGATTTAGTAGGGTATGTGTAGAGTTGTAATTTTAAGGATTTTTTGTTGGTGTGCAAAATAAGAAAAAATTAGGACAGAATTTCTCTGTGAAACTTCTTATGAGTTTTCATGGCCAAAGGGAAACGGTGATTGACCCCAATTTTTTTTGTCAGAACAGTTTGAATTTTCATGTTACTTTTCGGTACTTGTTTCTTATGTTTTAGATTTGTTATTTTTAAATAAAAGGACTGGTAGGTAGTTAAAGCCTGAGAGAAAATTGTGAAGATTTTTTAAGATCACTAATAAATTGGCAAGCGAAGAAGAAAGTTTAAAGTGCCAAGTATAAACAGTGAAAAAAAGTGTTCAAGTTTGTGTTTTTATGTATTGTGTGCGTTAAAAAACAAACAAGTAGTTTTTTTATTTTATAGGCGGATAGAATATACCAATTAGAGTAAGTTTTTGTAATTAAAAATATATTAAATATATGTATATAGTGTATGTGGAAAAAATGTATTAAGTGAAAGTATTATTAAACAGAAGCTCCTGCAGAAGAATATATTGCCAACAAAAGAAGCGTATTAACAAAGCGAAAAGGAAGCAACTAGACCAGTGATATTGTCCTAAAGGGGATACAGTTACCAGGATCACGACACAAATAGCAGTAAGAGATTTACAGCATAAGAAAAGGTAAAGAATGAATATTATTTTGTATTTAAACAGTTTAGTGACCAAAAACTAGTGGCATCCGGTGTGTTCAAAATAAATTTGGGTTTGCAATATTGATTAATTGTGCAGGAGAGTTTGTTGATACTTGGGGAAACAGCTTTGTAAAAGTTGTTGGAAAGAAAGAGGCAAAAGCTTTTTTCAAAAGTCCAGACAATTATTGGACCATATCTAGAAATAACATACCCAGTAGAAATTTTTAGAAAGTGTTCTCAGGAAAAAATTATTATTTTTGATAATTATACGTATTAAATAAATTTAATTAGTTTATAAGTTTAGATTAAGAAAATAAAACGTGTAGTGTCTATTATTGTTGTGAAAGGGATCGCATAGGTATTGGATTGTGTGGATATACGAACGCGAAAGAGAAAATATACAATTATTTCTATTTGGTAGTATACGACCCTCAGAGAGCTCTTTTAGGGTAGGGTGATTCTCGAACAAAAATCGGTCAGGCAGGAATTTTCAGTAAAGCCTATTAAATGACGATCTATTCGGTCCTTTGTTAGATTTAGTGGTAAAGTTTATATTGTTATTTATTGTAGTGATGTGTGAAGTGTCGTATATTGGTGTTAGGTGTAAGTTATAAAAAAACCCAGTTTTGTTCATTTTCGAGATTTAAGAAGTAGGTGTCTGAGAACATAAATAAAAGAAAAAAAAATAATAGAGTGAAGATTGTAAAAAAAAAAACATAAAACAGAAAGAAGAAAATAACAAAAGTTGGTAATAATTAATTATCAGGGGTGTTCTGGAAATCGAAAACGAAAAACGCAACAATTTAAAAGTCGTTTTTTCACGAGATTTTTGTAGCAAAAGAAAAACAAATAAAATACAATACAAATATTTCTCTATTAAACAGAATTCTATAAGAAAATTATAAAAAATTGCATTAAGAGTGCATTAAAAAGAACTTCAAAATTCTTGCGTTTTGCGTTTTCGATTTCCAGAACACCCCCGTATATTTTTTTTTAAAAGATTTAGTAGTCGAAGAATTGTTAACTTAAAGATACTTACCAACAGAATTGAATCTAGCTCTATTGTAAAATATAAGTGAAAAGAAACCGGAAGTGAATTTTGCTCAGGCCGGAAATAAAAAGATTTTGTAATTAGTGTTTGTTTGTTTATATATGTAAGGTTTTATTGTTTTTTTAAGGTAGTCAATTAAGTTAATGTTTGGAGTTTTAGTGTTATAAGAGATCATTAATGTCTAGTGTTATCTATATTATAATAAATTTGATTTTGTTGTAAAAAAATGGAAAAAATTATGATTGAGTAAATCTTTTGTTGGGGATTGTTGATGGAGAGGATGTGATGGACAGGTAGTGGGGTCCGCGATAAACTTCGGGTGGATGAAATGCGTTCGGGTGGTGGGTTCGTTCATTGTGAAATAGGTTTTTGTGTTTTTTTTTGTTAATTTTTTATTTTGTGGCGAATCTTGGCCATCGCAAGGGTTGAGAACCGCTCCCAGAGATGATGCCGCGTGAGTTAGTCGGATTGATGGGGTCTAGAGGCCGACACAAGGTTCGTAACAGAATATGGCGCCCAATTTTTTTTTTTTTCATAGTTGATTTTTTGTTGTAATTTTTTGTCATGCAAAATTTTGTTATTGGAGATCATTCGTTTTCTTCCTCGTCGCCATAAAATATTGATTTAGTCAGTAGTTCAGCAATGGATCGAGCCCGAGGGGCTCGGATGTCTCTAGAACAAGCTCGTATTTTTGCCTTCATTTTTGCTGTCAGCTTCCATTGATTCGCCTCCATGAAATTGAACCATTCCTCTATGTCTGTAGTCAGAGGTTCTTGGAGGGCATTGTAGTCAGCATCTAGTTCCTCTTCTGCATCCACCGCCTCTCGTAACTCCCGTGCCTGGGCTTTCATTTGCTCCAAACGCTGCTTTACGCTGGGTTTGAACACGCAACCCACCCACTGGGCATTGAATATGACACCTGGAATATCTTCCTCTAAAAAGAATCTGGCATTTAAAGACTTAAGATTGCCGAACATTGCCCCTAAGATGTGGCAGTAAGTAAATATCGCGGGATTCATTCGTGCAGAGAAAGCGCTTCGCGCAACCAATCCCATATCCACCTGGTAGGGGAAGTAAGAGTTGATAACCCCGTCTTCCTCTTCCTGACATAACATAGAGGACATTTCATTACATATGGTATGGTTACTTGTCCAATCGATGAAGTCGAAGATGTCCTTGAGACCAAGGATCTTGGTTGCATGCGAGAGAGAGGTCAAAGCGGCGCAATCACGGTATCGGGATCCTATTGTTGCAATTCTAATATTTGCCCAGGGGTGGCGATCATTCAGGAAGAAGAACCAATCCACACATGCAATGATTTTTCGATAATCCGGGGAGTTTACCCAGCTTGCGTTGTTTACTAAGGCTTGGTTGAAACCACAGCTGTCCATATAACCAGACATCTTAATTTGGTCAGTGATGGTCTTTACGCGTTTCTCCCTGTATGCGGGATCAGAGGCACGTTCTAGGCTGTATAGGCTGAGGATCCAGAGGGTCATCCATTTGTCGGAGGTGGCGGTGGGATCGGAAGAGGATTCATTGGCATCTGTGGCTGGTTCGGCCGTACGATTGATGGTAACCATGAAGAATGGGTTGAGATCTGTATTGACACGAGCAAGTTCCAAACCGTATGAGGTAATGTCGATTGTTGCCCTCTCTGTAATCTCTTTGAGCACCTCATAGAGATATGACACAGCATAATCGACTGATATTGATCTGCCCTCGACCGCTCCCTTAATCTTCTTCCTTAAGGCGGGAAGGCTGTTGCAGCTTGGGACGTTGATGATAGGTTTTGTTCTTGGATTATTTTGAAACCATTTGCTGGGGAACTCTGCGGGTTTCTTCTCCCTTAAGGTCGGCGCGTGAATGACGGTTTCAGTAATGACACAAAATCTCTGTTTAAACATGATTAAGACTGCCGTTGATTATATAAAATTGATCAATTTAGTAGTTGTTGTTCAGCGTGCAATGTATTGGGCGGATTCAAGTTGTGCCTTGGTTGTACACGGCTGGCTGAGTCTAAGGGGGAGAAACTGGATAAACTTGATTAAATAAATACATTCTGGTTTCTTACCTGTAGCTTCGTTTTGTTGGGGCTTGTCGTTTTTATGCCTTGTGTGGGGTGTGATTTACTTTGATTGTCTTTTCCTGTGGTTTGCGTTGTTTAAAATGGTTATGTTTGGTAATTTATTATTATGAGTTATGTGTAGGGTTTTTTTTAGTAGATTTTATTTGTTTTTTTGTGCAAAGGGTTTCGAAATGTTTTATTTAGTGTCTGGTTGGTAGAATGAGGTAATGAAAGTCAGCTGTCTAGAATAATGTGCAGACTGGAAGTCCTTTCTGGAAAGTGAGCTTTCAAGGTAGAGTTGATTTAGTAGGGTATGTGTAGAGTTGTAATTTTAAGGATTTTTTGTTGGTGTGCAAAATAAGAAAAAATTAGGACAGAATTTCTCTGTGAAACTTCTTATGAGTTTTCATGGCCAAAGGGAAACGGTGATTGACCCCAATTTTTTTTGTCAGAACAGTTTGAATTTTCATGTTACTTTTCGGTACTTGTTTCTTATGTTTTAGATTTGTTATTTTTAAATAAAAGGACTGGTAGGTAGTTAAAGCCTGAGAGAAAATTGTGAAGATTTTTTAAGATCACTAATAAATTGGCAAGCGAAGAAGAAAGTTTAAAGTGCCAAGTATAAACAGTGAAAAAAAGTGTTCAAGTTTGTGTTTTTATGTATTGTGTGCGTTAAAAAACAAACAAGTAGTTTTTTTATTTTATAGGCGGATAGAATATACCAATTAGAGTAAGTTTTTGTAATTAAAAATATATTAAATATATGTATATAGTGTATGTGGAAAAAATGTATTAAGTGAAAGTATTATTAAACAGAAGCTCCTGCAGAAGAATATATTGCCAACAAAAGAAGCGTATTAACAAAGCGAAAAGGAAGCAACTAGACCAGTGATATTGTCCTAAAGGGGATACAGTTACCAGGATCACGACACAAATAGCAGTAAGAGATTTACAGCATAAGAAAAGGTAAAGAATGAATATTATTTTGTATTTAAACAGTTTAGTGACCAAAAACTAGTGGCATCCGGTGTGTTCAAAATAAATTTGGGTTTGCAATATTGATTAATTGTGCAGGAGAGTTTGTTGATACTTGGGGAAACAGCTTTGTAAAAGTTGTTGGAAAGAAAGAGGCAAAAGCTTTTTTCAAAAGTCCAGACAATTATTGGACCATATCTAGAAATAACATACCCAGTAGAAATTTTTAGAAAGTGTTCTCAGGAAAAAATTATTATTTTTGATAATTATACGTATTAAATAAATTTAATTAGTTTATAAGTTTAGATTAAGAAAATAAAACGTGTAGTGTCTATTATTGTTGTGAAAGGGATCGCATAGGTATTGGATTGTGTGGATATACGAACGCGAAAGAGAAAATATACAATTATTTCTATTTGGTAGTATACGACCCTCAGAGAGCTCTTTTAGGGTAGGGTGATTCTCGAACAAAAATCGGTCAGGCAGGAATTTTCAGTAAAGCCTATTAAATGACGATCTATTCGGTCCTTTGTTAGATTTAGTGGTAAAGTTTATATTGTTATTTATTGTAGTGATGTGTGAAGTGTCGTATATTGGTGTTAGGTGTAAGTTATAAAAAAACCCAGTTTTGTTCATTTTCGAGATTTAAGAAGTAGGTGTCTGAGAACATAAATAAAAGAAAAAAAATAATAGAGTGAAGATTGTAAAAAAAAAAACATAAAACAGAAAGAAGAAAATAACAAAAGTTGGTAATAATTAATTATCAGGGGTGTTCTGGAAATCGAAAACGAAAAACGCAACAATTTAAAAGTCGTTTTTTCACGAGATTTTTGTAGCAAAAGAAAAACAAATAAAATACAATACAAATATTTCTCTATTAAACAGAATTCTATAAGAAAATTATAAAAAATTGCATTAAGAGTGCATTAAAAAGAACTTCAAAATTCTTGCGTTTTGCGTTTTCGATTTCCAGAACACCCCCGTATATTTTTTTTTAAAAGATTTAGTAGTCGAAGAATTGTTAACTTAAAGATACTTACCAACAGAATTGAATCTAGCTCTATTGTAAAATATAAGTGAAAAGAAACCGGAAGTGAATTTTGCTCAGGCCGGAAATAAAAAGATTTTGTAATTAGTGTTTGTTTGTTTATATATGTAAGGTTTTATTGTTTTTTTAAGGTAGTCAATTAAGTTAATGTTTGGAGTTTTAGTGTTATAAGAGATCATTAATGTCTAGTGTTATATTATAATAAATTTGATTTTGTTGTAAAAAAATGGAAAAAATTATGATTGAGTAAATCTTTTGTTGGGGATTGTTGATGGAGAGGATGTGATGGACAGGTAGTGGGGTCCGCGATAAACTTCGGGTGGATGAAATGCGTTCGGGTGGTGGGTTCGTTCATTGTGAAATAGGTTTTTGTGTTTTTTTTTGTTAATTTTTTATTTTGTGGCGAATCTTGGCCATCGCAAGGGTTGAGAACCGCTCCCAGAGATGATGCCGCGTGAGTTAGTCGGATTGATGGGGTCTAGAGGCCGACACAAGGTTCGTAACAGAATATGGCGCCCAATTTTTTTTTTTTCATAGTTGATTTTTTGTTGTAATTTTTTGTCATGCAAAATTTTGTTATTGGAGATCATTCGTTTTCTTCCTCGTCGCCATAAAATATTGATTTAGTCAGTAGTTCAGCAATGGATCGAGCCCGAGGGGCTCGGATGTCTCTAGAACAAGCTCGTATTTTTGCCTTCATTTTTGCTGTCAGCTTCCATTGATTCGCCTCCATGAAATTGAACCATTCCTCTATGTCTGTAGTCAGAGGTTCTTGGAGGGCATTGTAGTCAGCATCTAGTTCCTCTTCTGCATCCACCGCCTCTCGTAACTCCCGTGCCTGGGCTTTCATTTGCTCCAAACGCTGCTTTACGCTGGGTTTGAACACGCAACCCACCCACTGGGCATTGAATATGACACCTGGAATATCTTCCTCTAAAAAGAATCTGGCATTTAAAGACTTAAGATTGCCGAACATTGCCCCTAAGATGTGGCAGTAAGTAAATATCGCGGGATTCATTCGTGCAGAGAAAGCGCTTCGCGCAACCAATCCCATATCCACCTGGTAGGGGAAGTAAGAGTTGATAACCCCGTCTTCCTCTTCCTGACATAACATAGAGGACATTTCATTACATATGGTATGGTTACTTGTCCAATCGATGAAGTCGAAGATGTCCTTGAGACCAAGGATCTTGGTTGCATGCGAGAGAGAGGTCAAAGCGGCGCAATCACGGTATCGGGATCCTATTGTTGCAATTCTAATATTTGCCCAGGGGTGGCGATCATTCAGGAAGAAGAACCAATCCACACATGCAATGATTTTTCGATAATCCGGGGAGTTTACCCAGCTTGCGTTGTTTACTAAGGCTTGGTTGAAACCACAGCTGTCCATATAACCAGACATCTTAATTTGGTCAGTGATGGTCTTTACGCGTTTCTCCCTGTATGCGGGATCAGAGGCACGTTCTAGGCTGTATAGGCTGAGGATCCAGAGGGTCATCCATTTGTCGGAGGTGGCGGTGGGATCGGAAGAGGATTCATTGGCATCTGTGGCTGGTTCGGCCGTACGATTGATGGTAACCATGAAGAATGGGTTGAGATCTGTATTGACACGAGCAAGTTCCAAACCGTATGAGGTAATGTCGATTGTTGCCCTCTCTGTAATCTCTTTGAGCACCTCATAGAGATATGACACAGCATAATCGACTGATATTGATCTGCCCTCGACCGCTCCCTTAATCTTCTTCCTTAAGGCGGGAAGGCTGTTGCAGCTTGGGACGTTGATGATAGGTTTTGTTCTTGGATTATTTTGAAACCATTTGCTGGGGAACTCTGCGGGTTTCTTCTCCCTTAAGGTCGGCGCGTGAATGACGGTTTCAGTAATGACACAAAATCTCTGTTTAAACATGATTAAGACTGCCGTTGATTATATAAAATTGATCAATTTAGTAGTTGTTGTTCAGCGTGCAATGTATTGGGCGGATTCAAGTTGTGCCTTGGTTGTACACGGCTGGCTGAGTCTAAGGGGGAGAAACTGGATAAACTTGATTAAATAAATACATTCTGGTTTCTTACCTGTAGCTTCGTTTTGTTGGGGCTTGTCGTTTTTATGCCTTGTGTGGGGTGTGATTTACTTTGATTGTCTTTTCCTGTGGTTTGCGTTGTTTAAAATGGTTATGTTTGGTAATTTATTATTATGAGTTATGTGTAGGGTTTTTTTTAGTAGATTTTATTTGTTTTTTTGTGCAAAGGGTTTCGAAATGTTTTATTTAGTGTCTGGTTGGTAGAATGAGGTAATGAAAGTCAGCTGTCTAGAATAATGTGCAGACTGGAAGTCCTTTCTGGAAAGTGAGCTTTCAAGGTAGAGTTGATTTAGTAGGGTATGTGTAGAGTTGTAATTTTAAGGATTTTTTGTTGGTGTGCAAAATAAGAGAAAATTAGGACAGAATTTCTCTGTGAAACTTCTTATGAGTTTTCATGGCCAAAGGGAAACGGTGATTGACCCCAAATTTTTTTGTCAGAACAGTTTGAATTTTCATGTTACTTTTCGGTACTTGTTTCTTATGTTTTAGATTTGTTATTTTTAAATAAAAGGACTGGTAGGTAGTTAAAGCCTGAGAGAAAATTGTGAAGATTTTTTAAGATCACTAATAAATTGGCAAGCGAAGAAGAAAGTTTAAAGTGCCAAGTATAAACAGTGAAAAAAAGTGTTCAAGTTTGTGTTTTTATGTATTGTGTGCGTTAAAAAACAAACAAGTAGTTTTTTTATTTTATAGGCGGATAGAATATACCAATTAGAGTAAGTTTTTGTAATTAAAAATATATTAAATATATGTATATAGTGTATGTGGAAAAAATGTATTAAGTGAAAGTATTATTAAACAGAAGCTCCTGCAGAAGAATATATTGCCAACAAAAGAAGCGTATTAACAAAGCGAAAAGGAAGCAACTAGACCAGTGATATTGTCCTAAAGGGGATACAGTTACCAGGATCACGACACAAATAGCAGTAAGAGATTTACAGCATAAGAAAAGGTAAAGAATGAATATTATTTTGTATTTAAACAGTTTAGTGACCAAAAACTAGTGGCATCCGGTGTGTTCAAAATAAATTTGGGTTTGCAATATTGATTAATTGTGCAGGAGAGTTTGTTGATACTTGGGGAAACAGCTTTGTAAAAGTTGTTGGAAAGAAAGAGGCAAAAGCTTTTTTCAAAAGTCCAGACAATTATTGGACCATATCTAGAAATAACATACCCAGTAGAAATTTTTAGAAAGTGTTCTCAGGAAAAAATTATTATTTTTGATAATTATACGTATTAAATAAATTTAATTAGTTTATAAGTTTAGATTAAGAAAATAAAACGTGTAGTGTCTATTATTGTTGTGAAAGGGATCGCATAGGTATTGGATTGTGTGGATATACGAACGCGAAAGAGAAAATATACAATTATTTCTATTTGGTAGTATACGACC
The DNA here is from genome assembly GCA_943735925.1 of Pollenia amentaria. Lineage (NCBI taxonomy): Eukaryota > Metazoa > Arthropoda > Insecta > Diptera > Polleniidae > Pollenia > Pollenia amentaria. Next base: position 17,345,195 of record OX031008.1, on the reverse strand, counting down.
CTCAGAGAGCTCTTTTAGGGTAGGGTGATTCTCGAACAAAAATCGGTCAGGCAGGAATTTTCAGTAAAGCCTATTAAATGACGATCTATTCGGTCCTTTGTTAGATTTAGTGGTAAAGTTTATATTGTTATTTATTGTAGTGATGTGTGAAGTGTCGTATATTGGTGTTAGGTGTAAGTTATAAAAAAACCCAGTTTTGTTCATTTTCGAGATTTAAGAAGTAGGTGTCTGAGAACATAAATAAAAGAAAAAAAATAATAGAGTGAAGATTGTAAAAAAAAAAACATAAAACAGAAAGAAGAAAATAACAAAAGTTGGTAATAATTAATTATCAGGGGTGTTCTGGAAATCGAAAACGAAAAACGCAACAATTTAAAAGTCGTTTTTTCACGAGATTTTTGTAGCAAAAGAAAAACAAATAAAATACAATACAAATATTTCTCTATTAAACAGAATTCTATAAGAAAATTATAAAAAATTGCATTAAGAGTGCATTAAAAAGAACTTCAAAATTCTTGCGTTTTGCGTTTTCGATTTCCAGAACACCCCCGTATATTTTTTTTTAAAAGATTTAGTAGTCGAAGAATTGTTAACTTAAAGATACTTACCAACAGAATTGAATCTAGCTCTATTGTAAAATATAAGTGAAAAGAAACCGGAAGTGAATTTTGCTCAGGCCGGAAATAAAAAGATTTTGTAATTAGTGTTTGTTTGTTTATATATGTAAGGTTTTATTGTTTTTTTAAGGTAGTCAATTAAGTTAATGTTTGGAGTTTTAGTGTTATAAGAGATCATTAATGTCTAGTGTTATATTATAATAAATTTGATTTTGTTGTAAAAAAATGGAAAAAATTATGATTGAGTAAATCTTTTGTTGGGGATTGTTGATGGAGAGGATGTGATGGACAGGTAGTGGGGTCCGCGATAAACTTCGGGTGGATGAAATGCGTTCGGGTGGTGGGTTCGTTCATTGTGAAATAGGTTTTTGTGTTTTTTTTTGTTAATTTTTTATTTTGTGGCGAATCTTGGCCATCGCAAGGGTTGAGAACCGCTCCCAGAGATGATGCCGCGTGAGTTAGTCGGATTGATGGGGTCTAGAGGCCGACACAAGGTTCGTAACAGAATATGGCGCCCAATTTTTTTTTTTTCATAGTTGATTTTTTGTTGTAATTTTTTGTCATGCAAAATTTTGTTATTGGAGATCATTCGTTTTCTTCCTCGTCGCCATAAAATATTGATTTAGTCAGTAGTTCAGCAATGGATCGAGCCCGAGGGGCTCGGATGTCTCTAGAACAAGCTCGTATTTTTGCCTTCATTTTTGCTGTCAGCTTCCATTGATTCGCCTCCATGAAATTGAACCATTCCTCTATGTCTGTAGTCAGAGGTTCTTGGAGGGCATTGTAGTCAGCATCTAGTTCCTCTTCTGCATCCACCGCCTCTCGTAACTCCCGTGCCTGGGCTTTCATTTGCTCCAAACGCTGCTTTACGCTGGGTTTGAACACGCAACCCACCCACTGGGCATTGAATATGACACCTGGAATATCTTCCTCTAAAAAGAATCTGGCATTTAAAGACTTAAGATTGCCGAACATTGCCCCTAAGATGTGGCAGTAAGTAAATATCGCGGGATTCATTCGTGCAGAGAAAGCGCTTCGCGCAACCAATCCCATATCCACCTGGTAGGGGAAGTAAGAGTTGATAACCCCGTCTTCCTCTTCCTGACATAACATAGAGGACATTTCATTACATATGGTATGGTTACTTGTCCAATCGATGAAGTCGAAGATGTCCTTGAGACCAAGGATCTTGGTTGCATGCGAGAGAGAGGTCAAAGCGGCGCAATCACGGTATCGGGATCCTATTGTTGCAATTCTAATATTTGCCCAGGGGTGGCGATCATTCAGGAAGAAGAACCAATCCACACATGCAATGATTTTTCGATAATCCGGGGAGTTTACCCAGCTTGCGTTGTTTACTAAGGCTTGGTTGAAACCACAGCTGTCCATATAACCAGACATCTTAATTTGGTCAGTGATGGTCTTTACGCGTTTCTCCCTGTATGCGGGATCAGAGGCACGTTCTAGGCTGTATAGGCTGAGGATCCAGAGGGTCATCCATTTGTCGGAGGTGGCGGTGGGATCGGAAGAGGATTCATTGGCATCTGTGGCTGGTTCGGCCGTACGATTGATGGTAACCATGAAGAATGGGTTGAGATCTGTATTGACACGAGCAAGTTCCAAACCGTATGAGGTAATGTCGATTGTTGCCCTCTCTGTAATCTCTTTGAGCACCTCATAGAGATATGACACAGCATAATCGACTGATATTGATCTGCCCTCGACCGCTCCCTTAATCTTCTTCCTTAAGGCGGGAAGGCTGTTGCAGCTTGGGACGTTGATGATAGGTTTTGTTCTTGGATTATTTTGAAACCATTTGCTGGGGAACTCTGCGGGTTTCTTCTCCCTTAAGGTCGGCGCGTGAATGACGGTTTCAGTAATGACACAAAATCTCTGTTTAAACATGATTAAGACTGCCGTTGATTATATAAAATTGATCAATTTAGTAGTTGTTGTTCAGCGTGCAATGTATTGGGCGGATTCAAGTTGTGCCTTGGTTGTACACGGCTGGCTGAGTCTAAGGGGGAGAAACTGGATAAACTTGATTAAATAAATACATTCTGGTTTCTTACCTGTAGCTTCGTTTTGTTGGGGCTTGTCGTTTTTATGCCTTGTGTGGGGTGTGATTTACTTTGATTGTCTTTTCCTGTGGTTTGCGTTGTTTAAAATGGTTATGTTTGGTAATTTATTATTATGAGTTATGTGTAGGGTTTTTTTTAGTAGATTTTATTTGTTTTTTTGTGCAAAGGGTTTCGAAATGTTTTATTTAGTGTCTGGTTGGTAGAATGAGGTAATGAAAGTCAGCTGTCTAGAATAATGTGCAGACTGGAAGTCCTTTCTGGAAAGTGAGCTTTCAAGGTAGAGTTGATTTAGTAGGGTATGTGTAGAGTTGTAATTTTAAGGATTTTTTGTTGGTGTGCAAAATAAGAGAAAATTAGGACAGAATTTCTCTGTGAAACTTCTTATGAGTTTTCATGGCCAAAGGGAAACGGTGATTGACCCCAAATTTTTTTGTCAGAACAGTTTGAATTTTCATGTTACTTTTCGGTACTTGTTTCTTATGTTTTAGATTTGTTATTTTTAAATAAAAGGACTGGTAGGTAGTTAAAGCCTGAGAGAAAATTGTGAAGATTTTTTAAGATCACTAATAAATTGGCAAGCGAAGAAGAAAGTTTAAAGTGCCAAGTATAAACAGTGAAAAAAAGTGTTCAAGTTTGTGTTTTTATGTATTGTGTGCGTTAAAAAACAAACAAGTAGTTTTTTTATTTTATAGGCGGATAGAATATACCAATTAGAGTAAGTTTTTGTAATTAAAAATATATTAAATATATGTATATAGTGTATGTGGAAAAAATGTATTAAGTGAAAGTATTATTAAACAGAAGCTCCTGCAGAAGAATATATTGCCAACAAAAGAAGCGTATTAACAAAGCGAAAAGGAAGCAACTAGACCAGTGATATTGTCCTAAAGGGGATACAGTTACCAGGATCACGTCACAAATAGCAGTAAGAGATTTACAGCATAAGAAAAGGTAAAGAATGAATATTATTTTGTATTTAAACAGTTTAGTGACCAAAAACTAGTGGCATCCGGTGTGTTCAAAATAAATTTGGGTTTGCAATATTGATTAATTGTGCAGGAGAGTTTGTTGATACTTGGGGAAACAGCTTTGTAAAAGTTGTTGGAAAGAAAGAGGCAAAAGCTTTTTTCAAAAGTCCAGACAATTATTGGACCATATCTAGAAATAACATACCCAGTAGAAATTTTTAGAAAGTGTTCTCAGGAAAAAATTATTATTTTTGATAATTATACGTATTAAATAAATTTAATTAGTTTATAAGTTTAGATTAAGAAAATAAAACGTGTAGTGTCTATTATTGTTGTGAAAGGGATCGCATAGGTATTGGATTGTGTGGATATACGAACGCGAAAGAGAAAATATACAATTATTTCTATTTGGTAGTATACGACCCTCAGAGAGCTCTTTTAGGGTAGGGTGATTCTCGAACAAAAATCGGTCAGGCAGGAATTTTCAGTAAAGCCTATTAAATGACGATCTATTCGGTCCTTTGTTAGATTTAGTGGTAAAGTTTATATTGTTATTTATTGTAGTGATGTGTGAAGTGTCGTATATTGGTGTTAGGTGTAAGTTATAAAAAAACCCAGTTTTGTTCATTTTCGAGATTTAAGAAGTAGGTGTCTGAGAACATAAATAAAAGAAAAAAAAAATAATAGAGTGAAGATTGTAAAAAAAAACATAATAAAACAGAAAGAAGAAAATAACAAAAGTTGGTAATAATTAATTATATTTTTTTTTTAAAGATTTAATAGTCGAAGAATTGTTAACATAAAGATACTTACCAACAGAATTGAATCTAGCTCTATTGTAAAATATAAGTGAAAAGAAAGCGGAAGTGAATTTTGCTCAGGCCGGAAATAAAAAGATTTTGTAATTAGTGTTTGTTTGTTCATATATGTATGTAGGGTTTTATTGTTTTTTAAGGTAGTCAATTAAGTTAATGTTTGGAGTTTTAGTGTTATAAGAGATCATTAATGTCTAGTGTTATCTATATTATAATAAATTTGATTTTGTTGTAAAAAAATGGTAAAAATTATGATTGAGTAAATCTTTTGTTGGGGATTGTTGATGGAGAGGATGTGATGGACGGGTAGTGGGGTCCGCGATAAACTTCGGGTGGATGAAATGCGGCCAAGGTTGGGAATGGGCGATTGAAGATTTACATCTGTCTTCCTATGGGTGCTGGGTTCGTTCATTGTGAAATAGGTTTTTGTGTTTTTTTTTTTGTTAATTTTTTATTTTGTGGCGAATCTTGGCCATCGCAAGGGTTGAGAACCGCTCCCAGAGATGATGCCGCGTGAGTTAGTCGGATTAATGGGGTCTAGAGGCCGACACAAGGTTCGTAACAATTATTGGTGTCTAGGCAAAAAAATATTAAATATTATACAACTTGTATTTGGTAAAAATAGTATTGTTATTGAAGTACAAAATCTGTGCGTGACACAAAATCGATTTTTATACCTGGGTCACCATGATCAGAGTAAAATTGTCCATATATGGTACGAATAGTTTGGATATCAAAACATATCTTTAAAAAGTGGGTGCGATGGAACAAATCTAGTTTACCGACGCAGCTCCAATTAAAAAATAAAGTATTTTTATTTGGAGTTGCGTCGGTAAACTAGATTAGTTCCGAAAAGTCCAAATGTTGACCAAAAAGGTTGGGTATTTATCTGTCATCTGGAGAAAATTGGGCTCGATTGGATGAGTGTGATGGAACCATCAACTTTAGGTACATGTGTACCAGAGATCAGCAATGAATCGCTTTTTCGCTACTCATAGTGACTCATGAAATTTTAAGTATAAGTGAGTAGAAATCATTTAAACTCAACTACTCTGATTCACTCACACTCACAAATATGAGTGTGACGTCGACTCATACTCACACATTTAAAAATGACCTCAATTTGATTTGTAATTTCAGGAAAATACTTATAATACTCATATTGATTCAGCTCATTTAACTCATCCAAGTATATTTACAAGTTTAGTCATTTAACAGTTTCTAACTAGTATAAAATGTATAAAAATATAAAAAAGCATAAAATTGTAAGTTTATACAGAAACATTTTGGGGAAATTACATTTTTTTATTATTATTGATATTTATGAGCAGGTTGTAAAAAATGGATAGAAATAGTGAGATAAAGGAAAAAATAAATAGCGGAGTTTTCCAATTAGTGAAAAAACGTAAGGGTGAGTCCACAATGGGCTTGTGGACTCACATTTTGCTTCGCTTATACACATTGAGTTCTGTTGAATCTAAATCAACCACTACATAAATGTTCTAAGTATGAGTACGATGAGTAAAATCAAACTTCTGAGTGAATATGAGTTTCGATCGAATTACAATAAGTATGAGTGCGTATAAGTACAAGAAATTATGAGTCATGATTCGGCTCTACTCACTTTTTCACTACTCATTGCTGATCTCTGATGTGTACCAAATTAAATAATTTTTATTTTGACAAATGTTTTGGAAATATTTTTAATATGTTTTTTAAAGTGCTTATTCATTAATGGTGTTATTTCGATATATACACTGAACTCCAAGAATTTGATGAGATCGGGAAAATTATTGATTGCTTTTCTAATATGAGATTTCAGCTTATATGTATAAAAAAAATCTTGCGGATTTACTGTTTTTCTATTAATTTCAATTATTGTGAAAGAACTCCAGTCCTTGCTGAAAACGGCGGTATATTTATATAAAAAATAAAGTGTTGTATTTTGGGGCGTGGCAAACAAACCAAATTTTACAGTTTATGAAACTTCATTGATATATTTTTTATGCTAGGGCATGAATGGTGCAAATTTTTTTGTTTTGCATTTGATTCGATCTAGTACAATATAACATGTACATATGTGAAAAAGAAAAAACGGGGCCCAATTTGAGGCGTGCCATAAGTCACTTTATTTAAATCTGGAAGTTTACATTTTTAAAAGGGCTGTTTTGCAGAAGGGCATTAGGGGAGAAGGATAGGAAATTGAAGCAATAACAAAATTACAAAATATTTATGACACTGTTTGTGCTTTCAATGTTATTCTTTGGCGTTGCATTGTGGTTTACATGATTAGGGCCTTAATAGATTTAGACTAATCCGACATGCTCTGGTATTCGCACGACTTAAAATCGCATACGCCAAATTTATTTAATGGTGATCTGAAACTCGTACCTTTGGCTTGCGATTTGCGTAGTTTCTTAAAAATATTCTATTTCCCTTGAGCATACTTTTGCAATTTGAAGTCACCAAAATTCTTGCTATTGCAATTTATAGAGCACCTTTTATGCGAGTTGAAGTCAGAATCGCAACTGTTAAGCGTTTTGCGATAGTCAGAACATGCCCGTCTGTTTAGGCTGAAGTTGCAATTTTATTTTAAAACTCAGTTTTCGTGAGATTAGTAAACTAAGTGCTAAAAAATATCCTTTGAATATTGCAAATATTACCTTTGACATCACTTTAAATTTAAATGTTTTAATATTTGAAAATACACTTCGAATTTAAGAAAACATTAATTTAGCCTTAGTTTCTAAAACACTATTTTCATGCAAATTTTGGAAATGTGAAAAAAATTTTGTGTAAAAAATTTCTTAACGAAAAATGTAGGGACTTACAAAATCCCATTAATATTTTTTAGATAATTATCTAGAAACATTTAACATTTTTCAAAAACTATCCTTCGTATTGTCATTCATGTACTCTTTTCCCCGATAACAGTACATTCCGCAATGCTAATTCATTTATTTACGTAATAATAGTAAGCAATGGCTCACCAAATATTCCAAATAGAATAGATTTAAAAAAAATTATGATAACAAACGTATAAATTAGGAGAATAAAAATAGGAGAAAACACTTTATTTACTTTTTATAAAATTTTAGATACATATAAAAAAGAAAATATCTTTGAAAACGCAAATTTCCATCGCCAAATGGACGTTTGACGAAAAATCGCAATATCTACGTATTTTAGTGTAATTTATTTTTGTGTATTTTAGTTGACCTTTTAATTAAAATATTATTTAAATTTTCCAATTTTTTTTTGTTGTTAAGTACTATTTATTTTTAAATCTATTAATTTTTTACTATTAAGTAAAAATTTGTAAGCCAATTATGGCCCATAGGCTAGGTTACTGAAATTTAATAAATAAAACAAGCAGTGTCCTTAGAAATTTGTTAATACTTATGTTTTTGTGGAATAGATCCTAAGTTTATTACAAAAATATATATTTTTTATTAAATTTTAAGTGAAAGTAAAAACATAGAAACAATAATCAAGTGATACCAAAACGCCAGTCATTTTTCTGGCCAGTTAAATCGCGAATTTCAATATTTCTTGTGCGCAGAACACCTTTTGCGTGTTTTGAAATCACTTTAGCAAAAAGTGATTTCAGATAAACCCTTGATAGTTGTTTTAATATCAGGCCTATTTCCAATAACGTGGTTTTCAGATCACATATGTGTTTTTTGGTGTTCTGAAAATCACACCGTTTTTGTGTTGTTTTGCGGAGTGCTTTCGGTAATTAAAAACACACCGAAAAACACAAAACCGGAACACCACACTATCATACGTTTGATTTTTAAAAGTACATGTGGTTTCTGAAATCACTTGATTTTAAATAGTTATTTTCAGAACAGGATTGTATATTTTATTATTATAAACATATTGTAGTCATATCTCAAAAAAAAAAAAAAAAAAAAAATAAGAAAAATGCAATTCAAGTTTCCAAAATGTACATTTGTGTACTGATTCAGTTTAAGATAAAACACTGATATTATTTTTACATATAGAGAAGGTATGAACCCAGCTAGCATTTTAAATAGTCTAGGAGTCTACTGGTAATCTAATGACGAGTGTTTTTAATCGTCGACGAGCTCATTTTTAAATTGTGGACGATTCGTCGCACGGGAGAGACTGTTACACGTGCTGAATCTTCCATAACACAGCAAACGACTCTTATATTAATCCTAAAGGGAATCGTTTGTGATGTTTGTAAAGATTATCTAACGAATCTTTCAAAAAGCATGCCAAGGGTCGTATGAGACTCACGTACGGATTATTTTACGACTCGTGAAATGCTCAGCCGTATAACTGAGCTAAATAAGGGCATCAAGCGTGTTTTTCATGTCAAAACTTCTAATTTTCATACAATTTATATCAAACAAACCTTAAGGTCGGGAAATCAACACCATCCTGTCGGAAAATCTTATTTTATAGATCCTTAGGGTGGTTTGTTTTATTGAAATTGTATTAGCAATAGAATTTTCATATTTCAAAAACGCTCTTATTAAGATATCTCAGTAATTCTTATATGACTCTTACTGAGAGTCGCAAAAGGTTCATTCCAAGATTAAAAAACGAGCGTGTCAAAAATATATAAAAAAAGTAATAAATAAAAAAAATGTAGATGTTTTTTTTTTGTAACTCGTCAGATAATCATCAGAAGACTCTTTTAGGAGTTGTATATTGAACATAATCGTCTAACAAACAGCCTATGCTAGCTAGGAAGGAACACTTTTCTTAAGTTACTTAAAATTTTTGGGATATGACTACGTTGCAATAAAGTGGTGATATGTATTTACTATTGTTTTTTAATCTTATGATCTTTCCATCTACTTAGAGACGAAAAGTGTGGAAGGTTTAATTTCAGTATATTTCGCATAAACCTGTATGCGGAAGAAGATTTATTAAAAATACTTTGAGCAAGGCTTGTCTCTTGATCATCCCAACGAGCATTTGTTGTCCTTTTTCGTTTAATAAGCATTTTACAGAAAGTTTTTTCGTTGGCATTTATATCTAAATTGTCAACTTCGGCTTCTATAGATTTTTTGTTTCTCACTTTTATTTCCAAAGTGTTAAGCCTTCTTGTCAAGCTTCTGATTTTTTTCTTCAAAGTAATTTTTTCCTGCCTCAAAGCTTTAAGTTTTTTAAACGTACTAGAGTATTTCTTTTCATAAAGTTCTTTCGTTTTCATAATTTGATGGCAATTTGTGCACAATGTTGTTGGTGATTCTGCTCTCTTAAGTTTAATTTGCGGAGTTTCAGAAGGACTTATTTCAACAACTGTTGTTTCCAAAGAGTTGTGCGGAGTTTCATAAGAAGTTAAGTCAACATCTCTTCTTTCCAACAAGTTGCCTTTTTCTTTACATATGGCCTCTGTTTTGTCGGTTAGGTATAAGGTGGGCAGCGCACCTTTCTTCAAATATTTCTTTCCAATAAAAAATGGTGAAAAGTGTCTTTCGCATATATATAGTATCCGTGATCTTTCCAAATAGGATTCGTTAAAGTTGCACTTTTCCAACCATGCTTTAAGCAATGTGGTTTCAAGATATGGAAAACGAAAGAGTTTTATATTTGGAACCTTTCTTTTAGATATGCCACAATGCGGTACACAACACTTATTACCTGATACGGATGATACCTTCTTTTTGCTGTCACTTTTAAGATCGGCAGTAGTTTGACTTATTTCCATAGACAATGAACTTATTTCGGTCATTATGAAATTATTTATTAAAATGATTTGTTTATTTTTAGTCTGCTAGAATGAAGCACATTGCAATTTTTTTTTTTTTTTGAAAAATATTCGAGTTTGAAGGAATGCAGTGTTGCCAAAAGATTTTTAAATACCTACGCCAGGCGAATTCATGTAGTCGGTGGGGTCGATTCTACAGCAATAACAACACCAAAAACAACCATGTATTTTTTTATTGCTTTCGTTGATCGATATGTCAAAAACACAAGCAACTTTTGACATTTCTCTCCCTAAGTAAGAAAAAAAATTAAAGTCAATTTTATTAAATTTTAATAAGTGCTTATGTTTACTTTATCAAGTCTAAGCTAAAAATCGAGTTTACGGGGCACACGAAAAAAAATTGGAACCCCTCTTGAATTAAAAAAGAAAAAACCAAAATTAATATTTAAAGGTAATTGTGTAAGCAAAACGAAAATAACAAAATTTAAGTCAGGCGGGGCTTATGAGGCCCTCTGGGGCAAAAAAGTGGACACACCCATACTTATACACTATGTGTGGGTACTCAAATTAAAGGTAATAGCCGGCTGCAATCTTGAGCAAATTATCTTTAATTTGAGTACCCACACATAGATATTAGTGGGGCACTTTTCTGCCCCAGAGGTCCCCAGAAGTCTCACCCGCCATAAATTTTATTATTTTCGTTTTTCTTACACAATCGCCTTTAATTTGAGTACCCACAAATACCACTAAGTGGGCGGTCAGTTTTTTGTGGGTCCAAGGGCCTCAGCCCCCTTAAATTTTAATTTCGGGGTTTTTTTTAATTCTGAATTGGGTGTTATATCATTTATTTTTTTCGTGTTCCCCGTAAACTGAATTTCAGCCCCAAGTCAATGTTAGATGTAAAAACTAAAAATTTTATATATGTATATATACATGTTTATGTATGTATTCTAATTAACATAAAAAGTTTTATCTTGCTATCATCTGAAAAGTTTCTAGCAAGAGTAAAAAATCTCTCCCACAAGATCAACTCTATATTTTGATTCCACGCGATGCTCAAAGATTTTCAGTTTTTTGTATTTTGCAAATAAAACTACATACTAAAAGATTTTTCTTTGCAATTTTATTTATTTATTTCCAGAGTAATAATAAAAGCCTAATTTGGCCAAAAAACGTTACTGAGCTCTCATTTCAAGATATATAAATAAATATAGATATATTAAATAAAAAAATAAGTACATGTATACATATGTATATCTACATATACGTATGCTATATACATACAAATATATGTACATGTACATATGGATACACATACATATAAATATATACTGCCGTATTCATAAAAAATAAAATTGATTTCAAACGTATTTTAAAACTAAATATCCATTTTAGTTTTTTATGAATACGGCAGAAAGTATATAAAAATAATAGATACATTTATGAATTAAGGATTTTAGAATTTGGAAATTGATTGGCATATTATTATAGGAAAATACATTTTTTACATACCTCTATATTAACAAAGATGACTAAAGGTCGGTATTCCCTATCCTACATAATCGTACGATTCTTTCACACGAAAATCTGACGGAATTCTATCCGACATAAAGAAAATGTCTGCAAAATCTGCTGTCAATGCCGCACTATCCCACAAAAAAGATGCAAACTCAAATTACTCAGCTGATTTACAAGAAAATGCAAGAATTATTCTAAAACAAATACATACACTATAAAACAATAATTAAGTATGAAAAAATATTGAGGGGAATTGTCAAATATGCTTTGGTTTTTATTAATAAATAAATCAGCTTGTTTTAAACTATTATAAAAATTCGTAAAAATTAACTATTTGGGCCCCTATGACGACCCAACGGTAAATACGATAGCTTGATATATGAAAAAAAAAACAAAAGTGCAACTAGTTAAAAGTAAATACCACGCAGTATATTTCTAGCTAAATACTAGTTACTTTCTCTGCAGGGAGGCCAATGAACTTACAACCAGCGTTGCCACGACCAAAAAAAATTGTAACAAAATGTGTTATTATATCATTAAAGTGCACAATTGAGCTAACTTATGCGGTAGATATTTTATTTATATGTTTTTATATATATGCTTTTAACAATGGCCATCTACACTTCAAAGTATACACCTTTTATGGTTAAGTTGTTAGTCTGTTAAAGTTTAAGCTTCTCAAAAATTATTTTTAAGCTTCTCAAAAATTATTTTTAAGGGTCAAAAAAGCGGAGCGGGTAATTCTTGCTCCAAAACAAAAAATTGGTTATTATTGTTTTGAAAAAAAAGCAACCAAAATGGAAAAAAGTACACAAATACATATTGGAAAAATAGTAGCTTCTGGGAATTTTAGTTCTCAAGTTGATAATCATTTGTATTATAAATTTCTATATTAATTAGAAATTGTATTATAAGTAATTTTACAATTTATAAAGCTTTCATACATTAATAGTGTTATTCCTTCAATATTTTCCAGGAATATTTTCTAAGCACTATCATAATTTTTTGTAATTTTAATGTATAAAATATTGTAAATTGTAAATTTTATGTATTAAACAAAAATTATGATAGTGCGAAGAAAATATTCCTGGAAGATATTGAAAGAATAAGACTGTCCCGTGTCTATTACCATATTAATACTATTAAATGCAACTATGTTAGCATCATTCAGCAATACCAAAAACATATGACATTTGCGCATAGCTCGAACAAAAAAGAAGAAGCATTTTTTAATCAGCAAAGCGAAAAGAAAAATATTCGGAAAAAAGGTCTCGAGAGAAAAAGTGAAACTCTGAAAAAAGGAAAAAAGTGTATAATTTTATTTTAATATAATAAAATTTCATTAAAGTTTAAAAAAGTATTAAATTTTGTTAAACTAATCAACTAAAAGTAAGCTTGTGTTAGAAAAAATCAAATTAAAAAGTGACAAATTTTTCTGAACAGTCTTCGTCTTCGTGAAAAAATTCAGACTACGTGCATGAAATTAAATACACACAAGACAAAGAAAAAAATATATATAAATTTATTTTTCTTGAGGGTGACGGAAAAAATATATAATAGAAAATTCAAATAAATTATTTTTTTTTAAAAGGTGATAATTTGAATAAATTATTTTTATAGGTGAAAAACAGCAAAATTAAGCAAAGTCACAGAAAAAAAGCAAGGAAAAAAACAAAAAATTCTTTGTTTCTTCACAAAAATAAAAAAAGGTGTGATTTATAATGAGTGCTCAACCCAGTCCCGCGTGTATGACTCCACAAGGTGAACAGGAAAAGGTAAGTTTTAATAAAAATATGTGCCGATTAATACAAATATTAAAAAATAACGATAAGAAATTTCTGAAAAAGGGATATATGTAAATATTTTTTTTTGGCTCAGACAGCTGCTATTTTCTGGGACTAAGGCTTAGTCACAAAATACACTAGTATGTATTTCTACTTTCTGGTTTAGGTCTTTTCTGTGTATTTATTTTGCCCTTATATTCCTCTTTTAAGATTGTTGTTGCATTTATAACGGTTGCCAGGTGTTATGGGATGAGAGATAAAACAAAAATGGTTTCCTTTATTTTGGTTGCGTTTCCCTTTTTCGTTTTTCTTTAAAAGTATTTTTTTTTTGTTATGTACCTACCTACCAAAAAAAGAACTATGCTTACTATTTATATAAAATCAATTTCTTTTAAATAAAAAAATATCAAAAAAGTATCAACGACCTGAAATTGTGCAAAACCTTCATTAAAAGCAGGCATAAACAACAGCAATAGTATTTACATATATGCATAACAATAATTAATCAAATATAATAACAAAACAATAAAAACAACTACCACCATCTTAACTTTATTCAGCACATAAAAAATTCGTTTAGAATAGTTGTAGTAATGCTAAATTAGCGATTTAAAAAAATTAAGTCTTCTGATAGGTATCTTAATTTGTTAAATACAATGCATTTAAGTTTTGATATGCATAATACTATACAGTTTGGCATAAAAATCTAGCTTACCAAAGTTAGAGAAATTGACTCCAAAATTTTACCACAAGGAAAACTATTCGCTGTGAGTTCAAAATAAAAATATATGTAAAAAAAAGAATAATTTGCTTGCTATATTTAACCATTTAAAAGGTACTGCAATATATGTAAAAAAGAATAATTTGCTTGCTATATTTAACCATTTAAAAGGTACTGCATTAAAAAAAGAGTTTAAAGTCAAACAAGGACCAGTCTCATATACATTTAACATCAATGTAAGAGTAGGAGTCGGAGTTGGATTCGGAGTCGGACTTAAAAAATTTCAGCGGTTTGGGGTAGGAGTCGGTGTTAGCATTTTTTTTCACGACTCCACAGTTCTGATGATATGTATGCGAAATTATATGCAAACATTGTATAAAAAATTAATTTACGATGTAATTTTCGATACAATTTTTAAGCAAAAACTGTTCTTCGGATATATAAAATATCTACTTATTTTATTTAATCTTACGGAAAAACATGCAATTGCACCTTATTACACACCCTACTGATAACTGAGTGTTGCGAGTTCAACTTCCGCCAGAGACTGGTCTGTTTCAGTACAATGGGCCAAAGGTTACTATTGCTCTGAAAATTTAAGGTAGAATTAACATAATAGGTATGTAAATGCATTTTAAAAAAATTTATAAGCGGTTTTCACCCTTGATAGTAAAGTCATTTGTAGACCTTGTTAATCTTAGTAATTTAGTTACTAATATTTACAACATTGCAACAACAAAATGTATTACACTACAATTTATTATGACGTGGTTGAAAAATATTTCAAAAAGCTGTAGTAAACACGTGTTAATTTAACAGAATAAAACAGTTAACGAAAAATTAAGTCTCTTTCTCTCTTTCAGCAAATTCAGTTATTTACAATACATACAAAAAGGGAATCACGCTTTGTAGTATAAAATCGTATTAAATAAAGCAGATTTGTACACTTAATACACAGTAAAAAACGCTATAAATTACTATTAAATACTTAACTTTTGTTAATATTTCACATAAATATAAATGCTAAACAGTAAATATGTATGTAAGAAAAAAATATTTAAAAAGTTAATTTATTAAAATTTAATGTTGATAAGTATGCAATTTTAAAACCTTATAAAATGTAATGAATTTCTACTGATTATACATTAAGAACAAGGCGAATTCATAAAGGTGATCGCATCATGAGAAAGAGTTATGCTAGCTATCCCTTTTTTTAAATAATGTGTATTTTGTTTTTGTAAAAAGTTAGAGTGAATGCCAAAATTATTTGTTGAAAATATAAACAAGGGAATTTTTTTGTTTCTAAAATATACACAATTGCTTTAGAAGGCAAATCTTTATTGTGGCTCCACTTATTCCTTACGCACTTTTAATTCATTGATCTTATATTTTATATTTACTTTTCTTAAAACAAATTCTAAAAAAATTGTTTTTATTTTAAATTTAGTTGTACGAACGAAAGAATTCTTTTGAACACCAGAAATTGGTAGTAACTCTCGCCCCTTTTTTTTTTTTTTTTTTTGTTGTACAAGTGGGTAGCTTCTTTATATTTTTTAAATGTAATCGCAGGGTGAAAAGAATGAGGTCTAATAGAAAAAAAGCTCTGTCACTTGCAGTCCTATTAATATTTACTTTGGGATGTTTCGAAAACAACTGGAATATTTAGTCAATTCACAAGGTATCCTAACATGTCATATTGTCAAAATGTCCTAATATTTCACAATGGTTTAAAAATATTGTTGTACGGCTCAGCGCTGGACTTTTCTGATTAATTACGACAGCACAATAAACACAGCAAGCAACGTTCTATTTATTTAAGACAATTTTTGTTAACAAACCAACAACAATATTTTTAAACCATTGTGAAATATTAGGACATTTTGACAATATGACATGTTAGGATACCTTGTGAATTGACTAATTATATTTGTCTTAAAAATGCTTAATATAACCATAAATAATAAAAAACAAACATAGTATTTGTGCTGCTGTAATGCCTTGAAATTAATAATATTTGCTTGTTAATTAATATATCATATACATACATATATCTTAAAACACTAAATTAAAGCCAATTAAAAAAAAAAAAACGAAATACATATGTATACATATACATATGGAAAGAAATAACAACTTTGCAAAAAAAATATCCAAAAAGTTCGGGAATTTCGTATTTTTTAATAAAGTATTTTATTAATTTTAAACAGTTTTTGAATTTTCTTTTTAAGTCAAATTAGACTTTTGCTTTTAGAATCTGTAGATATATGTATCTTTATGTAGTAATAACTCTAGTATTATAAAGTTACAGATATGTATATTTAGGAATATGTGCATACACATGTACAAATTTACAAAATTATTAAAAAATCTACAATTGTTACTAACCAAAGGGCTAAGTAAAACAAATATATCGTTACCTAAAACGCAAAAAACCCTATCTAATATTTAAACAATTTTACAGGAAAAGAAAAAAAACTATTTAAAATGGTAAAAAGATAAATTGTTCTGTTTATAATAAATTATTCTTCTATTTTTCTTGTAAAACCTACCAGTGGTTTTGATAAATAACAATATTGCATATAATGCAAACTGTTAGTTATGTCTTTTAGTGTTTATTGTATTATATTTTGTAGATAGGGCTTTTTGTTATTTGTTAATAAAATCGCTAATTTTTGTCGAAAGATTCTAAAATTCGTTGAGGACATTTGTGTTGATGCAATACATCAGAATCAATGAAAAAGTCGACTTTTAATTTTCGGTTAGTTAGGGCCTTTTGCGTTTTAGCTAACGATATGTATGTATGTAAAATATTAAAGAATATGACAGCAAAAGTTCATAAATTTATTATTTTCCTTCAATTTAAGCGTTTTTTTCTGTTTTCTTAAAGAATAATCAACCAGGCATTTTTGTAGACAATTGACAACACCTTTGTCTATTGAAACTGACATATTTGTTTTGTTTTTATTTTTATTGTATCTAGCTGTAGTTTTGTCTCGTTTATGATTGTGTGCTGGTTTCGTTTTTCAATTGATGTTTTGTTGTTATTATTTAGTTTTTGTTATTGCATGGGTAGTGGGTTTTTAACACAATTGGCAATAGGGATGATAAATGCAATTTTAGATTTCGCAACTATTCCCCTTTAAAATGGTAAAATTTTGATAAAAAAAAAGTATTCACAAGTATAAATACCTAGTTTAATTAAAAAATTTTAAATCCAAATATTTTTGGTTTAATTCAAAGTTTGTTCATATGTATGTGCCTACAATATACCTACATATCGATCCTTTATTGCAACGTAGACATATCTCAAAAATCAAATTATTGAAATTGTATTGGCAATAGTATTTTCATGTTTTAAAAACGCTCCAATTAAAAACGCTCCTATTAAGGTAGCTCAGTAATTGTTATATGAATCATACAGAAAGTCACAAAAGGTTCGTTCCAAGATTAAAAGACGAGCGTGTTAGAAAATGTTTAAAAAAGTAATAAGTTAAAATTGTATAGGTATGTTTTTTTTATTACACTTGCATTTTTCGTAGCTTAAGGTACCCAATAAGTAGGTACTCAAATTTTAAAAATTCGAGTGTTATAAATATTACTGGAATCCAGCTTTAATTTATGCCATTTTTCAAGTAAAATTCCAGTTCATACAAAAATTTTTGAAACTATCACCTTAAACTGTCCCCTTAAATGCAAAAGGGCGTAACAGCACTACTTTTTTACAGAAGAAGCAAAAAACTTTACAAAATCAATAACAACAAGGTGTATATGGCGTTTGAATTTCTTGAATAAAGCGCCATTTTAATAAAACGAACAATAATCAATCAAAATGTTGTTACAGCCTTGTTAATTTTTGGTGACGATATTTTTTTCTTTTGTATTGCTTAAGCTATCAAAAAAAAAAAAAATATTTGTGAACAAATATTTGTAAATATTTCCGTGTGCTAGAATGGAGGATTTTAAACTTTTGAAAAAAATGGACCCATTAATTTACTTAGAGCCACTTTTTGGGTTAGAGATTAGCGATTAAATTAACTTTAATCTCCGTATTAACTTTTTGAGTTGTATTTTTTAAACTTTTTTTGCTAGTTTAAGCGGCCAATGGTGGTGGTTTAAACCTAATATTTAACTGTCAATATACACATGTTTAACATAAACAGCTGTTGCAAAAATATAAACAAAAAACTATTTTAAGAAAATTAAAATATGTATATATTTTTATTTCTTTATTTTTTCTCTTAAACTTTTTCTTTAGTAATTCTTTAAACACTTGTAGCTTGTAAACAATATTGAATTCGGTCATTTTCTTCTTCTTCTTTGAAAACATCCATGTTGTTTTGATAAAAAATTTGACATTGGCACAAAAATTTTGCCATTTATTTGTTTTCAGTATGGTAGCACTACATGGTTTAAGCCACCACCCAAAAATATCAAATTCAATTAATGCTAGTTAAACTTAATTCTCAGATTAGCTAATTATAGAATAAGATTAAGTTTAATCTCAAACCCAAAAAGTGGCTCTTAGAGGGCATTTACACGGTGTCTTTTCATAATTCATAAAAACCAACATGAAAACTCGTTTGGTGTCTGTTTGACAAACCCTCTTTCTTCTCTAACCCGATCGCCTACAAACAAAACAGACGTGTCTGTTAGACATGTCTGAAAAGGCACCGCGTATACTCTCTCTTAGTGTATTTCCAATAACTTTCCGTAATAACTTTATTGAAGTTTATTAAAAATACCAACTTAATGATCCAGTATTTTTCGAAAAGGTGTGATTTAAAAAAAAGTATATATAAAGAATTTTTATTACTACAGTATTTCTGACAAATTAAAATTTTTTTACCAAATTTTTTATTAAAATTTTAAAACATGAACTGTAAAAAATTGGTACATTTTTATATTAATTGTACCACATTTTTCATCTCTGTACTCTGAGTAAATATCGTTTGACGAGTGTTTAGACGTAAGACAAATGAATAACCAAACAAGGTCAAACATTGCCCACAAAACTTTAATGACAAATAACTTTTCTTAAAGCAGATATTTTTTTTTCTTTTTGACCATCGTCTTATTTTCACTAATATTGTACATACCTAGAATTATTTTTATTTTAAATAAAATAAAAGCGCAATAATTACCAAACTAAAAAATGGTGATTTTTCCTAAGTAAGTTTTTCGATTCTATTAAAAATAATAAGAAACGCATTAATGGACTCACACTTCACTCGGTAAATTGGTTAAATTTCAAAATTATAAAATTCAACTTTTAAAAAGTAAACCTTTATTTTTGCGGTAGTTAATAAAATTAAAATAACTTTTAAAATAAAAATTTCTTTTGGAACAAATTTATAATATGTGCACTCACCAATTTTTTAAAATTTTTTAAAAAAAAAAAACGCTTTGACTTTGTGTTCGTGTTAAACTATTTTTGGACAAGAAGCTTTTAGTTTGCAAGCTATAGAGCTTAAAGTTTGAAATTTTAATCATTAATATCTTCTGCGTGTATCGTATTTATACAAAATATATCAGTGCATCAATAACACTGTGTCACAAATTTTCAACATAGTCGTCACCAAATGAATCTGACACCTAATCTTTATGTAAAATGATCTGCTGAATACGAACGGTAACGCTGTGGAAATCTTATGAGTGGTAAAACGGTACTCTATTTAATAGCATGTTATGTACCATAATTTACATTGTTATATCGATGTTTTGAGAAAATGGCATTTTTAACACATTAAAAATTATGGGTTTCCTTAATAATTTATTAATGGGTCAATTACACTACGTGACATGTTTTTGAGCAAATGTATCTGACACTTAATCTTTATGTAAAAGTGTCTGCTGAATCCGAATGTGAGTCAGAATGGTCAAAAGTAGAACAGTTTTTGAGATATTCTAAAGTAGCCGTTATTTCTGTTTTTAAAAAAGACGTTGTCACTTAAATGCAAATACATATCTTTAAAAATATTAGACAGATGGCCTATTTTTTAAATAAAAGATAATAAAATTACTATAACAACCATGGGTCGTTTGTGAAGGGTTTTTTAAAAAAAATAAACGGCCAAGTTTATTAAAATCAAAAATAATGTGTTATATTATAACTAGCGTTAAAGCCTGACGCGACCCGGTCAGGCAGGAATAGCCCCTCGTGCCGTCCATAGACCGAAAATAAAAAATCTGGTTTCGTTACGATCTTTCGCGGAGAAAGTTCTTTAATAATGACAAATTTCATCTTCCTTTGTCATCAGATGGCTTCAGAAAGTTGCGGAAAGAGAATAGGACATATACACAAACATCCGGGCATACTAAGAAATTATATAGTCAATTCACAAGGTATCCTAACATGTCATATTGTCAAAATGTCCTAATATTTCACAATGGTTTAAAAATATTGTTGTACGGCTCAGCCGCTCAGCGCTGGACTTTTCTGATTAATTACGACAGCACAATAAACACAGCAAGCAACGTTCTATTTATTTAAGACACTTTTTGTTAACAAACCAACAACAATATTTTTAAACCATTGTGAAATATTAGGACATTTTGACAATATGACATGTTAGGATACCTTGTGAATTGACTAATAGATTATAAAAAAATATTACATTACTAAACTTTTTACAATTTAAGTTAAATAAATCGTATATAAAAAAATCGCTTGTCCAACAATTTTATTTTAAATTTACGAGTCTAGGAAATTTATAAATGATTATTCTACGATTGTAAACAGTGGATCACAGTGAAATTGGTCCGCCTTCGATTAAGAACTTTAAAAATGTAAAAAATCTACTAAATGAAAAGCTAAAGAAGAATAAAAGGGCTAAATTGTTTAATTTAGTTAATATAAAATATAGAAAACAAGTTGATATTAAACAAAGTGAAAGGAAATTTATGTCACAATAACGGAACTTTTCCATATTTAACTTTGATTTTTATTTATAATTACTTACAAAGTGACTCATGCTTGCGGCAGTTGCAATAGCCCACATACAACACTTGAAATTAAAAATTTAATAATTGACCATTAAAAAAGTGAAAAAAGTCAGAGAGAAATAGCAAAAAATGAGAGCCCTCACTACTATAGCAAATATCAATAATCGTTTTTTAAAAGGAGGGACGAATAATAACTAAACCAAAAACTAGCAACAAAAATCTTTTAATAGAGCGCCAAGTAGGACGAATGGTCAGAAAATTGAAGATTTAGTCAAGGCTGAATGCACCCAAACTAATATAAGCTGAAGCCTCAAAACCATCCAAAGATTTTTACGAAGGAATGCATTTAACAGTAGGATTGCACGTAAGAAGTGGTTTGTTAGCAAAAAAAATTAAAAAGATTTGACTGCTGTTTGAACACAGTTGCGCTGAAAAAGACTTTTCAAGAAACTCCTTTTCGGGTCAGACGGAAGAGTTACCGACTGGGAAAAACCTAACCACTGGGAAAAGCCTTTGTTTGACATCACTTGTGATTCGCGTCATGCTGTCATGTTATTTTTGTTTAGTATTGTTTGGCATTTCATAATACAAATCGTTCAACTTTATTACGAAAATTCACGTTCTGTGAGGAATGTGTTTCGTGCACTTCGCTCAACTTATGGTCAACATAATCGGCCTACTGAGCGTACTATTCGCAACACCATCACCCATTTTGAGACCCAGCATTCATTATTGGATAATATTCGACCGAATAGACCACGACCAGCACGCTGTAAAGAAAATATAGCGGCCGTAGCTGAGAATGTATTCGAAGACCGTGGAGAGTCGATTTGACGCCGTTCGCAGCAACTCGGACTGACGTATGGAACGACTTGGCACATTTTACGTCGTGATCTTAAATGGAAAGCGTACAAAATACAGCTTGTGCAACAACTGAAGTCGCTCGACCTTCCCAAGCGACATCGCTTCGCTCTATGGGCTCTTGAAAAGTTCCAAGAAGATCCGACGTTTTTGAGGCAAATTTTGTTCAGCGATTCGGCCAATTTCTGGCTCAATGGGTATGTAAACAAACAAAATTGCCGCATTTGTGACGAAGAGCACCTGAAGAGATTCAAGAACTGCTACTTCATCCAGAAAAAACAACGGTTTGGTGTGGTTTGTGGACCGGTGGAATCATCGGTCCATATTTCTTTAGAAATGATGCCGGTGCGAACGAAACCGTCAATGGCCATGATAACCGACTATTTGATGCCTGAAATTGAAGCCTGTGATCTCGGCGACATTTGGTTTCAGCAAGACGGCGCCACTTCCCACACATCGCATCCATCAATGGATTTATTGAGAGAACACTTCGGTGAGCACATAATTTCCAGTTCTGGGCCGGTCGATTGGCCACCAAGATCGTGTGATATCACACCGTAAGACTATTTCCTGTGGGGATATGTAAAGTCTAAAGTTTATGCGGACAAACCCGCTTCGATTCAGGCCTTGAAGGAAAACATCACGCGTGTCATTCGCCAGTTACCTGTCGAAATGTTCGAACGAGTCATCGAAAATTGGACTCAACGGATGGACAATCTGCGACGTAGCAACGGCCAACATTTGATAGACATAATCTTCAGAAAATAAATGCCAAAGAATGTTCTTTCAAATGAGCACATTCCCCATTTAATTTGAATTTTCTGTGTTTTTTTCTTTAAGAAAGTAGGGAACCTCGAAATGGATCACGCTTTATAAATATATGAATGCAATTTTGTATAGCAATTTACCTTAGTCAAAGAACCTATTTAAAAAACTCGCTTCTATCTAGCCTAGAATCAAACCATGCCTTTGATGTTTTACAATTTAGTGATCTTGCTTTCTTTGTGGAACTTGAGGCAAAGTCAAACTGCTGCATACGAGGAATATTAGAAGGCGTTTATCTTTTTTTCACTAAATTTATTTTTGGAGATTCTACAGACTGTTGCGCACTAGTGTAATTGAATTAGGCCTAACGCAGTCCATATTTAACTTATCAGGAGAGTCTTGCAATATTTTTTCTAGCAATAAATATTCTTTATCTTCCTGATTATCATCGACACTTGATTCGGACTTAAGAATTGAAATTATCATGGTTCATATCCATACATATCATATCCAGTAATACTTAGCTCTATTCGGTTCTATAGCAAGTACCGTTAATATTTCAAGGTTGCTAAAACTGTCCTTTGAGGTAAATGATATCGATGCATTTTTAAGTATGAAAGATATATCAACATCAAAGTTATAACAGCACATTTAATAAGAAAATGCCAAAAAAATTTCATAAACAAATATTATACAATTGAAAAAATGGCTATGATGAAAAAAATGGCTAGATCTTCCGGCTAGATAAAAGCTAGCTATTATTTTATCGCTAGATGAAAAATAAAAACCGCCAGTACTAGCCGGAAAATGGCTAAATTGGCAACATTGCTTGTGTTTCATTGTGACCTAAGTTTTCTTATAGTTTGCTTAATAAAAACTTTTTTCAAAATGTTATGCATTTTATAACTTTTTTATTTATCTGTTATTATTATTATAAACTAACTTATTTAGATGTTTTTTTGACGTTAGTGCTTAGATTTTTAGACTTTTTTTTACAGTTTAAAGCTATTATTTACGAGTTGACCAATTTCACTGGGATTCACTGTACATATGAATCGGTATAACCCTTATTAACAATTTAACCTATTTAAAAACATACATATGAACAATATTTTAAAATTTTCCCTTGAATTTTTTTTAATGAAACCAGATAGTTTTTTTTAACATCTGGTCTTTTCTGTCGTACTGAACTTCATACAAGAATGATCTTGTTTTTATATCGGCGTTTTATTTCTTGTAATTTACATGTTTCTTTTTTGAAAAGAATTTTTTCAATGGAAAATGTTTTAATTTATCCAAAACAAAAGATAATCTCTTTATTTAACATTTGTTAAGTTGTGGTGTGGTGGTGGCAAGATTTGTTACACTTGATGCGGCATGGCTCATTTTGTATTTAGAATCATTCTTTTGAAATATTAAAGTTATGTTGTGAAAGACAATAAGCATGTACATAAATTCTTTTTATTTTGAATGCCGGCTATGCAGATAAGTTTTAGTTAGCGATTTGGTATTCTTACATTCGGGATTTTAAAATTCGGGTTTTCGAATTCGAGATTATAAAGTTCGGGATTTAGAGAATCCGATTTCTGGAATTAGAGATCTAAAAAATCCTGATTTTTTTGGGATTATGAAATTGGAGATTTTGATACTATCCCCTTTTTGACGTATGGTAAATGTATTCAGTAAATATAACAGAATATAATTTGCATTCATTATGACGACGTTGTCCTGACTAAATTTAAATAAATTTGTGTGTGATAATTTGTGAATTTGTAAAAAGCTATTGGAAATGTGTAAACTAAGTAAAATCACAATTTTACCAGATTTGTCGTAGCTATGTAGACGCCGTTGCAAAAATTCACTTTAATATTTATCTGATATTTCAAAAAAGAATCACAATTTAATTTAATTTTTCACTATGTAACCGATTAGCTCAATTTACAAAATGACAAACAGCAGTCAAACGACATTTGCACACGTGGCAAAATAAGTTTGGAGAATGATAGAATAACGGTATTTGTTTGACAGATCGCGAGCAAAACCAAAGTAAAAAACAAATGACTTATTTTCATAAGATAATAATGATCAAAACAAAATTCAAAAAGTAATAGTGCATTAAAAACTTGCAAATTGTTTGAATTCAAAACTTCTTCACGACCAACAAAAATTAATATACGTATATTAATTAGGTATGCCGAAAAAGTAGGCGTAAAAATGGGCGTCGCCAATAAAACTTGTTCATGCCTATTTTCCAAACTTAAGACGTTATTCGTACTAAGTTTGAACGGAATTTATAAAAAAATAATAAAAAAAATTTAAAATCCCATAGAAAAACACAATTTTTAGTTTTTTTCGAATTTTAAAATTTTCTAAGCAACTTTTCCAATTTTTCTTTCCATAAAAACCTTTTTCAGACTATTACACACATTTAAAAAATTAGCGAAATCGGTGAAGCCCTTCTCAAGTTATGCGCTAAGCAACGGACAGCATTTCATTTTTATATATATATTTAAGTCCCCAAATATTTATTTTTTTTGATATTTAAATAAACTATGTCAAAGTAATAGCCTTCATTAGCTATGACGTTGGTAATAATCAGAGAAGACAAAAAAAAGCAAAAAACAAAGTGTTTACAGCAAAAAAAATATATAAAAAAGCACAAAAATTTAGAAAAAAAAGCAGCAAAAAAAGCATTTTTTTTTTTTAATATATACGTTTAAATATAAAAAATTACAGTTATTCTATTTCTTCAGACTCGTGAAAACAGTTACAATAACCAATCATGTGGGCTTTTATATTTGTAAACGTCATTTTTCTTCGTCTTTCTGTTAAAAGTGAATTGTATAAGGAAAAACTTCTTTCCACGTCGCACAGTGGCGCCCGTAGAGCAAGCGAGTTGCAAAAATCAAAATTTTCATGAGTGCCGACGAAGTTTTGAATAAACCCATGTTATAGGAAACTTTTCAACGATTTCAAATATGCCACTCTTAATAATATCACATTTTTAGTTTAGAAGATATAACCGTTCAAAGTTGACCGACTTTCGGTTTTCAAAAAAACACACAATTTTTAGTCAATTTGTTGCGATTTCAGGTGTAATATCACGAAAAATAGGTAACGAATCGCCTTATTTTTTGTTTGTGTTGATTGATGTATTTATTAAATGTATAATGATAAAAAAAAATTAACTGTTTGCTTTGTGTTTCTCCTGGTAAATCACTATTTAAAAACTATCCGCTTTTTCACTATTTTTCAACTTTGACGGAAAATAAAAAAAAACTATATTTTTCTATATTTGCCATATTTGCAAAACCCGTTCTTTGATTATTTCTTTACATAATTCAAAAGGTTTTATCTGCCCGTACGTGCCCGTTTGGCTTCTAGAGGTAAAAAAGTTTAAAAAGACATGGTTGCAGATATTGTATGGCGTCCATCCCTTATATGTTTTGACTGACAGTAGTTTGATCTAATAGTTTGAAAAAAACTACTCATTGAAATTAGCAGGTACGTACCTCACATAAACAATACTTTGGCGTACAAATGGTCAGGAACAATATTGACTTATGGTCCCTACAGGTAGGCACAAATCTTATTTGGACACGTGCATAATATCAAAATTGCATTATTCAGCCTAAATCCATATGTATGCAGGGAACAGGTAAATTTTTAGGCATGGTAGCATAAGCCTATATATTGCAAAATAAGCATAATGACTGGATTAGTCTACGCCTGAAAGTTGGCGCAACAATTACTGAAACCATTAAACAATTTAAGTACTGAAAACATGGCGTTGAACAATTTAAAATTATTTGAACTGTTTAGAAAGTCAACCACACCAAAGTTTTTCACGGAAGTGATAATTCTTCCTGAGAAGTTGACATTGATCAGCAAATGGGGCTGCGATGGATCATCCGGACAAAACGTTTATAAGCAAAGGATATCTTCCGATGACGCTACAATATCGGACGGAAATATGTTTATGGCATCTGTTGTTCCTTTGCGGCTAAAATCGTATGATTCCCTACACTGGAAAAATCCACGTCCGTCATCAGTGCATTATTGCCGACCAATAATGTTTCAGTTTGCAAGGGAATCGGCAGAACTCATAAGGACTACGGTGAAGGACATTGAAGAACAAATAAGCAAGATTAAGCCTACAAAGCTGCAAATTGGAGAAGGAAAATATATTGAATGCAATTACGAGTTCCACCTGACCATGGTTGACGGAAAAGTCGTAAACGAACTGACAGGAACAACCTCAACAATGTCATGCCCGATTTGCAAAAAGAGTCAGAAGAACTTTTTTCAATTCAATTCAATTTATTTCATATATAATATGTTACATCTCAATTTTATATAATTAGTTGTAAAGAGTTTAAGATTAGTATCTTTTTCTGCTTAATTATAATATATTTCAATTAGTTTTCATAGACAGAATTATATTGGAGGTAAAAATTTAGCAAAAACCTATCTAAACCCCTTTTTTCGTATTATTTTTATATTTTTTTTATCGATTTTATATTATTATTTGTCAGAAGAACTTTGGTAATTTAAACGATTCTACAAATGAGGAGAATTACGAATATGGAATGTCACCATTGCACGCAAGGATAAGGTGTATGGAATTCTTGCTAAAACTGGCATATACCCTACCACAAGAGGAGGAAAACTTCGATGAAAATACATCAATAAAGGATAAGGAAAAGATCAGAAAGAAGCAAATACAGGATGGTTTTTTTGAAACAAGTTGGACTAAAAGTAGACTGTCCCAAGCACGGATACGGTAACTCTAACGATGGAAACACTTCTAGGAGATTTTTTGAAAATGATGAGGCAGTAACTAGAATCATTGGAATTGACAATCAAATCGTGAAAAGATTGGGAACGATCTTGGATGTTTTAAACTGCAAAGAAAATGTCAATTCTACAAAATATGGAGAATATGCGTCGAAAACTGCATCATTTTTAGCAGAAATGTATCCACAGAAGAAATTGACCCCGACCGTCCATAAAATATTGGCGCATGGCAAAGATATAATTGAGTACCAGTCTTTGCCAATTGGAGAGCTTTCTGAAGAAGCACAGGAGTCTCTTAACAAATTTTATAACAAATATAGAATGTAGAACACATTTAAAGCATCAAGGGTAAGGCAAAATAAGGACCTCTTCAACATGTTGGCAGCATCTTCCGATCCACTTATTTCTTCCCTGCGGCATGTGAAGTCACGAATAGAGTTACAAAATAATTATAGTTTAGAAATGGTTAGTCTTTTAGATATACCTTCTCTTACGAATTGTGATGAATATTTTACAGAAAATTGAAAAAATAAATTTAAAAAAAAAAAAATAATTTTTTTTTAATTTGTTGGGTAATAATTTAAAACATAAAACCCTTAAGAAAAAAAATAAAAACAATCTAAAAATGTAAAAATAATTTTTTTTAGTTACCATAAAATGGATTTTTCTACTAATTTTAACTTTGATAACCCATAAGTAGGCCCGTACAAAGCGTAGCACCCTTTCCAAACGCTCATTTCATAGGCTGAACAGTTATCTATCATATGCTGTTTAAACTGTTCAATTATCTTATTCAGTTCAAAAGATATGATTTTTGCAACGAAAAAACTCAAATGGCGCCACTGTGCGTCGACGGATGTTGTTGGAGCAAATTTATATTTCAAAATTTAATTTCGTCATCAGGTTTAGCACCAGTTTGAAGAATGTTGTTTATTTGTAAAATTTGTTTGAACCCCGGATTTCTTTGAAATACATGCTGCATTAAATTTCTTCATATACATTTTTTCATGTAGATTCTCAAGAGCTTCTCGTACATTTGACACAATATTTATACTTTTGTGAATAGCTAACCCAACTGTTCGTAGCTTTTTTTATAGAAGACACAATAATTGAAAAATTGTTTTTGATAAACGCAAGCTGGGAACTTAATCCGGGCAAGTTATATATTTTCTTGGCGTGCGCGATCGAATCTGAGTCTTCACTTTTCAGTTAAGAAATAACAGCCTTTACTTTATCAAGGTATTCTGCATAATGCATTGTGGCTTCTATCCAAGTACCCCAACGTGTAGGGCATGAGAACGGTGGAAGAGCCAAATTGGGATTCATTTGTAAAAATAACTGCTTTCTACGAGGAGCCTATGGAAATTAAAATTTTAGTTTGTATGTGTGTAAATACGAGTTATTGAAAAATTAATTTAACAAAAACGGATTTGGTACAAGATATTAATTTATTTACATGCTGAAACTCTAAGCGTATGAAGTCAGCAACACGATGAAGTCCATGAGCAAAACATGTCAAATGTATCATTTAGGATACATTATCCTAAGGGACAAAATTCCACTTAACATGTATGCAGCTGCATCAGTTACCATTAGCAATATTTTGTCGTATTGAATGCCTAGATTAAATTTAAAAAAAACATAAAAATATAAAAAAAATTATGAATCAAATATTCACTTACCATCAGGCCATAAAATTTGTAATGAATCGTTGCAGAAAGTTGCAATAGAAGCCCCATTTGCATTTTTGAGAACACCCATGTTCAATAAAAAAAGGTTTATTTCCAACATCGTCACTGTCTGTTGTTTCATCAACAGAAATCCATATATATTTACCTTTATTCTTTTCACGTATTTTTCCAAAAGCTTCCGTATACATTTGAGGTATGTATTTACCTCGAATAGAACTTTCGCTTGGAACTGACAAATTGGCGTACTTTTGAAAGATGTTTTTGAAACTGGGATGGCTTACTTTTTTTACTGGTATATTGGTCTCCAACAAAAATTAACATATATCTTCGTGAAATGTATTAGCAGTAATAGTAACAGGAAATTCCGTTATAAGTTTTTGTGGACGATTTTCTTGGCAAGCAGCTAATTTGTGTTTTTTGTACTAAAATGTTGCTCCACATTGCACTTCTTTTCGCTATTAATTTTACTCGAACACACATTACAAAAAAGCCAATCTTTTTCAACTTTAAAAACTTCAGGATACAATTTTACCATTTTTAGCATAAATAACATATTTGACTTTTCTTTCGACATTTATTTTTTCGTTCACAACGGCCGGTTTACTTATTTTGTTTTAAACTCAAATAAGTTACATGGCTGTTTTTTTTTGAGATGGTAAGTTTATTAATTTTAGTTGTAATAAAGCGTATTGATTTTGGCCCAAAAACGTTGAGTCCACAACTAACATATTTTTGTTTTAACCCAGAAAAAAGTTGTCAATTATTTTTTTTTTCTCATGTTTTCTCAAAAAAATATTTTTTATGTAAAAATTATGTTAAAAAAGCTATTTTACAGCAAAAACATAGGAAAAAAGCAAAATAAGCACCATAATATCAAAAAAAGCAAATTTGTCTTCTCTGGTAATAATATATGAATTTCGCGACAAAACAACGTACTTTTCTTCTTTGGTGTTCAGAAGAAGAGTTGTCAGATTAGGGGATTTATCCCAAAATTGGGGGTTTTTTATGATTTGGGGATTTGGCTAGGGTTAATTTGTGATTTTTGGATTTTATTTTTTTATAAATACATTTTTTATTAACCATTTTTATGGCAATAAGTCTGATAAAGGAAGCTGGTGCTTGGATTTTGGATGAGATTGGCCATTGTGGTTATTGCATGTGCCCACCCGAGTCCTGGGATTAAGTGGGAACTAAGTTTTAACGTCTATGGAGAGCTGGTCATGCCAATACAGATTGTATGACGGATTTTATATTATTACTGATGGTTGGAAGATAAAAGGCACGGGGATATATTGGGAATCTTGATATAAGAATGTCATAGAGGCTTCCTGAAGAGTGCGGTTTATATCAAGCGGAGGTTCTAATAATGAGTACTGATATACATATGAGGTTAGTTAGGCGCCTCTTAGAGCCTTGACGGGCTATTTTGTGAATCCCAACCTGGTGGATGATTAAAGAGGGGCTCTAAGGGAGATTTTAGGGGAGTTATTGGTGGGGCTATGCTGGAGACCGAGTCACTGCAAGGGCCTGCATTGTGCTTCTATCTGGGGAAAATGAGGGAATGGGTTTTGAAGTGGACTAATCGGGAAGGGAAGAATAAAACAAATAGACATTTGAGCACGTTCTGTGAACTTTCACTACACTCTAGCCCTTCTAACTACCTACCTAAATAAATTGTTTGTTGTGAAAACGTGTACATGGTTCACTAAGTTGCGCAAATCAACTGATTCATATATTATTAACTAATCTTCACAAAAACGAACGTCAGCATTAAAATTAGTTACGGCTTAGACCTGAATTAAGTTATTGACCGACAATAAGAAAATTTTATGCGTTTCTTGTTAGAACTTTGAACTGGCTTGATTCGTAAAAGTTTTAGCCGAACTAAAATAAATTTTAGGAGGGTAATTTGTATTAGATTAATTAGCTTTAGCGTTAACAGTGAATTTCACATAATTGCATGATATTTTTTCTGGCCATTTGAATCCAAGTTGGAAGAAATTTTACCGCAATATATGTTATGGTTTTAGGCGAATTTAATTATTTTCCCAAAGTGGGCTTTATTTGGTTTTAGGCGCAATAAACTGTTTTCCGAGAGTAGGGTTTATATGGGGCCTAGGGTAAATTATGGACCAATCGTCACGAAATTTGGCAGTGTGATTTATCGTCCTATAAAACTGTGACGTAGCGAATTTCAATTTGATAGCATTAATTATTACGGTTTTCTGGGAGTCTTCAAAAAATTTTACAGTGTGATTTCTGGTCCTAAAAGACTGTGACGTACCAAATTTTAGTATGATAGCGTTATTTATAACGGTTTTAGGCGTACTAAACTGTTTTCCGAGAGTAGGGTTTATATGGAACCTAGTGTAAATTATGGACCGATCTTCAAAAAATTTTGCAGTGTGATTTCTGGTCCTATAAAACTGTGACGTACCAAATTTTAGTATGATAGCGTTATTATTTTCGTTTTTAGGCGTACTTAACTGTTTTCCGGGAGCAGGGTTTATATGGGAACTAGTGTAAATTATGCACCGATCTTCAAAAAATTTTACAGTGTGATTTCTGGTCCTTTAAAACTGTGACGTATCAAATTTTAGTATTCTAGCCTTATTTATTGCGGTTTTAGGCGTACTAAACTGTTTTCCGCGAGAAGGGTTTATATTGGGCCTATGGTCAATTATGGCCCGATCTTCACGAAATTTAACAGTGCAAAATTTTATGTCATTCCGTGCATTATTCCACCATTTATGTTAGTTTTTGTATCAAAATTATCAATTTTTTAGGATGGTGGTTCCACATTTTGATTCATAGCTCTGATCCTACTGACCCGATGTTGCTGGATTTCAATCCCAAACTGCTTAGGATAACTACAAGCAATTTGAGATCAAGATTGTTCTTTTCTTTTACATTTTTCGAAAGTTAGCGTGTTTTCAACAGACGGACAGACGGTCAGACAGACGGACATGGCTAAATCGACTTAGAATTACTGAATGAGCCAGAATATATATACTTTATGGGGTCTTAGATGTATTATAAAAAAGTTTCACACGGAATGACAAACTTAGTATACCCTCATTCACCACAGTGGTGGTGGAGGGTATAAAAATGTTTTGTATTTTAACATGAACATTTTAACATTTAACTAATTTGTTTTGAGGAGCATGGTCCCAAAAATTTTAAATACCTTTAGCTGTTTGAAATTTGAGTTTGATTTCTTCTTTTTATATTAATACATATATTTTGTTTTTGCGATATATTTTTTTCTTACTTTTGTTAAGAAAAGTTTATTAAGTACCATTGAAATCAGTTTTTATTTACTAAGGGCTAATAAATCATAGCAAGTTAAACTGTCTTTTTGGTTTAAAATGTGTTTAAGCCAACAAATCTGTAAATCTGAAAACATATAAACCATCTTTAAACGCATAAAATTGGGCGTTTAAACTACCAATACAAACCATATAAATTTGTCAACCATTATCGCAGTGCTGCCACATGTTACTTTTTAAACTACATATAATATATGGGACACTGATTTACAACTTTTGAGTTTAAACTACATATAAATTTAAGTTTAATTCAACTAAACCAGCATTTAAACACTCACTGATTCATTAGCCATAAAATAATTAATCACATGTTTATAACATTTTATTTGAAAACGTTTAAAAGACGTGAATTTTGTTACTCATTTCATTTTTGTATTAATACTTAATTTGTTTGTCTAGAATTTATTTTTATTACAACACCCACTATACGTTATTAAACGTTAATGCGAAATATGATTGTGAATTTCGTTATATGGTTTTATTAAGAAAAAAATGTCATTGCAAGAAAATAATAAATTCATTGTGGTCTTATATTTTTTTAATATCCAGCCAGCAAAAATTATTAAAATGAAATTGTAGCGTTTACCATAAAAAGCCAGATAAATAAATGGCTTTTTATTTTTAAAGAATTAATTTGATATTTAAATAAAGCAGTTCTTAGAGTTTTTAAAGGACCAGAATTTTATTAAGATTACCTAACCACAATACGTTGCTTTTTTATACCCTTCACCGAAGGTAAAAGGGTATATATAACTTTGTCATTCCGTTTGTAATTTCTACAATATTGATCTAAGACCATATAAAGTATATATATTCTGGCTTCTTATGAGAAGGGAAGTTCAAATCCGGTTGTCCGTCTGTCCGTCCGTTGAAATGGGTTTTCCGAAGACCCCAGATATGATGGAGGCTAGGTTTTTATACATTTATGTCACATATAGTCCGGAATTGTTTGCTATTGAAATTCAGGAAGATCGGGCCATAAATGGTTGAGATATGAGCAAAAAACCACGACTACCTCTAATTTTTTCCATAAATCCCATGTTGTTGTTGTTTTTTAAATTTTTTTTCTGCATATCTCGAGAGCGGCAAGAGCTACAGCTTTCAAATTTAGTACAAACATGTTGCTTGCCAATACACAAACTCTCTAAAAAAATGGGCGGGATTGGAGAAGTGGGTGTGGCACTTCCCATACAAAGACGTTATACATTTCTGTATATCTGGAGAACGAAACGAGCTAAAGTTCCCAAATTAGGTACAAACATATCGGTTATCAATACACAGTATCCCACAAAATATGGGCGCGATTGGAAAAGTGGGCATGGTACCTCCCGTACAAAGACATTATTGAAAATACTCAAAATTTTAAATTTTAGGGCTCTAGTATGACATATGAACACGTTTTATATACCAAAATGTCAGAAATTTTTAGCAGCATATATTTCCCGAAAACCCTGAAACCTTTCTCCCAAAAATGGAGTAATGCCCAAAATAAAATTTTTTTTTAAACATACCCATTTTCGGGAACAATAGATCTTCCCGAGTCCAAGTTTAATAATCTTAGTAAATGGTTTTTTCTTCCTTAAAACGTGGGTATATAAATCTGCCAAATCGGTTAAGAAATGGTTAAGTTATTAGCAAAATACTCCAAAAAATGGGCATAAAAAGCATCAACATTTTTATAAAAACTAAATTTTAGAGCTGTTACATGAGCTATGGATACGTCTTATATATCAAAAGATTTTAGTAGAACATATTTGCTGGAAAACTCGGAAAAATCGGTTCAGATACAAAAAAGTTATTACCAAAATATAATTTTTTCTAATAAAAATACCTATTTTCGGGAACCGTAGATCTTTCCGAGCCCAAGTTTTTTTTTACCAAAGTAAATGGTAAATTTCTTCCTAAAGACGTAGGTGTATAAATCTATCAAATCGATTGGAAAATGCCCGAGTTATGACCAAATTACTGAAATACCAATATTTACTTTTTATACCCTTCACCGAAGGTAAAAGGGTATATATAACTTTGTCATTCCGTTTGTAATTTCTACAATATTGATCTAAGACCATATAAAGTATATATATTCTGGCTTCTTATGAGAAAGGAAGTTCAAATCCGGTTGTCCCACTAGTTATACTTTTTTTATGTTTAATTGGCAATTTCTTTTTTCGACATTTTTCAAAAATTACCAAAAATACAAATATGTACAGGATGGGCCATTATTCACTGAACATCAGTTAATAATTCGGCAAATTTTTTACAAAATCTTAGACCGATTGCCTAGCCTTGCGGCAATACTTCATATACCAATTGTATTTTGTACGGAAACAGCCATGTTTTCTTTCCATTATAAAATATATCAAAAATACAAATGCCAAGCGATTTGTATCACCCTGATATATGTAGTAGAGGCCTGCAACGAGACCACATACAAGTCATTTTATTTCAATTCATTGGATTTTTCAATTCATTCGCTGCTAAGAGTTGGAAAACACAAGTGTTGCGTGGTACGGCGCATAGTGGGTTCAATGGCAAAAAAGTGGTAAAAAATCTAAATCTCCTAAACTACTGTCGGGATTGCGAATAGATGTATGAACGAAAGGTAGAAAAAATAAGTGGTTTTATCCAGAAAACGTAAAAATGGGGTTTCGTTTGTTTTAAATGAATTGTAGAACAAATAATTTTGAAAAATTTATATTACTATAATTTTTATGCAATTGAATAAAAGAAAAGGAATTGAAAATAGGCAGATTATTTAAAATAAAGTAATAATTTAAAGTAATAATAATAAATACTAAACTAATTTTTTTTCATTTACCATTGCGACTATAGCCTAAAGTAGGGTGCATGTCTATATCGAAACAAAAATTCCTTAAGGTATTTTCGAAGCCAGTCCATGTTAAACGTGTGAAAAATTTTTGAGAAATATTTGAGTAATATTACAAATAAATATAGTCTGGTTCACACTGTGAAAGATTTCTTTGAGAATGTCTGAGTTTGAGGGGAAGAGAACAGGCTATTGCCCTCTCACCCGTAAACTCAGACTTTCTGAAAGAAAACTTTCATACCAAATTTTTGTAAAAATGAAGCCATTTTTCATTTCTACTTTGATTATTTCTTACGACTAGGCGGATTGAGATATCGCAAAAAATATTTTTACGTGTCATTTCTAAATTAATTAGAAATAAGAGGATGTTTTTAGAAAAATACCCAAAATTTTGCGAAAAATTAAATTAAGTCAAAGTAGAAAACAATAAAAAAAATCTAACTGAAATAATTTTAAAACTATATTAAGTAGAATTTTGTAAGCCGATTATGGCCAATAGGCTAGGTTACTGAAATTTAATAAATAAATAAATAAATAAATAAAAAATAAATATAAGAGATAGCTTAGTGAAATAAACCGAAATTTTGTTATCTTCCTACTAGCTTATTAAAAAGTTTCATTCATTGAAATCCGTCAATAGTTGCTCAAGTGTACATAACCCGAGGTAGTCAAATTTGAATACCTGTGTCACACCTTCTTTTCTTACAGGGTCGTTATAAACTCCATTTTCTTAAAGCCTATGCCCACTTCTACGACTCGTTCATACATCATTTTGCTATCCGATTCAGATTTATTACCACTTTTTTTGCGATTGACCCCAATATGCGGCGTCATAAAGTTCTTTCAACACATGTGTATTCATGTAGGAGAGCGCAGATAATTGTGTTTCTGTGTTTTGCACACAATGACTTGAATGAGTTGACATTTTTTTCCAATTAATTTCATTATTTATTTTTTGTTTTGTGTATTTATCAGGGACTGAAAACAACAGTTATATGTATACGTATTTTGAAATTTTAAAACAAAAAGAAGCATATAGAAGGGGATTTGGGGATTTCATATGCACATTAAAATAAATATTAATAAAATTATAACAGGTACAATTCTTTAGAAAATAACTGTTATTTTTGCTAGAAAAATCAAATAATAACTGTTATCATCTCACCCTAATAAAAAAATGAATAATTATTTCGATCCCTGTTTTTTATATTTTTTGTTTATTATGTATGTATATATAATTAGTCAATTCACAAGGTATCCTAACATGTCATATTGTCAAAATGTTCTAATATTTCACAATGGTTTAAAAATATTGTTGTTGGTTTGTTAACAAAAAGTGTCTTAAATAAATAGAACGTTGCTTGCTGTGTTTATTGTGCTGTCGTAATTAATCAGAAAAGTCCAGCGCTGAGCGGCTGAGCCGTACAACAATATTTTTAAACCATTGTGAGATATTAGGACATTTT
This sequence comes from Pollenia amentaria, assembly GCA_943735925.1. NCBI lineage: Eukaryota > Metazoa > Arthropoda > Insecta > Diptera > Polleniidae > Pollenia > Pollenia amentaria. The sequence goes on along the minus strand of OX031008.1, from coordinate 17,308,324 downwards.
GACAATATGACATGTTAGGATACCTTGTGAATTGACTAAATATGTATAATCACGCTATGCACCCAGTGGCCGCATACTTTTCGTCATTTTCACATACACGACACAAATGTTAACCAAACTCACTTTAAAGATTGTTGTTATAAAAAAAACCATAGTTATTAAACGCTTAAAAAAGTTTACTTAGAGTTAACTTTTTAGAGCGGCACATAGGTGCTAAAATGTGGTTAACTTAACCGCGAGATTAACTTTCTCGAGATTCTACTGTATTTATAAAATATAAAAAACATGTATATGAAGAATATTTAGAAATAGCAAAGAGGATATTTTGAAGGGAAGTTTTAACATTAATATCACCTTTTTATAAAAAAAATATCTTACCAAATAATGCGTCTACAGTTAACGTTAAATATTGACTACACGGCAACACTTCGTTAACAATTGAGAAATTGAAGTTTTGCTAGATGTTTAGTTTTTGACGACATTTTAAAAATGAACTTGCACTGTGCTGTGTAGACACTCCAAAAATTTTTGTGTTTTTTTTTTAACATTTCTCCTGATTTTCGTTGATAATTTGTATACACTACTTGCAAGTAATTACTTTCTTGTGGCAACGTAGGGTAAGCTGACAATAACAGTAAGCTGACAATAACGGTTGTAAATCAGAGGCTTTATATTGTTGTATGTCAAGCAATTAGAACGTTTATGGTTAGCAGTGCTGTCAAAACTCATTTGAAAAAAAATTGTGCGGAATTTCTTTGAAATTATGTTGATAGAGTAGTAGTACTCAGTTGAATTTGTGAAAAATTTACGAAATGTTTCTAGCAACATTTTTTTACAACTGCGAAATAATATAAGATGCACTTATTTCACATGGAGTTTTAAGCAAATGAAAAAATTTTAAACTTAATATTAAATGAGAACAAAAAACATCAATAACAAAACCGGTAACAGTTTTTCATCCATATTTACTTAAATTTTTATTTAAAAAATACTACTAAGTAAAATGCATTTGGGTTTTGTGTACATACGCAAAACAATGTCGTATACTTTGAAAGATTAAAAACGTCAAATTGTGTAAACTCGCGAGATAGGTAACATTGATACATGTCAAACTTTTCGTATGAAATAATAGATGGTGCTGAACAATTTTCACAAATTGGAACAGAGTACTAGGCTTAAGATGAAACTTAGCCGTTACGTCTAAATCTGTAGAAAATAGATTTTTTCTTACTTTTTTATTGTACGGTTACATTACTGTTATTGTCAGCTAACAGGGGCTTTAGTCTTTTGAGTACGCCTCTTTGTGTACTTGAAAAAAAATGTGATTTGATATTCAAGTTGATTTTTGCAGATCTTTCTAATATGAAGCTATTTAGCAATTTACCAAGGCAAACAATTGGTCCCTCAATTCTCGTATCATGCTGCTATGTTTACCACTATACCTCTCACCTATAAACTCGTTAATAATAATATAAAGATTGTGAGTTTAGCTAACTTAAGTTTATTGTCTGATAAGGTTATTTACATTAATCTAATTAAAGTATGCTAGCGTCATTGTTAAAAACCAATACATTGATAATTTTTTGTTTTAACCTTATTTTTATGTGGCAATTTACACTGTTCTACAATAAAAAAGTATCCAAAACAATAAAAACCTACTCATATCAGATATCTTTCCTTGCTTGTTTGTTTGTTTACAGTCAGCCAAGCTAACAAACCAACCAACTAACCAACCAAGGCCTTTTTAAAGACATTGCACAGAAAAAATTAAAAATTGTCTCTTATCATCAAATGCATACCAAATTCATAGAATCAAGCACACAATTTGTTCATTACTAAAAATTGTAAAAATTTAAAATTGAAAATATTTTATTTCTCAATTAATGATATTTTGAATAAAAAAAATTATCAAAAAACTTTGCCGTTTAAAACAATGTGTTAATTGATTTCATTGAATAAAGCTCAGGTTTTGACAATTCCCAACAACAATTCTACAAGATTACATTTTTTTATTTTAAACGAAAAAATCAATTAAGATTTTTTGTTATTAATTTAATATGTATTCTAATTAAAAATTTTTTTCAAAACAACTGAAAAATAATTGATACAATTATCACATTAATTAAATTGAAATAATTTTCAAACAATTTTTTTAATTGATAAAAAACTACTGATAATTTTTTCTGGTTGGCTTCCCACTGTGTTCTTGTCTCATTCTTAATTTATTATTGTTTTAGACCTTGCGTTACTGGAGCCAGATCATACCTGCACGTTTCCACTTTTCGAGGCCGAATTACGTCAAACGTCTTATCTATCGAAACTAAAATACAAAGTTTCTATCGATATCGAATGTCGTAATGCAGCCCCAGGTCTCAAAGAAATTCTTTTATGACCCTTTAGAATATTTGTACAAGATCTTGTGAAGAAGAATGCTTAGTTAAATTAGAATATATAGGTAATATTTTAAAATGAAATGTGTACAAAATTAAAGGTTTTGCGTTTTTTCCACTGGCTTGCGAATTAAACGATACAGCTTGCAAGTACGAATTTTACAAAGTTAGTTGGCATTACTTGAATTTTTTTTCTATAATCTACAGTTCAATGATGCTTTAAAATTTTTTTTATTTTGGTTCAAATCGGCAATTTAAAAAAGGGTAAAATAAATTCAATTGGGCAGCAATTTGACAACAACTAGATGTTAGAGTGAATATAAAATTTTTTTTTATTTTAATGTATAATTACGATGTATAATTCGAGCTTTTTATATGAAAAATTTTTACGATTGTTTTAAACAATATTTCGGCACTCCTCTGTGTGCCTTTTTCAGGGTTTATTCTTGAACAAAATTTCAAAATTTTTTATTTTTGTGCAAAGATGCTACACACGTTTTTTATATCTTTGATCAAACTGCTTGTGTAGCTTATTTGGCCCTTACCAAACAAAATAATTTTGGCAATAAAGTAGTGTAAGAAACAATGAGTTGAAGTAGAAGTAATAAGTTTCAAGCCCCAACAAGATTAAAAAATAACAAAAGGCCATATAACATCGTAAAGGGGCACAATTATGCCTCTTTTTACATCAGTGTTACAGCTATTATAGGCCCCTATTATGAGTTGCATTGGAAAAACGAATTTTCCTCTTTTTTAACATCGACTATCGAAAAGATTCGCTTCGTATGATATCCTGCCTTCATTAGTATGCCTTTTAGAAAGTATACATTTCTTCGGCCACAACTTCCAAAACATTCAGTAGCCATTCGCATTCGAGAAAGGAAGTTGTTTGGTTTTATGTTTTTTAGTGACCTTCCTTAATCCCTTCTTTCGGAAGGGAACGAATTTGTTATTAAAGGGAGTAGAAAGACTTGCTCCCAATGACAACCTGTGTGGAAAATAAATAAGTATGGAATGGGCGAAATGGGCTTGTGTCTGCTAAATACGGCCATCTATTAGACCTCTTTACTTATTCTTTTCACCGCTGTGGTGTATTATATTTTTATTTGTAGTGCCAGCTGATAGAAATATACTACTGTGAATTAACCAAATCTATGAAATTAGCAATAAAGTTTTTTTTATCGAATATGCGCCTATAAGTTCATAAAAGGCTCAAAAGTATCTATCTACCAGGCATTTTCAAAGTTTATGTTGATTTTGACATTAGCGTATGCAAATTATTGAGAAATCTTTTTCAATGTCGAAATTTGTTAAACAGTGTTGTCTTTAATCCCTATTAAATGATGTAATTGAATCAGTATTTGTTTACAAATAAAATTTGCTACTTAAATAAACAAACTAAAGGCAGGTAATGTTAATATTTGTTTTAATAAAAAAAAAAAAAACTTAATAATAAACAATTGCTTGTTTACACTTTTTTTTTTTGCTAAATGTTAATTTTGTTACGAGTATGTATTTATTAAACTTTATTTACCGGCTGTGTAGAACTTACGCAAACAAAGACGGTCTTATAAATTTATTAATGGAAATAAATTGATAAATTTTAAGTATCTGGAAGTTTTCTTGGCTTTTATTTTTGTATAAGATTGATGACCGTTTCACAAAATAAAGTATGAAATTTACTGACATAAGACATCATTTTGAGCAGCTGATAGTTTATTTTAAATTTTGGTTTTCGTTGCATGAACGCATAGTTTTACAATGGCAATTATTCAGGTTTTGCTAAAGTGTATGTGCTTAAGAAAACCTTTTTAAAACTTTTTTGCAGTTTAAGGTACAAAATTGTTTACGTTTTTTCTTCAGCAGGGTTGTTAGATGTGGCGATTTCTCGCCAAACGTAGCGATTTTAAAACTAATATGACGTTCAAATTTTCGTTTTGGCGACATGGTGGGTTATATGGCTGTTTTTGATGAGCCATGAATTTGTTTTGAGGATCGTTCAAGTCAATAATAACCACAAAAAAAATTTTTTTTTCTTTAAACAGAATACTATTAACTATTTTATAGTAAACTAGCTGACCCGGTCCGCGTTGCTGGCCCTAAGCAAACATTAGTGTTGTATTACCAGACGATTTAAATTGATCTTTAAACGAAATTTACGGCCTTTAAATAAAAATCCATGAAATACCTATCATAAAGTTTTTTTACAGAATAACTTACATATGGTGTAGATATGGGTTCAATGAAAAAGAAACAGATGTATTTAAGGCAAATTGGAAATTATATTTATTGATTACTTCATCTTAAGGCTAGCGGATAGACAATGTTTTTTGTTTTTTTATTTGGTAAATGTTGTTCATATACATATGTTTGATTTACATTTGATTTGAAAATACATATCTTATGAAAAAAGTGAGCGTAAAAGTGGGCAGGGCAACATTTTCTTTTCGCAAAACCTAAGTTAGACCTAAGTTAGACCATGGCGATCATTTTAAAGAAAAAATCGTCCAAATCGGTCAAGCCGTTCTCCAGTTATGCGCTTAATAGAAAAAGTGGGCGTACAAGTAGGCGTGGTAAATTTTTCTTTCGATGAAAACTTAAAGTTGATTAATATGAACATTTGAAAGAAAAATTAGTCAACTCGATGGAGCCGTTTTCTGATTTTAGGTAAATCGAAAAAAGTGGGCGTAAAACTGGGCGGGGCAAAATGTTCTTTCCATAAAAACCTAAGTTGGACCATGGCGATAATTTTAAAGAAAAAATCGTTCAAATCGGTCAAGCCGTTCTCAAGTTATGGATTTTGCCACGCCCCTCCGCCCCCAGACCGAAAATCAGAAATCAGACTTCACAGTGTTACCCGCCTGAATATTCTGAAGATTCCCTGAAAATTTTATCAAAATCGGCCCAGCCGTTTTGGAGTCCATACGTTACATACATACATACACACATCCTATTTTATATATATAGATATTGTGTCTTTTTTTGTGTTCACTAATCACAATTTTAATTTTTGCCGTTTTTTTAGCGATTGAACAAATTTATTTTTTTGGATTTATAAACAAATAAACACATGTACATATTTTTTCAAACATTTTTATTATATCGTTAGTCTAATTCGCAAATGTGTTAAGTCCCTTTTTTCAAATTTTACAGGAGACACCAAAAACATTGTAGCTTTTTCAGTTTTTAAAATTTGTAAACTTTTTCAACGCAATTATTTTTACAAAAAAATTCAAAGGCACGATCTAAGTGGCCAATTTACCGTTGAAAAACGTAAAATTAAGTGCTCATTAAAATGATTTCTCAAAGAGGTCATTATTTCACGCGCTGTATGGCCTCGTTACGCAGTCTTGTTGAAGTCAGAGCTCACCGAGACCATGCCCTTCAATTTCAGGAAGCACATAGTCCGTTAACATGGTGCAATATCGGTTACCATTGACGGTAATTTCCTAATTTTTAAAGAAATATGGACCAATGATTCCACCAGCCCATAAACCACACCATACCGTTGTTTTTAATGGATGTAATAGTATTCGTTGATACTCTTCGGGTTGCTCGTTAGCTCAAATACTGCAATTTTTTTTATTGACGTATCCATTGAGAATGTTCACGATAAAAAATCAGATTTTCATTGAGTTTCTTCAGAGCCCATTTGGAAACGCTGTTGAAATTGATGCAGAGCATTTGTCAGTTAAAGTTTATTTTTGCAATTTAAAATATTTGTTAAATTTTTAAAAGTATTTATAAATATATTTTGAACGTATATATTTCCTTTTTCAACTTTTTTATTTCCGCAATTCAATTTTTGTTTGTTTTTTCGGCGGCTTTTCGTTTAAATTTAAACATAACAATTTATTTTCTATAGTAAACACTACTTCCGGTCTTCTATTCTTGTCTGCATTTAAAATTTATGTTTTACTAATGTAACAAAAACAAATTTTAATGTTTGTTGTTCATTGATGCAGAATTTATAACAGATGTGTGTTTACAGATAATTAGTGGACTGAATATAGTTTCCCTTAAATTCGGTCACGAAAAAAATAAATACATGTACTGTATGTATCGCACTTGAATAACAAGAGAGTATTAACTCGAAATTTAAAAATTTTTCATAGAAGCAAAACAATTTTTAATTTAATATTAAAACGCATATGAAAAAGAATTTTTTAAATTGAATCTTCATAAATACAACAATAATCTAATCTTTATCTTATTCTTTAGTTGTTTGCGTCCTGCCAACGCCGAATTAAAATTCTCCTAATCACGGTTCCCATTCAGTATCTCTTCTCCTAAAAATATGCAAAATCTCTGATCGCATATAACACAAGGAAACAAAATTGAACTTTTTTGTGCGGCCTAGAACTTTATTGCAAATTTTTACTAGTTTGAGGTCGCTGACATGGTGTTTACATTTTCCAGTACGGGCAAGACAGTTGCAATGCATGCAAACTTTTTCACTAATACATGTACACTTTTCCAACTGTCTTGCATATTTCGAAGACAGTAAAACTGGACAATGATTTGACATTTTCTGACAGTAATTTGAAGTTCCATGCCGCAAAACGACTGTTCCCCAGTGTAATCTATCATTTTATGGAAAAAATTTCATTAGCATGACATTTTTCAGAAAATTTTTTTGTAGACTTCCTTTGTCCTAGTTTCTGAAATGAGGTGAAATAAAGTGCATAACTTTGGATTAAAAACATGCTAAGTCGACTCAGCATGTTTTGGAATTGAGCGGTCGATATATGGTAAAGTACCTATTTTATGTGCCATTAAAATTTTCCTCTTTGTTATAAATTTTTCTTTGAACCCAACCAAACTGATTACGAATAACGTAATTTCTTATGACAACATAAAAAAGTGTAAGCCTTAAAATTCATACGATAAAGCTTGTCAAAAATATATGCATTTTTAATAAAAACTGATAAATTGTAACAGCTCTATCAGGGTACCTATTTTAATGGCCGCATGCATGTGTACATGTAAAAATTTCAATTATCGGAGAGAAATTTAATTATATGAACTTTAAAAAAATGTTGTATCAGGAGTTTACTTTAAGGAACGAAGAACTTAAAATACGCCGCACTGAATTTTGTGACAGTTGATTGTGCAGTTTTTTTTACCACCAGTGAAGTTCCCGGATAGGGAAGTTTGGCGTGAGCCCAATGGGCTGTTTGCGGGGTGGGCAGTATTTATGGCTGGGTCCCGGAAAAGTGCAGAGTCTTCCAGGCTGAGATCTTAGCGATCTAGAGGGCCACGGAGGTGATACTGGATCACATCGTAGGGGGATCTGTGGTGACAATTTATGTCGATAGTCAGGCTGTGTTCAGAGAATTGACAAATTATACGCTGCGATCGTGCCTGGTCGCTCGGTGAATAAATGCTCTGAGGGAGCTCATGGAGGTTTTCACAATAAGGCAGTGTTGGGTACCCGTATACTGCAAGGTGTATGGTAATGAGGTGGCAGACGAACTCGCGAGAGAGGATATGAATCTAGACTTAGTGGTAAGGTACTGGGGGTAAAACCCCTCTTATATCACTACTATGAGGTGGTACGGGAAAGATTCCGTCATGCCGTTAACCGGTCCTGGAGGGATAGAACGGATTGCATCGTGTCTAGGCCAACATAGCCCGGATTGGACGCAGGGGCAACCAGGGTTCTATAAGGATACGCTAGGAGTAGTGTTAGGACACTTATAGGGTTCTTGACGGGTCATTGTCCTGTTAGGGCTTTTACGAGTAAATGGGACAAAACCATACCGGACTTCTGCAGGTTATGCGAGGATTCTGAGGAGCTAGAGACGATTGAGCATGTACTGTGTAGGATGCAAGGCCTCAGACAGAAATGGCTAGGAGAAAGATTTTACGACGAACTGGGGTTTATCGTTGAATGTAATCCAGTCGATCTACTGGGGTTTCTCAGGGCAATAGGACGGTTGTTTCTGAGTTAATACTTGTTCTATGTAGTATCTACTTACTATCTTAAATCTATCATTCTTCTTCACTTCTCTCTTCTTCCTCTATATTGAAGGGATTCACAATGGACCGCCTTGGTCTCCGAGTGGAGGTGTGCCCTTGGGCACATAACCCCTCTTAACCTAACCTAACCTTTTAGTTGTTTTGAGGAGTCGTAAAGTTGCGCTTGACTGAGAAGCATCCCTTGTATTTTTTTTTGCTAGTCTTCGGGTGTTTTACGGTTCTTCTCTGCATTGGTTTGGTGGTAAAGCATCCGGGTTACAGTTTATCGATGTGTATCTATTAACAATTTACATTCGTGTTGGTAAGGATAACCTTAACATTTGGAGCATTTGACATACAATTAAAAAATTAAAAGGAGATGTTATCAAAGTTGTTTTTGGGAATACTATTATATATTAAAAGATTTTGTTTGTTGTGCTTAATTCCCTTTTTTTAATAATTCTTAAAAAAATACTGAAATTTATTGTTGGAGGATAAGCTGTTCCCGGCTATGCGCATTTCACTGGTTGCTTAGGCCAGATCATCAGGAAACGTTCTCCTAAATAATTTTAGAAAAGCCAAAGCTATCAGCGAACAAGACTACAGAGGGAATGAGAATTACATATATACACTTAAAAAGTCTTTTTTGTAACGATATCAAAGCTTAAACAAAATACCAAACAATAAATCAGTGATGAGTTTATCTTTTCTTACATTCCCCACTACAATTATTTGGAATTCTCCCAACATTAATAGTAGTTGTAAGTGGGTAAAGAAAAAAACATATTAAAAACAAAAACAAAGTGCTTTTATTGTTTTCGCAAGAAATCAAAATAAAAACATTTTGCCAGTTCAGTTTTTTATGCATGTGCACTTGCAAAAATTTATTATCAAAGTTGTTTTTAGGAATACTTTTATTTATTAAAAGATTTTGTTTGTTGTGCTTAATTCCCTTTTTTTTAATAATTGATAAAAAAAATACTGAAATTTATTGTTGGAGGATAAGCTGTTCCTATGCGCATTTCACTGGTTGCTTAGGCCAGATCATCTCAAAGAAGATAATTGACAGAAAGAATGTTGTTTAATAAAATGGATAAGTAAATGTCGTCAACTCATTATTGGTTTATCGCATACGCCAAAACGTCGTAGTAGAGAAAAACGAAAATGAAGGATTACATGAAGTTTTCTGAAAATATACACGTTAGATTTTTTTTCTTCTTCGTAGCTTTAACGCTGATATGCCATACCTAAAGAAGAGCGTCAGCGTTGTGTCACAAACAGTAGTCTTAACTTTCATGCTTACTAAAACCCTCATAAAAGAAATAAGAAATGGAATAAAAACCGCTAGTTTGACCAAAAATTAGCTAATATGCCATTATTTATTATCAAAAGATAAAAACAGGGTTGTCAAAACAACAAATATAACAACCCTGCTTATTTTAGCGCGCTGTCATAATCGGATTTTCTAATTGAAAAGCGTTGACGCCGCGCTATTTAGGGATGCTTTATACAAATTGTATGGGCATGAGAATTTTTGACAGCTAGAAAACGCGTTCCGCTCTTGTTAAGGTATGGCTGTTAGAAGTTAATAGTATTTTATTGAAAGTGAACAATTATTGTTTTGTGCCGCATACGACACTTCTAAATTTATTTTAAAAAAAGTAGCTTTTTATGCTGCATACGTACAATTACTGCTGTGTATTGAGTTGTTGACATTTTATTTTGCTTTAGCTTGGACTATTAGATTTTTTTCTTTGAGGTTATTTAAAGTCACTACTCGTCTGCGCCAATAAACCAGGACAATTGAACATCTGTCAATAAACATTCGACGAGTAATTGGAGAAATACGGCCAGAAATGCCACCTCGTCTGTCTAGTTGGTAGTGAGCTAGAGTATCGCCAGAGACTGTGGTCTGTTTTACCACAACAGGCTAAAGGTCAAAGTTACCATTGCTCGGTAAATTAAGTAAGAATATAATTTGTTATTGAATTTGTTTACATCTATCGACTCAAGCCAGTTTAATTGATATGAAATGTATTTTTCTTAGCTTTATCTTAATTTAAAGTTTTGCTACTCGAAAAACACCCTGCATTTGAAATTTTTAATTTAATTTATTTTAAATACATAAATAAGAAATCTTTATGTATATTTCCAGTGCAGAATTCTGTTGTTTATTTTCAAATTCTTTTAATAACAATTTTTAAAACTATTTCTACGTTAATTAGTAATTTTTACACTATGTATATGAATTAGAAAGTTAACCAAGCATCATCATCATCATCATCATTAAAGTTTCGTTTTAATTCCATTGCCATAAATGCAAGTAGAGTGTCATGAAGACTCTCTTGACTGACATAGATTTTAATATCTGGTACGTGCTAATAATATGTTTTTGTAAATAAAAAGTCAAATGTTGTATACGAATATTAGATGTTATTCTCATACAAAATATACATAAATTCTAGTGTGGTCAATTATTCGAGTCTTAAAATCGTTCGAATTAAACTTCATAATTTTATTCTTGTTCGGACAGCCGAATAGTTTTAAACTTTTATTCTAATATTCGATCGAATAAATTAAAAATTTCATTTTTTTTTAACAACTTTAAAAAAAAACCGACATATTAACATTAAGAAAACAATCCAATTTTTAAATTTTGTTTTGGTTTTAAATGTATCCAAATTTTCTGCCTTTTTGTAGAACGCGAGTCACTTTTGCGCTCGGGTTCTACAAACAGGCAGTTAGACATTTTGGTCGTTCGAACAAAAATGAAAAAAAAGTTGATCGAATAGTCGAATAATTCTTATTTGATTTGACGATTTTTCGCTATTTTGACGATTTTAGAGTCCAGAAGTGGCCCATTGCCGATTTGACGATTTATACCCTAAATTTTATGGTTTTTTAAATCACAAATTTTGTACTAATTAACAAAAGTTTTTAGTATTTTTTATTTAACAACTTCTTGGATACTTTCGTTTATTTGGTTGACACATACTGACACGTGTAAGCAGTTTATAATACAAATAATAATATAATAAGTTTGCACTTGGAATTCCGGTAATAAATAGATCCATTTTTTAAACATTTTTTTAGCACTGGAAAATAATTTCTGAGAGTAAAATCGGTTTTAGTACTTTTTTATGAATGATTAAAGGTCTTATTTAAGTCAGGTCTCTAATTTTAGATTCTTAAGCTTTTGAAGCAAATTCGGATATATGACATCCTACAAAATAAAAGACACGTAAGGCGTCTGTTGACAAGCTTCGACAATTTACTTGTATGTACTACCAAAATGTTTTTCAAATAATTTCCTATCTTGGATTAATAAAAACCTGATTTTTTCACATTTAAAAAAACGCTTGCCGCTCTTATTTAACTTGGTCTGCAAAATGAGCTAAAACCTGCACAAGGCGAATTCAACTACAGGTGGTGTCGGAACTACAACAATCCAATAACAACGGAAACATCATAGGGTTTTTTGCATTGCATTGTTGTTGCTTACGGCCCAAAATATCAACCATTCCTAACAAAACACTAACAAATTGCGTTTCGACACCACCTGTAGTTGAATTCGCCTTGAACCTGCATTTATAGTCTATAGGAGTGATAATAACAGTTTTATTCTTAACGATTTTTTGGGACAAGAAACACATATCGTCACCTAAAATGCAAAAGGGCGTAACAACAATAAAATCGAAATTGAGTTTTTGATTGATTTTTGTTCGTTTTATTAAACGACATGTTCACAAAAATGGCGACTTTATTTAAGAAATTCAAACGTCAAATAAACCTTGTTGTTATTGATTTTGTAAAGTTATTTGCTTCTCATGTAAAATAATAAAAAGGGTTATGGCGCGCTTTTGCATTTTATGTGACGATATGTATGTATGATTTTTTTATTTCAAGAAAAACAAACGGAAAATAGCTAAAATTAAAAAATAACAAAAGTTAGTCATCGTCCAGACTTGGAATTTTTGTTGCTGCAATTTTTAAAAATGACAAATTATTTGCAATTTTTGTATTTTTGTCTTGTCTTTCCTCTTCTCCTTTTTATATTTTGTAAACCAAAAAACCAACTTCAAGTTAAAAAGGGTAAGAATAACAAAACAAAACAGAATTGTAGAGTACATGAAACTGAGTACCCCTCCCCAATCTTCTCACCCCTCTTATAATAATATAAAATAAACTGAAGAATTGCTGAAACAAAATTGCAAGTCTGGCCGAAGACTTAGTGCTATTTTACAATGACGATTCTTGTGACGATTTAAATGAGTCGATTTGACGATTTTTTTTTGCAAAATTTCTGAGAGATTTTCTACACATTTTATCTGGCAGCTGTGACTAGCACCTTTAATTTATTTCTTCATAATAATTTATATTAAAATACAAACTTGCAAATCTTTAATACATACATATTTTATTTATTTAATTATTTTAAAACGCAACGTAAACAAGATCATATATTAATATTAAACATTTATTTTGTAAACAAATGAGTAAAATACTTACCTAAAGCTTTACATTCTTGCTTACCTACATATACCGGTTTATTAATAAAATAAAAAACAAAAAAATCTATAAAATTTGCAATGATTTTATAATTTTAATTATAAATTATTTCAATAACTTGCCTCAGCTTAAATTGTGTTAAACAAAATAAATTCTTTGTGACATTCTTTTTAAGGCGCAATTAATTTGGTTATTGGTTTTAAATTAAGAATATTTTATAAGAGACTTCCGAATTTTAACTGTTGATAGCCGCCCTATTGCTGAAGCTACATCTGTGGAATAGGCTCATTTACAGTCGGTTTTAGTCAACTCAAAATGAGCGGATATGACGTTTTACAACACATGCAAATAATAAAACTGTTTGGGCAAAATGGGTGTTAAAACTGACCCTGATATGTATCTCAACTATTTATCTTGATATTATCGTCCAAAATTCGACAATCCACATGAGACCCAATAGTGTTTAATTCATCCCGAAAAAATACTGTTTGGCGTGGATTTTGGGCGAGTGGCGTTATCGGTTAATATTTTTTGGAAAACGAAGTTGGCCAAGCCATCACCGTATAATATAGAGCGGATGGTCACCGTTAACATACGGGGTAGAGTGACAAATCGTTTCGTTTGTCTAAGCCCCGAAATATTTGTCCATGGATGAATAAATTCTCCTTCAGACCATGATTTTATCGTCCCACTTATGTAACCAGCTGGGATATCGAAAAAGGACTCAGGACCTATAAACAGGCGAGTGCCTTTTTTTGCCAAGAAAACTTTCCTTTTGTTGCCTGCATAGTCCTCATGGCCGAACACCCAACATAAAGTCAAGTTGTTGTGTTTCCTAAGACCATTCAGATATGTAACACAGTCCATGCATGACCCTCTTAAATTTCACCTCAAAAGAGGATAGAGCGCTAAAAGCAACCTAACGACCTGGCATTACAAATACAGCCCAATTATAAATAAAAATTCCCCGGGAGTTTTTTCCCTTCTCCCACTTTTCTTATTTAAATTCTATTGTAAAAAGAGGAAAAGAGAAAAAACTCCCGGGGAATTTTTATTCATAATTGGACTGATAATCTTAAACTTCTTGAATTTTTCCTCAAACATTCTCTAGCATAAATTTTTTCCTGGAAAATTAATGGTAGTTTACCCATGGGTAAGCCCCTCTGGAAATTTAAACCAAATATTCCGGCCAACTGTTCATAATTCCCTTTGTCCTGCAAATGTGATTAACAAAGAGAGGAAAAACATCACAACGAAAGAATCTAGAATAAGTCAGTCCCAATAACATATTGCATTTTGTTTAACCACTTTATTTCCATAATTAATCCGATAACATCCTCTAATTAACCCTCTAAAGCCACATTTTTTGTTTGGTTTAAAAAAATCATATTAAAATAATTTAAATGTAGAAAACACGAGTCTTGAGTTAGTTTTTGTTATTGCAGTACTCGTTTACCTGTGACAGGTAAAAGTTTATAGACCGCCTCAAGTCAGTGCCAGACATTTTCGTAATAATTTGACCAACTTAACTAATTTTTACTATATCGTTATAGTGTTTGAAATTTTTATTTGGATGGGTTCAAAAACATCATAATTATTTTGACTCAATGTCAAAAATGTGTCACTACTACTTTAAGTCGCTTTGAGGCATGACCGTTATTAGCTGAAGACAATAGAGGCACAGATTCAGCATAAGGAATATTTTCTGTCACTCTTTCAAGCTGAGTAATATCCCTAGAGGAAAGCGAACTGACTCTTAAGTAGTCCCGTGATAGGTTCTTTGGTGGCAGAGACCGGTCCTTGTCCTAACACTTTATATGAATGGGACCTATCACTTTTAGATGGGGTTGTCATTGGAGGGTGTTAATTGACACCTAACAACCACCATTTGACCAATCACACATCTATTCTCAATAAACGTGTTTAGTGTTAGTTTCTACAATGCTAGTTCTAAGTATTCTTCCAAGAATTAATTCTAAGAGCAAATTTGTCAATAGTCCCAAAGAAATGTATCACACCGCCGGTGAATACTGAACCTTTTACAAAAACGTTCCGTAGAAATAAATAATAAATCATTTATATCAACAAATTATTAAAACAACATTAATATAAAATTAAAAAAATCTACCTGTTTGTTCTTACTTAATATACCAGTTAAGTGATTAGTTCTCTTTTCACATGTCATTAGTAATTTCTTTTTGTTCTTACACTAGATTCTGACCGTGATTTAAAAATCATGTTTTATTTTTAATTCCTTTTAATAAAATGCTTCCAAAAATAAAACAGATTTAAACGATGATTTTTGCCCCATGATGTTATGGTTGATTTTTACCCGTTATCGGTAATTCTTCTTTTCTTGCTTATTTGTAAAAATAAATAATTTAAATGCGCTCTGTGTTTTGCACTGTAAAGAGATGTTGCCCCATTGAAATAAGAAATTAAATGAAACATTATAACAAAAATACGAGTGTGTGTAAAGAAAAATATAAAAAGAGACACATAGTACAGAACATTTGATTCTTTCTCTACCCCGCTTGCTTCTCTACACTGTTCGGCAACAAACACCAATAATCATATCTTAAATAAGGCTAGATTCAGACCTGGATTTAAAAATCATGTCTTTTTTTAAATTCCTTTTGAAAGGTGCTTCCAAATACACAACAGATTCAAACGATGATTTTTCCCCCATGAATTAGGGTTGATTTTTTCCTCATTATCGGTAATTATTCTTTACTTGCTTATTTGTAAAAACAAACAATTTAAAAGCGCTCCATGTTTTGTATTGTAAAGAGATGTTGCCACATTGAAATTAAAAATTAAATGAAGCACATAACAAAAAAACGAATGGGTACAAAGAAAAATATAAAAACAGACACCGAGAACTGAAAACGTGTTTTTTTTTCTACCCTGGTTGCTTCTCTACACCGTTCGCCAACAAGCACTAAAAATCATGTCTTAAAAAACATGAAAAATCACCGTCTGAACCGCGGGTAAGATGGAAAAATCACCGTCTGAATCTAGTGTTATTTTATTTTTACAAATTCCAGGACCAGTTCTGTTGGAACAATTAACACAATTTGCAAAACTAAAGTTCAAGTAAAACTTTGATAAGTTTTTTAATGAAATATTGTAAAAATTAAAATTTTTATAACGGTTTGTATAAACCCCTTCTTAAGGCGGTCATAGGTATTTAGAGGGTTACTTTTTTAAATTTCACTTAAAGCTTCTCGACAAAATTGTTGACCAGACTCAACCATTCGTTTAATGTCTTTATGGGAGCAATTTTTAGCAGTTATATTTTGATTTTCTCCAAAACCTCATACAAAATGTATTGTTATATTTACACAAATGTAACATCTGTTTTTCAGACTCTAGCATTCTTATGCAAAAAAAGTTAAAGTTAACATTAAGTATGTGTTTCACGTAAATAAATATTTGTCACTATTTTTATAAAAATTACATAATTTTTTTTAAAGTTTCCACTAGACTATCAGTCATATGTTTATTGTTATACCACACTCCCCCTTACGCTTACTCTCAAAATGTTTTGAAATATTTTTGGAAATTGCATTTCTAATCTATTTTGTACATGAAACGCAATTGTTTTCGTTAAAAAAAATACACAAAGCTATGCGATAAAGATTTTTGTTTAATATTACGAAAAAAAAATTAAAAATTTGGCCTGTTCTAAAAATCACGTGATTTAAAATCACACGTGTAATTTTGTGGTGTTCCGAAAATTACACTGGTTTTGTGTTTTGTCGGTGTGCTTTCGACAATTGAAAATCACACTGAAAAACACAAAAACGAAACACCAAAATAAAACACGTGTGATTTGAAATCAAGTGATTTTCAGAACAGGCGTGTAGTATGTAGATGTTTGTTTGTTTAAAGATAACTTTACCTAAAGTAAATAGTGGTCTAATGTAAATTGGAAATTGGATACATTTGTAGACTTTTGGTAAGAGTAGTATGTAGGCTTCTGATTTTTAGAGGGGTAAATGATTTAAAAATCATGTTTGTTTAGACATATTGTTTAATTTTATTATTTTATTTTTCTGTTACATTTTGTATACCTACATTTTTTTTGTTGGAAATTCTTTCCAAAAAAAAATTTTTTTTATTGTGATATATTGTAAATAAATTGCGCATTTCTTTTTTAGTGTATGTATTAATAAATACTGCTCACTGTTTTTTTATTATTATAGATTAGCTTAGCCCGGTGTGCTTCGCTACCTTCATTAAAATTAAATTAGTAAATTTTTTTTAAAACATATCTCGTGTTTTGATAACGAAGCAATTTGTTACAAATTTCAACCATCTACTATTATCCTTTTCCAGATATTTAGACAATTATATTATTTTAATTATATAATTATATTGTCCTTGTAAGAGAAGTTTTCGACATATCGTCAGCTCATTATTCGTTTGACCTACCGACCACTTTTTAAAAAAAGTATGGGCTATATATATTTTGAATACCGCCTTTCTGTATCCAAAACCTGTTTCACGAAATTTTGTGTAGTTTCTAATATAATAGGCATTAATTTTGCTCCATATACTATTTAAAGGCTTACTAAGTATTGTTTTGCTCTACACACCATTATTGGCGATTGTTGCAAATGCCTCATACAAAAATGTGCAAAATAAATTTCACTCTGGCTTTGCTTCATTTACATAAGAAAAACCAGTAGTTAAAGCGAAAGCAAAATAAAATGACAACAAGAAAATAACTTTTACTCGTGCTTCGCTGCACTGCCGTACGAAAATAACTGGAAAAAGAAAAAGCAAAATAAAATTTCAACAACTCAATATACATCAGTAAGTATACGTATGCAGCAAGAAAAGCTTCGTTTTAAAAATAAATTTAGAAAAGTGGCGTACGGAGCACAAAATAATAATTTTCACTTTCAATAAAATACTATAAACTTCGAAGTTCGTTCATGAACGTTCACAAAAATTTAAATTTTTCTTCAAAACATATGCCAGAGGCAGTGCTGAAAATACGAAAAAAATGATATCGGGTATATGTTCGGAAAACTTCATGTAACCCTTCATTGTGCTATGGTTTTTTTGCGTGCTTTTATTGGTGGTGCCATTTACCTTTGAGTAGTGGCATGTTGCATTTTGCTGGCTTTTTTTTAGTGCTGACATCTTTTTGTTGGTTTTTATACCATTTGTTGGTGTTGTTGTTGTTGCTGTTTTAGCATCGAGTCCTGCTGAACAGGTGTTGCTGAGTTGACAATCCTTGGTCGGTGTTCATTGAACTCCGAGTCGTTCCGGTGCATAAAACCGATTGTCGTGGGAACACGTGTGGTTTCTTATGCTGTTTTTGTATGAGAGGTACCACGTTCACTACAAAACTTACAAATATTTAAATCCAACGTCAAACGCCCGGTAATGAGGAAATTACTGTAAACATTTCAGCTAAAACGGTTCATTAGTTTAGGAGTTTGTATAGAGCAAACACACAACCAAACACATCTTAATTTTTAAATGTATAGAAAAAGTATTTGTTTTATCTCGGTTTGTGGTTTTTATTGAACTTAAGCATACATATGGTTGTTGTTGTTTTTAATTTGCAAATTCTTTAAACACAAAACTAATTGTTTGCTTTTTTTATTTTTAAACTTGATAACAAGAACATTTCTTTACAATAACTTAATCCCGGGTATATACTTTTTTAACATCCTGGAAATTCCCGAAAACTTTTTGTTAAAAGTTATTATACATATTTAATACTAATTACAATATTTATCGCCTTTATGTATTTCATAATTTGAACTTGTTCTTGTGCTTTTAAACGAGAAATGCAACTTCAAAAACCGCCATAATGCATTTACATATGTACTGTGCTTAAAGAAAATCTAAATTAATTTCATTAGCATCTGATGGAATAGCATTTGATGAAATATTTTTTTTTAATTGACATAAGTTTAAAATGATGCGGCTTTTTTAAATAGCAATTTATAATTATACAAGTCAAACTGCACACAAATGTTAAACGCCTTTAACCGGAGTGCACATAAGCGACAAATACTGTATGTATTCTGGTTTTTAGCTAGGGTTTTTAACTTGCAAAAAACATTTTTTATTCCCGGGAAATATTTTGTAAACAATTATCCGTCTTATTTCAAGAGTATTTATCGTGGTCAAAAATAATGCCCATTACCCAAAATCGTTGAAAGTCTGGGTTTACACTATGAAAGCTTTCTTTCAGAAAGTCTGAGTTAATGGTGAGAGGGGGGAGAGAACAGGCAATTCCTCTCTCCCCTGTCAGCAATAAACCCAGAATGTCTGAAAGAAAACTTTCATTGTGCGAATGCAGACAAATCATTTTTTAATTTTTTTTTTATCAAAATTATACGTTTTCCTTTATTCACCAGATTTTTTTTAATGATGCGGTTTTGAAAATTTTTTAATTTTATTTTTTTTTTTTTTTAAATAATAAACTCGATTTTTTTCGCCAAAAACTTTGGGAGGAAATTTCTGCAATTTGCCGTCCTAAAATTCACGGGATTTTTCCCGTGTAGAAACGATCGATTATTCGATTTTGTCAAAAGCCGGTTTTCGGGTATTTCGAATGAACCGGCTAACCGGCTAAAAATACCAACACAAAAATCAAACTAGTTATAGAAATAAAAATTATATCTGAATTAAATCAAAACAAATTACAAATGTAAGGAACCAACAAAATTAGGAATGTGCGATTAATCGGTGAAGCATAATTTTGATTAATTAGAATGTTGATTAGTCAGTTACACGATTAATCGACAATTCTGATTACTCAAAGTTTTGATTAATTTAATAATTTTAATTTTGATTAATTAATTTTGAATAATTATATTCTAAAATGTTTAAATTAAAAAACAAAAATTAAGCAAAATAAAACAATGTATTCTGGTGAAAAGTCGTGTAATTTTATGTAAGATTCTGCAAACTATAAAAAGCATGTAAAGTATGTGAAGAATATAAAGAAATTTATAATCATTATTTTGATTAATTTAAATAACAATTAACCGATTAATCCAGAATTTGATTAATAAGATTTCTAATTAATGGATTAATCATAATTTTGATTAATTGAAATCTTGTTTTAATCGATTAAACGCACATCGCTAAACAAAATACATCGAAATGAAATACAAGGAATTCAATACATTTACTACATTATTCATAAGCGACTATTAAATGTAATGTTTTGTAAACTTGTATTAAATTGAATATATTTTTATAAATACAGGCATTATTATTTATTAACTTTAAAATGGTTTCCATCAAAATAATTTAAGTCTAAATGAGTTCAATCAAACTGATTTCATTCTTTGATTTCAATATGATTTTAGATTTCATAATGAAATCTTGTCTAAATTGCAATATTTTGTGATTGCAATCGTTTTAAAATCATTGAATGCAATATTTTTAATTGCAATCAAATTTTTTTTTGAAATCATAAGATTTTAAACGATTCCTCTAAAATCACAACTGAAGTCAAATTTAATAGTAATAATATACAATTGAAATCTAGCGGTTTTAAACAAAAATTTACATTGTTGTCAAATCAAACTTATTAGAGTCAGCTTTATTTCTAGAAGAAGGAGTTTCATTTGAAGAGAACGAAGATTTTGATTCTGAAATAATATCGACAGCCATTACTAGATTTGATGGCAATTAGTTGATTTCAACAAAAAAGTTGCCATTTGTATCAAAAAGGGAAGACCATATAATAAAATTAGAAAAATACTTAAATGACTGGAATATTTACAAAACAAAAGTAAGAAAAACGTTTACAAATTCCACATTTTTAAATTTATCGGTTTATTCGATATTCGAAAAATTATCATTTAAAAAAAGCCGGCTTGAGTAAAGGTAAAGAACCTTAACCAAATCCTCTCGAATAATAACCGTTTGATATTCTTAGTAGAAACCCTATTTACGCCAGTATTCGAAATACCTTTAAAAAATTACCAAAAAATTACATGTACAAAATAAAACAAATGCATTCATTATATGTTTGTACGAGTATATTAAGTCATATTAAAGGCGAAATAGTTTTTCCAAAGAAACATAAAAGACATTAGGCTATATTTTCTTAGACAAATGTAGAATAACACGCAAAACAACATGACATCATGCTGGCTATAAAACTTTACCAAACTCCAAACAAAATTACAAGTTAAACGTGAAAAATTTAGAGGTGTTCAGGCTTTTCTAAATATGTATCTTAAAATCTAAACAATCATACATATACATACATACATACATTCGTACATTAACAATTATTTTATGTACATACACTTAAAGTTGTTTTTTCGTCTGCGTTATTAACATAAAAATTAACAAAAACAAATTCCATGATATATTTACTTAAATAATAACACGTGTGAATCATCATTGCTTTATAAACCATACGCAAAAAACAAAATGTGTGTAAAGATTAAGAATGCCAATTGTGAATGACTTTTAAAAACCCTTCGAAAATTATTAAAATTTACTGATAATTTTATTTTCCAGAAAATTTTAGCAGAACGTCTTGAGACTTGTGTCGAAACCGTATTCACACACATATAACCAAAATAAAAGAAAACAAATATGTATGTATGTATGTACATATAAAAATTTATATAAATTTGCAATTCCTGCTATTAAAGTAATTCTAAGAATAACAATAATAAAAAATTGATAATAGAAAACAATAGAATATAAATCAATAATAAAATTTTTCTTGCAGGTTTTTCAATGGATAAACGAATTGGCACATCCAGAAACACGTGAAGCTGCTCTGTTGGAGTTAAGCAAAAAACGTGAAACTGTTACAGATCTGGCACCAATGCTATGGCATAGTTTTGGCACAATAGCCGCTCTCCTACAAGAAATCATAAATATATATCCTTCAATTAATCCTGCCACATTAACTGCTCATCAATCAAATCGTGTTTGTAATGCCTTAGCATTATTACAATGTGTAGCTTCGCATCCTGATACCCGTACGGTATTTTTGCAAGCACAAATTCCCCTGTTCCTATATCCGTTTTTGCAGACAACTTCAAAAACGCGGCCATTCGAATATTTAAGATTAACCAGTTTGGGTGTTATTGGTGCACTCGTTAAGGTAAGTTTTTATGACAATAAATTTATGGCATTTTGTTTTTCTAATTATTTGAATTTTTGTCTATTTAACAGACTGATGAACAAGAAGTGATAACTTTCCTTTTAACTTCTGAAATCATTCCTTTATGCCTACGCATTATGGAATTTGGCTCAGAGCTGAGTAAAACTGTTGCTACATTTATATTACAAAAAATTTTACTAGATGAAAGCGGCTTGTCATATGTGTGTCAGACATATGAACGTTTTTCCCATGTTGCTATCATTTTGGTGAGTTTATAACAAAAAGAACCAAACAATCTATTCAAACTATTAAATTGGCTAGACTTAATACTTTTAGCTTGTTACTTTTTCCTGATTTATTTTATTTTTTAAATAAGTGCCCGTTTACATTGTGTGATTTTTGTTCGCTGCACCTTTTTCTTTGTGGGCAAAAGGAGAGGAGAGGTGAACGAAAATAGCCACAACCAAGGCGAATTCACTTTATAATGGCCGTTGCAAATACAGCTGACCTACTTTTTTCATGCATAGTCTCAATTCATACGATGCAAGTCTTATTGATCAGGTTGCTACTTTATTGGCGAAACGACGAGGGGAAAAGAAACGAGTACTCAGCTTGATGTACTTGTCATATACGTCTTGTTTTCTCATTCGTAATGTAAAAACCCCACACATACGTGTGTACTTCATACATAAAAAAGTAATATATCAGCAATAATAATATAAATAATATATTATCAATAAGACTTGCAACTTATGAATTGGTACTTAGAGAAAGAAATATGAAAAGTTCAACAAAAGCGACAATAAAAAACGATGTTTTTTAATTGTAGTATAATTGATGCCAACTCATATAAAATTTCGCTTGGGCACAACAGAACATGTACTCCTAGCATGCGTTTTGTAATTCGTTCTCTCATTTGACAAAAAAAAAATTGACAAGTTCAGTCGCAAAGTCTAGGCTTACACGCTTCATCTTTTGACCCTCAATTTTTGAGTTTTTAGGAGAAATAAGATTGCTGCATTTATTTTTTTTTCCTTTCTTTATCTTTTTGATTTTCTCTGAATAACATTGTTGTTGTTTTAAAGAATTTATAACCGAAAAAAGTTTAAACAGATTGCTGTTTGTGACCATATTAGCAACTTTAAAAGAGAATTGAAAATAAATTGGGGAGCAAAAGTAGAAACCTAGGAAAAAATCATAACGCCATCGTTTTAAGCGTGCAATTTTAACTTGGATAGGATATATTTAAAATAATTTGAAAAAAAAACCTTAAAAATCCACTCGTAATAAATTATTTTTTCGACAAAAACCTCAAGAAAAACATATTTTTGGAAAAACTGCGATCCCAATCGTATTTAGCGTGCAATTTTACCTTGGAAAGGTAATATTAAAAAAAATCGGCTGATTTTTTTATTACCTTGTAAAAAACTTTAAAAATAAAAGTTGAGAAAAAGTAAAATTAAAATTTGGGCGCCTCGAAATGAAGTCGTACTGGAACTTTTTTTTCCTCATGCCAAAAACTATCGATGGCACAATATCGACAAATTTTTGTCCTTACAAATCGGCATGCCCTAATGAACATACATGTATACAGACATAAAAAATTGTTGCGATAAAAATTGAACAATGGAAACGCAAATGCAACTTTAAAGAAGAAACAAGACATTTTGCCACAAAAAAGCGCACAATGTAAACGGACACTAATGGGTCAATTACGGATGGCAACTGAACCGAATTCGTGTTACCAGCAGTGAAATCAGGCTACGCCGCTCTTGTTAAAATTTACAAAAAAAATTTTTATTTTATATTTCAACATCAGAGACGTTGCCTAATTTCGCTGCTGGCCATCCCTAATCGACCCATAAGACAATTTTTAATTAAAGACACAATCTTGTTACCTTATACATTAAATGATCTTATACATTTAATGATCTTTGTTAATGCAATGATTATTAAATATTAAAATAAAACACATTGTTATCAAATTTAAATAAATATTGTTACACTGAAAACAATTTATGCGATATTTTACGAAAGAAACTCTTGATCATATTATTTACAAAAGTGTGTTATTTGAATAATACAAACGAATTAAATGTAAAATTTTTTCTTTAGTTCTTGGACTTTATTATAATCCGATATGTGGTGAAAAGCGATCGTTTTTAAAAGGTGTGATGAATTTCGATCGGTTTTAGAATCTATTTCTGAATTGTAGTCTTAATTAAAGGTGTACAATACTGAGTAACTAACATATATAATATAAAAGAATATAGACAAGAAATAAGAACAAAATGTACTAGAAATCAATTTTTTAAGTCACTGAAAACGATATCGATTTTAAATCGTTTCGTTTTCAAAAACGACTTCCACCACATATCATAATTTTTACATTCGAAAAAATGCATGGAAAACAACAATAAAATTATTAGGTTTTTATAGCAGGTATTGTAAATAAATTGTATTTCATTAAGCTCTTCCCAACTTTAAATTTAAATAAAACAATATATGAGTATTCGTTTAAAATGCCTATCAATACCTTTATGTAGGAAATCTAACATTGTGCAAATATCCGCCGCGGCTTCGCTGGGTGGCGCGCATTCGAAATAAGGCTGAATTTGACCAATGGCATGGGTAATGTTGCTTTAGAGGGTTTCTAGTTTGTAACTTGTTCGCATAGATTTGTGATTTAGGAAATCCCCACAAGAGCATGAGTTGTATGTCACGTGTGCCGTCCTCTTCAAACCCCATGTCTCTGGTGTCTACGAAAATATCATCCAATTAAGGCCCAAATAAATTGGTAATGATCCATCTGTACCGCTCGACGTTGACGGTGATGGCTTGGTTAACGTTGTTCTTAAAGAAATATGGACCGATGACAACTGAAAATTCACACTAAGTAAATTTTTCGAAATGGATTAGACGCTCTTGCATCTCATGTGGATTGGTATCGTCTCAAATTCGACAATTTTGCTTGTTTAAGCAGCCATTCATACTCATCGCTGAAGCTGGTTTGTCCATGGATATTAGGATCAGTTTACATCACCTCCAATTTGATAGTTTCCTCGTGTTGTTGAACTCTAACCCCGTCCGTGGTGATTTCTGAATAAATGACAATCAATTCGATGTAGCTTCACCATTATGGCCGACATCAACTGTCAAAAATCAAAAGTCTCTATTGAAATACCCCTTAAAATTACATTAATTAAAGATAATAGTACAAAATAAGATATTCGCATTAATTTTTTTAATGTGACTTAATAAAATATGGTTTTATACTCGTATATATAGATTTTTTTAATTTTCTTTTATTTATTTTTTTAGGGTAAAATGGTGATACAATTAGCTAAAGAGCCATCTGCACGTCTACTGAAACATGTTGTGCGTTGCTATTTAAGATTATCAGACAATCCCAGGTAAGTTCTTTGTTATTTGTCTTTTTTATATTTATTTATTTTCATTTAATAACATAAAATATGTGGGGTTACTTTCTTTTTTTTTCAATAAAGAGCACGAGAGGCTTTAAGACAATGTCTTCCGGATCAGTTGCGTGATGCCACATTTTCAGTATGTTTACAAGATGATAAATCGACTAAACACTGGTTACAATTGTTAATTAAAAACCTAGAATTAGGTGCTGTGCCACCCACAGATCCCCGTCAAATTGGCATGTCACCTTTGACCTCATAAATTAGGAATACAGAAAAACTAAACTTAAACTATAAAACAAAATAAAAAACAACAGGTCAGACTTAATAGATACAAATAATACATAAAGAAAGCAGCTTTTTTCTAAAAATAAATTGAACAATATTTAACAAAAAACAGTCCAATGGCTTAAAGTCTGTCTGTTTTTTATAGATATATTTTCGTTATTAAATAAATAATTAAATATAAATATTTTTTACTTAAAACAATAATGCAAAAATTAAAAAAAGCAAACAATTATTTCGTATAAGATAAATTATACTTAAAACTTAAATGAAATCTAACAAATGAAAATCATATAAAATTGTATAATGTAAAGTAAACGTGATAAATGTGAATATTATTATTAATAATAAATTAACTTTTAATAAACTACACAGGGCGACATAAAATATGCGACAAAGAGTTTATATAGTCGATTAAATTTAATTATGATTTACTGAAGCCGGAAGGTAATGAAATCAAATTTGCCGAATTGACTCCGTTTTTTTTATATTAAAAATTATCTTAAACAAATAATTTAAAATTCAAAAGCAGCAGTTATTTTTAAATACCAAAAACTTATTATTGAAATTTATTTAACTTTGGGCAATATCTTTTTAAGTTTATGCAGAAGTCCTTCCGACTTTATGTGACAATCTCACTGCCTTCAATATCATTTATCGAGGTGAAATTGCCGCAAAAGGTCGGAAAAACATGTTTGCTCAATTTTAATAGGTTCTTGCAGTAGTCCGACCTTATGCGGCAATCTTATAAACTTAACTCAATGTCCTCATAATGAAATTAGATTTACATAAATTTTACTATCTAGCTGTTAAGTATTAGTTTCAAAGAGTTTTTCAGATTTGTCATAACTAGCATACTACCCAATTGTTAATAAAAATTCCCCAGAAGTTTTTTCCCTTCTCCCGTTTTTCCGATTTATTTTTGGGTTTGGTATTATTTCATATACATATGTACACACAAAAAGGGAACAAATGTTAAACTTATATCTTGAAGCTATCCATGTTTTGGCATTCAAAAAAGAAGCATCCCTTAACATCCTCCATTCCTTCAAAACATACCCTTCAAAAGTACCCAATACTTGACTTTTTTTAATCAATTTATTTGTGTACTTTCGTTGTTTTTCTTAAGAAAATTAGACGATTATAAGGCAAAATTGATTGGGGTTAAGGCAAAAATGTGGTTTTAAAAAAAAACCCTCTAATATTTTAGAAAATTCAAAATTATATAGAAAAATATATAATATTTTTTATTTAAAATACGAAAAAGTTTTATTTAAAAGATTTAAAAGTAAATAAGTAAAAAGCGAGCATTTGCAGCATAGCGATAAGCGGAGTCAATTGAAAAATCAATATATATGACAAGGCGAACTCAAATACAGGTGGTGGCAATAATCAAAAAATAACAGAAAAAAATAGGTTGGAACTGTCAAAATAATATGACCAAGGCGAGTTCATATATCAAGCAGCGGCGAAACTACAACCATGAAAAACCAAAATGCTTGATAAGTCAAAAACATTTGACATTTCCTTCTTTATGAGCTCTGTACACGATCAATATGCTTGTCATGCAGGCGAATTCACTGCACGTAATATTCGCCGTCATATCTAAATTTTTTGATTTTGCATTCAGCATCGTCGGTATCACACAAACAAATACATTTTCACTAATCCTACCATATCGCTTGATGAGAAATTTTGACGGTGTACAGAAGACCCCTTTAGGGCACCATACAATTATCAAAATTACTCATCAAGCGCTAAGGTAATATAAGCGAAAATGTGATTGTATTTGTGACACCGACAACGCTTGATGGAAAATCATACCAATTTAGATTTTACTCGTGTACGTTAATTCGCCTTGTTGTCAAGCATTTTTTTCCGATGCAAAGCTAATGCTTTGATAGTGCATGGTGCCCTTAAGTGGTCTGTGCATGGTCAAAATGCTTGCCATGCAGGCGAATTCACTCGTGTACGTATGCTAGACGTAATATTCGGCGTCATATCCAAATTTTTTGATTTTCCATTCAGCATCGTCGGGAGAACACATAAAATTACATTTTTACACATACATTAATACTAGCGCTTGATGAGAAATTTTGACCGTGTGAAGACCCCTTTAAGTGTTAAAAAATCAGATCTGCTGTGTTTTGAACCTCACCTGTGACATTAATTCGGCTTGATATAGGCTGTGTTCGGTAATCATATGAAACTGAGTTGACTACAAAAGTTTTTGGCCGCAAAAAAAATCCTTATTTTTTTTTGTACCCCTGTGTTTTTTTTAATATTATTATGAATGAAAATATAAAATCCAAACAACAAACACAATAAATGTAAACTATGTATATGCATAAATAAGTTTAACAATTTAAATACATTTTAAATTTAAATCTAACAGAGGAGACTGTGAAACAAAAAAAAAACTATAATAATTAAATTAAAAATAAAAAACAAACCTTATTTTTAAGCAATGGTACCTAAACATTTATTAGCAAAAGAAAAATTTATAAAAAAAAATACTACAAACACAAAATTTAAATAACATTAACCTTAAAAACATACGCGCATTAATTAACATATTTCTAAAATTAAAAAAAAAAGTACGAATTAACTTTTTTTTTACTAAAAATCTGCAAGAATTTTATTTCAATTAAACAAATTAACAATTTACAAAAAGAAAAACAATTTTTATTGTTATTTAAATTAAGTGTATGATTAAAACAAATAACAAACAAAATAACTGTGAATGTGTTTTTTTCAAAATCATTAAATTATAAAACATTTTTTTAAAACCATTGTTCTTTTTTAACATCTTAATAATAGTAAGTTATCTTTTAAAAAAATACCTATAACTATAAATTAAAAAACAGATTTATTATCTAATTGTAGTAAGCTTAACTATAATATATAAACAAAAAAACAAATAATTATAAAATAATAATAAAAAATCATATTATTAAAATTATATACATATTGTTATTAAAAAAAAAAAAAAAAAAAAAAAACAAAAAAACTAAAACAAAAATCCTCAAAAAGAAACAAACTTTTGAAAATAAATTTTATAAATTTCTAAAACACTACTCAATCTTAAGTAAATTTTTATAATAGGGCATGATCGCAAATGCATTATTGAGCTGCAAACTAAAATTTAAATGTCAAATACTTTACTAATGCCGACAATCCATACACTAGAAAAGTTCAGTGCTCAAGTCTGGCACTTCGTAAGCAAAACTTGTGACACACAATATTCGAGTAAACTCTGCAATTTGTTATTCAAAATTTATAAGCAAAGAAGGGCTAAATGAGCAAATAAAAAAAAAACAGTTTTTTCTTTTTTCATTAACCTTTTTATATTTCGTTGTACTCGACTTTCATGTGTAATTTGCTGCTTTTAATGCACCATAATTCAGTCGATTTGCATAAATCTATAAACCCTTTCCAGAGTATTTTTTGTGCTCATTTTTTGTTATCAGATCGTATAATCCGTGCTGAACATTTTTAACAGACACTACACGAGTTCACTGTAAAGTTTTGATTTTTACCCAGTTCACTGTGTAAATAGCAAAAATACAACCATACACCAAATAAACGCACTGTACAGTGTCAGACTTGAGTACTGAAATTGTGTAGTGTATGACCGGTATAAGCAGATGTCGCACACAAAAGTGTCAAGTACAAAGAATAATAAAGAATCCTACTAAAAAAAAGGTCATCAGCAAACTTGCACTGGTAGTGTAAGAAAATGTTTGCTCGAATGATGCACAATAGTGATGCATTTACGAACAGGCCATTATACTACCAGTTCGAACGTTAACGTTCGCAAAGAAATTCGATTGGAAAATATTTTTCTTAAAAAATGTTTCTATGTGAACGTTAAGGGTTGAAACTGGCAGTTAGTAAATAGTTGATTAGTTTAAGGCTCTTTAAAATTTCTAAAAAAAATATCAAAAATAATTTGTTAATGTCTTGTGAAATTGTCACAACGAAAAACCATCCCCCATATTCATAAAAATATTTTAGGTTTATACATGGTAGAATAAATACAAGGTATAGTCATTAGAAATTTTGTTCTCAATTATAAAACCCATATAACGTCAAACAAATGAAAATAAGGAAAAAAATTAAACAAGCGTCAAAAATCAAATAAATCAATTTTAATTTTTGAAAAATTTCTTAATATAAAAAAATTTTGTGATAACAAATTTAAATCAATATTCAATTTAAAATAAACAAAATATTGAATAAAATATAGTTTTATATAAAAGAGTAAGTTTGCAATATCTAAAAAGTGCAAAATATGTTGAAATTCAAATATTTGCAAATGTGTAATATTTCGTTGTTTGACATTACATGGTACCTGGTACTTATTATTCTATGGTTTTATAGGTTTTATTAATCAAAAATATTTTTTAAGAATATTGGGGTATCTTTTTTTTAATTAGCATAGGCTGTTTGCTAGACGATTATGTTCAATATACAATTCCTAAAAGAGTCTTCTGATGATTATCTGACGAGTTACAAAAACATCTACATTTTTTATATATTTTTGATACGCTCGTTGTTTAATCTTGGAATGAACCTTTTGCGACTCTCTGTAAGAGTCATATAAGAATTACTGAGCTACCTAAATAAGAGCGTTTTCGAAATATGAAAATTCTATTGCCAATACAATTTCAATAAAACAAACCGACCTAAGGATCTGTAAAATAAGATTTTCCGACAGGATGGTGTTGATTTCGCGACCTTAAGGTTTGTTTGATATAAATTGTATGAAAATTAAAAGTTTTGACATGAAAAACACGCTTGATGCCCTTATTTGGGTAGCTCAGTTATACGGCTGAGCATTTCACGAGTCGTAAAATAATCCCTACGTGAGTCATACGACCCTTGGCATTCTTTTTGAAATATTCGTTAGATTATCTCTACATACATCATAAACGATTCCCTTTAGGATTAATATAAGAGTCGTTTGCTGTGTTATGGAAGAATCTCTCATACGAATCAGCATGTTTAACAGTTTCTCCCGTGCGAGGAATCGTCTTCAATTAAAAAATGAGCTCGTCGACGATCAAAAACACTCGTCATGAGATTCCCAGTAGACTCCTTGACGATTGATAATGCTAGCTGGGTTGTTTTAAATTATCAACTTTCGTTTTTACATTTCAAAGCTCTAAAAATATTAAAAAAAGAGTACTTTATAAGTGCCCTGGATACGTTCAAATAAACCTCCAAGCATTGCATAGTGTCGTTCATTTAAAGCTTTTTCGAAAACGCCCAAAATAAATCTCGGCAGCCAATCAATTTTGATTTCGTTGTGTTCCGTTGCAAGTATGTCGTCATTGAATGATCAAATTTATTGTTAATGGGGCTTCACAAACTAAAAACAATTTTAAACGCAGAAATTTTGTTATGTTTATAATTCTAGGTCACACGCTTAAACTTTTGAGTTTTTATGAGAGAATAGAAATAAGAAGGTGGTGGTTGATGCGGAGATGTTTGTACTTGTTAGTACTCCTTGTTATTTTATTCATAATTTGTATATGATAGCTGCAGGTTAATATCATAGAAAACTACTAAAACAGAAAGAGGAAGGAAAAAACCTATTTCAGCTTTTAAAAAACCGAGCTCGATGATTGTGTTACTGAGCTACCTAAATAAGAGCGGCAAGCCTTTTTTTATGTCAAAAGTTTAAAACGCGAATTTATCAGCACCCGGCTAGAAAATCTTATTTTACCGATCGCTAAGTCGGTTTGTTTTATTGAAATTGTTTTTTACTCTAGTCGTTTCCCTACGGTTTATAAAAGCATAAGAAATCAAAAAAATTTAAACAGATGTCTGCGTTTTACCATTTTGGCAACTTAAAATGGGAATTGGAAAGAATGTTGAAGCGTGTGAACCTAGACTAACAAGCGGAGAGATACTCTTATGGCATGAAATGTAAATGTTTATACAGTCTTGTGGGGAATAGTATTTTTTGTAACCGTGTTTGTTTTAAATTTGTATGTATTGATCTTGTGCTGCTAATGCGAGGATGTTGCTTGTCCACAAGCTGTCATTGTATGTGCCTGCACAATTGCTTTGGTGTGTGAAGCCATTAGGTAACAAGACCAGATTTGTTTAAAAATTAAAGAAAATACAAAAAAAGAAACTGGATGAAAAGTTGATAAAAATATGGAAAATTCGCGTATTTTTGCAATCATGGACAAAAGCAAATTACATTTTTTTTATTTAGCAAAACGCGAGACGATCAAATTAACCACTCGTTCATTGATTGATGAAAATATGTATGTATGTATCAACATTTTTTTAAATTTTCAAACATACACCTAAAGCGCTTAATGGTTTATTGAAACGTCTCCAGGGCACTTTAGACGGCCCTTAAAAGTTTCTTGTTTTAATTTAAAGAAAGAAATAATCTCTATTTTGTAAAATATAAATAACAATTTTCCCGTCATCATCATTTTTATGTGCATTGAGAAACATAAATAACAATATTTTAGTTTCAAAAAGATTTTGTAAAGCGAAATATGTAAAATTGTGTGTATATACATTTTTTTCATTGTGTTGTAAGTTAAAAAAAAATCTGTAAATTTTATTTTAAAGCTATAAATTTAATTTAGAAAAACTGTAAATTTAAACAAAAACTATCGAAACTATATTATAAAAAGTGTGGATGCTTTTACCCTCGTCCATTTTTTCCTCCCTTTCTTTTTCTTCCTCTTAATACAAACAAATTTGCAAAAACAGCTTGAATATGAAACAAAGTACATTTTTTCCTTTTTTTATTTCCGCTTACACCATCAAACTCAAATGTTTCGGAGCAAATGTTTCATAATATTGACGAGGACTTGGGAATATAAAAAAAATTTGGTCAAATTATGATTCCGTTAAATTGGAATGTTTAAACGAAAGTTGCAAAAGGAATTACGTACTGCATACTTAGAGAATATAATAAAGTTGATAACACGTATATATAAGTATTTGAAACTTTTTTTTTGGGATCTTAAGGTATTTAAAGAAGTAACTAATTCGCTTATTACCCAGTCAACAACGTTAATCATTTATATGAGAATTTTTAAAATACAATTTTTAATTGCAGGGTTGTAGACTATTCGAACACATTTTTGAAAAGATATGATTAACCAATTTTTAATTTAACTAAATGGAATTTGTTAACACATTTACAGCCAATTTCGCCAAGTTCAGTTTAAACCAGCTATTACTTTAATTTCACGTCAACGATTTTGAAACATTTTTTTTTTTTGGCGGTGGTCTAAAGATATTTAAAGACGAAACTTATTCGCTTATTGCCTGCGGTGTTTGTGACTATTCGAACAAATTTTTGAAAAGATATAGAATTCTAAACCGAATAGTTTTTACTTTAAATAAATTTAAGAGTATAAACAAAACGATTTAATTTCAGTTGGTTTTGTTCGGATCAAAAGAGCCAATGCCCACATTTGTTGTTTACGCCAACCGCAATCAGACTAAATAATTTACGAGTTCTAACTATTTGTACTGTGTATAATTAAGACTGTTGCACTCGTTCGAAACGAAGGCAGATTGTTATTTATAAACAAATGGGAAATTTAATGAAAAGTTTTTGTTGGTAATAGAGAGTTGCTGTTTTAAAGGCGACTTTTTGTTGTCGATAAAGTATAAAAAAAGTTCTGTTCTTTTGAAACAAATAGTACGAAAATGCTACTGCACAGTACAAATTGTTTGAACTTGTAAATTATTTATTTCGAGTCGAAGTACGCGGTAACCCCCAGGCAATGCCCATTACGAACCCTTGCAAATTTTCAAGAGTCTACCTCGCCTACAAAATGTCTGCTTAGCCATGCCTGTCTTTTGAAATAGATAAGCTAATAGTGGATTATGTTAGCAAACTTGAAAAATTATTGTTTTTTCCTAAAAAGTTTTTTTATATGATTTTTTTTTATTCTTTTTGGAAATCAGAAAATTATTGTGTTCTTTAGTTAAACAAAAATATCCCTTTTCGAAT
Source organism: Pollenia amentaria (assembly GCA_943735925.1). Lineage (NCBI taxonomy): Eukaryota > Metazoa > Arthropoda > Insecta > Diptera > Polleniidae > Pollenia > Pollenia amentaria. The sequence continues at coordinate 17,274,640 of OX031008.1, read as the reverse complement.
TTATATCAAACAAAACAAAAACAAAATATTTCATTATTCTGCAGTGCATATTCGATTTGATTCGAAAGAAAAAGTTTCAAAATACAAACGAACGATTTTGAAAGCTTTATAATACGCCTTGTTTTTTAATTCTTCAAAAATCAGAAAATTATTGTGTTAATTGAAATTTAATTATTCTGCAATGTGTATCCGATTCGACGAGAAAGAAAAAGTTTCAAAATATAAACGAACAATTTAGAAAGTTTTCTCTTGCGAATAAAAAAACACTTACTGCTTGTTTAACAATTTCGAACGTTAAGGTTCGCATAGAAAATTTGTATGGAAAACACTCGTTTTTAAAAATATTTTTTAAAAAAAAAATTATTTTTTAAGATTTTTAAATTTATTAAAATAAATTTTTTTCTGTTGTCTATTCTATTAAGCGGTTTATTTAAAAAATTTATATAAAATTTTTTTTTAAATTTTGAAAATTGTCTTTAAAATAAAAAAAAAGAGCTTTAAATTTACGACAAATTTTTAGAAATTATCTTGTCAAAATAAATATTTTGACCAAAAAAATTATTAACATACCCGCCCTACTTTGTAACTTTATTGAGTAGTTATTTTTTTATACAAACTAAAGAAATACATTTGATCATAATTAACCACAAAAAAGTTTGTAATAAACTAAAAAGAGATATATATTATTGTAGAAAAAAAGAAAACAAGCTCCTAAAACATCTTGCAAACAAAAAAAAAAAAAAAAAAATAACATCATACATACTATGAATCATTTTTAACAAATTGAACAACAAACAATTTTAACTATTTATATATGTATGTATAAATAATTGTAAAATTCCTTTGTTTATTTTATTTTTAATTTTATTATTTTGAATAATCTTTATTTTTAAGTTAAAGCTTAATGCATTGTAACATTTTTTGCCTATAATTTTTTTATTATTAGTTATTTTTTTTGTATTTATACTTTAATTTTATTTAATGAAAACTAAATCTTAGAAAGTTCTTAATTCTTTTTTTTAATTGTTAATAATAGTATACCAAAACCCACTTCTGCTCCCCTCATCCTTTTTGCATATATTAAAGTTTTTCTTTATATTAGTTTTTAAACAATTTGTTTTAAAGTAAAAAAAAAAAATAATTTTTAAGGCTTTTATAAAAATAAAAACAAAAAATATTATAAATGAAGCAATTTTTCAGAAAAAACACACGATTTTTTATTTATTTTAAAATTGTTTTTTTTTTTGTTTTTGTTAGCTACCAGTTTTTATTAACTTCTATTTTCTATAATTTTAGTAACAATATTTTCCAATATTGGTCTGCAGCAGATTCCCAGGGCGCCTAATAGAATACAAAAGAATACAAATATTTCTACATACATTTTGAAACCAAATTGAGTTGGGAGTCTGTAAAATGAAAATAAAAAACTGTGGGAACCCCTGCCTTGGACCACCATAGGTGAGCAAAGGTTTTATGAGTTTGTTCTGAAGATTTTGCCCTTGACCACCTTTAAGTATGATTTCGATCTAACAAGGTTGTTGTTATTTTAACAGGTTTTCTGTCGTCCAAAGTTCTTTCCTAATAAAAAACTTTTGCTTGATACAGCTACTGCTGAGTAGTCGAGTAAGACTCGGTTCGTTCCGGGAAATATGTCAACTTTGAAAAGTTTTTCTCCTATCGTGAATGATTTTTTCACGATAATTTTTACGTTATTTTAACAATCTGTTCAATTTGATTGAAGCGGATAACTGTTAAAAAGTAAGATGTAAGTGCCGATAGTTTTCTTTGTTTTTTAAAATAATAATTAAATTTTTAGAAGCAATTCAAAAAAATTAAAAACATTGAGATTTTATTGAGCGTTGATTCTGCAATCGCCGCCTAAAGTCGCTCCCAATACGTTTTTGGGTACCATCTTTAATGGGAAAATAGTTTTATATTCTTTGGAAGCGGTAGAGCATTCGTAACTTTTTCAAAAAGATAAGCAAACGTGGGTTTGTTCACTCTATTATGCTTATAAAATCTAGACACAAGAAAATTATACCACGAATTAAATTGAATTGCTTACGTTACACTCGCCCATTCCAAAGGATTTTAAGCATCTCGAAATTTTCTTAATTTTTTTTTCATTTCTTTTTAATTTCTTCTCTAGTAACTCTACTAACAAAACTGCATCGATTCTAAAACGTTTTATTTTGGTTTTATTTTAGTTTTGACATTTTTTTTTAATGTACTTGAACGGCTATTTAATTTCGATCGATAACCTATGATTCGAAGGGAAAAATAATTCACGGAACATTAACGATCGATAGAAAATTGTTGTTCTGTCGAAAAGGTGAATTAAATGTTAATTTTTTCCTACGATAAGGGTGATTAAATTTAAACAAAGAGATTAGCCTTACAGAACACCGATTGAGCGATATCGTCAAAAAAATTTGCTTTAAACTTTGTTTAACAGTTGAGAGATCGAGATTGAGCTTATGCTACAAGAATTGCAGAATAAGTGCAAGATGAAAATAGGCCCCTTTCCACTCAGTATTACGACTTATAAATGTAAATATAAATTTTATTATTGTTTCTAATCCATTCTAAAAGTAATTTTAAAATTGATACTTCTCGTATAAATGCCAGGGAAAATTACGGCATTCGATATTGATCGAAATTTCCATTTATAATGTATTGTAATTTAGATCGGTATCGAATGCGGTTATTTGCTGCCCGGTTCTTAATATTAATATGTGATGAAAAACAGGATTTGAAACCGATTATATCTTAAAGAATTGAATTCTTATCCATTCCCCTCTTTTTCTATCTATAGATATTCTTTTAAAATATACATATGGTAACTGAACTGTATTTTGAACACAAAATTACGACTAATTCAGAAATTTATTTAGAAATCGCTTGAAATTTATCACATCTGCTAAAAACTGTCGTTTTGATAGCGATCGATTTTCATCCCATACCTGTAAAACACAAATTAACTATATATTTGCTAAACCTTAACTTTACTTAAAATCTTTGTGGTGGTAGGTTCATAGGTCCACTTCCTCAGTCACTTTTTTTAACTAAATATTGATATCGCAAAAAAATGTTGTCAAAAATAACTTTTACATATCTTAATATTTACATCACTTAAAAAAAATCTAAATTGACGCATTCATGAATCTGGAACCATACACTTGCTAGTGGTGTAAAGTATATTATGGTCGGGCTCTCCCGACTTTCCTTTTTTGCATGTTTTTTGTTAAAACGTGAAGTTTCACTCGGGATTGCCTCCGAATCCAATTTATAATTTAAAATACCAGTGTACGACTAGCCCAAGGAGAGGGAGGTACCATACATAAATGACCCCCCTATTATTTGCTCTTGGACCGATTTAAGACGAGTATGTTTTGTTTTCAATACAAGATAAACTTACATATGTAAGGGGATACTGCGATATTTGTTATATTTAAAAATACTGACAAATTTATAAAAGTACTGAATTTTCCATCTTTGGTATACACTTACAAGCGGAAAACAAAATCAGTGTACCTTCCCTGTAATAATACGACTAGACCATACACGCATGTAAAATATAGCCCATAAGGGACTAGGACTAGTCCAAAGGTAACCAAAATGTATTGAAAAAACATGGTCTTTTTAACATAACGATGTCCCAGGGCTGGACTATACAACCCAGCTTTGCATTACAACTACTCAAAACTACTCCATGTTCATATATACTTCCAGTGGATTAGTTTTAAAACAACTCCATGGTATACTTCAGAGGATTAGTTTTTAAAATCGTTTAAAAACGAAAACATGTCGTTTTAAAACGAAGACATGTCGTTTAACTACAAACTCATTTTTTTAACAATGACATGGTCCATGATTACATAACATCGTACCATGTTGTAAGTAATCCATTTTATATAAAATGGATCGAGTAGTCCAATATTATTTGCAGGGTTCCATCTGCTTCTCTTAACTGCTCTGGATAAGGAAACAGTTCCAGCGTCAGTGTCTTTATATTTTAAGGGCAATCAATCAGGCCGTCTTTGAATCTGTTTTTCGTGTGTTTTGCAACATTACGCAATCGTTTTCCACCCTTCTGTTTACAATTTAATCTAGTGGAGAACCAAATAAAACTCGGATTTGACTTTTTGCAGTACCATACATATATGTATAACTCGAATTAGTTTATTTAGAAGCGGATTCTGGAAGTTTTTGGCTTCCAAGACGAAGGTTTCAGTTGACCGATGACTTTGGAGGAGGCTTCTATTTTGTATAATAAATACCCTTTCAATATAACTTAAAAAATTGGCCGAAAACCTTATAAAAAACCTTATGTATTAATATTACATAAAAAAAACTTCCAGCAATCGTTTTTGCGGTGGGCTTAAAACCAGAACCGGTACTTTGTTTGATGAAGATTTTGGGAAGTTTGTTTTTATAAGTAGTATACAGCTATTCAATTCCAAAACTCATTCAAATAAAAATCTATAAATTAAGTCAAAGAAAAAAAAAATTACCTCAGTTCTATTGGCTAAAAGGCAGTTTTTAATATTAATTAACAAAATTTACATTCTTATATATTTAAATTTGTACTGGGTAAAATATAAAAAGAGCAAAATAAACATTACAAAAGTTAGTTTGCAGTATGCGAGATATTCGGCCTTATTGTGTAAGTGCGTTGTGGTCTTACACAATAAGGCCGATTGTAATTTTTACAAGAAAAAAATTAAACCAGAAATTTGCTAAAACTCAGTAGTTAGTTGGATATCTTTTGTTTGCATTTGATCAACCAAATGCTGCGACACAGAGCTGGAAATGTTCGACTGTTCTTCCTTAATAATATTTTTTGGCTCAACTCGTCCTTTCAGCTGCCGTCTTTGCATTTGGCTGCCAAAATGATCCTAAAGACGTTCTTATGGGGTCAGAGAAAGGTACTACTTAGGAGTTTTAAGTTGTTTGGTGTGAAATAATGGCCATTTCGTGATGATAAGAGCCTCATGTTTCAGATCATTGTCCTGGTAAAATATAAAGAACTGATTAAACTCTAATTGCATAACACCTATTTCACCAATTCTATTTAAATGTCAATTCATATTTAAATGTAGTTTACATATAATTTTATTTTTATTCTACATGAAAAACGAATTCTTAACATTAATTCATATTTAAATAGAATTGGTGAAATAGGTCCTCCTCAGATACAAAAATATATTCACAGCTCCATCAATAAATACAACTCTTCAGATCACGGATGCCGCCATGTAGGCCCCAAACGAATACTAAGGATAGATTTTTGAGATCTTAGTTAAATAAGGTTTAAATAATCTGAAAACAGATTTGTGCCACTATTACCAAGTATTTAATGAAATAAAAAAAAATCATATTTCGCCGGAAAAATCCGTGTTTCAGAGTACGTTAAACTAAGTTTAAACTTAATCCACATCTCAAAAACCAGGCCTAAGATTTTTTCAATTCAATTCCATTAATCTGAAAACAGATTTGTGCCTCCATTACCAAGTTTGTATACGAAATTTTGACGGAACTGCTAAGTTTTGCTTAAAATATTGGTCTTTAACGAAATTATAAAAAAAATTAAATATTTCGGCGGAAAAATCCGAGCTTAAACTTAATCCACATTTCAAAAACCCGGCTTTAATCATGTTTCACGGTGGCTGTCATATTTTTGGGTTTTAGCTCGGAACTGTCTTTACGCCACTCTTTATCACGCACGTCAGATTCATTAATATTTATTATATTCTCGTATATGTATATGTGCTTCTTGAGGGTTATTTACACGATCACATAAGCCATACGTATTTTGAGGAAAATACAACCTTGTCCATTATAAGTTGTTAATGTTTTTTTAATTTCAAAAAATAAATAGATCAGGGAAGCATGTTCGTCAAAATACGTACGGGCGGAAGTAAGGCATTTTCAAGTGAGGGTTATTCTAACTTACCTTAAAACGATTTCATCGGTCTTAATACGTTTTGTTTTTGAAATCGATTTCCACTACATATCTGATTAATCCGAAACTTATTTATCCTAATATAATGAAACAGTTTTGCGCTTTATCTAGGCTTTACCTTGTTATCCTAATTTTCTTCTCTTCTTAGCTACTCCTCGTTTAGCCAATTCTTTGCAAAATGATTTACAAAATACCTCTCAGGGTTTTCGTTAAGAGATTATCAGACCAATTATGAATAAAAATTCCCATATTTACAGTTGAATTTAAATAGGAAAAATGGGAGAAGGGATAAAACTCCCCGGAAACTTTTATTCATAATTGGGTTGTATTGTTTTTGCCATCACTCATTTAATCCTCTTTTAATGACATTATTTTAGGAACTCGATTTATTATTTGCTAATTAAATACTTAAAACACACAAAACACAACTGAAACGACGAATAATTTTTATATATTATGCTAAATTATAATACGAATAATAAACTAGTATTAAATATAAAACCAATTTTATTTTTTATACTAAACAAATAAAACGCAAACATTATTTTTAAAAAGTGAAATAAAAAACAATTTATGCCACTATACAATAAAAAAAGGGAATTTAAAAAAACATAATAGTCCAGTCACTTAAGGAAAAAAACCGGTCAACTGCGGAATGAGAGATAATAAGCCGTAAACTCGTATACACCTTCATTTTAGTGTTCTTAAAGTCGTCTTTACAGTGTTATAAAATCTAGTGTCTAAGCTGTAAGTTATTCAAGGTCAAAGGTCGAAAAAATCGGGGTTTCGCGATTATCTCTGTTTCAAAATAAATGTGTATACGAGTTTACAGCTAATTATCATATTCCGCTGTGAAACACCTTAAAAAAAACTGGGCAATAATAAATAAGTTTTGATTTCCACTAAATATTAAAGTCAAAATTATAAAAATGTTTTTAAAACAATTTTTTATTAAGAATTTATTCTTACAAAAATAAAATACAACATGGAAAATATATCGATCAATAAATATTCAAATATGAATTTAGTATTAGTTCAACACGATAATAATATAAATTATATATTGACAAAAAAATATTGAATAACACAATTCTAAATACTACAAATTAAATTTAAAAACTAGTAATAAATATGGAATAGAAAATAAATAAATCAATAAATAAGAAATATGCAAAAAAGAGTCTTTCATGTAAAAAAAGTAAGGGGCGTAATTATGGCATTTGATGTCGATTAAAATTCTCATTTAAATTGTATTGTAGTTTCGATCGAAATCGAATGCCGTAATTTGGCCCCAGGCTATGGTTTCTCGTTTCCCAGAGTTGGTAACCAATAGGACCCGTGTTGCCAAGTAAGGGGATATATCCCCAAATTGGGGATTTCAACATTAGTTTGGTGACAAATTTTCGTGGGCAGACATTTGGGGGTTTTTGAAAAATGTAGGAATATTCCAATTAGTTAAATTATTTTTAAAAATAAAATGTTCACTCCCGGAAATCTACGGAATTTAAACTAAAGAAAAATGTGAAAAACTATTTAAAGGTTTTAATTTGATTAGCATGTTTTGTATAGTTCAGCACTATTTTTAGCTGTAATTTATATGGCCGTTGTAGGCTTAAAATTTGAATTTTCGTTTTTAAGAACTTCGCTATCATTTTTTATACCTTAAGAACTATATATTTGTTGGACTTTGAATGATTGCTTAAGTTTTAAACAACATTTTTTAATGATGCTCGATTATAACAAACGAATTTAAATTTTGAAAATATGCAATTTTAAACCATCTTCAATAAAATATCCTTAATAACCAATTATTTTTCAAATTAAAGCATTTTTTAGTAAAAGCAATTTTTGTAAAAATTTTATGTCCTGAAACGGGTGCAAATTTGGTAACCCTTTTGTTACTTATAAAAAATTGATTTTCTTTCTAAAAAAATCGAATTTGTCTTTTTTAACAGCCGTACCTAAACAAGAGCGGAAGGCGGAACCTTTTCTTCCGCTGATATGCCATACCTAAGCATGAGCGTCAACGTTTTGTCAGGAACAGTAGTGTTAACTGTCTTGTTTAATAAACCCCACATAATAGAATAAACAAATGGAGATAAAACCGCTAGATTAACAAAAAATCGAAATAAAATAAAATGTGCCATTATTTAATAACAGTAGTGGCCAACTTCACTATTAAATGCGCTGTTTAAAGCTTCATACAAATTGTATGGTCATTTCAATTTTTAACAACTATAAAAGCTGGGCCGCTTTTGTTTAGGTACGGCTGTAAATGCTGGTTCCCACTCTTCAAATTTTGGCAGTAAGAAATGGCATTCTCATTTCTTTTACTCTACCCAAGGCCATGGTACAACTACACAAGGTAAAATCAACTTGCTACAACAAGTACAACACAAAAATAACAGGCAATTTGTTTTTGTATTTTCTACCGAGACGTCAAAAAAAAGAGCAACACTGTGCCTTCAACAACACTAAATAAAACACAAATTGAAAAAAAAAGAAAACACGTGAAGGAAAAAATGGCGCGCACTAACAATATGTAAGCAAACATGAACAAATGTAAACAAACATGAAATTTTTTTGACATTTGGGGTTTAACTGTGGTAAACAGCTGACAAACATCTGCGAGAACGAGTCTACCTTGTGTAGTTGTACCATGCTCAAGGCGAATTCACTAGAAGGTGAGGTTAACTCTACAACAACACTGCTTCTGTGGCCCGATTGCCAAAAATATTGCTAGTAAAAAAAAAACGTTTGTTTACCAAAAAAATTGCCATATGTCGACTCAAGGCGAGTTCAACTTGAATTCGCCTTGTGCCGACTTGACCCTCCCTTCCATGATGAAATAAACAGGTGGCATTACTACGCCAGATGACGATTTTTTGTATTTTTTGTCTAGTCTTATGTCAAAGTATTGTTTATGTTTACAAAAAGTCCACGTTTTGTGCTGTGATTATCGTATTTTATTAAAGTTGTTGATAATTTAAATTCAAATTAAATAAGATAGTAACCATAGTGAAATAAAAATTGGCTAAAATTAATTTATTTCATTGCGTTCGGCGGCAAAATTTGATTTTAGATTCATATAATTTTTGACGTATACGGAGACTTATTTTTCATTTTTGTTGTAATGTTGTATTTGTTGCCGTAGCGCTGCCACCTACTTATTCCACCATGCCCCCTTCTAGTGAATGCGCCTTGACTCTACTCGCCTAAAACATAAAGACGAATTAATTTTTCAGGTGGCGTTGAAAGCCCAGCTGTGCTACTTTTTTTCTTACATGTGTAGTTGTACCATGGTTTTGATTACTTTTAACCAAAATTGGTTACTTTTTTTTCAAATATGTACTTGTGTACTTTTTTCATTTTGGATACTTTTTTTAACACAAAAATAGCCAATTTTTTTGTTTTGGAACAAGAACTACCCGCTCCGCTTTTTTGACCCTAAAAAAATTGCGTGTGGCATTTGTGCATCCAAAACCAATACATTTACTTTACTTTAAAATTGTTTTTTAGAAGCTTTAACTTCAACAGACTATTAACTTAATCATATAAGGTATATACTTTAAGTGTAGGTGTGGCCATTATCTGCTACTTTTAATGTTTCATATGTCTAATGTAATACTTTTCTAGATAACCGATAAGGTCAAAGGCCCTTCCGATCCCATCTCGTTTAATATGATACTATTTCCAAAGAGCAAAAAGCAAAACTAAGACATAAAGACTTAAAAAGTTTAACTTGTAAGAGCTCTTTATATAAAAAGGTTGAAAGCTCTAACTCATAAAGTTTTTAAAATTGAAGAAAATAAGTGTTAATTTTGTAAAGGAAAAATGATATAGCCTATTGTTCTTTCCAGGCCATCGGTATTATACTGTCAAAACTTTATAAAAATCGGTCCAGCGTTTTATGAGCCTACAAGATACAAACAAACAAAATTTCTTCTTTAGACATATTTTTCAACAGAAGTGCGAATGAAATAGTACTTTTTATACAAAATAATTTTGGTTACATTTTTTCGCTTTTGGTTACTTTATTTTAACATTTTGGTTACAAATTTTTTTTGGCCGCGGCAACGCTGATTATCAGTTAGTTCTGTGTTCAGAACTCGGTAACACAAAGTAACGCGCGAAATCTGGTTAAATATTCAATACTCCTGTAAAACTTTTTATATTGCTTGGCATTTCAGTTTTAAAAAAACCGTTTTATTCGATTTTCACAGAATTTTGTTTATTTTAACGTGGCGGTGTTTGCAATTCTCTTATAGCCAATCACAAATTCTAAAAATTGTTTTTGTTTCAAATGTAATTTTCTATGCGAACGTTAACGTGTGACGTCGTGGGGTTGGCTATTAATCTACCGAATCGTCAGACAATGGTGACGCTCTACCGTCCACTTCGAAAGTTGTAAAAATAGGAACACGGTAATTTAGCAATTCTGCTTTAGATAAATGCATATTATATCAGACCGAAATGCAATTCATTTAATGGCTGCAGGTTGTGTCACGCAAATTATTGACCAATCGAACTAAATTTTTGTCAATTTTTTTTATCATTAACTCGCTCAAAAGTTCGTTTTTGGAAAATTGAAAATAAAAAATTAGGTCCACCTTAATATACATATGTAAAGTACGCCTGCGACAAAGTTTGTTTTACTAAATATATAGTCAGGATTGGGCAGTATTTCAAATACATGTAAATATTTTAAATACGTATTTATAAAATACATATACGTATTTACAAATACATATTTTGCATTTCAAATGCTTTCCCAAAATGTATTTAATATTTAAATTACATGAAGTTCTTTGGCCACTACGGACATAAAAACCCTGCAGCTAAAATCGTTAGTACCAAGTAAGTTTTTGGACTAGTTTATGAAATTTCGGCTGCGCAGCTTAATACGTGAAACAACAACAACATTACAAAAGTGTCCAAAAACCGATTTATACCCATTCGTTCTATAAACAACAACGACCCTAAAAATTATTGAGTTAAATACATCAAATTCTTCAATATAGAATGATGACGAAAACCATATCGGAGTATTCTGCTAGTTTTTTTTTTTATAATTCTGTAATTAAAGTGGACTTCAACAAAATTAAAACATGGTGCAACAGGAAAATAAATAATACAACATTCTCTCTCTGGTTCCAAGGGTAAGTGCTTAGAATTATTCTAAAATTATACATACATACACTCTAAAACAATAATTAAGTATAAAAAAAATATTGAGGGGTATGGTCAAATTTACTTCTGCTTTTATTAGTCCTTATACTGTTAATAACTCAACTAGTTTTAAACTATAATAAATATGAATATAAATGAACTATTTGGGCACCTATGACAATCCAACTTTAAATGATATATGAAAAAACAATCAAAATTGCAACTATGTAGTTTAAATTTCTAGCTTTTTTCAAAATTTCACAAAAAATTCTCGTAGTAGAAAGATTCACTATTATGTATTTGCTTAGTGTACTTTTTTTATGGAATATGTTAAGAATCGGTCGAAGTTTTAATATACTATTTTGGGCAAAATATTAAATTCTATTAATGATACTTTACTACCGCTTATGAAATGATAATGCAAATTTAATAAATTATTTGATAAGTTGAGTAAGAATAACACTTTCTTGGCTATAGAACTGAAATATTTAGAGGAATTCACAGTTGTTGTGAAACCAATTGCTACATATTTATAGGTATTACATTAAGGTCAAAAATTGTTATTATAAAAAACTTTTTTCTATCATAGTGTCCGTAAAAACCAGATTAGATTGGCTTAAGGGTAACAATTTAATTTATGTTATACAACAACTATAAATGAATTTTGAAAATATATTTGACAAGTTTTCTAAACTGTCACCTGAAAAAATATATACATAGAGCCCAGTTATGAATAAAAATTCCCCGGGAGTTTTTGCCTTTTCCCATTGTTACAATTGAATTTAAATATGAAAAATGGGAGAAGGGAAAAAACTCCCGGGGAATTTTTATTCATAATTGGGCTAGTAGCGTTTTTGGCATCACCCCAGTATCAAAATGTGCTGGTTATCAGAAACAATTACGACAGATAGAGGCAAAGCCTTCGAAATCCGGCATTGTATGCTTCAGAGGAATATTTAAAAAAGTTTGTATACAATTTAATACCAGTTTGTGGTCATTAGGACGCGTAGAAATATTTTACTTCAACTTGTCTATCTCTAAGAAGAGGCTGCGTATCTTGCTCTAAAGGTTGTTCTTTTTACGCCATAAAAAACTTAAATTGTAATTTATTTATTTAAAAAAAATTTATTTGGAAGGTAAATTCATGAAGAAGCTTATTTTGGCCGTCAATTTTTCTTTATTTTCAAATAAGCTATCGAAGTTAAATCGATGACTGATTGTCAAAGTAAATTTGAATAAACGTCGAAGAGTGAGTGGTGTAGTATGACAGTTCGCTAACCAATTCGTAAATTTTATCGGGTTTAAAAAACACCCTTTTTATTTAAATAAATCTAGTGTTCATGAAAGGAAACACTTTTTTTTGAGTTTGGGCTGTTACTATATCCCACTTGATCATAATACCCGCTTTATATATTGACTTGAAATTTTAAAATTTCAGTAGAAGCAAAACCATTTTTAAATTAACATTGAAAAGCATTTTTGAACCAAAAGTTTCATTACAAAAAATAGACAAAATAGCACATTTTTACAGCGGGTAGATATGAACATTACGTGTCGATTTTTCAAAAAAAAAAATCAAGTTTGTACAAATATATGAACTCTGATTTAAAATAAAAAGTATTTTGTATTTTAAATACACGAATTGAATCAATTTTGTATATCAAAGACCTCTATGCATGTCCAGCACTGTATATAGTAAATTTAGTTTTAACAGTAAAATTCCATTATTAGCACAATTTGATTTTATTTTGTTTTCTTTAAAATAATTATAAATTTGATTAACATTTAAACTACCATCGCAAAAGGAGTTTTTTAATTCATTTCAAATGTATAATGTTTACGACCATCGCCGGGATATTGTTTAACAGCAACGGGACGATACATTTTGTAGTTTTCCAACCAATAGTATAAGACAAAACAGCCGGTCATGACACCCAAAAAGCTCAACCAGTAAGTACTGTTGGCAAAACGGGGACGAGATGCTTGGGACCAACGATCTTCACTGTATAAATCGGAATCGGCATGAATCTGAAAGTATTAAATAAATATGGTATTGAAAATTTTGATAAAAAAAATAATCGGACATGTTCTAAAAAACGAAATGAATTGAAATTGAACGATATTTTTCGTTTACAAAATTACCGCAGTTTTTCCTGGTTTTAAAAGTTGTTCTTTCATAAATAAAAATTGCTCAAAAAATGAAGTAAATAAAAAGGAAGATTTTTATGAACTTTCATTACGTCGTTTTCAAAATTTGTTCGATTTTAAATCCACTTAAAGTGTTAGAAAATGGGACAAGGATATTTTTTGGCCTTATCGATATGTACCCATAAGTTGTCATTCCGTTTGTAACCTTCACACTATCGATCGTAGACCATATTAAATATATACTATATCCTTGAGATGAGAAGTTCAAATCTGGTTGACAGTCTGTCTGCCGGTTGAAATCAAGTTACCGGAGCCCCTGCGCAACGCCAATATCGGTATGGTGTATCTATCGATCGGTAATGCCTTCAAGAATTTTGCTATTTAAAATCAGCCAACTCGGTTAATAAATGGCTAAGAAATTTTGCTATTTAGATTAAATTTGGTCCAAACTTATTTTAATGCAATCAAAATTACCTAACCAAGTTTTATTGGAATGTGTCCATATTTGACCATTATTAGCCCAATTACGAATAAAAATTCCCGGGTGGTTTTATCCTTCTTTCATTTTTCCTACGTAAATTCAATTGTAAAAATGGGAAAAAGGATAAAACTCCCGGCGAATTTGTATTCATAATTAGGCTGTATAGCTCCCAAACAAATTCTACTCCCGAAAATATATTTTAATGCCATAACTTCCTTATAAATGTTAGTATTAACATACAAATTAGCGACAATGACTTTAATGACACCTGCTATGTCATTGTGTAAGAGAAACGAAAATAATAAAATTTAGGGCAGGCGGGGCTTCTGGAGTCAAAAAAAAAGTGGACCCGCCGATATTTATGTATATCTATGTGTGGGTACTCAAAGTAAAGGTAATAGACGGCCTTCGGCCGGGCGCAAGGATTTTTTCTTCATGGTATAACAAATACCGGATTCGCTATGTAAATATTCACTGTATAGCCGGCCTTCGGCCGGGCGCAAGGATTTTCTCTTCTATGATATAACTAACATCGGCTTCGCTAACTAAAGATTCTCTGAATAGCCGGCCTTCGTCCGGACGCAAGGGTTTTTTCCTTTATGGTATAACAAACACCGGCCTCGCTAACTAAAGCTTGTCTGCATCTTAAAGATTCTTAAACCAATCTAGAGGGGAAAATAATGATCGAATACAAACATTTGAGTACCCACATACACATTAGTGGGGGTGGGACCACTTTTTCTGCCCCAGAAGTTCCACGCGCCCTTAATTTTATTATTTTCGTTTTCTTACACAATTACCTTTAATTTGAGTATCCACACATACCACTAAGTGGGCGGGGATTTTTTGGGTCTTGAGGGCTCCATGGAACTCAGCCCCCTTAAATTTTAATTTTGGTTTTTTTTTGTTTTCAATTCTGAATCGGGTGGCATATCTTTTTTATTTATTTTTCATGTGCCCCGTAAACTGCATTTCAGCCAAAAAAAGAAAATACATAAAAGAAACACATTCCGCATATTAAAAAGCACTTACTGTTTCATGCAGATTACGCTTCAGTTCAGGAAAATCATATGGATAGAAGTTATCAAGGGCTTCAGCTCCTAAGCCACCTTTCAATTTGGGATAGTCACCATAGCCCAAACCATCGTCAGCGTATGTTTTGTATTCTTCAGGCAGTAAATTGTATTTTTTGGCAGCAGCAATACGTTCCTCTTCCGTTTTTGGAAGAGGAGATGGTTTATAATCCTTATTCCAGCCAGCCACTGTCAATGTTGAACAGGAAAAACAACGAAATTAATATTTTCAGTTACGTAAACTTTCTTTAGTCCATATCAAAGTTACTTACTGCTTCTTGCTGCTTGGCGCAACAGAGCTGGATTGGTAGTACTTAGTTTTTGTACCAATTTAAACGTATTCACTACCGAGGCCATTTTGCAGATATTTTCCTAGAAAACTGCTCCGCTGGGCGAAAGGATTAAATGGATTGGAATTTCTCAGCAGCTTTTTGCTACAATAAAATGTCAAATTTTAAATGTCAAAACCTTTCGGCTGTTTTGTTTTTATTTAAGTATTCTAATCAGGAACAGAGTTGTAAATTTGAGTACATAACAGCGTTGCCGATTTCTGTGAAATTATTCAAAAATTTAACAAAAATATTTTCATTGACTATTATTTTTACGAATAATATATGCATTATACTTTGCCATCCAAAAATCCAATAACACAAGCGACCATGGGAATTTTAACCCTATTAGCAGCATTGACTAAATCCCTGCGCGATGTTGACAGCCCCAATACCAGGATCGAACGATTAATCGATTATAGCAAAAGCCCGATTAAATGAATACCCTTCTGATTACCGAAACTATAACAACAAGAATTTACGGCCTTATACTCCTTGTGGAAGATAAAAGGAACAACTATATATATATATATATATTGAAAGCTTCCACTGCATCTTAATTGAATAATTTATTCTACTATTTTCCGACTGCTTATCAGAAAGATATTTCAGCAAATTAATATTAACAAATACTTGCAGGAGGAATAACTTGTCGTCTAGGTCCTTTTTTTGCAAAATTAAATGGTGTTGCAATCTCTGTCAACTGTGGTTAATATCCATGTTGGGAATTTTTTTGGGCTAGGTGTGAAAAGCCATTCATGTGGCTTAAACAAGATTGAGCCACAGCACATACTGCAGGTGTGTTTCGCGATTTTAACTGGCCCCCACGCTCTGGATTTAACAGCTCCTGTCATTTTTCTTTGGGGATATTTGAAATAAAAAGAGGGTATGTTACCAAGCCGAGAACCATCCGCCGACAAAAAAATCAACATTCGAAATGAAATCATGGAAATTTAGGTTAGCGGTCTAAAAAATAAGTTAAAAAGGGCACGTATGTGCGAAGCAGAAAATGACAACCGCAATCAAAATGACTCAATCCAAAAATAAACATATAATAATCGCATAAATAAAATAAAGTTATAAACGATCTTGTATATATTCGTAAAAAAGCGTTATTTTTTTAGTAAAACTCAAAACTACACTAGAGATGACGGAAAATTACCCAATTGAAATGAAATTACACCTGATATAAAATTAAAGTTTAATTATAAGAAAAATTACAAAAAAGAACAAATTAGAAAGTATTTACAGACAAATTTTATAGAGTGTTCCCCTGTTAGGTCCTATATGCAATTATGGACCTATTAAAATAAAATTGTTATCAGGTTAAGACTAATAATATAAGAATACTTAACGCCGAAAATTATCTAGGTAACTACATCTATTTGAGAATTTTTCGTCATCAAGTGATTTATGGGTGAGGGTTTATATATGACATACGTTACTAACAGCACAAAATTTTTTCCATGACATGTAGCTATTTTTTTATCAATACATACCATTATTTATAAGGCAGTTATGGCATAACAATCTATTTTCGTCAGTGTTATTTGTATGGGAGCCATGGTAAAATAGGGACTGATTCCAACATTAATTTCGTAAGATAATTTAGGTTAAAATAAAATATATTTGGGCCAATTTTGTCCAAATACCAACATAATAAGATGGTTTATGTGCACAAAGACTCTATTAGGAAAAAAGTTCGTATGGGGCTATAGACCGATCCAAAATTTAAAAAAAAACTTATGAAACAAATTTAATTTAATTATCTTAACAATGGAGTGCTGTACTTTGCGCAGAAGGTCTACTTGGACAGACAACCAGCCAGCAGGATGGACGAATCAGATATACTCATAATACCATGTTCACTTAAAAAAGATAAATATTAGTCATGCTTTTAAAATTCATATAGTAATTCAAAATAATTTTATAAAAATAACATTAAAAACCTCAACCAAATTAATAAAAATTAAATAAAAACTTAAAATAATAAAATCTACTTTCATTAATCTATTGTATACTTTATAAAGTAAATAAAATTCCTGTAATGGGTTCTGATGGTAGTCTGTTTCTCAAATAAGTTTAACAATTGTTTTCTCAGCTAAAACATTTTAAATATTACAGCAAACACAAATAAATATTACTTTTTGCAATATTGGAAACATAAATTTCTCCAGGAATTTTTTTTAGTATCAATATGTTCTTTCCTTGTCAAATAAATTTCAGGTTTTAAATCACTTTGGAGCTCATATTTATAATATTAAAATATAATAGTCCATCAGGCGGATAGATCAACGATATATTAAATGGAATAAATTATATCACTTAAATCAAATCATTATATTATTTGTTTTAAAATGAAAGAATTTCAAATAATACCTGTTCTACACTTCAAAGAAATTACACACGAGAGTAAAAATTACACCAAATTCGAGTAATTACCCACAAGGTGGCAACACTGGTAATTTGTTAAATTTTGGATAATAGCCCTAGAATTCTTAAGAAATGCATAACCAAAACTAAAAAAAATGTGTACTAACACACTTGTAACAATTTTATATTGAATTAATAAGTTAGAGAGAGAGAGACATAATGAGTTAGAGAGAGAGCCAAAGCTACATGTACACAGGGTTTGGGTCAGTTTTTTATTTAGCTCTTAATAAACTAATAGAAACTAACCAATATATCGGTGAGCACTTCGGGTCATCTAACGAGTAAAATGACCGTGTAAAATTGAATTTGGATTCCGGCAACACTGGTGTAACAGCATGGTAAGTCCCAATTTCCACAATGCAAGTCTTATTGATCAGCTTGCTACTTTGTAGGCGAGAGTGACGAGGGGAAAAGAAACGAGTACTCAGCTTGCTGTACTCGCCATATACGTTTTGTTTTCTCATTCGCAATGTAAAAAACGCACACATACGTATGTACTGCATACATAAAACAGTAATATTTTAGCAATAAGATAAGCATTGTGAAAACGCCGAGGCTGATTCAAAGAAGAAAATGTGATAAGTTTATCAATAAGACTTGCATTGTGGAAATTGGGACTAAAGAGAAATTAATTAGTCATCGTCCAGACTTGCAATTTTATAAAATTTTGCTTTGAAATTACATTAGTCTCAATTCATACGATGCAAGTCTTATTAATCAGCTTGCTACTTCATAGATGAGAGAGACGAGGGAAAAAGAAAAGAATACTCCGCTTGATGTACTTATAAGTTTTGTTTTCTCATTCGTAATGTAAGAAAAGGAGCACATGTGTGTGTACTTCACACATAAAAAAATAATATTTCAGCAATAAGACTCGCATTGTGAGACCGCCGAAGATAGTTGAAAGAAGAAAATGGAATAAGTTTTTCAGTAAGACTTACATCCAATTTACATGATGAATTTTATGACGTCCAATTTTCTTAATTCCCTTTTGAAGTTGCTACCAAAAACTGCTCAAATTCATACGATGGTTTTTTTTTGGACGTCTAATTTTTTATTTTAATTCAATCCAGTTGATGAGAATATAAAAATAAAACGTAACAGAAAGAACAGAAAAAAGTGTAAAGCGAAGTGTAAAAAAAAAACATGAAAACAGAAGCCATGTCTATTTTTCTACCCCTCTTTCTTCTCTACACCGCTTGCTACCAAACAAAAAATGACGTCCAAAATTGGACGTCATAAAATTCATCATGTAAACTGGGTGTTACATCGTTTAAATTAAAACTTAGTTTGAATTAAAACAGACGGTGAAACGCAGCTGCAACTTCCAGTTGTTTTAGAGTTTCATTTGAGTTTATGCCATAGACTTCTTTGAAGAATCACACATGACGCATTGAAAATCAGTTGCATTGATACCGGCGTGCAGGAAACTCGTGTTTGTGTTTCATATGTTCTCAAAGAAAACCGAAGTATTTGTGATAATCTCATTACATTCTGGTAAAATTAAGGATTGAAAGTGGTTTCAAAACAATAAATTCTTAAAGGTTTCGCTGCAGTTGCGTTTCACCGTCTGTTCTGGGCCTTAATGTCTAGTTTAGTCATCGTCCAAACCTGCAATTTTTTTGCTGCAATTTTCTGCTTTGAAATTGCATTAGTGAATGCTTTGAAATTGCATTAGTGAATGCTTTGAAATTGCATTAGTGTCTAGATTATAAAATTCAAGTTTTGCAATATTTGTATTTTCATCTTGGGTTTCCTCTTCACCTTTTAATATTTTATTTACAAATACAGATATACCTACAGCCAATTTCAAGTTCAAAACTATGAGAATTACAAAACAAAGCAGAATTGTAGAGTACATTAAATTTACTACCCTCCCCAATCTTCTCACCTCTCTTATCCATAAACTCAATAATTGCTGCAACAAAAATTGCAAGACTGGAAGATGAATTAGGAAGAACGAATTGCGAGATGTTATTTGAAGTGAGTTTCCGTTAAAATAACTTATTTTTAAATAAAAAAAGTTTACTTTAATTACGATGTCAAAAATTAAGTTTTTTTTTAGCTATTTATTAAAAAAAAACTGCTACATAAACCAATATTGAACTAAAATCTGTTTGTTCCGAACCAAAATAATTGCCAAGGGGTATAGCAGAAAATTAATCTGCGGGAAATTCTAAATATATATTCCGAATAAGTAATTGTTATTAAATCAAAATCAAGCCTCCGACTTTTTAAGGAAAAGTTTGTATAATTTTTTATTAACATTGTTTCGAAGGCTCTATTTTGATTTTATGTGTAATAATGTCTTTTTTTTTGGGAAATTGTTTTTAGAAACAGATTACGTCGACTCACCCTAATTTACAAACATACATATTCATTTTTCTATAGTTTTAAACATTTATTCAAAGATTTTGTTTATATATAATAATTTAAATACAGTTAAAAATACACTTGAATGAAGAACCCCTGAAATTACAATTTTTAAAATATTATAGAAGTTAAAAGATAAAACCTCATTAATATTAATATGTAGTTGAATAATATTAATAAATGTATGTATATATTTTTGTTAGGCAACATTTTAAAATTACGAAGTGTCAATTTTCCAATGATTTGAATCCATCAGATAATCTCTGTAATAAAATGAAAATTTAATGTAAAAAAAAAACATTTTTAGAAATCAAAAATAAAATTGTAAACTTGAAATTTAAACCGAGTTAACAATTTCTTAAATTTTTAATAATAACTACTTTCTTTACCTTTTCTTGAGCATTAGTTCCATAAATTCGTTTTTTAAATCTGTCAATTTTGCAGCTTTCCCACCATATTCCTCAGGCAATAAGTCTTTAGGCACATGATCGTAAAGAGTTTCAATGCCCGTCGTATGAAAATGCATCTAAAATTTTATATAAATATTATTTTGATATATCCTTTACCCATATCCCAAACCCACCATATTAAATACTTCTTTATTTATAAAGGGCTTAACTACACTAATCAAACGATCTAAATACGTGGGACAATTGATCATATGCATGGCTTTAATACGCACTGGAAACGCTTTTTGTAAAAATTTTAAATATGTGCGCAGTGTGGTTATTGATAAACGTGTCGCATGTTTCATACTGTAACCAGTCATATCGAAAATTTGTACTTCGCCCTCTGAAAGCATTGAAGTGTTACCATCACTAATATCTGGCATTGAAAAACGACAATCAGTAATCATTATAAAAGCCTTGGTATCTTCGGTATGATGCATCTAGTTTAACAAACAAAAAAATTAATATTATTTAATTTACACTGTGCAACAAAAAACTAGTTGTCTACATTTTTATTTAACTTGCCTTCGTAGGATCTGGATTACATAGCCGAAAACATGTTATGCGATAATGTTCAGGTGTTAAACCTGGTAAAGGTACCATATCTCTAAAAAAAATAAATTTGAAATATAGCTCTTACTTACTAAGAATTACTTACGCATATTCGAAAGTTTTTTGACTATCCTCATCAGTGGGATCACGATTAATAAAGATATGTGGAGCTTTATTTCTCATTGTATAGTTAATTTCGATTAATTTCTTAGTTTCTTCTACATCTTTGTACATGCACAAATAAAAACGTTCTAGGAGAAGACGATCTGCAATAATAAGAAAAGAGTTGAGATTTTCTGCCTATTTTAACATGGGGTCGCCACATGAGATAAAATATAAGATTTAATTATCAGCAAACGCTTAATTCAATCGCAAAGATTATTTAGTATTCTAATAAAAGTCATGAGGCAGTCGTTATGTGAAATCTCATAATAACTATCTTACCCCTGGTCTAGTCCAAAGATAAATATCTAAGCGATTTGACAATAACGTCGGCGGAATAAGAACAATATTTACTACCCGTCTCCACTATCCATCAACTTGGTAAGAACATCATGTCGCACATGAATTCTACTCGTGTAGACTGTTTATGTTCATGTTTCGTCCATGTCATCAGAACATGAACATCAACACATATTCGCCACATACAAGAACATGTACAAATAAGTACTAGCGTTATGTTCATGTCTTGTTCAAATCGATAGCGCATGGAGACGTGGAGTTATTAATGTTCAGCTTATTTTACACGCCGTCCAGACCTTCCATTGTTATGTTGGCTCAAGAACAAAAAGATGGCAGAACAATTGTTTTGCCAACGCTGTTTAGACAAGAAGAAAATATCGACGAAAGCAGTCTTCTCTATGCAAATACATGTGTGCCCAAGAAATTGTTTGTTGTTTTAACATGGCGATGGCTAATCTAGACGGCATGTTAAGAGCGTGGGAAAGCTCATAATTTGTAAAACAAGGAAAAAGTTGCAGTGTAAAAAGTTACGCCATAGTGATGGCATAATAATATACATATACAAAGTTTATATTAATTTCTTGAGCTTAAAAAAATATTAGTTTTATTATAAATATTGTAAAAAAAAGACCTCAAGTTAAAAAACATTAATATACACAAATTTAAATAATAAAGCTCGAATAAGAAATAATGTAAAGTGTGGACCATTTTAATGTTTAAATTTGAACCATCTGTTACTTTGAATCTGGAAACACTTATGTCATTATATTCTGTCACAAAATTCATTATATTTTCTTCGCTGAACGAAATAAATCGATTTACGCTTGAGCAACGTTGGGATTTATTGGAAATTTATTTCCAAAACAAAGACAATTGAGCGTGGTTTCGGATGAAGCTCATTTTCATCATAAGCAAAATTGGCGTATTTGGTGCTCAGAAAACACACACGTGGTCTCACAGAAGCACCCATTACGAGTGATTTTTTGGTGCGGCTTGTGAAGCATAGGCATAATTGGCCCGTATTTCTTTGATAATGAGGACGGCGCAACCATTACGGTTAATGGATACACTTATCGCACCATGATAACCGATTTTTTTGTACCCGCTCTTCATGGTATTGATGTGAACGATGTTTGGTTTTAACAGGATGGTGCAACTTGCCACACATTCAATGCCACAATCAATTTATTGCGTCAAACGTTTGATGGCCGCTTAATTAGCCGAAATGGTAATGTCAATTGGCCGCCAAGTAGTTGCGATTCGACACCTTTGGACTATTTAAAAAAAATGTGTTATGCCGACAAACTAGAGGCAATTAAGCATTACAAAATAAGGGACAGCTTGCCTAAAGCCTATAGTACACGGCATGTAAAAAGAAACATGCGCATGTGGTTCTGACGTAATTTTGACGTCAATGCAAAGCCACAATAAACATTGCGTGTTGTGTGATGACGTCAAAATTACGTCAGAACCACATGCGCATGTGTCGTTTTACATGCCGTGTTCTATAGGCTTAACTCCTCTTATAATACATATACCTTGAGTAAATGTACCTTGGAACTACCCGGCAAAAAATGTTGCTTAACTGAAAGCAATTTTGTAAGGAAGACGAACTTACGAACTCACTTACCAATGCGCATATAAAAGGCATGATTTTTATTTGAGATGTGTATCTGCTGCTTTTTATTCTCAAATAACTATTATTTAATCGTTCCCTTACTTTATCGTTTATCAAAATACTTTATCGTATTTTGTGATTAAGTAAGCAATCTATTGCAATCATGGGATTTTACTGCTTCCAAATCTCCATAATTTTTTTTCTTGCGGTCTACGCGTGAGATAAAAGTTTTTATTATTTATAAGTGTGTTGAATTCACACAATTCCTATATGTGTAAAGAGGTAAATATATTTTTTTTTTCAATTAAATGGTAGTTTCATATCTATGTAATCTATGACTAGGGATGTGCCTTTAGCCCAGTGTTACCACTTCGTGGGGGACACGCCGAATTAAGTGTAAGTTTTACTGTCGTAATTTCTTTTATGTAAAGATCAGGTGTAATTTCAAACCCATTTATTTTAACACAAATAACATTAATATTTAATTTACTGATTAAATTTATATCATTTAAGACATTACTGATCCGAAAAATGCACAGTATTCTAAATGAAATTCTCTGTTTCTTTTGAAGAGATTATTTTCTCGTTTAATTAAGATTTGCAAAAGCTTTTGCAGCAGGTTAAAAAATTCACACAGAGAATTCTAATTTTAACTCACTCTGTTAAAAATCCTAATTATAGCAAACGATGGAGAAACTTATTGTCCACAAATCCTTATCATTTTTGTTCGTCCACGTTGACTCCTTTTCCAGAAATCTGGACTCATCCCCCAGAGAATTCTAAAGGGTAAATTGTCAATAAGTCGCTTCAACTCACTCTGTTAAAAATCCTAATTATAGCAAACGATGGAGAAACTTATTGTCCACAAATCGTTATCATTTTTGTTCGCCCACGTTGACTCTTTTTCCAGAAATCTGCATTTATCCCTCATAAAAGCGTTAACATAAGTTCTGTTAAGTGGTTAACATTATTCTGTTAACATAACAGAATGTGTCTAGGGTTATAAATTTTGAAATTTAACTTCACACACATTCAACAATTTAAGAACAAAAACGTGATTTTTGATTTAATGTTCGAAATAATGGCAAGCAAAAAGTATAAAGTAATGTTTAACTTTAGGAATTTTTTAATTGTTTTAAAAATCGAAAAGAACTTTTTTCTATTGAATGAAAAATTAATTTTTATTATTTATTAACATATGTTTATAAAATTCTCAAAAAAAATGTATTACAATTATTCTATTTTAATTGCATTTCGTTTATAAAATCAAACTTGTTTTGAATAATTTATTAC
The DNA here is from genome assembly GCA_943735925.1 of Pollenia amentaria. Lineage (NCBI taxonomy): Eukaryota > Metazoa > Arthropoda > Insecta > Diptera > Polleniidae > Pollenia > Pollenia amentaria. Next base: position 17,250,295 of record OX031008.1, on the reverse strand, counting down.
TAATAAGTGCTATTTTTGATACTCAATATATAATTATCTATTTAAACTGTTTGTCATGCAAATATGTACTGTAAATGTAAATTAGTCTTTAGGAAATGTGTAAAATGTGTATGTATGAATGTGTTTAAATGTGTAAAATGTGTATGTAGAAATGTATTTAAATTACAGTAAAAAAATAGCATTAGAAGTCTCTAAGGCACAGGAAAGACCTTTTTGTAGAGCAGATGTCCTCCAATGGAGTTGTGTCTACTTTATCTTTGTGAAAAAGGTCTGTCATTGTTTGTCCGTTTTTCAATCGAAAATGGCTTTATAAGTGCTTGGGACGAAAGACAAAGACTTTTCTAAACAAGTTGCATTTTTGAACTGATCAGACTGAGGTAAAATTTTGCCGCAGCAAAGTTCTTGATTCTTGAATATTTTTATAATTAAGCTGGAAAACCCTTGGACCGGTTAAACGTGCATTTATCCCTCATAAAAGCGTTAACATAAGTTCTGTTCAGTGGTTAACATTATTCTGTAAACATAACAGAATGTGTCTAGGGTTATAAATTTTAAAATTTAAATTCACACACATAATTGTTGATGTACTATAATTTTCAAATTTTTAACACTTTAGCATTTTACTTCCTTTATGGTTATATTTTTAATAGCTGTCTCAACCTCTTATTCGTTTGTCAAAATTAGAAAACCAGAAATTAATCTATTTAAATTTATTTGTAATATTATTATAATATAAAAATATATACATTCATTGCGCTGCTTAAATTTATCATTAATAATAATTAGGGCTTGGAATTCCATGCAAATGCATGTTTTTCCACAAAGGCTTATATACATATATTGTATGGCTTATATAAAGGGTCCGCCAAATAACTTTTTTTTTTGAAAATGCTATAAAAAAAAACTACTGAATATTTTCTCAAATTTCTTTTTTTATTTGAAAGTACAATCCTTTCGGTTAATAATGGAAAATAATTTCATTCGAAAGATCAAAATGAGCTTCATCTGAAAAGATGATTTTTTTTGGCAAAATCGGCATCTTCTATAAGTCGATCGCAGACCCACTTAGCGAAGCGAAAACGCATTGGATGGTCAGTTGGCTTCAACTCCTGAACCAATTGGACTTTGTATGGCGTCATACCAAGGTCTTTATGCAAAATTCGTCTCAATGATGTCTCCGAAATGTTCAATTGTTGATAACGACGGTGAATTGATGTTGATGGCGCTTCACGCACACTTTCTGCCACAGCAGCAATATTCTCGGGTGTACGCACTGTTTTTGGCTTTTCACGCTTTGGTTTATCGGTGAGGATGCCAGTTTCTTTCACTTTTTTAACAAGATAACGAACATACGGTGCTTCTTTTCCAAAATCCGTACGCAATTTTCGCACACATTCTGCAACATTACCATGATTTTCAAAGTAATGTCGCAACATTTCCCAGCGTATACACAACCATATTCGTTCAGCGGAAGGATAAAACTAATTATGTGTCAAATCAGACATGACCTAAGTGTTACCATTCACGAAATAAGCACTAGTTGAAAAAAAACGTTAGATGGCGGACCCTTTATAATGTTTATATATAAACATTTGTTAAATTAAATAATCGTTTATAAATACGGGGGTAAGCAGGGACCCTAAAAAACAACTATCCAGAAAATTTCACCTCAAAAACTCTTCATATTAGCGTCAACGTCATATGCCAATAGATTCGCATTGAAATACTTTTTAAGATTCTATGGTGATCTTAAAAAAACGATCTCAACTCCACAGTTATATTAAAAGGAAAAAACAAAAGTAATAAACATAATTAATCATTAATACTGACGGCTTGTGTGATCGTGTAAACTACGCCTTACAGTTACTTTACACAACCATACAAGTCTTACGTGTTTCGAGAAAAATACAACCCTGTCATGATAAGTTGATATTATATTTTGAAAAATTTCAAACAATAATTAGCTTAGGGAAGTATTTTCGGCAAAATACGTTAGACTTGTGTGATGGTGTAAAGTACCCATTAGCAGTAAACACCACAAGTTTGACATTAATCCAACATGTCTGCCAAATATTAAAATTTTTTAATATTTCTTCAATCAGCAAATAAAAAATACAACATATTTGTACAAATGTTACATTTTGATATGTTTGCCAAGCAATTTGTGTGATTTATCTTGCCCTTTACGTATGTTCTTGTTATGCTTGTATAAATAAAAATACTTTATTTACTATTTTATAAAAAACGAATGCTAGTTTCTTTAATTTCAATTACTAGCTTATTTAACAAAACCTTAAAATTCAAAAACGTGTTCTTCTTCTCCTTTTGCATAACCTCCTCATTCTCTAGCTGTCAAATCGGGTTGCCACCTATTCACATCAATCACTTATATTAAATCGTGAAGTCAATCAAAGTATTGTTCCAACATCCTCCCTTGTTTGAAGTTATACTCTCGTACGAAGCTGATTGGCATGTTTTCGTTGCAGCATGTTCCTATCATCAGCCTCCACTAAAACGTTGTACATTACAGAGCCAAACTTCTCTATAACCTTTCCAGGCGCCCAAGCAAACTTATTTCTTCTAAATATTTTCGCGAAAACTAAATCACCTTTTAGAAAACTTCTGTTTCTAGCACCATGTTTCCTATTATAGTCATGTTCCATTTCTACGTTTCTTAGATATTCAACGTCTTCCTTCACCTTCAAAAGATCCATTTGCAATTTCAAATTTCTACCAACAAACCATTCGGCCGGTGATTTATTTTCAGGCACATTTGGATTTGGCGTTGAACGATATTGGCCTAGAAAAATCAATAAATTAAGTTTATCATTTTTGGAATTAGTCTCATAAGCTTTTTGTAACGATCTTTTAACCGTGTCCACAAACCGTTCCGCCTGCCCGTTTGATTCTGGGTGATAAGTAGGTGTAGTCAAATGGTTAATACCATATATTTCACAAAAATGTTTAAATTCAGAACAAACAAATTGTGTACCATTATCGGACACTATTGTATTGGGGGCGCCATATCTACTTACAAATTCCTCCATTTGTATAACTACAGATTTTGCTGAAATTGAAGATAATTGAGCGACCTCCGGCCATTTGGAAAATGCATCTACCATAATTAAATAATAATGTCCTCTCACTGGTCCGGCAATGTCTACATGAAGTCTCTCCAAAACTTTTTGTGGTAATGGCCAGGAACTGAGTTCAGTTTTCGTTGGAGATTTAGCAGCGGAACAACATCCAGAACATTGTTTTACGTAAACAGAAATATCAGCATCAATAAATGGCCAATATAAAAATGATCTTGCTATTGCCTTCATCCTTTCAGTGCCTTGGTGGCCTCGATGAAGTTGTTTTAAAAGTCTCGCCTTAAATTCCAAAGGCACAATAACACGTTCTCCGAACATTAGACAACCATCCGTCACGCTAAGGCCATTTCGTCTATTGAAAAATTGTAATAACTCTGGTCCAAAATCTTTGGTACTTGAAGGCCAACCTTCCTGCGTATATTTATAAACCATCTGTAACGTTGAATCAGCTTTCGAAGCAGCACGAATCATATCCCTTGTAACTGGTAGTTCCTGCAAGTTCTCTTGTAAAATTGCTTTAACGTCTGCCTCAACAGATATTGATGCAATTATGAAATCTTCCACGTCTGCTTGTTGATCACTAACAAGTCTAGATAATACATCTACGTTGCCAAATTCCTTTGTGTTAACATACTGAATATCAAAATTATAGTTCATCATTGTTAAAGCCCATCTTTGTAATCTATTGGCGGTATGCGTTGGAATTCCCTTTTTTGATCCAAAAATAGCTAGTAGAGGTTTATGATCCGTCAGCAAAGTGAATTTTCGACCATAGATCATTTTGTGGAACTTAGTGCATGCAAATATTATAGCCAACGCCTCTTTCTCTATTTGGCTATAACGCTTTTCAGTGCTTGTTATGGCTCGAGATATGTGATAAATTACTTTATTAGAACCATCTGGCATTGAATGATAAATTTGACCACCAATACCCACCATGGAAGCATCTGCAGCTACTGTTATTGGCAAATTGGGATTATAATGCGTGAGTAACAAGGGTGAACTTAAATTTTTCTTAAAGTCTTGAAATGAGCTTTCACATTTATCATTCCATTCCCATTTAACACTATCTTTCAAAAGCTCGTCCAATGGGTGACGCAGTTGTCTCATTTTAGGCAAAAATTTTGAATAATAATTTACAGCCCCAAGAAACGATCTAAGTTCTGCAACATTGTTTGGTCTGGGTAAATTTTTAATGACTTCAATTTTCATTGGATCTGGATGTAAACCATTAGAGTTTAAAATGTGACCCAAGTATTTGATGGAGGTTTTAAATAGTTCACATTTATTCCAATTAATAGTTAAACCGTTATCATTAAAACGACTAAAAACGTTCATAACTAGCTTATAATTTTCTTCAATGTTTGGAGTGGCAATTATGATGTCATCCAAATATGTTACAACACCATTCAGACCAGATAGCACGGTTTCCAGTGCTTGCTGAAAAGCACCAGGGGCAGACATAACACCAAAAGGTAATCTATTATATTCAAATAATCCCATATGCGTGTTCACCGTCAATATCTTTTTGGAATTATTATCCACTTCGAATTGAAGATAAGCATCTGATAAATCTAAAGTGGTAAATATTTTGCAATTCGCCATTTTCGAAAAAATATCATCCACATGTGGAATTGGATACTGATTTTTCTCAATACATGAATTTAAACCTGTAGAATAATCTCCACAAATACGAATCTTGTCATTAGGTTTACGTACTACAACAATAGGTGCAGCCCATTCTGAGTGTGTCACAGGTGTTATTATATTAAGTGCTTGAAGACGATTTAGCTCTTCTTCCACCTTATGCAACATAGCATAGGGAACAGATCTTTTTGGCTTAAAAACTGGCTTACAATTTTCCTTTAACTCCAGATGAATTTTAAACTTTTTGCAATGGCCCGTTGATTTATCTAAAACTGCTGGAAATTGTGTTTTAATTTCATTGAAAATAATCTCTTTATTCAAATTCGTTGGAATGTTTAGACAAACGTTACTGATTGGTGTATCCCAATACCCAAATCTTTCTATCAAATCGATTCCAAAAACGTTCAGTGTGGTAGAATTTGCAACGTAAATCGTCGAAGAAACAGCTTTCCCCAAATGGCAAATAGTCGTTCTCAGTTCACCAATATTAGAAATATCATTATCTGATGCACACGTTGCACTACGTAAACAGTTAGTAAGCTTTGGTTTTCCAATCTTAATCCAGTTTGTCTTCGATATAATGGTTATATCTGAAGCGGTATCAAATTGAAGCTGTATTTGATTATCATTTATATAGACAGTGATAAATTTTCTGTACGAAGTGTGGTCCCGTACTTGATTGATTTGTGGACCTGAAACAATATTTACTTTTTTTGAAGTAAAATTTTTACTAAAATGCGACTGACTTGTGCTTTGTTTGTCCTCTTTATCAATGTATTTGAAACATGCACAATACCCATCCTTATGGCCGATATTATCACATATTTTGCATTTGTGGTTAGAATAATTGCAATTTTTAACAAAATGCATAGCCCCGCATTGCCAGCACGGTCTGTTTGGGGAAGCGTTTTTTTTAGTAGGTTGAAAATTTTTTTGTTTGTATATCTTTTGAACTTGAGTATCATCAGATGATACCACGCTGACAGATGGAGATGGAATTTCCATCAGCTTTACGTCTTCCTTCAGCGATTTAAATTGCTGCGCTTCCGCTACTAGAACCTCAAGTTCCAGATTATCTGAAGATGTCTCTAAAGTAGACAAAAGCTTACCACGTAGTTCGGCGTCTTTAGGTGAATTGAGACCAATTATGAATATTAAACATTTAAGTTCATCTGTTGTCATTTGACCATGAACGAAATGTTCGCATTGTTTGTTAACTCTGGCAGAATAACTAACAAAATCTTCCAAATCATTTTTTTGTGTCTTCAAACATTTGTACCGAAGACTAAATAAAGATTCCTTTTTATCAAATAAACTTCTAAGTTGTTGTACGGTTCGCTCAAAATTTAATTCTTTGGGTTTTTTCGGTAAAAGGAAATCGGCATACTTTGTATAAACATTTTGATTTAACTTTCGAAGAAGCAACCGAGTTTTAGAACTGTCATCAAGACTCCTGGCATCCACTAAAAAATGTTCTTCAAAGCGGCTAAACCAATTTGAAAATGTTAAATTATCATCCGGATCATATCGAAATTCTTGAACGTTCCTTGCAATTATATCCATTAGTGTTTCCTGCTGTTGTGACTGCGAGGAATCTGGATGCACGGTTAGTGAATCTTCAAATTTCTTAGCAAGATGTTTCATTAACTCTTGTTGACGAGACGCAGCTTGTTGCTGCTGCAAAAGCAGTTGTGTAAGTACGTTTTCCAACGTAGTCATCGCGTGTATTCTAATAATCCTCGTCGCCAATTGTTATGCTTGTATAAATAAAAATACTTTATTTACTATTTTATAAAAAACGAATGCTAGTTTCTTTAATTTCAATTACTAGCTTATTTAACAAAACCTTAAAATTCAAAAACGTGTTCTTCTTCTCCTTTTGCATAACCTCCTCATTCTCTAGCTGTCAAATCGGGTTGCCACCTATTCACATCAATCACTTATATTAAATCGTGTAGTCAATCAAAGTATTGTTCCAACAGTTCTATATGCATTTCCTGCGTTTACGTATCACATTTTAAAACAATTTTAATAAATTGTTTTAAAATAATTCGTGTCAAACTTAAGCCAATTACAAAAAAAAACTACAAAAATTATTCGATCAAAACTAAATTTAATAAATTTTAATTAAACTTCGAATGTCAACATGTACTCTCGATACAATTTAAATATATTGTATTCATGATGTTAATAAAATTAGTAGAGTTTTTTTGTACATATACCTACAGTGCTTAAAGAGATGAGCTGTGGGCCACTGTAGATCAATTAAAATTTTTATATCAACAATTTTATACTTTTACATAATACATTTGCAAATTTAAATGTCAGATGTCATGACATTTAAACTTAATTTATTTCCTATGTATGTATGTATCTATTGCACGTGCTTGCTTCGGCAATATCGATTAAAAACGATTACTTTTATTTTCCATATTTTTGTTTAATAATCTTAAAATTATCGTCACTAAACCTGTTCTTTGGCGCTAATTTTAATAATATATACCGTTATACATTTGTTTTAACATAAGCAAACAAGTTTTATCGACCACTTAAGCAACAACAAATACCTACAGCACACACAATAAATATTTAATAAAAGCAAAACAATCAAATTTCTTTAAACTTTTTTGTATCACACACAAACACACCAAACTTACCAATTTGTTTGGGTAAGTTTTTATTTTCTTCAAACCATTTTTGCAAGTTATCAATGGTTTTAACGTAGTCTTCATCATTGTTAGTAGCCATTGTTTATATCTATTTTTATTTCAAAACGTTTTAAATAAAACAACTATAACAAAAACACCTTTTTTTTTATTTTTTCTTAAATTTATTTATAGGTAGTATTTTTTTTGCGAATATGCACCTACACAACAAAAATGTATGAAAGTAAACAAAACACAATTTGCCACTACTTCTACTGTGTAAAGTTCTACACCAACTGATTTTTGTTCCCCAACTGAAACTTTTGGGGTTTTCTTTGCTTTTTATCTGTTGTTACCCCACAACTGCTCCGCTTTGTTTTATTCCATTTCTTTATTACGAACAACTTGTCGCTTGAGTAAATAACCCACTAGTGAGTGAATGAGTGGTATTAATGCTGCATTTGTGAATAAAATTAATATGCGTGTCGTATTCGAGTTGCCAAGCTTTAAATGATTAAATTACCTTTTCAGTTTTTCAGTACATATGCATATACATATTTTTGTTGTTGTTTTTATGACGCTGTTAATTAATCGATTGTATTCAACCTTTATTTTGTTATTTGGTCAGCTCTGTTTTAGTGCGGAGTTAACATTATGTTTTCATGTTAAAGTTCTGTTTACATATTTGTTGCATTGATGGGATTTATGGCACTATTGGGCCATTTTTGGCACTAAGCAATATTGCTTGGCCCTATGGCCCGTTTGGTCTTTTTTGGACCTTTTTTAGATTTACATATACCTAGTAATTGAAAAATTTTAATTTATCGTAAACTTTATCAGGCCGAATTCAAAGAATATATATATATATATATATCCATCTAATAAATAAAAAATATATAAATAATGCATAAGTTCATATGTAATAACCAGGAAAACTGTAAATATGCAATTGCATGTGTTTCTTGAGGGATCAATGAAGGCAGAATAGGGAGATCGATTATTCGACTTTTTTCAATAACCGGTTTTCGAATATTACGAATAGTTGCTATTTTAAAAAACCCGGTTTTCGGTTAAGCAATTTTTAAATAACCGGTTAACCGGTTTTAATTCGAATACTTAAAAACACAAAAAGCAATTAAGTTTTTAAAATAAAACGTTAATTTGAATAAAAACAAAACAATTTGCAAAGGTAAGGAACCAACAAAATACATAGATATAACTTAGATCAGACCTAACAAATATTTTACGATAAAATCCAAGAAAAGTGGGACAGTAAACGGATTAAACTTAAGCTAAATTTTCAACAATTTTTTATTGATTTACTAAACTTTATTTCTTGAATGATATTTGATCTAGACAAACGTTTTGCAAAAGCAAATAAATTATAAGAATTTTATAAAGTTATTATTTGAAATATTTGCTCAAATTTATTTTGAATGAGTTTTAATTTGTTGGTGGTTAAGTTATCTATATAAATTAACCATATTTTTCAAATGTTGCAAGCAAAACTTCCTAGCCAGGATTATCTATTTCAAATTATTTTGTTTCAGCATTATATAAACGAATAGTGAACTGAACATTATTTTTGTGTAAAATATTTGTCAATTCGTCGACTACAATTTACAACATTCCATGACATTGGGCACGTTTATAAGGCGTAACTGTTGTGTAACCGTTTAGTGTTTGTCTTAGAAACGCATAGTTGAGCACTTACGCCCAACACAACAGTTGGGTATTTGAGGCCATTTATTCCATCATAAAATTTTTTAGCTACCTATAGTCAACATGTTGTGCTCAACCTCAACCTTAATTTTTTTTTCAATTGTTTATGTTTATCAGCTGTTAATTTTGCATTATACTCATAATGCCGTTTCTAAGACGAAAATGTTCGGCTCAACAGTTGTCAACAGTTTTCTAGCAGTTGAGCTTAACAGCTACGTCTTATGAACGTACCCATTATTTGATTTCTTCAAATTTATTTTTTAGTTCATGGTGTTTTAATAAATAAAACTGGTAGAAATTTTTCCCATGTCGTTGATTCCGTACAAATTACAAGAACACACGCTTTTATAAGCGATTTGTATTTACAGTGTTCATAATGTTTTTTGACCTTTGTTACATTTTCCTTTGACATTCTTTATAAAAAGTTTAAGTTTGGCCAATATTCAATTAGAAAATACTTAAATCACGGGTACATCTACAACAAGAGTAAGGAAAATGTATATAAATTACACATTACTAAAATAACCGGTTTATTATACCAAAATAACCGGTTTATTCGATATTCGAAAAATGGGCATTTTAAAATAACCGACTTGGGCAAAGCTAAAATAACCGGTTAAAACCGGTCGAATAATAACCGTTCGATCTCCCTAAGGCAGAAATATATTTTTCTTGGGAGAGCTTTTTATGAAATTTGGCATCAATTTCTTAGTGAATATTTTACCCTTTGCAGCATTTTTTTTTTTTTTTTTTTTTTTGCATAATTTAGTTAATAGAGTATTTTGCAGCATTTTGAATTTTATATTTCACTTGTTGAAGCATATTTTGGTATATGATAAATTTTTTAGATGCCAATAAGTGATTTCGCAGCGATTAAAAAAAAAAAAAAAAATTGTGTGGAACTCTTTTCTGATTTAAATATCTATCTATCAGCCATGTCACAGAGTATATTTCCGTTCGGAATGATTCCGTTCGGAATCAAAGAAAACATATTTGTTTATTGATAGAAAGTATATTTTGATAGTTTTTTGGCCCTTAAGATACAGAAAACTTCCATTCCGTTCATGAAAACAAAAATGGTTTCATTCCGCAAAGTTTTTTCGTAATTTTCTGAAGCACCAAAATACGGAATGTATTCCGTTTCCGAACGGAATTGTACTCTGTGACATGGCTGTATGTACACAGAAATCTAGACCTACCTTTTAGTATACTGATCTAATCAGAATAAATCTCTGAAGTGATCTAACGATGTCTATCTGTTTCTCTGGCTGGTTGTCTGATAATATAGATAGTTTCATAACATTTAGTTTTATTTGTACTAAGGACAAAGCTAATGTAAATGATGAGAATCGATCTATACTTAATTTCTTTGCAAGGTAGACTCTTTGTGTCCATAAACTATCTAATTATGTTCGTATTAAGATTTAATTTGCCCCAAAAACTCTGCAAATTAAATTATTTCAGAATCAGTTCACATTTGACCTCTGCTGCCATCCGTCAATAGCTTAACTTTTTTTTTATATGTTAAAAGAAATTAAGTGACAAACCCAAAAATCACATTAAGGCAAAAAAATCTCCTATACATAAATGGTGTATCAAGCTAGTCAACCTAATAACTAAAGACGTTGTCGTGGTCGAAGTCATTTGAAATGTATATCGTCATAATTTAAATTTCTCGACACAGTGTAAAACACATAAAATGTTTTTCGTATTAATGTCGCAAACGACAAAAATAATATAATATTCTAAAAACGACTGGATCACAACAACGCTACTTACTACTTGTTTCTATGCTAATCCCTCGAAGCTCTACGATTATCTGCAGGAAAGAGATCAAAGTCTCTGGTGGGAATCGAAACCGCAATCACGGCGCTGATAGACTAGCTCACTACTAACTAGCAGTGAATATTTGGCACAAACAACTCGTATATGAATTTTAACCTCATAACAAAACTTTGTTGGTAAAGCCAGACCACCCATCAATTCCAAATAGGATACAATCCCGAAAACTCATCTGAAAATCCTATGGAGTATGGGATTTACCGATGATAATTCTTGACTTATATTACATTTTTTAATATTTTGTTATCAAGTAAGACATTTTTAGTTTTTTGGGTCATATTTTTAACAAATTTTAGGGCTTATTTTCAAGTTCTTAGTCAATTTGGCCCGTTTTCCTTACATGTTTGGCACAAAATGAACATTTCCAAATCGCATCACTGATTTGTTGTTATGCTCTCCTTCTCGTTGATGTTAAAAACAGTGCTACCGCTTTGTTTATTTAAAAATTGCATTTTTCCTACTGCCGTGCTTATGTATGGGTTTCTTACAAAAAAGGCAGTACAATGTAAAAATGAAAATCAGAAAAAACTGATTTTAGGTTTGTTTTTTGTTACGTATTTTTTAATATTTGACAAACTTTTAATATTGCTCTTACTTTAAAATAACATTTTTAATAATTAATTTTAATAATTTATTTTATATGTCAGTAATATAAAATTATTATTATTATTAAAGAAATTTATTGACATCAAACTTTAAAAAGGCAGTAAGTGAATTTTTCTGCTTTTTCCCTTAGTACGGCAGTATACATATATATATATATAAATATATATACATTAGATTGACTCAAAAAGTGTTGTTGATGTACCCCCCTCAAAACTAACTTTTACATGTTTTATGAAGATTTCTAAAATATTTTGGCTCTAAGCTAAACCGCGTCAAAAAAGGTCCAACAATGTTATTTTTCATAAATAAAAAATTCGGTAGATGTTTTTGTCCATTGAATGACCAAACATAAAAGAAATTTAGTAATTTTTGATTCTGCATTAAAACATTTTAACAATCTAACCACAGACTCGAGATAGCGAGATGTTTATGTCAGTTTTTTTAATACTTTTCAATTCGATTTTAATGAAAATTTAAATAACCTTACGATTTTTTGTCCGATTTTCATTTCTAATACGTATTTAGAAAAGTGTTCACCACCGCTTGGGATTTAATTCATGTGAGTCTTTCCATGATGACTTGCCAAACGATACTGAACTAAAATGACAAAGCAGTTTGATATGAGTCACGCGTGATCTGTATAAAAGCATATTGGAAATCAAACCTCACGATAAATCACCGCTATAAAGAAGAAATTTAGTAACATAATGCCATAGAGGCATTATTGAGGCACTTAGAAAACAATAAGTCAGAAAAATAAGTACAAGTTATATTTTCTTTTAGAAACATTAGATTTTTAAATAAAGCATCAGATGAACAGCGTCTGGATGGAGAATCAATAACGCCAGCTAAAGAAAACAATCGGCCTGATTGTGTAAGACGTTGACTAAGTCGTTTATGCCGCTTATGTTCTTTAGTAGTACTTCTGCTTAAGCGGCATATACACTTGCAATATTATTGTATACGTTATCCGCCATATTATTTCCATTTTGCAATATATTATGCAATAAGTGGCAAAATGGTTTTTATTTAAATATGGCGCAACTTTCATTCAATAAAAAGGTAAACCTATATAACCCATAAGCAAAACAAAAACACTTGAACCAATTTGCGGTGTTTTGTTTTATACAAAATTTAAATTCAATCTTATCGGCCTTAGGGAATCTTTCTTTATATTTAAAAAGAAGACTATCATATAGTTGATTCTTGCTTTCCCTAATGGGAAAGTGCACTTTGTATTCTACAATGTTGGCACTTTCATACAGTTCAATACACTCCAAAAGAAATTTTCTTTCTTCCAATTTTTGGGACATATTTACTTAAATTGTTTTTCCACTGTAGAAACAAAATATGTATTTGTTTTAATATAAAAATGTTTATGTACTTGTATTTTACAATTAAAGTATAACTTTATACAATTATTGTAATAAATTTGAATTAAAATCAAACACAGTTGTTGTTATGTTTTTGCGGAAAAACAACATTGAACAATGTTGCTAACACATTTAATAGTATATTGCACTTCTTTTCGTTGTGCAATAAAAATCAAAAGTATTTTGATTGATGCCAATATATTGTGCCACCTTCGAATGTCACATACACATTGGCTATGTAATTGTACAATACGAAAAATTGAACAATTATATTGCAAGAGTATGGGCCACTTTATAGGCACTTTTTTCATGTCTATCCATCTTTGTCATTAATACATTTGTTCTTAATCGATGTATGTATTTGTGTTTACTTTAAAATACTATCCTTCATCTTTGATTTATGGATACAAATGAGGATACGTCCGGCATTGTAGCCGAAGATGTTAGTTGGATTTTATCTTCCATTATAGCAAACTAATCAATTAATAATAAAGGTACAAAATAAAATAACAGTCACAAGACGCTTGACCATGTTGTATTTATTTACCAGGTGGTATTAAAAACACAGCTGACTATTTCACCTTGTGGCTTAGTTGTCAAAATTTCTTTTTCTATTACATTTGTTTTAAATAAACATACTTTCTTGCTCTATTTCTACAATGTTAACCAGAAAACAATAACAACAAATACAACTGGTAAATCAATTCGCCCCGTTCTATGTGTTTGATACTTTCTAGTTTTTTTTCAACGCACGCGTTGTGTGTACCTTGTAATTACAGTTTTATACTTATTATACTTATATGTCAGATGCATAAATGCATCAACGCATGAAACGCGAGGTGTGGAAGCGTAATATTCGTAACTCTGCTCTGGGCGTGGAAGCAGTTCGCGCGGAGTTGTCGGCATTTTTTAAAGACAATCAGGCCAATATTGCTTGTCAGTTTTTTGCGTTTCATTTCGCATTGGCTAATGACTTGTCGTCGTATCACTGTATCGAGTTAAAGTTTTTGCGGTTCTTAATATTTACTTTACGCAACCGTTTTTAACCTCACATCTGTAAAGTGTTCTTCTGGTAGAGGACCATGAATAACTAGATATGTATATTCGGGGCTAGTAAAGCGCAGACCTCATATGGGTAAAGTAAAGTTGCAAAATTTTAGTTAGGGGTATGTAAAAGTTAGTTTTGAAAGCGAAAGAAACTTATTTCTATATACATACATATCGAGCCTTAACCGCAAAAAAGCTCAAGCGACAAAAACAAAATTTTACAGGAGAAGGTTTTTTTTATTATATTGCATAAAAAAATTGGCGCTTAAACTAAAATTGTTTTTTATATAAAATCGTAACGGTATCTTCTGTGAGCATGAGATTTTAGGAGATGATGCAAGTGTTGCCAATAAATTCATTTATCAAAAAAAGAAACGAAAATGGAAAATGTTGTCGCTTAAGCTATTTTTTTTGCAGTTATGGCTCGATATTATAAGTCTTCGTCCTGACTTGATCTTTTTAAAATTCTGTTTTGTTATTGCACTAGTGTCCAGATTATGCAATTCTAAAGTGGAATTTTTGTATTTTTATCTTGACCTTTTCACATTTTATATATAAATACAAATACAACTACAGCCAACTTCAAGTTGAAAAGTGTGAAAATAACAAAACAAAACAGAATTGCAGAGTACATGAATTGCAGAGTACCCCTCACCAATCTTCTTACCCCACTCAACCATAAACTCAACAATTGCTGCAACAAAAAAAAAAAAAATAAAGTCTGGACGATGAATAAGCGACATACACATTTCTATATAACAAATATTTTATGCGCCAAACACTTTATCCTAAATAGAAAATATTGTGAGCGATATGAACTATTTAAGTAGAAACGATAATATGACTTTAAATCAGAAGATATGGCCAACTAAAATTCATCTGTAAATTTCACTAAATTGTTATTTTTTTTTTGTAAGCTGCTTAGCAAAGTAAATTTCATCTGTGTTCTGTAATTTCCTTATTTTATTTTTAATTTTGTTATTTTACTAGTCTGTACACAGAACCAAAAGTGGTAGGTAAATAGCGCAAAATGGCATGTAGATTTGAAGAAAAGTAGGTCATTATACAACTAACAAATTTTTCCGTCTATTTAACACACATTTTTTAGTCAAATGTTAAATTTTAGTAAAATAGTCAATTTGAATAAAATTTGTCAATATGAATAATATCAATTGTTATTATGCATGGCGTTAATTTGACGAAAATTAAGTTGAATAAAATAAAATTTTTTTTCAAAATAACGAATAATAATCTTCATATATAAAAATATTTCTTCATTTCAACTACTCTTTTTTTTATTCAATTCAACAAAATATTGTTAATTTTCAAAGCGTTTCAAAATCCCAGTAGAAAATATTTCAAAAGTATCCCTATGTATTATTTAATACAATTTTGTACGTTTGAATATCAAAATAATCAACTGCATATTTCACTAAATACGAGACAAATCTTTCTTTCGCACTACTACATGTTAAACAAATTATCAAAAATTTGTTTTTGTTTCAAATGTATTTGTACGAAGGAAAGCGTTCGTTCGACACTGTGAAATTGGCAGTGAATGTATAAAATTTAACTATAAATTATAAAAATTGTATTAAACAATAGACCTGTTTGTGTAAGGCGTTTTTAGTAGTAGACTAAATAACTCGGTGTTACTTTAACCAATTATTAAAAATAAACACAGGCATTTATGCCTAAGCCTTACACAATCAGGCCCAATATATACATATATTATGCAATATCTTTATAAAAACGTTATTCTCTACTTCTAGAAAATTACTATGAAATAAAACTAACAACGTTAAATAGGAAAATCTTAACGTTATTTATTATATAATTCATTTATGCAAACTAACAACTGTACATTTATTCGTTCTTATAATTAAATTAAATAATAAAATATACCTGTATGCCCTTATCCTGTAAATCGGTTTGATTGGAAATGGTGCGCTTTTAGAATATTAATGTGATTAATAGCAAAATTTTTTCAGTCTTTTAATTTAATTTATTATTTAAAGAGTAAAATATCTTACACCATTATTTCAAATCGGCTTGATTTTAGAACAGGAATAAAAATAAGCTTTTGAAAAATATAAATACATACATTGTAATAAAATGTTTAGAAATTAAAAAAAATTCATTTCTTAATGCAATCATTACGAATTTTAGCTAAAAATTACTTGGAACAATTCATAAATTTAATAAATGGATTTGATTTTATAAAAAAATATGCTATTGTGTTAATGACCAATAAAGGATAAAAGTCAAATTTTTCAATAACTCTTCCTCGCAGGCTGCAACTGTACTTTCATTAATAATGAAACTCTTTTGTGAGTATCGTATAGAGTATCTAGTGCATAACTTTTTTTCCATTTACTACATGGACAATTTTTGAGGAAGGCACTAAAATGCTATGCAACAGGTAAAAGATTCCAATGCATCGACCATCTGAAAAGACAAATATTATTGCATTATTTAATGGTAAAAAAAATTAGAAAAAGTTTAACAAATCTTACTTTCTGTTATATTATTCATTTTTCGCATGCTTTGCAATAAGAGTTTGCTCGCTTGGTCTTTAATGCGATCATGAAACTCAGAAATAATTTTGTAGCGAACGGTTCAAATCCATTATTAAAACTATCGGCATTTGGGTGTAAATGCTTAAAGTCCATATTGATCTACAAAATTGTAAATAGATACATTAAAAGATTTATAAAAACAAGCAAACTAATATTATACGCACCAGTTGAAATCCTAACGGCTTTTTGAACTGCACCCATTTACTAAGTATATCAGATGTACATTTAGTCTTCACCACTTCATTTAACCTATAGTTTTTAGATTCACCCCAATGCTTTTCAACTTCTCCCAAGAACAGTTGTCATTTAATATTGCTTTGATACTATCATTGATATCTACTTCTGGAAGCTCTAATAAAAATTTTGTATATAAAACTCAACAACTATATCAAATGCATTTGCACAGCACTTACTTAGATTTGAATCTCTTTTTTTACCACTCGAGGAAGATTTATTTGAATATGATCTTTTTTGGAGAGCACCATTGTTTTTTAGTTTTCGTTCCAGGTTAAAGTATTTATCATAAAGTTTTCCTTGTGGCTTCTTGCCAGGTTGCCTTAAGTAGTGATATCCCTATAAATATATTAATTTATTAATTGTTTTACAAAAACACAAATTCATATTTTTACCAAAAATTCGGTGTGGAAAACTTGTACTACATTTTCTGCTATATTTTCAACCAAGTTCACAGTCATACTAATATCATTTTGTATCATGAAAGTTGTGATAAGCTCTACAATAAGTATCCGCATTCCTGCATTTAATTTTAAATTGTTCTTATAGTAATCCAAAACCAATCGTCCTTGAGATGATGAATTCAATATTTGTTTGACATCAACACCGCCATTTAATTGTTTTATGTCTCGATTTGATATATTTGTCTCTAAATTGGAGCAAGTTGTTGAGGGATATTTACTTTTTTCAGTCTGTTGCCAAGATATTAAACGGTCTTCCAATTTTACTAAAATACATATTTTTATGTTCCATTTTGTGCCAAGATGCTTAAGGTGATGAGGAGTCATTACCTTTACGTTCATACGTTCACCTGCAAGTTTAGACATATATACATACATATAAATTTTAAATTACATTTTAGGAGTAAAAGTATTAAGTAAATTACCAAAAAAAGGCAGGAAATAAACTTCCGAATTGCCACTCGTTTAAGATTTCCTTAAGGTCGTCGACTGCATGAGGTATCATCCAGTATGATATATTTTCAAGTGAACAATTAAGGTTTTTATTAAAGGAAACTGCTTTTTGCATATAAAACACTTCATATTTATATACTTATTTATCTATATTTATTGAAAAACTACTTTGTTTTTTATATTTATTGCTATTAATTATATTTCTTCTTTTTTATTTGTATTAATTTTTATTGTTTTATATTAGTCTGAAAATGCACACTAAATTTGTACACCACACAATAGTAATTGATATTAACAACAATCATTTAAGAGAAAATAACTGTTTTTT
This sequence comes from Pollenia amentaria, assembly GCA_943735925.1. Classification (NCBI taxonomy): domain Eukaryota; kingdom Metazoa; phylum Arthropoda; class Insecta; order Diptera; family Polleniidae; genus Pollenia; species Pollenia amentaria. Next base: position 17,232,263 of record OX031008.1, on the reverse strand, counting down.
ATTAGCATATTTTCATCACAATGAATAAATTTCTTCATATCTACATTATATTAGTACATTTGAATAAATTTATTCAAAACGAAGAATTTTCTTCAATTAGACTAATATAGTTCTGTTTACTTAAATAAATTTTCTTCATTTCTACGTGTTTTTCTTCAACATGAATAAATTTATTCACATTAAAGAATTTTATTCAATTCGACTAAAAAACAATTGTAAATGCTTAAGAATTTTCTTCAATTCAACATGCCATTAATTAGTTTTAAAATATATGTACATACCTATACACATATAAGTATGTATGTACAAATATATTACCAAACAGCAGCTCTTGTTCTTCTTGATCGTAACTTAACAAAATATTGTTAAGTTAACAGACAAATTATTCAATTTAACATCCTTGAAGGTTGTTTATTTGAATAACTGTTTCTGTTGTTTCTACTAAAGTCGACTACGAAAGCTTACTACCCATTTAACAATTTATATGTAAATATGACGAATTTTTTGGGTATATTTTAAGAAATTTTATTCAAACCAAAATGTAAATCTAAAATTAAATTTATAGGTACTAAAAATAATTGTCTATTTAACTAAAAAATATTCAATTGGAAGAATTTTTATGTAGATTTGAATAAAAACCCTGCTGATTCAACAATTTTTTTCTTTGATAAATTACGAACCATTTTATTCATTATTACCTACGAGATTTTTTTCTGTGTAGATATTTTTTTTTTAATATTAACTCCTTTATTGTTCCCATTTACATATTGAAAAATATCAAATTTATACTCGCATCTCATCTTATTAATTTCGAATAATTTAAAATAAAATCATTAATAAATAAAATTTCGTTTTTTAAAACTTTTTCGGCCAATTTTTAGGTTTGATATTATATCACATATATATATTTAAAAACCTTTTAAATACAAAACTCTGTTTTTCACTAAGCACTTTAATGTAACTTAATACACCATTTGCTGTTACTTTTAAGTTCAACTTATCGTGTCCATTGTTCAACTTAAGTTACAGAGGCCTTCAAGAAGGCATCAGTACTTCTTCTTTTTCCCGCTAGGATGTTGTTTTTGGTATACGAAAACCATATGGGCATTTCCTGGGGTCAAGAACGTACGTTCGTACGCTTTTGATGTACAAATTATATAGAAAACAATACTTTTCCTAGCATTTTTTTCGCTATTCGATAGCATTTTGGTAGCTTTTTATTTAGTGAAAAAGATGGATTTCGTCGAGTTTAAGTTTTCATAATGATAGTTACAAAACATGTGGTCACGAACGTACGCAAAATAGAAGTCAACTTTGGCTGACAGTAGTGAAATGTAAAAATCTGCGAAATGGAACGGAACATTCAAACGTGATTAATTTATTTTAAAAGTGTATTAATCAAGGTCTCCATCCAGTATTTACACAATAAAATATCTCTATTGGTTTTTGTTTTTTTTTGGATTAAGTACCGGTCACGAACGTACGATTTTTCCATATGTTTTAACCGTTAATTAACCGTTAATCGACCTATTTTTGTTCTCCTTATACTTTTCTCTTCTTAATTGATTGTTATAGAGATATTTTAAAGAAAGAGTGCAAACATAACAAATTTTTTTGCAGGTAAAATAATTAAATATAAAAATGTCTTTAGAAGTAGCTTAAAATGAAAGTATTAAATTTTCCAGTTTCCAGCCCAATTTCCTCAAGTAAAACAGCTGAGCATATATACCATTCTATTATAAAGACATAGACTTTTTTTATAATTATAAACAATAAAACATGGAGATTATCAACATTTTATTTTTCCAGCCTGGTTGGCCATTCGGAGGAAATGACTATATTGTATATACATATAAATATTTTCAACAATTTAAAAAATCAATCAGTTAAGTTTTTATTTTTTATTTCAGCTTTAAAAATTTTATTTTTAAGAAGTAAAAAAGTAGTAGTCCAAGTAGCAATAAAAGTAGTTATTGATGTAGCGGAAAACATTTTTGTCCACATATTAAGTGAACCGACCTTAAGTAAGAATTAATGACAGATCAGTGTTGCCTGGATCCAAACTTAATTTTTTTACAGATAAAGCATTAAATATAATCCAAAGTTGATTTTCTCCAGCTGTCCTAACAATATTTTCAATATCGTCCGATATGCACCGCCCGGCGCGCCGTTGACAGAGCTTGAAACACCAAGTCATTAAAATATTTATTATATTAGACGGCAATTCATTCCTCATGTCAGTTTTTATTAATTTTTAATGTGAAAATTTTTTTCACCGAACAGTTCGAAAGTTGGCTGAATAAAAAGGAAAGTTATTTAAGTTTTTAAACAAGGATAATAACGATAGTTATTTGCCGCCATAAACAAATGACTTGCTAAACAGATCATGTCAGATGGTTTGTCCGTTCAAAATAAACACGATCAAATTAAACATTTTTTCACTGCTTATTCGAGCGGATATTTACAGAAGCAATTTTTGTTTGCTTTAGCACGATATGTTTGCATATTGCAGTAGGTTTGACAAGTACACTACTAAATACATGTGCCTAAAAGTACCTTTACATATTACAACTACATACTTATTTCCTTTATTTACAATTTTTATTTATACATTACTAATCATAAAAAATATCACCACCAAAACCATCCATTTTTTATTTCGGTTTTAGGTATAACCCAATGATTAGGATCCGTAAGGTAATCCCTGAAATATTAAAAAATCTATATATATAAAAATGAAATTATGTGTGTTTGTATGTTTGTATGTTTGTATGTTTGTCGCTTTATAGACTCCGAAACTACTGAACCGATTTTCCTGAAATTTTTACAGTAACATCACGTGAGCCCTAAAAATAAAATAGGCTACTTATTTTTCGATAGGGGCAGGGGAATTGGTACCCCCCATAGGATGCCAATATTATACTGAACCGATTTTCCTGAAATTTTTACAGTAACATCACGTGAGCCCTAAAAATAAAATAGGCTACTTATTTTTTCGATAGGGGCAGGGGAATTGGTACCCCCCATAGGATGCCAATATTATACTGAACCGATTTTCCTGAAATTTTTACAGTAACATCACGTGAGCCCTTAAAATAAAATAGGCTACTTATGTTTTCGATAGGGGCAGGGGAATTGGTACCCCCCATAGGATGCCAATATTATACTGAACCGATTTTCCTGAAATTTTTACAGTAACATCACGTGAGCCCTAAAAATAAAATAGGCTACTTATTTTTTCGATAGGGGCAGGGGAATTGGTACCCCCCATAGGATGCCAATATTAATTATCGCATATCTTAAGAGCCGCTGCACGCATTTTGCTGAACTTTTTGTAGTAGGATCTTCTGAGCCCCGGAATTGAAATAAAATAGCAGCGGGGGTATAGGAATACCCCATAGGACGCCAATGTTTAACATCGCATATCTTAAGAACTGTAATAGTGAGAATGTTCAAACTTTCTAAAAGTCACTCTTATGGTATACTACACTTTTGAAAATAAAAATAAAGCGGGTAGGCGCAGGGGGGGAAATACATCCCATAGGATGCCAGTGTAGCGAAGCGCACCGGGTTAAGCTAGTATATTATAAAAATATTTTAGTATTACTCTTAAATACGGCTGTAATGGACCTACTTCAAAAACATTTGTTCTTATTTTTTATTCCTTATTTTAAATACAGCTAAAGCGACCTAAGTTTATAAGTGAAATTTTCGGTGATTTAAAATCGTTTTAATCATGTTCTACTGTATAAAATGTAATAGGCCTTTCACACTTGTCAACATTAAACATCTACCATCAATTTGCGAACATGTTGAAATGTTCCCATAACAACATCCATCTACCATCCATTTGCAGAGATGTTAACATCTTCCCATAAGAAATACATAGGGCGAAAAATTCTATTCTATTCTACATCTTTATTTTATTCTATATCTTTATTCTATTCTACATCTTTATTCTATTCTAGATCATTCTATTATTACTTGGGCATCACTGACAAAATTAAGGAAAATGCTTTTCTTTGTATAATTTTATTTATTATGATTCAACATTTTTTATTTTTTCGAATTTATTCTATGAAATAAATTTCAGTTATGTATTTTATAAAGCTTTTTGTAATAGCTCTATTCCTTAATTTTTTTTTTTTTTTTTTAGAAATGACTATACACTACCAGACTATTATATTGTATTTTCTGGTAGTGCATAAAGTCATTTCTAAAAAAAAAAAAAAAAAAAAAAAAAAAAATTTAAGGAATAGAGCTATTACAAAAAGCTTTATAAAATACATAACTGAAATTTAACTCATAGAATAAATTCGAAAAAATAAAAAATGTTGAATATAATAAAGTTGCTTATGAAAAAGAAATAATTCCCAATATCTATTTATTTATTATGTTTTGTTTGTTAAATTTTATTTATTTATTACTTTTTTGTTTACTAAATGTTATTTCTGTATTACTTTTTTGCATACGTATTATTTATATTGCATACGTATTATGGTATCACAGTTTAGATTGAAGGTAGATGTTAGATGTGAATCATGTATAGGCATGTTTCATATTTTCTACATCTTCCAAATGTCTTTAGTGTAAAAGCCTATAAAAAAATACATAGAGCTAAAAATCAACATCTTTATAAGATGTTCCTATCTCATTTTATTACAATCGACATCTTTCAATTATTTTATTGCTTATTACTAGAAAAGTGGAATAAGTTCTATTATTATTGTGATATCAATGACAAAAAGACGTTTATTTTGAAAACAGCGATACCATTTGTCAAGTTTTCCCGTTTTGGTAATATTTTTTGTTTAATATTTTTTACCAGTCTTAAATTTATCAAATTAAATTTCTTTTAATGAAGAAAGGAATTTACAACATGAAATGAATTAAATTTTATTGATAATCTTTCATTCTTGACTGAAGCTTGGATTGAACCCACGGACAGGTTGATTTCAATACCATCGTCAGTCAAGAATGAAAAATTATCAATAAGTTTTAATTAATTTCATGTTGTAAACTCCTTCATCAAAAATTTGGATTAAAAACCATAAAAGAGTTCAATAAAATAACCACAAAACTAATTACTTTTAAACAAATAAATTTTTTATTCTCTTTTGTACACATTTCTTTCTTTTTTTAAAATGGTGACATATTTGTTTAATAGTAGTTGCTAGATGTGAATAATGTAAACGAATGTTTCAAATTTTCTACATTTATAATGGTAGACGTTAGATGTTGATCAGTGTAGTGTAAAAAGTAGCGTTGCCATTTGTCAAGTTTTTCCTTTTTGCAAGTATATTTTAATATATTATTTTCCATATTATTAAACAAAATAAATTCGAAATACACTTTCGTGTTTTTTTTTAAAATTTTGGGACTTTTGTAAAAAAAAGTATTTAAAAAACGAAGTTTTTTTTTCAGATATGGTGACATTTTTGATATTTCAAGTGTGAATGTATGTTTCACATGGCGTTACTATTTTTCAAATGTACCCATCATTGCAGGTTTTTTTGTTCATTTTTCTTTTTAATATTTTTCAATAAAATGAATTTCAAATACATTTTGCTGGTTTTTTTAAATTTTGGCACTTTTGTGGAAAAAAGTTGAAAAGTTAAGTTTTTAAGTTTTTTTCAGAAATGGTGACATTCTTGATTGATAGTAGTTGTTAGATGTTGCCAGGGTAAATTCCAGTTTCACATTTTCAACATCTTTGATGCGTTGCCCCGAAATATATTCAAGTGAGAAAATACTATTTACATCTTCCCAAAAGACAAAATTTAATTTTTTTTTGAAAGCAGCGTTACCGTTTGCCAAATGTTCCCTTCATTGCATGTTTTTTTTTATATTTTTGAATAAAATGAATTTCAAATACATTTTGCTGTTTTTTTTTAAATTTTGGCACTTTTGTTGAAAAAAGTTAAAAAATAAGTTTTTTTTCCGGAATCGTGAAATTCTTGATTGATAGTAGATGTTAGATGATGCAAGTGTGAATTCCTGTTTCACATTTTCAACGTCTTCCATGCGTTGCTCCGCATGAGAAAAGGCTATAAACGCCCCCTTGACCTTCCAGCCAAAAAGCATTGATGAAAAGGTCAAGAGTACTTAAAAAATATGCATTTGGATACGATCTTGGAAAAGTGTGGAACCTATCGCCGACCAAAGTGGCAATGTAAATATGCCAATGCTCATATTTATACTTTGAAAATTTATCTTAATTTCCCTAACTTAATACTTAGACTAAAACCTCGTTTAATTTTTTTAATCTATTTTTGATCAATACATTTACCTTTTTTTATTCAATATATTCCAACATTTTGTTTTGATATTATTCAAAGAATCAGCCTTGCCGCCATATTCTCCTGGCAGCATATCACGGGGCACGTGTTCATAAAGACTCTCAATACCATTTGTATGGAAATGAATCTATAGAAAAAAATTAATTTTTTTAATAAGATGAAAAAAAGTTGATAGTTAAAAATTCTTGCCATTTTAAAAACGTCTTCATGTATAAATGGCCTTGTAATGGCCATCATACGATTTAGAAATGTCGGGCAGTTTATAATATGCATGGCCTTTAAACGCACTGGATAGGCATGATGCAAAAAGTTCATATAGGTACGCATAGTCATTAGCGACATAGAAGCTATATGTCTTAAACTATAATTTGCTATATCTACAATATGAATTTCACCATTTGCCAATGAATCCATATTTTCGACTTCGGCATCATTTTCAAAATCTTCATCCACATCGGAATATATAAAACGTACATCAGTCATTAGGAAGAAAGCTTTGCATTCTTCTATGCTATTTTGCTAGGAAATGGTGAAAAAGTTAAAAAAGAAATTAAGAAAAAAAAAACAATAGAAAGTTCTTACCATTTTATCATCAGTATCGGTTAGTCTGAAACAGAGGATCTTATAGTTATCCGGTGTAACACCGGGTAGAGGAACCATATCACTAAATTTAAAGAAAACATAATTAGTTAACTTATTTTAAGAGTTTTGCAAAAATGTAATTGAATTTATAGGAAATGGTTTCAAAATACAATTTAATATTAAATTTTGGCTGTTAGGTTTTTTCTATAAGCTGGAGGACCAAACCACGACTTTAATGCGTTTAGGCATCTGTCAAAAATTCAAAATCAGTGTAAAACTGCATTGACAAACTACACAGCACATTCGTAGAATGAATATACGCATCGAACGCATGAAGTAGGATTACTTTCTACTTTTCATGCATCTTAAAAAGAAGTCAAGAACTGAGGGCTATAATTCTGGCAGTTGTGATCGAATACTTTTTTGATTCGAAAGAAATTTTCTTTTTTATTCTTTCAGCCGGTACTAAACGAATCGCAAATTATTTTTTAAGTGTTGTGAAAACTCAAATAAATGCTTTACAATACTGAACAAATAATTTAGATTCGTTCAGTAACGACTGAAAGAATAAGAAATAAAATGGCTTTCGAATCAAAAAAGTATATGATCACGGTTGCCGGAATTAGCCTCCAGAACTTGCTAGACGTCCAGTTTTCGTCGGGGCTGGTCAGTTTTTGAGTGAAATACGCCGTCATTTGTCCCGTTTTAGGAGATAACTTTTTGTCTTTTAGTCCTCGTTAATATTAGGAACGAAACATTTCAGTTTGAGGATGAAAGACAAATAAAAAATTGTACTTTTTGTAGACGCAACACAAGCAGTTTTTGTGAGTTTTTATACCCACACCACAATAGTGGAGAGGGTATGCAATGTGCTGATGTTTGTAACACCTTAAAATGCCGAGCGAATTAGAATCACTTTTTGAGTCGAATTAACGATGTCCGACAATTAGTTGAAATTTGGGACATGGGTTTCAATTGGCTCAAGGACCAAGCCTATTGAAAATGTGGCGAATCGATCCATTATTTCACTTAGCCCCCATACAAGCTTATTTCCGGAATAGAGTCTTCTTAGTGCCCATAAGCCATCTTATTATAAATTACGAATGCATCGCAAATTCATTTACAGTAAACCTGTTTTTTTCAATTCATTCACGCTTATTTGTGTATATGGTTTACTCTCTTCTTATCTTTTGAGTGTTTAATTTTCTGCAATTTGAGTAAATGCAAACAAGAGAGTTATTCAAAACAGACCTTTAGTATCCAACGCATATAACGCGTAGTTTGGACCTCCAGTTTGGGTTCATATAACGGGTGGTTAAATTTCAAGGGCCGATGGTGACTGTGAACCACACCTAAACGTCAAGTTTTTTTCGGCATTTCCTTTGATATTTCTCAATTTCAGACCAACTCAATTTAAACCATGGAAAGATACAAAATCGAGCAACGCGTTAAAGTTATTCAGGCTTATTATGAAAAGGGTCGTTCAAATCAAAATGCATATCGTGATAATCTTCTTCAGTGATGAGGCACATTTTTACCTCAGTGGATTCGTCAATAAGGAGAATTGTCGCATTTTGGCGAATGATAATCCAAGAGTGATTGTCGAAAAACCAGTGCACCCACAAATAGTGACTGTTTGGTGCGGTTTATGGGCTGGCGGCATAATCGGGCCGTACTTTTTCCAAAATGAGGCCGGTCAGGCAGTTACTGTGAATGGAATTCGCTATCGTGAGATGATAACGAACTTTTTATGGCCCGAATTTGAAGATATGGATGTGGACGATATGTGGTTTCAACAAACCGGTGCTACTTGCGACACAGCTAACGAAACAATGGCTTTTTTGCGCGACAAATTCAATAACCGTGTTATCTCACTTGGTGGCGATGTCAATAGACCGCCAAGATCATGTGTTTTAACACCATTGGACTTCTTTCTTTGGAGTTATTTGAAAGAAAAGGTGTACGTCGATAAGCCAGCAACAATTCAAGAGCTAAAGGATGAGATAATTCGGCACATTAACGGCAAAGAACCTCAATTATGCCTCAGCGTCATCGAAAATTTGGTGGCCATTTGGCCGATCTTTTGTTCCACACATAATGGAACCTTACCAATATTATCATAATAAAAAGAAATGACAATAATTTCCTAAATAATTTGTGTTTTATTCAAAATCAACATCGGCCCTTATAATTTATACACTTTCTACTTAAATGATCAACTGGGCGCATGCGTATACCTCTTTAGTAAAACCTGATTCCGATACTACAAAAAAATTCTTTTACCTTTCCTTAAGAGAAGTAACTATTTAATATGTTTTAAGCATCATGGGACTTTATATAAAATTTAACTAATGTCAATTGTAGTTTATATGTACCTGTACTTACACTATTTGAAAAGATTTTTTGGTTAATTCATCGTTGGTATCTCGATTTATAAAAAGATGCGCACTTTTATTTCTTAATTGATAATTTAGTTCCAGTAGTTGTTTAGTATCCTCTATATCACCGTTCATGCACTTTAAAAAGCGCCGCAATAGGGTCATGTCTGAAATGAAATAATTTCAAAAATAATTTAAGAGTTTTTTAAGTTAAATCGTGAAAATGAGAAAGGGAAAAAAACTCCCGGGGCGTTTTTATTTATAATAAGGTTGATAGATTTATCTTAGATTAATTTTCGGAAGTGAAACTTATATAGGAAAATTCACTAAATTAAAAAGGGTTTGTCCTTGGCTTACACTAAATATTATAAATTCAAGAGGGAGGGTTAATAAGTTTGTGAGTTGCTAAATTTTCCACATCTTAACTAAAAGGACAATACTTCTTTTTCCAGTTGACTCCTAAGCTACGTCATTTAGTAAGTTTTTGACAGCCTCCACCGGGAGTTTGTAAGGTTATTTCACCTTTTGCTGTCACATCCTCTGAGGAAACCAGGTGCAGTCAATACCTGGAATTCGGTAAAAATCAAAAGCTGAGAGATCTTAGGAGATCTTTCGATATCGCGGCTGACCAGAGTTCCTATATGGGACCAGGGAGTCGGCAGCTCCCAGTAGTTGACTATTAGTTGAGGCCTCCGTTAGTATGTTTCTTGTGGGAAATGCTTTCTGTCTTTCAGGAAGCTCAACCTTGGAAAGTTTTGCTTTTTCGTTGAAAAGATACTTTTGGGGGTCATGTGGTGGCTATGATTAACTACCCAAAGTCACGGGAAGAGATATCCTAAAAATCCTACTAAGGGACTGATTTTTAATTACTTGTGGGAAAGTTCGGCCTGATTGGGGATCATCCCTAGGTGCTGTTGCTACTCAACAGATGCCGCTAGCATTTTGCCAAAATTGGCGATAGATAGCTCCAGCTCCTAAAATATATATAATCTTGCCGGACAGTGCAATCAAATTGCTACCCGAATGTGTTGGTTGCGCTCACACTCGGGGCGGTTGGTAAACGCATTGTTTATCATCTTTTTCAAGGCAATTGATAGCAGCCTACCACGTGATTTGAGGACAAAATGCGAAAAGTGAATTTCGTATGCACATTAAGCATGTCATTACAAAAATCTATAAATAAGGCTACAAATTGCTTCCTCATCCGCCCTTATTTTCGGATTTAGCCCCGAGTGCCTATTTCTTGTTTCCAAACCTGAAGAAATGACTTGGCGGAAAGAGATTTACCTCCAACGATAAACAGAAAACTATTTTGACAAATCTTGTTTTTTGGAAAGGATAACAAATTGGAGAAACTTTGGACGAAGGGCTTAGAGCTCAAAGTTTACTACGTTGAAAAATAAAATGATTTGTTTTTACCAAAAAACCTATGTTTCATTTAAAAAGTCACAGACTTATTGACCCGCCTTCGGACATCGATAGGAGAACCTTCAAAGGGATACTCTCAGTTCAACTAAGCAAGTCCTTCAGTGATATGGTACTTTTTTGGGCAGTTTAAAGGCTAAACTATTATATGCTTAAGTGCAACTGTGCGAATACATGTCAATTATATGTGTCAACCCTTATTGATTGAACTATAAAAAACTTTTTGTTAAGTTTAATGAATCTGCCAGTTGCTTAAACCTTTCACGGTCAAAATTAATATGTTGCGAGATACAAATTTGAAAATTTGTATTTAAGGTAATGTCATGGCGCTGCAGCCATTTTGATTTTGTTTTTTTTAAATGCACTTCAGATGCTTTTTGTTATTTTTTGACAAAAGCTTATGCTTGAGATAAAAAATTCGCTTATAAACAAATAGATCTGCAGTGTGGGCCATAAGTCACTGAACATTGTATAATTAATATAAATAATTTTATTTTATTTTAAATTTTTTTTTCTTTTGTTATATTTCAGTAAAAGAAACAACGTTTTGGAGATTTGAGGAACGAGCTAAAGTGTTTGAATTTTATTTTGCTAGTCAAATTTCAATAATTCAGGCCTAAAGAAAATTTTTAAATATTTTTAACACCAGAAATGCACTATTACGAAATCAAGTATGAAATCAATCTAGTTGCTTGTTTTCAGTCTTAATAATTTGTCCAAAAATACTGCAAAGAAATATACAAAGCAAGATATCGCCGATACCGATACTTCGAAAAATCTGAAGAATCGCCGATATATCGGTATCGGTATTCGTTACCTCCCTAATAAAAATATATTTATTGTTATTTCCGTACAAGATACAAACGGCACATGAAATTTTGTTTATGGCGCACCCTGTACAAAAAATATATTTTTGAAAATGTAAATGTTTAAAATAGGTTAAAGAATTCATTCTTTTAAACCTATGATTATTAAGTACAAACAAACTTAAACATCTGATTAGAAATATAATATTCAATTAAGATTAGAAAAAGCAATAAATAAAAAAAAATTCAATTTATTACGTTTCATTCCAATTGTACCACAAAGTATTCGCCCAATATTATCTGTGGATAGCAAAAGTATTTAAATTTCAATACTGACCTCTGGCAATGAATATAAAATGATAAAATGCATATGATTACTTCAAAAATACAAAGCATAATTTATTTTTAATTGCATCATTGAAAAATTTAGGTAATTTTTAAAAGTATGAACGTACTAATTTCTTTGGGTAATTTTGGATTTTCTTCAAACCATTGCTTTAAATGTTCTAGTTTTTCATTCAATATCGTTGTTTCACTTGTGATAATTACTAATTTAAACTAATGCTTTTAATTTTTTTTTATTAAATAACGTTTGATAAAAATTACAACAATAGAGAAATTGAGTAAATGAAAAAACTACACTTCTATCCGCAGCGATTTGTAAACGACTAAATGCACAATTTGATTTTCAGTTTGGCGAAATTGTTCCGATGACGATTGAAAAATGCAAACACACTTAATGCTAGGAACACAACTGGGGCGAACGACGAATTTTTGGCCGCGAATATTCGTCGCCAAAAATAAAAGACGTTTGTGTATATGAAAATGCACACAATCAGGGCGCCGGCGAAAATTCGCCAGACGCGGCGAACTTTAAATATATTTAATTCTATTTCATACGCCGGCTAACGACGAACAAATCAGTACTAGGTGACCATGTTTAGTTTTAGTTAAGAAGTAGTTTAGTAAATAAAGTTACTTTTTACTTTAATAATTGTTTTTTTTTTTATTGTATAACACATAAAATAAGTATACAAAGTATTTTGCTATGAAAATAGTTTTTAGTTGTGTTTTTGATTATGTTTTTATTTTTAAGCATTATTTTTTTCAATATGGTCACACTATTTCTCTCTCTTTGCAAAAACAGTGATCATCTTTCTCAATTATAAAAGCTGCCAGCTATTCGTCGTTATTGTGCTTCATACGACGAATTTACTCAGCGAATTTTTACGGAAAAATTCGTCGTGTTGGGCGAAATTCGTCGTTCGTCCCAGTTGTGTTCCTTGCATAATTCTATTTGTACGCGATAGATACGTTCCTCGAAAAATCGCGCTAGAAAATCGCGGAAAAAGGTGGAGTATCATATTAAATAAGGGAATTATTTCCACGTACTTATTCAAATTCATGTTGCTTTGACAAATATTTAATTTGTTTTTTTTAGAAAAAGTATCATAAATTTTTATAGAAAAAAAAAACAATATAAAAATCCACATGTTTGAAACAGTCCACTGTCCATGTTCTGTAACTCCCGCGTCGAGAAACTTTTCGACTGAAATGTGAGAAATGAAACGAAAATGCCATAAATTGAAACAAACAACTGTTTTTCTCACTTAACTGCGTCTGTAAAATTTTTGGCGAGTAATTGATGTAACATAAGGAATTTACTCGCCAAGTTAAAGAAAATGTGAGTATGTAAAATTTTTCTGAGAAAGTTCCCGCTTTGAACTGTCAAATAATCTCACGAATAAAAACGTGATAAGAAAAAATTTTAACACTAAAAAAAAAAAAAAAAAAAAGAAACATCAATGATGTAGGTATACATAGCAAGTTACATGCACAAAAGCGCAGGATGCCTTGACGCGTAGAATTTTTCAGCGTCACTAGCGGAGTTCGAACAAATTAGGTGATTTCGAAAAATTAAATTTTATTTTTATTGGCTGTGCGGCATCACATAAAAAAGCGTTGCATGTAATTTAATTAACTGGTCCTCCAGTCTTAAGTGTAAGAATGAATTATTATAACGGATGGGTAGGTGAAATTATGAACCGATTTAAGCTATTTCTAATACGAACACTAGAAGGAAAATATAGTCGTTAAGTCCTAAACTTTAGATATCCTACACCACCTAAAAGTCTAAAGAAAATTGTCGAATCATTAGTAGTGATTGCTTACGGATTTTATATCAGGTCCGCATTACAAATATAAATGTTGCCATTGATCCTATTAGAAGCATAGGGCCTCAATAAATTGGTTGAACAGATTCCTGTCTTGTGCCAACACTCTCACTTCGCCCCAGGTTTTAGCCATTCCGGCCACGTCTACATCGATTTGTCTTCTCCACGTATGAGCTGGGCGTCTTCTTCTTCGACTTCCTTGCGGATTCCTGGATCTTCTGCATGTCTCGAAGGGCAGCGTTCCATGTCTCGCAACCGTAGAGAGGAGAAGTTCCACATTGACATTCTAAAAAGAATATATTGGAGCTAAAGCCAATTACAAGTCAATTGCAAATAAAATAAGACAGAAAGTATAGCCACTCAAGCCCGACCATGTGATAATTTCCACCACAGAAAAATTTTCGACATAGTACCCTATTTTGGACCCTTGGTCCCAAGTACAAGACAAAAACAACAGGCAATTTGTTTTTGTATTTTGTACCGAGACTTCAAAAAAAGAGCCTTCAGAAACACAAAATAAAAATACAAATTAAAAAAAAAAAAAAAAAAAAAAAACTATACGTGAAGGAAAATAAAAGTTTTTTTAAAGACAAATCAGCCCAGTTTTGCAAAAATAGATTAACAATATTGCATTTTTCCTCTTTAACCGCATACATTATAGCAGTTCGCAATTCACGATCCATCATATTGACAAAATCGGTTCCTATGCCCTGACTTAAAAGCAAATAGGCCATTTGTATTGTAAATGCAAGCAAGTGCCATGATAAAATTCACGCATACAAGTAGTGACATCATAATTGGAGGCTAAAAAAGAAAATAAAAAGGACAAATTTCAGATATAAAACTACTTTTTATTTCCAAGTCCATATTTACCCAATATCTCTCCCACTCTTTCCAAATCATCATTTTTAATCGCATAATACATATCTTTAGTGGTAAACTCCGTTAGCTGATTCTGCGCCTGTAAAGTCCTTCCCCGGGCATTGACTACATTCATTACGGACTCGGGAATTAGCTTATCATAGTTGATATTTACGTAGGGTCTAATAAAACTCGAAGAAGCGGGACTATTTATATTGCCTAGAGGTATTAGAGATGAATTTGTTATGTTGTTGGGGGCTATAATAGGACCCAAGGATTTTTGTGTAGCCTGGAATATGGGCACGGCTTGAGTTTTCATCGTAATGGTAGAGGTTCTTTCAGTAGTATCCAGACCACAATGAGAACATTTCAGTACCAAAGTACGACTAGCATTTTTTGAGGCAGGTTCTTGGGGATCATATTTGGAACTAAGCACCATGCGTTGGACACAAGCAGCATGAAAAAAATGTTTTTGTTTGCACAATATAAATTTTCCCTGGAATGCAAAAAAAAAAAGAAATGTTATAAAAGGTATAAAAACATAAGAAGTTATCAAAATCATAAGAAGTTACAAATAGTTTAAGCCCCAAACTCACCTGCGTACAAAATATGCCACATGACGGACACGAATTATGTGCCTTAAGCCTTTTTTGGTGATCCTCACATAACACCATATACACTGATCTCTAGCTGGCTCGAAACAGATTTAATACCTCCCCGGTTAATTGATAAGAACAGCCAACTTTTTCCTCATCTATATTATCTATAGCCCAGCAGTATTGTGTTTTCTTAATCATGTGCGTACAATAACTGGAGGTTATATGGCATAGGCAATCTAAAGTTGTTTTCCTTGACTCTGTTGGTGCACTTAAGCCAGCCGAGGAATTGCTGGAACTTTTTTGTTGGGTTGTAGTGGGATCTATACCAATTTCTGTTACTACTGAGGCATTCAAAGATTTGTTTTTTTTTTAATGTTCCTACACTAAATCCCGCGAAGCTTTTTGCTTGTCTGCAGGAGACCAGAGTCTCTGGCGGGAATCGAACCCGCAACCCCGGTATTGATAGACTAGCTCACTACCAGCTAGCCTACCGGGGCACTCTACCAATTTATCGGTGTTCGTCTGCGCTGTTTTCTGCCTTTGAGTTCGTCTAGTTTGTGATGGATTAAAAAATATATTATATAAAAATTTTTTGTATGTACACCAAGGCGAATATATGTATGTAAACAAAAATAAAATTTTTTTGACATTTGGGTTTTAACTGGGGTAAAAAGCTGCCAAACATCTGGGCCTACGAGTCTACCTTGTGTACTTGTACCATGGTTATGAGGCTAAGATTCGACAAATTTTTTTGACAAGTCTGTCCGACTTGCAAATGTTTATGAAAATGTTTATATAATGATAGATTCTATGCGATCAGAGGTGCATTTTCTTGTAATGTAGCTGAGTCATTTGAGTTTGCATCTTTTTTGTGGGATATTGTGGCATTGACATTCGATTTTATCGGATAGAATTCCGTCAGATTTTCGTGTGAATTAATTGTACGATTGGGTAGGATAGTGAATCCCGGCCTTAAGGAAGTCATGGCATTTAAATCTTTTTTGGTAGTGGTATTTGTATGGGAGCTATGGTCAAACATGGACCGATTCTCACAATTTTCCATCGGCTTAGTCTTTATGACAATTGTAACGTACATATGTATATACCAAACTTAATCAAATTATCTCTTAAATTGAGACCTGTACTTAGCGCACAAAGATAGATGGACTGACAACCAGCCTGGCAGCTGGATGGATGGACATCGCTAGATCGACCTCAAAAAGTGATTCTGAGTGGATCGGTATACTAAAAGGCGGTTTTAGGATATATATTTTTAGTGACCTCACGGTATTATAATTCGTTGCTTTATTGAAAAAAAAAAAAAAAAAATAACATGATCTGTTTCAGAAGGAATTTTCAGCAGGGGATTTTATATTGGACCTATCGTAAATTACGGATTGTTAATCACAAAATTCGGTAGAATGTTTTATAGCATTGAAAAACCTAAATTAGACAAATTATTTGGAATAAAATGCTTCTTAAATAGTTTTCCGGAAGGCCGCTTTACGTGGGATCTTTGGTAAACTATGGACCAATTATAACAAAATAATATGGTATTATTTCTAGCCATATAGGACTAAATTGGACGGGCGGATGGGCGGACATCGTTAGATCGACTCAAAAAGTGATTATGAGTGGATCGGTATACTAAAAGGCGGTTCTAGGATATATTTTTTAGTGTTACATACATCAGCACAAAGGCATAATACCCTCTTATTTATTGTGGTGTGGGTATACACATTTGAGTTTGATGAGTCAGTTTGAGTGTGTGGCCATGCCGCTTTAGAGATTATTCGTGTCGATTTAACAGTTTTTAAGAATTTATACGAGTTAATTGATTTTTGGAAATGAGACTTATACGCAAAATTAAGTAAAGTTGTTGAAATATGTTGAGATTTTAGTTATTGCTGAGTTGCAAAACATCATAATACTTGGCAGTTAAAATCTAAAATGTATCATCAAGTTTAACGATGCACAGTTTTCTTATTGTGTACGCATAGATAACTCTTTTGGTGTACAGTGGGACAGATAACATTGTAAAATGCTGCACGGTTGCAATTCAAAAGACATTTAAAAAAGCGAATTGCTTTTCAACTGATGTTTTGCAACTCAGCTTATTTGGTAACTATATTAAAATGGTTAAGAGATTTATAATGGTTAAAGCATATTCATTGATATCGTTTGTATTAGGAGGACATAAAATACCATTCTGCACATTAACAGTGTACTTTGCAGTAACGTACTTTCAATGTGGTTCTAAAACAATTAGGACTTTAATTAAAAAATGGATTTTAAAATCGGGCGAAAGTTATCACACTTCAAAAAACGACCGTTTTGAAAGAAGTTTACCTGATAAGTCATATTTGGACTAAATGAATCTGTAGTATAATTAAAATTTTTCACCCCATTAAGATCTCAGCAGATAGGTCGGATGCTTCATCCAGTGACTAAAAGTCTTTAAGCGACACTAATGTAATTTTTTTTTAAAATTTTCGTTTATTTTTGCTATTAAATTAAATTAATAAACCCATAACACAATAAAACTCAAAACAATTAAAGATATTTTTGGACATAAATTTGTGGCAAACAACTCGGTGCAATCAATTCCGTAATTACAATAATTGCTATAGCATCTGCAGCATACGGAAGAATGTTGAGTACACAACAATGTATCACCTTCCACAGTGCAACCACGCCAAAGCATTGCTCTTCTAGTAAGGGTAAAGTTTTCATTTCCCCACTGACCCTTCATAATTGCACAGCCACCCAAACACCTTCTAAGTCTCATTGTCTGACGCGGCACTTTTCGAGGTATCTGATCACATTCCGTATCATAATGGCTGTTGCAGTTATAACACAAAACATCTTTGTCTTAAAAAAAACAACAAATTAAACAATATTGCATGTTAAAAATACTTATGCAAACGTTTCCCTTACCATGATCTGCTGTATATACAAATCCGCAGAGAAAAAGTAAAATATATATTTTAATAAGAAATTCAAACATTTTTAAAAATTAAAACTGAATAAAGGAAATATGAACATTAGTCATATTGTTTAATGAATGACAATTTATTATTCAAATAACCCAGTAAACAAATTAATACGAAATTGATTTGCTAAAGGTATTGTTAGTATTAAGGCGAATTCTTACACCCAATTTTCACGATGATTTAAAAGACATGTCTTTTTTGTATTTATATTGTAAAGAAACTTCCAAAAACTTTTTAAATTTTCACCATGTTTCTTTTTTTCAGTCAGAATTGATTTCTTCTCATTTCCTTAGTGCCAAGGCGAATTCATGTATAGGGTGGTGTCGATACTACAACAAGTAACAACATCAAAAACACAACAATGTATTTTTTTGTTGCTTTCGTTGATCGATATGTCAGAAACACAAGCACTTTTGACATTTCTCTCTCTCAGTAAGAAAAAAAAAGTAGCAAATCTGTGCTTTCAACGCCACCTGGAAAATTAATTCACCTTGCTTAGTGCCTTATTCGTATAAAACTATTTAAAATTTCGATATTCCACATACATAATTTTGATGTTTTGAATTTTTTTTTTAAAATTATTTTTTTTATTTTACTATATTTCAATAAGCCCTTGCCACTTTGCAATAAGAATAAAACATAAATTAAAAAACACTAATAAGTTCAAAGAGGAATGTCAAAAAGAAACTCAGAAAATACAATTCATGTCCTTTTTTCCACCCTGTTTACTTCTCTTCCCCGCTCAATCTCAAACGAAAAAATACATGATTTAAAAATCATCGTGAAAATTGGTTGTTACAAAGTGGTGTTATTTTGAAAACGGATTCAACACCGTGAAATACTTTAACGTTGTGTCAAAATAAAACAACACTGTAGTAAACAAATTAGATGTGTGTTAAATATTTATGCTGTCACATTTCATTTTGTTTTTAATTTTAAACTGTGTGTTTTGAAATGTAATAATTTAAAAACGTTTTACATTTCATAATTCTAAGTGAAATTTTTATGAAATTTTCTCCAGAACCACCAGAACGGGTTATCATTTCGACATATGGTTAGTTATCAGCTGTTGCTTCCGTACCAAACCAAGGTCACCTGGTGTGAATACGCCTTGGTTAGTATCAAGCCACATGTATTAGGGATGCCAATCGGGACTGATTTTTGAAAATCCCGGGATTCGGGATTTTGGTTTTGGCTGTGTGCCAAAAACAAAAATTAAACTCAAAAATAAGAATAATTTGCAATAAAAAATAAACTTAAATAAAATTTTTCAAAAATATTTTTGTATATAGTATAAAAATTCAATAAAAACGAACAGTTTTCTACATAAAAGTTGATATGTTAAAAATCCCGGGACTCATAAAAATAAATCCCGGGATTCGGGATTTATCAATCTCGAAAAATCCCGGGATTTCCCGTTTGGCATCCCTAACATGTATACGGGAACTGTGAACTGTATGAGCAGGCAGCGAAGATCGAGATTGCGGTTAAAGAGCCAAGACATGCAAGTACTTAATCCTGAAAGGTTACTCTTCATTTTGGTACACTAAGGTTACTCTTCGTCGAATCAATGAACTTTTTAAAAAAATTCTAGTGGAACGATTTTTAAAGTAAAAAATCAACAAAAAGTTTTCAAGTTAAGCATTAAGTTCAAAAATAAAAGAAGCATAAAAAATAAAAGTTTTTCGTCTCTCTCAAAATTTGATATGAATTGTAACTCAGTTTTGTGTTTTAAAATTTATTACTTTTTTAAAGCTTTCATCATCAGCTAACGTTGTTGAAAAAAAGCGTAATTTGAATACACATAAAAAAGTGTAAATGAGCTTCGTCGATTCGACGAACAGCAACCATCCAGGGTTAATATTGCAACTGAAGACAAACAACAGTTTTTAGAGCTATGATTTCTACCATATATTTTCATGTCGATGTATATCGATTGAAAAACATATTATTGCCACTCCCCCTTCTCCAATCCCGCCCATTTTAGAGAGGTGTATTGAAATCCCAGCTATGTGTACGAAATTTAATAGATTTATCTCTTACCACACTTGAGAGTGTATAGGAAGACCGTGACAAATCGATTCGTCGTCGTTCTCAGAAGCTTGGGTGGTTGTATGCGATAGCTTGGGGGTGTTTTACGTAAGGATCTCGACCTTAAAGCGTGCAAAAATTAAAGCCAGGCGATTTAAATTTGCACTTTATTTTCAATGAAAATCCTGCGTTTTTCGTAAAAATTTGTTCAGTGATTAAGCACATTTCTGTCTCAATTAACAAAATTGCCGTATTTAGAACCAAAGGCTGCTATTACATCCATTAAAAACAACGGTATGGTGGGGTTTAAGGTCTGGTGGGATCATTGGTCAATATTTCTTCAAAAATGTGGGAAATCAGAATGTTAACGACAATAGTAACCGTTATCGCACCATTCTAACGGACTATGTGCTTCCTGAAGGTCAAGCGCATGGTCTCGGTGATCTCTAGTTTCAAGAGGGCGCTACGCGCCACACAGAGCGTGAAACAATAAGCTGGTTAAAAATCATTTTGGTGTACACATAATTTCACGTTTTGCTACGGTAGATTAGCCACCTATATCGTGAGACATCATAACTTCGGACTATTTTCTATAGGGATATGTAAAGTATGAGCTCTTCGGAAATAAGCCAGCTACGATTGACACGTTGGAAGCCAACCTTACTCGTGTTATTCGCGGGTACCAGACGCTATGTTCGAACGAGTCGCCCAAAATTAGACCGACCGAATTGACCACCCGAATGGATCACATCAGACGTAGTCATGACCAACATTTCCATGTTATCATTTTCAAACAGTGAATGCCATAAATTATTCTTTTAACCGGTAATAACTACTTCAAGCTAATTTTCAAGTTTATGTGTCTTATTTAACATTATAAATCAAACCTTACGGTGAATCACCCGATATTTCTACAAACATGCTTCAAATGTTTGTCCAAACAACAAAAGCCGCAATCAATAACATAAAAAAAAACATTTGTACAAACATAACATTTTGACATGTGTGACAAGCCATTTGTGTGGTTTATTTTGCCCTCTACATTCACCACATTTTGGGGTTAATATGTTGATAATGGCTCTAAAGCGATTAAAAAACAATTAATGCAATTTTTGAGTTAAATACAAGTTTTCTAAAATGTTTGCTACAAAAACCTGTAATTAAGTACAAAATCCTATAATGAAATTTTCCAAAATTTCTGGGAATTATAACGCTATTTTCTCCGGGAATTCTTGGGGAATTTTTGCCGTTTAGTAGCGAATTAAGATATAATGACGTTAACTGGAATTTTGACCCAAAAAAATTAATGAAATAGGTGCTTCTGGTGGCCACTTAGATCTGTAGAGATGCCAGACATTAGTTTGCAAGTCTTAGATGACAATTAAAATTTTCCCCAAAAATGTATCTATCAAAATTATAAAGTTAACTCTGCAAATTGGAATCAGATTTTAACAACAATATCTTTATTTAGTTCTTTTTATTCTGTTTATTTTTTTCATACTTATTAATTAAGTAATTTCCTCTTTTATAATAACATTTATCAAATTTTATTATGTAATTAAAATTAAGTTTTATATTTGGAATTTTTTTATTTTGATTTACATACATAAAAACAAGTATAAAATTAATTTTTAACACAAAATCGTCCAATATTGACATTTAATTTTAATTTATTAAAATATGGTTAAAAAAATTTGGTGGTTTTTTTGGGCTTTTATTGGATTTTTCTTAAAATATTTAATTTCATTATTATTATTTATTTAATTTTTCCTATAAATATTATTGACAATAGTATTGATTCAAAATGTTAACTAACATGTTATTAATGATTTTGTAATCATTATTTGTTATAATTTATTTATTTATTAACAACTATTTCAATTGATATAAAAGTGTCTGTAATTATATAAAATAAATTCCCAAGAGGGTTGTTAAAAAAATTATAAGATACATTGTTTCGGATAAGAATATTTTATGTAAATTTATATATTTTTACGATTTGAATTTAATTTCTCCTGTTTTTTTTGTTGCTTCCCGTGTTCGTATTAAAAATAATTTTTTTACTTAAACTCCTTTCTCTATTTGTAATGTTTTAATCGGTAATTCATTCGAATAATGGCCTTTTCACACTTGTTAACATCTAAAATCAACCAACATTTTGCGGAGATTGTGAAATTTTCCCATAAGAAATACATAGAGCGAAAATTCAACATCCTTACAAGATGTTCCTATCTCAATGTATTCCATTCCACATCTTCCGATTATTTTAGTATCATCACTAGAAAAGTGACAATAAATTCAGTTATTATAGTGGCATCACAGGTAAAATGGTAATTCTTTTAAAAGACCATTTGCCAATTTTTTTCCTAAGTTTTTTTCAGAAATGGTGACATTTTTTATTAATAGTAGATGTTAGATGTTTCAAGTGTGAACGCATGTTTCACATTTTCAACATCTTCCATGCGTTTCTCCGACATGTATGCAAGTGTACAGAGGGTATTATACGTTTATTAGTCCGTTTACACTGAAATCTAGTACTTACCATGATGAAATAAACATCTGGCATTGTTGACTGATGACAATTCATCACGTGATTGATTTTTCTTTATAACTTTTTCTGACGTACCCGTAGACATTACACAAACAAAAATTCTTTTTTATACTTTCCACTACATGTGGAAAGGGTCTCCCGGGGGGTTTGTAGGGATCATCTTAAAAATATTTTACATTCTCTGAGGAAATCAGATGCCTCAATACCTGGGATAAGGCAAAAGTCCAAAATGTACAGATCTTAGGAGATCTTCACGATCTGACCAGAAATCTTCTCTGGTACAACGGTAGTCAGTAGCCCCTGGTGACACGGCACCGGACTGACTATTGGTTGAGGTCTCCGTTAGTTATCGTCCAGATTTGCAATTTTTGAGGCAGCAATTCTTGAGTTTATTGGCGAGAAGGGTGAAAATATTGGGAGGGGTACTCAGTTTCATTAACTCTGCAATTATGGTTTGTTTTGTTATGCCCACAGTTTTAAACTTGAAGTTGGCTGTAGGTTCATTTGTATTTATGCATATACAAAATATAAAAAGGAAAACGGGAAAGACAAGATAAAAATACAAAAATTGCAAAACTATAAATTCATTATCTGGACACTAATGCAATTTTTAAGCAGAATTTTTCCAAATAAATTGCAGCATCAAAAATTGCAAGTCTGGACGATGACTTAGTATGCTTCTTGTAGGAGTTGCTTACTGTCTTTCAGAAAGATTGTCTTTGCGGAATTTAGGCATTAAATATTTAATTAAATTTTCAACAAATTTTAAAATTACATCTTGTTCGCACTGTGTACGAGTATTTCTTATTAATAATTGTTTAAAGAAATTAAAAATATTTGCAGCTTTTTTTTTATAAAAAATCTTATAAATATATTTTTAATTTTAGGAAAATGTTTAATGTTTTTTTTCTTGCATTTATTAGCCAAATCATGTAATTTGTTTTACCTTGCTTACCTTGCTTAAACGCACGATTGCAGTTTGTAAGCGGACGTGTTTGTGGGATACTCTTTGCAATTCACACAGAAACGAAAAATGTTTACCTTATAACAACAAACGTGTTCAACTTATAAATGAGCCTGTTCTGATCTACAACAAATATTTTTGATCTATAAGCGAACGTATTCAAATTGACAAGGTTATGTTATTAAACAGACACTATTTTTAGTTTTTTTGACAGCCAACGTTTTCAATTTATAAACAAACTTATTAAATGTTGCTAAACTTTCAATTTGTGCTACTTATTTCTTTTTTTATTTAACAACAAACAAAAATTTTAAACAAACGTGTTAAAATAGAAAACGTTATGATTTATTTAAAATATATGAGTCATCCTTATATTAGTTACCATGTCGAGGTTTCTGACCAGTTAGTGGGCTTTATGTTTAACATTAAACTCGAATAAACTTAAACATATAATTTTAATATTCAATCGGTCCAGACGATATACTGAAAGAATAAATTTACTCCCGAAAAATGTTAGACTGGGTTCATACTTTGAAAGTTTTCTTTCAGAAAGTCTGAGCTTATTGACGGGAGGGGAAGAGAACATACTACTCTGCTCTCCCTTCTTACCAATCAACTGAGACTTTCTGAAATAAAACTTTCATAGTGTGAGTCCAGACATAATTATTTCATTATTCTCAAATCTCTGGCCAAACCAGTGCTGCCAGAAGCAGGCTATCGTCCAAACATGTACTGAGCTACCTAAACAGGGGCGGCAAGCGTTTTTTTAAACAAGAAAATTCTATTTCAAATACATTTTCAATAAGACAAATCGACATAGCGATTTGTCAAATAGGATTTTCCAGCCGGGTGGTGTCGAATTCGCGTTCTAAAGGTTTTTTTCGTATAAACTTTATACAAATGAAAAGTTTTGACATACAAAAAACGCTTGCCGCTTTTATTTAGGTAGCTCAGGTAGGCTTTTTTTCTTCTATGACGCTTCTGTCAAAATAAAGCTGCAAAATAATCGATAGTCACCCCTTCCGATAGTTAGTTTAAATATCAAAAATTTTTGTATGTTGTTACACAAAACGCCCTAACTAACAAAAAATTAAAAATCAATATTTTCATTAATTCTGATGTATTGCATTAACACAAATGTCCGCAAAATTGGACTCTTTCGACCAAACTTAACGACTTTATTAACAAAAAACAAAAGGGCCCTATATACAAAAGATTATATGGTAATTGGTGATAGTCCTAAGTAACATTTTGCATAATATGAAACTGTGTCAATTGTAAATTATAAACTGTTTAGTCTGGGTTCACATTATGAAAGTTTTCTTTCAGAAAGTCTGACTTTATGGGAGAGAGGGGAGAGCAATAGCCTGTTCTCTTCCCCTCTCACCAATAACATCAGACCTTCTGAACGAAAACTTTCATAGTGTGAAGGAGTTGATCCCTGGATATTTTGTAGCATAGCCCAAAAGTATTAACCCCCAGCGCTTCCTTTACCTCAACTCCCGAGCCCGACCCAAAAAAGGGGATAACCCCCATATTTTTCCCCGTACCTGGATCCATACGGAAAGTAAATCCTGGGACTGCCGGGTCCTTGGATAAAATTCTCCTGAACAGATTTAAAGATTCCACTGACTCGCTAAATTTGATCCACGATCAAATCTCCCTTAAACCTATTACAACTTATCCTTAAGTTACTCCAATCCTCATCCCGACGGGTATGACTAACCTTCTGACTGTGAGGAACTAAAAATAAATAAAACAAATTGAAAAAAACGAACAAAAAAGATATTCAAAGTGAAAAAAGTTATATAAAATAAGATTAAAATACATGTGGACCTTTTTTGTTTGTTGTTTCCGCTCTTTAGTATTTTGGAGCTCAGAGTCTTGTTCGAAAACTTCAGGTAAGTTTGCCCCAAACAAATGTTCTTAAGGATTTACTGCCAGATCCATCTGTAAAAGCTCGGATGCTGACTGTTCAATTGGGGCCAAACTTATTTCCTCTGACGGTCCTCTGCGGTAGTATATAATTTTTTTTTAATGTGCGACATTATTTTCATTAACTTTGAATTTAAATTCTGATAACAAATAACACAACTTCAGTTGTGTTGCCATCCGTAATCGACCTTTTAATTTTTCTTTTGTAGTATGTACAAAAAGTAAAATATCACCTGATTCACTACAGATGTTTTCACACTGGAATAGTTAACTTCTTTTGGTACTTAAGTTGTTTTTATTGAATATATGTTTTTAATTTTAATTTATTTTATTTATTTATCACTGTTTTTTGCACCTAATTTTTTTTTTAATAAAATTTTTACAAATTTTCTAATTTTTTCTGTTTCTATTGTATGTTTTTCATAGCAAACCCTTGTCTTCTTCTTTTTCTTTCGCTTCTGTTTTTAGTTGGAATATCTTCCGCTTGAAAATGATAATTTTTATTTTTTTTTTCTATTTAATTGGTAGGGATTTATGTAGGAAATTTTTTTAGTGTTTGTAAAAAAAATTTGTGGCAACACTAAGTGTAGCTCAAGTTAGTCCGTTTCAAAAATAAACTTAAAATTGCAATCTTAAATCTACTATGTAATTATTAATTACATTTTGTTTTTTTTTTATGTTAACATTTGTTTTTAATACTGATATAAATTTGTTGGGTTTCTTCTAAATTTTTATTTGTATTTTACATTTAACACATGCAAATTTTCTTATAAATCTTTTTATTAATAAAACTTTTGTAACAAATTTTAATGTTAAAGTTTATTTGTTATTTGTTGCTTTTTTATTTGTTTGTATGTTAAGCTCCTAGGAAATTTTACGAAATATTTGTAAGCTGTATGGCAAAAGTGTAACATGTAATTGTTTGTGTACTTGTGCAGATGAGGAAACTTTTTTTTTCTTAAAGGGCAGTAAATTAAAATCTTTTTCAAACTTTAAAGCCGAAAATAAGAGACATTTTTCTAAGTAAAGCCTTTTCGAATATGTAAAATTAAACAATTAGTTCGGCAATATTTTAAAGGAGGCTGCGTTAAATTATAGCCCGATTAAAATCCCTGAAAACAAGATCTTATATGAGTAAAAAATAGTTTAATTGAAATAAAATTTAGAACGCGTTGAATTTTAAGTGGCAGGCAATAATTCATACTATTACATTTATGAAAATCGGTCCATATTTAGTTAAATCAACTAAAATTTTAGGCATTTCGCTTAAAATAAGCCAAGACCATCCAATTTGTATATGATAGGATTATATTTGACTATGAATGCGTGGCAGCACCGAGCCTGCTTGATTTTCAATACTAACTGTCTGGCAACGCTACAGAAAGAAGCGAACGCGTTGACAGACGAAAACATAAATTAATTTCTCCCGTCGCACAGTGATTTGGCTAGAACATGCTAACGGGACAAAACTCATGACGTTATTTCCAGGAGCCACTGATTACGTCTGGTAAGCAACCCCCGCGGCTATTTTAGTGCTGACAACGAAGAAGGTTTTAAAGCGAAAAAATAAATAAAAAATATATTATGTTTACGAAAATGCTTAAAAAAGGCATTGAAGGCAGTAAAAGCAAAACATTAATGAATATGTTAATATAGTTACCCCTAAAAAAGCACTTAAGGAGTGCTTTATTTGCATGTTTTATTATGTTAAAAGAAGCGCTTATTGCCAGTCCTCCAAACTGGGAACACCCCATACTAAAATCAGGCATCCCATCAGTAAATTTGAAGTCATTTGAGGTATGCATTCTTACTTTTTTACTGGGCACCTAGATTTTTCTATATGTAATACCTACAACTTTTAAGCACAGATTCACATATATCAAAGACCCCGAAAAGCCCCGAAAGTAAAATTATTTTATTTTTTCCAGAACGAGTCGCACACTGCTTTGTCCCAAATATAACGAAGGGACAAAAGTAGAAGGAGTTGTCAGATATTTTTGAAATCAGTCCAACGACACGCCTACCTCCCATTTGTCCTGAAAATTAAAAATGTAATATTCGCTTCAATAATGCCCGTTAAGTTACAAAAAGTAGTCATGCTGATATACATACAACTAGCAACGTGTGTGTAAATGTTCATTTAAATCGGACTAGGACTCAAGTTCCTGCCATATGTCCCTTTTCTTAAACGCTATAACACCTACAAAAAACTGTCCGATCATAATGAAATTTGGTATACACACAACTAGCAACATGTGTGTAAATTTTCACTTAAATCGAACTAAGGACTCAAGGTCCTGCCATATATTCTTTTTCTTAAAAACGCTATAAAACCTCCACAAATGGTCCGATCATAATGAAATTTGGTAAACATACAACTAGCAACGTGTGTGTAAATTTTATATAAAACGGACTGAGGACTCAAGGTCCTGCCATATATCCCTTTTCTTAAAAACGCTTTACCAAATTTGGTATATAAATTGATATTTGTAAATGATGAAACAAAATTGAGTCTTCCACTTCAGGCAAAAATTCTTAAGCCCATAATTAAAACGTCGACCGTAACTGCAAATTTTTTCTCATTTCTTTCGTTTTCTCTTGTTCTTTTTTTTCTTTGTTTACAAAATGTATGAAATTGAACGAAAGTATGGTAGCATTGTTGGGAGAATAATAGTCTTTATGTGAGAGCATGAGAAAAAACGTTTTCAAAATAAAATTGATTTTATTTCTCGACTGTATGAAAAACATCGTTCAGCCCCAGGTCTGTTTCATCATTAAGATATAAATTTATGCCAAATTTAGGTAGTATCGGATTATTAATGTGAAAAATACAAAAAAATCATTTGATTGAAAAATGGGTTAAAAACGATTAACGATTACAGTACACATTTTTCAATTTTATTTCTTCTTAAAATAGCTTTAGATGCCTGGAATATACAACATCAACAATTAAAATAAATGAAGAAATAATTTTGTCCCGCAAGCTCATACAAGTCGAGACACTGTGCGTCGTCTTTGCTGCTACACTTGTAGCTATCTAGTCTTTGTTAAGGTAGAAGTGCATAACACGCGTTAGTGCGCGAGCGCTCTGTAAACTTCTGTCAAAAAAGTTAAACAAGTGTCTCTTTCATAGAATAAGCTACACAAAAAACATTTTGAGTTTGCGGCAGAAAGTTGGTAAACTTTTAATTTTTTAACACGTTTAGTATTTTTGACAAGTAAGCTGGCAATAAAAAATAATAATTTAACAAATTTTTGAATCATGGAGGAAAAACTAATTGTAGCGTTTATAAAACAGTATTGTATAAAAATTGAACTGAAAGTGTTAAACAAATAAATAACAGCTGCTGCGTTGTGTAAGTCATCATCCAGACCCAACAATCAGGAAGTCAAACCGTTGATATAAAATGACTTTATCATTTGACATCAAACACAATTTTCAAACCTTATTCAACTGTTTGATTTTACCATTTGAATTCAAATTGATAATGATTTGAATGTAAAGATTTGAAAAACAATGTTTTAACAATTTGATATCAAAATGTTATCAAATGTTATTCACAAACCAAAAAAAAAAAAAAAAAAAAAACTTGTCAGTACTGAAGCGAAAAATAAATGTAAACTAAAAAAATGGCGATTAAAGTTAAATGTCCCTACAAAAAACGAGACTACTTTATACATGCGTGTATGGACTACTTCATAAGGGAGTAGGACTACTCCAATACCTAAAGGTGTTATGATACTTGCTATTTTTTGTATTTTTTCTATATTGGAGAACAGTGCAAATATATATGCATAGGAAAACTGACTAAGTGTAAAGAGTTTGATTATACCATAAAAAATCTTGAAATGTCAAAAAAATATGCGTGTGTTATCGATAAATAATCTTAGACTGTCAAAAAAAATATAAAAATTTGTAACTTAAAATTGACATTTCCAGATTAAATGTTAGTACTGCTGCTAACTTTTTTAGTTTTTGATCGAAAGTAGCGGGTTTTAACTTTTTTTTTGCGATTTATAGCTTTTTTGACGGTTTTTGTGGGAACAAAACGTGGGCAATATTGTTTGTTTTGTTTACATTTTATATTGTATTGTATTTCTTGTCCTTTCTCGCATTTGTTGTTTCATTCAGTCAATCCTAAAAAAATCCAATACAAAAAATAGCAAGTATCATAACACCTTAACCTAAATGTATGTAAAAACATACTCCAATTTACATTGCGATGTCCTAGGGCTGGACCACGTAACCCAGCTATGCATTACAAAGGAGTAGTTTTAAAACTACTCCATTATATACACAAGAGGATTAGTTTTAACTTCGTTTAAAAACGAAAACATGTCGTCTCACTACAAACACTTTTAAACAATGACATGGTCCATGCTTGCATTACATCGGACCAGTCCATGGAGTAGTCCATTTAATCAAATTGGATCAGGTGGTCCAATATTATTTGCAGGGGTGTTACACAATTCAAGAATAGCTACATATTACGTGAAGTGAATTCGCCTTTAAAAAAACTTAATTTGTTGCTCAAAATATACAAAATATATTTGTGAGTGAAAAATTAATTGTAAAGTGTAAGAATGTACATAAAACTAAAACGGCTTAGTGAAGAAATTATAAATTTGTTGTACGCTTATTGTATTTTGAATCAGTATCTAAGATTCGGCACAAGCGGCTTTAGTGGCCTAAAGCGGTCAATACACGCTCAAAATGCTTAATAAGCATGTTTATAGTATGAGTAAGAAATTTGTTAGTATGTCTGACATCGATGATGACGGATGGAAACATAATACCAATTTAGATATAACGTCAAGCACACATACACGACTTTGACATCAATCATTTTGATCGTGTATAGACCGTTTGACGATCCATTGGCAAAGAAAAATTTGGAAAGCTCACATGTAAGTAATAATAAAAAAAAAAATATCGATTACAATACAAATAATTTCGTTTAATTTTGTTAAATTTTAGACTTCAGAGATTTCCTAATAAATTTAATATATTTTTTAATTACATTTTAACTAGTTGACTAATTAAATATTTACTCCCATAATCATAAACAATATTTTAGGTTAATAGCAGGTTTATGAAACGAATTTTCTATGAAAATTTGTTGAATAAACCCTTAATAAATCCAACATTTTTTTTTATTAATATGGGGGCTAGTTTATATTTCTTTGATCTTCATTATGTCTATTAAATCTTTATACATATTTTTTAAAAAATTTTTTGTTTCTAATATTGAACAAATTTAGCGGCCAATTTCAATAACTTCAGTTATAATCATCTATTACTATAACTGTCAATTAACATATTGTTAACTGACAGTTATAGAAATAGTTATTTTTAAGCGGTCTTGGTGCTATTGACCTTAAGCTTATTTTCTTTTAAATATTTATTTTGAATTAATATTTAACAGCTTTTAATCTAATAATTTCTTTTAATTTATCAAAATACTTCTAACTACTATTATTTAGATACATTCATATGTATATAAATATAATACATTATCCCCAATGTACTAGAGAAATGTTCTATTAACCTTAATTGCTAAGATTCTTAATTATGGCACTATGTTCTTGCGAATAACTGTTTCCAAACAGTCATGCATATATTTTTCTCTACTCCATTGAACTTTTTTGTTTTCTATTTACATGGTATGAGTACGTGCCATAGTACTATGCCTTCTTGACTAGGTGAATAAGTTACGTCATAAGTTATTTAGCTGAGCTTTGCGTTGTGATTCTAAACGTATTTCCAACATGGCATATGGCAAGACACTCACTACCAGTATAATGACTAATGTTATAATTTTTGGTGTTTCACACATAAAACCATGTGCTGCAAATGTTATGCCCAATCCTAGAAAACGTAACGCTTGAAGGGGCGATGCTACTTCGGCAACATGATTTGCATGATTAAGTGTTACTAAGGCCAACAATAAAGTTTCCCACATGCCATTGCAAGCACCCCATGAGGCGCCCAAGACATAGAAAAGTGCACTGTCATCGCTGGAAGGTTTCCAGGTGGAGAGAGCTAGCAGCAGACATGAGTGAAAAAAGAAACCAGCCACTGAAAGAGAATAAAATAATTTAATATATGAAATTAAGTTTTTAGTTTAAAAGGCAGAATATATATTTAGGAAAGTGAAGGAGACCACCCTTATATTGATATATGAACCAACAATAATGAATAAAATCTTATTTGAATTCATAAATTTACTTCCTGCCAATGCCGGACAAAAATTTTCCCAATCAAATTTCCTATTCACTTAGGTGTTTAGCGCTCTTCTCATCGGATGTGCTGCTGTGCCTCCTGTACTTTAGCAAATCATTTTAAATATTTCGAGCTAGTGGATTTGGGTGCAGTTCAAGCCTTCTTACATATTTTATTGAATATTTTGTAATTATTGTTTTTACTGCTGGTACGTTGAGGTCTTTGTGAATATTCGAGTTTTTTACACACCAGGGAGCGGATGTGTTGATTCGAAGAATTTGTTTTTGGTGCCCTTGTATTTTCTTCTATATTGA
Source organism: Pollenia amentaria (assembly GCA_943735925.1). Classification (NCBI taxonomy): domain Eukaryota; kingdom Metazoa; phylum Arthropoda; class Insecta; order Diptera; family Polleniidae; genus Pollenia; species Pollenia amentaria. Next base: position 17,200,128 of record OX031008.1, on the reverse strand, counting down.
CGGCTGAGGCAATGAACGATAACTGAAAAACGTAGCACCAGATTGGCTTTAAGATCGAGTTGTTAAGTAGAAGTTTACAATCCAGACTAAAGCCTGGTACTCTGTTCAATATTTCACGTGAAATGCTGTCTTAACTCATATGAAAAAACTTGTGCGGAATTCCTCTGTTCAATTTGTAAAAAAATTACGAAATATTTCTGGCAACATTTTATTACAAATGCGAAATAATAAAAGCTGCAATTATTTCACGTGGAATTTTAAGCAAATGAAAAAAAGTTTAAACTTAATATTAAAATGAGAACTGAAAAACATAAATATAACAACCGGCAACAGTTTTCCATCCATAAAAACGTCAAATTGTGCAAACTCGCGAGATAGGTAACATTGATACATGTAAAATTTTTGGTATGAAATAACAGATGTTTCTGAACACAAATTGGGACAGAGTACTAGGCTTTCGGGTAGAACTTTTTTCCAATAAGCGAGATGTTACGAGTATATGTATGTACACATTTTTGTTCGTCGACCTCTATTTTCCATTGTTTTACCCCTTTTTTCAATTGAAGATGTTTCAGAGCGGTTTTCGTGGTTGCTAAGAAAAGCTGTATCATCAGTAGATGTTAATGTTTGCGTGAAGTTGTTGATTGACATGTCTAAGGTATATATCAGATACAATAGAGGCCCTGTGGGACTCCAGCATTAATCAGTTGAGGAGAACTCCAAAAATTTCCTTTTTGAATAATACATTTTCGACGAATTAAATAGCTCTCCAACAGCTTGTGCGAATTTATAGATAAGTTTATGTATTAAGCATTCACGCCACACTTTGTCAAAAGCTCGAGAAACATAAATTAAGAACGCAGAACAATATGCAAATTAAAGGAAGAACTTTACTAAGAACAAATGCAATATAAATAAACCCTAGTATTTAAGGATAATATGAATTACCTAAATATCGTACTACGAAATTTGATAAACGTGTAGAGGTTAAGTTGCTTTCAAGCAGATATTTTCCACTGGGATCATTATAATATGTTTACGAAATATTTACCTGACATATGATTTATCTAAGGCTTTTGCAAATGTTAAACAAGACATTTTAACGCAACGTGACCTCACATTATCCCTACCCAATTAAAATTTTTCTTGTTTTGCAAAGCACTAACAGTAAATTTAAAAAAGGTAAGCGCACATTTATGCGCTTCGCAAAAAGACATACAGAGATGCAGTAAGAAAAGTGATTGAATTCTTAACAAATATAAAAAATTTATAACATTTGAAGAGCCCCGCGACATTCCCTTACTACGAAGCAGGTTTGTAAAGGGTACTTTACAAGATCACACAAGTCTTACGTATTTTGTGAAAAATACAACCCTGCCATAATAAGTTGTTTTGGTTTTCGAAAAATTCCAACAACAATAATTACATTAGAGATGCATTTTTTAAAAGTACGTGCGACTTGTGTGATCGTGTAAACTACCCTTAAATAGCATATTAGAAAATAACGGTTACAACAAAACATTCAGTGTGTTAAGCTCATCGTTACATTCAACAATTTTTATATGCGCTAAATAAATCGCTTTCTGTGTCAAAAATGTATTGCACCAAAGTGGGAATTCGCCGTATAGAATTCATGTCTTCCGTAAGCAATATGGTAAGCGAAACTTTTACATCTCTTCCTTAGAAACCTGCTTCGTTGGAAGCTCCATTTTTTATTGGGCAATATCATTTATAATTGGGAGAGGAATCAAAAGTTGGCTAAGTTTTTGTAGCTGTTTATGTGCCCTAAATACATCATCTAAATATCGAAGTGCTTTTCAAGTCGGGAACTCTCAATATTAAGCAAACATTTTACCTTCTGGATGACAAAAGCGAAATGCTATCTTACACCATACTTGTATTTTTAAACGCGTTTAAGCACCTCGAACGTGATTAAGCTCTAATCACATCAAAATCGAGATGATTAACCATTCATTGAAGTGATTTGTTAATCACTTCAAATTGACATGGTTACAACTAAATCATCTCATTAATCACATAGAATCTTCTGAACATACCTCAAACTGAGTTTGATGTAGCATCGGCCACAATAAACGTACGATTTATTCTTAATGTTTCTAAATAATTCATAAATTTTCACAATGTCATCATTAATATGTTAAAAATATTATTCTGATAACTTAATTAAAGCATTTTTATAAATTTCTAAAGGCCGTGTCAAATATAACTTCGTCGCGTTGCGTGACGTTTCGAACTTTGACAGTAAAACGTAAAGCAAAAGGTGTATAGCTGGGATCACACGATTGCCGCAATGCACCAATTTTCACACTTTTTAATACCCCAATCGTGTGACTGCACAATCAAATGCCTCATGTACCAATCGAGGGCAATATTGTGCTGACTTTTACCCATAAAATGCAACCCTGGTGCGGCAATCGTGTGACTACTTGATATGCAACAGCGCGTCAATAAAAATGACAAAAATGTGCCAATATTTATTGGGTTCTTGTGCGGCAATTAAACAACACAATACGCTCCAATATTTACCTTTTTTTTAATAAATTTACTTTGTGTTTTTCTTTTAGTAGGAATAAATTAAAAATAAAAATTAAATTTATCAAAAATAAAAATTGGGAATTTAGTGCAATAGCTGTTCAGGACAATATAAAAGAATATATACAGGAAAACGGAGCAAAATGTATTGAAATTCTTTAAAGCGAATTTATTTTTGAATATAAATATTCTCTATTTCTTTATATATTTAAATTAGAATTTTACTTTGTTTAATTTTAGAAATTTCATATATTTTACTTAAAAAATTTTAAATAAAACTATTCAACAAAAATTTGTTTGAATATATGATACAATTTTCTTTTTTTTAATGAAGAAGCCAACTAGATCTTTTAAACAAATAAAAAAGCTACCACAACAGCTGTTTTGGCAGTTGACACAAGTAAGAACAATCGTGTGATTGTGATGCGACAATTATTGTACACATTTCGCTTTGTACCAACTAGCGGCAATTAAATTTGTATAAAACAGGGCAATCGTGTGATTTCAGAATATTTTATTGGTGCCAAGGCGAATTCAACTACAGGTGGTGTCGAAACTACAACAATCCAAAAACAACAGAAACCACATAAGGTTTTTTGCATTGCATTGTTAGTGTTTACGGTGCAAAATGTCAACCATTCCTAACAAAACACTAACAAATCAAAACAAATTGGCTCGAACTGTCAAAATCAGATGGCGTTTCGACACCACCTGTAGTAGAATTCGCCTTGATTGGTGCAATTTCATTATTGTGCGTCAATGAAGCACAATCAAAATTGTGTCATATTGGTGCATTTGCGGCAATCGTGTGATCCCAGCTTGGGACAAAAATAAAAACTTTGACAACACTCACGCATTCTTTGGTTACGTATAAAAGCGGTTGGTAAATTTGACATTTTATTATTTGTTATTAAAATAAAGGCCGCAAATTTTATTTTACGATTTATTGGAATTTAATTTTGCAAGAAAATAAAATAAAAGAAAATGATACTTGCTAATTGTCAAAGCGCGCAAAAAGATGAGAGTTGCCTAACTTTTCGCTTCGCTCTGCGTTAAAAGTGCTTTATCTGACATGTGCCGTATTAGTATGTATTTTTCATCTTAAATGTTAAAGCGAATCTGTAACGCAACGCGAAGCAAAAGTTTTATCGGACAAAGCCTTAATACTTAAAAGAAATGTAAATGTGTTTTATTTACTAATCAACAGCCATCTTAATCGTCTCAAATGTAATGTGAACGGTTTTGATTAACTTAATCAACATTTTGCTTAAACGCGTTTAAAAACCCAAGTGTAAACATAACATCAGGTTCTCAGAGGATGATGCTTGAATTAAAATTTTTTTTATTTACTCCACATACCAGCTATAGTAGCTCTTGGCAAGAATGATAGCAACAACGATTACGCCATCCCAAACACAAAGCTAAAATCTTCTGCGCATGTCGACGAATGATGTCACGCGCAATGCTTTCCCATTGACTTAATATTTCAAGCTGGAAATCACAATATAGTTGTTGTTTAATTGTGGGGTTGCCAGCTTTTATAAAGTGCATACATTTTTTTGTAAAACAATTCGCGAATTTTAGCAACTTTTAGACTTGACAATCCTTACCACGGACAATTAACGTCATCTTACCGGAAACTATGAACATGGCGTAATCTTGCATTCTATCAATATTGGTTCTTGGTATATGAATCAAGAGCCTTATAGGATTTTTTATTGTTCAAGTTCTAAAAGATAAAAAATTAAAATTATACAACACTTACATATTACGACAATACGTTTCGTATGTCTTAAAAGCATACTTAAAGTACAGGAAACAATCAACTGCATTATACCCATTCCAATTATGGCTCCCGGAACCATACTAATTCCCAAAGAACAAGAAACAAAGGCCTGAAAATTAATATTGAAATTAGCTTAAATTCAAAACATTCTTAAAGTACAACTCACCCTTAAAAAGTCGCTCAAAATGTAGGCCTGTTCTGTGCCTATGAAATAGGCCAAAGGACCCGCAAAAAGCAAAGTATCAGTAATACCTTTAATACGTTCATGGCGAAAAGTGGCCTGAATTTTACCCACCAGTATGGAAAATACTAAAGACAAAGTAGCAAATACCAAGTACACGATAATCAAAGTAAAAGCGCCTTCTCTGGGTTTTTCATTTATAAAAGGAGAAAATATCGTTTCATTTCCTGCATAGCCCTCGAACTGTAGATCATTTCGCCAGAGGGGACACATATCAGCACCACATATACGATTACCATGTTCATCTAAATTATAATATTCACTTTTATAACGTGACATGTGATTCCAAACGTATGGAGTGCTGGGTATAAACGATTGAAAAGCAGCTGAGATTGGATTACTAGTATTGGGCGTAGGCAAAACTTTAACAGCCGTGGACTCAGTGGTGGTAGTGGTTGTAGTATGTGGAGGCAATTTTGTACTGGCATCTGGACAATTCCAGTCATTTAAGGTACAAGACAATACTAATGAAGCTATTATAGCTCCTAGTATAATGCCAAAGTCTTTAGAAGCATGAAACCATCTGGCCAAGCGTCGAACTTTTTGATCTCGATTGCAAAAGAGTTTATGTTCTTCCCACGAATCTAAGGCATGAGAGGACAGCAAAGTACATTCATGCTGGGAACAGCTTAACTTACTGCCATAATGTACAACTACAGCTATTTTGCTTATAAAGGAAGGACTATGGGTCAAACCAAACAGTATGTAGGCAGGCAACAGCGTATAAATTGAAGGATATAAATGACATAAGAGAAATAAACACACAGCCACATTGTTGGCACCCATTAAAATGGAATAGCCGAATTTATGTATAAGTTTTGGTGTCGCCAGACACATGCCCGCCGATATGATCAGCCCCATACTTAGAAGCAATGAACCAATATTTGGTCCCACTTGCAGCCAATGTTCTCTGTGATGCCAAACCGAGTTGGATCCTTGTAAACCAAAAATTGGCACTAACACAGCACATTTAAGCCCGTGAGCTACTGCTAGAAAGGTAAATGATTTGCCAACTTTCTGTCTGACATGAGCTGGTATCTTATGGCGACAATTGCGATTGTTCAGTGTTATTAACCGTCTTATAGATGTAGTTCCTATGGAACTATTAAGAGATTCTCTACGGCGAGAAGCTGCTAAAGCAGCTTGCACATGATATGATGATACAGGATTAATACGATGTGATCTTGTAGATATGGGAGAGTAGGCTGGTAATTGCTGAAAAGATTAATAAAGAATTTGAAAATCATTATTTGAGATTTTTTAACAACTTCAAAAATATTTATTAAGAGATTATTATAGGAGAGAAATATATGTATGTAGATTGTTAAAAATGATAAAAGCAAAGAAGACGACTTAAAAAGAAAAATTGAGAAAGTGGCGATTCACAGTCTTCAAGTCTTGAGTTTTTAGGAGAGAGGGGAAAACAAATAACATTCTCTTTCCCTTCTCTCCTAAAAGCTCAGGACTTGACGGCTTAAACTTGAACAGTGCACTATATAAAGGATATGTTCGTAAATGCATTTGTTTCGCATTAGTAAAAGTGAAGAATCACCTGTAAAAAAATTGGCATCACTCTCGTACGTCAAATTTTTTTATGCAGTGATGCCTCATCTCTACGAAATTTTGACAATTAGGGCATCAGTTAATTTTCTGATGCAATAACTTTTGACTTAAAAGAAATTGTTTCTTTTTTATTTTTGATGCTTTTTCTGGTAATTTATTTTATTTTATTTATTTATTTCACTCTTTCATTTATAAGAAAACTGTCACTTTTTAGTTCAATATTTTCAATAAAACTTGCCATTGCTATTGTTGATGACATTTTGATTAATTTTGATGTTCGCTTATGAAATGCATAATATATTGTGACAAAATTATTTGAAAAATTAAAACTTGAAATAAAAGTGAACCAAAAATTAAATAAATATTTACTAATTAAACTTGTTTGTTAAGCAAGTAAATTACCCCATAGTCATCGTCCATAATATAAAACATTTGCTGCAAAATCTTTCTTAAATTTTCTTTGAAACGGCATTCGCTTCCATGCAATGCAACTTTTTTCTTGCATTATTTAGGTATTTTGTATCAGTGATGCATTTCGCGTTTTTAATTTTTGGGCCAAAATGACGATTTTAAAGGGCCAAAATACCTTTGATAGGGCCAACATTTTTCACCAGAAATATCCTGCGTATATAGTGGCCAAATAGAATCAGTGATGCTGGCTTGTGGTTAAAAACAAATCAAAACCAGTGCAATGAAATAAAACGTCAAAAATGGCGATGGATTTTCCATATATAAGAAGAATTAGCAAAAATGTTGCCCAACAAGCGCTTACTTGGAACCTTATAGGTAGAGGACGCTCCGTCGCGCCCCTGAAAAAAAGCTGGAGATGAGCTATTCATGCGGCACTGGGTTCCGCAAATCACAATAAATCGAATAAAATATTGAAATACAGTTTTACCCAGTTGAGTTGCTAATGTCCAATACATGAAAAGAATGACAGTGATTTTTGGAACTAACTTGATATAGTACATACTACCAAAAAACAATTTTTATATAATACATGATAGATTTGCCAATACAATTATTAAATTTTTTTAATAAAACAAATCAATGTTGGAAATAAAATTCGTGTTTGAAACAGTGAGAAAATTACATTGAAAAATTTGTAAATGTAGTTAGTTGAATTTTGATCTGAAAGGGCCAAAATAGATTAGAAAGTACCACAGGGCCATCAAACATTTAAAAGTGCCACAAATGGCCAAATTGTGCCACATTTTGCATCACTGTTTTGTATGTCTTCTCTCTTTCTTCTTTTTCTTTTTAATAACAAACTCACAAAAAGTGCTTGTAAATGAAGCAAAATAGTACACTTTCCCAAACGGTTTCCCTTTTCACTATCAAACTTAAATGTTTCGCAGCAAATGTTTCAAAATATGGACGAGAGCTTACCAACTTGTGAATTTTGTATGGATATTCAGTTTAAATTTTTTTTAACTTGCAAAAATGTTAAAATGCGACTTTTTATTACAACAAACACAAAGCAAAATTTTTTAAACTTAGGCCGGGTTTTTGAGTTGTGGATTAAGTTTAAAATATGTTTAACGTACTCTGTAACTGGGATTTTTCCGGCGAAATGTGATTTTTCTAATTATTTCATTCAACACCAACATTTTAAGCAAAACTAAGTTCCGTCAACATTTTGTATACAAACTTGCTAATTGCGGCACAAAGCTGTTTTCAGATTAGCTAAACCTATTTTAACTGTGATCTCAAAAACACAGCCTTTAAGTTGCAATTTAAACAACCTTTAACCAAGTGTAAAAAATTAGGTTTAAAAGTTGCAACATTTTATTTTTTATAGCGATGGTTTATGAATTGCCATCAAAATTAAACCATTATTTTCATATATATCATCTATTTCCATTAACGACGTATAAATAAAAAAAAAATATGTAATCAAATTACTGTTTACACTTTCCCAAGGCAGCTGGAAAAACATAAATATTTCCAATTTGATTGACAGGTTGTTTTAGGGGCAACTGACTCCGGTTATAAATTTTGGTGTCTGCCGAACCTAATTTCCTCGGATGATGTAACACCAAAAGGTGGAATATCCTTAAAATGTTTCCGTACAGACCCCCGTAGGGAGCGTGTTATACATTTGGTAAATTGAGAGAAATATTTAGCGAACATTTAATTTCACGAATGTGGTCTGTTTAACTAGCCACCTTGTTTATGCGATTTGATTTCATTAGACCATTTTCTCAGAAGACATGTAGTATTTACCGCAAACGGTGTATAAAAATTGGACCTCAATTGTATGCCACGTACGCATAAATTGCTATAAAATTGCTAAATAAAGCGTTAAAACTTTAATTCTCATAATATCTCTTATCTTTACGTTCAATATCATGTTAATAGGCTAAGCAGTTTAAAAATTAAATATTTACGTACATATTTTCCAAAAATGTTGATTTTCCCTACTGCGTAATTGAAATAATAATTTAAAAAAAAATCACAGTATAAACCACAAAAACTTTCACTTTTTAAATCCACCTAAAAAATTTTTGATTTTATTTAATTAATTCAATAATCTTACAATATTTATTTAAACATGTAAATTCTTCAGCTCTTTAATTGATTCCACAATTTAAAAACTTTGTTTTATTACATCCATTAAAAGTTAAGCTTAGTTTGCCAATGTATGAATGTATGTATTTATGTATGTATGTATGTATGTATGTATGTATGTATGAATTTAGATGTATTCGTTTCTGTTAATGCAGAAGTGTTCATTCATAAATTTATACTTCGGCATTTGTTGTTAACACCAAAAAATCTCTATATCCTTATGGTTTTCGTATTTACCTCTAAAGCCTGTTCGTCCCAAATGTTGTGGGTTGCACCCGAACTTCGTGTACGCAGTACACGATGTCGATTTGTCAATGAATGTGGATAATGATAGGGATGTTGGTGGCCATGATGCTTTAATGTTATAGCACCAACACCCGAACTAACTCCAGGACCATAATTTAGTAGGGCGGCACCACCAATTGTTAAACCAGTTGTTTGGGCAGCACCACTAGTTGCTGCTGGACCGTGTGGTGCAATACCACCCATACCCAAGCCAGCCATTAAATAGGTATTGTAGGCTGAGTGCTGAGTAAATAAAGAAAGAAAATTTATAATAAACAGAGCATGTTAAGAGATTTTTTTTGTTATAATTAAAAGAGAAAAGGGTTTAAAGAGAGATAAATATAGTAAACAAGAGATAGGAATGTACAAATGTCTCATTTAACTTTTGATTTGATTTGACAGGTAAGATATTCGTTATTTATGTAATTTAAAACAATTAAAAAAGAATAGGCGGTCTAGCCCGACCATATGATAGGCAACACCACTGTATTTAGAGCCAACATTTTCGAGAATGGACCCTATTTGCATCCCATTGGCAATCATGCAGCCGTGAGAACAAAATTATATTTTTAGATTTAGAATTATATGAGAGTTCTTTGCGCCGAATGCTTTCTAAATATCAACACCTTTATGAGATTTGTTCGTCTTAAATTGGTTTTTGAGATGGTATTTATATAAGACAAGGGGCGATTCCGGACCTACACACAGAAAAAAATCAATCTAGAATCGTCGAAAACAAGGTTGATTTTATAGTTTTCGGTAGTGATTTTGCTTCTTAGTTACCTAATGTTAATTTAACATGATTTGACATTCAATTAATTTAACACTCCAGTAAAGTTGGAGCAAAATGACTTTGATATTGAAATAACACTACGAGCCAGCCGGACGGTCGCACGGACATCGTTAGACCGACTCAGATAGTGATTATATCAGTATACTAAATATCAGCATAAATGCATAATATCCTGACCACTATTAAATACCCTTATTCACTATTGAGATTGTCTACATAAAAATCAACAACTAAAATTAATATTGAATGATATCAAAACATATGATTGGTACAGATTTAGACTACTCGTATATAGAAAATAATACTTAACAACAACTTAAGTTACAATCAATTGAGGTTAACTGTTTATGCTAAAGATATGCTATTGAATGGGATTCTTCAGAGGATAATATATAAACGTGTGCGATTACCTCGGAAATATGAATATAACAGATGCAATGTTAAATTACGGCTCCTTGCAGGAGTAAAAGATACAAATCTGTGGCATTTTGACACAACATCTTAAGTCAAATTTAAAAAATTTAAAAAATGTTGTTAATCATACGAATTTTCATTCATAAAACATTTTTGTTTACGTTTTTAAAATTTTGTATTATAAACGATATTTTTCTTTAATTTGGTTTTATCTTATTATTTACTACAAATAATTTTTTCAGCGAGTTTTTTTTTAATACTTTTTTGCTATCTTATCTCGATGTTCTAGGGCTAATAAATCACAGCAAGTTAATCTCTGTTTTTGGTTTAAAATGTGTTTAAACCAACAAATCTATAAATAAGTAAACATATAAACCATCTTTAAACGCATAAAATTGGGCGTTTAAACTAAAAATACAGACCATATGAATTTGACAACATTTATCATAGTGCTGGCACATGTTACTTTTTAAACTACATATAATACATGGGACTCTGATTTACAACTGTTGAGTTCAAACTACATATAAATTTAAGTTTAGTTCAACTAAACCAGCGTTTAAGCACTCACTGATTTATTAGCCATAAGTATGCTAAGATGTTTTGTCGAAATGCCACAGAAATGTATATATATATACATATACATGTATATAATAAGCGGTGATTTTAAACGAATTTTAAGTCCTTGTTCTGTGTGAATTATTTTTCAGTGAAAAACCTTAAGTTGTTATGTATAATTATAATTAATTGTTCTGTATAAAAATTTTGTGCATATTTAAACTTGCCCTGGTAATGACTTTCAATGAATGAAATGACTTTTCATCAAAAATTTGACAATATAAAAGACGTTGTTTAAAAAAATTAACCATACAAAAACTGATATGCAGCGTTGCCAAATGTGCAGATTTATCTGCATTTGCAGTTTTTCCCAACATTGAACAGTTTTGAAGTTTTTTATTAAAAAAAATAAGTTTTTTTGTAAATTATGCAGATTTAGCAGTTTTTGCATTAAAATATTTTTATTTTCAATTCTGTTATACTATTTTTTATTTCTTAAGTCATAATCTTACCTAATTTGCTTAGCACATACTCGTATAACAGTAGCAAGCTTTTAGAGCCAAACAAAAAAACTAACGGTTTAGGAAATACGCACTCTCCGTTAACAAATAAACCACACAAATCTAATTAATAATTTTGCAATAAATTTAATCAAAAACTTTTATTCTTTATAATTTTTTATGCTTCGTCGTTTCCTTCTTGACACTGCAAAATTTTCACTTAAATGAATAAATTTAGCAATAGGTAGCGCAACATGTTTGGAAAATATGCAAGATTTCGATTTTTCTACAAAAATGTATTAATCCTTTGTCAAATACCCCAATGATTAACGCAAAAGGATTGTACAAACGTACAATTTTGACATGTTTGTCAAGCCGTTTGAGTAGTTTATTACGCTTTTACTTTTGAAATTTTAATTATGTCCCTGCTTACATTTTGTGATTTTTGTTGTTTCTTTTTCAAAGTTGCATTTGAGTTTTCATTGTAAAATTTCTATTCCACTCTCTTTCATCTAGTTAACAAAGTAACGATATTCGTTAATAATGCAATATAATATAATATAATATAATAAATAAGTTAATTATATATATTTCTTTTAGCTATTTTATGTGCAGTTTTTTACGTTAAAATCAGTTTTTTTTTTTAAGATGCAGTTATTATCAAAAAAATTATGGCAACGCTGCTGATGTGGAACTACGATTGATCACAAAGTTGTGTATATAAAGAGCTATCATATAAACAAAAATTAGACCATATAATGCCCATAAATAAAGCAACACATTTTATTGAACTGTATAGAAAAGTTAAGCTGAAAATTCTGATATTCTATAATCGGTGACAGCATCGCAAATAAATCTTAATTTGATTATGGGTCGGTCACCTTTCCCCTTAGCTACAAGGCAAAAAAAAAACTCCTTTAAAATGTAAACAAAATTCTTGTGTCTTTCTCTTATAACTTACCTTTCTCTGATTTAAACGTTCTCTTTCACGACTAACCTCTCTGGCTAATTGCTCACGCATTTCGCGCTCTCTTCGCTTTTCGCGTTTGCGCTCTATCTGTTCGAGTTCGTGCAAATTTGGTAAACTTCCCATTGTGTCAAATTGTTGTATTAGATTTTTTTTAATTTCTTTTTAGAAAGTTATTTATGTATATTATTTATAAGCTTTGTTGTTGTTTGTTGTTATTTATTGTTGTTCGTTTGTTTATTTCTTTAAATTTTTATTTTTTTTTAGACTTTAGCGAAAAAAGTTTAAAAAGCCACATTGGGGACGGATAGTCGCAAAAATACAACATGTGTACATACATTTAATACAACACTGTAAACACTCATCCATACATAAGTGTATGAAGAGCTGTTAAGTTAAGGTAATTGTTCAACACTGTTATTGTTTTTGACAGTTGACCATAATGATGATGAGGATTTTGTTGCTGTTGAAGTTAAACCTGAAAGGAGAAAGAAAATAGATTAATTGCTAATCAAAAGGAAATGAAAACAAAAACAAATTTGTAATACAAATTCAAAACTCTTTCTTTTTGCTTAATGAAACAAATTTATTTTCTTTAATAGCAACATAATGAATGAGTTTGACAGGGAGTTGTTTTCAAAAGTTAAAAGTTCATTAAATTTTATAAAAAGGGGTTAAAGTTGATTAACTTTGTTTATGATTAATAATCGTTTATAATTTACTTAAAAAATAAATGATATTTAATTAATTTATTTAATAATTTGTTATAAGTTGTAGGTATTTAGTTTATAATATAAACAATAATAAATAAATCAAGAACTGAAGTAAATAAAGACTTTCGATTAAAGTCAAAAATGGGTTTACCCAATATCTACGATTAACGCTTAAATAAGACTTGATAAAATTCTATCATTTAAGCTTGATTAATAAAAGGAGTGGATAATAACCCTGAAAATTACCGCCCATTTTCAATTTGCTCGGCACTTTCTAAAGTTATGGAGATTATGGCAAATCACCATTTTGTAAATTTTTTTTATTGATGTTTATTTAGACTACTATAGTAATTTTAAAAAAAAAAAAAAAACAAAATGAAAAGTAATTCAAATAAAGAAGAAAAAAAATATATATTCACCCCTATTATGAAAGTCGACGTCGTCATGAGTCGACGGCATCGGAACAGTAATTATATTTTCTGAGTCGTTATTGACAATAATCGATTACTATTGACAGTCACTTGATATTTTCTAGGGTGCTTTTAAGTCGACGTCGAGTAGAATTGTCTCTGTTTTAGTCGACAGGAAATTTTGCAACGACTCAAATGAAAGTTAAAGAAATTTCAAGTAGAATGTAAACATATTTATTAAGTTAAAATAAAAAATGCAAATTTAAAAGAAGTTATGGGCACAAAATTAAATTAAATAATAAATTAAATCCAAAAATTCGGAAAAGTTTGCCAAAATAGTGAAAATTCGCAAAAATGTTTATCTTAAGACGATTGCCTCAAAAAGCAACAAAACTACGCAAAGTTGCAAAAAATTTGGAAAAGTTTGCAAAAATAGCGAAAATTTTCAATATTTCAAACAAGCCACAAAATTAATTAAAAGTCCCTAAAACAATAAAAAATTTGAAAAATTCGGTAAAAATTGTAAAATTAGCGGAAATTCGCAAAAATTTGATAACAGCGGCATGATAGCAAAGTCTTATATACATATATTAATAACCGTTAAAGCTCTAAAGAATCAGAAAACTTACAGTTAAAAATAGCTCTTATCGCGAACATGGCAAAAATTCGCGAAAAATTCAAAATCAGAAACAAACAGGTCTGTTCTGAAAATGACGTGATTTCAAATCACGTGCTTTTAAAATTACATATGTGATTTTGTGGCGTTCTGAAAGTCATACAATTTTTGTGATTATCGGTGTACTTTCGGCAATTGAAAATCACACCGAAACACAACAAAACGGAACACCAAAATATCACACGTGTAATTTTAAAAGGCACATGTGATTTGAAATAACTTGATTTGAGTTAAAGTGATCTTCAGAACAGGCCTGAAAGTGTAAAATTAATTTTAAATCGCTCAATCGGTTAAAAAACAAAATGTTTAATGATGAAGAACAAAAATAATAGAAAAAAAATGGAGATGGGATTTTTGTTTGTCGGATTTTCGATAACTTGTCGACGTCGACACAACTTTCTTATAAAATACCAAATTAACGTCGAAGTGATGTAGCCGGCGACAACAAATAAAAATTAATGTCGACAACGACTTACGTAAGATTCTTTTGCTTTGGCAAAAAAAAAAAAAAAAAAAAAGCTAGTCCTTCTCTCCTACCTTCTCATAGAAGCGAGTGAGGATGGTGTATCTTATCTTTTATACAAAAGATCCGAGGCCTTCTATGAGGCCTTCTTTATCAGTTAGATAAAAAATGGTAATTGAATCCAAAAAAGTTTTAAACAGGCCTTTAATAAGGCCTGAAGAAAGAAGGTCTTCTCTGTTTTCACGCTGGGTATTAGTATTTATACATTAATGGATTTACACATGCATAATAAATTTATTTATGTTATGGATATAATTTTTTTGTACGTATTTCTGATATTTTAACGAGATGCTTGTTTTTTTAGATTTGTTGTTATTTAATTTATCGCATGATAGACTGTTTATGCAAAAATTTTTTTTTGTTATAGATTGAATCTGTAATCAGTTATTTATAATACTAATAATCATCAATTTATGCATTCATTCTTACATTTATTTACCCATTTATTTCTTTAGTTTGTTATTATAACACACAAAGTTTACATTGACAAAATGTTTTCCATTTTCTATTTAACTTTCTTTCCCTTCTGCTTACGAAAAGCTTACTTTAAACAAGTTAGAGTGCTATTTTCGGCTGTGCCGAATCTTTGATACCCTCCACCGACAGTTGGAATATTTCAGGAGTGGTCTCTATATGGCATCTAATTATAAAACAAGCTTTATAAAAACTGACGTCAGTACTATAATTGGCTGCGGTTTAGACATTTGTTAAATAATTGGCCGACCATCAGAAGATTTTATGCTTGATGATTTCTAGTCCTACAAAACAAATTTGTGCAAATCGTGTATCAATATGAGCGTTCCGCCACTATTTATGTTAATTTTTATATCAAAATTATCAAGTTTTTAGGGTGGTTGCTCCACATTCGGACTCATAACTCTTATCGCAGAAAAAATTATCAGTAGTTTTTTATCAATTAAAAAATTTGTTTAAAAAATATTTCAATTTAATTAATGTGATAAATGAATCAATTATTTTTTTAGTTGAAAGAAAATCAAAAATTTAATTTTGATTTAATTAACATCTTAGTTATTTTGAAATAAATTTTTGCTTAAAATATTAATTAAATAACAAAAAATCTTAACTGACTTTTTTCGTTTGAAAAAAAATAATTCAAACTTGTAGAATTGTTGTTGAGAATTGTCAAAACCTAAGCTATATTTAATTAAATCAATTATCACATTGTTTGAAATGGCAAAGTTTTTTGATTATTTTTTTAATTAAAATTAAAAATATTTATTGAAAAAAAAAAATATAAAAAATTTGAAGTTTTTACAATTTTTAGTAGAATTGTTGTTGAGAATTGTAAAAACCTGAGCTATATTTAATTAAATCAATTAACACATTGTTTGAAATGGCAACGTTTTTTTTGATAGTTTTTTTAATTAAAAATTTTAAAAATACAGGTATTCAAAATTTTTTTATTTTTCGAATTTATTCTATGAGCTTAATTTATTAAAAATATAATATATTGGAAAAAAAATATTCAAAATGATAAATTTTTACAATTTCTAGTAATCAATATGACCATTTTGGTAATAGGTTCAAAATCAACAAATTATTTACTTGATTCTATGAATTTGGTGATTAGAGAAAATTTTTAATTTTTTTCTGTGATCCTACTGAACTAATTTTGCTTGATTTCAATCCCAAACTGCTTTGGATAAGTACACCTTTTCTTTTTTTTTTGGAAGTTTGTCGAAAGTTAGCGTGTTTTTAACAAACGGGCAGATAGACGGATATTGCTAAATCGATTTAAAATTACTCAAGGATCCAGAATATATATACATATATATACCTTATGGGGTCTTAGATAAATAATAATAAAAAAGTTTCCCATGGAATGACAAACTTAGTATACCCCATGGCCCAATTAGTAGGTCTGCCGAAAACTACAACAATGCCACAATAGAAGTTGTCAAAACCCAATGCATTTGCTTGTGTAAAAAATGGACAAGATGTCAAAAACAATTGCTACAAAAACAATTGCACGATAAAAACACAACTCTCTAAAAGTACCAAAAAAGTACAATTGTACCAATTTTGCCATCCCTGTTGCAAGTACATACACCACTGTCTATACTAACCCAAGAATGATATAAAAAGAGATTACGCCATGCGCATGTTTTCCCGTTAGATGACGTAGCGTAACCCAAGCTAGGGTTACCTTTTCGTGTATGTTTCGTGACGTCATTTGACCCACCTGCGCAGAAAATTCAATTTTTGAGTTCGTGTTGTCGTAATCTTTCTTCTATAATTCTTGATACTAACCTCTATTCTTCTTTCACTACTCTCAAGGCGAATTCATTTTTCAGGTGGTGTTGAAAGCAGGGCTGCCAGAACTTTTAGAGGTAAAATCAGCAAAAAACCATATTTTTTTCTCAAAAAATCTGCAAAATCTGCGTCTAGATTTTAAAACCTTCAAAACACATTTAGCACATTTTTTGTGCAGTTTATTTAGAATAAGCTATAACAATTAATTTCAAAATATACGGCTATATTCTGGAAATTTAAATCCATGAAGATTTTTAATAAAATTTCTTTAAAAATTTAGCTTTCCCCGATTTTAAAAGTGGTTATGGTAAAAATAAATGGTCCTCGAAGTATGAGGTATAAAAAAGGAAATATTTTTTTTGGACTTTCAACACAAAAAAGTTCTCAAAATTTGTTCGATTTTAATTTTACTCGAATGCGATTTTCAGAACATGACTGATAATCTTTGAATATTTTTACATTTAAAATATCTCGGCCGATTAAGGATATATTATATCTTTGTAATTTAAAACAACAAATTAAATGGTCAAAGCTTGACATGTATTTGAACTTTTTGAAAGTCTTATTAAGCATTAACGGGAGATAAAATATTGCAATTATTTAAGATATTTATACTTATCTGCATTTTATTTCATGTTAATATCAGATGACATAAGTCCGTCGATATTAATGTGTCAAGACAATGCGATTTTTAATTTTTAAGTAATCTTTTGTGACTAAAATTCTTAGTTATGAATAAATTTTCAATTTGAACTATATATGTAGGTATTTTGTTTTTATGTCTTTCTTTTAAACATTTCTGGAGCAAAATTGGTTGGCGTGATGTGACCACTTTATCTATTTTTTCCAACGCAATCTTTATTTATATTTGTTTTGTACTAAAAATAATCTCGGAAGACGGAAAGAAGTTTATTTTCTTAAGTAATTAATTTCGTTTCATAAAAAATTAAAATCCATAATAATTTCTTGATGGTATCTTATTTCGTTCATATCTAGTAAAATTTTCTTAAATAAAGAAAAATTTTGCTTTAACCAAACCACACATATTTAGAATAAGTAATTTTGTGGTTTGGATGAGAATTATGCAAAATTTAATTTGTTCAAGACATATTTTCTGGTGATCTAATAAATAATTCTTACCGAAAATATCCATACTTAACAAACACGTATTTTTCTATTTAATTTTTTTTTGTGATTTCTTCCATAAATGGTTGATGTTTTTTCGTTTCTCAATGCAGGAAGTGGAAATAATACAACATAAGTAACAAAGTAAAGAAGTTTCCACCGATCTAAAAAATCGGCATTTTTAAGCCAAAAATCTTCAAATCTTCATTTTGGCTCTTTTGGGGTAAAAAATCTGCAAAATGCAGATAAATATGCACTTCTGGCATCAATGGTTGAAAGCACAGATTTTTCTTAATAAGAGAGAGAAATGTCAAAACTTCCTTGTGTTTTTGACATATCGATCAACGAAAGCAAATAAAAAATACATTGTTGTATTTTGGTGTTGTTACTTGTTGTAGTATCGACACCTCGGTCAGGGGTGCCAGAAAATTTTGATAAAAAATCGGTATTATCGGCACTTCAATTAAAGAAAATCAGCTAAAACATATTTTTATTAACACAAAAAATAACAAAACAGATTAATTCAGCATTAACTTACATGTAACCCATATAATAACATAAAAAAGAATAATTTTATAAATAAATTGAAGTTAATTTAAAAAAAAATTTGTTCATTAGGATAAAATTGTTTTTATAGTTGAAAAATGTTTTTCAACATATTATTTTAACAAATATTTTATAGATAAATATATGAGTTTATTAGTTTAATTAAATCCATTTTAATATCAACATCAAAACAGTTTGCATTATTAAATTTTAATTAATCTTTAGAAAAAAAGAATCCTTAAAAGGATTCATTTTCCAGGGAACATCGAAATTAAGTTTTATTAAGGTTGACTTGGCTAAAAATTCTTTCCACATTTGCGGAAGAATGTTGAAGAGCCATAACTTGTTGTACAAACTTTGACAGTACTGGAAATGCATCCGTAGAATCCCCACGTTCTCAGTCGAAAATTTGTTGCCAAAAAGTTTGCAAATTTACTTCAATGCCTTCTAAATCATCTTAAAAGTTTAAAAATTCTAACTCTCTAAATTCAGGGTCTAAACTTTATTTTTTTTCAGATATAAAGCTGGGGAATTCTTTCAGAATTTCTATAAAAGAAATATTTTCCTTTTTTATAATTTTGTTAGGGTTAATCATATTTAAACATTTATAAGATTTTTGTTCAAAATCCAAACGTTTTAATATTTGATTTGAAAGTTCTATATAAAAATTAATACAGTTATTAACAATTTTGTTAATTTCGCTTTTATTGAGTTTTGATTTTGATAGTAACTCATTAGCCGATAAGCCCAAATACTCCTCATCAAAGTTCAAAAAATTCTTTGTGTTAAGTAAAATAAAGTAAATGTAATTTTTTAATCGTTTTTTATAAAATTTGTTAATACAGTTATGAAAAGTGGTCCAAAGTTACCCAAAATTAATAAATTACACGTTAACAAGCAAAGTTACCGTGAATTAAGTGTATATCAAAAAATAGGCATTTTTGAAGCAAAAATCGGCAAATTGGCACTTGGCTAATTTTAAGGCAAAAAATCGGCAAATATGGCAGGCCTGACCACGGTATACATGAATTCGCCTTGACTACTCTCCTTTAAACAGGGTTCCCAGTTTTATTTTGAGCCTTATCCCCAATCTGGGATTTCTCATCCCCAAATATCCCCAAAATAGCTTTTTTCGTATCCCCAAAATTCCCCCCAAATCCTTAAAAGTAAAATACATCATATTATGTCAAAGGAAAGATATGCATACATAGATTTATTTTAATAAATCCATTTGTGTAAAATAATTAAAACTAATAATTATTATTCTGTAAGTTCTATTGTATCTACAAGGGTAATGTAAAAACGCAAAAGAAAAAATAATTATGCGTCAATATTTATCATTTCAAGAACTAGGGAATCAAAATCTTCTGATTCATCAGCCAATACAATTTTGTTTTACATGTTGTTTGTTTAAAAAGTGCATTTGAGATGATTGAATAAACTTGTCACAGCAAGCCACATCTTGACCAAATCGGTCTTGCCATTGCAAAAATGGAATTTATAATAATATATTATCCCCAAAAATCCCCAGCGAAAAAATGCTTTTCCCCAAAAAAATCCCCAATCCAAAAAAAAAATCCCTAACTTGGGGATAAATCCTTAAAACTGAGAACGTTGAATATAAACTCGAGACATTCAGCCTTATTACGGTTGATAATGTCGTCAACGACTGTGTCGTTTTTTGTAAAAGATTAAAGTAATACACAACCTGTGTTCTTTAATCTTCTACAAAACACGACACAGTTGTTAACGACAGCGACAACCGTAATGAGGCTAAATGGATCTTGTAACATGATAATACATTACCTTTATTATAATCAGTGCTACCAGTTTAGCTATTGTTTAGGCGTGTACACATTAATTTAGTAATTTTTATTTTTTTTAATTTCTCATAAATTTTAAAATTGTTTGGATATTTTAATAAAAGCATGGAAAAATAATCTTTTATTATAAATTTTAGGGTAAAAAATAGTTTTCATCGTTTTTCTGTCTCATATTTTTCTTTTGCCTCCATTTTTTGTTACCAATTACCTATTTTTAGTTGGAAAAAGTTAACAACACTGATCATTATTACTATCGTTATGTTATGGTCATTAAGTATACTTTTTCGACATATATTTTTAAAATCCATTAGCTGCTGTCACAAGTTATTTAATTTCTACTATTTGTAAGTCTTTACTGTCATGTGCACAAAACACTTTTATTTTTAATGTATTTCCAATAATCCTGAAATTATTAAGAGTGTAAAGAAAGAACAATTGAAGCTCAAATTTCTTAAGGATTTATATTGTTGTAGGTAGTTGTTGTGAGAAATGTTACAAAATATAAATAGATTGTGAAAAAGGAAAATAAACGTGAATGCCAAAGAATAATTGTATAAAAGAAATCGTTGGAAAATTTTATCTTTTAAGAAAATAGAGGCTGATAGCAGTGTTGCCAGATGTAGGGACAAATCCTTACATATAGGAAAAATCGGATGTTTTAAAGTGTTTAAATTATAGATTCTCTTTTAAATTAGCAGTTATATACTAGAAAAAACTTGAGATTATGTTTGCTTAAAATTTAATTATGAAAGCTTTATTTTTGTAAAGCTTCGTATAGACCGTGATCATACCCAAAAAAATTGTCAGCTCACAGGGTTGTGAGAAAATTGCATGACAAGGATTGCCATTTCATTGTTTAGACATTGTATGAATGTGGAAATTGCGTGTAGTTTTATAAATTGGAAAAGTGGAACTATTTTTATTCAAGGGAAAAAGCAATGGCAAGAATTTTAACTTTTTTATGTTGTTTTAAATAGGTTTCATTGATGTTTATTAAAATTAATTTTAATATTGCAAAATTAAACTTCTTTTGTTTTTTCTTTTCACTCATGCATATCAGGGACTTTTTTTTTGACACATTCATTTTCTTTAAAAAAAATTTCGTAATTAATAAAAAGTATTTTTTTAATACATATATCAAGAGATTTCACTGCCAAACTAAATGATCTTGACTATACCGATGATAAATGCTTAATCTCGCATAACTTTAGTGAAATGCAACAAAAACTTGACTTAGTAAGCGCCAATGCAGAAAAAGTAGGTCTTCAACTAAACACCAACAAAACCAAATCGCTGAGGATT
Source organism: Pollenia amentaria (assembly GCA_943735925.1). Taxonomy (NCBI): domain Eukaryota; kingdom Metazoa; phylum Arthropoda; class Insecta; order Diptera; family Polleniidae; genus Pollenia; species Pollenia amentaria. The sequence goes on along the minus strand of OX031008.1, from coordinate 17,178,505 downwards.
AATACCGAAAATACCCGCCAATTCTCTCTCCTTGACCAACCCTTAGATGATGTTAATGAATACCTCTACTTGGGATCGCTAATCGATAAATCCGGAGGAAGTTCGGCCGACATTCAATATCGCATCAACAAAGCGAGACAAACCTTTGGAACTCTTACCAAAGTCTGGAAATCATCCAACATTTCAGTAAAAACAAAAATCAAAATTTTTAATTCTAACGTAAAGTCAGCTCTATTGTATGGATGCGAAACATGGAATCTTCCACTACTTGACGCCAAACGAATTCAAGCTTTTGTCAATAGATGTCTTCGGCGCATTCTTAAAGTTTTTTGGCCGAACACTATCTCCAATGATGAGCTATGGGTAAGAACTAGCCAACCATTAATAACTGAAACCATCAAAACACGAAAATATCGATGGCTTGGGCATACTCTTCGCAAACCAATGACCAACATTACAAGAAAGGCGCTGGAATTCAACCCTCAAGGCAGCAGAAGAAGAGGTCGACCAAATAACACCTGGAGACGTAACACAGAAAAGGAAATCCGTGATGCTGGGTATTCCTGTAGCCAGATCTAACGCCTGGCCGAAGATAAGGTTGAATGGAAGAAATTTGTTGTGGCCCTATGTTCCTCTTAGGAATTCGCAAGGATTATATATATCAAGAGATGAGCCAGAAAACATAAAATTTGTACCGTCGTAGTCTCAAACGTACGTTTTATTATTGAGGTTGGTCCATTTTCCATCCCTGTTATGTATTTGCAGCGTTGCCAATAGAAGCAAGTCTCTGACTATGATTCCTACAAGAAGACTACTGGTAATTTTACTAGTAAAATGACCCGTAGTGCTAACCGATATATTGGCTATAGTTGCTATTAGTTTATTAAGAGCAAAATGGAAAAATTGACCGAAACCTTGTGTACTTGTGGTTTTGCATCTCTCTCTAACTCATTATGTCTCTCTCTCTAACTAATTTATTCAATGTAAAATTGTTGCAAGTGTGTTAGTAAACAAATGTTTTTTGTTTAGTTTTGGTTATTTATTTCTTGTAGGGATGCTATTGTCTGTTCGAAGCTTAAGTTTGGCAATCAGTACCTACGAAATACTGGCTCAGTCTCGCTGTTAAATATAAAAAGTGCTGTTAGAGGTAAAAGTGTTTGATGATAAGTTTAGCGATCATTTTATTGGCAGGTGACTCTTTTTCTAAGCTTCTGCGGTAGCAAATGTTATCAAGGCATACTCAGAAGCGAGTTCTGAAAGTTTTCGGCTTCCACGAACGTTTACGTCGGCCATTGTCTTTGGGAGAAGGCTTCGTTTTTGAGTGATACCCTGCCAATATGACCATAAAAAGTCGGCTAATTAAATTTAGATTAAAAAAATAATAATTTTTGCAAACATATTACGTTTTGGGGTCCGCAAAAAATATCACTCTCTTAGCAAAATATACTAGGGCAATTACATATATAAGCTATAAGCTATTGTTGCTTCCACTTTTGCTACATGTATATTGTTCTATTTGAAAAGGTGAAATCACTTTTTACAGGATATTTTGAGGACATATACAAGTATACAAAAAGTGTACTTAGGTAAGTGTGTTGTATGTAGGTATGAAAACTAATTATCCTAAGTACAACACAATGAAATGAAAAGGTGCAATTATAGTGGTTTTTTGTGTTATTTTGTTTTCCCTTTTTGCGACAGCACACACATACACTATACATATGTACATATTAATGCATGCTTCAGCGTTGCCATTTTCTGCATAGTTATTCAAAAACTTAAATTTTTTTAAATGTTTTGAATATTTTTTGAATCATTGCATTTTTCTGTAATAAATGTGTTATTTTACTTGTAACAGAAATAAAAGTGTAAACTTTAATAAAGTTAGTTGTTTTAATATCTTGCCATTTGTACTTTTCAACAATTTAGCAGCTTAGGTCTTATACATAAGTTATTGTAGCCGATTTAGATTTTTTTCCTCTGCTACTCCCGCGAAGCTCTACGCTTGGCTGCAGGAGACCAGAGTCTCTGGTCGGAATCGAACCCACAACTACCAACTAGCCCACCGGTGCACCCGAAATCATCTTTTATAAGAAATATAAGTCAGTGGGTATAACATTCGGTATAGCGTTTTACAGTTTAATTTCTATCGCAAAACAAAACTTTATAGGATAATTATGGGGGCTTATTCTATCTTCCCTATTTAAGAGTGATATTTGTATGGGGATAACGTGAAATCATGAACCGATTTAGATGATTTGAAAATTTTCATTTGTGAAGAATAATGAGAGATAGGAACATATTATTTAGAAATAATTTTTGTTTTAAGACAGCCGTGTAACTTTTTTTCAGTCAGGGAAACACTGGTATTTTTCTTTAGAGCTTCCTTTAGCTGCCACCAGTGAACCAAAAAAATACTTAACTGAAATTTAGAAATAATTTTTGTTTTAAGACAGCCGTGTAACTTTTTTGTTCAGTCAGGGTTACACTGGTATTTTTCTTTATACTACATTTACACCTAGACAAAATCTAGTACTTAAGAGATTTTGAGCAAAATCTTGTTAATTTCTACTAGATTTCCCATACAAAACAAAATCTAGTTCGTCACTAGATTTTGGCAAAATCTCACGAAATCTTGCAATACTCAACGATACAACTATGAATTTCATACTAATGTACTAAAAAATACAGCTCTGAACAAGAAAAATATGACAGTTTGGCAAAAAAATAAATAAAAAATTCAAAAATAATCCAAATTTAGATATTTTAATTAGGCTTAAGTTCATTGAATTTAATTTTCATTAAATTATTTTTATGAAGACAGGAATTTTACAACATGAAATTAATTAAAATTTTATTGATAATTTTTCGTTCTTGACTGCGCTGAGATATAAATAACCACAATACTAATAATAATAATTTCAAAAATATATTAAAAGAGCGGGGAAAATACATTTGCGGTAAATTAATAATTAACAAAAATAAACATTTGTGAAAATGGATAGGCCAATAATAAATAAGCGGTATGAAAACTATATTAATATAAACTGTGTAGCATTACAAGGGCCTTAATTTACAGAAAACGTACCTACAAAAAGGAAAAGCGGTGCAATTCAAATGAAGAGGCGCTTTTAATACTTTTAATATTGTTTTTTAAGTTTTTATTTGTTTTGCAATAAAAATGATACATTTAAAAATTTGCAATTTTGTCTCTTTTTTTGTTCACCTTTTGGGTTATAGTAGTAAGTAAACTCCTCGCCATTTGGCTGCTCTTTTTCCGTATCAAACGTCTTTTTTTTACCACGTATCATTTATTGCGGGTAGTATATTTGCAGCAGTTAGTGAAATCTTATATTAAACATCTTATATTAAGCTGGTGCTTTTTACGCAACAATCTTAATTCCTATTCTATTTTTATAATATAATAAAATTAGTTTTTGGCTTTCCATTTTTGCTAACAAAAGTTTACAATACAATTTCCTTCCTTTTTCAATCAGCTGTTTTTATTATGAAAATGAAATCCGACAATATGTCAAAAATCACTGGTGTAATAAAAATTACTGGTGCCAATAAATTTCTTTAAGATTTTAACAAAAATCTACTAGATTTTGTGTAGGTGTAAATGTAGTATTAGAGCTTTCTTTAGCTGCCGCCAGTGAAAAAAAAAAATACTTAACTGTTGGTACAAAATTATTCAAGACCATATGAAATTTCAAAATAAATATTGGAAAAAGTTCTAACTATTTTACTGCTGCAGAGTTCTTCCATCACGAAAAACCACCTCAGAAGGAGTCATGGCCAACATTTACATGATCACATTTTCACACAGTGAATGCCATAAATTGTTCTTTTAACCAATAATACAAATTTCAAGTTCACTTAAAAATTTATGTGTTTAGTTTTAAATCAAACCTCACGATGAATCCCCGATATATATATATATGTAGGAATATTAGATATTGAAAATATGCCAAATGGGTCATTTTACCTCAGCTTAATACAAGTATACTCCCGAACTTAAAGTTCTGGTACGATTTTTAATACTATGCTGAAGGGAATATAAGATTCGGCACAGCCGAATAACGCATTTTTATTTGTTTTTAAAGCGAATAAATTTATTAATCAGTATGAATTTTCTTTATAGTTAAACAAGTAAAAATGTTACGGTTTTTTTTATTAAGAATTCGACTTAAACCTTCTTTTATATTCTGTGAAGTCATGAAAAAATCATCAGATAAAATTAAAGTTAAGAAGAATTTTTTGTAAAGAATTTTGTTTCGGTTAGTTTTAATGTTTTTAATAATCTTTTTGTTAAGAGTGTTCTTTCTGCTTTTTTGTAAGATAAAATATAAATAAAAGTAAAAAGACTTCCATATAAATGCAAACATAATTGAATATCCTTATAAACATGAAATATATTAAAATATACACTCTTTATAGTATTGTATTAATATCCATTTTAAAATTTGATAAAATCACTTTTATTTTCTTTGATGCTTGTCGATTGCATTCACCATATTAAATAATTTAAGTAAAACATTTTTTAAATTGAAAAATACGTTCATTCATTTACTGTATTAAATTGCGTGTAACATTTTATCAACACAACTGACATAATGATCGGTTAACAAGTCACTTTCTGATACATAAATCTAAACCAGGGGTGTCAGATTTATTTTGACCTTTTTCGGTTAATTCAACGTCAGAAATCGACAAAGCCTTTATTTTTTAGTTTTCATAAAAAATATTTATTTTTTAAATTATAAAAAATATTTTTTATAAATCGTAAAAATTTTTTTTTTTCGAATTGCTAAAATTCACCAAAAATGGAAAAAGGCGCCATGATATGGGTATATTTTGATTACTTTTTTTTTAAACAACGTTTACGTGATTATTGAGCACAATAAAGGTACAATGTTAACTATAAAATACTTTTCTACTAAAAGCAAAAATATAAATTTTGGGATTAGAATTAAACAAACAAAAATGGATAAACATATGTATGAAGTTGCAGTTCTATTATATATCTAAAACGCTATACACTTCAAGACGTCAAGACATTTCTCATTGCCTTCTTTTTTAGAATATATTGAATGGGAATTAAATTTATTCAACATATCTTGCGAAGATACAAAAGAAGTGCAACATGTGCTATTTACATTCATATAATTTATAACTCGTAATAGCGCGTCAAAAAGTTTGTACTGCATTCTATTTCGATGGCGAAGTTTAGTGGAGTTCATTATTGATAATTCTTTTTCAATACTGGTATTTCTAGTTGAAATAACTAGCATATAAAGTACATATTTAGCAAGTTCTTTAAACGGGTACGTATCTGCCAAATCCGTATGTCTATAAACTTTTGGCCTAAACTGATTTAAATAAACAAACTGTAATTTTGTCCAATTTGTTTCATAAACATCCAACAGTTTGTTAGGATTCACAAAAGTCGTTAAAATATCTTTAACAACAACGATTTTTTTTTTTTTTGTAATAATATATTGCCTATGCTCCAGTGGGAGAGAAGCATGACAGAAGAGACAGAAGAATATATTTTATAATGGAAAAATTTTCGTAAACTTTAACCCCCTTATGCAAAAAAAAAAAAGTTAATGTGTTGGTTAACCAATGTGAACTTAACTTTTTTTTTGCATAAGGCGGTAAATATATTTATGTTATCAGGAATTCTATTTATTAGTTTTTTTAAGAGCATCTTTGAATATTAAAAACAGTTTTCCTGAAGATTTTCAATATTTTCACTAGACATTTCAACATTACATAATTCCATACATATGAATGAATGCCTTCAATTTCATAAATAAAAATACCAATATGTTATATTGTTTCGTATTGAATTTAACAATTCTCAAAACAAATTTATGGCTCATCTATTTTAGATAATTTTCAAGTCGTATTTAAGTCGTCGAAAAGTCGAACATTAGGATGCCAAACTAGTATTAAAATCGCCACGTTTGGCGAGAAATTTCCATAACGGATAACCCTGCTCTAATCTATTTAAAGAAACCCTAATAATTGCCCTACCATCTTTTCTTATTGTTATAAAAGCACTTATTCTTCCTTTGCTGACACTATAAGTCTCTTTTACTCTTACACTCAAGTTTAACCAATAGGTTTTTTTAATTCCGTTATTCTTAATTTCCTTTTCCTTTTGCTCTTGTTTTTAGTTTGTAAAAATTTACAAAGTGCGTGAACGTCTTTAAAAATACTCCCTTAAATCAATTAAAAAGAGAGTAAAAAGTGTCAGAACATTTGTAATTTTTATAAATAAATTAAATTAAAACGCCATAATATTATATTATTAAAAAATCAAAGTAAAAAGTTAAACGCAACTTAGTAAAAACGGTGATAGAAAATTTTTTCATAAAAAGCAGAGCTAGCGACAGCGCAGTCTCTGTTGGCTTTAAGTGGTTAAAATCGGCGCGGTTGTGGGCAGCATTGAGTGAGTTGCTTCGTGTTTTTTTTTTTTATTGAAGTGTGAGTTTGTAGTGTAGTTTTTTTTAGGAAATAAAAGCAAAGCCAATAAGAAGAAGAAAAGTGTCTTAGCTAAAAGCAAATTAAATGAATGATAAAAGAAAGGGTTTGGTTTTTTGTTGTTAAAGCCTAGTATGTACTCAGTTCCAATTTGTGAAAAATGTTCTGCAACATCTATTATTTCATGCGAAAAATTTGACATGTATAAATGTTACCTATCTCGAGAGTTTGCACAATTTGACGTTTTTAATCTTTAAAAGTATGCGACATTGTTTTGGATATGTAAAAAAAACCCACATGTATTTTACTAAAAAGAATTTTTTTAAATAAAAAATTCAGTAAAAATGAAAGTAAATATTGATGAAAAACTGTTACCGGTTGTGTTATTTCTGTTTTGCAGTTCTCATTTTAATATTAAGTTTAAACTTTTTTCATTTGCTTAAAATTCCACGTGAAATAAGTGCAGCTTATATTATTTCGCAGTTGTAAAAAAAATGTTGCCAGAAACATTTCGCAACTTTTTCACACATTAAACAGAGTACAACTCTATCAACATATTTTCATAGAAATTCCGCACAAGTTTTTTTCATATGAGTTTTGACAGCATTTCACGTGAAATGTTGAACAGAGTACTAGGCTTAAATTAAAAAAAAATAGGTAAAAAAAATAGGTACCTAATTAAAGGTGGTAAATTTATACAAAATATGCCCGGTTTTAATAAAAATGTGCAAAAAAGAAATTAAATTAAAAGAAAATTAAAATGACAAAAGAAATAGGTACGAGTATAAAAAATAAAATAAGATTTTAATGAAGTTTAGGCCCTAATCATGTAAAAGGCAGCGCAACGCCAAAGAATTACATTGAAAGCACAAACAATGTCATAAATATTTTGTAATTTTGTTGTTGTTTTCAACAGAAATTCATGTACCGTTTTAAAATTTTCAACGACACAAGCATTGGAGCGTTTGAAATTTAAAAAATTTGTGACTTATGGCCAATTTCAGTAATTCTATTTAAATATCAATTCATATTTAAATATAGTTTTTCATATAATTTTATTTTTATTTGACATGAAAAACGAATTTTACACATAAATTGATATTTAAATAAATTGGTGAAATCGGCCATTAAAGTCTTTTAGAACTATGACAACAATTGATTTAATCGTTACTTTTTTAGGCGATACCAAGGCGAATTCATACAGGTGACATTTTCGAGTCATCTGCTTATTGTTTATTTATTTGTGTGTATACTGAATGTCAAGCTTTGGTTACATTTTGTGAAAAAATTAGTTAAATTTTAAAATTTAATAAAAATCTAAATAGGTACTTGAATAAAAAACTTATTTAAATTTTATAAAATAAAAAAAAAAAGTGAATATAAAATCAAGGAATAAAAGTGCATAAGGAATAAGTGGAGCCACAATAAATTTGCAATACAGGAAAACCAAAAAAAAAATCTCTTGTTTTTAATTTCAACAAATAATTTTGACATTCACTCTAACTTTTTACAAAAACAAAATACAAAGAATTAAAAAAAAAAAAATGATAGCTAGCACAACTCTATCTCATGATGCGGTCACCTGTATGAGTTCGCCTTGGGCGATACTTAAGCTTTGCCGATATATCGATATCTGCGATATTTTACTGTTTTCTCAATAACAACAAAAAGCGAAAAAAATGATTTAAGAACAGAATAGTGATGCACAAGTCGTATTCAAGGTTACTGTTGGAAATTTTCTAAAAGGGTCACAAAAAGGCTATTTCCACAAAAGGGGTCACAAAAAGGGTATTTCAAAGTAAAAAAGGGTCAAGTTTTTTATAACAGTATTTACCAATAAAGAGGTCGATAAAGTGAATTTTAAAGAAAATATAAGACCAAGTTTTTATAAAAAAAAACAAAGCAATTTGTTTTTTTAATTTTGTTTTTTTCTTTTTATCCTCTTACAACTACAATTCGTGTTGGGAAAAACCAACCAATTGTAGGAGAATGTAAGAAAGATAAATTCAATGTTTATTGTCGTGGCTTTGTTGAAGCTTTGATATTGTTACAAGTAAGATCTGAATGTTTAAAATTCTTAATCACTTTATGGTCTTATAACCAATTTACACTACAACGAAATCTAGTACTTTCGAGATTTCGAGCCAAATCTAGTTGTTTTTGGCTAGATTTCCCATACAAAACAAAATCTACTCCGTGACTAGATTTTATCGAAATCTATTCGAAATCTAGTAGTACTTATCGATGCAACTATGTTTTTCCCCATATAGCACTAAAAACTACTTCCCTGCACAAGAAAAAAATGACATTTTAACAAAAAACAAAAACAATAATAGCTGCTTGTTAAAATTGTTAAAAATTGTTAAAAATTTTGTAAAATAGTAAAAAAAATGCAAATGACAAATAATATTGATAAAATAAATGAAGTTGGTTATAAAGAAAATGTAATGCAAATTTTTAAATGCCTATTTCTTTATATGTAAGTATGTGTTACACAAAAAACTTTCAGTCGGCGATTTTTGTTGTGAAAACCAAATCTCGCTTATGTCAAACAAGTATAATGTAAACGAACTAGATTTGGAGGAAGATTTCAAATGAAATCTACTAGATTTCGATGTAATGTAAATGCCCTATTACTTGTATAATTGGAAAAAGTTTCCTGACAAGCTGGCCTAAGCAACCAGCGAAATGCGCATAGTAACTAGCTTTGTCACAACAATAAATTTCAGTGTTTTTGTCATAAATAAAAATTGGGAGTTTAGCACGTCATTAGGAAATGAATTAATTAATAATAAATTTTGTATTCCCGAAAATAACTTTTGATAAAACATATTTATTTTAGTCAGTTAGTGCTAAAAAATTAACTTTATTTTTTTATTAACTTAAGTTATTCAATAAATATTTAAAATAATAACAAATATGTACATATATGATTTAGGTTATTGCGGATATTGGACTTTCAATCTGTACTTTACTATCGTAAAATTTATTTAGAAGTCGCAAAAATATATTTTAGTAAATGTTACTACGAAAGCTAACTACTTTTTATTATGTTCGTTCTATGTTTGGTTATTAAGTCTTCACTTGGAGTCCATTATTCCAGCTCCGTTTTGAACAAATTAAAAGACGAATCGCAAATTTCTGTTTCGAGTCTTGTCAAAATTTCGCAAATGAATTTATTTAAATTTAAGTAAATATTTTTGATAAATCAGTTTTTCAAAATTTCCGACCTCAAACTTAAACTTTTCTTAACTCAAATAACTTAAATTTATGGAAAAAAGCATCTCCTTTAAAAATTATGTATTGAATTCGGAAACAATATCAAACTATATCTTAAAAATCTTAAAAACATTAATTCTCGCCTTTTTTTTAGTTATTCTTGATACAATTTCGTGGCATAAAATTAAAAATAGTCCAAAGTGATACAAAAGAGTACTCTATAAAAGGGTAATAAAACTAGTAAGGCCCTTAAAAAAGGGTTAAATTTGCCACTTTAGTGGAATAACGGCAACGCTGTGCATATAAAATCTGCTTGCAACATGCCGCTTAAGTGTAGTTTACACGATCACAAAGTTTTACGTATTTTGAGGAAAATTTTTAAACAATAATAGGGTGCCCCGATAGGCTAGCTGGTAGTGAACTAGTCTATCAGTACCGAGGTTGCGGGTTCGATTCCCGCCAGAGACTCTCGTCTTCTGCAGAAAAGCAAAAAGCTTCGCGGGATTTTGTGTAGGAATAAAAAAAAAATAAAAAATCAAAGATGCATTTTCGTCAAAATACGCACGACTTGTGTGATCGTGTAAACTACCCTCTACAAAAGCTGTTACAGCAATGTTGCCAAAAAACAAAATATAAGTGCTATTTCTAAAAAGGTTCAAAAAGTGCCACGAAATTTTTTGAAATGATACAAAGGGGTGAAATAAAAGAATTGTCATAAAAGGTATCAAGAGCATTGAAAAAGGGTCAAATTGATACGTTATATCACAACGGTAACGCTGGGCGTATTTATATATTTTTAATTCATGTGAGTTACATGTATATTTATAAACTAAACAGAAATTAGAAGTCAAGTAAAAATGGACCAGATAAGACAAAATCGGAAGATATATGTCTGTAAGGGGTTTGGTTAAAAAATGGGTCGACTGGACTCATAGCAGCATGGAACAAACTTTGTTCATATACAATAATAAGTATTAAGGCAAAATTTCGTCGTCCTGGTTTTTTCAACAAAATAATTGGAAGCAGCCATAACGTGGCCATGTAAGGGATTGAATTATTTATAAAACGTTTGCAGTAATCTTAATATGGTGAAACGTTTTATTATTGTATAGTTTTTAGAAATATATTTTATACCACTCAGTGTTGAAAATTTAGGTACTTAACTCAGATGTGTCCATCTTGTATCTTGTTTTTTTTTCGAGTTCTTAAAAAATGTTTTGCAATTATATTGCTAGGATATTACTGGGAGCCTTCTCAAAAGTCATCCATTGTCCTTAACATTCGTTTAGGAAGCTGAAAACTTTCAGAATCCGCTCTTGAGTATTATGGTCTCCACTAGAGATGAGCGATATTTCAGTACCTGCGATTTAATCACTGTTACTGAAAAATCACGAATCACAGTTGTGACCAATTTTGTCAAATAACAGGTTTTTGCTAAGACGTTCTTTTTGTTTTTCGTTACATACAAAAATTTATGATATTTTACTGTTTGTGTGAGAAATAGCATTTTTTGAATGCAGTGGCAAATAATGTTGCTGTTCCTTTCATTCCCTCTTCTATCTTATTAGCATTTTTTTAAGCCAAAGCTTATTAAACAGCTTTGAAAGCTCATACAATTTGTTGTTGTTTCTTTTCATAGTACTTACTAAAGCTAAGGCGAAAGCTCGCGCATTGTACATGTAGCTTGGACGCACTTGCTATAAAAGAACTAAAAACGGACAAACCGTGATCACTATCACAGCTTTAAGGAGCAGTGATTTTAATATCACGTTCACTAATCACGACGTTTTTTAAAAATCATGGGACTGCTCATCTCTAGTCTCCACCAGTAATCAATCGAAGTTTTGAATCGTGTTCCGCCAGTAGATTTTTTGAGTTACATATGGTACTCCACCAATTCAAATTCGAGATTTATTTGGTTCTCCACCAGCTAGAGGGTGGAAAAGTAGGATTTAAAACAATGGCATATACCTCATCAGTTGTTGAAAAGGCAAAACTGTGACTTGGTCTAGTTATGCGACTACAAACCATCACCCAATGCGTTATGAAATGCAAAACACCGACGTCCGGATTTCCCTTAACAAATAGAGCATTTTTACGAATTTTTATTATGCTTGTGCTGCTGTTACACGTTTAAGTTATTCACACATACTGCATGTCAAAATTCTTTTAAATGGTCAGCTGTGCCGGACACTGCACTCAACCGAAATAAAAACAGATTTTCTTCATGATGTCATTGCTAAGGAAACAGCACAAATTGGCAGTATATTTTTGTAAGAAAAATAAATTTTTCTTGACCGAATATTGAAGCACTCAACTTTAAAGAGATTTTTTAAGCAAGTTCGTATACATTTTTTTAAGTATCAAGGCTGTTTTCACAACTTACTTATAGCTAAAGGTAGGATTTTATCGGCCGTATAAAAGGTGTTACGACTTTACTTTAACCTAAAGAGAGTGTTAAGTTTAAGGAAGGTTCATCCGACCTTTAGGTTAAAGTCAAGTTTCTATAATGGAACACTTGTTGTACGGCCGATAAAATCCTACCTTTAGCTAACGGTAAGTTGTAAAAATGGGGGGTAAAAAAGTGTGAACGTATTAAAACTTAAAAAGGTGAAACTTTAAATCCTCGGGCAAGTCGAATTTCAGGTGACCGCGTCAGAGAGAGATATATAGAGTTATGCTGGCTGTCCCTTTTTTGTATGTTGCTATATGTATTCTAAATGTCAAACCAAGAAAAAAAAATTGACTGCCCGTATTTTTAACTCCGTCTGATGCATACACCTTATGAATGTGTCTCTGCACGTATCGATAGTAAAAATTTTGAATATTTTTAAAAAACATAAAATTAGATTTAACACTTTCATCTTTTTAGATTGTTTCTTAGTCTCTTTCATGCCCTTCTTTAACGGGATTTTACACATTTTTCTAAATACATATACATTTGCACATACAAACACATTTGTAAAATATTTAAACGTTCACTTTTTATGTGATTTTCTTCTTTGACTTTTAAACAAATGATATTTCCATTAAGTAATTTTTCAATTTTTTTCATACATTTCATCTTTGTCATTGTGAACTGTCACTGAAAAGGAAGAGAATGAAGAATCAGTTGTGGGTTAGTTTCTTTTAAGTTATCTTGTATTTTGTTAAAAACCCAAAAATCCTTTACAAAAATTTTAACATAAACTCATGCAGACATATGAACATATCGTCACCTTAAATGCAAACGGACGTAACTATACAAAAATTCGATATTGTATTTTTGATGGATTTTACATCGTTTTATTAAACTAACAGCCGTATTCATAACGAAAATTTGGCATTAAGTTAGCACAAAGTTTATTCATAATACACTTACCAAACTCTGGCTAACGATTTGCTAAACTCTTGTCAACAAGCTGCCAAACGTTTGCCAATTTGTGATAAACAGCCGTTTTATGTTGAATAATTTGGTATGTTTTTTTTTTAATACACTGTTTTTTTTTAGTTTAGAGTCCTTTTTTAAATATATTTTAATTTAAAAACGTTTCAAATTTTTATATAAAGAGGGAAAATAAAAAAAAAAATGAAATTAAATGACAAAACCAGCGATGATTAATGCAAAACATGTTGCTTTTTTGAGTATTATAATGTGGCATCATTTATATTCAGAGTTGATTTATTAAAAGTTAGCAGACGGATACAATTTGTTATTAATAAACTCTATGCTAACAAGATGCTAAGCTTAATCGGCATTCTAGTTAGCAGCTCGTTGTACGTAGTGTACAAACTGTGGCTAACTTTTTGTTATGAATACGGCTGTAAATGTTCACGCATATTTTTAGACCCTAGCGATCAAAAATAAGAAATTTTTGAAAGAAATTCAAACGCCAAGAACTCCTGTTTATTGTTGATTTTGTAAAGTTTTTTCCTTATCCTGTATAAAAAAAAATAAAAATTTAGTTACGTCCGTTTGCATTTAAGGTGACGGTATGTATGTCTGTACATAAATCGTATTCATTTGTCTTCCTTTCGTTACCCAGGCCTAACGATTGTTATTACTCGAAAAATTTACATACATAATAGGTATGTACATATGTATCAAAAAAATAAAATTCACTCACAAAAATGTATAGGGTGGCACATAAGTAACGTTATGATAGCCAAAAATTACATACGGAATGACAAACTTTTATGAATATACCCTTTTCACCTGTGGTGAGGGGTAAAAAATAGCCATAGTTGGACGAGCTGTGTGAGCTGTGGCTCCATCTTGATCGAACCACAATTTTGAATTGTTCTCTACTTTGGGTTTTATAAAATTTTCAATCATTGCTCAGTATTGAATGCCACTCACATTAAGCGCAATTTGTTCGTCGTGTTCGGAAAAATGTGTATCCAAACTAGTGGATGAGTTTGATGCTCATAAATAATTCGTTGATTTTGGGTGCCCCATATTTTACTATTATTATTTTGAGGAGAAAAAGATCCTCATCGCTGATTATTCGATATGATTTTCGCTTCTGAATATTCAAATGCTGGTTTTTAAAATAAAATACAAAAGCTTTGGTTCATTCTTCTGTGGTATTTCTTTCCATCATATATTTCCCAAGTTTTTCAAACCAAAAAAAAAAAATTAACAAAAAATGTATTCCCTTATTAAATCATAACGTTTATTCAGCACCACCCTGTATATAAGTGTGAATAGCATTTCTGTAGGATTGACTACGAGCATTGCTACCCAACGACATTAAAAGTATCCTACCGAAATACCTTAGAGAATCCAGGACCAAAAAATAAAACGACAAACAAAAATTATTTTAATTATGCAAATGTATATGGGATGGTGGTCGGATAAGTTTTTCTTTTGTAGATGACTACTTTTGCTGGAAAATAACAAAAAGATTGCTACACTGACTGAAATTTGTTTAGGGCATGCCTCTTGTTATATTTTTTAAAATCCTTTATATCCTTTTTCTTAGGTCAATGATTTTAAATTTTACAAAATTTTATATTATTGGCACTTCGAAAGATGTTTTGCACCACAGTAAATAACAAAATCTATAATTTTATAACGCAATTGTATAGTTTATTTAATTACAAAAATTGTAATTCATATTGGACTGAAATCGGATAAAAGCTAAAAACTTCACCATAATTTTTTCGCACTTTTATAGACTTTTATGTATGCACCGCACCGAATGAAACCAAATATACAAATTATTTTGGAGTCACTTATTAATTTTTAGTGCACTCTTATCATAAATGCAGCTAAAATATAGTAAAAAATAAGGGTATATGGGAGGTAGGCAGGTCCTTGCACCGATTGCAACAAAATTTGCAATAATGCTAAAATGTGAAATTTTACAGACAGATACTAGTTTTTGCTAGATTCTAATATAAATTGTTGCTAAAAATCTAATTTTTTAATTCAGGATATATGCGAGTCAGGCATATCCTTGCAGCAATTTTTCTCAAACTTGAAATTTTTCTAAACTTAGACATTAAGTATCAGTATACTTAATTTTTTGTACGGCGATAAGAACTCTTTGCCGATTCACTATATGGGGACAGAGCACTGTGTGCCCTGGCTCTTCAAATGTTATATATTTTTTTTTATATGTTAAGAAATCGTTCTTTTACCTTCTGCATCTCTGTATGACTTATTGCGTAGCGCATAAATGTTCGCTTACTTTTTAAAATTTGCTAGTAATGCTTCGCAAAACAAAAAAAATTGTTGATGTAATTATTAAATAAGTAAATACACCGTCTATAATAGGTATTTCAGAGTTGGGAAAATAATTTTTCATCTCGTTTAGTCCAGAAAAGCTCAATTTTGCCATTCGGTATTTAAACAACGTTGTTTTAACAACGTTCATAAGCAATCTGTCTTGAAAGCTCTTTTATAACATAATTTATTCATTTCGTAACTGGTGAAGACTTAAGACCCAAATACACTTATCAAAATCAACTCATCAAGCATTGTGATAGTATTAGTGAAAATGTGTTGTATGCAGTGATGCCGTTAGAATACGAAAGATACATTTTTCGTATCTTTTGATGACTTCATGTATTATGTATAATCCTGACAGTTTTCGTATCTTTTGAATTTGTACGCAAAATGTATAGAAATAAAATATTAAACTTTCCGTATCTGACAAAGTTTTTTAAAGTTATTATTTCGTTATAAATACTAAAAAAAACAGTGACAACTAAATATCCTTCGTACAAACGGTGGTCAGAACTTACAATACTGGTAAACAGCGTTGGTTAAATTGCATTTAAATTTATTAAAAATGTCTTGCTACTGTGTGAACATTATAAGCTCATTTATATTTGGCAGACGTATAAAATTAATGCATCCAACAATGGCACCATTGTCAGAAAAATATTTCTATTGGCAACGCCTGCTTACAATATTGTATGATCTGACCACCGTCTGTACGAAGCTATGCAAAAATAACATGTATTTTGATGTTAGGTTTTCTAAGTTCTTCTGTAGTCTGCTTAATCTTGTGTGTTTTTTAAGATGAAATTTAAGAAGTATTAACACCTTAGTATTAACGCCTTAACTCGTATATTAATTTTTACAAAAATGAATTTGTTTTGATAACATCCAAAGATAGTTACATATAAAAAATTTTAAAGTTTGCTTACTGTATTTTTAAAAATTACTTACCTAATATTTATGACTTATATATATGTATATAAAAATCAATTTATATGATATCATTTTCTTTGCAATATTTATTAAATATGAAATAAAAATGTTAAACGTTAAAAATTGATTTTCAAAATATATCGTTTTGGAAACTAAGATGTATCTTTCTCGAAATTTCACTGGCAACACTGGTTGTATGTATGTATAACACCGACGATAACACCGAATGTAGATATGACGGCGAATATTACGCCCAGCACACATTCACGAACACTAGTGAATTCGCCTGCCTGTCAAGCATTTGACAATTGTATATGGCCCTTTATGTTTATGGAGTTTATGTTAGCCATAAACATTAGTATACATTGTTTTAGAGACTTTTTTAAAAAAGGTATTTGGATGCTGAAGGCAAAGAACTGGCAAGAAGAACAAACATTAAAAGAACATTGTGGGAGTCAATGATAATTCTCTTCGTTAAGGCCGTGATTCACTATCCTACGCAATCGTACGATTCATTCACATGAAAATCTGACTGAATTCTATCCGACCTAAAAAAAATGTCTGCAAAATCTGCTGTCAATGCCACACTATCCCACAAAAAAGATGCAAACTCAAATGACTCAGCTACTTTACAAGAAAATGCAACTCTGATCGCATAGAATCTATCATTTTATAAACATTTTCATAAACATTTGCAAGTCGGACAAACTTGTCAAAAATATCTGTCAATCAATTCAATTTTATGCCACACTGTCATACATTATGAGCACACACGATTTTTTTTTGACATATTTTGCGCCTAGAAAGGATAGTGAATACCAGCCATAGTATACAACTAGTATGCCGACTCTTTGACAGTTACATAACTCAATTGTCAGTGGAACCTTATTTATGTTTGTATTAGTAAGATTTTTTTAAATGTATTGGTGTATAAAACTATTTCCACCACTGAACATAGTTGCATAAAATCGCCACATTCTATGGCAAAAAAATTTTTTCTAAAATAAAATTTTATTAGTTCAATAAATTTTCAATTGATTAAATGCATTTATAAACTTTTAAAAACAATGCTTGTAAAATTTTTATTCTGCAATATCGGTAAATTTTTAAATAATTTATGATTTAAAATATTATTTTCATACCACAAAATACTCTGCTGGCTTTAATAATATTAACAACAGAAAAAAATTAATGTCAAATAAATTTATTTAAATATTTTTAGTTTGTGAAAAATAAAAACATTTTGCAAAAGTAAATGAGCAAAATGTATTGGAAAAAATTATTAATTATATGTTTGTGTCATAAAATTAAACAAAAAGTGTTATATTGTGATAAATTTTAAATTGAAAAATTTGAAGTTTTGGTTTGTTTTTGTTGTTTTGATGTGTGTTGAATTCACACAGAACCTATATGTGTGGGGTGAACTATAAAATTGAGAACGCTCTCTCGAGTTGGCATACTAGTTCTATACTATGATACCAGCCTTTAAAAATCATTGGAATTCATTTAAACCCCCATTTTGTATGTTACTGGGCAATACACTCACAATTTTTCACTTACACATTTACAGTTTTCTACTTTCAGACCAACTTTCAGCTAGCTTTCAATGAAAATTTCAAGAAAGCGATTTCATGAAAGTAAATGACAATAACTAATCAGTGTTGCCAATTGAAATTTTTTTTTGGCGTATATATAAAGAATTTTAATATATTTTTTCAACTAAATATTAAGAACAAAATGATTCTAATTAAAATTTATAAATATCATGAAAACTAATAAAAAATATTATTTTGAACGAATGCCTGAAGTTTTGGTGATTAATTGGCTCGGCAGCTCTGAAACTTGAAATAAGCAAAACAGTAAAAGATAAAGAGAAATTTTGGATAGAAGTTTTCACTTTCATGTAAATTTTCATGAAGTTTTTTAATTTTTTGTGAAAGTTGTGGTGATAATACGTATACAGATATTTCATGAAAGTTCTTTCATGTGTAAATGCAGCGTTTTACAAACGGAATGAAAAAACTCAACATTTCCCCATCTTTTTAAAAGTTGATTAAAAATATTTTTAAAATAGAAAAGCAAAACAGTCAGAAATTATTTATATGTATGTACTACCAACAGTGTGACCATATTAGCTTTTTTCGAGCTAACTTTAGCTTTATTTTTTCATGTTCAGCTTAAAATATTTGATTTAGCTTTTCGCCTTTTTTTTTTAGCTTTTTTCAAAAATACATTTAGCCTTTTTCCAGCTTTTACTTTAATTTGAATTTCGTGTATTTAAAAAATTTTCAATCCTGAAGACGTACCACAAAGGAGTTACAAAAATTCGAAAGAAAAATACAAAATCCGTTTGTATGAAAATCCGTTTCATAAACCCTTTATTACCATGTTTTATTTTTTATAACTTAGGCCGTAACTTTTTTATAAAATAAAAAGTAGACCATAAGCTTAAATAAATAGAAATTAAAAATAAAATAATGGATGGCCGAATAACTTACAATAATATACAAATAAATTTATGTGTGGTAGCCATATAAAGTACAATAATAATCACCCCTATCGTGAAATTTTTTTTTACTTTTCGAGTATTAGCGATCATGAAAAACTCGCATGAAAAAATCAATTCAAAGGAGAAAAATAACGTGAAAAAATGATCGCGGGGAAAACTCCCCTTATCGTGAACAATTTTTTCCCTCGTAATTTTTTCACTTTTCCCTTTGAATTTCTCACTTACTTTTTGCTAGGGAACAAAACATTTATGTAAGTATTTCGAATATTAAAGTTTATAAAATTAATTTTAAGGTAAATTTCTGTTAAAAAAGGCACAAACTTTTATATTTATTACTCAAAAAAGTCAAAACAACAGGACGATTGCCGGAGGATTTGTGAAGCGAAACAGCTAGAACTTATTTATATGTATGTACTACCAACAGTGTGACCATATTAGTTTTTTTCGAGCTAAGTTTAGCTTAATTTTTTCATGTTCAGCTTAAAATATTTGATTTAGCTTTTCGCCATTTTTTAGCTTTTTTTTCAAAAATACCTTTTGCTTATTCCAGCTTTTACTTTAATTTCAATTTCGTGTAATTAATTTATGTATAAAAACAAATATATTTATGTGTGGTAGCCATATAAAGTACAATAATAATCACCCCTATCGTGAACAATTTTTCCCTCGTAATTTTTTCCCTTTTCGAGTATTTGCGGTCATGAAAAACTCCCATGAAAAAATTAAAGGAGAATAATAACGTGAAAAAATGATAGCGGGGAAACTTCCCCTTATCGTGAACAATTTTTCCCTCGTAATTTTTTCACTTTTCCCTTTGAATTTCTCACTTAATTTTTGCTAGGGATCAAAACATTTATGTAAGTAATTCGAATATTAAAGTTTCTAAAATGAATTTTAAGGTCAATTTCCGTTAAGAAAAGGCAGAAACTTTTATGTTTAATGCTCAAAAAAGGCAAAACAACAGGACGGTTGCCGGAGGATTTGTGAAACTTTCCAAAGACGTGGTTAGAAATTATTTTACTACATAAAAGTGCAATAAGCTAATGTTGCAATCAAACTATCACTCCAATACAATATATTTTACATTGTTTTGTTAACTTTTCTTTAAAATATACGTGTATAATTTTGAACAAAAATTTCCTTGATTTTGAATGTTTTATAATCTTTCTTCTTTTTTGCATTCACTGAGAACTAAAAGCGCGAAAATTGGCCACCGGTGTTTCACGATAGCATTTTTCCCTTCGAGGGGAATAAATATTTCATGGGAACAAAAATTCAACTTGATATTTACGATAGGGGCGAATAGTATTATAATAAGTATAAAGTAAAATAATAATATGGCAAAGCAGTAACTATCGTTGTTCCAAATTTGATCTATATGAATAACAGTGTCGCCAGAGGGGGAAAAAAATAGTTAAGACTTCATTTTAAAAAAGTACTTTTTTAATTTTTTCTTATTTAAATAAACCAAAAATATATTTTTATATAATAATAACATTTAACCTGCTACCTCGTAGGCGTCTCCCTTTCTTTCGGGGACATATTTATGTATATGCCAAAGCTTATGTTTCTTGGTTTTCACAATTAAGTACCATAATTTTTTATCTTCTAGGTTCTTATTTACTCAGAATCCTGTACCTATAACTTTATGTTTCTAAGTTCAATATTATATATAGAAAATTAAAAAATGATCACATGTAGAACGTAAAAATAAAATTATAATATTTAATTTTCCGCATTTCTTCATTTTGATACATTTTTTTCTCCTCATTGAACGATCAAAACTTTCAATTTTTAGTGGGAGTCCATAAATTAATACGTACATGGCAATGAATGGTGAAAAATGTTTTGTTAAAAAAGTACCAGAAATAGGTAAGATTTTCACCTCTTCAACGCTCGAATTCATACTAAATTCATAGTTGTATTTTTTAAATAAGTTACGAATGTAACATAATTTTCATTCCAGTGTTTATTGGTTTAAAAGATAGATGGGGTGACAAAAAAGTTCCAATATAAAGAATTTAACTGTGTACTTCCCAAAATGGCCGAATTTCAAAAAAGTACCACCAACCTGCCCGCTTATTGTTTTAATGACCAGCGAATAGAGTTAATATTTCTTGTAACTATTTTATTTAAGGAGATAAGAGGTCCAAATTTTTAGCTGTAGGCGTTTCGGCTGTGCTATAATAAATAATTCAGCCAGTTAGTCCGTAATGGTACCATTTTTTATATAGATATATGTAAATACTACACTATTTAGTCTATGAAAAATATCGAAATAATTAAAATTTACTATTAGAAATCTATCAAAATAAACTTAGCTTTATTTTTTGGCTTACAATTTCCGTCTTTAGCTCTATTTCAAACTTGATTTTGCTTTATATTATTTTAAAATCTGGTCACACTGACTGCCAATAATAGCTAAGATAAAATGTCCTCCCTAAAGTATGCTACAAAATCTAATTTTAAACACAAAGGAAAAAGAAATTATAATATTACATGCAAACGAAAATGTTAACACGCTTGAACTAATTATCAAAAAAAAAAAAAACGTGTTCGAAACACTTAGAAAAGAAGATAATTTAAGGCTCCTACCTAATTGACCTTGTGATTTAAGTAGTTAAAATGATTACAATATTAAATAATAAAAAAAATAAAGCGTTATTAATTTAATGAATAAAATGAATCTGCTTTATACATATTGAAAGCTAAAGCAAAAATAATTTCATTAGCTAAGTAAAAGTTAATTCTATTAAGGAGCCTAACTTTATGCTCTACTTTTTTTTTAATATTTTTGCATTTCACTTAAGTTCACAGCAAATTAACGTTATTACCACTGTTGCCACTTTTTATAAAAACCTTCCGTCAAATTGCACTTTAAAATCTTCGTGATTTTTTATTTAGCAAGGACTTGATTTCACTGCACATATACTACAAATCTGTCATTAGCGGTTTTCACTCTTGGTAGCAAAATTTTCTTGTAGACCTTGTTAATCTTATTAATGTAGTTAACGTACTAACATTTACAACACCACAACAACAAAATGTATTTTACTTTAATTTACCGAGTACCATATATAGCTGAGATGAAATACTGGTTGAGTACCATTTAAAACTCACGATTGATTACTGGTAGTTACCAAAATACTAAGGAGCGGATTTCGAGCTTCTAGGAGGAGTTGGTTAACCAATAATTTCGCTCCTATTTTGTGTAATTCCATGGTATATATATATAACAACAAAAATAATCCAAAAACTATTTTAACTATGGAAAAATACAAAATATTTGTCTCTCTTTTCTTTACAAAGGGTGATTTATCGTGAGGTTTGATTTTTTTAATTTAATAAGATAAAAACATTTATTTTTTGATTTGTATTTTTTTAATCAAAAATTACACTTATTTTTTTAATTTTATTTATTTTTGAACAAAAGTAACAGTTAATTTTTTTTTTTTTTTTTTTTTTTTTTTTTTTTTTTTTTTGAACAATAATAACAGTTATTTTTTGATTTTTATTTTGTTCATTAAAAAATAACAGTCATTTTATGTTTATTTTTATTTTTTGAACAATAATAACAGTTATTTTTTGCTTTGTATTTATTTGAACAAAAACAACAATTATTTTTTGATTTTTATTTTTTCGAGTAAAACTAAAAGTTATTCTTTAAAGAAATGTACGTGTTATAATTATTTAATTGATTTTTGATATTTATTTTAATGCGCATAAGAAATCCCAATGATGATCACACATTTAAATAAATATTTATAGTCAACTCAATAGTTATAACACGTACATTTCGTTAGAGAATTACTTTTATTTTTGCCCGAAAAAATAAAAATCGAAAAATAAGTGTTATTTTTGTTCAAAAAATAAAAATCAAAAAATAACTGTTATTATTGTTCAAAAAAATAAAAATAAAAAATAACTGTTATTTTTTACCGAAAAAATAAAAAAATAACTGTTATTTTTGATCAAAAAAATCAAAAAATAACTGTTATTTTTGATCGAAAAATAAAAATCATAATATTTTATCATAAAAAAGCTCATAAGGATCAAAATGGTATAGTTGAATCCGTTTTCCGGCATTTACTTCTATATGCTTTTTTGTTTTAAAATTTCAAAATAACTGTTATTTTCGGTCCCTGGGTTTTTCATCTCAAACTGCTTCTAGGTTAGTTATTCCTTTTTTCATAAAAGTCAGATGAAAACAGTTATTTTTGATTTGTATTTTTTCAATCAAAAATTACACTTAGTTTTCTATTTTTATTTTTTTTTGAACAAAAGTAACAGTTAATTTTTGATTTTTTTTTTTTTGAACAAAAGTACCTAACAGTTAATTTTTGATTTTTATTTTTTTTTTTTGAACAAAAATAAGAGTTATTTTTTTATTTTTATTTTTTCGATCAAAAATAACAGTTATATTTTTATTTTTTTTGTTATATTTATATTTTTATTTATTTTTTCAATTGACTTAATATTTATTTTAATGCGCATAAGAAATCCCAATGATGAGCCCACATTTAAATAAATATTTATCGTCAACTCAATAGTTATAACACGTACATTTCGTTAGAGAATTACTTTTATTTTTGCCCGAAAAAATAAAAATCGAAAAATAATTGTTATTTTTGTTCAAAAAAATAAAAAAATAACTGTTATTACTGTTCAAAAAATAAAAATCAAAAATAACTGTTATTTTTGACCGAAAAAATAAAAAAAATAACTGTTATTTTTGCTCAAATTAATAAAAATCAAAAAATAACTGCTACTTTTGTCCAAAAAAATTAAAAACAAAAAATAACTGTTATTTTTGATTGCAAAATAAAAATCATAATATTTTATCATAGAAAAGTTCATAAGGATCAATATGGTATAGTTAATCCGTTTTCCGGCATTTACTTATTTATATATGCTTTTTTGTTTTAAAATTTCAAAATAACTGTTATTTTCGGTCCCTGGTTTTTTCATCTCAAACTGCCTTGGCATTTTTATTCAGCATCGTTTGCCAAGTCATACTGGAAAGACTCACACCACAACAGCGTCTCCAAATTGTTCAGCTATATTACGAAAATCCGCGTCCTGTGAGAAATGTTTTTCGAAGAACTTACGGGGCGCATAATCCACCTACTGAAAACACTATTGACACCATTCGCAAATTTGAGTACCGGCTTACATTAGTGGATGATTCTCGACCGGTTAGACCACATCCAGCACGTAGTGAAGTGAATGTAGCAGCTGTAGCTGAGAGTGTACGGGAAGACCGTAACGAATTGGTTCGTCGTCGTTCCCCGCAGCTTGTCTTTTTGTATTCGACAACTTGGCGTATTTTAAGTGAGCTGTGGTTTTAACAAGTAGACGCATCGAGCCATAAAGCGCGTAAAACAATGACCTTGTTAAGAATTTAATTTGGCGAGCATGAAGTTTCACGTTTTTCTGTGGTAAATTGGTCACCTAGATCGTGCGATATCACACCTTTGGATTTTTTTCTCCGGGGATATGTAAAGTCTGAGGTCTTCAGGAACAAGCCAGCTACGATTGATGCTTTGGAAGCCATCATTACCCGTGATATTCGCGAGATACCAGTCGCTATGCTCAAACGAGTCGCCCACAATTGGACCTTCCGAATGGACCGCCTCAGAAGTAGTCATGGCAAACATTAACATGATATCATTTTCAAACCGTAAATGCCATAACTTGTTCTTTTAACCGATAATAAAAAATTTCAAGTTCAATTTCAAAGTTATGTGTTTTATTTTACCTCACGATGAATCACCCGATATAACCTTGCTCATAATAAGCCATCAACTTTCAGTTAAGAATTATGAAATAACTAAAAGTTTAATCATACATCCATCGTTGTCATTCTTTTATATAATTTTTGCATCAAAGCAGCTTGATTTCAAAACGTCACATATTAAAGTAATTTAATTCCGAAATGATACATTAGAACGTATGTGTGTATGTACGTATGTATGATGAAAATATGAGCAACTATTTAATTCATCTACAGTTACAGTTGAATAATGTGAAAGTTTTGCGTTTTTATTTTTATTACATATTATTATTGTTTGCATTAAGCAGGAAAATTACGATTGGCAGAGTTGAAATAGTTGTTATGACAACTAAAGATTATAATATAGTTTTATGCGCAGTTTGCATAATAATTTTCGTAGCATAAATTCAGGCAATGTTAACAATAATTGTTTTATGAAAAAATATTAAAGATATTGCAGAAAATATTTTTGTTATAACGAGATACACAAAAAAAAAAAAAAAAAATGAAGATGTTCGTTAAAACTTTTTACTAATTTTCAATTGTTTTTTCCATATTTCTTTATTAATTAAATCTTCATGAAATATAAACTAACAAGAACACTGTGCTAGAATTTGACACTTTTTTCAGTCAAGCGGGGCAGCCGGCGTAAACCTAATTCGAGTGCGCTGAATCCAATGGTGCTAACCGTTTGTTTAGGTTAGCTTTTGATTTTGAGATAACTATACCGTTATTTCGAAAATTTGCGTAACTCAAAAACAATTTAGTTTATTGAATAAACTAAAAAACCCAATTTCCGCCATAAAATTACCTTTAAGTAATGCGCAGTGGTTTTATAAACATATTTTTTTTTTGTAAAAAAATTTATTTTTTTTCAGCAAAATTTCAAAATTTTTGTTTTTTAAAAATTCACATTTTTCATAATTCTACACGAATAGAAAACAAAGTTATTAAAATCTGTCCACCACTTTTAATTTTATTTACAAAAGACGAAAAGTTTTAATTAAATTTAAGAATTTCATTAAACCGAAATATTTGTATGGAACCCCCTTAATGGATGAAGGCAAAGGGCAAGTATGGCTTGAAATGTTAAGGACACAAAACAAAGGGGGGGTCGGTAACACAATTTATCCCCCTAGCGGCGACACCTAGGCAGTTATGGGACTTTTTCTTTAATATATTTCTAGTCTGTATTGAAAATTGTGTATGGGAGCCCCCTTAAGGAATGGATACAGCGGGAAGGTATGTTAGAAACAAATGATGAGGATGAAAAATAAAGTGGGATTGGTCATACCCATATATGGGCATCCTAAGCCCTAAAGGGGCCAAATTTTAGAATTTTATTAAACCGCCATATTTTTATGGAAGCGCCCCTAATGGATGACGATAAGGGTCGAATATGTTTTGAGAAAATGTTAAGGACAAACAACTAATGGAGGTCGGTCATACGTTTAATCTCCATATATATTTTATCCCCTAATATATGTATATGAATTATATGCTTCATATATTTTGAAGAAAAAGTCCCATAATTGCCTAGGAGTCGTACCAAGGTTAAATCGGGTGTCCGACTTCCATTAGTTTTTCGTCCTTAGCAGTTTCTCACACATAATGGTTCTTTATTTCGACGCCTTAGGGGGCTTCCGGAATCCCGTATAAAAAACTTGTAGTGGGGAATGTTAGAAAAGATAAACTCACTGATTTTTGTTGGTATTTTGTTTAAGCCCTGATATCGTTGCAAATAAGACTTTTTGGGTGTTTGTAATTCTCATTTCCTCTATAGTTTTATTTACTGATATCTTTGGCTTTTCTAAAAAAAAAATTTGGGAAAATATTTCCTGGTGATCTGGCTTAAGCAGCTAATGAAATGCGAAACTAGCTTATCCTCCAACAATCGGTAAGCTTTGCTTTTTTTAAATTTTATTGCAAACAAAGAATATCAATAAGGTTATGCAAGCCGTATTCATTCTATCGAAGCTACTTGTTTCGATTTTTGTTTGTAATTTTGCTTCGAATGTGTAAATTGGGGCACAGCTATGTGTAATTTCTGAGTTATTCATTGGCAACACTGGTCAATATACATATGTTTATTTAATTTTATTTAAACTTCTGAAAACCGAACTATAATAAGGACATTCATACCAATTTATTTAATTAGTAAATTGCCCTTGAGTAGAGAGAGAGAGGGAGAGAAAAAACTGACACATATTGTAAAATACACAGGCACATAAATTTACAACTCTTCAACCCCCACCAGATGATGAGTAAGAGAAGCGAAGGCGAAAATAAAGTTTATTTAAAACTAATTAAAAATAATTTCATAGCGAAATTTATTTCAATTACTGCTTATTAAGCAAGTTTAATTGTATTTAAGTATTTATTATGTGTGTAAAATACTGATGGCAGTTTTAGTAATGTAAAATCTTTTTTCAATTATTGTTTTTTCTTATGTATGTTGTTTAAGCACTTTTTAAGTATTTTTAAAAGCTTTAATTGCCTTAAACGATTTTTTTTTAGTAAATTATTGATTAAAAGATTTTATATTTAAATTTTTAAGGATATTCAAAAATAAATCTATTCTTTTGTATTAAAATTTCCATTCCATTGCCTTTATTTCTGTATTATGAAAAAGTCGAAAAATTTATGTTAAAATATTTTTTTTCCACAACATTAACACGCCTTTCAAGTGTTTGTGGTGTGTAACATACTTTTCAAGAGCCTTTTGATATAAAAGTTTCTATAGCATATTTTTTGGCTTCATAAACATGTGAGAGTTGCACAATCTGTTGCAAAAAAAGTTTTTTATTACTTATTTTCTTCAAAAATGTAAAGTTTTGTTAAAAAAAAAAATTAAACATCATGTGGGCTTGTAACAAATAAAAACGGAAAATTTACAAGAGATTTGTTCATATGCTAAATAAGAAGTTATTTGTATATAAAAAAAGGAATTGAAATACAATATTTTAAGCACAATACAATATGTATTTGTAGCACTTATCCATATTAAAATCCATAGAATTTATTAATGACGAGCACGTCTTCAAGGCTTAGTTGGGTTAGGTAGAAATGGCAATGAGTACTCATCTGCTACACGAAGATCCAGTGATTCGTTAAAATTCCATGAAATTTAACAACACGGAACTCCCACCGTAGAACCAACCAACATTTTTAATGAAGTTTAAAATGAACTCCGGTTCAACGTCAGATAAATCGTACAATCCATCTAAAGTGGCGGCTAGTCGCCTACTCATCAATGCAGGTCAGCGAGAAAGGACACTAGTCATCGCAGCTTCGGCAGTAACAAAACTCCGGTTCAACGTCAGAGAAATCGTACAATCCATCTAAAGGCCCAACCATAATATGCATAGCCTTGCTTAACCTACTGTCAAAAATTTACAAAATAGTCTCTCAAATGTATTTAAAAAAACAAAAACAAAATAAAAAACATTTGATTCCGTACGGAATGTGCGATCAGTTTCGCACTTTGCTTAAGCAAATGACAATTTCATAAAACTTAACAAAACGTTTCCTTAAGTTCAATATGGTTTGCCTCATATGATTTACATGTATTCGCACATTTGTTGAAGCCAACTTAAGCACATTATGGTTAGGCCTTAAAGTGGCGGCTAGTCGCCTACTCATCAATGCAGGTCAGCGAGAAAGGACATTTTAGTCATCGCAGCTTCGGCAGTAACAAAACTCCGGTTCAACGTCAGAGAAATCGTACAATCCATTTAAAGTGGCGGCTAGTCGCCTACTCATCAATGCAAGACAGCGTGTTTTGTGTTTTCCTTCACATTTTAGTGATCGCAGCTTCGGCAGTGACAAAATTATACCTATTAGACAATGTAAGGGAAACATATCTTGTAGATCCCGCTGAGATATAGGGATCATCTTAAGTATAATTCAGGTTTTGGTGTTACCTTCTCCGGGGGCATAACCGGGTGCAGCCTGGGATTAGGCAAAAATCCAAAATTTTCGGATCCAAAGATTTCACGATCTCTTGCGGTCGCGGCTGTCTAGAGATGCTATCTGGTACCACGTGAGTCAATGGACCCGGTGGTACAGCACCGGACTAACTATTGTTTGCAGCCTCCCTAAGTATGATTCTTGCAGAAAATGTTTTTTGTCTTTAAGGAAGATTGTCTTTGCGGAAGTTTAACTTTTCTGGTAATTAGTAATTAGAACGAAGGCCTACTTTCGGGGATCACGTGGTGCCTGTTTTATAAAACCCAAGTCGTAGGAAGGAATATCCCGAAAATCCCACTAAAGGGCTGATTTCTTACCACTTGTGGCAGAGTTCGGACTGAGAGAAGACAATCCCTATGTGCTGTTGCTACTCAACAGCTGCTGCTTGAATATTTACAAAAGCAGCGGATGTTTCCTAACCAAGAAGCGAGTGTATCATCTTGCCGAATTATGCACTCAAATTGCTATCTGGGAGTGCTGGTTGCTTTCACACTAAGAGGTGGTTGGTAACCGCATTGTTTGTCATTAAGGCTGGGTTTTTCAGATCTCAGTTAAACTAGGTTTTGTTAATCTGAAAACAGATTACCATGTTTGTATACGAAATTCTGACGGAGCAGATTAGTTTTGCTTAAAATGTAGGTCTTTAATGAAATAATAAAAAAATCACATTTCGCCGGAAAAATCTGAGTTTCAGACTACGTTAAACTAAGTTAAGGCTTAATCTTCATCTTGAAAACCCGGCCTCAGTGGATAATACCCACAATGGAATGGTTCTACTTGGCAGGTATACATGCGAATTTTTTTTACATCCCTCGTAGTCATCGTACCATGATTTACTACCATGCTCTACATCAGCTGTGCGGAGCCACAATTTTCTGTTAATGCTGTAATCAGTGTTCGCGTCCCATTCGTCCTTCGAACTACCGATATTCGGGCTTGACCGACTTTACTCTTCTACTTCTTTTTGAATGTGGTGCTATACCAATACAATTTTTGTTTTTTGAAAAGCCGCCCTTTTAGAGAGGCAAAAGGGGAAAATTCTTATAACCGAAACTTCTAATTATTGACTTCTGATAGTATTAGAATAAAAATCGATAAATTATGTGAAGGGCTTAGAAACGCAGGACTGGTTTATCTAGTTGTCTTATCAATTCCAAATTCATTTATACTTTAAACAAAATTTAATGTAATTTTTCTTTGCAATAACATTTTGATTTTTTAATAAATAATTAATACACAAAATTTTGGTTTAATATCTAAAAGAAAACATCCTTTCATTATAAAATATTTAAGTTTAAATTAATAATTTAGCAAACATTAACATTATTTAAGACAATGAGGTGTTAAGTTACCACAAAAAATCTTTAAAACAAAATCTTCAATCACCAAGTTTCGAAAGAAAACAGGACAACCAGTTGTTGAAAGAGCAAGTAACAAAAATTAATAAGATGGAAATTAAGTTTTACTCAAGGGAATTATTAAAAGAACAACAGTTTTTTTTTTTTATGTAACCCATTTTTCGCCGCACCAACTAAACTGACAATATAATAACGAAATAAGATTTTAAGTAACTGACAGAAGAAAAAACAGTACAACAACAAAAATAGTAAAAGTGCTGGTGATTATAATCACCGGTCGGCGAAAAATGGGTTAAGCTCAATTACGAAACATTGCAAACTAAAATATGTAAAAAAAAAATGAAAAAAAGGGTCAAATGAGTGTAATTTAAAAAACTAAAATGTTAAAATGATACCATCAGAGTACTCTCATGCTAAAACGAGATACTGAGAAGTTTGGGCAACAGAGTTGAAAAATTGAGCACTATAGTGTTTAAAGTACCAAAAAAAATTTTAGATAAAAAACTAATAATAAAAAGAAAATAAACTTTGATATTAACTTCCCAGACCGTAATTTCCCAAAGCCCTCATTTAAATTACCTAACCTTATAAGGCGGTTTACTACTATATGACAAAAACAAAATGGGTAAGGGTTTCGAAATTGGCCGCAAAAATAAACACTTGCGTTGCATTTATTTCGGCGACATTTTACATCTATATAAGTTAAAGTTGGTGGATGAAATAATAGACTTAAAGGTTCCATTATTGCAAATATAAAAGTCCATTACCGACCGCTCAAGAATGGAATTGCAACGACACGCCTTCCAAGAACAACGTATGAAAATCGGTACTGATGGAGAGAACTGGTTGATTCCCAATGTCCCTTAAGATAAAAGTTTTTTATCAATTAAAAAAATGGCTTAAAAAGTATTTAAATTTAATTAATGTGGTAATTGAATCAATTATTTGTTTAGTTGAAAGAAAATTAAAAATATAATTTTGATTTAATTCATATTTAAGTTGTTTTGAAATCAATTTTTAATAAAAATATTAATTAAATATCAAAAAATATTAATTGAATTTTTCGTTTAAAATAAACTTATTTAAACTGGTAGAATTGTTGTTGGGAATTGTCAATATTTAATTAAATAAATTAACACATTGTTTAAAATCCCAAAGTTTTTTGATAATTTTTAAATTTAGGCGATTATAGACAATTTTTCATTTTTTCTGTGTAGACACATCCAGTTTGACTCGTCAAGTCTTGAGTTTTTAGGGCAGATGGGAAAAGAGAATGGAAAGGCATAACAGTCAGTTTTATTTATTTTTTTGTTTTCGTATGTGGTATTCACACACTTCAGGTTTTTGCCGTCCAGTCTTGAATTTTTAGAAGGAAGAGAGAGAGAGAGAGGAGGAGAAGAAAAGACAATGCTTAATAAGAGAGGTTACATCACGAAACAATTAATTGTTCATAGTTATGCTCAGTTCTCTGCTTCAGTTGATATTATGAATGCATATGAATAGAATTTGTTTGCTTTAGCAAACTGATTGACATCGGTAAATCAAATCCCCGACTCAAAAGAACTTAACATATGCACATATGGAGTTTAAAAAAAATGATGAAATTACAAGTATGTATGTCAAATTCTTCCAATTGACAATTCTTAGGTAAGATTTTTCCATCCCTGTTTTTACTATTCGTACAAATACTACACCTCATAGTACACTCTCCATATTAACCTAATTAACTAAATAAAAAGTTTAGTATTTCGTATGGCACGAAGACTGACTGACAGTAAAGCAACAATTTTAAAGTACGCTCGATTTAAAGAAAATGTGCAATATACTCAATGGTCTACTCACATTTCAAAGAGTTTATTAGTGTAAAGGGACCATATTAAAATAAAAGAAATGAAAATAAAACAAAAAGCTAGTATTACCCCCTTTTCTATTGCAAAATTAATAAATAAGTAAAAAGTTTTAGAATTTAAAGAACTGAAACTTTTTACAATTATCATAGCAAACAAACATAAAAGTGGAAATGAGAATAGGATAAAAAGAAAGACGTAAATATGATGTCTTTTAATAAGTCAAGGTTCACACTATGAAAGTTTTCTTTTAAAGAGTTTATTGGTGCGAGGTGAGGGAAAAAAAACTTGGGTATAGACGTTCCTGTACTTGGAAATTCTCGTATGTTTTTTTTTATTTTTTTTTTTTTTTTTTATTTGTAAATATCAACCTAAAGTTAGACGTGATATTTACACTTTTTCTTTTACCGGTTAAAAACTGTTTATTAACTTAGAAATATTAAAAACAGAATAATTATGTTGACAAACTTGACAAACATAATTTTTAACCGGATTTTTTTTTTATTAAAATTGAAATGATAGCTGAATTTTTAGACACCTTTTATCTATCAACAGCTGCTTCCGTCGCATAGTAAATATTTTCTGGCCAAATGCCATGTCAAATGAACACTAATGCCCTGGGTGCAGAAAAACACCAGTTGAGTCTGAAATCAGAAATCGGCGATGGCGATTGGTAACGTCCTACGCAGACCACAAGCCGACATTATCAGATACGTTCATGTGCCCAGTACAGCCGTTTAGACGGAATTTATACAACGGAAATGGCGATAAATTTAGCATGTATTATGAAGACCTCAACATTACAAAATAAGCACTTGATGGGAAACCCCAAGGCAACCACAGTTAAGGTCGGTCAAGTTACATCTGGTGTTGAAAATTAGACATCGTAGCAGCAAAAGTTAACAAGACGTGGAACGAGCTTTATTTTGAAGCAGTAGATAAGCAAGAATGTAACACAACCATCGATGCTCCTTTTAGGAAGAACAGAATTTTATATACATATACATACATACATATTTATATTCTTTCAAGAAATATACGACGTAAACACATCACTAATGAAATGTATTTAGTTTGCTGTTTCTGATGTAACCTGTAGCCCGTTTCTGTATTTCTCGCATCGTAAAATTTCCCTCATGAAACAAGTGAATTATGACAAAAACAGTGCAATATAAAACAAAAAAAAGGTTTTCTCACATAAGTGTTTCTGTATTTTTACTTTGCGAGAATTATCTGTCATTTAAATAATTTTCCAGCAATTATTGGAAGGATGTGAGAAAAAATGTTTCTGTAACAATATTTTGCAAAAAGTTTCTCACAAGAACTGTCGAAATAAGTCATATTTGAAATTGATGCGAGAAAAAAAAATTTTTAAAAAATGGAGCCCAAATTATGTTTGTATTATGTACACAAGAATGTGTATTATTTTTTTTTATTTGAAAAGAAAGAATTTGAATGATGAAAATAAGTATATAAAACACAATTGTTATATTTTGTTATTTTAATTTTTTAGCCTTTCATTGTGCTTGTTTTATGCAGGGCTGCCAGATAAATTTGTGAAAAAAACGTTAATATCCTAAGAAAAAATAAAAAAATCGTCTATTTTGTTCGGACAATTTAAAATGAAATTTGACGAATTTTGTTCGATTTTTATCATATAATCACAAATTTTTATCATATAAACACATAATCCAAAAAAAAAAACATTAAGTTCATGGGTAAAATACATATTTTATACATACATAAGCTTGAGGTCTATTTAAAAAAAATTATTTATTTTATTTTTCCTTAATCCGATAACAGTTTAAAATTTCAGATTATTATTTTTCCCTGCAGAAATCTCACAAAGGAGTGACAAAATATCATATTGAAATAAAATAAACACTTTTGGACAAAATAAAAGGCAAACATTTCCTAAAGTGCATTGACTGAAAAATGGGGTAATAGTTTAAACTTTTGATCACACAAACAAATTTATTAAATAATCCAAGCAAATAAAAATTAAACAGTTTTCGTTCGAAATTTTGCTTTTGCCGATACATTTTTTAATCTGCCTTGTTTTTAAAGATATCGGTTTTTTGTGGTGCCTAATACACAAACATATAAAACTATTTAAAATTGTTTTATTTCGAAGACTGAATCGTCACTAGAAAAAAATCAGCAAATTGTCACTTTGCCAATTTTGGAACAAAAAAAATGGTCAAAATGTCGATAAATCTTTAAATCTGGCAGTCTTATTTTTATTATATATATTTCTTTCGTGGACGTTTGGCTTTCATTTGACACTTAATTACTGGAAGTATTCCAGTTAAAACAAAATCTGTGTTGTCTGTTCCCGCATTTAAATACAGAAACACTTGTTTCTCACAAATCGAGAAACGATGGAATTTTTTGTTTCACACTTAATGTGAGAAATTTTGCGATGCCAGAAATACAGAAACGAGCTACTGTTTAACTAACACACAAACATAAAAATTCGAGGCTTGTATTAAATGTCTCATGACTGGCTTTTCGTATTGCTGGTTAAATACACTTTCTTTTGTACCGATTCTTTTAAACAATCACTCAGCAAGTGGAAAACGGTCTGATATTCATTCAGTATATATTTTTCTTCTATAGGATTCCAATATTTCCAAAACACTCTTCATCAAGTTTAAAAAAAAAACCCAGACCCCTTTTGACATCCGAATTTCAGTTTTACTTTTCTACAAAAACGTTGAGTCTTAAAGAACACGTAAATTGCCTTCTTCGTAAGTTGCAAAACAAAACTAACAAAACATATTGATCTGAGATTTTGTGTTATGTATACCATCTGTTAAAAAAAAAACAATTTAGCACTTTTGTGATTTATACTCAGACTGTTTCCTTGATCCATTTCAACAGATCAAATTCCATAAGTTCGTAAGCTTATATCAGACATTTCAAAATCAAGATCTCAGAATGTTAATTATGAATATCTCTTTAAACGTTTTTGTTGCCGGATACTTCCGGAGAGTTAACAGAAGTTCAAGAATTTTTGTAGTTTGCAGTTTATCGTCCAAATTGTAGCTTAACATAAATACTATAATTGCACAAATAAATAGCATGTTATTTGTAATAAAATTGTACGTTTTTTTTCTTCATGTACACATTCTCGGAAATAAATGCTTTCATTTTTTAAAATGTTTACCCTGCAATTAGAAATCCTTCACGTGAAAAACTGAAGGGCCTTAATTGAATTTTTTTTTTTTTTTTTGAAATAAGTGGTTATATTTAAACAAGTGGATAGATTTTGTTAAAGCATCTGGTACACATAAATATGAAGATCAGGTAGTTGGGATTAAATTTTAAATTTAGGGGCCCGTAAACCCCTGATACATGCTAAATTCTAACGATTTTTTTCTATGATATAAACATTTTTTTAAGGTCATTTTATTTTTTTTAAATGCCAAGTGCAAAATGAAAATTTGCAGCTAAATAAAAATTTTTAATGCTAAATTTAGCTGCAAAAATGCCAAAATGGACACACTGATGATGACATTTTTATTAAAGTATACATAGAAAAAAATTTTGACCCGTTTAAAGTATCAATCAAAAATAAAATCCGTTTTAATTAAAAATGTAGGCCTTAATTATGTAAAACGCAACGCAACGCCAATAATTACATTGAAAGCATTGTAAGGGCTAATGAGAAACAAGTATCAAAAGTCAAATTTACAATTTTTTAAATAAGGCCCTTAAAAAAGGTATTTTTACTACCTTTTTCATTTGGTAGTTAGTTGATATAAACACTAATGCATTGTTCGTATTTGTCGGTTAATATTTAACAATAACCATTAGATGAAAGTAAATTTCTAATGCAAGCAACAATAACAATTTTGTTGTTCTTGTCATTATAAATTGTTTTTTTTTTAATGTTATTGTTCTAATTCAATGTCTAAGTAGGACGAACAGCAGCAGCAAAACCTGAGAGAAAAATACTAGAACATTTTATAAATATTATAGATTTTCACAGGATGTGAACGTCAAAGTGTGCCAAAGGAACTCTTAATGAAGAATAGTGGATGGAAATGGAATAAAAAGTGGGTTAAAATAATATGGCAATTTAAATATTATGAACGGCACTTAAATTTTGTGGTTAGAAAAGAAAATTGTTATTTATATTTACTTAATATTGTGTTTTTTTTTTTAAAGTGAAATATTTCATTCCTTGCTAAATGAATCGGAAGTTATCAATTTTAGAACCTGATGTTTGGAATGTATGTATGTTTTTTTTTTGGCTGTTAATGTATTTGTATTTATATATAAAATATGAAAAGGCCAAGAAAAAAATACAAAAATTGCAACGCTAGAACTTCATAATATGGACGCTAGGGCAATTTAAAAGCAAAATTTTAAAAAGTTGCTGGAACTAAAATTGCAAGTCTGGACGATGACTAAGCGCACATTTATGCGTTACGAAATAAGATACACGGAGGTTCAGTAAGAACAGTGAACGAATTCTTAACAAATATAAAAAATATAAAACAATTGCAGAGTCCTGACATTCCCTTACTACGAAGCAGGTTTGTAAAGGGTACTTTACAAGATCACACAATTCTTACGTATTTTGTAGAAAATACAACCCTGCCATAATAAGTTGTTATAGTTTTTCGAAAAATTCCAATAACAATCATTACATCAGAGATGCATTTTCGTCAAAATACGTACGATTGGTGTGGTCGTGTAAACTACACTTAAAGAGCATATTAAAGAATAACGGTAACAACGAAACATTTAGTGTGTAAAGCTGATCGTTGCATTTACCATTTTCTATATATGAGCTGAATAATGTGTTTACTGCGTCAAAAATGTATTGCTTCAGAGTAGGCACTCGCCATATAAAATTCACCAGCGTTGAAAAAAACTGCAATAAAAGTTGAAAAAAACTGCCATTTCTTCCACTTTTTCATTTGTTATTGGCAAAAAAACTCTTGGCTTTACATCTGACTCTTTAAATGTAAAAAGACGCTGTCAAACCAACTGAAAAGCGAAAAGTTTTGCACAAATTTTCGTTTTTTTTGTTCGACAGTTTTTGGTAAGGATTGAAGTTTTTTAAACCCTGAAATTCACGTCTTCCGTAAGCGAGATGGTAAGCGAAATTTTTCGTTTCTCTCTAACAAACCTGTTTCGCTGGAAGCTTCATTTTTACGTTTCTCTCTAACAAACCTGTTTCGCTGGAAACTTAATTTTTCATTGGATTGTATGTATAAAATAAATATATTTTTTCAGCCCAATTATGAATAAAAATTCACCGGTAGTTTTTCCCTTCTATAATTTTTCTTTTTTAAATTCCATTGTAAAAATCGGAAAAGGGAACAAACTCCCGGGGAATTTTTATTCATAATTGGCCTGATTATATACATTGTATATACCCTCTCCACGTGTGGTGAAGGGTATAAAACTTGGCTTTATAATGTTTTGGCAAGTTTGTTTTTGACATAGGATGGAAAAGTTTAATGATGACCACTTTTTTAATTTAATGATAATGATCCGCTATTCTTTATGTTAGGAGCAAACGGCCGCAATAAGAAATTTCCATCTGGCTCTGTGTTGAATAGTCCTTACAGCATCATCCCACGTGAATGGTGATGTGGTTCGCTGTTTCAGTGGTAATATCCGCCATTTGGTTTTAGGGCGACCACTTCGCCGAGTGCCAATGTGTTGTATGTCCATGCGGGAAAATTGTGACAATTGTTCTAAAAGTACTTTTCCCCGTGACCAGTGAGCACGATGTTATAATAAAAGAGAACGAATTGTGATAGGTGCAATTAAGACATATCACCTGTGGGACCAGATCCAAAAAAATTTTGCAGCTAAATCTGGCATTAGACATGGCCAATAAATGCTAAAAATTATATTAAAAAATGCCAAAAATAATGCAAACATTTTTTTTTGATTTTTGTTAAAAATTTATTGCCAGTATGAAATTTTATTTATTTTTTTTTTTTTTATTATTCCTAAATATATTTTTTAGACTTATTTTTTAACGAAATTGAAATAAATGGTTGTATTTACACAACTCGGTAGATTTTGGTTAATCACCATATAAATAAAATACGAGTATGTAGCACAGGTAGTTGAGATTCAATTTTAAGTTTAGGGGGGCGGGGGTAGGACTGAAAACACATAATACATGCAAAATTTAAACGATTTTATCTTTATACTATATAAATTTTTTTAGAAAATTTTATTTCTTATAGCTCAAGAAAAGTTGAAGTCTTACAATTATTATTTTTAAATTTTCATAATTATTTGAAAAAAATTTATTACATTTACACTATAGAATTTGAATCTAAATGCAAAGTGAAACTTCTTTGCACTTTTTATCAAGGGGATTATAATATTAACAATATCAAAACGAGGGCATTTCTAATATTCCCTCAATATTTTATTTTTTTAACACGACTGGTAAAATGCTTTTTAACATTAGAATTATCCATTTTTCATACGAAATTTAATTTTGGGTAGAACTTCAAGTATTTTTAGTCAAAATTTATTATAATTGTTAAAAAAATGTAAGTAAAATCAATAAAACTATTTTCAAAATAATGCTAAAAAAAAGCTAAAAACATTTTCTAAAAATGCTTAATAAAATGCCAAGTGATAAATGAAAACTTTGCAGCTAAATAAAAATAATGCTAAATTTAGCTGCAAAAATGCCAAAATGGCCACACTGCATATCACTTAACTGGTGATAATCCAAAGGAAAGGTAATTAACACAAAACTAGTCATGTGACTGGATTTTGTGCGGGTAGTATCTGATTGTATCTTGTTCTATATATGAACCCAATCTATAATATTAACATCGTTCACTCGGGACAATATTTTCGACAGGCATTATTTTAACCGAAATTGAAAGTGTCCTTTTAGGCTATTTCAGTTATCTGTTACAAAGTGTCAAAAAGGTTCCAATTAACCCCCTCCTAGAACATCGCCATGTTAAAGTGACAAGTCCACTTTATATAAACTGTTAGAACTAGAACCGGTTCTTTTAACGATAGTTTTCTCTGACCTTTATGTGTGACCAATTCATTCAAACTTCCTCCGTATGACGTCTGCAAAAGGTCGATGTTCAGAGCTGCCGTTTTTGGTTATTTCTAACCAAAATTGGTAATTTTTTTTCTCAATGTGGTGATGTGAATATATTTTTCATTTTGGTTACTTTTTTCTAAAATAATAGTACGTATGAATATGGTTTCCTTGCAATTTACGTTTTTAAAATTTTTAACGTTTTTATGTACATTGGGGGTTATCGCGTATTTCAATTCGAAGGAAATTATTAACGACTTTAAATATTGTGTACTTTGCACAACGACTTTCTTATTAACTATTTGTTTAAAACTTTATCGAATACCAAAAATCCCTTTAAAAACAGCTACTAGATATTTTTTTAAATTTGTCTTAAAATAAAATTACCAAATGTGATTTTTGTATTAGAAACGGCCATGTTCTGAATTGCGATGCGAAAATCAATGCGATGCGCAAATGAAATGCGATGCGAAAGAAAATTGGTATTCTGTTAGACTTTCGCAATCGCATTCGCAATTTATTTCAAATTGTGGCAACGCTGCTCAAATAAATGTCAGTGTCAACAAAAGTCAAATTAAAATTAAAAAAATTGTTTGTGTTTGGCTGTGAAAATTGTTTATAAAATTTATTTAGGACATTCTGAAAGAAAAAAAAATAATAAAAATTGATTCTGTGGCATGTGCGTTGTGTGTTCAAATGGCGTCTTGCCAATTGGCTGTGCTTATTCATAAATTCTATCATTATTTCAAATTGACGCGGTTTGATGGTCTTATTGCTTGCTTCCCTGAATTAAATAATAAATGTATGATGAATAAATAAATAAAATATTATCTTTCACTTACATGTTTGTACTTTGCGAATGCTATTTTGTTGTCGAATAAATTTTGCGAATTTGACATTTGTTTTCGCAATGTAGAATACCGACTTGCCACCTTTTCGCATTTGAAATTCGATTAAAAAAAACTTTGCGAATATCGCAATACAGAATAGCAATTGTTCGCATTTATGTGTTTTCGCATCGCATTGATTATTGCATCGCAATTCAGAATAAGCTTTCTGAAATTGATATCAAATAAAGTTTTAATCGATGGCGATTTTCAATTCATTTTTTTAAAAGACTTTAAATGAATAGTTTTTTCTGATTTTAAGAGTAGTAAAGATAAGTGGTATTTAAATTAAAAATTGCACAATATCACGCGGGATCGATTTCAGAACATGACTGCAAAAGTACACAAGAGTAGTTTTAGTGTTCTAAATATTCATTATTTCCAGTAGTATATTTTAATATATTGAAATACACATAGGAATTTTATAGATTTTTAAAAAATAAATAATCTATAATTTTAGAATTTTGGAATTTACTGTAATAAAATGGCGTGAATTTAAAAAAATTGTATTGTTACTTTATATAACCTGTCGGTATGTATGTATATTTACTTAATGTTCTTTTTTTTTTGCAGTATTTTTAATTTATAGAAAAGAAAACCTTTGACGACATTCGCCAAACGTAAATTTCCATTAGCAAGAGGATTAAAAAATCGCAACATTTGACAGCCCTGGGAAAACCATTAAATTTTTCCATTTCTGTTATTTATAACTGTGAAGTACAAATTTCGTTTATTGTAAAGGAAATATTCCAAAAAAAATTCAATTTATTAACTTTCAATAAACTGATCATTGTATTGAAATTTGACGGGCTTAATTAACTCTTATAAAATTTAAATATTTTTTATGAAAAATTTATCTCAAATAAAAACTTTTAATATAAGTTTCTCGTTATTTTTTTAATATGTACAAGAATTACATTTCTTGTTTTGTTTTCTTAAGATATGTTCAGATTATGTGTATTTGTCAGGTGGAATGTCAATTTCCTACACGCATGTAATTTCATGTGTATGTCAAAATTTTAGTAATACATTTCCATGTTCAACTATTGGTATGTATAGTACATTTAACATAACCTATCAAGAAAAACAATCTTAAAACAGCTGAGTGGTTATATGTCCAAAAATTAATAATTATTTGTGTAATTTTTATTTTTTTGTTATTTAGTTACTATTATTATTTATATTTGATAAAATGTCAATTAATTTTCGCCGCCACAAACAATTTTGTTATTACGAACCAGCTGATGTCAGATGCTTTGTCACTTGAATATAGAACTCGTTCTAAATCAAAAAAGTGTCATATGTACTGTACACAGAAAAATAACACATGATAGTGTTTGGAGGTTTTCAGACGATATGTACAAATTAAACATGGGAAAAAGTGGCAATCCACATGACAAATACACATAATGT
The DNA here is from genome assembly GCA_943735925.1 of Pollenia amentaria. Taxonomy (NCBI): domain Eukaryota; kingdom Metazoa; phylum Arthropoda; class Insecta; order Diptera; family Polleniidae; genus Pollenia; species Pollenia amentaria. The sequence continues at coordinate 17,137,344 of OX031008.1, read as the reverse complement.
GAACATAAATTTAATTTGTGATTAATATTTTCCTATTAATTTTAATGTTTTTCAATTAACAAAATGCATTTCTAATTTGCTTATATTTTTTTTTACATTTGGCAACTTTTCAAAAATTTTGGTTGTAAAAATTTTGTTAGTCGTGTCAGCACTGTCGATGTTACTAATAGTCTCTGGTCTAAAGCATCTGATTTTGACGCTCTTTGTTCTTTATGAACTTTTATTAAATTAAGGTTTTGTATTATGTAAAGTTTATAAATAAAGGATATATGCAGGGCTGCCAGAATTGACGGTTTATCGTCATTTTGACGATTTTTGGTTCAGAAATTAGCAAAGTGCCGATTTGCTGATTTTTTTCTAAAAAGTGACGATTTTATTCAGTCTTCAAAATAAGACAATTTTAAATCTTTTGATGTTTGTTATTAGACAGCACAGAAAAATAATTTATGTTCTTTTCCATAAAAAATTTTATGGGCAAAATCTAAATTTTGAGGCAATTAAATTTAAGTAAAAACTCGTACCAAAACCTTGATTTTGAGATTGAGAGTTCACTCGTGTGGGGGAGCGGGTGAAGTTATGAACTGATTTGGCTCATTTTCAACATTTAAATACTTACTCTATATATAAAACATTTTTAAGCCAAATTTTATCATCCTAGCTTATTTGGGTGCCATGGTGCCAAAACTATAATTTCGTGAAGAAAGAATATTTCAGGTAAAAAAGAAAATATAAGAATAAATTTAAAGAAGATTTAAAAAAAGTTAAGGTTTACAGGTGAAAATGAGAGATTTATTGGGATAAATTACAGGCAGTCGTGATTTTTTGTTCATATCTTAGGCATTTTTAGACCGATCTGTCTGAAATATAATAGCACACTATTCTTTACTATATCCAATATAAATGTATAGCAATGTTTATATTCGAGTCTTCGGAAATCCCATTTCAACAAACACATGGTTCGATTAACATCTTTAAACCAACTTTGTTATTCATAAGGACTCAAAATATACTTTATAGGGCCTAACATTAGTATTGCAGCAATTACAAAAGGAATTACAAACTTAGATAAAAACGAACTTGTATATATACCCTCGGTCGTGAACGGTATTTAAAATTTTTTATAAAAAGGCCCGATTGAAAGTATCTTTTATTCTTAAGACTTGGAAAAAAAACCTTAGATTATTATAATATAGTAATTTAAGGTTTACAAAACCAATTTTTTATGAAAATTTTCCTTAACAAACGTTTGTTAAATTTAACAAACAATTTCATAAACATACGGTGATATATGTATGTATATCATATGTTTTTGTTTGCTTGTTTTTAAATAAAAACCGAACAAACTTTGTTTAAAATCTAAATTGAAATTGTCCGATTTTTTGGACGATTTTTTAAACAGAAAAAGACGATTTTTTTATTATTTCTCAGGAAATTTACGATTTTTTCACAATTTTATCTGGCAGAATTTAATATATGGGAATTTTTTCTTTTTCATAAATAATTTTTAATTATATCAATAATTTTTTCTATAGCTTCAATGTTAACCAAAGGTTTGCTTAAAAAAGTATGTAAAATATTGAGGGAATGAGGGACTATTAAAAAAAAAAAAAACCAAAAAAAAAGGTTTATAAATTGAAATACAACTCATAGAAACATATTCGAAAAAATGATTAATACAAAGGATATATTTATATATGAATATGAATTTACGGCATAAGCAACATTTAGTAAAAGTCTGTAGTTTTCTGGTTTTACACCTTGTGTTTCACAACCATAAAGAAGGATTGGCTTGGCTTAACGCAGGTATTGTAAATTTATAATATCAGATCACGGGACAAGTCACTGGACATCCATGTATTTCTTAAGGAGCACATGGCCTTACAGAAAAGTACACAGAAAAAATTCTGGTAAATTTTTTTTCAATTAAACCATTAATAAAAAATAAAATCTGTTTTAATTAAAAATTTAATCAATTAAATTAAACGTTTACTTATCTCAATAACATTACTGCAGAAAATGTTGTTCGTATCAAAAAATATTTAATTGATACTGTAAGGGCTATTATTACAACTTGCCGATAGCTAAAGGTAGGATTTTGTCCCACGTATAAAAAGTTTTTCATTATTACAACTTTGCTTTAAACTAAATTGACCACCAATACGTTAAAGGCAAGTTCATTCTACCAGGTAGGTTAAAGTTAAGTTGAAATAATAAATAACTTGTTATGCGTCCGACAAAATCCTACCTTTTACGAACGACAAGTTGTAATAATGGCCCTTAATCTGTTTACTGGTGCAAATTTAATTAATTTTTTAATTAATATCACAAATTTTTTAATTCAAATCAATATGTATTTTTTTTCTGTGTAACCAATAAAGATTAAACATCTTCTATGACTACTTCGTTTAATACAGGAGCATTGGTATTGGTAGTATTAATTCTCATAATCTTTGTTTTTCTTGTATTGATTGTTGTCCAACCTTCAAAGCGTTTTAATAAAGTACTTGTTATTTTCTTGTAAGTGGTCAAAACTAGAGGCAAGTAGCCATAGGTCGTTAAGTTTAGTATTTTGAATTGAAAAATCTTTTATTAAAAAAAACTTAGCCAACATTTTATAAATCTATTTATATTGGGTCTAGCCTAATATTCTATACTACTAGATACATTTATAAATGTATGTACATATCGTCATATAAAATGTAGACGGGCCTATTAACATTTTAAAATGAAATTTTCAGGAGAGATAAAAATCTTAATAAAAAGCCAACTATTGTGATTATAACAACAATTTTTTCTGGTTAATATCGTAAGAAAATTATGAATTAATGATACAATTCTGAAAAAACTATTTTTGTCATCACAACAGCTCACGTTTTATTAAGTTTCTTATCGCTTCTGAAAAATTTAAAAACATGGTGATAGGCCCTTTTGCATTTTATTGGACGATATGTATTAACCATTCATAATATAATAAAATTATGCCACAAAAGCAAAACAATAGTAAGGAGATTACTGAAAGGAAAAACAAAAACATGGCATTAAATTATTTCCTGAAGGCAACGACAATATTCTAGCAGAATTTAGGCCATAATTTATCGCAAAATATGTATGTATCTCTTACCTGTTCATAACTGTGGATATTTGTACAATGTATTTAAGTGTACATACATTAAATACGCTTTGCTGTATTAGCAATAAATCTCTGTCAAGTTAACAAAGAAATTGTTAAAATACTTTTAGATTTAAGCTGAGGTCTGTAAGAAAAAGAGAAAAAAAAGGGATTTGTATAAATAGAACAATTATTAACACTAGAACCGCCCGGTGTTCGAAATTCGACCACTTGACATTTATAGTTGAAAATATCGTTATACAAATGTAAGAATGTATAGTTTGAATATGTTAGGTTCTTTCTTTAAATTAAGGCTTTTGAAATTAAAAAAAAAATTAGAAATGAAATTTCATATTTCCTTTTATTTGTTACTTTTGTTTCGCTATAAAATCCTAAAAAACTATAATTATTTCAAATATATGACTACAACCATCGACTATAGTCGTTGTTATATATGTATGTCCCATATGCTCCATTAAATTTTACTATTGCCTCATCGACCCCCAAATGGCTGAGATATTAGCTGAAAATCTCGACTGCCTCTAATTTTACCCATAAATCCCTTTTTGTTTTTTTCTTTTTTTTTGGTATTTCTGGAGAACGGCAAGAGCCAAAGTTTACAAATTAGTTAACAGCATTCAATACTCTTGATCGGCCAAATGTGGGAGGGATTGGAGAAGTCGGCGTGATATATAATATAAATTATATGACACGACGGTTATTGTTCGTCGAATCGACGAAGCTCATTTACACTTTATCATATTGCCTCGTCGACCCCCAAATGACTGAGATATGAGCTGAAAATCTCGACTGCTTCTAATTTTACCCATAAATCCCTTTTTGTTTTTTTCTCTTTTTTTGGTATTTCTGGAGAACGGCAAGAGCCAAAGTTTACAAATTAGGTAACAGCATTCAATACTCTTGATCGGCCAAATGTGGGAGGGATTGGAGAAGTAATTTATATTATATGCCACGCCCTAGACGGTTACTGTTCGTCGAATCGACGAAGCTCATTTACACTTTATCATATAACTTTTTTATGTGTGTTCAAATAACGCTCTTTTCTCCACAACGTTAGCTGATGACGAAAGCTTTAACTTTAAAACTGAGTTAAAATTCGTATCAAAATTTTAGAGAGCAAAAAAACTTTTATTTTTTAGGCTGCATTTAATTTTTAAGAAATTGCTTAACTAAAAATTTTTTGTTGATAGTTTTCTTCTTTAAAAATCGTTTCGTTAGAATTTTTTTTTTTAGATCGTCGATTCGACGAAGAGTAACATCAATGTACTAAAATAAAGAGTAACCTTTCAGGGTTAAGATTCGTCAGAGCCAAATATAGCACTCTTATTGGTTTCAAATCAATTTTGACGAATTTTTCATTATGTTTTGACAGTTGTTTAAGCCAGCTTACGCATACTATGGTTGGGCATTTAAGCAAATTTATTTTGCCAAATATAAATTTTTTTCCATAAGGAAAACGCGCTTCTGCAAAAGCTGTTTACGATCTAAGCCCTTCATTAACAAAAATGATTATGAAAGTTGCCTTTGGTCCACGAAAACGAAAAAAAGTCAAATTTGTATGTATTTACATTTGCAACAAGTTTTTAACTTTATTAGCAACATTGAATTCAAAATTGTTTTCGTTAAAAAAATTCAACGCACAACATAATTTTGTTGCTGACAGTACAACTCAGAATGCAAATTTTACATTTGGTTGTCGATGTTCGATAGAAGCGAAAACCGTTTGTCGATTGAAACTCATAGTAGTTTGGGGCCAATGTAATACTAACAACAGCCACTGATTTGTGCCCCACTATGGCTCAGATACAAAATTGTAAAATTTAAAAAAAAAAAAAATTCTCAATGCTCCTATGATGCTCCCAGACGGGTCAACTATATTTTTACTTACCCGCTATTTCTAACCCTTAAGGGGGCTCCCATGAATCGATCTAATGGTGTCCGTCCGTCCAGCTGGCTGTCCATGTAAACCTTATGCGCAAATTTAGAGATAATTCGATGAAATTTTGTACTCGGCTCTAATTGCTACAGGGACCTAATGAAAATGGTCCAAATCGGTCCATAATTCAAGATAGCCCTCATACAAGCTTTTTCCCGAGATAGAGTTTTTGTACCAGTATACCATCTCATTATGTTGGTATTTAGATCAAAATTAGGCCAAATTTATTTAATTGCAATCTAAATCATCTAACCAAATTTTATTGGAATCGGTCCATATTTGAACGTATCTCCATAGTACTCCCGAAAAAAGCTTTTAATGCCATAACTTCCTTATAAATGTTGGTTTTAACATAATAATTAAAAATTGGCGACAATAACTTTTACGATGGCTTCTATGTCATGATAAAATGTTGTGCTGGTAGGCCCTAAACTAACCATAGGTCCCAAATAAACCCCCATCCTAAAACCACTTAAAGATACACAAATCTCATATAGATCAAGATTTCTAAATAATATTCGTTACATGGAACTTTTTCGTGAATCTTAACCTCATAACATAATTTTGCTCTGGCAGGTCCATAATTACCCATAGGTACCTAAGGGTATCATATGGCTAAGCAAATACTACTTTCTTACTTGTTATATACACAAATGTGTTTTTATTTCTGACAACGAATATTCGTTGCAAAAAATCCGTCATTCGTCCCAATCATGTGTATACGGTAGACCCTCTCAGTTTTTATACTTTTTTCGAAATTCCTTCATGAACATCGAGTTTCTTTATCTACTATAAAAAACCAAGAACTTTAGTGTATAACACTTAAATATTGATGAATGGGAAGTGGTCTCTCAAATCGTTTTTTCATTTTTTTAGGCACCTTTTTTTTCAAAAAATGAAAAAATCTTGATTTAGTAATTTGCCTCAAACTCAAGCAGTTCTGAATGGATTTGAACATCATTTCATGCATTAGAAAGCTTATTAAATTTCCTAAATGTTTCTTAAAGCAACATTGCCATTTTTTTCGATGGTTTTTTATTCATAGCACTACAAATTCAGATTTTCAAATACAAACTTAACATTTTTTTTAATTTTTGCTTACCTTTTCATATATAAAAATTTAACGAGGCAAAACTTTTATATTCTGTAAATGCACTAAAAGAAAATCCCTTTTTTCTCCTACAACCAAAAACTTTTCCCTACACTTATCCCTACGTTAAAAATTTATTGTTTTTAGCAAATGTTAACATGTTGTAAATATTATAATTAAAGCATTTATTAACAACAAGAAAACAGAAACCATAATAAATATGTACATAAGAGCGTACCACTTTACAACCAAAAAAAAGTGCGCCGTGCACCCTAACATAAAGTATTTTTGTACAGCGGTTTTGAAAAGAAAATCTTTAATTTATATATCTTTGGCATTTACAGACGGATTTTAAAGTATTATATATATATTAGTTTTTGTCTTGAGATGATTGGTTTTCCACAGTTTTATAAGACTTTGAATTACATCATCAAATTTCGTGAAGATCGGTCCATAATTTACCATAGGCCCCATAGAAATCACACTCTCGGAAAATACTTTAGTACGCCTAAAAACGTTTGACATATCATAATTTAAGGTCCGACAATAAATGCCAAAGATATAATGAAAAATTTAAGAAGACGACCTCTACGTTCGGAAAACAAATTCTTTTTTGTTCGAAATCGCCTTGCAAAAATACTTTATATTACATATAATACTTTATATACTTTATATTACATATAAGGTATCAGTTTCAAAAATAACACTGTGCGACAAATTTAAATTTTTTTCTTTTTGGTCTTTAATCTAGATGATTGATTTCTCAGTTCCTCATCTTTTGTAATTTTTAAAGGACTTAATATTTTTCAAGAATACTTATTTTAAAAAATTTTTTATTTTTATTTTTTGTTTAATATACATATGTAAGTGAGTGGCGGTGAGTGTTAAACGCCAAACCCCTCTGAAGAGATTGTATGGTTGTAATCGAAACTAGTCGGGGCAACCTGTCCTTGAAAGCCTTGGTTCGAATTCCAGCTCAGTCAAGAATGAAAATTTATCAATTAATTTTAATTAATTTGATGTTGTAAAATTCCTTCATAAAAGTAATTTAATGAAAATTAAATTCAATGCACTTAAGCCTGATAAAAATATCGAAATTTGGATTAAAAACCATCAACAGTTCAATAAAATAACCACAATACTAATTATTATACATAAGTATCTAATATTTTTTAGAGAACTCGATACCAAATTAAAGGGAAGGCTCCGTAGAATTTAAAAAAAATATTAACTTCAATTCCATGAACAAATACATAAAAAAAATTTCCTTTTAAAAATACGACTATATCCTACAAAATTTTCATTAAAACTTTTTTAAAAATTCGAAATTGTATTATCTTATTTCTCTTATGGTGTTTACTTTTCTACAAAAAAAATCCACCTTGTTAAAAGGCAGATGTATAAAATGTCTTGCCGACCCTGTAATAATGCAATTTTTTATTTGACGAGAACAAAACACAAAATTGGACCGCCCTGTTTTTAACAGCTGACAAACAAATATGTACATAAATTAAAAAGTTTGTTCTTCGAAATATAAAAAAAATATACATAAACCAAAAATTGTTAATAGATTGATATTAAATAAATAAATAAATGAACAAAGTGAATGACGGAATTCCAATTTCTTGAGTTTGTCAGATTACTGATTTATTAACACAAGTTTTTCAGATTTCTTGACTTGACGTTTTTTTTCAAAAACAATTTAATCGAATCCACTTAAATTTTATATCGCTGACAACCTATCATTAATAATATACAGCTTTCTTATGTTTTTACTATTAAATAATTGAAAAGATGACTATTAAAATTTTAGATCTTTACTGTCCTGATTAGAGGCGATTTTTCCCCAACTTCGTCTGGTAACCCTATATATAAACAGTAGCCATCTTTTTACAGGGCATTATAAACACCGTCGATTAATAAGGGGCGCAAAGTGCAATGCCTTATGCCATTAGTAAGGGTGCATTTTTTAGAATAACACAAGCCACCCTTTTAGAGAGCGAATCATTTTTAAGAAATGCATTTTTTTAAATAAAATGTCACATTTTTTGTAGAAAAGAAAACACCATTAGTTTAGAAGGTGTATTTATTTTTTTTTGGGTACAAAATTAATTTCTATGCAAAATTTTTATTCAGAGCGAATATTAAGTTCCTTAATATTCGCATAAATTTTAGCGAATGTGAGTGCGAATGTAAATAGCAGAAATAAGCGAATTGTTCGCAAATGTGAACACGAATATTCGCCACCCTACTATTATATACGTACATGCACCCAGAGAAAAACTATGTTTAAATTTGGTCACCTCCAACAAAACTATTTTTAAAAAGAATTGCAAACATATTATGTTTAAATTTAACCATATTATTGTCACCGACAAACATATTATTGTTAAATTAGTCCTACATCAAGAAGGCACAACCATATTATGGTTGCCTCCAAACATCTTTTGGTTGGTAATAACTAAAATATGTTTAACATTTATAATAGCATGGTTGATTTTCAACCAAAGCATGTTGCTCTTAGAAAAGAGGAAAATACTATTGTTAATTTAAAAACAAATTATTGTCCTATTTAACCATAACATGTTTAGAGGCAACCATAATATGGTAGTGGCTTCTTGATAGAGGACAAATTTAACAATTATATGTTTTTAGGTGACAATAATATGGTTAAATTTAAACATAATATGTTTAAAATTTTGTCTAAAAATAGTTTTGTTGGAGGTGACCATATCTAAACATATTTTTTCTCTGCGTGTGGCTTTGGCACTTGTTGAAAATTACCAGGATGTTAGGACTCATACTTTGAATAGGGTTTCTGTTAAAAAAAATACTACATTTGTACTTAAATGATATTGTACATGAAAGATTTTAATTTTTAAATGAAAATAATACGAATATTAAAGCATTTTTAATCGATACATTGAAAATGGGATAATATTTTGCAAATTCCCTACATTTGTCTTAAACAAAAAAAAACCGGCCTTTTTTCCTACGCTTAAAATTTTCCGAAAAAATCCCTCAAAAAGGGAAAATTCTCTACTGTTGGCATCACTGTGTGTGTACCACAACCGTAAAGGGCTTCTTATTGTACAAGAAAAATATCACTTTTACAAAAATTTTTCTCACCTCCAAAAGAACAAACACAATTTTTTTAAATTACAAGCTTTCAGTAAATTACTTTTGCTTTGATCAAGCAATATTATAAAAAATAAGACCGGTATCAAAAGAATTATTTTCATTAAATAAATAATTTCTTTTAATAAGAACAAATACTCCCATTATTGCCTCCTTTATGATAGAATAAAAGCATCAAAGGTGATGGCTGCTAAATTAGCTTGTCAAACATAAAAATTCCGTTTTTCAGTTCCGTTTATTCAATGAATTTCTTTACTCAGTAATTTAGATTTATCCTCAAAATTCCTTAAACAAAGTCAACAATTATAACCACATTGCGGTTTAAATTTAATTTATTTGTGTTCACTTATATTTTCTGACTTTTATTGTGTTCATTGATAAGGTTTTATTGACAAAAAAGAAAAAAAAAATACACTGAAAACCGAATACTGCTATCGTACCTTTTATTTTGCTTCCATTGTATAGAAAATGAATTCTGTTTTTTTTCTAGTTTTTTATTGTTAAGAAATACAATAAATTTTGTGTAGGAAAAATTAGTGCTCGTATTAAGGAAAATTGTATAACAATAACGTTTAATTTTCAATGGGATATACGCAGCAGCTCGCTTTCATCTATTGACTAGTTAAAAATAGAAAAAGGTTGTCCTGGTTTTAAGGAAATTGGTATGAAACTATTAAAAATTAAGAAAAACAACATAATTTTGACCTGTTAAAGTGGATTCCACCAAGACCACACATGGGATGAGAACGAGGTTATTATAGATTTTTGTAAGATGTATCAGGGGTTTTTTAAAGGCGAAATTGACAGCTGATTTGACAGTTTTTGGTTTTGTTTTTAGGTTTGGCAAATCATCATTTTTTTTTTAATATTCCTACGCGAAGCTCTTCGTTTGTCTGCAGGAGACCAAAGTCTTTGGCGGGAATCGAACCTGCAACCCCGGCACTGATAGACTGGCTCACTACCAGCTAGCCTACCGGGGCACCCATAATGAAGGAGAAGAGATACTGCAGAGTAGACACTCAATTCGATGCCACATTTTGTGTATTATTAAGTTTATTTTCATGCTTAAAAATTTAAATAAGACGCGAATTCTATTTCCCATATTCAATTTTTTTTTAGTTATTTAGTTAAATACACCCAGAGAAAAACTATGTTTAAATTTGGTCACCCCCAACAAAACTATTTTTAAAGAGAATTGCAAACATATTATGTTTAAATTTAACCTTATTGTTGTCACCGACAAACATATTATTGTTAAATTAGTCCTACATCAAGAAGGCACAACCATATTATGGTTGCCTCCAAACATCTTTTGGTTGGTAATAACTAAAATATGTTTTTTTAATATTCCTACGCGAAGCTCTTTGCTTGTCTGCATGAGACCAAAGTCTTTGGCGGGAATCGAACCCGCAACCCCGGCACTGATAGACTAGCTCACTACCAGCTAGCCTACCGGGGCACCCATAATGAAGGAGAAGAGATACTGCAGAGGAGACACTGCAGCACTTATTTGATCAGAAGAGCGAGAAAAGTCTACGTGAACGAGAACCGTGATTAGGAGAATTTTCGTCCGGCATTGGCAGGATGAAAACTTAGGAACAAGATTAAAATGTGATTAACTATAATTAGTTCATACAATATATAAAAATTTGAATAATAAATATAAGAACCAAATCATAATGAAGAGACGTAAGCCAGAGCAAAGTTTGCTAATTGCTAAAATATTTTTTTAAAATCATAGATCAATTTCGTATGGGCAGTTTGTTTAGTAAAGAAATACACTTACTTTTGCTTAAATGGATATCAATTAACAAAATTGCAGCATTTTGAGTGAATATAACTCTAGAGTCATTGTTTGGTAGGCCGGTAGAATCGTTGGTTCATGTCTCTGGCTTTACAAATAACGGCGGTCCACCCGTTACAGTCAACGCTGAGCGGTTTGGAGAAAGGCTTACTAAGTTCTTAGATTTTAAATTAGCTGGCGGTAATCCTGCTGACATCTGCTTACAACAGGATGTAGCCATATGCTATGCAGCAAAAGCTGCAAAAGTGTCTTCATAACGGATGGTTAAATTTTAAGGGCCGATGATGAATGTGAACCACACCTAACCGTCAAGTTTTTTTTCTGCATTTCATTTGATATTTCTCAATTTCAGACCAACTCAATTTAAACCATGGAAAGATACTCAATCGAGCAACACGTTAAAGTTATTCAGGCTTATTATGAAAATGGGCGTTTAAATCAAAATGCATATCGTGAAAATCATCTCCAGTGATGAGGCACAATTTCACCTCAGTGGAATCGTCAATAAGCAGCATTGCCGCATTTGGGCTAATGATAATCCAAGAGTGATTGTCGAAAAACCAATGCACCCACAAAGAGTGACTGTTTGGTGCGGTTTATGGGCTGGCGGCATCATCGGGCCGTATTTTTTTTAAAAATGAGGCCGGCCAGGCAGTTACTGTGAATGGTGTTCACTATCGTGAGATGATAACGAACTGATAACGATATGTGGTTTCAACAGGACGGTGCCACTTGCCACACAGCTAACGAAATAACATATTTTTTCTCTGCGTGTACTAAATATTCAAAGTAGAATGATTACGAAAACCATATCGGGCATGCTGCTGGTGTCTTATCATTGAGAGTTCTTCTGTAAACCATAGATGGGGGTTGTGCACTAATTTTGCAGTTTCAACTTACAGTTGAGTGATGAATTGAAAATAAGCAGCCTCGCTAAACATGAGTGATAGTGATGTTAAAAATGTTGCACTCAAAAAACAAATAGTTTGATTTAAGAAAAAGCAATCATCAGTGTATTGCAACTTTATTGATCTTCCACTCATTTGAGTGCAACTTAAAGTTTTGCACTAAATTTACAAACAAAAAACTTGTTTTTTTCATGATTAAAGCATGAGATGTTCCGTTATTGACATGTTGTTTAATTTCCTATCTTATGCATATCATAACAAGAATCAAAAATTATGCTCATACAATATTACATTTTTCAAATTTTAGTGAGTCTATTTATATGCGGCTGTTTTGATTGCAAGTACAAATTTTGCACTATTTGTTAAAGAAATTTTCATAGAAAATTCGTTTCATAAACCTGCTTTAAACCTAAAATATTTTTTTATGAACATGGAGGTAATTCCTTTTAAGTCGACTTAATTTGTATTATATAAGAATAATAATCTTACACAGAAAAATTATTAGCTTCTGCTAAAACCAAGTTAAACTGAAAATTCTAGGATTTCTACAGCTATTCATTTACATAGGAGGAGTTCCATAACAAAACGATATTATTTATTTTAACAATCTGTTGCTTAATAGTTGTTGTTTTTGTTGCTGTTAAATACCCATAAAAGCGCAACAACTTCATTTTTATGGTAGTAAGGCATTAGAATTTCATTTCTTTTAATATTTACATTATTTTTGCAAATATTTTTTTATGTAACCGCCCACAAGGGGCGAAAAATGGTATTTTACGATTTAAATTTTAGGTTTTTTAACTTTCGCCGACATTAAAAGATGTATTTGCTAAACAAAAGTATGGGAAAACTTAAAAAAAATCAATTTTTCAGAGTTAGGATTAGTTCTTTGGGGGAAATAACTTTTAAGAAGCAATATTGGCTTTAAAAATGTAATGTCCGGCTATATTGTCAAAATACCTATATGTGCGCCACAACGAGCGTTCATTTAAACGATGAAGTATTCCATAAATAATGGCATGGCTCGTACTTTAATTTGCAATAAAAATAATTTTCATAACTAAACCCACAAATAAAACGCAATAAATAAAAAATTTAAATTTTAGTATTCATGTAGAATTAAATTTATGAAGAAAAAAACAACTAAAAATTAAAAAAAACTTGTTATGGAACTCCTCATATGAGCATATGATACTAAAGGGGAGTTTTATACAATATAAACAAGACAATTTACAAAATTATTAGTTGTCATGTTACTATTTTTTTTAATTTTTTTTTTTTTTTTTTTTTTTTTTTTGTTAAGTACTTAAGCATAATCTTAAAGAATGTCTGTTGAAAAAAAAAGAAATATTTTCTTTAATATTTATATGATATTTATGCTAATAAATTAGCTCAGTTCTTTAAAATGTCAGCAAGAATAAATAACCCAGCAAAACTTCTCTTAACAATTAATGTCTATTATAAAGAGAAATTTCGTTTAGCACTACTTACCTTTCAGCTACAATTACTTATTATTTTCTACAAGGGATGCCCCCATATGAACGCATTTAAATTTTACTTAAGAGCACCTTTTTTGTTAGTAAAAACATTTACATGAAGTGCTGATTCACACACGCTTCAGGTTTTAGACGTCAAGTCTTGAGTTTTTAGGAAAATAATTGTCATTCTCGTTTTTCTTCTCTTTTAAAAGATCAAGACTTGACGGCTAAAGCCTACAGTGTGTGATCTGAAACTATGACAGACCACATTTTACTACACTATTATAATTCGTTACAGTTTAAGGCGTACAAATATTCTTTTCCGAGAAAGGGGTTTATATAAGGCCTTTTGTAAATTATGTACCGAGCTTTACCAAATATGGTGAGGTTTTCTCTAGCCTTATGAAACTATAACAGACCAAATTTTATTTCAATATCATTGTTAGTTATACTTGTAGGCGAACTAAAGACTTTTCCGATACTAGGCTTTATATGGGGCCTATGGTAAATAATGAACAAGCGATCCTCACAACATTTCGTGGCATTGTTTCGAATCTAATAGAAAGACAAACTAAATTCTACTACAAAACCGTTACTTGTTACGGTTTTACGCTTACTGGACCACTTTCCGACAGGGGGTTGTACATGGGGCTTATGGAAAATGATTAGCAGATCTTAATGAAATTTGGCAGTGCCATATAAAAAGAGTTTGTGCAAAGTTAAGTAACAATCAGTACATTCAAAGGTTTATGCACAACTCTTTTCCTACTAAGCCGGATTTGCTCGATTTTAGTTCCATACTGCGAAAGTCAATTTCACACTATCCTACAATTCTTGAGTATTTTTAGGAAAATACAACCCTGACTTGATAAGTTGTTATTGTTTTTTGGAAATGTTCAAAAAATAATTAGGTCAGAGAAGCACTTTTGTCAAAATACTTAAGATTTGTATAATTGTGTAAAACGGCATTAGTAGGGGGCATGAGTGTTGGCTCAAAATGAAAAAATTGCCGTTTTACACACTTATACAAATCTTACTGAGCCGAATTTGCTCGATTTTAATTCCATACTGCTAAAGTCAATTTCACACTATTCTACAATTCTTGAGTATTTTTAGGAAAATACAATCCTGACTTGATAAGTTGTTATTGTTTTTTGGAAATGTTCAAAAAATAATTAGGTCAGAGAAGCACATTCCTCAAAATACTTAAGATTTGTATAATTGTGTAAAACGGCATTTTTTTTAATTTTGATCCAATACTCATGCCTGCTACTAATGCAATGCATTGTGTTGATAATATGAAAATCTTGTATGAGGAAAAGGAAAGAGGGAATAGTGTCTGTGGAAATTTAATTTGAACTTTTTCAAATTGTAGCCGACTGGGAAGACTTCTGCTAGGAGTCTGTTCCACATACGTCCATGGCTGCCAGATTTGACGTTTTATCGTAATTTTGACGATTTTGGGGTCCTAAAATGGCCTATTGACGATTTGACGACTTATACACTAAATTTGACGATTTTTCCAATATCAAATTTTGTACACATTTACAAAAGTTTTTAGTACTATTTATTTTTTGACAAGTTATTGGATACTTTCGTTAATTTGGTTGACAGTTATTGTCCCGCGTAAGTAGTTCCTAATATAAATATATTTTAGTGTACACTTGGGATACTGGTAATAGATCCATTTTCAAACATTTTTTTTTTTTAGCACTGAAACAGAATTTCTGATGAGTAAAATCAATGTTCGATATCTCTAAGGACATGTGGTAACCAATTTTCGTACTTTTTTATGAATATTTTAAGATCTCATTCGAGTCACGTCTTAAATTATAGGTTCTAAGCTTTTGTAGCAAATTCGGATATATGACATTTTACACAAAATCCAAGACAAGCAAAGTCATCTGTTGACAAACTTCGAGAATTGACCTATATGTATTACCAAAATGTTTTTCAAAGAGTTTCCTATTTTGGATTATTAAAATCTTAATTTTTCATATTTAAAAGCGCTTGCAGCTCTCATTTAGGTTGGTCTGTAAAAGAAGTTAAGTCCCGCATTTTAAGTCAATAGGAGTAAGATAAGCGGTTTTATTTTTAACGATTTTTAATTTAAAATTTAAATACACATGTATCATTTTTTTTATTTCAATCAAAACAAACGGAAAATACCTAAAAATTTTCAAAAACTAACAAAAGTTAGTGTTTTTACAATGACGATTTTTGTGACGATTTAAGTAAGTCGATTTGATGATTTTGACGATTTGTTTTGCAAAATTTTCCGATTTTCGACACTTTTTATCTAGCAGCTATGCATTAGGCCACCAAAATTTTTCTTTTTTTCGAGTCGTTCTTTTAACACGCGAAAAATGCCTATAGTTGTTAGTCTTGAATATTACCTAGTACTAAGAGTAAATGTTATTGTACTGACAGTTAAAGGGTACTTTACACCATCTCACAAGTCTTACGTATTTCGGCGAAAGCCTTTCCCTGATCTAATTATTGTTTGAAATTTTTTAAAACACAATACCAACTTTTTCTAACAGAGTTGTATTTTTCTTAAAATGCGTAAAGACTTGTGTGGTAGTGTAAAGTGCTTTTAACAAGTGGTCTTTACATGCTTAATAAATTTACTGTCCCAGTTGAGATAGATCTTTAATTTTTCGTTGATTTTTTTTTTTTTTTAGTTTTGCTCTCTAGCCAGCTGAGCTACTTACGTTCATATGCAAATTACTGCGTGAATTTCGAGGGAGTACCTTTTAAATTGGTGTACTGTAATAGTGCAAGTAAGATTAGGTATAAAAAATAATGCCCTTAAGCAGTTTCAACATTATAGTTGAGTGTAAAATGAAAGTAAAGTTTTTGCTGGGAAATACATAATTTTCTTTTCCCCACACATTAGAGTGTGGCTGCGATGTCGTGTGTGACGTTTAAACTGCTATTTCATTTTAAAATAAATGTCATACAACATCAAACAAATGGAATTGAAGTGTTTTTATAAATAAAATTTGGAATACATTTACAGGAACATTATCAACAGCATTAATATCAATGTAAATATAAATTTTCTTTAATATTAATATGTATGAACATATTATACGAGTACGTACTTTATATTTTTGTATTTACTTACAGCCGTACCTAAACAAGAGCGGAAGGCGGAACGTTTTCTTCCGCGTAGCTTTAACGCTAATATGCCATACCTAAACAAGAGCGTCAGCGTTGTGTCACAAACAGTAGTGTTAACTTTCGTGCTTACTAAAACCCTCATTAAAGAAATAATTCCACATTTTAACCGCTAGTTTGACCTAAAAATAGCTATTATGCCATTATTTATTATCAAAAGATGAAAGCAGGGTTCTCAAAACAACAAATAAAGCAACCCTGGTTATTTTAACGCGCTGTTAAAATCGGATGTTCCAATTGCAAAGCGTTGACGCCGCGCTATTTAGGGATGCTTCATTCAAATAGTATTGGCATGAGGATTTTTTACAGCTAGAAAACGCGTTCCGCTCTTGTTAGGTATGGCTGTTAGGCAAATACAATTTTTAATTTTTATCTTAAAAAAAACTTTTTAATTTGTTTTTTCTTTACCCACTTACAACTGCAACTAATGTTGGCGGGATTCCAACTAATTGTAGTGGGGAATGTAAGAAAAGATAAACTCACTGTTTTATTGTTGGTGTTTTGTTTAAGCTTTGATATCGTTGCAAATAAGACTTTTTGAGTGTATGTTGTTCTCATTCCCTCTGTAGTCTTGTATGCTGATAGCTTTGGCTTTTCTAAAATTATTTAGGAGATCGTTTCCTGATGATCTGGCCGAAGCATCCAGTGAAATGCGCATAGGAACAGCTTATCCTCCACCAATAAATTTCAGTATTTTTATAAATTATAAAAATAGGGAGAATTAAGCACAACAAACAAAATCTTTTAATAAATAATTGTATTCCCAAAAACAACTTTGATAATAAATTTTTCAGGCATATATTTTAATTACATTAATTTTTCGAATACAGCTCGACTGTAACATTTATTTTAATTATTGATGTAGACAAGTTGAATGACTTTAGTTTCGGAATAAATAATAGGGCCGCATATTTTTAATAAAGGGTGATTCAAGTAGAGATACTTTTTCCAATAGCCTTTTTTTGACAGATCACGTGTGAGTCGTGTCTTGCTGTCATGTTATTTTTGTTAAGTATTGTTTGGCATTTCATGATGGAAAGACTTACGCCTGAACAACGTTTACAAATCGTTCAACTTTATTACGAAAATTCACGTTCTGTGAGGAATGTGTTTCGTGCACTTCGCTTAACTTATGGTCAATATAATCGGCCTAGTGAGCGTACTATTCGCAGCACCATCACCCATTTTGAGACCTGGCATTCATTTTATATAATATTCGACCGAAAAGACCACGTCCAGCACGCTGTGAAGAAAATATAGCGGCCGTAGCTGAGAGTGTACATGAAGACCGTGGAGAGTCGAATCGGCGCCGTTCGCAGCAACTCGGACCGTTATCGTGCCATGATAACCAACTATTTGATGCCTGAAATTGAAGCTCATGATCTCGGCGACATTTGGTTTCAGCAAAACGGCGCCACCTCCCACACATCGCAACAATCAATGGATTTATTGAGAGAACACTTCGGTGAGCACATAATTTCACGTTTTGTTCTGGTCAATTGGCCACCAAGATCGTGTGATATCACACCGTTAGACTTTTTCCTGTGGGAATATGTAAAGTCTAAAGTTTATGCGGACAAACCCGCTTCGATTTAGGCCTTGGAGGAAAACCTCACGCGTGTCATTCGCCAGTTACCAGTCGAAATGCTCGAACGAGTCATCTTAAATTGGACTCAATGGATGGACCATCTGCGACGTAGCAACGGCCAACATTTGATAGACATAATCTTCAAAAAATAAATGCCAAAGAATGTTCTTTCAAATGATAATAAACATTCCCCATTAAATTTGAATTTTCTGACTTTTTTTTTTTTTTTTCTTTAAAAAAGTAGGGAACCTCGAAATGGATCGCGCTATAATTTCTTAAAGTTTTATTAAGTTTATGAAAAATTTTATATAACTTTAAGAAACTATTAACATTTTAAAAATTTTATGGGGCCCTATAACTTTTTCCGACACTGTATACTTAAATACATATATGTTAAGTAATATATTATTCTAGGAATAAGTTTAAAAAGTTAAAAGCAAATAATGAAAACTGGGAGATAAAGTTTATGTTTGGCCAACCACTCTCTTCAGTTTAGGGAAAATATATATTTTTCAACCTTATCCCCAATTAGGGCTTAGCTCAGGCTCTATTGTTTTCTTCAAAAAAGCAGGTGGATTTGTATGAATGTGTGTGCATAAGTATGTTAATGTATCTTTTGATTAAAAGATCTTAATTGAAGCGAAAACGTTACACACAAAGTGATCTTGTATGGACAAATTTAAAGCAGAACTTTAGTTTGGGTGCTAGGTCAAAGCTAAGTTATACAGGCAGCCAGGTCGGATTCAGATTTGCTCTAATGAGTCCGTTTAGTTTTATCCAGTTATGGTATTTTTTAAAATAATCCTCCGCTTATTAACCTGCCACTCAGGTCTGATTCAGACTTAGTGATGTGGGTCCCTTTAATTGGTATCCCAAAAAGTCGAACTATGTTTATTAACCCGAGGCCTTAACTCTAACTAACCCAGTGTTGCAAACTCTTTACGACCAGATATAGTTAAACTCTAAGCAAAATAATGCCAAATTATGGCAGAACAAGGTTTCTAATAAAAATCCATAAATATTAATTTTATAAAAGTAACAATTTTTCTTTTTAACAATTATATAGTAAAAAATTTTTAAATTCCAAAAAATTTAAATCATCGGTATAAACTATTTTGGTTTTCATTATAATGACTGAATAACCGTAAAACGTATTTAGCAAAGTTTTTTATAACATCAAAACAATTATTAGATTTTTGGTCCAAAATATGCCTTATGACCAAATTCTGTTCTTCGGGACTAAAGGCCGTTTTACACTTTCACTCAAGTCTTGCGTATTTTGACGAAAATGCATCTTTTGTCTAAAGTTCGCGAAACGTTTAGGTTGAAAAAGTCTTCTAGTTTTTATTTTAAATTTCTTTCACTTCTGCATACACAAAGTTTACTCTGACAAATTTTGTCTTCCTTTGTTGTTTGTAAAATTTAACATGCAACCAAATACAACTAAATACTTTCAACAAGGAGTTTCAACTCACACCTAGTGAATGTGCAAAATTATTGCAATTATTTTGTTGATGTTGAGTGAAGAATTGAAAATTAGCAGCCTCACTAAACATGAGTGATAGTAATGTTAAAAATGTTGCACTCAAAAAACAAATAGTTTGATTTAAGAAGAATACAAAATTTCGTGTGAGAAATTTTATTGAAAACAAAAATAAAATATGATACTTTGTTTTTGTTTGCAATATAATATCTCGCACGAAATTTTGTTTTCCCTTTCTAAAAACAGGCAGTATTAAGCTTCGTTCACAGTGGGAGCAACCGTTTCGTTTTTTCTTCTATCCTATTTCTTCCCAAAGTATTTCATATATTTTTCTTTTATAATAATGTATTTTCCTTTAAGTTTTCGAACAAAAATGTAACTAAAGTTTTTTTTAAAAGTTTTACTTCAGCAACAATTTGTATGGAATTGTAAATGACGTGTATAATAATTTTATTTAGTTTTGAATGAAAATGTTAACAAAATGTATTAAAATATAAGAAAAAAAAAACAGTAATATTGTTGTGGGCAAAATTTGCAAACGTTTTCTTAATTGAAAATGTGTGTGGTTGCGAAAAAAAATTGTTGCTTAATTGTGAACACCAAGTGAAAATGTTGCTGCTATTGTGAACGAAGATTTTAGCCAAATTAATATGTATGAACTTATATAGTCAAACATACTTCTTGCTCTATTTTAATAACACTAAAATTATTATAACTAAATTTAACATAAACTTAAGCATTTATGTATGTTTATTATACATCTGGTTAAAATTTTTTATTTAATTTCATGGTTTATAAAAAGCAACTGGTGCTTATCATTTTATAGCAGCTGTTAAACATTATTTAATAAAAACTGTTCACAAATCAGAGCTGTAAATAAATCATTCCTTTTTGAATTAATTCGGGATTTATTCATGCACTGAATTAGCAAATTTTGAATTGATTCTTTTCACACAAAAAAAAATTAATTGAATGAAATTTGAGTCAATTCAAATGAATTTGATAAACATGAATTGCAATTCATTTCCAGTTCAAATGAATTTGTCAAATGAATTGGAAATCGGTGCCAATTCAAATGAATCTGTAAACTGAATGGCAGGCAATTCGTTTCCAATTCAAAGGAATTTGTTAAAGTGAATTGCAATTCATTCTATAAATTCATTTTGAATTGAATTGATTTTGAATTAATTCAAATGAATTATAAAAAAGAATAAGCAATTCATTTCCAACTCATTTGAATTGAATTGATTGAAATTTGAATTGCCTTACTTTATTATATATAGTATTTATATGTATGTATAGTTATGAAACCCAATTGTGTTTTGAACTACATACATTGTCATTTTTCCTGATTTTTGTTTTTTGTGAAAGATAGTCTTATTTTTTTTAAAATAAATATAACATAAATATTATCAAAAAGTTTGTCGTTGGGTGGTCGTGGGTCACAAAATTTCAAAAAAATTTAATTGCTTCTTGAATATTAAATGTGTTTTGTCGTTCAGTGTATTTCAAAATAAAAATCTGTTCTTGAAGAAACAAACTCCAAACACCAGGTTTTCTTTGATCAGACGCAGATCCAGGACAAGGATTTAACATTTTTGTACTGAATATTTTCATTATGGCAGGAGAAATTTCCATTTTTCATTCCCCCTAGATCTGCTCTTGAATTTGATTGATTGGAACTCATTTTTGATTTCATTCATTTGAATGAATTCAAAATCAATTTATTTCAAATGAATTTGTAGAATGAATTGCGATTCACTTTAACAAATTCATTTGAATTGGAAACGAATTGCAATTCATTTTACAGATTCATTTAAATTAAAAACGAATTGCAACTCATTTTACAAATTCATTTGAACTGGAAACGAATTAAAATTATTTCTGCCTAATTCGTTTGAATTGATTCAAATTGCATTCAATTCTTTTTTGTTGTGGAAAGAATTAATTCAAAGTTTATCCAATTCATAACGAATTAAAATCAAAAAAGAATAATTTATTTACAGCTCTGATACAAATGAGACATTTCATATAATACGATTTATGCAAAATATATTGGTATGATGGATTACAAAACATGTCCATTCATGCAGCTTGTAAATGGTAGAGTGAACTAAAGTATCTACGTCTGTTTACTGAAGAAATTCCTAAAAAAATGTTGGCAGTCGTGACCGAATAAATGTTCGATTCGAAAGCAATTTTATTTTCAATTCTTTCAGTTGATACTGAACGATTCAACATTATTTTTTTAAGTGTTTTAAAGCCTCGTACACAATGCTAGCAACAATTTCGTTTTTTCTTCTATCTTATTTCTTTCCAAAGTATTTCATATATTTTTCTTTAATTTTTCGAACAAAAATGTAACTAAAGTTTTTTTAAGAAATATAACTATTACAAAAAGCTTTATAAAATACATAACTGAAATTTAACTCATAGAATAAATTCGAAAAATAAAAAAATGTTGAATATAATAAAGTTGCTTATGAAAAGAAATAATCCCCAATATCTGTTTTTTTAAAAGTTGAGTCAACTTCTACTTCCGCAACAATTTGTATGAAAATTAATATGACGTTTATTTTATAAGTTTTGAATGAAAATTTCAACAAAATGTTTTAAAAAATAATAATAAATACGTAATATGTTCTGGGGAAAATTTGCAAACGGTTTCTTAACTCAACCCAACAAGCCTCTATAATGCCAATCTGGCGCTGAGGTGAAATTGTAATATTGTTATATTTTATAATAAAATTGGAAAAAAAAAAATTTGTGTGGTTACGAAAAAAATTGTTGCTCTATTATGAACACCAGTAAAAATGTTGCTGCCTATTGTGAACGAAGCTTAAGGCATTTATTTAAGTTTTCACAACACTGTAAAAATAATTTCGATTCGTTTTAATTTAAATTAGACATTAAATTAGAAATTTAATTGCTTTTGAATCGAAAAAGTATTCGATCACGACTGGCCCCAGGATTTACGATGGTTCCTAGCCAATTCATTCTGATTCTTCAAAATCTTTTTGTTTTTTTTTTTAATATTTTTAATCCTTTTCAAAATGTAGTTTTGCCCACCATAAAATCTATCAGCAGAGAATTGTTTATTAAATTGCTTTAATTTTTTTTCCTGACGAGCTGGCCTAAGCAACCAGCGAAATGCGCATAGGAACTAGCTTTCCCACAACAATAAATTTCAGTATTTTCATTCAAAAATTGGGATTATTAGCACATCATTAATAAATGAATTAATTAATGAAAGGATACTTCTTTTTGCTTTTTATCACCAATATAATGTATGAAAGCAAAAACAAAATTTTTTTATTGGAAAATTTATCAGTTTGCAACAGGAAGTGTAAAATTTAAGTGAATACAGCTGGTAACAAAAAGGCATACGACTTCCAATTAAGTTTTCTTTCAAAGGTATCAAATAATAATTTAAAGAAGCTGAATAGGTTTTTTACACCCATCTTTTTTAAAAAATATATATATATTAATTCAATTAATTTAGTTTCTTTAAAAAAGCTAACAAACAAACCTAAATCAGAGCGCCAAATGTAAAATTAATTGCGAGCTTCAATGTTGTTTCTTGAACAGTAGTGTTAGCCAATCTTATTTAATAACAACCACAAAATAAAAATAAAAATGGGGATAAAACGAAAAATAGCTAAATCTCCATTACATTTTAACGATAGCAGTTAATTTCTATACCTAAGGGTACTTTACACTATCCCACAAGTCTTAAAGTATGTTCCGACCTAACAAATATTTGACGAAGAAATCAAAAAAAAAGCGTGACCGGTAAATGGATCAAACTTTAACGATATTTTTAACAATTGTTATTGACTTACAAGAAGATAATTATATGTATAATGTTACTTAGAAACTGTTAAATGATGCTTGATCTAGCAAATGTTTTGCAAATCAAACAATTTGTTAATAAGAGTAGTGGTTACATGTAGGACGTCAAATATTTAGTAGGTGTGAACATAGATTTACGTATACTTACGAACATGCGTCCCTGATTTAATTCTTGCTTGAAATTTTTCAAAAAACAATAAGAACTAATCATGCCAGGGTTATATTTTCCCCAAAATACGTAAGACTTGTGTGATACAAAGTGTAATGTACCCTCTAACGCGCTTTCAAAATCGAATTTTTCAATTACAAAGCGTTGACGCCGCGCTGTTTGCGTTTGATTCATACATTTTGTATGAGCATGAGATTTTTTGACACATAAAAAACTCTTTACGTGCTCATTTAGGTTGGTCCTGTAAGGCGGAAAAACTTAACATACTTTTCACCTTCACGAACTGTATGTTCTCGTATGTACATACTTATAAGACATAAAACGAGAGTCAAACAAACACCTTTCGTTTTAATAAACGCCATAGAATATAACAAAGTTCAAAATCAAATGCAAATAAAAGCAACAAATCTGAACATGGATGAAGTGTAGAAATAATTCTCTTGGTCCAAAAGATTTCCTTTTTTTTTTTTTTTTTTTAATTAAAGCTCTTAACAAAAAGTGGGTAAAATGCCAATTTAAATGAATAAATTGTGTCTTTAAAACTTGGAAGGCATAACAAACTTTAAAAAAAACATACTGATCGACTTAGTGAATCGTTCAAAGCGATACAAATTGCTCATGTTTGCAAAATGGCAGTTCCAACGGAGCCACAGTGAAGGATATTTAAAATCGCAAATTTTGTGTGTGTGTTTTCATCGTTATAAATGTTCAATAGAGAAAAAAATAAGTCCGAAAATATCCCTGCTGCTGAAATTGTTACTCGTAAGGTTTTGGAGTAGTTTATTACTACACTCCAAATATTATGTAGGTAAATCCCAAAGAAAATTCATTTAAAACTACTAAAATTTTTTTTAAAAAATGGATCATTTACATTTCATTTAAAATAAGTGAATTTGACATAAAATTTTGAATTTTCCGTAAAATTGAACGGTTTTTGCTTTAAAAAATATAATTTAACTAACAAAAAATCAAACTACTTAAAAATAATAGTACGGAAACCCCGTATTTTTTTGGTTGTTTGTTTTTTGAATAACAAACATAAAATTTAAAAAATAAATTGATTCGTAAAATAACTACGTTTTCATTGAATTTCAACAGTACAATCAGCTACTGTTATAATTTTATGAATGTAGTTGTTACCCGTCGAAAAAGTACAACAATGAAAACGATGATGAAATATCGACTTAACGACATTTGTTGTAGAAACAACAACAATACCAGAATGGCCCGATATGGTTTTCTTGATAATTCTACTTTGAAATTAGATGTGCATATCAGGGCTGTCCGATATGGCGATTTATCGCCAAAGGTGGCGATTTTTCAGCCCATTTGGCGATGGAAATTTGCCTTTCGCGTCGTAGCGATTTTTGCCGATTATTCAGGCGATATGGGAAATGCCATGAATGACAAAACGAAAGTTAGTTTTTTGGTGAAAAATTATCTAAAAAATATTATTGGGATTATGTTTTAAGTCTTTGCGTTGAGAAAGTTTTTACGTAAACAAAATTTGTATGAAAATTTAAAATGATATTAAAGATAATATTTGCAATCTTCACCGGAATTTTTATTAAAGTATTACAGTTTAATTATCTCACGAAAACTCTGAGTTTTAAAATAAAATTGCAACTTCAACGTAAACATACTTTTAAAAAACGCTAAAATTAATCTTGCGGACTTTTTCTTATATAAAATCAAATTTGGCGATTTTTTCTAAACAAAAATCTTAAGAAAATTATAATGTTTGGCGAATTTTGGTGGTTTTCGGTGTATAATTTGGCGACGAAGGTAAAAAAAATCTGACAACCCTGGAACATATTTAACTAAATTATTTTAGCAAATAGAAAGCGGGAGTTTTTCCTTTTTTATTTTTTTTTAAGCATGAAAATTAAAAAATGTTACCATAGTACAAAAATGTTCACTTTTTGCTTAAATTTTACATTGAAAACTAAAAAAAGTTTTTTTTCTACATCGTACAACCGAATTCAAACAAAGTAGTCTTATCTTGCAAACGGATACAACACTGTAAATTATTTTAACGTTGTGTCAAAATAATACAATACTGTTGTTAACAACGTAGCTGTGTGTCAAAAGTATATACTGTCACACTTCATTTTGTTTTTAATTTTAAATTGTGTTTTTTGAAACATAATAATTTAAAAACGTTCTAAATTTTATAATTCTAAGTGAAAATTATAGAATATATGAAAGATTCCCCAGTATTACCAGAACGGTATACCATTTTGACATATGGTAAGTTATCAGCTGTTGCTTACGTAGTAAGCTAAGGTTAACTGCTGTAAATTCGCCTTGATTTAAACTATTATAAAACTGCAAACAAATAAACTAGTTAGGCTCTTGTGACAACCCAACATTAAATACGATAATTTTATATAAGTACGAAAATAACTTAAAGGAGCAACTTGTTAAAGGTAAATACAAACTGGTATATTTCTAGCTATATACAAGTTACTTTGTCTACGGGATGAAACTACCGAGCCAGGATAGATTGTAGAACAACGCCACCGCATATTTATTTTAGTCGTTCAACTAGAAAATATCGCCACTGTAAGGGAAAGAATTAAAGAAAATAACAATTTGTCATTGAGTGACTTTAACCAAAATTAGATCCAAAGGTAGAATCACAAGGCTGTCGAAATTCACCAATTAGTGGTCAATTTTATTTGCTAATCGTGTGATTTCACAATTTATTGGCTAATACGGCAACCCACAAAAATATTGCGCAATTATTTACAAACGACGATATCTCTCCGAAAATTCTTAATATTAAATAACCCCTTTTGAAAAGCTTATGTGAGAAACATTCAGCGCTTGTGGTCGTAAAGATTATTGAAATTTATTATCAAAGTTGTTTTTGGGAATACAATTATTTATTAAAAGATTTTGTTTGTTGTGCTTAATTCACTTTTTTTAATCTCTACATATATAAAAATTACGTGTATGTTCGTGATCGCTAAACTCAAAAACTACTGGACCGATTTTGACCAAATTTTATATGCATGCTCTATGGGCCGTGAGTAGTTCTGTGTAGTTTGAAGATGGCGCAATTTTTAGTTTTTTTTTGTGTTTTTGCACCGTACATAACATCTTTTCGTGAAAAGTGCGTGGGAGTCAAACGAAAAAAAAAATAACTTATTAAATTGAAGTTTAATTTATTTAAATTACGAGATATCAAACTCTTAAATCGGTTATGTAGTTCCGAAGATATTTACAAAAAACCTATGTTAATAATGATCCAATTTAAAAATTTTAAAACATTCGAAATATTGCATTCAAAAATCCGAGTTTTCGGTTTATTTACAAAATATTTACATCATTCGATAACACAAGATATTCCGCGCTTACTAAGGTGCAACATTGTACAATAAGTTAAAAATAATATTATATTAACAATCGATGATAAACAACTTTGTGTATAAACATTTTGTGCCCATTTTTGAGTTTTTTTTTAAACGCTGATAAAAAATAACGGTACATTCAAACAAACTTTGCTGAATTTTTGAATTCATTGGAACCACCCGGAATGCCACCGCATGTACTAACATTAACGGTTGAATCGCCGGCAATTCTTATTCGCAACTTAAACGCACCAAAGTTATGCAACGGAACCAGATTAGTTCCAATCATTGGTGACAGATTCAAAGGCGAAGACGTACTAATTCCACGATTTCCGATGATTTCCAACGATTTACCATTCCAAATCAAGCGGCTCCAATTCCCTTTGCGTCTTACCTTTGGTATAAACATCAACAAAGCACAATGCCAATCATTGACTATTGCTGGTTTAATTTTGGAAAATTCATGTTCTTCACACGGCCAGTTGTATGTGGCTTGCTCCCGAGTTGGCACGCCAAAAAATTTATACGTTTTTACAGCAAATAAAAAAACAAAAAACATTGTCTATCCGCTGCCCTTTAAATGAAGTAATAAATAAATATAATTTCAAATTTGCCTTAAATACATGCGTGTCTTTTTTGATTGAGACCATATCTACAGCATATTTAAGTTATTCTGTAAAAAAAAATTTTATGAGAGGTATTCCATGGATTTTTATTTAAAGGCCGTAAATTTCGTTGAAAGCTCAATTTAAATCGTGTGGTAATAAAATACTAATGTTTGCTTAGGGCCGGCAACGCGGACCGGGTCAGCTAGTAATTGATAAAAAATACTGAAATTTATTGTTGGAGGATAAGCTGTTCCTATGCGCATTTCACTGGTTGCTTAGGCCAGATCATCAGGAAACGTTCTGCTTAATAATTTTAGAAAAGCCAAAGCTATTAAACGAGACTACAGAGGGAATGAGAATTATCTACAAACACTCAAAAAGTCTTTTTTGCAACGATATCAAAGCTTAAACAAAATACCAACCAATAAATCAGTGATGAGTTTATCTTTTCTTACATTCCCCATATTGAAATAAAGTTAGGAACATTATGAAAGATAGGAACATTATAAAAGATAGGAACATTATAAAATATTAACTAAGAAACCATTACTATACATATATGTATGAAATAAATTATTTTCCAGCAATTAATGAAAATTTTGTAATTAAAATGTTTTGCTAAAACTGTATATTTACCTAAATTAAGAAATCCTCAACCAATAATAAAATAAAAATCAAAAAATGCACGCACATAGTACGAGTATACATAGATTTTATATTTACACGTATAATAAACGTGTGTATATTAAATCTACGTATGTATCTTTAGTTTAATAAAAACTTACCCCACGTAAAACGTGTAATAAATTTAAGCAAATAATTAACAATCATTACCGTTGAAATCACATAAAAAGTAAATACATTTTTGACATTGATGGCCAAAGAAAAATAAATGAAAAATATGCAAACAGTATAAACACACTAATTTAAGCAAACTCGGCAGCGTTGCCACGACCAAAAAAAAACAATTTTTAACCAAAATGTAGAAATAAAGTAACAAATTGAGAAAAAAAGTAACCAAAATACTATTTTATTTGCAATTTATGTGAAACATATTCTGTGTGTGTTTGTACTTAATAGACACCCCAAGACGTGTTCAAGAGTAAAAGGCTTTTAAACCGCTGTTTCGATTTTTATAAGATTTGGACAGTATGTTATTGATGGCTTGGAAAGAATAAAAGGCTATAAAATTTTTAAAAATCTTAGGTGAAAGTGGCACCTCCCATTTAAAGTTGACACTTATTTTTGTTTATTTAAATATCTTAATGATCTATAGCTTTCTAAGAATTAACAGACTATCAACCGATGTTCATTACCATGTTTCGTATTGGCTCGGCAGAAGTAAAGAAAAATATACCCCGTACTTTCTTATGAAACTATAAAAGATACACAGAAAAAAGTGTTTTATCAATTTAAAAAAAATGGTTTAAAAAGTATATAAATTTAATTAATGTGATAATTGAATCAATTATTTTTTTAGTTGAAAGAAAATTAGAAAATTTAATTTTGATTTAGTTAACATTTTAGTTGTTTTGAAATAAATAACAAAAAATCTTAATTGACTTTTTTCGTTCAAAATAAAATAATTTAAACATGTGGAATTGTTTGTGGGAATTGTCAATATTTATTTAAAAAAATTTACACATTGTTTGAAATGGCAAAGTTTTTTGATCATATTTTTAATTAAAATTAAAAATATAATTTATTGAAAAAAAAAAATATTCAAAATTTTACAAATTTTAGTAATCAATATAAACATTTTGGTAATAGGTGCAAAATCAACAAATTGTTTGCTTGATATTATGAATTTGGTATAAATTTGGTGATTGGAGAAATTTAATAAGTTTTTCTGTGTAACTTTCAAGGCGAATTCATTACAGGTGATCCTAAAAGCCCTGCTGGTAACTTTTTTTCTTTAGCTTTATAATTGTTGGATGTCAAAATTTTGTTTATTATCTTTGTTTCTGTTTTGAGTTGTTTCGGTTTTTGACATTGTACAATGATTTTACAAAAACAAATTGCTTGTGGTTTTTGTACGAGTTGTACTTGTTGTACTACCGAGATTACCTGGAATGAATTCGCCTTGGTAACTTTTCAAACCAATTGAGTATCAATTAGGTTTCGATCTGAATTACCAGAATTAAAACT
This sequence comes from Pollenia amentaria, assembly GCA_943735925.1. Lineage (NCBI taxonomy): Eukaryota > Metazoa > Arthropoda > Insecta > Diptera > Polleniidae > Pollenia > Pollenia amentaria. The sequence goes on along the minus strand of OX031008.1, from coordinate 17,107,473 downwards.
GAGCCAATAGGTGACGGCTGAAAATTACCCCCTATTTAATGTTAACAGTTTATTAAAAAAAAACTATAAAAGCTAAATCTTCAAATTTTTTTGAACGTTCATAAGGTATTTATTTGCATTAGCAGGCTTAACAATATTTTGATATTTTATGAAAAAAATAAAAAAAGCTGAAGTCTTTAAAGATTTGGAGTACTAATTTCCATAGACAGGTTTAAAATTGTCTTGGTAGAAGCTGGAGAAAACTTATCCCCTCATACAAAGTGAATTATAAATTTTACATACATTTTTAGAAATTCTTAAACAAGCACAATTATAAAGGTCTGGAGAATCGGAGCGGGAAATGGTAGTACTAAAACAAAAACTTGGTTATTTTTGAGATATAAAAAAGTAACCAAAATGGAAAAAAGTACACAAGTACACATTGGACAAAAAGGAACCAATTTTGGTTAAAACTAACCAAAACTGCAACGCTGATCGTAATATGGATGTATGTATTGTGTGAGTAGTATAGTTTTTTTTATTTACTTTTCGTTTGTTGTTGTTATACATATTACCGCCAGTGATGCCGTTCGTTTAGATTTGTTAAATTGTTCGTAAGTTTTGAGCGGCCAACGTAACATGTATAATTTTGTTATATTTGGTCAAATTTTCTCTATATGGCACGGAAGAAAGTATTACAGTGCACTCGCGATAATATGAACTAATTAAAACCACACCAGTTCGCTTTTGCAAGATTGTTCATATTTACGAATGGCAACTAATTTTCGCTCAACAATATTTTCATTGTCCGCTAACAGTGATCTTTTTGTCTCTCATATTCAAAAACCATCCGGAGAACGCATTTTCAATTTTTGGGTACTCGGAAGGCCGTACGTTTTTCTTTTCCCAGGTCAAATAAACGTATTATTATCATTTTTATTTTTTGTCCACATATTGTACAATATTTCACCAAAAATGTATAAGCTAAATTAGTAACACTGACACCTTTTCCTAAATGTTCGTAATCTTCTAAAATTTCTGACATTTTAAAGTGTTTTTTGTATGCATTTTTAAGAACTATTCACGTTCAAATTATGTTTAAAGATGAATATGGAATTCTAGTTGAATGTGAGCACTAACTAAATCGTGTATGCAAGATATTTTGATTGACATTTGAAGACAATTTTAAAGCCAGCTGCTAGAAAAACTCCCCAATTATTATACAGTTGAATCAAAATTTATCCACCACCCTGTTGATTTAGACTTAAACCTGTATACGTAGACAAAATACGTTAAAAATAATTATAAGTTGTTCATATTTTAAAGCTTTCGCACAAGTTAATATTTAAGAGTAGTCAATGGAAGAATATAAGTGTTCATATTTTGAGGTGTTCATATAATAGGGTGTTCATATTATCGTGAGTTCACTGTATTTTTGAAAAAGGTACTTGATTCATTAATTTAATGAAGATTAGAACTGCCGGTATCTGAAAGCCGTTTTTTCCTTATATATAACAAGTAAGAGTGCTATATTCGGCTGGGCCGAGTCTTTGATACCCTCCACCGACAGGAGTGGGCTCTAAATGATATCTACATATATATTATTAACTAATCTTCACAAAAACGAACGTCTGCATTAAAATTGGTTGCGGTTTAGACCTACATATATTAAATTATTGACCGAACATTCACTTGATTACATTTTTAATTAAAACTTATTCTATTTTTGATTAATGCTTTCATTGGTGAAGTTTTTTTTCTGAGTGCCTTTTTGTGGTGTTCCGTTTTTGTGTTGTTCGGTGTGATTTTCCATTGCCGAAAGCACAACGAGAAACACAAGAACGGTGTGATTTTAAAATCACTTGCTTTTCAGAACAGCCCTGAGTGGAAAGTTATTCCAAAAAAAATATAAACATCCATAATAATAGGCTTTCCTGAATTTTACCTATAATTCAACTCACTGTGCGCTGAATGAGAATGAATAAAGAAATGTCATAACTTAAATTATTATTAATTATTTTAATATAGTTGTTGTTTTTATTTTTACTGTTATTTTTACATTAACCATTTGAGTTTGCTAACGACAATAAGTTTTGGCACACCCTGTGCAAATTGTATGCAAGAATCAAATAACAACAAAAATATACAAATTTTGTAGAAGAAAGCCCCGTGGACATTGCACAGCGTCACAGTTAGACGCCTATTTGAATTTGAAAGGAACGGGATTAGAAAAACAAATAGCACAGATGTAACCAACAACTACGAGTATTTTAAAAACAAAAAATAAATTTATGTAAGTAAACAATAAGAAAAAAGTAAAAGTCATATATTCTGCTATGCCGAACATTAGATACCCTCCACCGAGAGCGGGAAAATTTCAGTTGTTGTCTTTATATGGAATCTTTATCTGAACTGACCCTGACCTTACAATATCATAATTCATGGCGGTTTTAGGCGAATTAAAGTCTATTCCAAATGTACTCTTTATATTTTGGGCCTATGGTAAATTATAGAGCGATATTCCCGAAATTTGGCGGATAGGTAGCATTACTACAATAGCGGTATTCCTTACGATTTTAGGCGTTCTATAGTTTTTTTTCGAGACTAGCCTTAATATGAGGCCTATGGTTAATTATGGACCGATCATTACTAGTCAAATAAAACGAAATGTGCAAAATTAATGACAACAGGCTCATTTTGTCATCACTTTTTATTTGTTTGTGTAACAGAAATATCAATTTACCAATTTTTTATTGGAATCATTCCATATTTGACCATAGTTCCCATATAAAAACTACTCCCGAAAATAGCTTTTAATGCCAATAACTTCCTTATAAATGTTGGTATTGACATAACTATTGTCGATGTGCTGGTAGGTCCAAGGTTAACCATGAAATCACTAAAAGGTAAAATATCTCATATCGATGAAAATTTCAAAATAATATTCTGAACAAAAAAAAAATTCACATGAATCTTAATCTCATACATAAATTTATTCTGGAGGGTCTGTTATTGCCAAAATCTCGAAAATGGTCTTTAATATACTGTGTTGTAGGGTATCATATGGTCGGGCTTGACCGACTACACTTTCTTACTTATTTGCATCTGTCTTTAGAAAGTGAGCGTTATTTAAACAGACGGGCAGACAAACTTAATCGACCTAGAATTACTCAAGGACTCCGGAAATATGTACATACATTAGGGTGGGCCGATTTGTAAGGACAAAAATTTTTTCGATATTGTGCCATCGATTTTTCGATAGCTTTTGGCATGAGGGGAAAAACGATAGAGATATAATTTTTTTAAAAAACCAATTTTTTTTTGGGTTCGTAGACGAGTGTTTGTCGAAAAAAGATTTTTCGATTCTTTACTCTTTTTTGTTATAACTAAGGCTCCAAACCATTTTTTTTCTCTCGCATCAAACTCATTTGTAAAGAAATTCGCACTTCTGAGGCGATGGTTATATCAGCTTTTTGGAAAAAAATTATTTTGAACGAGTTTTGGTCTTGGTCTTTAACTTGGATAGGATATATTTAAAAAAATTTAAATCGTTGAATTCTTTTTAACATCCTACTAAAAAATACCTTAAAAATTAACGCGTAAAAAAAGTATTTCGACAAAAAATCTTCGAAAACCTCAAGAAAAACATTTATTTGGAAAAACTGCTATCACCATCGTCTTTAGCGTACAATTTCACATTGGAAAGGTAATATTTAAAAAAAAAATTATGGCAGCCAATTTTTTTATTACCTACTGAAAAAAACATTACCAATAAAAGTTAAGAAAAAGTCAACAAATTTAAATTTGGGCGCCACGAAATTGATTCTTTTGATATTTCGTAGTGGAACTTTTTTTCCTTATGCCAAAAGCTATCGAAAAATCGATTGCTAAATCGACCCACCCTAATGTACATACAGATCTTCTTTAAGGGTCTTAGATGAATATTAAAAAAGTTTCAAACGGAATGTCAAGCTTAGTATACGCTCTTCACAACTAGTCGAGGAGGTTATGAAAAAAATAAAAATATTTACGTGTGTATCGAAGTATGTATGTAAATATGTACTATATGAATAATAAGAACAACAACAAAAAATTTTTGTTTTGATGTTAATCATCCATCTTTTAAATGCCTAAAGACGATACAAATAAAGCAGTGTTGAGCATTATGCGATTTAATGACTGTGGTTTTTTTTTAGCTCTTTCTGTCCGTACGTTGATTGAAATCCCTGATCTCAATACTTCAGATAAGGTGGAGACTAGAATCTGAAGAAAGAAATTAATTAATGAAATTAATTTTCCCTACAAAATTTTATTTATTTAAGGACTACAAACTGCGGACTCGACTGTTATATATGTATGTACTTATTTATCGGCCATGTTATGACAATCGTACGATTTTAAATCGCAAAATACCAGATTTACTTTATCATGTTCTGAATCTCGTGCGTTTTTGCAAGCATAGTTTTTTCAAAGTACTCTAGATTCCTTTAGCATACTTTTGCGATCTGAAGGCGCCTAGCTTCTTGCGGTTGCGATTTACAGAACTCCTATTAATCGATTTCAAGTCAGAATCGCAAATGTTAAGCGTTTTGCGATTGTCAGAGCATACCCGTACGTAATAAAAAATCAAAAGAGTTTTGTTAATTCAAAGTAACCGAGAAATTTACTGCTCACATTCAGAAAATTGGCTTCAATGACGCTGACTTTAGCGTTAAAAGCAAACCAAAAATGCTCTATTTGGGATTGAAAGGCTAGATTTTGTTAATTTGAAAACAGATTTGTGCAGCCATTACCAAGTTTGTATACAACATTTTGACGGAAAAGCTTAGTTTGGCTTAAAATGTTGGTTGCTAATGAAAAAATAAAAAATCACATTTCGCCGGAAAAATCCGAGATTCAGAGTACGTTAAACTAAGTTTAAACTTAATCCAAAAAGCAAATTTCGATCTACCAAGGTGAAATTCCGTTTGGTTTAAAGATTGATGTTTGACTATTGACGTCATCCGGCTTCAATAACCGAGTGAGTAAAACGGCAAAACCCACTGAAGAGATTGTGTGGTTACAATCGAAACTAGTCTGGGAAACCTGTCCGTGAAAGCCTGGGTTCAAATCTCAGCGCAGTCAAGAATGAAAAATTATCAATAAAAAAAAATTTTTTTTTATTAATTTCTTGTTGTAAAATTCCTGTCTTCATAAAAATAATTTAATGAAATATAAATTCAATGAACTTAAGCCTAATCAAAAATATCTAAATTTGGATTAAAAACCATTAACAGTTCAATAAAATAACCACAATACTAATTATTCTTAATCCACATCTCAAAAACCCGGCCTAACTGAGCTACCTAAACAAGGGCTGCAAGCGTTTTTTAAACATGAAAATTCTATTTCAAATACATTTTCAATAAGGAAAATCGACATAGCGATTTGTCAAATAGGATTTTCCAGCCGGGTGGTGTTTATGCAAATGAAAAGTTTTGACATACAAAAAACGCTTGCCGCTCTTATTTAGGTAGCTCAGTAAGAGTGTTGTATATTTAAGCTATGTAATAAAGTATGCGACCAAATTGTGGCATTCGATTTCGCTCTGAATTCCAATATATTTGTAATATAAATTTTAAATAAGATTCGGTACAGCAGGACTGTTTTATATTTATACAAGTCGCTATACTCGAACGAATTGCCCAAAACTGGACATTCCGAATGAACCACCACATTTACATGATATCGTTTTCAAACGATAAATTTCATCAATTGTTCTTTTAACTGATAATAAAAGTTTTTGAGGCCATTGGCTGTTAAGTCCATTGAACAGGGGAACCAACCTGAGGAATGTATACTGGCTATACTAATGTGTCATTTAACCCATTCTATTCTAGGTGCGGCTGTTTGGTGGCCGGCGCTCTACATGAAGAATTATCAAACTAAGTTTGAACGTATGTATAATGAGAATGGTGGCAATAACTGTAACAGGTGCCATTAGAACAATCCCCTCTAAGGCATATTTTACGATCTTGAACTGGTTACCGCTACACATTTTTGCAAGGCAGTTAGCTGCGAATGCGACGGTAAGACTAAGGGCCTCTAGGGTATGGAGGGATTGCAATATCGGACATGCTAGAATTATGTATGAAATAATTTTTTTTTATTCCTATGCTTATTCCGCGAAGCTCTTCGCTTGTCTGCAGGGGACCAGAGTCTCTGACGTTGACTTTGTCACACCTGAGCCAATATTTTATCCTGTCTTCACCACAAGCGTTTCGGATAGCGTGGTTCACTGTGATGACCAACAAATTCCCGCGAATGCGTTACGACGGGTCTAAACCACTTTATGGTGTCGGTTCTGGCCTCTACTCCGAGCAGCTAAACTCGAACATTTCTATAATACTGCCGGACCACTGCAGTATCATTCGGGCCAAGCTAATAGCCATCTTCACAGCCGGAGAGTGTGTTCTTTACATCGGGAATTGTCCAAGAATGACGGATGTCTATGGAGGAGATAGTGAGACATATAGTGGTTACCCTTAAGTGGGTCCCCGGGTACAGGGACATATATGGAAACTTCATGGCGGACTCGTTGACGCATGCAGGCACCACCTTAAATCGAGATGGTTCAACATATGAGGGTCTTTAAGCACAAGGCGTTTAAGTTCTTTTTTTAAAAATTAAGATTTAGTGTTCATATACCCCGTGTGCTCCAAGCGAGACAGGTGTTTTAATGACAACTGCTAGAATTGGTTGCCACATCTCGCTACCAGATGAGAACTCCACATTCACCCCTTGTGTTCTGAACTTCTCTGAGCACTTAAAACCCTTATGCTTTAAGCCCCTCATATAATATAGGTTTTTTGCTTGCAAGGAGTAAGCAACTTATTGCCAGTCGGAGATGGTCTGATGAAAATGTCTGTGTGAAAACCAGGAATATCTGGCCCATCAAAGATGGAAAAAGGACTCGGCGGGCATTACAGCTGTCTAGACATCACCTCAGAAGCCTAATTGCGATTATAGCTGGCCACTGGGCCATTGGGAGGCACGCCCAAAAGCTAGGGCTGCCTTACAATGACTTATGTGGAAGTTGCGGCGACCAGGAGGAGGAAGAGTCAACGGAACATTTTCTCTGTCATTTTTCGGCATTCGGAGATTTACGACTTGAACTGTTTGGTTGAAGAACACTTGGGGACAAAACTTGACTCTCTGATATTGGTTTGAACAGGATTCACTCCTTTATTTAATCAACCGGTTGGCTGAGTGAGAATATTAGCAGCCATGTAACATAGGACCCTTGGGAGACGGTATAACATGGTAACACAACGGTAATGAATTAATCGACCGACGTGAGATGTGCTTGATTACGGCTGCCAATGGAACATAACATAACCTTTACTACAAATCAAACCTTATAATGAATCACCCGATATTTCATGACTTGGCTTGGTTCAGGAATGAACCCTCAATATAAAATTCGGCATAATAGAGAATATCACTTTTGCTTGTGTTTTCTTAAGGAATTTTTCCAAAATACAAATTTAAAAATAAGAACTTTAAAAACAAGTACTTTTTCCTTGTGCAAAACTTTAGTACTTATTTTCTATAATAGAAATGTTTATGATTTTTTAGAAACAAATGAAATTAATATTTACTGGCTGGCCCACAATGTCGACAAGAACATTTCTTTCTTATATTTATATTGAAAACAAAAACAAATTTAATTTTTTTATTATTGTTTTCAATATAAAAATGCAAAAGAAATGTTATTGTCGACATTGTGGGCCTGGCAGTTAATTTTAACAAACTTTAGCTGATTTTTTTCAATTGAAGAAGGGGACAAATAAATTTGTTTTTAATATTTAACAACTTAAAGATATTCCTAATTACTATAAACATATTGGCATCACTTTAAATAAAAGTGTATATTTTATTGTTTTTTATTTTTTTTTTGTCTAGTTCTATTCCTTTACTGTTTTCTTTTTCTAGGATGTAAAGAAAAATCTACTACACAAATTTTAGAACAAACTTTTCAAAATCCCTTTCACTTGTTTTTAAACAACTTTCGATATTAATTTTTTGTAAAATCAAAGTATGTGTATGCATGTTTCTGTTCTATTTTCCTTCTATTCGTTTTAAAGTACATAAACATTTAGGTCAAAATTTTGTATTTTAAAGAATAACAAAAAAAAAATTTTTTTTAACAATTTATTAAATGGTTGAACGAACACATACTCATTTAAAGACTTCACATTTTATTGAAACACGATGTTTGTTTAAATTTCACAATTTTGTTATAGACATAGATTTCTTTAAAAAAGGTGGCAGTTTTTTTTAATTATTTCATTTAGATTTAAAATGTTTAAAGTCTTTTCAGATATTAATTTTATTTAAGTATTCCGTTTAGTATTTTACTGAGCGAGTTTTAAATATAAACTAAAATTCCTTTAAAAAAAACCGTCTACGAGTACATCCTTAAAAATATTAAACGGCAAAAAATATTTTATATTTTTCAACGCAGGCGTATGATTAATTTTTAAATACAATGAAGACATAAGAGTCATTTTAAGCAGATGCTCTTTAAGTACTCAGAATTTAAAACAAAAACTCTTCTCTTTATTTATTCCTTTTCTGTAAAAAAAAATACATGCACATATTTTTTATATTCTCACTTTATGTTTGTTTACTTTGAGTAAGTCCACGTGTTTTATCGCTCAACATTAATTTTCTTTAACGGTTCTCATGGCTTCCAGATGTTTTCGATTCCCAATTTAAAAATTTTACGCTCACAGTGTACTACAGCGTTGCCATAATTTTTTTTTTTTTTTTCTAAAAAAACTACATGTAAAGAAAAAAAACCTGTTTCTAATTTATTTAATTTTTCAGCATATGAGTAATACAAATACAACAAATACAATATCACTATATTAACGAAGTTAGTAGGCTAGAATTGTATGTAGGTCAAAATTGTACGTTTGTACAAACCTTTTGCGCTGATAATTGGGGTATTTGACAAAAAAATGAAAACATGTTTGTAGAAAAATCGAAATGTTGAATTTTATCTAAACTGTTTGCGCTGATTAGTGCTAAATTCAATCATTAAAGCTTGCCACAGTTATACGCGTAAATTCTTAGCTAATTAGGTAAGATTATGATGTAAGAAATAAAATAACAAAATTAAAAGTAAGAAAAATGGTAATGCAATATCTGCACAATTTACAAACAAAACTTATTTTTTAACAAAACAAAAATACAAATTTGGCAACGCTAATCAAGCAACAAGCGTAACACAACCTGCTTGTACAACTGCTCATACGAGACTGAATTGATTTCATAAAAATATCACACTTAGAGATTTGTAGCACTTTGGTTTCCTAAAGGGCCACATAAACGACACAAGCAGTTTGACAACAACAACTGGATGTTTGTGTTAATATTAAAAATTTTCAATTTGCATACAAACGTGTTTCATACTTTTTTCATATGCTTGTGTTACCGTTTATGTGGCTTATTTGGCCTTAAATGAAAATTAAAAAAAAAATTAATTTTGCAAATTTTGTCGATTTGTATAATTTATTTCGTCCTTAACGGCGAGTTTTCTTTATCCAACCTCAAAAATAAAAAATAAATCCAGCAAACAAAATCATTTTTTAAACACGTGCTTAATATTACACTTTTCTTGGAAACGAAAATCACGAAGTTAAATTTTCGTAAACAAATTAGAAATATTTATTTATTTAAATTATTATGCTGATGGTAGTTTAAGGAAATTTACATTTCTATGGTTGTTTGTAAGTATTTTCCTGAGAAAAGAATATTATTTATCTTTGGCTATAGGCAAAAAGTTATTAAGTCAAAAAACCCTATTTTGGGGGTTTGATTGGGTTTTACTCAATTTTTTCTCTCTTTCGTTTGGTATTAATAACTGAAGTCTAGCACAACTACATTTAATCATTTTCAATTGCTACTTTTGATATAAGTCAATTTAAAACATCAATTAAATAATTTTCAATTTAACATTACGAAAATCTATAGTTTCTGACTTAAGACCTTTTGGCGTAACTTCTCAGACGCAAAACTTTTTTTTCACAAAGTCTTTAAAATTTTCTTTTACTTTTGCAATTAACTTTCACAGACTTGTGGGTCGATAACACCTGGCAACTGATGGAAAGTTATGTTGCCAGCAGTGAAATTGGGTAACGCTCATGTTTAAATATACAATACTTATTTTATTTTAACTCAGTAGCGTTGCCTAATCTCGCTGCTGGCAACTCAACTTCAGTTTAGTTGCTATCCGTAATCTTCTGTTGTTGTTGCTTGCCAAATTAAACATTCAACCAATTTCAACTGCATATGTATGTATAAACAACGAACGAAGAACAAAGCAACATTGTTAGTACATCAGAGTGTATACTCACCTCCATTCTTCTTTCCCTTCTCTCAAACAAGATCAACCCTTTGCAAAGAAAATGTTGCATAAGAGAAAGAGCTCTAATGCTTTTTTAATAATTAAAAGTAGAAAAATGGTTACAAAAACTAAAATTTTATTTTATTTTTGATGAAAATAAAAAACAAATGTACTAAAGGGTGCTTTATTAAGCGCTTTCTATCTTTAAACTTAAATAAACCAAAGTATCTGTGAGTTTTAATCGAAATGTTCAATTGAAAGGCCTATCGAAGCCATTATGTATGGAATAAAACATCGAGCAAATGTCAGCCGTGGCCCCGCTGGGTTGTGGGTATAATGTTAATTTTTCCATGATTCTCACGCATAAATCAGGATGGATTTGACAGATGGCATAGGTTATGTTGGTTTTGAGGGCCGCTGTCGTTTGTGGCTTATCCGCATAGCATTGCAATTTGCACGATGTCAATAGACAGTTCGCAGCACCTATACGTAAGATGACTATGCCCCAAAACGCTCGTGCAGAATGTCCAATGGGGCATGAGCTGAGTCACACGTAGCGCCTTTCTGTTGAAACCACATGTCGTGAGTGTTCATACCATCAAATTTAGGCCAACAGAAGTTAGCATTCATCGGCCTGTTGCGCTCGTTGTTGACGATGATGGCCTGGCCAACGTCGTTCTCAAAGAAATATGGACTAATGACGCCGCCAGGCCAAAATTCACGCCCAACATTGACTTCCCGGGATGCTTAGGCGCTAACGTACCTCATGTGAATTGGTATCATCCGAAATTCGACAATTTTTTTCATTGACGTACCAATTATCCAGAAATCGTTCTAATCGCTGGAGATGATTTTTCAATAAAAATTACGGTCAGTTTAAAAATTTTTTATATATATTATAATTTTAACCCATTTTTCGTCGCATTTTTCCTTTTGATCGATGTTGAAGATTCTGAGTAGGTCATCTTTCAGACTTGCAATTTTTGTTGCAGCAATTTTTGAGTTTATTGGTGAGACGATTGTGGAGTAATTGCATGAACTCTGCAATTCTCATTTATTTTGCTATTCTCACACTTTTCGACTTGAAGTTGGCTGTAGGTGTCTTTGTATTTATACACAACATATCAGGACAAGAATAAAATACAAAACAATAATTTCATAATCTGGACACTTTTGGAATCTCAAAGCAAAATTTTTAAAAATTGGAGTAGCAAAAATTTCAAGTCTGGGCGATGACTAACTAAAAGAAAACACATTGAAAAAAAGTAAGAGTGGTAAGAGCTAGTCATTTTAATCACCGGTCGGCGAAAAATTTTATCATTTTATCATTAGTGTCCGACTGTATATTTGTCCATGGTGATATGGCAAAAAAGACAAATTAAATAGCAGCCAATTTGACAGGTGTAGCTTTAAAAATATTGTCGCTATGAACTGGCAAAGTATAAAAGTCCTTATTGGAAGACACTTAGGGTCGACTAATGTATCATCCAATCTGATTATCTGTACTCCTTCTTTTTCGAAAAATTAGGAATTCTTTGCTTTACAAGAATATGGTTGCACATGGCATGTTGGTTGAAGTAACCATAATAGTTCTTATTGCTAAGTCTGGGTTCACACTATGAATTTTTTTTTCCAGAAGGTCTAAGTTTATTGGTGAGAGGAGAAGAAAACATGATATTCTTCTCTACCCTCTCACCAATAAATCCCTTTTATAGTGTAAACCAGACTAAAATTAATTTTGTAGAGCTGACCATAATAGCAGAATTTTGTTTCTTTACTTGAGCATATGCCAAATTTTTGATGTTTTTTCGAATTAAGTTAGAGCATTTTCGCTAAAAATTTTAGAAGCGTATTTGCGCTAAAATAGAAAATAGAAAAGAAGACTGAAATTGTTTTGTTATAATAGATGCCCGAAGTCCCTAAATTTATTCCCGTGGAAAATCTTTATATGTGCTGTACTGACATTTTCCCCCCATATTACGGACCAAAGTGAGGTTAAAGTCTTTTACAAAATTGTTGATATATATTTTGAAATAAAATAAAATATAACGTACTAAAGCCACGATTTTGAATTGTCAGTAGAGAATTTAATACCGGATTTAAAAATATTTTTTTCCCCAAATTCATTTGTACAATTTATATAACTTACGTGGTATTTGCCTTAAACAACATGTCTTCAATTATTCTGTAAACATGTTTTCTTTCCTTAAAAAGGGTGTTTTTGAGACGTATAGAACTTCCGATAAGGATAACTGTAAAACAAGCTGTCATACTAATGAAGTGTGTTTGACTTTTTGTTAGTATACTTTGGCACATCACCATGCAAAAACTTACACAAGAAAAATGTTTATAAATCGTGGGAATTTATTTCCAAAATTCGCGCTTTATTCGCCAAACTTATAGCACTTCGTCAAGGTAACGGTGCTTATAAGCGTCCATCTGGGCAACTGTGGATCGTTCCATGATAACATTTTATCTCTTGAATAATATGTAATCATCCAAATCGAGCCCGTACCGCACGTATAAAAGAAGCCATCGCCGATGTAAACGTGAGTGGGACCGATTATCCGAATTTATCGATCTGACGCCGTTCTCCGCAACTCAGTCTCTGCCCATTCACTACTTGGAAATTTTTAAGATAAGAACTTGGCCTACATCCATATAAGATTCAAGATGATGCAAGAATTACAGGCTGAGAATCAACTGGAAGTTGGTGCAGATATTTATGAGCAGATTTTTTTCGTCAAATATCTTTAGCGGTGAGGCTAATTTCTGGCTTAACGGGAATTGATGTTTCTGGAGATATCACACTGATCATGAAACTCTTGAGGCCCCATTACATCCCGAAAAAATCATCATTTAGTGCGGTCCGAAACCTTTGCCAACATTACCTTTAATGGCGAATGCTACGCAAAATATTCGTGTTTTTTTATTCCTCATGCTATTGAAAATCATTTGGTTCCAACAAGACGGCGCAACATGCCATACAGCGCGTGAAACCATTACTCTCTTGAGCCAAACGCTTGGTGACCTATTTGTCTCAAGAAATGGACCTGTGAGTTGTCCACCTCATTCGGGTGATTTGGCACCTTTGGATTACTTTTTGTGGGGGTACTTCAATTCTTTGGTCTATGCTGGAAAACAAGCAACGATTAATCATATAGGCCGGGATTTTGAGATGTGGATTAAGTTTAAACCAGGCATCAGAAATTAAGAACCGAAATCTTAAAATTTAAGTTTTTCATTTGAAAAATTCAAAACTCATGCGTACAAAATAATTTTTTTTTCTGTCAGTTAAAAAAAAATAGGAAACACAAAAAAAGATATTTATTTTTAAAGTACAATATGTGTTTTGTACATGAAAAGAAACAAAAAAACAAAAATTTGAAAAATACACAAAAATGTTTTTTTTTATAATTATTTTTTTTTTTTTTTGAAAAATATTTATTATTGGTGTTCAAAACATGTTTTCAACTGTACAAAAAAAAAATAAAAATTATTTTGTTTTATTTGTTCTTCAAAGTACAAAATAATAAAGTTCTTAAAAAAACGTTTTTGAGAAAAATATTTTTGTTTTGTTTTTAGAAACTAACAATAAAAACTCAATTTGAAGTTAAAATTGTGAATTTTAGTTAAAATTATAATATAAAATTGTGTTTAAAATTGCAATTGCAAACAATCTTTAGAGATTCTTAATTATCAAAACTAGCTGCTGTTGCATTAGCTGTACCCGCAACACAGGTATCTGTGGAGACAGCCAGCCGTCAGTGTTTTGCCAATTATTATGACCAAAAATAGAAGAAATTTAAGTTCTGAGTATGTAGAAAATTTATTGTTCCTCAAACTCAACATCAAGCTAATTGATAAGATTACTATTTATTTCTAGGATAATCTTTATCATGTTATAACTACTTATTATTAATTTGCTTTATATTTTTTACTATAATTTTGTACGTATGAGTTTAAATTTTGTCAATTAAAAAAATTCAATTTTAAGTTTTCGGTTAATTTTTTTCTTTTCATGTAAAAAACAATATTGTACTGAAAAAATAAATATCTTTTTTTATGTTTGCTTTTATTTTTTTAAACTGATGAAAAAAAAATTATTTTGTACGCATGATTTTTAAATTTTTAAAAAGAAAAAATTAAATTTTCGGTTCGTAATTTTTTGTACAAAAGTACAAAAAAAAAAAAATTTCTAAAAACCTAAATTTAGATATTTTTTTAATTAGGCTTAAGTTCATTGAATTTAATTTTCATTAAATTATTTTTATGAAGACAGGAATTCAACAACATGAAATCAATTAAAATTTTTTTTTTTTTTTATTTATTTTTTTTTTTTTTTTTTTTTTTTTTTATTGATAATTTTTTATTCTTGACTGCGCTGAGATTTGAACCCAGGCTTTCACGGACAGGTTGCCCATACTAGTTTCGATTGTAACCACATTGTGAATTCCTGTTTTCATAAAAATAATTTAATGAAAATTAAATTCAATGAACTTAAGCCTAATTAAAAAAATATCTAAATTTGGATTAAAAACCATTAACAGTTCAACAAAATAACCACAATACTAGTATTTCTAAAAACCTTTTTTTTTTTTGAGAACTTTATTATTTTGAACTTAAAGAAACAATATCAAACGAAATATTTTGGAACACCAATGATAAATATTTTTTAAAAAACATAAAAAAAAAACGTTTTCCGGTCCTTGGTTTAAACCTAGTTTAACGTAGTCTGAAACTCGGAATTTTCCGGCGAAATGTGATTGTTTGATTATTATTTCATTAAAGACCAACAGTTTAAGCTAAACTAAGCTGTTCCGTCCAAATATTGTATACAAACTTGGCAATGGCGGCACAAAACTGTTTTCAGATTAACTAAGCCTAGTTTAGCTCAGATCTCAAATACCCAGCCTATGAAGCCAACATTCGACGGACTATTGACAAAATAAGACCGGGTATGCTCGAAAAAGTGGATGAAATTGGACCGACAGGATGGCGTTCATAAGGTGTAGTCGCGGCAGCCATATGCCTGTAATTATCTTAAAGAATTAAATGCTATGCAATAAGTGAGCGAGTAAAGCCAAAATGTTGCTTATTCCATTGAATTTGATGTGTTTTATTTTTAAAAAAGGTTCTTTGCCTCTAAAAAAACACCCCTTTTTATAAACTCATATCTATTAAATATAATTAAAATGTCTACATGTACATGTTTCAGAATTTTATTTAAAATTCACATGAAAATACCTAAATATGTTTGTATTTCAATAATATATCCTTACATATACTCTACACATACATCTGTATATACACACACAAGTATTTGTATCTGTTCATATTTATTTTAACATCACCTGAATTTGTATCTTTTTCTGTTTGTTCTTTTTACATGATATTAAATTTACATATACAGTAGCGCACAAATATGAAAAAGAAAACTTTATCCAATACATTTTAAAAGCGTTATATAAATGGCATTTCAGTATTTTAGAAAACAAATGAAAATTTTTTATATCATTGTAAGTAGTATACATAATGTCAACAAATACAGTATGTATATATAATTTTGTTGCCCACTGGTATGATTAAATATTCATGCGAAAATACTTGTATATAAGTAAAAGACGATAAAAACTCTTACAAAACATCAGAAATGGAAAATTCACTACTATTATATGTATACTTTAAGTGCTTTTTAAGGCAAAAATTAATGCACTTCTCTAGCGACACAAACTGTTTGTGACAAACAGCACTATTATACATTTTTTTTTTATTCATATTTATTTATTAAATCAATTTGTTTGTGGTTTTTTATTGAACTGATCATTGTTAAGTGCATTGGTTAAGTTCGTCCAATTAAATTTTCATTAAATAATTTTAAATGAAGAAAGGAATTTGACAACATGAAATTAATTTAAATTTGATTGACAACTTTCATTTTTGACTGAACCAGTAGCCCGTTTCTGTATTTCTCGCATCGTAAAATTTCCCGCATGAAACAAGTGAATTATGACAAAAACAAAGCAATATGAAACAAAATATGTTTTTTCTCACATAAGTGTTTCTGTATCTTTATTTTGCGAGAATTATCTGTCATTTATATAATTTTCCAGTAATTATTGGAAGGATGTGAGAAAAAGTGTTTCTGTAACAATATTTTGGGAAAAGTTTCTCATAAGAACTGTCAAAATAAGTCACATTTTAAATTGATGCGAGAAAAATAAAATTTCAAGAAATGGAGACCAAATTATATAATATTTTTAGCTTTTCTAAAGTAGTTGGAAAAAGTTTCCTGACGAGCTGGCCTAAGCAACCAGCGAAATGCGCATAGAAACTAGCTTTCCAACAACAATAAATTTCAGTGTTTTCATTCAAAAATTGGGATTATTAGCACATCATTAATAAATGAATTAATTAATAAAATATTTCATTCCCGAAAATAATATTTGATAATTATTAATTTTTTATAAAAACATATTTCTTATTATTTAAATTGAAATACATAAAAACATAATTCGTCAGTATATGAAACTTTATAAAAATACATTTTTTCTTTTCACAAATATTTATTTTATCAATATTCTAACTGCCTATTTCCGATGTGCGAAAGAATTATTTACTTCGTACAAATACATGTAAAACAAAAACATATTCTAAAAACTTTGTTATTGTTTTAAATGTATTTGTACGAAGTAAATAATTCTTTCGCACATCGGAAATAGGCAGTTAGAATATTGATAAAAAAAATATTTGTGAAAAGAAAAAATGTAAAAACTTTGTTTTTGTTTTAAATGTAGGAATTCTTTCGCACATTGGAAATAGGTTATAATATGCCTTTTTTAATATTTTTTATGTCCAGAAATGATGTTGTTGAGGGATGAACTTTAAATTCTTTTTGCACCTCAAGTTAAACACGGTTCACTTTATTTTCTATTTTAAATAAAACTCTTTGTTTTAATTTTAGTTTTTGTATTTTTATTTATTTTTTGTTTATTTAATTTTGTGTAACACTGTTTTTTATTTACAAGGTTTTTTTGTCTGTTTTGCTTGTTCACTATTTAACGATCGAAACTAGAGTAAGTTTAAATTGTTTTTCAATATACAAAAAAGGGTCACATATTATAAAAGAATTTTTGTACTAAATATAACGGGATATACTGAGTGCAAATGTAACAACAATTTAACTTTATAATGTTTACATATGAATATGAATATGCAGATTAAAGAAAATAAAATATAACAAGTTGTTGGTAGGCAGGGTCGTCGCTGTTGGTAGGGGTCATCTCTAAACATTCCGCCCCCCATGATATGGTGATATATACAACTGGGCTCAAGTTCTTCAAGGGGTCCGGAAAATAAACAGCAGCATTATAGCACCTTGTTTTTGGGTTTCATCACGTAGAATGCTGGAGTACAGATGATGTTACCAGGGGGTGAACTGTGTGCCATAGTATTAGATGTGGAGTTGTTGAAAAATAGTAAACTGAGATGAGACCATACGACCAATGCCACAAAGTTATTTGTGTTTTTCTTGAGTGACTTTTACTGGAATTATACAAAATAATTATTAGAAATGTGTATTTAATTATTAAATAACAGTACGAGTTTCGTTATGGGTCTCGTAATAATTCCATTTGTAGTTCGAATATCAGCAACCCTAATCTTGTGATCCGATCCGGAGTAGGTTTTCGTCACGCGACCCAATTTCCATTCATTGGGCGGTAAATTGTTCTCTTTGATAACGACTAGATCATTCACTTTGACATTTTCCTGTGGAAACTTCCACTTGTACCTTCTATGGAGTTCGGCAAGGTATTCTGTTTTCCATCTTTGGCAAAAGGAATTATAGATAATTTTAAGGCGTTTCCAGCGATTGGCAAGTGTCATATTTTCATTTGTTAAGTCTGGTTCTGCTGGGGTCATTAGTGGAGTACCAATTAAAAAGTGTCCTGGGGTCAATGGGGTCAAATCGTTTGGGTCATCGCTAGCAGGGCTTAGGGGTCTAGAATTCAGGCAAGATTCAATACGGGCTAAAATTGTGGATAACTCTTCAAACGTGACTTTCATATTCGGCAATAATTTTTTCAGGTGTGTTTTAAACGACTTTACGCCTGCTTCCCAAAGTCCACCCATGTGTGGAGCCCCGGGAGGAATGAATTTCCAGTTGATGTTTTGATGGCTATATTGTTGAATAAGTTGATTCTGAAGAGTCTTTTGGAATTCTAAACGATCTTTCTTTAGAAGCTCTGCTGCTCCGACGAAGTTTTTCCCATTGTCTGAGTACATGACGGCAGGACATCCTCGGCGACCTATAAAGCGAGAAAAGGCCGCCAAAAAAGCTTGGGTTGTTAGGTCGCTTACAGCCTCTAAATGTATGGCTTTAGTGGCGAAGCAGATGAAGAGGCAGACATAACCCTTTGTTATGAGGCAGGCTCGACCCGTGAAGTTGCGTATATCAAAGGGTCCAGCGTAATCAACACCTGTAACTGTAAAAGGTCTTGATATTGTTGTGCGCTCAGGTGGCAGGGACGCCATGATCTGACTTTGAGTATGTTTTTTGAAAAGGACACATGTCTTGCAATTATTTATGACGGTTTTAACTAAGGGCTTTAGTCGAAATATCCAAAATTCTGTTCTTATGACTCGGGCCATGAGCTGATTTCCTCCATGCAAGGTAATTTTATGCACAAATTCTGTAATCATTCTGGCCAATTTTGATTCGTATGGCAACAGAATTGGACAGCGTTCATTATACGTTAATGCTGGGGACTGCGCTAAACGCCCATTGGCCCTTATAATCCCATTGCGATCGAGAAATGGCGTAAGGGTTAAGAGTTTACTTCGAGGGGAAATTGGACGCTTGTGAAGTAAAGCAGTATATTCGTCAGGAAATAAAGTTTTTTGTGTCCAAATTATGATGCGATTTTTTGCAGACTGTATTTCTTCTGGTGTTGGTTCTATGGATGAGATTTTACTTCTTGGTGTGAGTCTTCCGAAACGTAAAACATAGGCTATGACTCGATAGGCACGGGGTAGAGATGAAAATCGGCTTAACGGGTCTTCAGTGTTTGTGGCTGTTAGAATTTTGATTGTCTTAGCTTCTATATTTGTATCCTGAGTAATACGTGGCGATGGCCATTGCTGTTTTGGCAATTTTAACCACGAAGGTCCACTCCACCATAGGCTATGTGATTCTAACTCACTTGGTGAACAACCTCTGCTTGCTAGGTCAGCGGGATTCATTTTTGAGTCAACATGATGCCAGTTTTGAGTCCCGACTTTTTGTATTATTTCCGACACTCGATTTCCAACAAACGTGTTCCAGGTACATGGCGGTTTCTTAAGCCACGATAATACTATTGTCGAGTCAGTCCAATAGTGGGTTACTACATTTTGAAATTCATAGGTTTTTAATAGACTTGATGCCAAATTAGCTAGCAATACAGCTCCACAAAGTTCTAAGCGTGGTAGCAATAAGCTTTTGAGGGGGGCTACTCGAGTCTTCGAAACCAAAAGAGTTGTGTGTATAGATGTTTCTTCATTTTGTATTCGAATGTATAATGCAGCAGCATAAGCTTTTTCTGAAGCGTCGCTGAAGCCATGTATTTCGATGTGACTTAAGGGTGTATATTTTATCCAACGGGGTATTTTTATAATTTTAATATTGGGAAAACTGCTTACGAATCTTTTCCATTTATGTTGAGAAATTGGTTTTAAAATGTCATCCCAGTTTGTGTTATCTAACCATATTTGCTGCATGATTACTTTAGCGTCTATTATTATTGGAGCTATCCATCCACATGGGTCAAACAATTTGGCAATTGTGGACAAAACTTCTCTCTTTGTATACGCCTCTTTAACTTTTATGTCTGGGGCTGTGAATGTAAAGGAGTCCGATGAAATGTTCCATTTTATACCTAGAGTCTTGGTCCCGTCATTTTCGGACAGATTTAACCAGTCGAGTGGTAGTAGAGTCTCACTAGGTAAATCCTGAATGACTTGTGGCTCATTAGAGTTCCATTTCATCAGATCGAAGCCTGCTGATTTTAAGACAGAAGTTAATTCTTTTCTAGATTTGATAGCTTCTTCTATAGTGTGACCTCCTGCTAAGACATCATCCACATACATATTTTGTTTAAGAATCGTGGACGCTAGGGGATGAGTCATTTGCACCTCTTCAGCTAATTGAAGAAGCGTCCTGATGGCTAAATATGGGGCGCAATTAACTCCAAATGTGACGGTGAGAAGCTCGTAATCTTCTATCGGGTCATTTTTGGATTTTCTGAATAAGATTCTTTGAAACTTTGTTTGAGTTGGGTCGATCAGTATTTGGCGATACATTTTTGTAATGTCGGCGTTGAATACAAAGCGGAAAATTCTCCATTTCGCTATCAGAAGAACAAGATCTTGCTGAAGAATGGGTCCTGGATATAAAATGTCATTAAGACTATTCTTATTTGACGTTGGGCTAGAGGCATTGAAAACCACTCTGAGTTTAGTGGTCAATCGGTCAGGTTTTATTATTGCGTGATGCGGCAGATAATAATTGGGGGCTTTGTTTATATCCGGGGGTGCGATTTTTCTCATGTGGCCTAACTCAAGATATTCCAAAATGACATTGTCATATAATTGCTTTATTTCGGGTTTCTGGCTGAGCATGCGTTCCATTCGTAGGTACTGAGCCATAGCAATATTGCGAGAAGAGCCTATTTCTTCTGTTTTTTTGAAGGGCAGGGTAACTATATACCTTCCCGAGTCGTTTCTACGTGTTGTTTTCTTGAAATTGTGTTCCACAATGGTGTCCTCGTCTGACTTCAAAATCTGTTTTGGGGTTTCCTCCACCTCCCAAAAGCGTGTGAGGATTTGGTCAAGGGACGATGTATTTAATAAAGAAATTGTTGTTCTGGGTTGAGTCCTTTTTGGAGTTGGTCCCCCCACAATCCAGCCAAATACTGTTTTTTGTGCCAAAAGGGATCCAATAGACCGCATCGGTGTGTCCATGCAATAAATAGAGGGGCCTACGTCGAGGCCTATTAGCAAGTCGATGGGTCTACTTTGATTGAAGTGAGGGTCTGCAAGTTGCAATTTTGCAGTCTCACTGAGCTTTTGCATGTCTAACGTTTGAGGTGGTAAATTAGAGGGAAGGGTCTTGAGAACTGGGGCCCAAACTTCTAACTTAAACGATGTGTCCACCCGTGAGCAAAGGTTAAGCAAACATGCTTTAGTTGAGGTTTCAGAAACTGTTTGACTCAAACCAGAAACGTGAACTATGTTTCTTTTTGTGGGTAATTTTAATCGGTTTTTTAGTTTGTCCGATACAAAGGTTGATTGTGATCCAGGGTCGATGATAGCTCTCGCCTGGTATCTTTGACCTCTAGTTTCTATTTCGACAATAGCAGTGAAAAGCAAAGTTTCTCGGTCGGTTTGATTTGTCGATGTTTGTATGTTTTCGCGCAGGGTCAGGGAAGTAAAGTTAGGAATACTTGATCTTGAAGTGGACTGTATGAATTGGGCTTGAGCTGCGGCACTTGTGCTTGGTTGCTCGTCAGCGTTATTTTGTGGCAAGTTTGTAGGCTGGGTCACCGTTGCCTTGTGCAACAAAGTGTTGTGTTTTTGTTTACACAGCCTACAACTGTATTTGCTAGGGCACTCCCTGACACTATGATTGATCGACAGACAGTTGTAACATGAATTTGTGACTCTTACGATATGAATTCGATCACTTACATTTTTTTCTAAAAATGTGGGGCATGATCGTAGGGTGTGTGACTCGCTACAATGTTGGCACGTTATGGGGTTATTATTAGAGCTTCTGACGGGTTTACTTTTGTTCTGATTGTAAATTTCAGATTTCGCAATATTCGTTTGAAATGAATTAATGTTCCGTCTATTTTGGTTGGTTTTTGCGACTTCTGACTTGGGCGGTATGGATTTGTCCTTTGATGATTTGATATTGCCTACTGATTCTAGGGTCTTAAATTTGCGGGTCAAAAACTTGTCGAATTCTTGCCATTTGGGTACTTCGGCACAATCTTCACGAGAATTTTCAAATTCTTGAACAAGGGCTCTGGGAAGTTTTTGAGAGCAAATGTAAATTAAAAAAGACTCCCATGTTGAAGTGTCAATTCCTAGTGTGCCTAATGTCTGCCTACAATCGTTTATTGTCCTTTGTAATTTTTTAATTGAGGCTCCAGAGTCCATAGAGGCATGAGGCAGATCCAAAATAATTTTATATTGCTCATTAACCTGCATCCATTTATTTTCGTACCGGTCAACTAAATTTTTCCAGGCCATGATAAACCCATCGTTTGTTAAAGGGACATGCGAAATTGCGTCTCTGGCTTCTCCCCCTGTTTTTTGAGTCAGATAAAAAAGCCTTTCAACATTGCTAATTTTAGGATTTCTAATGTATATGACTGTGAACAAGTCACGGAAACTGGGCCATAATTTATAATCCCCAAAAAAGGTGTCGGTGTCGCAAGGAGGGAGTCTTATTGATGAGACCTCTCTTTCTAACGGAATATTTGACTGGCGTTCAACTGGTTCTATGGCTGTGTCCGTAAGCGCATGGATTTCAGCATTGATGGACGACAAACAATTTTTATAGGCTGTTAGGGCTCTTTGGTATCGCTCCCGTAATTTATTTTTGTCAATTGGTTTATCACCATCCTGATCTACGTCCCTACATTCTTCATATGACCTTTTTACCTGGGTCCATATGGAGTCTAATTCTACTCGAATTATTTCTAACGCGTGTACATTATCTTCAGCGCTCGCTTCTGCTTGAATCTTTTCGAAGTCGACTAAATCGTTTGTGCAATTGACGAATTTTTTCAGGGACATGTTTGTAGATTGAGAAAGTGTCAGAATAATAATAAATTGAGTCAACAAAATTGCCTGCTAGCGATAAAACAAATTGTGTCTTAAAAATTTCGAGTCAAATGTTGTATTAATTTCACCGGTTAATTTTTCAAAAATAGACGTAGATAGTGACGTCACGGTTATTTTCTCTTAAAAATTGCAGCGGCAAAAATTAAAGAGTAACACAACAAGCAAGAATATTTACTTCTTGTTGTATTGTATACTTTGACTTACTTGTTGTGTTGTTGTTGTTGTAGTTGCAGTTTGTTTCTTTGCTGTCCCTGCTCCAACTTCTCTGCTGCTAAGCTTTGATCTGCCGGTGGTGGTTTACCGTTAGTAATTTTAATTTTTGTAATTTTTGTTGACTGTTCTTTTTTTTCAAATTTCAGGGTCACTTTTTTTTTTTTTTACCACTTTTTTTTTTTTTCAAAAATATTTGTTCTTTTAAATTGTTGTTGTTTAGAGTCACAAAATTTTTTTTTTTTTTTAAAATTTTTAAATACACACAATGTTTTTGTTGTTTTAAAATTTAGAGTCACAAACACAATTTTTTGTAAAATAAAATTTACACACACGGTAGGTAATTGTCGTTTTATTTTTTGTAAAAATTATCCGGTTCGTTTGGACCAAATGCTGAGGGATGAACTTTAAATTCTTTTTGCACCTCAAGTTAAACACGGTTCACTTTATTTTCTATTTTAAATAAAACTCTTTGTTTTAATTTTAGTTTTTGTATTTTTATTTATTTTTTGTTTATTTAATTTTGTGTAACACTGTTTTTTATTTACAAGGTTTTTTTGTCTGTTTTGCTTGTTCACTATTTAACGATCGAAACTAGAGTAAGTTTAAATTGTTTTTCAATATACAAAAAAGGGTCACATATTATAAAAGAATTTTTGTACTAAATATAACGGGATATACTGAGTGCAAATGTAACAACAATTTAACTTTATAATGTTTACATATGAATATGAATATGCAGATTAAAGAAAATAAAATATAACAAGTTGTTGGTAGGCAGGGTCGTCGCTGTTGGTAGGGGTCATCTCTAAACAGATGTAATTTTGTGTATTCTAGATACTGGGTACAAAAGTGTGCAGCACCAATGCGCATCAAGCTGATGCAAAACTTCATTGTTTTAAAAAGTGACCGTTTAAATAATCGTGTATTTTGTATAAGCAAAATTAAAGTAAAAATCAGAATTTCTAAAAATAAAAAATCATCATTTGAGAAAAAAATCTTTAATTATATTTTTGTTTAAAGAAATAATCCAAAATATCATAAAATCATCATTCTGGCAACGCTGTTTATATATTATATTCAAACAAGAGAAATGAAAAATTTGTCAAATTAAACTTTGTGTGTCTGAGCACCAAACAAAGTTTAAAAAAGAATTCAACAGACTTTGTCAAAGTAAACTTGGCCTGTCTAAAAGGGGACTTATATTTTTAATGAATTTTTTTCAAGCCTTTCAATGTTTTCGTTTTATACAGGGCTACCAGATACATTTTTGAAAAAATCGTTAATTTCCTAAGAAAAAATAAACAAAATCGTCTTGTTTGTTTTAAAAAATCGGACAATCGGACATTAATTTTGTTCGATTTTTATTAAAACATAATAAAAAACATAGTTAAAGTTCATGGGTATTTTATACATATGTACATACTTAAGCTTGAGGTCTATTTTTATAAAATTATTTTATTAATTTTTTCTTTATTATCATATTGACTTTAAATAACACCTTCTTTGGCCAAAAAAATTATATAGTGCATTGACTGAGAAATGGGGTAATAGTTTAATGTTTTGACCATATAAACAAATGTATAAATAATTCCAAGGAAATAAAAATTAAGCAGTTTTCCCTCGAAATTTTGCTTTTGCCGATACATTTTTAAGGGAACAGACAAACAATTTCGAGGACAATTTTCACAATAGCGATAAATAACTATAAAAATTTAAGCGACCTTGTTTCTTAAGATATCTTTTTTCTGTAAAAATATTTAAAATTGTTTTTTTTCGAAGACTGAATAATATCGTCAAGAATCAGTCAATCGGCACCTTGCAAATTTCGGAATAAAAAATCGTTAAAATGACGATAAATCGTCATATCTGGCAGCCCTATTTTATTATATCTATTTCTTTCGTTGACGTTCGCTTGCATTTGACACTTAGGCCCTAATCATGTACAACGCAGCGCAACGCCAAACAATAACATTGAAAGCACAAACAATGTCAAAAATATTTTGTAATTTTGTTGTTGCTTTCAACAGAAATTCATTTACCGTTTTAAAATTTTCAACGACACAAGCAATGGAGCGTTTGAAATTTTAAGACGCAATGTGAATTTCTGTAGAAAGCAACAACAAAATTACAAAATATTTATGACATTGTTTGTGCTTTCAATGTTATTCTTTGGCGTTGCGTTAGTTCTGTGGCGTTGCGCTGCGTTGTACATGATTAGGGCCTTAATTATTGTAAGTATTCCAGTTAAAACAGAATCTGTGTTGTCTGTTCTCGCATTCAAATACAGAACCACTTTTTTCTCACAAATCGGGAAACGATGGAATTTTTTGTTTCACACTTCATGTGCGAAATTTTACGATGCGAGAAATACAGAAACGAGCTACAGGGCTCGAACTCGGGTCGATTTTACATGTTTCGAGAACAGCCAGATTATCATCATCAGAATTCTTTGCAGTTTTACCCTTTGCGCTTTTGCGACGGCTGGCAGTATATAGTCAAACATCAATCTTTCTACCAGCGACATTCTCTTGGTGGAGCGAAATTTGCTGTAATTATCTTTTTTTAATTTAAATAAAAATGCTTTTATTTTTTGTTGCCGATATTTCGATACTCTTTGAGTATCGTCTCTGGCCTTGAAAAAAATAATTTATATTGAACAACCGACTTTAAAATTACTGTCTCTTCTCTAGCATCTTCTGTTATGTTTAATTAAATTTAAAAATAGAAACATCGAATATAAACAACTTAAATTTTTTTTAATTTATTTACATGTTTATTTCCCACTCCGTTTTTGTTCATGAATTCTTCTTGGATAACAAAGAAAATTTTTGTTTTTATGTTTTCTTTTTGTCTTTTCTTATTGAATCTTCATTTATTAGAATATTAACTAACAACAATAATTAATAGAACATCTAAAACGGGTCATTCTTGTCTCTCAAAATGCCTTATCCAAATACCCATTAGAACAAGGCATTGACAAAGAGAGTGAAATATCGTTTCATCCTCTTCTTTATTCACACAACTCCAACAGTGACCACTGACCCGTAACGACCGATATCACTATTCTAAATTGTTCCCTGCCAAACCTCCGTAGCAGGTTGGTCTTCCCTGCATCCCCAGCCATCTCGATTGAGCTGCCTATAAGATGAAATGTCATCTAGGTCTTCTAATATCATATTGTCGAAAATACATTCTTGTTTGGCTAGGCCGTTTGCAGTGTGGTTTCCCCGACAGCCACTGTTAACTGGAATCCATGTCAGCGTTACCATAGAATGTTTTGCAATTTTGTTCAGACATATAAATTGCACTTTTTCACATTTTCCGTTAAATAGCAAATAGGGCTGACAAAATTGGTACAACTGTATTTTTTAGTAATATTTTAACTTGAAAAGTACAATGGTGTACCAATTAATAATTAAGTAAAATTAAAGAATTTTCTCAGTTTTAATATTTTCCGGTATTCTGCAATTAACTTTGATGTCGTAAGGATAGGGAATAGCTTAGTACTTTTATTACCCAAAAAGTACTTTTTATCTTAACTTTTTAAATCTTAACTTTCCATCCCTGTAAATCACTATAAATTTTCAATTACCCATTTGAAATGCATTTCAATTGTTAATTTATCACTGTGTAGGGTTTTTGCTTTTTCCGCTGATGTGATAAAACGTGACAGATGTCATGAATAAATTATGATTGCTGTTTTTGCATGACCTCCAACTCAGGTTATAAATTTGTCTTATAAAACGTGGAATTTTGTTACAGTATGAATTGGCAATTTAATTAATTAAATTGGTTTTTATAATCAATTATATTTAATTTATTTCTAAAGAAATGTTTTAAACGTATAAATATATTTTTTTAAGATTCAAAAAACAAATTTAAATAAGATTTCGCTAATTGGCAACAGATTATCTTTTAAATGTGTGTACTTGGCACAGAAGGCATTAGAGGGCTGAAACTGTGGTTAGGAATGTTTGCACTAAGGAATAATATAACGATTTCCAAAAATTCCTTGTAGTCTTCTCTGGGTTGGTTTTTATTTATTTGAGTCGAACAAACTATTTGGAGCTCAATTTGCACATGTACCGGTCGTTTGGCTGTGACTCTTATTTCTTAACTAGTCGATTGCCTGAGGAGTTTGCAGTCTTTTAAAAACGTAATGGCAGAATTTTAGAAATTATTTTACTACATAAAAGTGCAATAAGCTAAAGTTGCAATCAAACTAACACTCCAATACAATATATTTTATTTTGTTTTTTTTTTTTTACTTTCCTTTAAAACATACGTGTATATTTTTGAACAAAAACTTTTTTTTTTGTTTTTTTAATGTTTTTTAATATTTCTTAATATTTCTTCTTTTTTACATTCACGGAGAACTGATAGCGTGAAAATTTGTTCACGGGAGTTTCGCGATAGCATTTTTTCCTTCGAGGGGAATAAAAATTTCATGAGAACAATAATTACACTTGTTTCTCACGATAGGGGTGAATATATTTATCCGCTTTAGAGGTTTTTATGAATTTTGGCATCGATTTGTTAGTGCATATTTTTGCATATTTTTATATTTGTTAGTGCATATTTTACCCTTTACAGCATTTTTTGCATAATTTAGTTAAAAGAGCATTTTTCAGAATTTTTTTAAGTTTATAGCGCATATTTTGCCTTTTTGAGGCATCTTTTGATGTAAAATTTAAAATTTTTTAGATGCTTAAAAAAGCTTTCGCAGCAAATAAAAAAAAATTGTTTTTCAAAATTCTGGGTTTGCTGTTTTAAATATCTATCCAACGTAGCAAAGTACGAGTTACAATTTTTTAAATATTTTTCTCAAATTTGGTAAATACATTTAATTTGTGGCATTTATATGTAAATGCCAAGAATCGGTCTATAATTGCACATATTAACCATAAAAACTTCTTTTCGAATTAGAATTTTTGTGTCCGTAAACCATCTAATTATGTGGGTATTTAAATAATATTCTGCGCAAAATATTTTACGCAAAATTAAGTTCCTTTCGAATCTGCTCGCATTTGCCCGAAGCTCCCATCTGTAAATAGCGTTAAATTTCTTTTAAATGTTGACATTAATAAATAATTTAGCGGCAGCCCCTGCAATCACTTTAATACAAAACATTTTATTTAGATAATATTCACCACAAATAACTCATATGAATTTTACCTTCATAACACAACTTTGTTTTTGTAAGCCCATGACTGCACATCGTTTTCAAACAGGTTAAAATCTCGAAAATTCGTCTGTAAATACTATGGTGTTTGGGCTTTACGGATTATAATTTTAGGATTGTTTGTTTTTTAATTCAAATGTTTTTTAATTGTTGAATATTTTGTTTTCAAATGAGTAATCTTAGATTTTTGTGGGGCTTTTTTTAAAGATTTTCAGGGCATATTTTCGAGTTTTCAATGCATATTTAATGCGTTTAACAGCGCGTTTTTTAGAGCGTATTTCTGATTTTTTTGATGTACTTAAAACGCGAAAAATATGTTGGCCCTAAACTAAAAAAAACGCGCACATTCCGCCCATTTTGCCGGTTTTAACTTTTAGTTCGGTATAGTTAGATTTTGTGGAAAAATCGGCCAAATGCTCGCCAAGGCTTTGGTGGCATACCTCTATCCGATAGTCCATATTTTCAATGATTCTGAGATATAATTGATGTTCAAAGTCGTTAATGTGCCGTATTATCTCATCCTTAAGCGCTTGAATCGTTTTTGGCTTATTGACGTACACTTTTTCTTTTAAATATACCCAAAGAACGATAACACGGCCATTAAATTTAATCGCGCAAAAGAGCCACTGTTTCGTTGGCTGTGTGGCAAGTGGCACCATCCTGTTGGAACCACATATCGTCCAGGTCCATATCCTCAATTTCTGGCCACAAGAAGTCCGTTATCAACTCGCGATAGCGCACACCATTTACGGTAACTGCTTGTCCGACCTCGTTTTGGTGTATAGATATTAAGGAGATAAGTGTTTTCCATTGTGTTTGCTTTATTTGATTTTCATTTAAAAGAACTCTAAAGGAAGTAAGCCAAAAACGTTATTAATCGTAGAAACGTAACAATATTATTTGTAAAAAAAATTTGAATATGGGAAATTAAATTGTGAGAGCAACCAACACACCCAGGTATCAATTTAAGCGCTTAATCTGTCAAAATTATAAACTTGTCCCTTGTTTAGAAGCTGGAGCTATGTAACCTCCGCTACTTTTCAAAAAATGTAACCAGCATCTGTTGAGTAGCAACAGCAACTAGCAATATTCTCCCCTAAGGCCGAACTCTCACACAAGTGGTGAAAAATCAGCCCTTTAGTAGGATTTTCAGGAAAGCCCTTCCCGCGACTTAATGTAGTAAACCACATTCATCACCCGAAAGTATATTGTCAGCAGACATGCGAAACTTCCGGAAAGACAATATTCCTTAAAAGCAAGAAGCATTTACCGCAAGAAGCATACTAACGGGGGCCTTACCCAATAGTCAGTCCGGTGCCGTGTCACCAGGGCTTGCTGCCTCCCGTGGTACCAGATAGGATTTTTGGTCAGCCGCGATCGCAAGAAGAGATCGTGAAGGTCTCATGTGATCTGTCAATTTTGGATTTTTGCCGAATCCCAGATATTGGCTACACTTGATTATGCCTCGGAAGATTAAACACCAAAATGTGAAATATTCTTAAGATCATTCCTACACCCCTGGGGGGCCTATCATGCAGTGGGCCGCTATTATGCCTAACGTTTTCTAACACAGCCATTTCTTCTGCCTAGTAGTGAGTGAGTCATATTCGGTCTACCTGTGCACCGGCCATAACTTCCGTGATGCTCTGCAATCCGTTATATTTCTCCAGGCCCGCTTAGCAGCGCTCACAACTAATTCCCTAATGACAGCCCAGTATAATATAGAAACAGATGTAATACTTACCCCAATAAATACCTTTAAATAAAACTATAAATTTCATTATTTTGGATTTAATTTATTTGTTTCTCTTTTAAGTTTTCAATAAATTATCATTTTTAAATTCATGATTAAATTTTGTATCGTATAGTATATGATTAATTTAAAATTGTTTTATTTTTGTGGGTTAGTGTATTTATCTGTTGGTGTGTGTTTGTTTGTATGTATTTGTATGTATGTATGTTTTCCTTTGATATCAATATTTATTTACTGTTTTAAACATTAACATTTAATTATTTAATTTTATTTTTGTTGTTTTATTTCGATTTAATTGCGATTTTTACAAAATCGATCTATTAACCATTTTCTCAAAATAAAATTAATTCATTATTGTTTTCTGTATTTGATACAAGACTAGATTACAATGAGTTGCCTTGTTTACTTAATTTTTAATCGAATTGATTTAAATTAGGGTGAGTAATACATAAATATAAATATTCTAGGGTTTTTTAAGACAGATTAGATTTCTTACAAATTGTATGATCTTTTTTATTGAATTGTTCCTTCTTATATTTTTTGGTATTTATTCTTTAGTTTTGACATTATGTAATTTTTTTTAATTGTTGTTGTTATTTATTGCTATCTAAAGTTCTGGTTAATTTCATAACTGTAATGGTTTAGTAAAAGAGTGTTTTTAAACTTATCTGTAGTATAAAATCTGCTTTTACAAACATAAAATTTTCTCGAAGCAAGTATCTTCAGTTCTCTTTAAAAATTGCCCGTTTGTTGACACTCAGACTGCTTGTCTTAATTTGTAATATGACGCCAGAGAATAAAATAACAATAGAGAATTGAAGTAACTTTCGGGTACAAGCAGGGTTGCCGAACTTGGTATTTTCCGACCAATTTTGGTCGTATAATTTCCGTTTGGTCGGATGCTAGTTCAAACCTAATTTTGGTCGGTTTGAGAAATTGTGCTATATTTATTTGAACAAATTTAGAACACAAGTCGCAAAGCAGACAAGTGCAAATCTAATATTTTTTTTACAAAACACAATTTTTTTGGATTGTCGATGAAACTATGGATGTGGCAATGAAATTAAATGTATTACGTTAGTAGCAACTTACTTTGACGGTGTTTATATAGGATTGTCTTGTCACCTTATTTGAGCTTACCAAGTCAGATGCCGTTAAAATTTTTTTCTTCTCATAAAAAAATCGTTATCGATAAACAATATTCATTTAAAAAATTTGATCGGATTGGCAACAAACGGCGCAAACGTCACGACTTGTAATGTTGGTAAGCTTAAATCTTTCTTAGCAATGCCAATAATATTGAGGTTCTTTGTGATAATATTTAAAGGATTTTTCACATAGTCCTTAAGAATAAAATAATTTCAGAAATACTGTTCTGCATTACCCATAAAATATAAGGTGTTTCTTATACAAAATGGACTTCTTTGGAAGGAGATATATAATATAAGGTGTTTCTTATACAAAATGGACTTCAATGGAAGGAGATATTTTACGAATTGTAGAACAGTGAGATGCTTTAATACTCTATTTTGTATCATAATTTGATAAAGTCAATGGTATAAGAGCCGCAAAACTTGCAGAGGAACTCGATTTTTAAGCATTCTACAATGCAACCGTGTAGATTTTTACAATGTCTCAAAATGCACCAAAAAAGTTATCAACGCGAAAACAATAAGAAAACTATGCATTGTTAAGCTCTTTAATAAATTTTTAACTTTGTCTGCAAAGTATTAGGATGTTTTGGAGCTCAGTAGAGCGTACCACCTTACAAGGAAAAAAGTGCGCCCTTCACCATCTAATATAAAGCATTTTTTCAACGAGGATTCGCTTTTTTACATTTAAAGTCCGATCTGTCCGAATGTTTTTGTCTCGAGAAGACCAATGTTTTGACCGTTGGAGCCACTGACCTCAAGTGTCTCGTTCTAGTATTTATCTACCAGATATCTGTTCGTACCACCCTTATGTCAGAAAATTAAAGCTCAGAATAAATTATTAAACTTTTGCTAAGGAAGTAATTCGATAATTCCAGTAGAAACCGACTGTCCTGAGGGAATTATAGAAATACTTCCTTAGTAGAACTGTAATGGTTTTAAGCGGGCTTTAATTTTCTAATTAAATTAAATAGTTTCTTGCGAACTTTAGTTTACTGACATTAGGATTGTACAAACAGAGACTTGGTAGATAACTACTAAAATGTGATGCTTGAGGTCAATGGCTCCTAAGGGGGCAAATGCCTAAGATAAAACGAAAAATGTAAAAAATCAACCACTACGTTCGGTACGGTACGGTATAAAGTTCAGCCTATTACAAAAGTTTGCTATTAATTGAGTTTCTTATCGCTCCTGAAAAATGTTGAAAATGATGATAGGCCATTTTGCATTTCATATAACGATATATTTGTTTTTAAATATTTTAAAAATTTGGGCGGTTTCAAAGGATTATGGTAGGTTTTGCAGACAATTTTGGTCGGATAAAAATTTTGTAAACGGCAACCCTGGGTACAAGCAAGTGTGTAAACCTTCTCTTTCTTTTTTCATCTCCCTCTCTTTCCAATAAACTCAGACTTTCATTAAGAACAATTGGTGTGTTAAACAGCAGACAAAGTCAATTAATTGAGAAAAAAAAAGAAATGAAGAGATTAAGCTGTAGGCTTCATTTAGGGATCCAGAATAAAGTTAATTTACACTAAAGCCTTTGAAGAAACCCGTCTGTAGAAATATGAAACAATTGTGTACGAATATCCAACTACCCAATATATTATAATTACTATCCGACATATTCCCAAACCTTTAAAAAGAAAAGCAAATATGTAAGCATGTATATCCCCCCGGGGGATAATCTTAAGTATGTTTCATCATTTGGTGTTACATCGTTCAGAGAAATTAAGTACAGTAAATCTTTAGAATTCCCATAAAAACAGATCTGAGGAGATCTTCCACTTTTTGTTAACTCGGCTGTCAGTAGCCTCCGGCGGTACGGCACCGGACTGACTATAGCATGAGGCCTCCGTTAGAATACTTCTTTCAGGAATATTTTCTTGGCAGAAGTTTCACTTTTCCATTGAAGATTATTTCGGTGATCATGGGTGTTTGTAGTTTAATACCCAAAGTCGCGGAAAGGGATATCCTTAAACTCCCTCCTTGCCTTTCGTAGATGTTGTTGCAATATTAATCGCTAATTTCCTAGTCTAAAGATTTCCTTTGCTTTTTTTTTGTGACTTTTTTCACATGAAAATTTGAACAAGATTTAAAGAAAAGGGGTTATACTATAAAAAATTTACAGAAATGTTATGTAGTTTTCTACAATTTATTTTATGTTAAAATATTTTAATAAACAACATTAAAGGAATTATTATTTTTCGCCAACACATATACATATATATATAAGTTCTGAGCACCAGATACGATTCAACTGTCCAAACGAAATGCAAGGGGTCTCTAAATATGTACTTATATTGCGGCCACTGGACCATATGAAATCTGTATACCAAATTTATCAATAAGATAATAGGTACCAAAGGAACTCATTTTTCGATTTAAGAATAAGAAAGTACCCTATATTTTAATCAGGGCCATATGCTATCTCTATACCAAATTTTTCGAATAGATAAAAATTACCAAAGATAAAAGAATACAAGCTTTTCTTGTATGTTAATGAAGGCTTTAATATGTATGTCCTAGGGTATTCATTAAATCGGGCTCTTGCTTTAATCGGTTAATCGCTCGATTAATAACCCGAAGTTTTGTTTTAATCAATTAATAATCGGTTAATTTTGTTCTTGATCGGTTAACCGATTAACAAAGTTTTTTTTTTATAATTTTAGTAATTTCAATATATAAAAATACATAAATTATTTGTTATTTGGAGTTTATAAGTAAAAAAAAAACCAAAAACATAACAATTCATGAACTGAAACGAGCAAACAAAAGAATAATTAATAAATATGTAATACATATTTTTTAATAAATACATATTATGTATTACTGGCACGGAGACCTGGAATTTAACGAACCTTGATATACAAAAACTACAGGTCTTCGTCAATAAATGCCTTCGCTGAATCCTCAAGATATGTTGGCCTCAAACTTTAACAAATTCTGAGTTATGGTTTAGAGCGCAACAGCCTCCAATTGACCATGAGATCAAAATACGCAAATATAGATGATTGGGTCATACCCTACGTAAGCCAATGAAATTAATAGGAAATCCCTTGATTACAACCCATAGGGAGCAAGAAGAAGGGGACGACCTAAAAATCATGGATACGCCAAGTTCATGCCAAAGTAAAAACTGCTGGATTAACCTGCAATGAAGCCAATAGAGCAGCATCAGATAGAACTCGATGCAGATCATTTATTGAGGCCCTATGTTCCTTATAGGAATTTTAAGGATTATATATATATATATATATATATATATATATATATATATATATATATACAGCTGATATGCGGCTGATAGTTCTTTATATAAAAATTTATTTGCTCTAATGGCTAATAAATCAGTGAATGGACTAAATTTAAATATATATGTAGTTTAAACTCTACAGCAGTAAATCAGTATCCGATGTATTATATATATTTTATATATATTTTATATATTTTTTAAACTACATAAAAAATAACATGTGGCAGCACTGCGATAAATGTTATCAAATTCATATGGTATGTATTGGTAGTTTAAACGCTCAACCTTAAGCGTTTAGAGATGGTTTATATGTTTACTGATTTATATATTTATTGGTTCAAACACATTTCAAACTAGAAAAAAGAGTTTAACTTGCTCTGATTTATTAGCCCTAAATGTCAAAAAAAAAATCAACCGAATTCGTTAAACTTTACACTCTAAACCTTGAAGTACTTTTTTGTATTGAAATCTAGAACTTTTAGACCACACTCAATTTTAAACTTTGTAGTTAATTTTGTAGTTTTATAATCACTTCTCCCTAAGTTTAAGTTTTAACCAGAGGTTTCTTTAATAGCCAAACATTATTCTAACTTGTTGATTATTTAAACCTGGTTCAACTAATAGTTATCTAGAATATATATATTTTTTAATGTTGAAGGGTTTTTGTATAGTCTTTTTTTTTTTTTTTTTTTTTTTTGTTAAAAATACATTTTTTTTTAAATTTAACTTAAATGAAAAAAAAAATTAAATTTGTTAAGCTAAATTTAGTTTAAATTAATTCACAGTTTTAAACATGAATAAAGCATATTTAGTTTATTTTGAATAATACATAACTAACTATATTTAATAAATTCAAATCTTAAGCTAAATAAAGTTTTGTATGTTTAAGTCGTTTGTTTTTTTTTTTTTTTTTAATAATTTAAATTTTAATATTATTAAACACAAATAAAGCTTCAAATTATAATAGATTTATATCCAGCGAGGACGGTAAAATGTTTTTAAGTAATTAAGAAATTGATTTTATACTTTTGTTTTGTATTTTTTTTTTACAGAACAATCTATTATGATAATTAACTAGAAATACAATATAATTAAAATTAATTTATCACATTACATACAACATAAAAATTTATTTTTAAACATTTTTCTTTAATTTTATACTAGCAATACACAATTCAATTTAGGCTAGAAATATACTTTACTTCATAAATAATTTTAAAAGCCCTAAAGTATGCTAATGGTCTTAATTTGTATGTCTGGACTATTTCTAGCTATAGAATTGTGTTTTTATTTATGTGTTTTTATTTTATGATGTCATTTTTTTGCTACTTATTTGTTCAAACTCAAAAATAATTTAACAAACTATAAATTTGTTGTCATCTTAGAGAATTGCTCTACATTATCTGTACTTAAGATATTTATAAAGAGTGTTAAGGGCCAAATAAATAATCAGTTTGAAAAAACAAACATGCTCTATACTTTTTTTCTCATGTTTGTGTGGTTTATTTGGCCCTTTAGGCCCAAAAAATTTCAAAATTGGATTTCATTAAAAAGATGTAATTAATCGCCAGCCTGTAACAATTTAAAATAAGATTTATTAAAAAATTTATATTGCACTTCAGTGCAAATACTGAATCTGATGTAATTGTGAAGACCTATTCTAGTTGTTGCAAAGCCTAGAGTACACGGAATGTGAAAATCCACTTGCGCATGTGGCTCTGACGTAATTTTGACGTCATCACACAACACGCCATAACCAATGTGGCCTTGTAATGACGTAAAAATTACTTCATAACCACATGCGCATGTGACTTTTCACATTCCGTGTACACTACGCCTAACAAATTTTTCTAAAAAATTATATCCGAGGGTATCGAAAATAAATAATAATAAACTGGCCTCAAGCTCAACAAAATTGTTTAATTTTTAAAATCTATTGAATGGTCGAAATAATACTCAAATATTTTATAATTTGTTACCGCTTAAGCAGTTTTTTCTTAAAGATATTGTATGTGACTAGGTACAAACTATTCAAACTCCACTTGATTCATATTAAAATTTTAACTAATCGTAAAAAATTGCATCTATCTATCTTCGCTATTATAAATTCTAACGAGCCCAAATCCTTATTCTGATATGTCATTGCTAAAAAGTATAGATTAACTCAGGACTCGATTAAGCTCATTGTCAATTTAATGGGTCGATTATGGATGGCAACTAAACTAAAGTTGTGTTGCCAGCAGTGAAATTATGCAACGCCGCTGATGTTAAAATATAAAAAATAGTTTTCTCATTTTATATTTTAACATCAGCGGCGTTGCCTG
The DNA here is from genome assembly GCA_943735925.1 of Pollenia amentaria. Lineage (NCBI taxonomy): Eukaryota > Metazoa > Arthropoda > Insecta > Diptera > Polleniidae > Pollenia > Pollenia amentaria. The sequence continues at coordinate 17,070,331 of OX031008.1, read as the reverse complement.
ATTTTGCTGCTGGCAACATAACTCTAGTTCAGTTGCCCTCCGTAAACGACACATAAAACAAGTTAAAGTGCTATAGTCGGCTTTGCCGAATCTTAAATACCCTTTACCATAATTTAAGATGAAAGTGAAAAAATTAAGTTCATAAATTTGTGGACGACTTCGAAACGTTAAAATTTATGGGTTAAAATTAGAGGCATATGTGACATAAATATATAAGAACTTATTCCACATCATATTCGCAGTCTTCGAAAACCTATTTCAACACGCAGACGGAAAAACAGCCTGACGGATAGATGGACATCTTTAATGAACTTCGTTACTCATAAGGAGCCAGAATATATATACTTTATAGGGGTAAGATCAATAATGTAGAAATTACAAAAGGAATGATAAACTTATATATGGGCATTTCCACAGAAAATTCAACTTTTTGTCAGCTTCCACCACTAAGCATTTTTAATTGTTTCTCGAAAAAAAATTTATACATTATTTACTTTGTATTTTATGTACAGCCCAACTAATTTTTCATTTAGTGAAAGGGAAGAAAAAATTTTAACAAAATAGGTCTAAAATACAATCGAGAGAGCTTCTCTGTGGAAGTGCCCATATGCATACCATCACTTTCCACTTGTGGTAAAGGGTATAATAAATCTAAATAAATTCGAACTTTCTTTCTGGATAAGCTTGTTTAAAGTCCAGAACTGCAAAACTCTTGCATCGGGGAGTCATTTGTGTGAATGCTACATGGGTAATATTTTTGGGTTCGTTCTAATTAAAATCATCGCCTCATTAAGCTGGTAAACATATATTAAATACAGCTGTTGAATTTCATTTCTTCGAATAGCTCCGTAAGAAAACTGCATTTTTAAGTTGTCATAGGTGCGATAAATGTTCAAACAAAATTGAGTCTTCCATTTTAGGCTAAAATCCTAAAGCCCATAACTAAATCGTCGGCAGTTACTTCAAATTCTCTCTCATGTCTTTCTTTTTCCTTTGTTTCTATTTTTAATTGTTAACAAAATTTATGGAATTAAATGAAAGTATGGTAGTATTGTTGTGAGAAAAATTGTCTTTATATGAGAGAGTATCCCGTCCCAAGCGAACATTGAAACATGGGGAACAACGCTCGGTGTGAACCACGCTACATGTGGTGGTGGCATCTGGCTACTTCACATGTAGCGTGATGAGTCTGTCAACCTTTTGAATAACAGCCATATCTAAACAAGAGCGGAACGCGTTTTCTAGCTGTCAAAAATCCCCATGCCCATACAATTTGTATGAAGCATCCCCTAATAGCGCGGCGTCAACGCTTTGCAATTCGAAAATCCGATTTTGACAGTGCGTTAAAATAAGCAGGGTTGCTATATTTGTTGTTTTGACAACCCTGTTTTTATCGTTTAATAATAAATAATTTCAAATTAGCTATTTTTAAGTCAAACTAGCGGTTTTACTTCCACTTCTTATTTCTTTTATGAGGGTTTTAGTAAGAACGAAAGTTAAGACTACTGTTTGTGACATAACGCTGACGCTCTTGTTTAGGTATGGCATATCAGCGTAAAAGCTACGCGGGAGAAAACGTCCCGCCTTCCGCTCTTGTTTGGGTACCGCTGTTACTTGACTTTTTTCGTGAAAAAATAAATTAAAAGAAAATGAAATTTTGTGAAGAAAAAACTAAAGGGGAAAAATAAATAAAACCAGAACGAACCTGACACAAAAAAAACCCAGTGTTTTGTTTTCATTTGGAAAAGGAGCCACAAGCAGGCAAGTAAGTGCAAAATAAGGGTGGTTTTGAGAACCAGTCCACACCAGGTTATCCATTTATTATTATAAACATAGATTATATTTCACGACGGCGTTCTACGGCCAATTTTTATGTCAAATTGTATGGAAAATTTGGTGCCGACGCAGTTCTGTTGAAACAATTACGGATAATTTTCATAGTCAATAAAATCGTATTTCTAGAATTTATTTTTAGAAACTAACTCCTACCACCAAAGCTCCAAATATGTATGTAGATATGTATATATGTCTGGAGATTACTGTATCCTCCTATGCTTTATTCCTTAAATATAGAGTCTGTTCATTGATTTCGAAGAGTTAACGCAGAAATGCTTTATAATGAGAGCTAATTTTTAAGCATCATCAGTATGCCTACCGCCATCACTGGTAGTCATTGTAAAATTGTTATGAAAACATATAAAGGGTATTTTTTAAGCCCGATTGGTGTTGAAATTGTATAAAATAACAACAACAAATTTAGTTATAATCAAAAAAATTATTCTGTTCGAAAGATTAATATATAACATTAACATTTGCAAACGATTGCAGGTGTAAAGGCACCGCGGCTGTTATTGATGAATCGTATTCTGGACATCTTATTTTGGCCTACTTTTTCGAGCATTGCTGGCCTTATGTCACTAATAACACGAACAATGTTGGACGCCCAGGCGGCAATTGTGTTGTTTTATCAGCATAATTCAGACTGCACATGGCCCCACAGGAAATATTCGAGAAGTGTCAAATTGGATGACTTTGATGGTCAATTCTCCGATTCATTTCCCGAAATCAACTTATCGCCAAAATTTGATTTCAATAAGTCAATGGTTGCGGTCGCCGTAATGCAGTTCTCTAAGAGCTGTCATGGATTTGTTTCAACCCATGTGCGGCAATCTGAATCATCGCTGAATGCGATGACGTATTTTCAAAGTAAGTTTGAATAATTTGGTGGCGTTGTTCAAACGTGAATGTATTCATTATGATTTGCCAGCATACTGGTCATAAATGTTAAAAAATGAAATCAGTATAATAGTTCGTTTTGACAGCCAACTCTTTCAAAGATTCAATGGGGCTTAAAAAGGACCCTTTAGTTAGAATATACATTGTAAATAAAATTCTGTTAGTAAATTAATAAAAATTAAGCCCCTAATTGTGTAAAATACAACGCAATGCCAAAAATTATATGGAAAGCAAAAAACAAAGTCAAATATATTTTATAATTTTGTTGTTGCTTTCTACAGAGATTCATGTTGAATTGTGGCGTTGAAAATTTTAAAACGCAGTGTGAATTTCTGTAGAAAGCAGCAACAAAATTATGAAATATTTTTGACTTTGTTTTTGGCCTAAGACTTCTTTTATAAATAGGCTGGTTTTAAAATTTAAATGCTTGCATTTGTCAATCGTATTACATATAAAGCTACTGTTTGATTTAAGCCTCACATTATTTAACTGGGTTTCAATATGTTCGTTGAAATCTTTCTGCTTTTTTGTAAAGTGCTATTGTGCTGTTAATTTGTAAAAAAAAATCCATTAGATATTTTCTAATAAAACTTTTTCATCAAACCGGGTCTTTAGAAAATGTAAAAACACTTGTGTATGCTCGCTCAGTTCGTTCTGCGGAAAACATTGCTATTGTTCGCGATAGTGCCGTACTTCTTCGAAAATCAGGTCAGCCAAACAGTTACCGTGATTGGTGTTCGCTTTCGCGAGATGATAACGGACTTTTTGTGGCCAGAAATTGAGGATATGGACCTGGACGGTATGTGGTTCCAACAGGATGGTGCCACTTGCCACAAAGCCAACAGCGAAACAATGGCTCTTTTGCGCGAGAAATTCAAAGGCCGTGTTATCTCACGTCGTAGCGATGTTAATTGACCGCCATGTGATTTGACACCGTTGGACTTTCTTCTTTGGGAATATTTAAAAGAAAAAGTATAAAGTTTAGACCAATTCAAGAGCTAAAGGATAAGATAATTCGGTACATTAACAACATTGGACCTCATTTAGGTCTCAGAGTCATTGAAAATATGGCCCATCGGATATGTGAAATTTGGTGTAAAACGTCTATGCAACAAAACGTTTTACTGCGTCTTTATCGGTGGATACCGTATACTTTTCAATAGCTGAAATTTTTGTATTAGCTGGTAACAGGCCGTTCAAGGTAAGTCTGTGGCGCAGGAATGTAACTTCCGGTCTAAAAAATTGCATTTATTAGGGTTGATTTTCAAATTAAATTTTGTTTATATGTCAAACACATTCCTTAAATTTTTTAAATGGAAATGTAGATCTTTTCATCGGAATGCTCCCTAATCTGTGCTGAAAGACGTTAAGTCCCTTGATTTTTCATGAAGGGGAATTAGGTTAAAACCAGAATATAAACCAATAACAGAAAAGTGTTTAACCCGACCTAAATTATCGAGTATGTGGCAGTGGAAATTTATCGGCAATCAACTTTTTGAATCTACGCACATACAATATGTTTTGCCGTTGTTTGGGCTTTTCTTTGGTACTTAAATTAGAGGACTATTGTAGTCTGAAGTGCTTGGTTCTATTTAATTATTATTAAGCGGCTTCTGAAGCTGCTTGTCAATTTCATTTCGCTCTGTGTATGGGAGACTATAATTTTTTATGTAAATTGGTTCTTCATCTTTAAGCCTTAATTTCTGCTCACAAAGATTGTTAGTCGTCATATTGTCATTTTCCAAAGTAAAGATTTCTGGATAGTCTTCGCTTAATGTCATTAAGTCTTCTTTAATATAATCAGGCATTTTATCATTCAAAATCCGCCCCAGGTTCTGCACGCGTCCACTACAAGAGTTGCCCTTGTTGCCAAATTAAAGGAAGGCATATTTGTTGGTCCCCAAATAATACAAGTCTGTAAAGACCAATTATTCAAATAAAAGTTGGTTAATAAAGAAAGAAGAGCATGTGTAGCTTTTGAAAATATGTGTCACAATTTTCTTGGAAAGAAAATTTCTTTCTTTCTTGTCATAAAAAATACTATTCTTGCATTTCCATTTAGATTTTTTTTCCCGAAAATCTTGATGCCGTATCTGATGGGCATGGTGAGATGCTCCACCAAGATATTGCGCACATGGAAAAAGGATATAACGGCAAGTGGTCCCCATAATGTTAACTGATTTCTTCTGGGAAATCAATCGCGATACAGCCGATAAAACTAACAAAAGAAAGCGAACTACCAATAGAAATTAATTATTTACGATGTTGTATAAGAGTATAAATTCATTTAAGATTTTAATTTGTATAATATAGGTCATTAATGTGTAAGACTCTTTACTTATTTCCTAATAGATACGTATTTATTATATCAATATTAGTATTTAATTTTAATAAGAAAAACTAGACGTTATAGAAAAAATCAGTGAACAGATTTTTTGATTCAGCACGCTAAAGTCAATTAACCCTCTGCGACTGACGTGGTTGTCTTACAGACACCAATTAAAGAAAAACGGTATTTTCTCCGTTCTTTTTAAACACCGGCTCTCACTCATGCAGTACCTTCTTACCACGTTTTCATGTGCACGTTGGTGTGACAAACGCGATCAAACAGAGCGCACTCGTCGCGCTGAGCAGAAAAGTGTCTTCAAGACAACCACGTCAATATTAATGATGTGTGTCTGAGAAATAACCATCTCAATATTTTTGTTATATTTTTGTAGTGTCTCCTAAACATCACGTCAATAAAATTGGTACAATATTTTATATCTCCTATTATTTTTGTTTTGATGGGTCGCTCTAATACGAAACAAATTATTGACTGTTCTAAGAGAACATCATCTGGAACTTTCAAAAGCCGCGAAGAGCGGATTCTAAGCTTTGGATCAAATAATTTGACATATTCATGTTAGAATGTCTGATTCAATGCACTAGATAAAATAAGTTGTATCTTTTTATTAAACAATTAAAATTATCTAATTTTTTATATACTGGTTGGCTCAGAAGTAAACCAAACCTTGTGTAAAACTTGTAAAAAAAAACAAATAGGAAATTATAAATGTTTTTTTTGTATAGATGTAAGTTCAAAAGGGCCATTTTGTGCCATGCCATTAAATATGGTTTAAAATTAATTGTCGTTTTGTTCTTAAAAATAAATTTCAGCAAATAACAAGCTATAACATTAATCTTAAATACATAAATAATTTCAGAAGGTTTACAAAATAGATCTTGGAATATATAAGCCATCAAAATAGTGTCTAGCGTACTACCACGTCATTGGAATTGTTATTTTAAAGTCACGTCAGTCGCAGAGGGTTAAAATCACATAAAAAAGTTCTTGCTCCCGATTTTTTTTTGTTGCCGTACAGTTTTGTTACTCTTTAAGGTCCGATTAGACATGACTTAAACATAATGCCATAGCCGTTATGAAGACCATGATAAAGAAAATTCAATTGGTTTGTATGGTCATGGTTTTGTCGTTATGGTAAGTCACCTGTAATCAAGTACAGTAATGCCCATAAGGTTGGTTCAAACAGCTGTTTTTATGGCAATGGTTATGTCACGTTTAATTTAAGCTTTAACAAGGAAAACTTGTATTTAAATCTGTGTTCAAGAGAAATCTCTACCATTTCCATTTTTATGGCATAGTCTTTTTAACTTAAGTTTACATATATTTTAAATTCTAATACATTTTAGATATGAATCTCTTAAATACAATTAAATTTACTAGCACTTATTCAAATCTTTTTTTTTATAAATAATTAAATTAAATAGGGATTGTTATTAAAGAAAAAAAAAAACACAAAATTTAATGCCTTATAAAACATGCAATCAGTCTAACGTGTACCAGTAATTATTTCCATTTGTTTAGAAACCACAAAACTATTTTTAAGAAAACTATTAAGGCATAAACAATTCATTTTAAAACCAAACTCCTTAAACTAGACATTTATTAACTAGAAAACAAAACACTTAAAAGTATGCTTTACAAGTTAAAGTTATTAAAATGATTTGTAGATACCTAATTACATTTATTATTAGTGTTAGCCAAAGAGTATATGTACATATGTCTAAAATATAATAAAAAAAAATTTAAATTTGTTTTTTTTTTTAAGGGAGGGGTTTCCAAGTCTTTTAGGGACAGTTTAAACAGTTTAATTTTCTTTAATAAAATTTAAAGAAAACCCTGTTTTTTTCAATTTAATAAAATTTTAATTTAAAATTTAGAGAGAACGAGCAGAGTATAGAGAGAAATAGAGAATTTAATTAATATTAAATTATTTTATGTTTCCGTTTTTTGTTTTGCATTGTAATTTAACTTTGTTTTATTTCTATTGTTATATTTTCTATAATAAATCTTATTTTATGGTTTTCAATATAAAGTTTTTATGTTTTGCTGATTTTACCTCTGAATTCATTTTATTTTCTGTTTGGTTTATAACATTTTTTTATTTATTTATATTTAATTAAAAACATTTCTTTTAAAACTTTAGCAACAACTCTTATTAATTCTCTCTATTAGCTTTGGCACCATTTAACACATTCCTCTCATTTCCTATAAAATATTTAAATAAACAACCATTAACCATTTTTTTTTTAATTGGAAAACTTTTAGTATAATTTTAGGCTAGTGTAGCCTGTTTACGCCAACAACAGAATACCATACCAGGCATTTTACCATCCTGATCTTCTAATTATAGATTCGTTTGTGTTCCTCCTCCACCACCGGCACCGCTGCCACTAGCACCCAAAGCAACATTAGCTGTCAACTGGTTACTGGGATGTACACCGGTTAAGCCTAAAGTCATACTGTTCAATAGTTCATGTTCATTTTTGGCCTGTCTCAGCCAATTACGCAAATCTCTGGTACGCTCCACCAAACTAGTTGTGTAACTAACTGCTCTGGGATTTTGAGAGACTATAGTATTAGCTGCTACAATGGAATTTTGCATGCGACCCGTTGCCAGTTGACGATAAGTTTCTAAACGATCGGCTAAAGTTGGAATAGAATGAGCTGTATGTAGTGTAGAAGGTACATTGCTAGCGGCATTAAGTTGGTGTTGTAGAATAATATTGGTGTTACCTGATGATGGATTATTGGCACCTACTGGTCCTGGCCCTAACATATGCGACCAATTCAATTCAGATGGAGAAATCATTGGAGCAGTTAAAGCTATTAAATGAAAGAATATATATATAATTATACTGGGTTATTGTTACCCAATATTGTATTGTAATCGAAGGAAATAAATAAGTTACCAACAAGGCAAAGAATCCACAGATTTCTTGAAACTAATCAGACTTAAGGTCCATCATACAATGAAAAGATAAAAAGAGTTTAATTTCTCTATAGAAGAGATGTAATCGAGTAAATTCATACCTTTATAGAGTACCCAAAGTTATATACCTCGGGAAAATTAAATTAAGAATAAATAAACCGATTTTAATTTATCGAGTAATCGGTTTTCTTTACTATTTCCTTCTTTTATCTTATATTTTCGCTTACCTCCATGATGTCCAGTTTTACCCAACAAATCCAGAATTTCTCTTATCTCCGCATTTAAAATTTCCAAGTTTTTAATGCAATCATTTGATTCTAATTGATATAGATCTTTGCGCTTATTAAGGTTCTGAGTATCGCCACTAGCAAAATCGGTACTGCTAAAACCTGAGCTTGAATGTGATGATAAGTCACTAAGAGTAGCATCTTCTTTCTGCTCGACACCCAAATGATCCATACTAGGTTTTTCTTTCTCGTAAACACGCAATAAGCTCTGCTCAAGGTGCCTTAAACGTATGACCTTTTCGCCTAATAAAGCTCTTGTACGATGTAAATTAACCTCCATTTCGGTAAGCTCTTTTTCTTCCTGTATCAATTGATCCAAACTATGGCGACTAACCATAGCCTTGTGCCTTTGTTTGATCTCTCGTTGTCTAGCACGGAAATTGGTCCGCTGGGTGCGCAAAGATTCCTTGGCTCGCCTTACCGAGTCCCGTTCGAGATGTATACGATGTTTGAAAAATTCCAGCTCTGAACTGGCCGCACCAGCTGCTGCATAATCAGCATTAGAAATATCAGAGAAAGGATAGCGCAAATGATAGGTAGCATCTAGAGTATTTTCTGGGAATTGATCTTCTAAGTCTTCTAGTTTTTGTAATTGGTGACGTAGATTCTCCACAGGGGTGCAGGGACGATCTGATTTAAAGTTTTCTGAATTATTTAAACGCGAAGTTGAGGCCGACTTAAGTCGAGAGAATTGCTTTTTGCGTTGTACTCCACCACGTGAATTATTGTTATTCTCTTGATTACTTTGAAAGGCTTCGGAATCCGAATTACCATTATCGCTTAAAATGGGTTGAGGAGCTGGTAAGTAACGCCCTTTGGAATAGTTATTAGAAATAGTTGTATCAGATTGGCTCATTGAAGTTGTGTCATCCTGAGCTTGCAAGTGTTTAATGTATTTGGAGGCTATACCCGGTTTTCGTGTCGCAAGTTCTGGACCTTTTTCAGTGCTACGATCACTGTGATGCTGCTGATGCACCAGATCTTTGTTTGGAGGATGCAAATGAGTTTTGGGTGGTAAAGGTGGTTTGCCCGCTTTTCCTGTGTTGTTAGTAGAAATACCTACACTATTTTGACATGAAGTGGAATAAGATAAAGAACGATTGTCACTGTTACCTATTGAAGGCTTATTCGATATGGAACGTTCTGTTTCTGAACCAGTTGTGCAAGTGTGTAAACTTTGTTGCTGCAAAGCTTGAGCTTCACGACGACGATTACGTCTTTCTAGTGATAACTTAACATCAGTTTTAAGTCTTATGTATTTTTCTTTTAGGCATCGGTATTTATCCTCTAACAGACGTTTCTCACAGCGCACTTTTTCATATAGTCTATCTTCCCCTGTGTCACGCATACGTTGTCTTTCCAACTCCAGCTCGTGATTGAGTTTATCTTTCATTTCATTTAATTTTAAGCCATGTTCCTTCTTAAGTATTTCCTCTTCACTCTTTAAGTCTCTTTCAAGGTCCTCTAAAATTTCAGCATGATTCTTCTGTAAAGTACACATTTGGGCCTTGTGTTCATCAACTACGGCTTTGCGTTTTGTATCCAATTCTTCTTCTAACTGATGGCGTATTTCTTCAAACTGTAATTCGATGGCTTCCTCAATTTGATGACGGTGCGAAGTTAAACGCAAGTCATATTCATGCCTTATACTCTTCAGTTTCTGCTCATGCTCTTTCTTAATAAAATCAATTTCATTTTGAAGCTGCTCTTCTAAACGTTCACGCTCATCTTTCAACCATAATTGTTTTTCCTTTTCCAATAGAATGGGGTCAGCACATTTTTCCAATTCTTCATCTTTAGATTTTTCTACAATTTTATCTGTGTCTCTGTTAAGAAAACTTACCAGCTTAGAAGCCACTTTTAATGATCTTACACTAGACTTTTCACTATTTACTGATTGTAATTTCATTTCTAATTGTTCAACGTCACGACTGTGCTTACGACCCAGTTCATCTAGGTCGAAAGGATTATTGGATGGTCCCGCGGAATGCAAGGAATCTTGTTCTGACTTGTTGATTATAAAGCTTCTTACAGAGCTGCCTTTAGAATCGGAATCAGTGTCTTCGTAAAGAGGTTTCACTGTTGTGTTTTCTTTCAGTTTATCTAAATATTGTACTGCTGAGGTATTCGAGGTCTGAGTATGCTCCACACTTTGACTTCTAGCCAAATCAGCCACTTTTGATTTTTCTCTCTCCGGTAAATCCATGGAAAAGCTTTGAGCCTTTAACATTTGTATGGTTTGAGTCTTGGAAACTGGAATTACCTTAACATCTTTGTGATGTTTCTCGTCATTGATAAGAAAGGGATTGAGACTACGTTGATAGGCTACGCCATCTAAAGGTAGACTGCCAATTCCCACACAATCATTAAGCTCCTCACCATCTTCATCGTCATCATCCCAGGGATCATCTTCTTCAGCATCATCATCTGAATTGGCTGATATTTCGGGACTCTGAGTTAATTTTCTCGAACTACTAGGATCCTCCTCAGGAGAGTTACGAATTTTAGAACAGTCCTCTAGATTAAAATGCACCCTCTTCTTATCATCGCCCGCATCATCATGGTTCTCTTTTTCCATACGTCTACGCATGTCAGTCAAACTGGAATCACGTAAAATACCTTTTACCCCTGGAGGTGTACCAGCCATGCCCTCCACTATAACATTTGAACTATTGCTTACGATATTGTGGGGATTGGTTATTATGGCAGAAGCTTGATTTAAACCCACTTCTAGTTGGCGGCGCGATTTTAAAAACATTGCGCCCGTACCCGAAAGTGTAAAACCTTTCTTTTCATTGTAATTGTCTATTTCTTGCTTATTGACCAATGGAAACTTTTGCATGAGACTATCGTTGGCCAAACGCATATTGAAACCTAATTGAGGATTAGTTTTGGCCACTTCAAAGCGGGTATTCTTAACAGGCATAAACGTGGAACCAAAGTTTTTCGTTCTCGATTCCAGAAAACGACTAACGCCACCACTAAATCCACTAGGTGTTGTACAGGAGGAAGAAGAATTATTTGTATTCAAACTTCCACCACCTCCGCCGCCGCTACTACCATTCCCAAAACCACTATTGTTACCTTGCTTGGGTATGGCTCCATGAGTCATTTGTGTTGTACTGGGCGAAGACATTTCCAAAGTGTTTGTTGTATTATCACATTCATCGGTGCCCTGTAAACTGCGTATACCGGAATCTAATTGTGAGGCATCATCGGAAATGTCAACCACATTCGTAATGGTGGGAGCTATTGAGGTTATGGCGTTGGTGGTGTTAGTATTGATTGCGCTGATGATGACATTCGTGGTGTTTTGTTGTTGTGTTCCAGTGTGATGCTTTTGTCTTGCTTGTTCTACCAAATTACGATAAACATTGTCGAGTGGATGTTCCCATTGTGAGGTTTTTGTTTTAAGATTATAATAGTAATGACCACATTTTGCTTCTGAATAACTAGAAAAAACACACAAACACATTATATTTTTGTTAGTTACATACATATATACAAATATACATGACCCAGCAAGCATTTATTGTTTATTATAACAATATGTGTAGTTTATTTCTAGAAAATTTTGGAGTTTTAAACATTTAAAAATTATATATTCTGCCCTGGTGCTCCGGTAGACTAGTTGGTAGTGAGCTTGTCTATCAGTGCGAGGGTTGCGGGTTCGATTCCCGCCAGAAACTCTGGTCTGTTTTGCTGGTCACTATTGCTCGGTTAATAATTAAGCTAGAATATAATTTGTAATTGTATTTGTAACTCTTAATAAATAAATATTCTGCTATTCTAATTCATTTATAACCACAAATTAATGTACTTCATTCTTAAGTACGGATTAAATCTCATAAATTGTAGAATAGAACTTTATTCTGGCAAGTTATTTGCTTAGGGGCTGATTGGCCAATGTCTGTTGTCTGTTCGCTACCGCGGATAACACTATAGGGATCTGACGAAAAATAATCCGATTTTACCTTTTTTCACTACCCAACGAAAATGTAGTCTAAATTTTACAAACCTGACTCTACGTTAGAATTTTAACTGAATGATTGACATTGCTAGACTGTCTTAGAATATCATAAGGACCAGATTATATGACAAAATTTATATACCCGATCTTCCCGGTATTTGTTAACAAAAAATAGTCCATAATTCAAGATTTAGTTTATATCACTCCGTATTTCTCCTATTCTTTTCCTACTAGAATTCTATCTCTAACTAAGGCATCACAATGGACCACAGTGGCATCTCGGGGAGTGTGTGAAGTTTACTTCGCAACAGGCTTTCTACCTAACCTAACCTTGCTCAAGACCATTGACAATGTTACAAGCTATCGGCTGAATCGTTTCTAACAGGCATAAGGGTCGCCAAAAACGCAATGCAGAATAGCACAACGACCATGTTCTGTGAATCGCACGATTTGAAATCGCAAAATGCCAGTTTTTTTTTAATGCTATTCTAAAACTTGTGCGTCTTGCTTGCGATTTGCCATAGTCTCCAAAAAAGTATTATAATTTCTTTGCGATTACGATTTACAGAACAGCTTTTATGAGATTTCAATTCAGAATATCAAATGTAAAGCGTTTGGCGATTATCGAACATGCCCGTCTAACTTTCCGAGCATATCTTAGCAACAACAGATGGCAGCCCCATTGTCCAAGGACCTGCTACAGCAGATCAATTATCTACTTAGCCAAGAACCTGCTACAGCAGACCAATCATATACTTAGCTGGAATAACAACCGATTAACGAAAGTGATACAAGGCAAAAAACAATAATGAATGGATCGATACTCCAAGTAAAAGGACAGTGAAATCTTCCATGAAAAGACACGAGCACAACTGCAACAAATCGTGTAATATGGAGATGCTTTGTGGAAGCTATAAGGTCCCAAAAGGGGGTAATGGAGAAAAAAACATAGTATATGTACTGTCTCCTGCAGTTCAAATGGATTGCTATAATCTCTCGATATTTTTCGTTTTACTTTTTTACTAGTTTCTTCTTCTGTTAATACATATAAAACCACAGAGTCAATCCCTTTAAATAAAAACACAATAATTATTAATAAAAAAAAAACCAACAAAATGTATGCTAACCCTACGTTACCACAAGCAAGTAATTACTTGCAAGTAGTGTAAACATATTACTGATGAAAATCAGGAGAAATGTCAAAAAAAAAACACAACAAAGTTTTGAGTGGCTACACAGCACAGTGCAAGTTCATTTTTAAAACTTCTAGCAAAATTTCAATTTCCTAATTGTTAACGAAGTCTTGCCAAGTAGTGAATATTTAACGTTACCTGTAGACACATTATTTTATAATATATTTTTTTTTTTTTTTTATAAAATTAATGTTAAAACTTCCCTTCAAAATTATCCTCTTTGCTATTTCTAAATATTCTTCATTTATATGTTTTTTATATATTATAAATACAAAGAAAATCAGCTACTTAGTACTAGTAAATTAATACAAAAGGCATCCACGGTAACACTGTTTCTATATTTGTCATTTTACTTGCTGCAAGTGTCAAAAATTTACTTGGAAGCAAATTCTCTTGCAAGTTGAGCTGCAAGTACTAAAAAATTGATAGTGTTAGTAAAAAAGTGTGAGTGTATTGAGTTTTTTTTTCATTAGTTTTTTTTATTTTTTTATTAGCTTGACTTTATTAGCTAGTAGGCGGCCCTATGTTCCACTGGGTATTAAAGAATTAAATTTTATTAGCCTTAAAATTAGGTTTTTTGAGTTATGGCTCTGTTGCCGCAAAGGCTCGAATAAATCATTATTTCATTTTTTTCGAGGGTTCTGAAACTTTTATTTAACCTAAGAACTTAAACAGTTTAAGAGCATTGCCATCGAGACAAATTTTCAGCAAAAAAACATAACTTTTGCAAAACGAGTGTAATTAATGGTAAAATAATATTTGGCAAATAATTTTTTACTTCTTTGCTTGCTGGGATATATGTATATTTTTTTTTTTTTTTTTTTTTATTATAAACTGTTTTATTTTTCACGTCCTTGCATAAAACTTACCATATTTTCCAATCGTCAGGCAGTGCCTGCATTAGACCTTCTTTGGCCAAATACAGCAAATGTGCTTCTTTAACTGGATCGATGCCAAGCAATACAGCATAATCGTTGATTTCTAAAAAGATACACAAACATACAAAAATATTGAAATTTAAAAGATTGTCCATCACTGAATAGATAAATATAATGGATTACATACACACGTTCTATAACTTATATCTAGATAGTTAAGTGAATGAATATTGGGCATTATGTTTGTTTGTAAATATTTTTTTATAAAATTTGTTTCTTCATTATAATAATTGCGTTAAATTTAATGAAACATTTTTAGTTTTTCCTCTTCTTCTGCTTCTTCTTTTTTTCATTTTTAAGGCTAAAGGTCAACGAGTAATATCCAGAAATGTTTTGTAGTGGCTTTGTAAATTTAATAAATTTTAAATTGTGTTTTAAAAACAAACTTTGCTTTAGCTTAAACAATTCATCAAGGGTTTTTATTTTATTTAAATGCCATCATATTTTATGAATTATTAATTAATGAATATTAATTTAATTGGTAGAATTTAAATTTTGAAACAAATTTATATTTATAACTAAACGCGATAACAGGTAAAATTGCTTCTCAATTGGCAAAATTTATTGTCAACTAATTATCTATTAGTTATAGGTGGCTTCGCTTATTATTATCTTTTGAATAATAGTTTTTAACAACACTCATGGAAAAATTCATTGATGATGCCCTTACATCAGAATTGTGACATCAATGGTATTACAAATGACATCAAAGAGCGAAAAAGTGACATCAATCTAATGACAAACGTCATCATAGAATTTTGTCATATTTTATGCGTCATCTGCGCTATGACTTCAGTGACAACGATGACATTCGATGCCACATTTTGTGTATTATTAACATTACTTTTGTGTTTAAAAAGTAAAATAAGAAGCAAAAATTCCCATATTCTTTTTTTTTTAAATTATTTAGTTAAATACATAAATTTTTTAAAGTAGAATTATTACGAAAACCATATCGAGCATGCTGCTGGTGTCTTATCATTGAGAGTTTTTCTGTAAACAAAGGGCGGAATACAACAAAAGTAAACCAAACATGTGTAACGGGTAAGTTAATAACAATATTCTCTCACTTTGACTTATGCTAAACCCAATGACCAAAGCCTAATGAGTCATTTCCACCATGTTACTGAGTTATCGCGCTGATGACATGTTTTATTAAACTGACTCCGATTCGTCATTTCTGTAATGCCGATGTGTCATCCCAGAAAACAGTGTTTCTCTTTCTCTGCCAATGTCCCGGTTGGAGATATTAGGATTGGGCATTTTGGGAGATCACAATTATAATGCCCTACATTATGTAATGTCTGGAGAATAATCTGGCGAACACTAGCTTGACTCTGGGCACTGGCTCAGGGTATCACAAAGGGACCACTGTAAGGACCCAAGTGAGCCATTTCGACTGCGCATTAAAGCTAACCTTATCTTTAAACTAGGGATGTGACGATACGCCTTTTCGCCGATACGATATCGATTAACAAAATGAAATATCGGCGATGCCGGTTCCGATACCGACACCCATATCATCATTGTTGGTTTCACCTGCCGACCATTTTTATAAATATTGAGTAAGGTATGGGGTATATATATATTTTGAACACCCCTTTTCTGAATCAAAAACCTGTCTCACGAAATTTTTTTGGTTTCTGAGATATTAAGCATTAATTTTGCTTCATAACAACTATTTTAAAGTTTATAAAGTATTGTTTTGCTGTGCACGCTCTCTTTGGCGAATGCAGCAAGTTCCTCATACAAAAACGTAGAAAATAAATTACACTGTTGCTTCGCTTCATTGCCATAAGAAAAAAGTAGTTAGAGCAAAAGCAAAATAAAATGTCAGCAACTTAATACACAGCAGCAATTATACGTATTCAGATCAAAAAGCTCCTTTTTATTAAAAATATATTTAGAAAAGTGGGGTATCTGGTACAAAACAATAATTTTCACTTTCAATATAGTACGGTTCACTTCTAACTTCATTCATATAAGTTCATAAAAAATTTAATTCCGGAAGCAGTGGTGAAAACACAAAAAAATTATATCGCGTATATTTTCAGAAAACTTCTTGAAAAACTTCATCGTCGTTTTTCTCCAGTACGACTTTTTGGCATATGCGCCAAACCAATAATGAGATGAAGATATTAAATTTGGAATCAAGCAAAATTTTAAACTCAAGTAGAGTAATTTTTTATTATGCAAAATGGCAGCGTTTTATTAATATTTTAACTTGATATTAATAATATTACAAAAATACAACAAAAAAATTAATTATTTTTTTATACAACAAAACAGTGAAAGAGATTATTAATATAAGGCTTGTTGGAATTCATTTGGCATAACTTAGTTCTAGTAGATATGACTGAGTGTGCGAAATATTTTGTTTTTCTTGTATAATATTTATTTGTCGAGTTATGCGGTGGTAAAGTGTTGCCGTTTTCAAAAAATATTTTTCAAATAATTTTTTCAAACTAACACCCAATTTTCACGATGATTTTTTCCCCTATTTTAAAATCATGTCGTTTTTTGTTTGATAGTGAGCGGGGTAGAGAAGTAAGCAGGGTAGAAAAAAAGACATGAATCGTATTTCTGTGTTTCTTTTTTGACATTCCTCTTTGCACTTATTTGTGTTTTTTAATTTCTGTTTTATTCTTATTTCAAAATGACATGTGCTTATTAAAATATAGAAATATAAAAAATTTTAATTAAAAAAAATTCAAAATATATCAAAATTATGTGGAATAACGAAATTTTAAATATTGTTACGAATAAGAAACTAAGAAAAAATCAGCTCTGACTGCAAAGAAAAGAAACATGGTGAAAATTTAACAAGTTTTTGGAAGTTTCTTTAAAAAAGAAATACAAAAAAGACATGTCTTTTAAATCATCGTGAAAATTGGGTGTAAGAATTAAAAAAAAATTCAAGTGATTCTTATAGGAAATCGATTGATCTTTAAATGAAAAATTTTATTTGAAAAAAATTTCATATGCAAAGCCGGAAATGACAAATTTAATCAAAATTTTTCTAATATAATTTCGACCTAGTTTTTTTTAACCGAAATTACCAAAAATAATGTCCTTATGACCAGTGAAATGCGCATAGAAAGAGGTTATCCTCCAACAATAAATTTCAGTGTATTTTTCAAGAATAAAAATTGGGAATTAAGCACAACAAACAAAATCTAATTAATAAGAAACTAATCAATTTAATTTGAGAAAGTATTTTAAGTTACTTTTCTCTTCTAGACCAAATGAACTCTGTTTAGATTAATAAGACACCAAGATGTACCTTTGTAAGAGCGCAGTACTTAAAAACCACACAAAACGCAATAGTTTCGAAAGTTTGTGTAAATTTTTCCAAGTAATTAAAGTAAAGTTTTCATATCAAATATTTGTAAATTCCATATAACGATGTCATTAAAGGACAATTGGTCAGTAACTGTCGGTGTTCTTAAAATAACATAACCCAAATTTGTAATAGACACTTTTCTTTTCAACAGGTTATGTAAACTTTTAAAGGATTTCCTTTAAAAGTTGTTAAAAGAATTTATATTCTTTTTAACAGTTGTGTAAATATTCACACTATTTTAAAACACTAACAAACATCTGCATAATTTCAAAAGCAACAAGAAATGACCGAGTTTCTACTCTTTATTTGCAAATTTGTCTCTTTCTTTACTAAAATTATTAATAGACACACAACTTACATACATACTTATCGTTGGTCTCATGTAGAAAGGCCCCAATTCGATTTTTGTACTAAATTGAGTTTCTTAGTGATTCCAATACATTTCACGCAAATAGCCTTCGTCACAAAAATTGTATGCAAATGTTTCAAAAATTACGGTTTTACAAGCAATTTTACATTTTGATACAGACTGTTTCTATCCAATGACGAACGTCATCATAAAATGTTGTCATATTTTATGTGTCATCAATTCGATGTCACATTTTGTATATTATTAACATTATTTTCGTGTTTAAAAAGTAAAATAAAAAGCAAAAATTCACATATTCTATTTGTTTAAAATTTTTAGTTAAATACATCAAATTATCAAAGCAGACTACTTAAACCATATCGGGCACGCTGCTGGTGTCTTATAATTAAGAGCTCTACTGTAAACAAAGGGCGGAATACAACAAAAGTAAAACAAACATGTGTAACGGGTAAGTAAATAATAATATTCTCTCACTTTGACTTAAATCAATCCCAATGACTTAATCCCTTTGTCCTAATTCAATCCCAATGACAAAGTCATTAAAAAAGGCCTAATGAGTCCTTTCTCCGATTTTACTGAGTCATCGCACTGATGACATTTTTTATTAAGTTGACTCCGATTCGTTATTTCTGTGATGCCGATGTGGCATCCCATTGATGACATAATTTCACCTGATGACAGTTTAACCAAGTAATATTAAGGCTGACATCACAATGGTGAAAAGTGTCATGCGGTCAAAAACGAAGACACTTGCCATAGTACACGCAGAGAAAAATTATGGTTGGGCATGGTATGTTGATTGTAATAATATATTGTTGTCGTATTATAGTTACTGTAAATATGTCAATGTTTATCGCAATTATAAATTTAATCATTTTTATTGCAACTAAATAATGATAGCTTTGAAAACACATTATATTTCTCTAATAATATTTTGTTATCGCCATTTGTAAAATAATTTTGCATCAGTTGTGTCTTTTGTTTTACATGTGCCTATCGAATTATTTGTTATTTAGTGGTTAAACAATTTTAAAAAATACCCATTAAAAATCCAAGTTTAAAGAAAAAAAAAATGTAAAGAACTTGTAGGTACATTAAAAAAAAATTGTAGTGTCACAAAATAAAATATCAATGCTAAAAAAATTTTAATATTGTTTGAAAATGGCACAAATATTGACCATTGTTAGTTTTTAGAGAAGAAGAATGAAAATTCTATAAAATAATTTATAAAATTATTATATTTAAAGTTGCATCACATTATGATGTGAAATATCTGTAACAGTTTTACGTCACGGTTGCCAGTAAGTAAATAAGCATAAGTATATATTAAAAATATTTCTCGGGTTAAGATTTAATCTACATATTATTTTGATTAACATGATAATAATATGATGACTTCTTAACTTATTATGATTAACATGATAATAATGTGATTACTTCTTAACTTATTATGATTAACATGATGATAATATGATTACATTATATTATAATAGGATGTAATAAAAAAAAACAAATTAGGATTCAGGGAAAAATATTATGATGTAATATTACGAATATATTTGGTATAATATTATTCAATAATAATAATATGTTGACTATAATTATGAATCTAATTATAATATGTTGCTCTTAGGATATCTTTACCACAACCATGTTTTTTCTTTGCGTGCACTAATGTCAAACAACATCAGCGTTATGACGCCTTTTCTATCAGTGTATTATGTTTTCCAGGGACCGTTATAATTATTCCTATATTTATATAAGCCCAGTAAGAATTAAAGATATTTTTTATTTTTTTGAGCAAAAATAGCAGTGATTTTTTTTTTTTTTTTTTTTTTTTTTTTTTTTTTTTTTTTGACAAAAATACAATTTATTCTGTAGTGAAATGTACGTTATTATAGTTAAGTTGACTTTTAGTGTTTATTTTCATTAATAACGAAATTAACAAGGGTTTTCATGATATCCCTTATAAGTCTCAAAATCTGTGCAAACTGTGTATTTTTTAACCCTCGCAAATGACTCGTCAACTTACGATGTTTAATTGTGCATTTTAACGAAAAATTCAACAATTTAAGCAACAAATTGTTGTATAATCTAAGAAAAATAGGCTTTTGGCTTCCTTTAGGAATATTTAAGCACAAATTTTTCACTTTTTAGACACAAATTTGACTTTTTTATATATTTTTTTTAGTTCCCTTTTGATTTATTTTTGTATTGACGTTTCTAAAAAAACTGACATTAACTGTTTAAAATTACACAAAAGCTAAAAAGGGGCTTCATTAAACGAGTCTCGCAAGTTTGCCCATCTGCACAAATGGCAATTTAAAGCGATTTTATGAAAACCCTTAAAATAAGTTTGTAAAAGTCGAATAAAAGACAATCTTCTATATTAATAAAACAATTTTTTTTGTAGTTGATTTTTAAGTTTCTTATCGTCCACCGATTTTAATGAAAAATATATCGTTTTAAAAATATTTTTTTTCGAAATTTTTAGGATTTAAGTGTTTTAATTTTGCTTGCAAACACACACACATACAAAAATATTTTGTTTTTGTAAATAAAATAAAAATTTTCGTTCTAGATCTTATATTTCTCTTATTGTTGTTTTAATATACGTATTGTTTTTTTTTTTTTTTAATTTTATTTCTAAAAACAGGCAATTAACTGCCTGGTCCACAATGTCGACAAGAACATTTCTTTCGAATATTTATATTGAAAACAAAAACAAATTTAAGTTTTTTATTATTGTTTTCAATATAAATATGCGAAAGAAATGTTCTTGTCGACATTGTGGGCCTGGCAGTTAAACTTTATTTTACCTTTTATACTTTAAACTTTATCACATACACATTGTAATAATAGTAAACAAATGATTTTATTATAACGAATAAAAGGAAATAAGATAAGACATTTGTCTCCTAAATTTTTTTAGGAGACAAATAAGCCCTTAGCCCTTTTGCATAAGAATTGCATTTTCGATACGTAAAGAAAAAAAAAATATTATAGTTAGAGAATTACTTTTTTTACTCGAAAAGATAAAAATTCGAAAATAACAGTTATTTTTGTTTTAATTAAGGAAGCCCTTTTAAATAAGAATTGCATCTTCGATACGTGCATAAAACTATTTATTTTAACTGTAAATGTCAAGTGGTCAAATTTCGGCCACCTGGCGGCTCTAGTTTATTTAAATTTACATAAGAAATCCCCATTATGATTACACAGTAAAATAAATATTAAAAATTAAATAAATTATTAAATTTAGAGAATAACTTTTTTTTTTACTCGAAAAGATAAAAATTCGAAAATTACAGTTATTTTTGATAAAAAAATATTAAAAAATAACTTATTTTTGGTAAAATAAATAAAAAGCAATAATTAACTGTTATTTTTGTTCGGAAAGATAAAAATTCAAAATACAGCTGTAATAGTTTCTCAAAAAAAGTTTTTATTAAAAAATAACTTTTATACTTTCTTGAAAAATAAAAATCAAAATGTATGCTTTATGCATAAAATACTTTTTTGTTTTAAAATAACTGTTAGTTTTGGTCCCTGATTATTTCACCTTCTCCTGTAAAAACAGAATTATGTGATTTAGGGACATTCTACGTGAGACCAACGATATGCATGTGTCAATTTTAATTATCTAAAGTAACCCATCTTTAAGATCTTTTGTTTCACTTTATATTTATAATCTTAAATGCAGGCCATATTTGTATACATTCCGTTAGATTAGAATCAAAGAAAGTCTACTAAATATTAATTATTGTTTATTGTAGAATGTCCTTAAAATTATTTACAACGTATTCCAACAAATTCTTAACAACAACTGGACGGAAATGAAAAAAATTTAAAAATTGTTTCTAAAAAGAAAACTGTTTATCGATCCAATAGCAGTGCTGCCAGACAAATACCTCTTTCAGACTATGCGTAATAGCCCTGCAACAATATTCGTAATTTCTTTGGCGCCTCTTTAAACACACACTTTACAGGGCTTTCGAGTCGGAGTTTAAGAGTCGGTGGTGAGGTTTTTGTACCGGAGTCGGAGCGAAAGTACCCACAAAAACTCTAGACTCCGACTCCAAAATTGTTCTGCATAACAAATTTAAAAAAATTTTCTTAAATTTTCCAAAATAAAAATTCTTTGAAATTGGCGATGCAATATTAAAAATATCGATTCGAAATTTTTATAGAATAATTTTCTTGCTATATTTAACCATTTAAAAGGTACGG
Organism: Pollenia amentaria; assembly: GCA_943735925.1. Classification (NCBI taxonomy): domain Eukaryota; kingdom Metazoa; phylum Arthropoda; class Insecta; order Diptera; family Polleniidae; genus Pollenia; species Pollenia amentaria. The sequence continues at coordinate 17,047,988 of OX031008.1, read as the reverse complement.
CATTAAAAAATGAATTCAAATAAGGACCAGTCTCAAATACATTTAGCATCAATGTAAGAGTAGGAGTTGAAGTCAGAGTCGGAATCGGACTTAAAAAGAAACAGCGGTTGGAGTCAAAATCGGAGTTAGAACTATTTTTTGATGACTCCACATACAGCCCTGACACTTTATTTCTCTATATGTTTAAACATAAACAACAACACGGACATATTTCATACAAACATTAATTTTTTGTTTGGGTTACGTTTTCAATATATGCAAAAGCCCTAATTAACAACACAAAACGTTTGTATAAACGTAAAATTTGTATGGTTTATTTGGCCCTTTATTTTTATTTAAATTTAATTATTTAATTTCAAACATTTCTGCAAAACACATTAAAGGGGAACATCAAATTGTTGCTTAATTTTACATTTGATGCAACATTATTTAACCCGCAAGCGTCTCTACACTGTTCACCATTCTCCTGTTTTATAAATGCAAAATATTGTCTGCAGCCTGGGACAATGAAACAAAATGTGCTCAACTGTCTCCAGCTCCTTCGGGTCCTAGAATTTTAAGTTTAATGCAAATATTTTTAAAATATCTTCACTTTCCATTTACAAGAATATAATATTTTGTCAAATTCCGTAAAAAAAATGAATTAAAGTAAGATAATTTTTGATTTCCTTTGAATCCTTAAGGTATCCTTGAATTTAAATAAACGTTGATAAACATACATACATATTGAAATAAAAGACTAATTTGCAAATATATTTAAGTCGTTTGCTGCTTCTTGTTAAGTTCCGAGATATTTAGTTCAAACTCATAAGAAATTCAGAAATTTATCATACAGCCTTGCAAATTATGTGAAATGGAGTATTGCAAGAATAACTCCTTTATGGCTGTTTATTAGTGTTATCAATTCCTCAGTAACGCACAAAATTTTATATTGGGCTATAGAATAATTGCATTGAAAAAGGCAAATTCCTATTACATTTTTTTATCCCATAAAACTCTGCCCTCTAAAAAAATTGTTTTTCAACATCTGGCTACACAGGTCCCACAACTATTTGATGTTGAGAAATATTCACAACAACAACAAACACATCTACACCATCCACAAGTACCCTGCAGCCAAATTCGTTACAAGTAAAGTTTTGGGACAGTTTATTACTAGTTGTTACGAGACTAGTTACAAAAATACTATTTTTATACCCGTGAAAAAAGTACAAAAATTATGAAAGATTATGAAATATCAACTACATAGCTACTGACATTTATGTGTAAGTAAAGACCTTTATTGTAGAAACAACAAGAAAACAGATGACATTTTTGGTTTGTTTCAGAGTTTACACATTGAGTTTTTATGCAAAAAAATTTTTCGCAAAAGTTTTCAATGTAAAATTTTTAACCAGAGAGAGAGAGAGAATATTATATTATTTTTTTTCTTTTTACACCATGTTTTCATATTGTTGAATTCCCCTTTGCTTACAGAATTATAAAAAAAAACTAGCAGAATTCCCCGATATGGTTTTCGTCGTCATTCTACATCGTAGAATATGATGTATTAAACTAAATTAAATTTTAACAAAAATAATACGGGGACTTTCCTTCTCTTCATTTATTTTTTAAACATAAAATAAATTTGTCAACTTTAAAACCAACCAAAAATGTTTTACCAACTTTTGTAGTATTGTTGTTGCTTTTACAACAAACAAAGCTGTGCAGCCGAAATTTTAGCATCTTTCTTATTTGCCTACGCCTAACAACTAGTAAAAAACTAGTGCAAAACTTTCCTAGTAACGACTTTAGCTGCAGGGGACATATGTATGTTTATGTGTGAGTAAATGTCCCTTAGTTTGTAAATAGCTAGTTATGTGTAACTAACAAACCACATTTAATGAAACTTTTACATGCCATCAACACCCGTAAAAAGTTCTTTTAAGGTTTTTTCTGTTTTTGCTTTCTGTGTTTACTGCAACAGTGGAGTCAGCCATTGAAGTGGTTTTTGTGGCAGTTCCTTCTTTAAGTATTTCACGACTAATATTTGAACATTACTTTTAATGCAACAGTCCTTGTTATAGTGTTATTTTAATCTAAGTAACAGTATTTTAATAAGATCCCTACGCTGTAAAACCGACTGACTCATTGTTGACTAGCTAATAAGTTTGGTATTTTATTAGTGTTGTTGTTGTCATAACAATTATAAACCCGCCACCCCCACTGTTACACATAATAATGTTTAAAGTGGGGTTGAATTTACATATTATGTGCTTTTCATTTTTTAAGGTTTGTCTAAAAAATGTTCTTAGTATAAATAACAAGCAAAAATGGTAAAAATTATACTATTTGCATACATATTTAGCTTATTGCTCTTATAGTTTTTTTTTTTTTTTTTGTTATTTTGGGTTGAATGGGCTTGGAGGATTTATGTGACAGTTTATATTACTTTTGACGTTAAATGTCATTTAAAATAGCAAAGTTTAGAAAAAATGTTTTATATTCAACAATTTTCTATTTTTCGAATTTATTCTATGAGTTAAATTTCAGTTATGTATTTTATAAAGCTTTTTGTAATAGTTCTATTCCTAAAATTTTTTAGGAATGCCTTTATACACTACCAGACTATTATATTGTATCTTCTTGTTACATTTTACCTTAGCTTTCCGTTGGATAACAATTATTAGACACCAGCAGAATGTAATGCATTTTCTGGCCCGCTACGGCCTTCGTCAGCATTCTTTGTGTCACACTGGATAGTGATTAACTCAACTATCTTAACAAATAGATATTGGGAATTATTTCTTTTCATAAGCAACTTTATTATATTCAAAAATTTTTTATTTTTCGAATTTATTCTATGAGTTAAATTTCAGTTATGTATTTTATAAAGCTTTTTGTAATAGTTATATTCCTTAAATTTTTTTAGGAATGACTTTATACACTACCAGACTATTATATTGTATCTTCTTGTTACATTTTTAAAGCTATTCTTAAGATTTTGGGGGATGAAAATTGCAAATCGGGGAGAAGGTATAAAATAAAACTGGGAACCCTATGGAGGAAAAGGAAACTTGTTATGTGATGAGTTCAAAACTTCTTTAAATAATTATTGATCCAACCTCGTATTAAGACTGTCCTTGACCTGAGGAAAATACTACAAATGTTAAAATTCCCATCGATTTTGTCTTAGTAGTAACTAAATGTTACAAGAAATTTTTTTGTTACAATAATTTAATTGCTTATTTTGAAGTTCTTAATTTCTATTGTAACAAATTTTCATTATCACGTTCATTGGAAGGTGAATAGATTTGGTAGAAATATTTTTTAACTAGTTTGGCAATTTGAGAGCCTTGGAGAATTATATTTTTTTATTTTAAGAGATACAAAGAGCGCTATTCTGGACGTTAATTGCTCTTTTTACCTCTTCTGGGATAATTTAGCGAGTCATGTGCACATTGGGACTATTTAAATTAAGTTAAGCCTCAATGCAAATAGGACACCAAAAAAATTTTGAGATAACAAACTTAACCCTCTGCGACTGACGTGTTGTCTAACAGACACCAATGAAAGAAAAAATGAATTTTCTCCGTTCTTTTTCAAACATCGGCTCTCACGCATTCAGTACCTTCTTAATAAGATTTCATGTGTACGTTGGCGTGACGAATCCGATAAAAAAGAGCGCACGCGTCGCACTGACCAGAAAAGTGGCTACCAGACAACCACTCAATATCAATATAGTTGTCTGAGAAACAACCACATCAATATTTTTGTTATATATTTGTTACATTTTTGTAGTGTCTCCTAAACAGCACGTCAGTAAAATGGTATCAATATTTGATATCTTTTATTATTTTTATTTTTGTGGATCGCTCTAGTACAAAACAAATTCTTCATTGTTCTAAGAGAACATTTTCTGGAACTTTTAAAAGCCATGAAGAGCAGATTCTGAGCTTTGGATCAAACAATTTGACATATATACACGTTAGAATGTCTGGTCCAATTCACTAGATAAAATCAGTTGTATCTTTTTATTTAGCCATTAAAATTTCTCATGTTTTCTATACTGGTTAGCTCAGATGTGAACTCAACCTAGTGTAAAACTTCTAAAAAACAAATAGAAACATTTTTAATTTTTTTTTTTGGTTTTTGTATAGATGTAAATTTTTAGGTCCACTTTGTGCCATGCCAATAAATATTGTTGAAAATTAATTGTCGTTTTGTTTACAAAAATAAATTACATTAATAACATTATAACATTAATCTTAAATAAATAATAATTTCAGATGGTTTACAAAACAGAACTTGGAAAATATAAGCCATCAAAATGGTGTCTAGCGGACTACCACGTCATTGGAATTGTTATTAGAAAGTCACTTCAGTCGCAGAGGGTTAAGACCACTTTAAAAGTTGAAAAAAGTGAAAAAGCAATAAATATAGGTGTCACTTTTTTCAACTTTTAAAGTGGTCTTAACCCTCTGCGAGAACAAAATATAGCTATCGTTAAACTACCACTTTAGAATTAATTGCTTTTTCATTTGTTTTCTTCAACTTTTAAAGTGGTCTAAAGTTTGTTATCTCAAATTTTTTTTTTTTTTTTTGTTACATAGACCACCTAAGTTCTAGGCTACTTTCAATGGCAAACAAATGGTTTTTTTTTCTTTTCGCTCCTAAGCTGGTTTTAATTGCCCTCATAAAGGGCAAAAACAAAATAATGAAAAATATAATTTTTTCGAAAGAATGGTTACGATTATTAATCTTCAAGAGGGAAAAAGATGCTAAAATCAGTCAATTAACTAAATATTATTTCAACGAAGTACCATCTTTATTATTGAGTTTGGTATACGAGTATATTCATTTATTATCTTGAACGAAATATCAATTTGTAACTTAACACTTCCATAAAAAATAGTCAATAAAAAATCATATTAAAAAATTGTTGCACTTTCTTTTTCCATATAGAAAATATAAACATTGTACAATTTCATTCCATTGTACAATTATTATACAATGTATAGAAAATTTAAAAATATTTTTCCGTTTAGTATTTCCGAAACTTTCTATTGCAATTTTTCTTTGACATGTAATAGATTGTTTCCATCATTGACAAGGATGATTCAATACGTCCGTACATACTTACTACAGTCTGTTTATTACAGCCAACCCTTCTACAACACGGCAATCTACGAACACGATTTCGACATAACACATTACCAAACTTGTGACCGTTACTTGAAACAGAAAAAATTAAAAATTTTCTCTACGCACCAAATTCATTATATCAAGCAAACCATTTGTTGATTTTGCACCTGTTACTAAAATTATTATTTTGATTACTAAAAATTGTAAAAATGTTAAATTTAGAATTTTTTTTTTTTTCAATATATAATATTTTTACTGCCTGGCCCACAATGTCGACAAGAACATTTCATTCGTATATTTATATTGAAAACAAAAAAAAATTTTAGTTTTTTATTATTGTTTTCAATATAAATATGCGAAAGAAATGTTCTTGTCGACATTGTGGGCCTGGCAGTTAATTTTAATTAAAATATTGATCAAAAAACTTTGCCATTTAAAACAATGTATTCATTTATTTTAATTAAATTAGCTCAGATTTTGACAATTCCCAACAACAATTCTACAAGTTTAAACTATCATATATATTATTTCTAAAGCACTTTTTTTGTCGGTTGCAAATATCTCCCATACCACCGCATCAAATTTAATGAATGATATCTCATTTTAAAGCTTATTTCTAACACTAATGGCGAAAAATAATTAGAAAATGAAAAATTAATATTTTCATTGATAAAAATAATATTTTATATAGAACTGCATGATAATACTGTTGTCATTATGATTATATGTTTTTGTTCAAGTGTGGTAATACAGGGTCGCTTAATAGTAATGCAGTTCTAATAAAACTGCATGATAATACTGTTGTCATTATGATTATATGTTTTTGTTCAAGTGTGGTAATACAGGGTCGCTTAATAGTAATGCAGTTCTACATAATATATTTTGTATTAAAATCCATTCTGGCAATACCGCTATTTACTATAATGCCGTTTATTACTAAGTCAGTTATATATAATTGCGTACGCTTAAATATATTTTTGTTTGTATTATGGATTCGTACGGGCAAAAAGTTAACGATGATCATGTCATTACCTCTAACATTGTATTCAAATAAGTATTATAAAAGCATTTAAACATATGTATGTATGTATGTAAATATGTATGATATATATTATGATTTCTAATATTTTTATACTTTTCACAAAGTATTGAAGTTACTAAAATTTCTATTAATTATTTTCATTTTATGTTACAAAAATTACAACTAACGGTGCGAAATATTCGCACGGGTCATCTAGTTTTATTTTAAGCGAAAAAATCAATAAATATATTTTCTAAATAAAATAATAAATAAAATAACCACAATACTAATTATCAATAAATATATTTTGTTATTTAATTGGTATTTTAATTGAAAATTGTTTTCAAAAAAAACTAAAATGTTAATTAAATCAAAATTATATTTATAATATTTTTTTTCAACTTGTAAAAATAATTAATTCAATAAGCACATTAATTAAATTGAAATATGTACTTCTCAAAAAAAATTTTTAATTGACAAAAAACAACTGAAAACTATTTCTGTGGAACAGCACAGTACTCAAAACGCCGCTTGATATTCTTAGCATGTGAACTATTCAGCCATATTTGCGTTTAAGAATCTCGTTTCGTGCGGGACCGCCATATACCAAGTATGCGACGCCGCCACCTGTTTATCAAAGTTTACATACTCGTTGTTGTTCTAAGATCTAAGTTAAACTAGGATTAGTTAATCTGAAAACATATTTGTGCCGCCATTACCGTGTTTGTACACAACATTTTGCTGGAACTGCTTAGTTTTGCCTAAAATGTTGGCCTTTAACGAAATAATAAAAAAATCGAACTTCGCCGAAAAAATCCGAGTTTCAGAGTACGAAAAACTAAGTTTAAACTAAATCCAAATCTCAAAAACCCGGCCTTAGAGTAGCAAAGAATATTGGTGATTTCCGATTTCTGTTTCCGAATTAAGCGCACTTTGCGCACCCAGATATGAATAATGCCAGTGGGATGCTACTGGTAGTGTTTATCCTCGAAACCTTCGTTTTTTACTGTTTACATTTAGGCCTTATTTTTAAGTCTCGTCAACGATGCTGTTTAGCTTATTTTGCTAATCGGATTGTCTGTTAGTAGGACTAGTTATATTTTCAGCGTACGCCGATACGCCGAGCTTATGATTTCGCAGTCAGGATATTCCCGAAAGTTTTTGGTTTGCTTGTTACAGGCTAACATCTAGGATTGTTATATATAGTACAGTAAGAAATTAAAACTCTGATTTAAATGTAATGCAAGTTGTGCTTTGCAGGGTCTTGATATAATACGATGACCGGTGTCCATATAACATTGCTAAACTAATATTTCCTCTTCAACAGTTTCACTTTAATACGGAATATGTCAACCGTGTTATAGGAGGGTCAACTATATGTTCTCGTTACTTTTTCCCATTTTTAAATTATTTTCCCATAAAATATAAAGAATATGAGATGATTGTTCAACATACCGGTACTTACATGAATTGAGATTGCTCAACAACAAAAAAAATTATTATTATATTCTCATGAATAATATTAAAAAAAATATATATTTTACTTGTTCATAGAAATAAAGTAGACAAGAAATAAAAAGGAATTCATCGAAAGTCATATATAATAGTATACAATAGCCCAATTCACAATATTGTGCAAATGGTATTGCATCGTAGCATTTGCAAAATGGTATAGCAAATACTACAGTAAATACTATACCATTTGGAAAATGCTACGATGCAAGACCATTTGCACAAGATTGTGAATTGGGCTAATATCTTTTTATAGGTATACTAGCTTAACCCGGTGCGCTTCGCTACACTGACCCCGCACATTTTTATATTGAAATTTATAGTTTACTATAATAGTAGCTTTAACCACGTTTGAAGACACTCCCTTTAATAGTTCTTCAGTTGAGCGATATTTAATGTATGCATCCTATGGGAGGTATTTCCCCCCCTGCGCCTACCCGCTTTATTTTTATTTTCAAAAGTGTAGTATACCATAAGAGTCACTTTTAGAAAGTTTGAACATTCTCACTATTACAGTTCTTAAGATATGCGATGTTAAACATTGGCGTCCTATGGGGTATTCCTATACCCCCGCTGCTATTTGATTTCAACTCCGGGGCTCAGATGATCCTACTACAAAAAGTTCAGCAAAATGCGTGCAGCGGCTCTTAAGATATGCGATAATTAATATTGGCATCCTATGGGGGTACCAATTCCCATGCCCCTATCGAAAAAATAAGTAGCCTATTTTATTTTTAGGGCTCACGTGATGTTACTGTAAAAATTTCAGGAAAATCGGTTCGATAATTAATATTGGCATCCTATGGGGGGTACCAATTCCCCTGCCCCTATCGAAAAAATAAGTAGCCTATTTTATTTTTAGGGCTCACGTGATGTTACTGTAAAAATTTCAGGAAAATCGGTTCAGTAGTTTCGGAGTCTATAAAGCGACAAACAAACAAACATACATAATTCATTTTTATATATATAGATTATAGATTATCTACACAATGGTTACTTGACTCTTTTTACCTGAAAAGGAAACACAAAGAGTGTACATTTGAATGATAATTCAAAAAACACACAGAGGATATTCAATTTTCTAAACAAATACATCGGGCGTTATTTTTATATCCATCTAATTGGCTTTAATTATGTAATAATTTTATGGCATTAATGTTGAAAAATGATTTCGTAACCTTGAGTTCGAATTTTCCCTCACCCTGCGCAGACAATCAGTCGAATAAATGCTTCGTTCTGTTTTTGATTTATCTGTTAAGATCTGTGACCTGTGATGGGCAGCTAACAGGTCCGTTGCGTGAAATTATTCGCTCGCCAATTAATTCTCCCGGTAAATCGATTGTATCACGAGCTGTGTGAAATATATCTGAAACCAAATACATATGTGCAATACAAATTCCTTCCAACTGAAAAACGAAAGAGTTAGTAACCATGTGTTTGTACCGATTACACTATGCTAGTTGAAAAAACAGACAAGCCGGGCACTGGCGTTTTAACATAATTCGGGTACGCTGAATCCAGTGGTGCCCGCGGTTTTTTAAGATTGGCTCTGGTTTTCGAGATATACCGTTATTTCGAAAATAGAGGAGGTTGCACAACATAAGTTCGCGTAACTCAAAAATGCTTTAGCTTATTGAAAAAACTTAAAAAACCGAAATTCCGCAATAAAATTTCTTTCTAATATCCGTAGTCGTTTTAGAAACATAATTTTTTTCTTGGAAAAAAAAATAATTTTTTTATCAAAATTTCGAAATTTTTGTTTTTTAAAAATTCATAAAAAAAATAAAAAATGCAGCTAGGCTTCTAATTTTTTGCAGACATATAAAAACCGAAGTTGCAAACAAAACAAGCCATAAATGATTAAAATCTGTTAGCAACTTTTGATTTTATTCACAAAAATCGACAAATTTTAATTAGTTTAAGAATTTCATAAAACGCAATATTTGTATGGGAGTCCCCCTAAGAAGTAGAGATATGGGGCAAGTATGTTTCGAGAAAATGTTAATGACAAAAAACTAATTGAGGTCGGTCATACATTATATACCACTAGGTACGGCGTCTAAAATTATCTCATACACAGAGCATTCTCTTGACAAAAGAGTTAAAACGAGCTAATATTTTAGCACCAGGTGTACAAATATACGGGGCTATCAGTCGCCATAGACGATTTACGAGTTTTTTTAAATCTATTGAGAATAATTCTATCGCGTATTGTACTGACATGGCGCTTATTCATTGATTATTCCAAAAGTAGCTTAAAAACAGTTTTGCCACATGTCTAATTTAAAAAGTCCTATTCCGATAGCACTAAGCACAAATACTAAAGAGACATACGCATCAATGAAAAAAATAATACAGTTAATTAAATATGAAGACCACAAGTGGAAAATATGCTCAGATTTAAAAGTGGTAGCTCTTTTAAGAGTCATGCAATCTATACTAAAAATAATGCTTCATGTGTTTATGGAATACGCGTTTCGATGGCGACCAGTACAATACACGGGATTGGGCTTTACGTGAGGAAAGCAGATTGCATAGAAATAATGTTATTGAATTACACCTGTACCGATGGAAAATATTTTGCTTCCTCCACTCCACATCAAACTGGGTATTGTAAAAAATTTAATAAAAGCATTGAGCCCAGATGGTGTTGTTTTTACCGAATTGCGCCGATTTTTTACACGATTAAGCGGCATGAAAGTAAAAGAAGGTATGAACTCTAACTATATTAAATAAGATTTATATTTCATATCATAATGTTTTTATTTTACAGGAATTCTTAATGGACCGGACATTCGTCGTCTTATGAAGGACCATCAATTTAAGGTTGCATTGAACTATATCGAGCTATTGGCCTGGAATTGTGTGAAACCAGTAATAGAAAATGTATTAGGAAATCATCGGCCTGAAAACTGGCGAATTTTAATCAAAAATTTGCTAACCGCATTTAAAAACTTAAACGTTAGAATGTCATTGAAAATACATTTTTTGCATTACCATGCCGAAAAATTTAATGAACAATCACCAGCCGAGTCTGATGAACATGGCGAGAGATTTCACCAAGTAACAGTCAGGCTCGAACACTGGTATACCCTGCAGATATCGAGACTAGTCCATACATGCGTGTAAAGAGTAGTCCATAAAGGAGTAGGAGTACTCCAAAACTACTCCAGTTATATGGTAAAAAGGTGGTCTATTTAACATTACGATGTCCTAGGAGTGGACCATATAACCCACCGAAGTAGTCCCTAAACTACTCCATGGAGTACTCAAGTGGGTTAGTTTCAAAAGTACTCCATGTTACTACTTTTTAATCGCCTTTTATGGCGTGCACTGTAATCCATTATTGCTATTATTATATATATTTACTTGGTATTTTTAATTTTTTTTATTTATTTTTCACAAATCTTAAAAAACTTTCCTGTTTCACTTTTAAATAAACAATTAATAATGGACAACATCAGGGCTACCAATGTGTAATATTGCAAACTAAAGCAGTTGTTGGCAGCACTGCATGTTAATTTGTCTAATATGGTCCATGCTACAGTACATTGGACCATGTTGTAAGTAGTCCATTTAAGCCACAATGGACCACGTAGTCCAATATTATCTGCAGGGTAGCGCCAAACAACTTGATTCGCTATTAGGGGATATTCGTTGGAATCTGCAGGAGGAAGAAGAATAAATTTCTAAATAAAAACTTTAATTTTAACTAATTAACAACAAAAATAAATGTTTTAAAATTTTTAAGTTTAATTATTATAAAAAATAAAAAAATTTCATCTTTTCTGAAAAAATCAAAAGTTGTAGACAGACTTTAATCACTTATACCTGCAGCGCCTGAGATGCCCCTAGACGGGCAAAATGTATGACTAGCGCAACTTTATTTTTCATTCCCATCATTTGTTTCTAAGGCCTAGGATTCACTCCTAGGGGGATCAAATGTATGACCGACCTCCAATGTTTTTTGTTCGTAACATTTCCTTAAAACATAGTTGCCATATATCTCCACCCCTTAGGGGGGCTCCCATACAAATATGGCCGTTTAATGAAATTCTTAAATTTAGCCCCTGCAGTACCTAGGATGCCCCTAGATGGATCAAATGTATGACCAATCCCACTTTATTTTTCATCTCAATCATTTATTTCTAACATACCCACCCGCTATCTCCATTCCTTAAGGGGCTTCCATACAAAATGTTCAATGCAGACTAGAAATATATTGGAGAAAAAGTCCTATAAATGCCCAGGAGTCGCCCCTAGGGGGATAAAATGTATGAATGACCTCCATTATTTTTTTGGTCTTAACATTTTCTCATCTCGTTTTATGAAATTCTTAAATTAATTAAAATTTGCCGAATTTTGTGAATAAAAAAGTTGCAAACAGATTCTAATCATTTATGGCTTGTTTTGTTTGCAACTTCGGTGTTTATATGTCTGCAAAAAATTAGAAGCCTAGCTGCGTTTTTTAATTTTTTATGAATTTTTAAAAAACAAAAATTTCGAAATTTTGATAAAAAAATTATTTTTTTTTCCAAGAAAAAAATTATGTTTTTAAAACGACTACGGATATTAGAAAGAAGTTTTACTTTTCTCGGTTTTTTAAGTTTTTTCAATAAGCTAAAGCGTTTTTGAGTTACGCGAACATATGTTGTGCAACCTCCTCCATTTTTGAAATAACGGTATATCTCGAAAACCGGAGCCAATCTGAAAAAACCGCGGGCACCACTGGACTCAGCGTACCCGAATTATGTTAAAACGCCAGGTGCCCAGCTTGTCACGAAAAAAAGTGTAAATTTCATGCACAGTGTTATCATTGACTGTATCGTTCTGACCAATCCGTCGGCATATTATAAGAACTAAATATTGAGTTTTCTGAATGTAATCAACTTTACAGCCCTGCTGATAACTTTTTTTATGGTTCCAAAGTTCTATGGTGAATTAAAATTGTCAAACATTAACGTAGAAACGTTAATGTCAAAATTTATTCTAGCCCCCAGGGCGAGTGTAATTTTATTCGCCTCAACGGTGTCAAAAATTTATTTCCATGAGTACTTTGCTACCGTTTCACACACACCCTTTATAATTGTTGGATGACGAAATTTTGCTTATTATCTTAGTTTCTGTTTTGTTTTGTTTCCGTTTTTGGCATTATACAAGCGGAGTTCAGTGTTTGGTGCGAATGGTCTTGCAAAAGTGCAAATGCAAAATATCGTAGCTCTTTTGTTAAATCCAACAACAAAATGCACTGATTTTCCGTTAGTTTTCTTAAAAGAGCTACGATATTTTGCATTTGCACTTTTGCAAGACCATTCGCACCAAACACTGAACTCCGCTACAATGATTTTACAAAAACAAATTGCTTGTACCAAGGTGGCTTCGTTTCCGAATTCGTAGAAAGAGAAAAACTATTCGCCTGGTACAACTTTACCAAGCTGTCAAAAATATCTGATGGGGTCTGTACACGGTCAAGCATTTCGCATTAAGCGCTATGGTAGTATTAGTGAAAATATGTTTGTATGTGTGGCAACGACGATGCTGGCTGGAAAATCAATAAATTTAGATATGACGGCGAATATTACATCCAGCACACGTACACAAGTGAATTCGCCTGCACGAAAAGAATTACAGAAGTATTAAAGAATTAATTAACAAAAAACATTCCTCTGTCTGATATGAACAAAAAGTGTAAAGCTAGATTTACACGATTGAAATTTTCTTCAAAATTGCTCTTCAAAATGCTTCAAACTCTTGTAAACAGCAAAATTTCTTCAAAATTTATTGATCAAAATTTATTTCAATAATATATATAGCTTGTCAATGTTCGTTTGAAAATCATTTCTTTTCATTTTCATTTCCTTTTATTTGATTATTTTCACTTTCAAAATCTTTTAGTTTTAAGAATTTTAATGAAAGCCAATATGAAAGCACTAAAAATGTTTAACACTTGGGGTTTGAATAGCGGCTTTTCACAGCTGATGATGACGTAGGCCAACAAGGCCGCCAAGTATTCAACTAACAACTAGTACCGAGATTACCAGTCATTAATTCGCCTTGTTGATCAACGAACAAAACTTTTTAGTAGGAGAATTTTAAATTAATTTCAAAATAAATAACAAATACATATAAACCAATTGCTAGATAATTCTATGGTATAGATCATCTCTTTGGTCTTCGAATCGTAGTAGAATAATCTGTTGAATGGCGCTCTCCATTGTTCCTAGTATTCATAGATTTTGCAAAGGCTTCTGGTACGCTTCATCATCACGGGATATGGCATTCACTGAAGAGCAAAGGTATGCCAGCTAATATTATAGACCTAATTAAAGTTCTGTACCACAACTCAACATGTGTACTACTATTCAATAAAGTATTGGACAGAGTAATGTACGTGGCAACAGGTCACATAGCGGGAACATACATTAATCTGGGATGTTGGACTTCACAAAAAGCTAGATAATACTACTACGATTAAACACCGAAAACGCTTCCAATTTCATTATAGACGATGTTGAACTAGAATATGTTCAATCTTTCAGCTATTTGGGCAAAATGCTAACTAACACCACAGAAGTATCTAACAAATTAAAAAAGCTTAACAATACTTCGGGCCACAGCAAAGTCTATGGAGATAACAATAAAATTACGCACATTTTCTTTTAATGTCAAGTTCTAATTACCATATGGGTGTGAATCTTGGAATACTTCCTCTCGGAAATTTCGGTCGCTCTAAGTATTTGTTAAGGGTTCCGTTTGTGAAATACTAAAGATTTTTTACTCAAATGATATATCGAACGAAGACTAACTGGCGAAACTCTAATATGCTTGGGAATTGCTAACCGAAAATAGAAGTGAATTGTTCTTAAACTGAAAAGACCCAATTTGGATATTTGCTAGAAATGCAATCGAGTAAAATCTGCAAGAAAATAGAAGAGCTGGTTGACCAAGTAAAATTTGGAGACGATCGGCTCAAGATGAAGTTCATTTGATGAAAAAGTCCAAGCCTGAAATTTAAGTGCTAGCACAGAACAGATCTAAATAAGAGATCTGTTCCAGCCAGGCATCATAGGAAGCTAATCTTAAAACAACCAAAACAAGCTGCCACAAAAGGCTGTGTTGCCAATTAAATGTTATCCGTATCCTAAAAAAAACACCTGTATAAAAGGTATTATTCGTTAACAATGATATCAGCCAAATTTCCGCCTCTGGATAGTCTATATGCAGTGATTCATATCAGGACTTTTTCAGTGGCATTTTGAAAATTTCTATATATATGTACATCGATATAACGTGGCAAATTTTAGTTTCTAGGTTCTTCTATTTCGATAAAGATCAGAACTTAGAAAATCAACAGACTTACCTTGAGATAATGCAACTTGTAAAAACCATAACATGTGCAGAGACAAACATAATGTGGTTATGGCGTCGTGTTGGATGACTAATTTAACCATAATATGGTTGCCGGTGACAATATTATAGGTAAATTAACCATAATATGTCTTGAACTTTTCGTTAAAAATAGTTTTGTTGGAGGTTTTTTCACAGCCTAGTAGTTTTCATACATATTGTAATTTACCAGGTGTCCCAATTGTTTAATTTGTTTGCAAAAATCAATGAATATAATTCTGTGGCTTGGTGCTAAAATGGGTGATGTCAATATTTTGCTGTTTTGAGTTAATCGTTGCATCTTTTTTACTATCTTCTATTTTGCTGGTACAGCCAATGTCTAATTTAACTTAAAAGAACTTCATAAGTATTTTGCTAGACAATGTCACTTAACTCTTCTATAAAAAAAATTAATTTCAATTTTCTCAAAAATAGATATTTAGACATTAGCGCTTTTAGCACCAAGCCACAGAATTAACCCCATACAAAATGATTCAAAAGAGTTAAATCCATGGTTTAAAAACTACAACCGCCACCAAAAACTGTCGAACAAAACTCGAAAATTTATGTACAACTTTTCGCTTTACCTTTAATGAATGAGAAGTAAAAGCAACAGTTTTTTTTTTTGGGCCAATGACAAATGAAGAAGTGGAAGAAATGGCAGTTTTTCAACTTTGACTGCAGTTTTTTAAACTCTGGTTAAATCGTACGATCTTTGCCGGCAGTACATTGAACATCTTTTATATGTACTGTAGTTCAGCTTATTGTCGTGCTGATTAAACCAAAAATGTTATTACTAAACAGTTTTTATTGCACACATAGTTTTACGCCAAAACCAAAACTTGGAGATAAAATCCAAAAAGATTTTAGTCATAAAATTCCCGGGAACGAAGAAATATATTTTTCGAGAATTACAGGGATTTTTTGTTTGTTTTCTGAATGGGAACTCTAGTATTTTCCCGTTATTAAGTACATGAGTAACGGTAAATAACCCATAAAAAATATAAGACAACTTCCTCTTCAACATTCTAAGGCTCCATAAGTACAAAACATAATCCCAACATTTCCCAGCGGTAAAACGAATAAGTAAAGGGACCTAATAGAAGGTATTATTTAGCAGACACAAGCTCTCCTCGCCGCATTCCATACTAATTTATTTTTTACACAGGTTGTCATTGGGGACACGCCCTTCTATACTGTCTATAATAACAAATTCGTTCCCTTCCCAAAGAAGGAAGTAAGGAAGGTCACTAATAAAAAAAAAAACAAAAACTGAATAACTTCCTTTCTCCGTTCTTAAAGAAGGAAGAAGCGAATGACTACTGAATATTTTGGAATGTCTTTAAAAAAAAAGTATACCTTCTAGAAGGCATACTTCTGAAGGCAGGATATCATACGAAGCAAATATTTTAGAAAGGAGTATAGAGGCCTTCAAAAAGGTCTGCCACTTGCGGTCCTTTCAATAGTTACCACTGGGTTACTTTATGTTACACCCACATTCACACATTTACATGCCAATATAAATTGAAAAAGAAAAGATATTTTTAATGTCTGTATTTCCACGCCCGTTCCTTTATAAGATGTACATATATAAATATATTCTTTTACACCATATAAATAACAGTACAAACAATTATATACTATGTACTTCTGTATGTATGTATATTGCATATTTATAAAGCATAAAAATTTATAGTGTATAACATATAAACATTGTAAGAAAAAAACAACAAAAAGGAAACCAAAAATGTAAATTTATGCAAAAATTTGGTTTAACAAACTATGAGACAACTTTCCATTCAACACGTGTTTCTTGTTGCTTTGCTCCTTTACAAACTAAAGGCTTAACTGATGGTAACAGTACGAGTATTAATTGATGATGTTTTCTCAAACGTTTCTTTATCCTGACTTGGAGTTGCTTTTCTTAATTTTCGTGTTCTTTAGAAATGTAAGATTTACTGCTAATATCACGATGTCGAAGCAACACTTTCTTTCGCACAAATATATTTAAAACTAAAATAGTCCCAATCAGCATTTTTTTTAATCATATTTTGATCATATTCGAGTCTTTTTTGACTTCTCCGCTCGATTAAAATAATCATTTATGAGCTCGTTTTTGAGTCGAAAATGAATGCTCATGCGGGAGAAAATGGTACCCCATCCGTGACTCTTCTGAAAGGTTATTTTATGACTCGCATTTCTGATCAATTACGACTCGCTTTCGAGACATTTCACGTGAAATAGGCAGTTAGGAATTAACCTATTGGTGAATTCGGAATGCATATTTAAACTTAATAATTTAGGGAAAAAATGTGATTTAATAAAGTCGAGACTTATAGAACTAAAATAGATCTGCGAAAATATTTTATAATTTTTCTCACTATGTTTTTATAAAGTTATTTCTTAACATAAGTATATATTTCTGGCAGGCTACAAAACAGTTATCTGACATAATTTACTTTCTTTCGTCGAATATTCGCAGCATTCAATATCGTGTACATTAGCCACGGGATAAGTACGTTTAAACCAATTGACAAAAATTTCCCGCAGGGATATGCATTCGATTTTATCATGTTTGTGTGGTGGAAAATCAAATATAACACGATTTAACTTGACACGATTTAAGTAGCATTTAAAACTTAGACGGACTACGGGTGGACACTTGTAATATTCCAAATCAGATTCTGAAATTTGTTGCCTTTCAATACGAAGGTAAAAGTCGGCTGATGATTTCCGAAAAGGCTTCAAATTTGTGAAATACCCTGGCACTATATAAAATTACAATTATATAGCTTAAATATTTAATATTAGAATAAAAGCTGCATATTAACCCTCCATATTACACATGTTTTGATTTACCATTCAAAACGCTTTGAAAAAGGTCTGGCCAGACTAACGAGTAAGACGAAGGGTTAACGGTATTTTTTAGGGATTTTGTTTTAATACGTTATTGTGTATTCCAAATTGTTTCTTTATTTCTCATAAATATGTGTAACTACTTTCGTCAACTATGTGAAATATCTTTTATCATGCAGTTTAAAACTTATTTTTGCAAAAACGTGGCATGTCTTAAAAACATTAACTTATTTTGAAATTAAATCGCTTAGAAAATAGCACCACCACTAAATTGATAATGACTTTGAAAAAAGTTAAACCTTAGTAAGAGTATTTATTTTTTGAAAACTTTTATATGTATATTTAAAATTGTTTTTTATCGACTTTTAATATAGAATATTCAAAACAACATTGGAAAAAAAATATTGTACTTTAATTTGCAAATCTATTCGTTATAGTTAATTGCAATAATTTTGCAAAATAAAACTATTCAACACTTTGCTTTATTTTCCTTCTTATTTCTTTTGAAATTAAAAATTTAACAAATCAACTGAGATAAGGAAATACTTAAAGACGCCAGATACCTTAGATATATTTGGCGTCGAATACTAAACTTAATCCATTTCAAGAAATTAAAGGGTGTTTTTTATAGAGGTGTAGAACTTTAAAATGGGATAAAACAAAGATGAATTTTTTAAATTGACATGAAATTAACTCTATTCGAAAGACAATTTTCTGGGGCTATAATTTAAATATGACTTTTGGCATATGACCGCCATGGCTCGTCCGGACGTAGTCTAATCTGAGGTCCAATTGTCGATGACTTTTTCCAACATTTATGGCCGTATATCGGCAATAACGCGGCGAATGTTGTCCTACAATTTGTCAATCGTTTCGGGCTTATCGATATAGACTAGCGACTTCACATATCCCCACAGAAAATAGTCTAGCGGAGTAAAATCGTACGATCTTGGAGGCCAATTATCGGGTCCGAAACGTGAAACTATGCGGTCACCAAACGTTTCCTTTAGTAAATCAATGGTAGCATGAGCTGTGTGACATCTTGCGCCGTCCTGTTGAAACCACAGCTCCTGCACATCATGGTTGTTCAATTGATGAACGAAAAAGTCAGTAATCATGGCTTTATAGCGCTCACTATTGACTATTACTTGCAGACTAGCATCGGTTTTAAAGAAGTACGGACCAATGATTCAACCAGCCCATAAAGCACACGAAACAGTCAGTTTTTCTGGATGTAACGGTGTCTCAACATACACTTCACTCCAAACAGGTCAGTTTTGTTTATTGACGTATCCATTCAAACAAAAGTGAGCTTCACCGCAAAACAAAAATCGCAAAATTTGTATTTTGAACACAGCCGAATATAGCAATCTAACTTGTTTTTAAATGTTGTAAAGCGTGATCCATTTCGAGGTACCCTACTTTTTTAAAGAAAAAAACACAGAAAATTCAAATTTAATGGGGAATGTTTATTATCATTTGAAAGAACATTCTTTGGCGTTTATTTTTTGAAGTATGTCTATCAAATGTTGGCCGTTGCTAAGTCAAAGAAAGTCCAATTCGATGACTCGTTCGAACATTTCGACTGGTAACTGGCGAATGACACGCGTGATGTTTTCCTCCAAGTCCTGAATCGAAGCGGGTTTGTCCGCATAAACTTTAGACTTTACATATCCCCACAGGAAAAAGTCTAACTGTGTGATATCACACGATCTTGGTGGCCAATCGACCGGCCCAAAACGTGAAATAATGTGCTCACCGAAGTGTTCTCTCAATAAATCCATTGATTGATACGATGTGTGGGAAGTGGCGCCGTCTTCCTGAAACTAAATGTCGCCGAGATCACTAGCTTCAATTTAAGGCATCAAATAGTCGGTTATCATGGCACGATAACGGTCCGAGTTGCCGAATCGACTCTCCACAGTCTTCGTGTACACTCTCAGCTACGGCCGCTATATTTGCTTCACATCGTGCTGGACGTGGTCTATTCGGTCGAATATTATCCAAAAATGAATGCTGGGTCTCAAAATGGGTGATGGTGTTGCGAATAGTACGCTCAGTAGGCCGATTATGTTGACCATTAGTTGAGCGAAGTGCACGATACACATTCCTCACGGAACGTGAATTTTTGTAATAAAGTTGAACGATTTGTAAACGTTGTTCAGGCGTAAGTCTTTCCATTATGAAATGCCAAACAATACTTAACAAAAATAACATGACAGCAAGACACGACTCACACGTGATCTGTCAAAAAAAGGCTATTGAAAAAAGTATCTCTACTTGAATCACACATTATATTATTGGGGAATTTTTTCTGCTTCGCACATACGTGCTCTTTTTTATAACTTTTCGCAAAATATTGGGTGTAATGGCTTATTAAAATACGCTCTTTCCTTCCTATATCCACAAAGAAATATGTCAGAAGCTGTTAAATCTGGTGAACGTGGAGGCCAGTTACAATCGCTTGTTTTTTTTTTTTTTTTTTTTTTTGTTAGGACCAGCACTCAGGGGATGACCCCTACTAATGCATTGCATTGTGTTGGAACTAGGAAAATAGGTTATGGGAAGGAGGAAAGAGGGAGTAGTGCTTGTGAACATTCGACTTGAACTTATTCATGTTGTAAGTGAGAGGGAAGACTTCAGCAGGAAGGTTATTCCACATACGAACAGTCCGGCCAAAAAACGAATTTTCCCTGTAATGCGTTGTACGATTCACCGGCCAATCGACCACAAAAGGATGGGCTCTTGAGGAAAAACGTGTATTACGAACAAAGCTATGGGTTTCGGGAACCAAATCCCTAATTTCATCAGAACACATCCCGTTGTAGTAACGATAAAATAGGCAAGTACAACCCACATTGCGACGGTGCTCAAGGGAGTCAATAGAATTGGATACCCTACTGTCGCCGATGAGAACCTTCGCCCTCTCCTGCACGCGGTCGAGAAGCTCCAAAATAGACCTTGAAGCACCGGCCCACACATGAGAGTTGTATTCCATTCGCGGTCGGATATAGGTGGTATAAATAGTAAGGAGATCAGATGGAGTGAAGTATATCTTACACCGTTTCAAAAAACCGAGGCACTTGAATGCTTCTTTCGACACCTTAAATATATGTTCAGTCCATCGGACATCACATTGTATCCTCATGCCCAGAACATCAAGAGATTCTGTTTCCTCAATATTTATACCACCCATACATACAGATGAGGCACCTTGATCCGTCGCGCGTTTATGCGTCAGTACGCAACATTGGGTCTTTCGGGCATTAAATTCGACCCTATTCGCACGACCCCATTCTGAGATTATGTCTAGGTCACGGCCAAGCGTATCATTCATGTTCTGTCTCATAGCACAAACATCGGACACGCCTGGTCTGTAACCAAATGAATACGAATGGCAAAGGTTGCTGTCATCTGCAAAAGAATAGATAGGGTTGGAAGTTTGACATAAGAGGTCATTTAGAAAAATAAGAAATAGAGTAGGAGAAAGAACGGAGCCTTGCGGTACCCCTGAATGAATCTTGAACTCGTTTGATGAAACCCCATCTATAACAACCCGTATAGTGCGATCTCTGAGAAAGCTCGATATAAATCGAGAGAAATTATCACCGACACCAAATGCAACAAGTTTAGACAAGAGTGCACCATGCCAGACTCTGTCAAACGCCTTGGAAATATCTAAAGCAATTACCTTACTTTCGCCAAAATGGTGAATGGAACGACACCATTTTTCTGATAACAGGGCCAGTAGGTCTCCAGTAGAACGACCTCTACGAAAGCCATACTGACGGTCGCTTAGTAGGTAATTTGACTCTAAAAATTTTACAAGATGGTGATTTACCATACTCTCCATAACTTTGGAAAGTGCCGAACAAATTGCAATTGGGCGGTAATTTTCAGGGTTATTAGCCACTCCTTTTTTAGGAATTGGCGTTACATTAGCAACTTTCCAGCAGACGGGAAATTCACCAGCATGGTATAAAGTGCTGAAAAGATTTGCTAAGGGACGAGCTAGCGTCGAAGAGCACTGCTTCAAGACCAGTGCATGTATACCATCCGGGCCAGGAGACTTGTTTATGTTGAGATCCGCAAGAACCTTTTTAACAGCTCGAGCCCGAAAAAATATTTTTGGCATAGTTACGGATACTTTTTCGAGTTCGGGTAGTGGTTGATTGCTATCTGGTAAGTTAGAATTATTTGCAAATAATTCGGCAAAACAATTAGCCTTATCAACCAGGTTCGTGAATGTTTGGCCATCCTTTAAAAGAGTTGGTATTGAAGAACTAGCATTAACCCTTACTCTTTTAACGAATGACCAGAAGCTTTTACTGCCCCGGGGAGCAGTAAGAACTTCAGCACGAAGACGTTGCTCGTGAAGAGCTTTTTCCCGTCTTAGCACTTAGGCACACGACGACCTTGCCATTTTGCGTAGCAATTCAGTATCAGCGGTTTTATTGTCACGCCAATTTCTGAATGCTTCCTCTCTGGATCTGACTGCTGATTTGCACGTCTGATTAAACCAAGATTTAGATCTAGGTTTATTCGAAGCATTTTTAACTGGAATGAACATTTTCATTCCTAGCATAATAACATTTTCAACCATTTTCGCCATGGCATTGACGTCATTGTCAACGAAACAAAGTTTCCAATTAAAATGCCGAAAAAAGTCGTTGAGTTCAACCCAACGTGCTTTTCCGTAAACAAATTTTGATCGTTTCATAGCCTGTCGTGAAACGTTCCGAAGTTCGGAGAACGGAAAAGAGGCAGAAATGGTGCAATGATCCGAGTTACCGAGAGGTGCTAGAACTTCTACTTCGTACTTTTGAGGGTGCGAAGAGAGGAAGAGGTCAAGGGTATTGTGTTGGTGCCCATCAACACATGGAATATGTGTTGGTTCATTCACCAGTTGCACGAGGTGATTATGTGCAGCAAATAGCTCAACATATTGGCCTTCATAGGTTGTGCGGCCCGAGTGGTGAAGCCAAGAAGAATTGTGGACATTGAAATCACCAGCAACAACGATTTCACTGTCCGGACAATTCTCAAGAATCTTCGATATTGAGTCGGAAAGGGAGTCGAAGCGCGATAAAGTGATATCCCTTCCCGCGTTTGGACTTCTGTAAAGAAACCCGAAATGCAAAAAGTGCGTATTGATTTTGAATTTAACCCAAAGGCAGTTAAATTCCGCGTCAAACATGCCCACTGGTTGCTGGCATTGATACACAACTTCATTGCGTATATATATAGCAAGACCCCGATGAAGATAAAATAGGGATAGAAGGTGATACCCAGGAATCTGAAAATCCAGTGGATCGGAATTTTCAGACACCTGTGTTTCACATAAGGCGAAAACATCCGGCCGATGGAGACAAACGTGAGCGTATACAGAAAAAAAATTCGTTCTCAGCCCACGTATGTTACAGAAGTCGATTCGAAACCGACCTCTCATCACAACACAAAAAAATTCAAATAAAACGCAAAGTACGGATATCTCTATGCTAATTGCCGTTTAGAAACTGTTTGGTGATCAGTGTTATACCTTCATCACCAAAACAGTTCAACAACGATTAACACAAATACATCCGTACTAACACGAATATGATGGACGGTTATAGGGGGTACACAATGGACAATGCCATAAAAGGACCATAAAAGCCCTGATCTGGTCAACGCCGAAAAAGACCATCACTGGCAGATTGTTTTTATTGTTGTTTGTTTATTATGTTATTTCGTTCGTTTTTTTATATTGTTATTGTTTTTCTTTTCTGTATGTTGCAACGGTTGTTTGTTTTTTTTTATATTTAATTTGTGTTGTATGTTTGTTATTTTGGTTGATTTATTTAATGTTGTTATTTATTTGTATTTGGTTGCGGTTTTTTTTTTTTATTTAAATTTTTTTTTTAAGTAAGTTCTTTTCTTTTAATTAATCTCAGACACACACGGACACTTTCGTATTTTCACAAATTGACACAGACACAGCGGACGAAATATAAAAACGTGTGGACACGACAAAAGACAAAACACTACTGGAAAAGAAATGGCATTCTCTTTTCCCTTCTATCCTAAAAGCTCAAGACTTGACGGCTAAAACTTGAAGAGTTTAAACCAGCACTTATGAATTTGAATAATTTTCAATTAAAAATTTTACTTCGCTTTACGTAGTTTTGCATTTTTGAGCTCATTTGCTAGCATATTTAAATTTTTTTTTTTTTGCATTTCACAACTTGTGCATTAAGGTGGTTCGAAAAAAAGTTGGGGCGTAGCATAAAAGTGAGCATATTAAAGCTTAGACATGCTAAGTTTTGGAAGGGATTTCTTGTTACGTCCAAAAAATTAAACATTAGGGGGTAAGGATCCGAGATGTCATAAGGTCCGCCCAGAATTCGATATCGGATTAAAAAGTTAATAAAGACAAAATGGAAGCCATAAACAATGATATGCGACACGATAAAATCGGACTTAAAACGGCAGCACTTCAAATATCAAATACAAAAAGTGCAATGTAATAATATGTTAAGAAAAAATGGGCCTAATCGTTGGGCGTGGCATAAAATTTAGTATGTATTTTAAAAGCTAGATTTACAAAGTTTTAAAAGGGCTTTCTTGCCACGTGCAAAAATATGGACTTAAGGGGGGAAAGATCGGAGATGGCATAAGTGGCGCCCAGAATTTAAGGACGGTATCCACAGACGTGGCAAATTAAAAAAAAAAATTATGGAATTTTTTCACCCAATCTTTATTTTGTTCCATTTTAATGTACATACATACATACGTAGGTATATTTTAAATTTTAATTTTTATTTTTGTATTCCTGATTTATTATACGTTAACTTTTACATACTCAAATTCATATTAAAATACTAGACACTTACCTTCTTCAGATGGTTGACAAGACTCATCGAACACTTCTTGGCATATAACCGAAGTTGAAGGAGAGACACTGCACAAACGACTGGATGAAGATGTTGAAGAGGATGATGTGGCCATATTGGATTTGTAAAGTTCACTGGTATTTATTTTAAGATAAGTAGGATTTATTTTGCAAATATTTTCTTCTAATTAATTTTTCTAATTTTAATCCTTAAAGCATTTTATTATTAATAAGGTTTTCTCCTCCTTATTGTTTTTTTTTATTTGCTCTTCAAGATACACACATACACACTCATATACATAAAACAGTAAAATTGAATTCAAATGGTTGCAGAGGAAAAATTGATTTTCCCTTATTCTTTTTTTAATTTTATTTTAATATCATTTTGTGTATATTTTTTTTTCTTTCAATTTTTCCTCTTTTTATTTTTGTGCAATGTTGACCTAAAAATAACAACAACAAAATATTTTTGTATGTATTATTGTATGTTGGAAATAATTTCGAGAACCACTGCCATGATGAATGATGGAGGCAAAAAGTAAAATGAAGAAAGAAATCGGCAAAGAATATCTAACGGTATTTCTTTGCAACACATATGAAATTGTAGTGTGCATTAAAGCACACAAACATTTACTCACACGCTTGTAAGCATACGATACAACGAGAAAAAGAAGAGAAATAACAAAAAAAAAACAGGAAAAGAGAAAAAATATGCTGATTTTATAAAAACAACAATACAAATAGCAGCAATAATTTTTCGAAGTTATCAAAAAGGATACGATGAAAAGCTTTGCTAATGTAATGTACATAGTATGTATATACCCGCTTCTGCACTGTGGTATTAGGATATTTTTTTTTTTTTGAAAAATTTTCAAATTATAAGAAAAAAAATAGAAAATATACCTATTTCTTATGAAAGCAAGAATTTTTCAAATTCTGATTTTTGGGAGTGCAAGTACGTCACTGCAGTTACTAGTTTGGATTGTCCAGTTAAATCCAAAAAATCTTCTTTGTTCGGACGCCCTTGGAGTTCAGAAAAAGATATAAAGCACAACAAAAATAATGCTGATGGAACTTCATATTCAATTTGCCATCATTTAGCCATATTTTAGTAAGGATAAAGTCCATGATACTGACACCTTTTCTCTGACACCTGAAGGCATCGATAAAAAGATTGACCTTCAACCTTGGAAAGTGATAGCTCATATACCCCGAAGGTTTAAGCTCCTCAACCTCAGTGTAGAAGGGATAGTGTTATCGAACTACATTTTATAACTACGTTTGGATCTATTAACTTTTCTACAGAAGATGTAGAATTGAAGACCAACGTCCCTAGTTAACTCCAAGTACCATTAGTTTTAATATACGATGATTATTTTCTAAAATTAAAATATATGTATATTTCCATCTGAGATTAAAATCTATGAGCTTAATACAAAATTTTTTTTGCTTGCCAAGAAGATTTGTCTTATCTGCTGTAATGCTAATAAAAGTTTCACTTTCGAGGTAAATAATTGCGCCTATCCAGATCCTATCGAAGTACACTGAATACTTGACAGTCGCTGTTTCCGGCGTGGAGACCTCCTCAATTGGTCGACTACTATGGTGTTCGCCTTGGCAGCTCGTACGGCCTTGTTTAAACTCTACAACGCAATCAAGGCGAATTCCACTACAGGTGGTCGATACTATAACAATCCAAAAAAAATAGCAACAACAACATAGGGTTTTTTGCATTGCACTGTTAGTGCTTACGGCTCGAAATGTCAACCATGCCTTACAAATCAAAACAAATTGGTTCGAAATGTCAAAGTCAGATGGCGTTTCGACACCACCTGTAGTTGAATTCGCCTTGCACGCATTATTTTATAGCCGTAAACGAAGCAGCCATCTTCCCCCAGAGTAGAATTTATCTCCGCTTTAATATTGTTTGGACTGGGCCTTCCAAATGAAATGAATTAAATAATATAACGGGGACCAATTTCCCTATGTATACAAACTCACTGAGATCGTAAATTTCTTATGCCTCCAAATCAAATACTTAGTATTGCCATTTTTCACCAAAGTAATGCCGCCATCTATACGTCAGATTGGCTTGTTTTGAAACCGCTCTTGTTAATACTCTGTCCTTTGCGTTATGTACACGAACTAATCCTGTCAAAATTTAATTGTAGTTAGTTCGTATTTTATCTTTCTGGAAACAAAAATCTACCACCTTACAGACTATGGATTAAATAGGGGTACACACTGCTGATCATAAGCGACAGTTTTGCTCAAATTTTCGCATGATCTATAGTGTGGTCGCTAATTTACCTCAGTCAACCGTCAAACCCATATTATTTTGGGGCTGACTGTTGACCACTGTTGGCATCTGACAATTCTTAAATTGTACCGTAATGACATAATTGTAACAAATTGACATAAACTGTACCAAAAATGTCGCTATAAAATTAAACAGCATACATAGCAATTCATAACACTGTTTTATTAAATAAAAATAAAAATAAAACAAGGAAAAAAGGACAGTCGGTCAATTCCGTCCATTTGGTACCGAGATTTGGGACCCATGGGAAATCATGGAGCCGGCAGAAAAAAATTTTGCTAGAAGGTTAAGATTCATGCGAAAGTTCTTGGTGCCGAATATTATTTAGATATCTTCATCTATATGAGATTTGTTTGCCCTTAAGTGATTTAAGAACGGCGCTTATGTGGGACCTAAAGGTAATTTTTGACCTACCATCACAAAATTTTTCATGACATAGTAGTTATCGTAAAAGCTATTGTAGCGAATTTTTATGTCAATACCAACACTTATAAGGAATTTATCTCATTAAAAGCCATTTCCGGGAGTAGTTTTTGTATGGAAGTAGTTATATATATACCGATTCCCATAAAATTTGGTAAGATGATTTAGATGGCAATAAAATAAGTTTTGACCAAATTTAAGCTAAAGGCCAACTAATAAGATGGTTTATTGGCACAAAGACCCTTTTCCGGAAAGAAGCTTGTATTGGGGCTATGTCAAATTATGAACCGACTCTGACCGTTTTCATTAGGATTCGTCCTTATGAATTAAAGCCAAGGTACAAAATTTTATCAAATTACCTTCAAAATTACGACCTGTACAAACAGCCAGCCTGCTAGCCACCCGAACAGAGGAACATAGTTAAATCGACTTACAAAGTGATATTGAGTCGATTCCCTGCAGATAATATTCGACTACGTGGTCCATCGTGGCTTAAATGGACTACTTACAACATGGTCCAATGTACTGAAGTATGGACCATATTATACAAATTAACATGCAGTGCTGTCAACAACTGCATGATGTATAGGTATACTGTACTATAGTTTACAGTTTTACACATTGGTAGCCCTGATGTTGTCCAATATTAATTGTTTATTTAAAAGTGAAACAGGAAAGTTTTTTAAAATATGTTGAAAAAAGTAAAAAAAAATTAAAAATACCAAGTAAATATACATATATAATAATATCAATAATGGATTACAGTGCACGCCATAATAGGCGATTACTGAAAAAGTAGTAACATGGAGTACTTTTGAAACTAGCCCACTGAGTACTCCATGGAGTAGTTTAGGGACTACTTCGGTGGGTTATATGGTCCACTCCTAGGACATCGTAATGTTAAATATACCACCTTTTAACCATATATTTGGAGTACTCCTACTCCTTTGTGGACTACTCTTTACACGCATGTATGGACTAGTCTTGTTATCTGCAAGGTTGGTGTACTAAAAGGCACAAACGCATAATACCCTCTCCATTATTGTGGTGTGGGTATACAAAATATAGCAAAAGCAAATATTTCTCTATTTCTCTTTTTTTTTTTTTTTTTTTTTTTTTGTCAAATGAAGGCAGAAGTGTAGAGAGTGTCGCCACGAAAGTGGCCATTTGAAGATACTTGATCCCATGCTTCCTACAGCGATACGAGTACACATACTTATGTACTTAATATGTTCATATAATTGATCACAAATTAACAGTGAAGCAATTTTAGTAGTTCTGATCAGGTCTGCAGATATGTTATTAAAAATTGTATTTTTGAAAAGAAACGTGAGTTAATCCAATTCAAATAAATGATAAAAGTTAGTGGGTATTTATTTTTTTAAATTGTACCAAAAAAGGATGAATTTTACCAGTGTAACAATAAGATTTCGATTGTACGAAATTTGGTGCAATTGTACCACAAATCCCACCAATGCTGTAGACTGATGTCATTGCTTGTAAAGATCCCTATGTTGTGAGACTAACTGCATTTTTATAGAACGCGAGCTAAAATGTGACTCGTTTAGCTTACATTTAAAACAAAAACAAATTTTGAAATTTTGTAAAGTAAAGTTCTGTAAAACTAGTTCTTTTCACAATTTTCATTAACTTGATACACCCAATTCTTTTATAAAATGTAAGTTTACATCATACACGCAACATAAGAAAATGTTTTTTTATACCATTGACTTTTCTATTTTATAAATTAGTTTTTTTATACTCATACCACTGTGCAGCGGATGTACAATTGTGAAAAGTTTATGTGCGTGTGTACACGAACGGATATAGGTGTGTGTATATTTTTTTGCATGTAATATATGTATATATTAGAGAAACACACAGCGCATTGACACCAGGATATAATAACTACTGTTTAAAAACAGGCTACAAAGGATACAGATTTTTCGTTGTCATTATGAAAACTTTTTTCAGATACTTATTTATGAAAATCATTATCTTCTTAAAATTGCTTTAAAATGTTTATAACTTTTTAGCAGTTTCAAAATATTTCCATTCAATATTTGTTGTGTAGTTACAATTAAATTTAAGACTTTAGTTAAAACAATTTATTGATTTTTCAAATAATATATATATATTTTTTTTTTTTTTGGTGATTTTGCTTATGACAAAAAGTTAAATATTGGATTATTAAGTTTGCTTAAGGTTATTTTTTTTAGTTTCTTTTAAACGTCGATTTTTTTACATAATTAATTTAAATTTAATTATGTCTCACTTAAATAATTATTAAAGAGGTATGATTTTTTCACTAACTTTTTTTCTACATATATTTATGTATTACTTTTATTTCCGACCAGCTGGTAGCTTTGCTAAAACCATACTGATTTCATTTGTCTAAGGCCTGTCTTGGTATACAGGACATTCATTAAATTGGTCGTCGTTAAATTCGAGAAAGCTTTTCTTTTCCTGTATTGTCAGTCAGCGAAGAGAAAGAGAAAAAATGTTAAAGCTTTAACGGAAATACATAGTCAGATTTTCGAAAACATGTGTTTTTTGTTTATGCCAGATGATTACCTAATTTTTGTTTTTGTTTTGCTATTTTTCTTTTGTTTTCTCCACGAACTTAGCAACTGTTAGACGAATATATACACAATATAATAAAAAAAATCAAGTTTTTTGTTCAACACCTACACGACTGGAAACAACCCCCACTTACAACAATAAAACGCCATAAAAAATTAAGGGTGGTTTTATTTTTTATAAAAATAGTTAAAATTAAAAAGAAAAAACTAAAGTAGCCTTTGACAAATGAAAAAAAGGCTATCAAAAATGTTTTGATAACCTTAATTACAATACTTGCTTAAGTCATAGTATTTAATCAGTTTAAAAATGCCGTTAATATTTTTATTTAGCTATGCAACATTAAACCTATGGCAGCCTTTAGTATGGCAAGTAGTATTGCCAACTCTTCACAACCACAAATCGCTGAACAAAATTTGTAAAATATACAAATGAAAAATTTTACTATGAAAAAATAGATTTTTGTGCAAAATACAAGTGATTACATATTATTGTCCTTTTTTTGACTGGACTGTTATTTACGAAACTAAAGCCGTTTTTAATTTTTTACTTTTTGCTATGAAAAACTAGATTTATATAACGGGTGGTTATATTTTAAGGGCCAATGTTAAATGTGAACCACACCTAAACGTCAAGTTTTTTTCCGCATTTCATTTGACATTTCTCAATTTCAGACTAACTCAATTTGAACCATGGAAAGATACACAATCGAGCAACGCTTTAAAGTTATTCAGGCTTATTATGAAAATGGGTGACAAATCAAAATGCATATCGTGAAAATCATCGTCAGTGATGAGGCACATTTTCACCCCAGTTAATTCGTCAATAAGCAGAATTGCCGCATTTGGGCGAATGATAGTCCAAGAGTGATTGTCGAAAAATCAATGCACCCACAAAGAGTGACTGTTTAGCAGAGCTGTAAATGAATCATTCATTTTTGATTTTAATTCATTAATGAATTAGCAAATTTTTAATTAATTCTTTTCACACAAATAAATGAATTGAATTAAATTTGAATCAATTCAAACGAATTAGGCAGAAATTAATTTAAATTCGTTTCTAATTCAAATGAATCTGAAAAATGAATTGCAATTCATTTTGACAAATTCAAATGAATCTGTAAAATGAATTGCAATTCGTTTCTAATTCAAATGAATCTGAAAAATGAATTGCAATTCATTTTTTTATTTTATTTTTTAAATTATTTATTTCCTCTTGAAAATTAAATGTGTTTTGCCGTTCAGAATAAAAATAAAAATCATTTCTTCTTGAAGAAATAAACTCCAAACACTGAAAAAAGAAATTTTCATTTTTTATTCCCCCTATATCTGCTCTTGAATTTGATTGATTGCAACTCATTTTAGATTTCATTCATTTGAATTGTTAATTTTTTTTTCTAACTCATTTGAATTAATTCAAAATCAATTCAATTCAAATGAATCTGAAAAATGAATTGCAATTCAGTTTTCAGATTCATTTGAATTAGAAACGAGTTGCAATTCATTTTACAGATTCATTTGAATTTGTCAAAATGAATTGCAATTCATTTTTCGGATTCATTTGAATTAGAAACGAATTTAAATTCATTTCTGCCTAATTCGTTTGAATTGATTAAAATTTAATTCAATTCATTTATTTGTGTTAAAAGAATTAATTCAAAATTTGCTAATTCAATGCATGAATGGTTCACGAATTAATTCAAAAATGAATGATTCATTCACAGCTCTGCTGTTTAGTCAGGCAGTAACTGTGAATGGTGTTCGCTATCGTGAGATGGTTACGAACTTTTTATGGCCCGAATTGGAAGATATGGATGTGGACGATGCCACTTGCGACACAGCTACCGAAACAATGGCTCTTTTGCGCGACAAATTCAATGGCCATGTTATCTCACGTGGTGGCGATGTAAATTGGCTGCCAATATCATGTGATTTGACACCGTTGAACTTCTTTCTTTGGGGTTATTTGAAAGAAAAGGTGTACATCGATAAGCCAGCAACAATTCAAGAGCTAAGGGATGACATAATTCGGCACATTAACGGCATAGAACCTCAATTATGCCTCAGCGTCATCAAAAATGTGGACCATCGAATGGAGGTGTGCCGCCGAGGTCGAGGCGGCCAGTTGGCCGATATTTGTTCCATACATAATTGAACCATACCAATATTATCATAATAAAAAGAAATGTAAATAATTTGTGTTTTATTCAAAATCAACATCAGCCCTTTAAATTTAACCACCCTTTACGTTATGAACTTAAAGTAAGAAAAGAATAGAGAAGAGATTTGGCGAAAATCAAAAAGAATAATAATGATCTAAGATAAAATATTTGAGAATTAATAAGTAGTAATAATTTTACAAAAAGTTCAACAAAAACCGAAAATTTCATAATTTAATAAGTAAGATCTTTTATTCTTTTTCAAGTTGATGTCCTTAGATTTTTGAGAAGTTAGAGTAATAAGAAAAGTTAGATAAATTTAATTCATTTATTTTTATTCATTCATTATAATACATATAGCCTTATGTCAATTTAATTTGTATTACAAGTTACTATACTACTATAATTACTATAATATCTATTATAAATTGTCCTTTTTCCATTTTGGTTACTTTTTTTCGACTGAAAACATAAATATTGGTTACTTTTTATTGCATTTTGTTGCTTTATTTTTAAATTTTTGTTACAAAACTTTTTTGTTCGTGGCAGCACTGATTCCAAATATAAAGTAAATTTTTTGTTGGGGCTTTATAAATAATGCCTCCCTCATATATTGTAATTTTAAAATTCGTTTGTGTATTTGCTAAGACATATATAAAAGCTTTTTGTTAGCTAAAAAAAAAATTAAATTCTTGAATGTGGTGCCAACTTTCAAAACACCATGCATTTCAAAGAAGTTGGCATTACTTATTATTGACAATGATAAATATAAACAAACAACAGCTGTTACTATAATTTTTGCGCGTATATAATCATGTTGAATTGAAATTTTTTAAAAATTATAAAACTAAGTAAAATTATTCATTACAATATGAATGCACACAGTTATTTTCCAAACTATTATGCAGTGGAAGATCTTTTCGTTACTCAGGAAAAAGTTGAGTGCAAAGTAAATACAAAACTTTTAAAAATGGGTAAGTAAATCAAATTCTCAAACAAAACCTTTATTTATACCTACCATTTTGTAACAGGGTTCTTAGATGCTGGTGCCGAAACAGACGATCTTAATCCAGGACGAAGTATCAGCTTGCCTTTATGGTATATAAAAGAATTAAAGGTGAATAATCCTTATTTTACAGTATGTGTGCCAGATATCTATAAAAATGTTCACAAAGCTGTTTGTGAAGCCGAAACTACACACATAGAATTGGGCAAACTGCATCTATACTTCTATGAATATGGACGATATTTAACACCCTATGACCGCAATCATGTAGTGGGAAAAATCGTATTTGAAACAATGCGTCAAAGAGTAAGACATTTACTGGATATCTCCAAAAATACTACAGATAGTTGTAAACCAGAGCACCGTTTAGATGTTATAGAAAACAAGTTATATGATGCGGGAGTGAAAACAAATACTTTGGTAAAAAAAAAAAAAGTTTATTAATAATTTAATTTAAACTCTAAATTCAATTATTTATAGTTCACCAATTGGCTGCAAATGAAATCTAACAATATTGCCGTTTCCGAATTGGTGCAAGAACATACTAAAAAACGCAAACGAGAACGCACTAGCGATGTTAATGACAATTCCCCTGAACAAGATTATAAACGTCAAACAATGTAACTTTTTTTTTGTTATTAACAATAATTTTTATTTCATAAAAACAATTTCAAATTTTTAAATAAACCTACTTGCTATTGCCAGCACTTTAGTGTAATCAGCACGCTTAGCCTGGGTCTTCTCTTTCAGTACTGTCCGCAATATAGTGGGCACTGGGACGTGAATTCTAGTCCCTAAGGGAGTTCCATTGTCGTCGATTAACACTAAATTGTTGCTATCAAATTTGGGAATTTTTGGCTTTTGTTTTTGCTTTAGACCAACTAGTATGCCCTTCTTCATCTCACCTTTAATGGCAACCAAAACTTTGTCCCCAATAAGGCCAATTCCACGCTTATTATAAACATGAATACAGCGTGGAGGACGTCCCTCAGCCATAGCTCTTTTACCCAAATCACTATTGTCCACCACACGCAAGCGGGCTAGTTTTCTTATTTCATGGCATACCGCTGTTGTATGTAGCAGCTGAGACTGGTGTGATTTATTAAATATTGTTTTAGCAACTTGCTTGTAACCGAGTGATTTTATATTTTGCAGTATGTTAGACATTTTTAATTTATAATTACTTCTTTCTTGTAAAATTAATTTTAGATAATTTTTTTCCAATTAAATAACATTCAAGTGCTTAGTTCTGTGATATGTCAAAATAATGTGAGCATGACAGAGATGTATTTCTTGGTTCCACAAAAAAGGGGATTAGCAAAAGTAAAATATGTTCCGTACCGTACTTAAATAGTACGTTCTTTTAAATATCAAAAATGGAGCTTGATATTTTTTTATCTGGTCTAGATTGCAGTTTTCATTTAAATCTTTGGCAAAAATGCAGGCACACGAAAAAAATTGGACCCCTTCTGGAATTAAAAAAAAAAAAACTATATTAAAATTTGGAACAAATATAGTTTACTGACGCAGCTCCGAATAAAAAAACAAGTACATACCTACGGTGATAGAAAATTAAAAAATAAAAAGAAAATATTGAGCGAAAGATGTGAAAAGTGGCTCAAACGCATAGTTTTCGAGTTATGGAACTTCAACTTACTATATGGGAAATATTGGTATTATTTAAAACTTTTGAATAGATATACATATCTGGATATACAAAATTTATATAAAATTTTTTGGCTAAAGTGCAGTTTACGTAAATAAAAAAACCAAAATTAAAATTTAAGAGGCTGAGGCCAGTAAGCCCCCCTGGATCCAAAAAACCGCCCGTCCACTTAGTGGTATGTGTGGGTACTCAAATTAAAATTACAAAATAGAGAAAATAATAAAATTTAGGGCGAGCGGGACTTCTTTTTATACCCTTCACCAAAGGTTATATATAACTTTGTCATTCCGTTTGTAATTTCTACAATATTGAGCTTAGACCCTATAAAGTATATATATTCTGGCTCCTTATGAGAAGGAAAGTTCAAATCCGGTTGTCCGTCCGTTGAAATAGGTTTTCCGAAGACCCCAGATATGATGGAGGCTAGGTCCCATGCTGTTTTTTTATTCTTTTTTCAGTATATCTATAGCTGGGGCTTTCAAAATGGGTACAAACATCTTGGTTATCAATACACCAACTGTCTAATTGGAGAATGAAACGAGCTAAACTTCCCAAATTGGGTACAAACATATCGGTTATTAATATACAGCATCCCACAAAATATGGGCGGGATTGGAAAAGTGGGCGTGGTACCTCCCGTACAAAGACCTTATGTATTCAATATACTCAAATTTTTAAATTTTATGGCTGTAGTATGATATATGGACACGTTTTATATATCAAAATATCAGAAATTTTTAGCAGAATAAAAGTTTTTTATCCATTTTCGGGAAAATGGTAAATTTCTTTCTAAAGGCGTCGGTATAAAAATCTGCCAAATCGGTTAAAAATGGTTAAGTTATTAGCAAAATACTCCAAAAATGGGCTAAAAAGTATCAAAATTAAATTTTAGTGCTGTTATATGGCCTATGGATACGTCTAATATATCAAAAGATCGGACATCTTTGGTAGAACATATTTTCTGAAAAACTCGGAACAGCGGTTCAGATACAAAAAAGTTATTATTACCAAAATATAATTTTTTTTATGTAAAATACCTATTTTTGGGATCCTATTTACGGGAATCAAGTAGTAGGAGAATAGAATCAGGTAGTAGGTGAATTTTGCGTAAAGCTTTTAGCAAAAATGCTATAACTCCAGAAATACTTAAGCGTTTGAAATCGGTTGAGCTTAATCTTGTAGATTTTGAAGCGGTTTTTTTTTTTCAGTCTATCAATTTTTGTCCAAAGTCCTCGCTCACCGTATGTTGTTAAGCTTTTTATCTAAAAAACGCTTGAAAAACCATGGCTAATTAGTAAGCGTTTTACATTTTTTTAGCCGCTACCTCCTACACGCTCTTTTCTGCTCAGCATAAAATTTTCAAGCGTTAACCTCAAAGCGTTTTTCAATTTAACTCAAATTACTTTCGTAATTTTCACTAAAATTATTTTGAGGTAACCGGAGAACAGAATCAATTAGTAGGCGAAATTCGCGTAAAGCTTTTAGCAAAAACGCTATAACTCCAGAACTACTTAAGCGTTTGAAAACGGGTGTGCTTAAGCTTGTAGATTTTGAAGCGGGGGTTTTCAGCCTAAGATGTTGTTAAGCTTTTTATCTAAAAAAACGATTGAAAACCATGGCTAAGTATTAAGCGTTTTACATTTTTTTTACCCGATACCCCCTACACGCTTTTTTCTGCGCAGCATAAAATTTCCAAGCGTTAATCTCAAAGCGTTTTTAAATTTAACTCAAATTACTTTCGTAATTTTCACTAAAATTATTTTGAGGTAACCGGAGAACAGAATCAAGTAGTAGGTAAATTTCGCGTAAAGTTTTTAGGTAAAACGCTATAACTCCAGAAATACTTAAGCGGTGGAAATCGGTTTAGCTTAATCTTGTAGATTTTGAAGCGGGCTTTTTTCAGCCTATACATTTTTGACCAAGTCCTCGGTCACCGTATGCTGTTAAGCTTTTTATCTAAAAAACGCTTGAAAAACCATGGCTAAGTAGTAAGCGTTTTACATTTTTTTAGCCGCTACCTCCTACACGCTCTTTTCTGCTCAGCATAAAATTTTCAAGCGTTAATCTCAAAGCGTTTTTAAATTTAACTCAAATTACTTTCGTAATTTTCACAAAAATTATTTTGAGGTAACCGGAGAACAGAATCAAGTAGTAGGTGAATTTCGCGTAAAGTTTTTAGGAAAAACGCTATAACTCCAGCACTACTTAAGCGTTTAAAATCCGTTTAGCTTAATATTGTAGATTTTGAAGCGGGCATTTTTTCAGCCTATAAATTTTTGTCCAAGGTCCTCGCTCACCGTATGTTGTTAAGCTTTTTATCTAAAAAACGCTTGAAAAACCATGGCTAAGTAGTAAGCGTTTTACATTTTTTTAGCCGCTACCTCCTACACGCTCTTTTCTGCTCAGCATAAAATTTTCAAGCGTTAATCTCAAAGCGTTTTTAAATTTAACTCAAATTACTTTCGTAATTTTCACTAAAATTATTTTGAGGTAACCGGAGAACAGAATCAAGTAGTAGGTAAATTTCGCGTAAAGTTTTTAGGTAAAACGCTATAACTCCAGAAATACTTAAGCGGTGGAAATCGGTTTAGCTTAATCTTGTAGATTTTCAAGCGGGCTTTTTTCAGCCTATACATTTTTGACCAAGTCCTCGGTCACCGTATGCTGTTAAGCTTTTTATCTAAAAAACGCTTGAAAAACCATGGCTAAGTAGTAAGCGTTTTACATTTTTTTAGCCGCTACCTCCTACACGCTCTTTTCTGCTCAGCATAAAATTTTCAAGCGTTAATCTCAAAGCGTTTTTAAATTTAACTCAAATTACTTTCGTAATTTTCACAAAAATTATTTTGAGGTAACCGGAGAACAGAATCAAGTAGTAGGTGAATTTCGCGTAAAGTTTTTAGGAAAAACGCTATAACTCCAGAACTACTTAAGCGTTTAAAATCCGTTTAGCTTAATATTGTAGATTTTGAAGCGGGCATTTTTTCAGCCTATAAATTTTTGTCCAAGGTCCTCGCTCACCGTATGTTGTTAAGCTTTTTATCTAAAAAACGCTTGAAAAACCATGGCTAAGTAGTAAGCGTTTTACATTTTTTTAGCCGCTACCTCCTACACGCTCTTTTCTGCTCAGCATAAAATTTTCAAGCGTTAATCTCAAAGCGTTTTTAAATATAACTCAAATTACTTTCGTTATTTACACTAAAGTTGTTTTGAGATAACCGGAGAACAGAATCAAGTAGTAGGTGAATTTCGCGTAAAGTTTTTAGGAAAAACGCTATAACTCCAGAACTACTTAAGCGTTTAAAATCGGTTTAGCTTAATATTGTAGATTTTGAAGCGGGCATTTTTTTCAGCCTATACATTTTTGACCAAGTCCTCGGTCACCGTATGCTGTTAAGCTTTTTATCTAAAATACGCTTGAGAAACCATGGCTAAGTAGTAAGCGTTTTACATTTTTTTAGCCGCTACCTCCTACACGCTCTTTTCTGCTCAGCATAAAATTTCAAAGCGGTAATATCAAAGCGTTTTTAATTTTAACTTAAATTACTTTCGTTATTTACACTAAAGTTGTTTTGAGATAACCGGAGAACAGAATCAAGTAGTAGGTAAATTTCGCGTAAAGTTTTTAGGTAAAATGCTATAACTCCAGCAATACTTAAGCGGGGGAAATCGGTTTAGCTTAATCTTGTAGATTTTGAAGCGGGCTTTTTTCAGTCCTCGCTCACCGTATGTTGTTAAGCTTTTTATCTAAAAAACGCTTGAAAAACCATGGCTAAGTAGTAAGCGTTTTACATTTTTTTAGCCGCTACCTCCTACACGCTCTTTTCTGCTCAGCATAAAATTTTCAAGCGTTAATCTCAAAGCGTTTTTAAATATAACTCAAATTACTTTCGTAATTTTCACTAAAATTATTTTGAGGTAACCGGAGAACAGAATCAAGTAGTAGGTAATTTTCGCGTAAAGTTTTTAGGTAAAACGCTATAACTCCAGAAATACTTAAGCGGTGGAAATCGGTTTAGCTTAATCTTGTAGATTTTGAAGCGGGGGTTTTTAAGCCTATCAATTTTTGTGCAAAGTCCACGCTCATCGTATGTTAAGCTTTTTATCTAAAAAACGCTTGAAAACCATGGCTAAGTATTAAGCGTTTTACATTTTTTCTTACCCGCTACCTCCTACACGCTCTTTTCTGCTCAGCATAAAATTTTCAAGCGTTAACCTCAAAGTGTTTTTAAATTTAACTCAAATTACTTTCGTAATTTTCACTAAAATTATTTTGAGGTAACCGGAGAACAGAATCAAGTAGTAGGTAAATTTCGCGTAAAGTTTTTAGGTAAAACGCTATAACTCCAGAAATACTTAAGCGGTGGAAATCGGTTTAGCTTAATCTTGTAGATTTTGAAGCGGGCTTTTTTCAGCCTATAAATTTTTGTCCAAAGTCCTCGTTCACCGTATGTTGTTAAGCTGCTTATCTAAAAAACGCTTGAAAAACCATGGCTAAGTAGTAAGCGTTTTACATTTTTTTAGCGGCTACCTCCTACACGCTCTTTTCTGCTCAGCATAAAATTTTCAAGCGTTAATCTCAAAGCGTTTTTAAATTTAACTCAAATTACTTTCGTAATTTTCACTAAAATTATTTTGAGGTAACCGGAGAACAGAATCAAGTAGTAGGTGAATTTCGCGTAAAGTTTTTAGGAAAAACGCTATAACTCCAGAACTACTTAAGCGTTTAAAATCCGTTTAGCTTAATATTGTAGATTTTGAAGCGGGCATTTTTTCAGCCTATAAATTTTTGTCCAAGGTCCTCGCTCACCGTATGTTGTTAAGCTTTTTATCTAAAAAACGCTTGAAAAACCATGGCTAAGTAGTAAGCGTTTTACATTTTTTTAGCCGCTACCTCCTACACGCTCTTTTCTGCTCAGCATAAAATTTTCAAGCGTTAATCTCAAAGCGTTTTTAAATTTAACTCAAATTACTTTCGTAATTTTCACTAAAATTATTTTGAGGTAACCGGAGAACAGAATCAAGTAGTAGGTGAATTTCGCGTAAAGTTTTTAGGAAAAACGCTATAACTCCAGAACTACTTAAGCGTTTAAAATCGGGTTTGCTTAATCTTGTAGATTTTGAAGCGGGCATTTTTTCAGCCTATACATTTTTGTCCAAGGTCCTCGCTCACCGTATGTTGTTAAGCTTTTTATCTAAAAAACGCTTGAAAAACCATGGCTAAGTAATAAGCGTTTTACATTTTTTTTTAGCCGCTACCCCCTACAGGCTTTTTTCTGCTCAGCATAAAATTTTCAAGCGTTAACCTCAAAGTGTTTTTAAATTTAACTCAAATTACTTTCGTTATTTACACTAAAGTTGTTTTGAGATAACCGGAGAACAGAATCAAGTAGTAGGTGAATTTCGTTTAAAGCTTTTAGCAAAACGCTATAACTCAAGAACTACTTAAGCGTTTGAAATCGGGTTTGCTTAATCTTGTAGATTTTGAAGCGGGCATTTTTTTCAGCCTATACATTTTTGTCCAAGGTCCTCGCTCACCGTATGTTGTTAAGCTTTTTATCTAAAAAACGCTTGAAAAACCATGGCTAAGTAATAAGCGTTTTACATTTTTTTTTAGCCGCTACCCCCTACAGGCTTTTTTCTGCTCAGCATAAAATTTCCAAGCGTTAATCTCAAAGCGTTTTTAATTTTAACTCAAATTACTTTCGTTATTTACACTAAAGTTGTTTTGAGATAACCGGAGAACAGAATCAAGTAGTAGGTGAATTTCGTTTAAAGCTTTTAGCAAAACGCTATAACTCAAGAACTACTTAAGCGTTTGAAATCGGGTTTGCTTAATCTTGTAGATTTTGAAGCGGGCATTTTTTTCAGCCTATACATTTTTGACCAAGTCCTCGGTCACCGTATGCTGTTAAGCTTTATATCTAAAAAACGCTTGAAAAACCATGGCTAAGTAGTAAGCGTTTTACATTTTTTTAGCCGCTACCTCCTACACGCTCTTTTCTGCTCAGCATAAAATTTTCAAGCGTTAATCTCAAAGCGTTTTTAAATTTAACTCAAATTACTTTCGTAATTTTCACTAAAATTATTTTGAGGTAACCGGAGAACAGAATCAAGTAGTAGGTAAATTTCGCGAAAAGTTTTTAGGTAAAACGCTATAACTCCAGAACTACTTACGCGTTTAAAATCGGTTTAGCTTAATCTTGTAGATTTTGAAGCGGGGTTTTTTCAGCTTATCAATTTTTTCCAAAGTCCTCGTTCACCGTATGTTGTTAAGCTGCTTATCTAAAAAACGCTTGAAAACCCATTGGTAAGTAGTAAGCGTTTTACATTTTTTTAGCGGCTACCTCCTACACGCTCTTTTCTGCTCAAAGCGTTTTTAATTTTAACTCATTACTTTCGTAATTTTCACTACAATTATTTTGAGGTAACCGGAGAACAGAATCAAGTAGTAGGTAAATTTCGCGTAAAGTTTTTAGGTAAAACGCTATAACTCCAGCAATACTTAAGCGGGGGAAATCGGTTTAGCTTAATCTTGTAGATTTTGAAGCGGGCTTTTTTCAGTCCTCGCTCACCGTATGTTGTTAAGCTTTTTATCTAAAAAACGCTTGAAAAACCATGGCTAAGTAGTAAGCGTTTTACATTTTTTTAGCCGCTACCTCCTACACGCTCCTTTCTGCTCAGCATAAAATTTTCAAGCGTTAACCTCAAAGTGTTTTTATATTTAACTCAAATTACTTTCGTAATTTTCACTAAAATTATTTTGAGTTAACCGGAGAACAGAATCAAGTAGTAGGTAAATTTCGCGTAAAGTTTTTAGGTAAAACGCTATAACTCCAGAAATACTTAAGCGGTGGAAATCGGTTTAGCTTAATCTTGTAGATTTTGAATTGGGCTTTTTTTCAGCCTATAAATTTTTGTCCAAAGTCCTCGCTCACCGTATGTTGTTAAGCTTTTTATCTAAAAAAACGCTTGAAAAACCATTGGTAAGTAGTAAGCGTTTTACATTTTTTTAGCCGCTACCCCCTACAGGCTTTTTTCTGCTCAGCATAAAATTTCCAAGCGTTAATCTCAAAGCATTTTTAAATTTAACTCAAATTACTTTCGTAATTTTCACTAAAATTATTTTGAGATAACCGGAGAACAGAATCAAGTAGTAGGTGAATTTCGCGTAAAGCTTTTAGCAAAACGCTATAACTCCAGAACTACTTAAGCGTTTGAAATCGGGTTTGCTTAATCTTGTAGATTTTGAAGCGGGGTTTTTTCAGCCTATCAATTTTTTTCCAAAGTCCTCGTTCACCGTATGTTGTTAAGCTGTTTATCTAAAAAACGCTTGAAAAACCATGGCTAAGTATTGAGCGTTTTACATTTTTTTTTTTTTACCCGCTACCTCCTACACGCTCTTTTATGCTCAGCATAAAATTTTTAAGCGTTAATCTCAAAGCGTTTTTAATTTTAACTTAAATTACTTTCGTTATTTACACTAAAGTTGTTTTGAGATAACCGGAGAACAGAATCAAGTAGTAGGTAAATTTCGCTTAAAGCTTTTAGCAAAAACGCTATAACTCCAGAACTATTTAAGCGTTTTAAATCGGTTTAGCTTAATATTGTAGATTTTGAAGCGGGCATTTTTTTCAGCCTATAAATTTTTGTCCAAGGTCCTCGCTCACCGTATGTTGTTAAGCTTTTTATCTAAAAAACGCTTGAAAAACCATGGCTAATTAGTAAGCGTTTTACATTTTTTTTTAGCCGCTACCTCCTACACGCTCTTTTCTGCTCAGCATAAAATTTTCAAGCTTTAACCTCAAAGTGTTTTTAAATTTAACTCAAATTACTTTCGTAATTTTCACTTAAATTATTTTGAGGTAACCGGAGAACAGAATCAAGTAGTAGGTAAATTTCGCGTAAAGTTTTTAGGTAAAAGGCTATAACTCCAGAAATACTTAAGCGGTGGAAATCGGTTTAGCTTAATTTTGTAGATTTTTAAGCGGGCTTTTTCAGCCTATAAATTTTTGTCCAAGGTCCTCGCTCACCGTATGTTGTTAATCTGTTTATCTAAAAAACGCTTGAAAACCCATGGCTAAGTAGTAAGCGTTTTACATTTTTTTTAGCCGCTACCTCCTACACGCTCCTTTCTGCTCAGCATAAAATTTTCAAGCGTTAACCTCAAAGCGTTTTTAAATTTAACTCAAATTACTTTCGTAATTTTCACTAAAATTATTTTGAGGTAACCGGAGAACAGAATCAAGTAGTAGGTAAATTTCGCGTAAAGTTTTTAGGTAAAACGCTATAACTCCAGCAATACTTAAGCGGGGGAAATCGGTTTAGCTTAATCTTGTAGATTTTGAAGCGGGCTTTTTTCAGTCCTCGCTCACCGTATGTTGTTAAGCTTTTTATCTAAAAAACGCTTGAAAACCCATGGCTAAGTAGTAAGCGTTTTACATTTTTTTTAGCCGCTACCTCCTACACGCTCTTTTCTGCTCAGCATAAAATTTTCAAGCGTTAACCTCAAAGCGTTTTTAAATTTAACTCAAATTACTTTCGTAATTTTCACTAAAATTATTTTGAGGTAACCGGAGTACAGAATCAAGTAGTAGGTAAATTTCGCGTAAAGTTTTTAGGTAAAACGCTATAACTCCAGAAATACTTAAGCGGTGGAAATCGGTTTAGCTTAATCTTGTAGATTTTGAAGCGGGCATTTTTTTCAGCCTATAAATTTTTGTCCAAGGTACTCGCTTACCGTATTTTGTTAAGCTTTTTATATAAAAAACGCTTGAAAAACCATGGCTAAGTATTAAGCGTTTTACATTTTTTTTTTTACCCGCTACCTCCTACACGCTCTTTTCTGCTCAGCATAAAATTTTCAAGCGTTAACCTTAAAGCGTTTTTCAATTTAACTCAAATTACTTTCGTAATTTTCACTAAAATTATTTTGAGGTAACCGGAGAACAGAATCAAGTAGTAGGTAAATTTCGCGTAAAGTTTTTAGGTAAAACGCTATAACTCCAGAAATACTTAAGCGGTGGAAATCGGTTTAGCTTAATCTTGTAGATTTTGAAGCGGGGGTTTTTGAAGCCTATCAATTTTTGTGCAAAGTCCACGCTCATCGTATGTTAAGCTTTTTATCTAAAAACCGCTTGAAAACCATGGCTAAGTATTAAGCGTTTTACATTTTTTCTTACCCGTACCTCCTACACGCTCTTTTCTGCTCAGCATAAAATTTTCAAGCGTTAATCTCAAAGCGTTTTTAATTTTAACTTAAATTACTTTCGTTATTTACACTAAAGTTGTTTTGAGATAACCGGAGAACAGAATCAAGTAGTAGGTGAATTTCGTTTAAAGCTTTTAGCAAAACGCTATAACTCAAGAACTACTTAAGCGTTTGAAATCGGGTTTGCTTAATCTTGTAGATTTTGAAGCGGGCATTTTTTTCAGCCTATACATTTTTGACCAAGTCCTCGGTCACCGTATGCTGTTAAGCTTTATATCTAAAAAACGCTTGAAAAACCATGGCTAAGTAGTAAGCGTTTTACATTTTTTTAGCCGCTACCTCCTACACGCTCTTTTCTGCTCAGCATAAAATTTTCAAGCGTTAATCTCAAAGCGTTTTTAAATTTAACTCAAATTACTTTCGTAATTTTCACTAAAATTATTTTGAGGTAACCGGAGAACAGAATCAAGTAGTAGGTAAATTTCGCGAAAAGTTTTTAGGTAAAACGCTATAACTCCAGAACTACTTACGCGTTTAAAATCGGTTTAGCTTAATCTTGTAGATTTTGAAGCGGGGTTTTTTCAGCTTATCAATTTTTTCCAAAGTCCTCGTTCACCGTATGTTGTTAAGCTGCTTATCTAAAAAACGCTTGAAAACCCATTGGTAAGTAGTAAGCGTTTTACATTTTTTTAGCGGCTACCTCCTACACGCTCTTTTCTGCTCAAAG
The DNA here is from genome assembly GCA_943735925.1 of Pollenia amentaria. NCBI lineage: Eukaryota > Metazoa > Arthropoda > Insecta > Diptera > Polleniidae > Pollenia > Pollenia amentaria. The sequence goes on along the minus strand of OX031008.1, from coordinate 17,003,127 downwards.
CGTTTTTAATTTTAACTCATTACTTTCGTAATTTTCACTACAATTATTTTGAGGTAACCGGAGAACAGAATCAAGTAGTAGGTAAATTTCGCGTAAAGTTTTTAGGTAAAACGCTATAACTCCAGCAATACTTAAGCGGGGGAAATCGGTTTAGCTTAATCTTGTAGATTTTGAAGCGGGCTTTTTTCAGTCCTCGCTCACCGTATGTTGTTAAGCTTTTTATCTAAAAAACGCTTGAAAAACCATGGCTAAGTAGTAAGCGTTTTACATTTTTTTAGCCGCTACCTCCTACACGCTCCTTTCTGCTCAGCATAAAATTTTCAAGCGTTAACCTCAAAGTGTTTTTATATTTAACTCAAATTACTTTCGTAATTTTCACTAAAATTATTTTGAGTTAACCGGAGAACAGAATCAAGTAGTAGGTAAATTTCGCGTAAAGTTTTTAGGTAAAACGCTATAACTCCAGAAATACTTAAGCGGTGGAAATCGGTTTAGCTTAATCTTGTAGATTTTGAATTGGGCTTTTTTTCAGCCTATAAATTTTTGTCCAAAGTCCTCGCTCACCGTATGTTGTTAAGCTTTTTATCTAAAAAAACGCTTGAAAAACCATTGGTAAGTAGTAAGCGTTTTACATTTTTTTAGCCGCTACCCCCTACAGGCTTTTTTCTGCTCAGCATAAAATTTCCAAGCGTTAATCTCAAAGCATTTTTAAATTTAACTCAAATTACTTTCGTAATTTTCACTAAAATTATTTTGAGATAACCGGAGAACAGAATCAAGTAGTAGGTGAATTTCGCGTAAAGCTTTTAGCAAAACGCTATAACTCCAGAACTACTTAAGCGTTTGAAATCGGGTTTGCTTAATCTTGTAGATTTTGAAGCGGGGTTTTTTCAGCCTATCAATTTTTTTCCAAAGTCCTCGTTCACCGTATGTTGTTAAGCTGTTTATCTAAAAAACGCTTGAAAAACCATGGCTAAGTATTGAGCGTTTTACATTTTTTTTTTTTTACCCGCTACCTCCTACACGCTCTTTTATGCTCAGCATAAAATTTTTAAGCGTTAATCTCAAAGCGTTTTTAATTTTAACTTAAATTACTTTCGTTATTTACACTAAAGTTGTTTTGAGATAACCGGAGAACAGAATCAAGTAGTAGGTAAATTTCGCTTAAAGCTTTTAGCAAAAACGCTATAACTCCAGAACTATTTAAGCGTTTTAAATCGGTTTAGCTTAATATTGTAGATTTTGAAGCGGGCATTTTTTTCAGCCTATAAATTTTTGTCCAAGGTCCTCGCTCACCGTATGTTGTTAAGCTTTTTATCTAAAAAACGCTTGAAAAACCATGGCTAATTAGTAAGCGTTTTACATTTTTTTTTAGCCGCTACCTCCTACACGCTCTTTTCTGCTCAGCATAAAATTTTCAAGCTTTAACCTCAAAGTGTTTTTAAATTTAACTCAAATTACTTTCGTAATTTTCACTTAAATTATTTTGAGGTAACCGGAGAACAGAATCAAGTAGTAGGTAAATTTCGCGTAAAGTTTTTAGGTAAAAGGCTATAACTCCAGAAATACTTAAGCGGTGGAAATCGGTTTAGCTTAATTTTGTAGATTTTTAAGCGGGCTTTTTCAGCCTATAAATTTTTGTCCAAGGTCCTCGCTCACCGTATGTTGTTAATCTGTTTATCTAAAAAACGCTTGAAAACCCATGGCTAAGTAGTAAGCGTTTTACATTTTTTTTAGCCGCTACCTCCTACACGCTCCTTTCTGCTCAGCATAAAATTTTCAAGCGTTAACCTCAAAGCGTTTTTAAATTTAACTCAAATTACTTTCGTAATTTTCACTAAAATTATTTTGAGGTAACCGGAGAACAGAATCAAGTAGTAGGTAAATTTCGCGTAAAGTTTTTAGGTAAAACGCTATAACTCCAGCAATACTTAAGCGGGGGAAATCGGTTTAGCTTAATCTTGTAGATTTTGAAGCGGGCTTTTTTCAGTCCTCGCTCACCGTATGTTGTTAAGCTTTTTATCTAAAAAACGCTTGAAAACCCATGGCTAAGTAGTAAGCGTTTTACATTTTTTTTAGCCGCTACCTCCTACACGCTCTTTTCTGCTCAGCATAAAATTTTCAAGCGTTAACCTCAAAGCGTTTTTAAATTTAACTCAAATTACTTTCGTAATTTTCACTAAAATTATTTTGAGGTAACCGGAGTACAGAATCAAGTAGTAGGTAAATTTCGCGTAAAGTTTTTAGGTAAAACGCTATAACTCCAGAAATACTTAAGCGGTGGAAATCGGTTTAGCTTAATCTTGTAGATTTTGAAGCGGGCATTTTTTTCAGCCTATAAATTTTTGTCCAAGGTACTCGCTTACCGTATTTTGTTAAGCTTTTTATATAAAAAACGCTTGAAAAACCATGGCTAAGTATTAAGCGTTTTACATTTTTTTTTTTACCCGCTACCTCCTACACGCTCTTTTCTGCTCAGCATAAAATTTTCAAGCGTTAACCTTAAAGCGTTTTTCAATTTAACTCAAATTACTTTCGTAATTTTCACTAAAATTATTTTGAGGTAACCGGAGAACAGAATCAAGTAGTAGGTAAATTTCGCGTAAAGTTTTTAGGTAAAACGCTATAACTCCAGAAATACTTAAGCGGTGGAAATCGGTTTAGCTTAATCTTGTAGATTTTGAAGCGGGGGTTTTTGAAGCCTATCAATTTTTGTGCAAAGTCCACGCTCATCGTATGTTAAGCTTTTTATCTAAAAACCGCTTGAAAACCATGGCTAAGTATTAAGCGTTTTACATTTTTTCTTACCCGTACCTCCTACACGCTCTTTTCTGCTCAGCATAAAATTTTCAAGCGTTAATCTCAAAGCGTTTTTAATTTTAACTTAAATTACTTTCGTTATTTACACTAAAGTTGTTTTGAGATAACCGGAGAACAGAATCAAGTAGTAGGTAAATTTCGCTTAAAGCTTTTAGCAAAAACGCTATAACTCCAGAACTACTTAAGCGTTTTAAATCGGTTTAGCTTAATATTGTAGATTTTGAAGCGGGCATTTTTTTCAGCCTATAAATTTTTGTCCAAGGTACTCGCTTACCGTATGTTGTTAAGCTTATTATATAAAAAACGCTTGAAAAACCATGGCTAAGTATTAAGCGTTTTACATTTTTTTTTACCCGCTACCTCCTACACGCTCTTTTCTGCTCAGCATAAAATTTTCAAGCGTTAACCTCAAAGTGTTTTTAAATTTAACTCAAATTACTTTCGTAATTTTCACTAAAATTATTTTGAGGTAACCGGAGAACAGAATCAAGTAGTAGGTAAATTTCGCGTAAAGTTTTTAGGTAAAAGGCTATAACTCCAGAAATACTTAAGCGGTGGAAATCGGTTTAGCTTAATTTTGTAGATTTTTAAGCGGGCTTTTTCAGCCTATAAATTTTTGTCCAAGGTCCTCGCTCACCGTATGTTGTTAATCTGTTTATCTAAAAAACGCTTGAAAACCCATGGCTAAGTAGTAAGCGTTTTACATTTTTTTTAGCCGCTACCTCCTACACGCTCCTTTCTGCTCAGCATAAAGTTTTCAAGCGTTAACCTCAAAGCGTTTTTAAATTTAACTGAAATTACTTTCGTAATTTTCACTAAAATTATTTTGAGGTAACCGGAGAACAGAATCAAGTAGTAGGTAAATTTCGCGTAAAGTTTTTAGGTAAAACGCTATAACTCCAGAAATACTTAAGCGGTGGAAATCGGTTTAGCTTAATTTTGTAGATTTTTAAGCGGGCTTTTTCAGCCTATAAATTTTTGTCCAAGGTCCTCGCTCACCGTATGTTGTTAATCTGTTTATCTAAAAAACGCTTGAAAACCCATGGCTAAGTAGTAAGCGTTTTACATTTTTTTTAGCCGCTACCTCCTACACGCTCCTTTCTGCTCAGCATAACATTTTCAAGCGTTAACCTCAAAGTGTTTTTAAATTTAACTCAAATTACTTTCGTAATTTTCACTAAAATTATTTTGAGGTAACCGGAGAACAGAATCAAGTAGTAGGTAAATTTCGCGTAAAGTTTTTAGGTAAAAGGCTATAACTCCAGAAATACTTAAGCGGTGGAAATCGGTTTAGCTTAATCTTGTAGATTTTGAAGCGGGGGTTTTTGAAGCCTATCAATTTTTGTGCAAAGTCCACGCTCATCGTATGTTAAGCTTTTTATCTAAAAACCGCTTGAAAACCATGGCTAAGTATTAAGCGTTTTACATTTTTTCTTACCCGCTACCTCCTACACGCTCTTTTCTGCTCAGCATAAAATTTTCAAGCGTTAATCTCAAAGCGTTTTTAATTTTAACTTAAATTACTTTCGTTATTTACACTAAAGTTGTTTTGAGATAACCGGAGAACAGAATCAAGTAGTAGGTAAATTTCGCTTAAAGCTTTTAGCAAAAACGCTATAACTCCAGAACTACTTAAGCGTTTTAAATCGGTTTAGCTTAATATTGTAGATTTTGAAGCGGGCATTTTTTTCAGCCTATAAATTTTTGTCCAAGGTACTCGCTTACCGTATGTTGTTAAGCTTATTATATAAAAAACGCTTGAAAAACCATGGCTAAGTATTAAGCGTTTTACATTTTTTTTTACCCGCTACCTCCTACACGCTCTTTTCTGCTCAGCATAAAATTTTCAAGCGTTAACCTCAAAGTGTTTTTAAATTTAACTCAAATTACTTTCGTAATTTTCACTAAAATTATTTTGAGGTAACCGGAGAACAGAATCAAGTAGTAGGTAAATTTCGCGTAAAGTTTTTAGGTAAAAGGCTATAACTCCAGAAATACTTAAGCGGTGGAAATCGGTTTAGCTTAATTTTGTAGATTTTTAAGCGGGCTTTTTCAGCCTATAAATTTTTGTCCAAGGTCCTCGCTCACCGTATGTTGTTAATCTGTTTATCTAAAAAACGCTTGAAAACCCATGGCTAAGTAGTAAGCGTTTTACATTTTTTTTAGCCGCTACCTCCTACACGCTCCTTTCTGCTCAGCATAAAATTTTCAAGCGTTAACCTCAAAGCGTTTTTAAATTTAACTGAAATTACTTTCGTAATTTTCACTAAAATTATTTTGAGGTAACCGGAGAACAGAATCAAGTAGTAGGTAAATTTCGCGTAAAGTTTTTAGGTAAAACGCTATAACTCCAGCAATACTTAAGCGGGGGAAATCGGTTTAGCTTAATCTTGTAGATTTTGAAGCGGGCTTTTTTCAGTCCACGCTCACCGTATGTTGTTAAGCTTTTTATCTAAAAAACGCTTGAAAACCCATGGCTAAGTTTTAAGCGTTTTACATTTTTTTTAGCCGCTACCTCCTACACGCTCCTTTCTGCTCAGCATAAAATTTTCAAGCGTTAACCTCAAAGTGTTTTTATATTTAACTCAAATTACTTTCGTAATTTTCACTAAAATTATTTTGAGGTAACCGGAGAACAGAATCAAGTAGTAGGTAAATTTCGCGTAAAGTTTTTAGGTAAAACTCTATTACTCCAGAAATACTTAAGCGGTGGAAATCGGTTTAGCTTAATCTTGTAGATTTTGAAGCGGGGTTTTTTCAGCCTATCAATTTTTTTCCAAAGTCCTCGTTCACCGTATGTTGTTAAGCTGTTTATCTAAAAAAAACGATTGAAAACCATGGCTAAGTATTAAGCGTTTTACATTTTTTTAGCGGCTACCTCCTACACGCTCTTTTCTGCTCAGCATAAAATTTTCAAGCGTTAATCTCAAAGCGTTTTTAAATTTAACTCAAATTACTTTCGTAATTTTCATTAAAATTATTTTGAGGTAACCGGAGAACAGAATCAAGTAGTAGGTGAATTTCGCGTAAAGTTTTTAGGAAAAACGCTATAACTCCAGAACTACTTACGCGTTTAAAATCGGTTTAGCTTAATCTTGTAGATTTTGAAGCGGGGTTTTTTCAGCTTATCAATTTTTTTCCAAAGTCCTCGTTCACCGTATGTTGTTAAGCTGCTTATCTAAAAAACGCTTGAAAAACCATGGGTAAGTAGTAAGCGTTTTACATTTTTTTAGCGGCTACCTCCTACACGCTCTTTTCTGCTCAGCATAAAATTTTCAAGCGTTAATCTCAAAGCGTTTTTAAATTTAACTCAAATTACTTTCGTAATTTTCACTAAAATTATTTTGAGGTAACCGGAGAACAGAATCAAGTAGTAGGTGAATTTCGCGTAAAGTTTTTAGGAAAAACGCTATAACTCCAGAACTACTTAAGCGTTTAAAATCCGTTTAGCTTAATATTGTAGATTTTGAAGCGGGCATTTTTTCAGCCTATAAATTTTTCTCCAAGGTCCTCGTTCACCGTATGTTGTTAAGCTTTTTATCTAAAAAACGCTTGAAAAACCATGGCTAAGTAGTCAGCGTTTTACATTTTTTTTTAGCCGCTACCCCCTACAGGCTTTTTTCTGCTCAGCATAAAATTTCCAAGCGTTAATCTCAAAGCGTTTTTAATTTTAACTCAAATTACTTTCGTTATTTACACTAAAGTTGTTTTGAGATAACCGGAGAACAGAATCAAGTAGTAGGTGAATTTCGTTTAAAGCTTTTAGCAAAACGCTATAACTCAAGAACTACTTAAGCGTTTGAAATCGGGTTTGCTTAATCTTGTAGATTTTGAAGCGGTCATTTTTTTCAGCCTATAAATTTTTGTCCAAGGTCCTCGTTCACCGTATGTTGTTAAGCTTTTTATCTAAAAAACGCTTGAAAAACCATGGCTAAGTAGTAAGCGTTTTACATTTTTTTTTAGCCGCTACCTCCTACACGCTCCTTTCTGCTCAGCATAAAACTTTCAAGCGTTAACCTCAAAGTGTTTTTATATTTAACTCAAATTACTTTCGTAATTTTCACTAAAATTATTTTGAGGTAACCGGAGAACAGAATCAAGTAGTAGGTAAATTTCGCGTAAAGTTTTTAGGTAAAACGCTATAACTCCAGAAATACTTAAGCGGTGGAAATCGGTTTAGCTTAATCTTGTAGATTTTGAAGCGGGCTTTTTTCGGCCTATAAATTTTTGTCCAAGGTCCTCGCTCACCGTATGTTGTTAAGCTTTTTATCTAAAAAACGCTTGAAAAACCATGGCTAGGTAGTAAGCGTTTTACATTTTTTTTTTTAGCCGCTACCTCCTACACGCTCTTTTCTGCTCAGCATAAAATTTCCAAGCGTTAATCTCAAAGCATTTTTAAATTTAACTCAAATTACTTTCGTAATTTTCACTACAATTATTTTGAGGTAACCGGAGAACAGAATCAAGTAGTAGGTAAATTTCGCGTAAAGTTTTTAGGTAAAACGCTATAACTCCAGAAATACTTAAGCGGTGGAAATCGGTTTAGCTTAATCTTGTAGATTTTGAAGCGCGCTTTTTTCAGCCTATAAATTTTTGTCCAAAGTCCTCACTCACCGTATGTTGTTAAGCTTTTTATCTAAAAAACGCTTGAAAAACCATGGCTAATTAGTAAGCGTTTTACATTTTTTTAGCCGCTACCTCCTACACGCTCTTTTCTGCTCAGCATAAAATTTTCAAGCGTTAACCTCAAAGCGTTTTTCAATTTAACTCAAATTACTTTCGTAATTTTCACTAAAATTATTTTGAGGTAACCGGAGAACAGAATCAAGTAGTAGGTAAATTTCGCGTAAAGTTTTTAGGTAAAACGCTATAACTCCAGCAATACTTAAGCGGGGGAAATCGGTTTAGCTTAATCTTGTAGATTTTGAAGCGGGCTTTTTTCAGTCCTCGCTCACCGTATGTTGTTAAGCTTTTTATCTAAAAAACGCTTGAAAAACCATGGCTAATTAGTAAGCGTTTTACATTTTTTTTAGCCGGTACCTCCTACACGCTCTTTTCTGCTCAGCATAAAATTTTCAAGCGTTAACCTCAAAGTGTTTTTAAATTTAACTCAAATTACTTTCGTAATTTTCACTAAAATTATTTTGAGGTAACCGGAGAACAGAATCAAGTAGTAGGTAAATTTCGCGTAAAGTTTATAGGTAAAAGGCTATAACTCCAGAAATACTTAAGCGGTGGAAATCGGTTTAGCTTAATTTTGTAGATTTTTAAGCGGGCTTTTTCAGCCTATAAATTTTTGTCCAAAGTCCTCACTCACCGTATGTTGTTAAGCTTTTTATCTAAAAAACGCTTGAAAAGCCATGGCTAATTAGTAAGCGTTTTACATTTTTTTTAGCCGGTACCTCCTACACGCTCTTTTCTGCTCAGCATAAAATTTCCAAGCGTTAACCTCAAAGTGTTTTTAAATTTAACTCAAATTACTTTCGTAATTTGCACTAAAATTATTTTGAGGTAACCGGAGAACAGAATCAAGTAGTAGGTAAATTTCGCGTAAAGTTTTTAGGTAAAAGGCTATAACTCCAGAAATACTTAAGCGGTGGAAATCGGTTTAGCTTAATCTTGTAGATTTTGAAGCGCGCTTTTTTCAGCCTATAAATTTTTGTCCAAAGTCCTCACTCACCGTATGTTGTTAAGCTTTTTATCTAAAAAACGCTTGAAAAACCATGGCTAATTAGTAAGCGTTTTACATTTTTTTAGCCGCTACCTCCTACACGCTCTTTTCTGCTCAGCATAAAATTTTCAAGCGTTAACCTCAAAGCGTTTTTCAATTTAACTCAAATTACTTTCGTAATTTTCACTAAAATTATTTTGAGGTAACCGGAGAACAGAATCAAGTAGTAGGTAAATTTCGCGTAAAGTTTTTAGGTAAAACGCTATAACTCCAGCAATACTTAAGCGGGGGAAATCGGTTTAGCTTAATCTTGTAGATTTTGAAGCGGGCTTTTTTCAGTCCTCGCTCACCGTATGTTGTTAAGCTTTTTATCTAAAAAACGCTTGAAAAACCATGGCTAATTAGTAAGCGTTTTACATTTTTTTTAGCCGGTACCTCCTACACGCTCTTTTCTGCTCAGCATAAAATTTTCAAGCGTTAACCTCAAAGTGTTTTTAAATTTAACTCAAATTACTTTCGTAATTTTCACTAAAATTATTTTGAGGTAACCGGAGAACAGAATCAAGTAGTAGGTAAATTTCGCGTAAAGTTTATAGGTAAAAGGCTATAACTCCAGAAATACTTAAGCGGTGGAAATCGGTTTAGCTTAATTTTGTAGATTTTTAAGCGGGCTTTTTCAGCCTATAAATTTTTGTCCAAAGTCCTCACTCACCGTATGTTGTTAAGCTTTTTATCTAAAAAACGCTTGAAAAACCATGGCTAATTAGTAAGCGTTTTACATTTTTTTTAGCCGGTACCTCCTACACGCTCTTTTCTGCTCAGCATAAAATTTCCAAGCGTTAACCTCAAAGTGTTTTTAAATTTAACTCAAATTACTTTCGTAATTTGCACTAAAATTATTTTGAGGTAACCGGAGAACAGAATCAAGTAGTAGGTAAATTTCGCGTAAAGTTTTTAGGTAAAAGGCTATAACTCCAGAAATACTTAAGCGGTGGAAATCGGTTTAGCTTAATCTTGTAGATTTTTAAACGGGCTTTTTTCAGCCTATAAATTTTTGTCCAAGGTCCTCGCTCACCGTATGTTGTTAAGCTTTTTATCTAAAAAACGCTTGAAAAACCATGGCTAAGTAGTAAGCGTTTTACATTTTTTTTAGCCGCTACCTCCTACACGCTCTTTCCTGCTCAGCATAAAATTTTCAAGCGTTAATCTCAAAGCGTTTTTAAATTTAACTCAAATTACTTTCGTTATTTTCACTAAAATTATTTTGAGGTAACCGGAGAACAGAATCAAGTAGTAGGTAAATTTCGCGTAAAGTTTTTAGGTAAAACGCTATAACTCCAGAAATACTTAAGCGGTGGAAATCGGTTTAGCTTAATCTTGTAGATTTTGAAGCGCGCTTTTTTCAGCCTATAAATTTTTGTCCAAAGTCCTCACTCACCGTATGTTGTTAAGCTTTTTATCTAAAAAACGCTTGAAAAACCATGGCTAGGTAGTAAGCGTTTTACATTTTTTTTTTTTAGCCGCTACCTCCTACACGCTCTTTTCTGCTCAGCATAAAATTTCCAAGCGTTAATCTCAAAGCATTTTTAAATTTAACTCAAATTACTTTCGTAATTTTCACTACAATTATTTTGAGGTAACCGGAGAACAGAATCAAGTAGTAGGTAAATTTCGCGTAAAGTTTTTAGGTAAAACGCTATAACTCCAGAAATACTTAAGCGGTGGAAATCGGTTTAGCTTAATCTTGTAGATTTTGAAGCGGGGGTTTTTAAGCCTATCAATTTTTGTGCAAAGTCCACGCTCATCGTATGTTAAGCTTTTTATCTAAAAAACGCTTGAAAACCATGGCTAAGTATTAAGCGTTTTACATTTTTTCTTACCCGCTACCTCCTACACGCTCTTTTCTGCTCAGCATAAAATTTTCAAGCGTTAACCTCAAAGTGTTTTTAAATTTAACTCAAATTACTTTCGTAATTTTCACTAAAATTATTTTGAGGTAACCGGAGAACAGAATCAAGTAGTAGGTAAATTTCGCGTAAAGTTTTTAGGTAAAACGCTATAACTCCAGAAATACTTAAGCGGTGGAAATCGGTTTAGCTTAATCTTGTAGATTTTGAAGCGCGCTTTTTTCAGCCTATAAATTTTTGTCCAAAGTCCTCACTCACCGTATGTTGTTAAGCTTTTTATCTAAAAAACGCTTGAAAAACCATGGCTAATTAGTAAGCGTTTTACATTTTTTTAGCCGCTACCTCCTACACGCTCTTTTCTGCTCAGCATAAAATTTTCAAGCGTTAACCTCAAAGCGTTTTTCAATTTAACTCAAATTACTTTCGTAATTTTCACTAAAATTATTTTGAGGTAACCGGAGAACAGAATCAAGTAGTAGGTAAATTTCGCGTAAAGTTTTTAGGTAAAACGCTATAACTCCAGCAATACTTAAGCGGGGGAAATCGGTTTAGCTTAATCTTGTAGATTTTGAAGCGGGCTTTTTTCAGTCCTCGCTCACCGTATGTTGTTAAGCTTTTTATCTAAAAAACGCTTGAAAAACCATGGCTAATTAGTAAGCGTTTTACATTTTTTTTAGCCGGTACCTCCTACACGCTCTTTTCTGCTCAGCATAAAATTTTTAAGCGTTAACCTCAAAGTGTTTTTAAATTTAACTCAAATTACTTTCGTAATTTTCACTAAAATTATTTTGAGGTAACCGGAGAACAGAATCAAGTAGTAGGTAAATTTCGCGTAAAGTTTATAGGTAAAAGGCTATAACTCCAGAAATACTTAAGCGGTGGAAATCGGTTTAGCTTAATTTTGTAGATTTTTAAGCGGGCTTTTTCAGCCTATAAATTTTTGTCCAAAGTCCTCACTCACCGTATGTTGTTAAGCTTTTTATCTAAAAAACGCTTGAAAAACCATGGCTAATTAGTAAGCGTTTTACATTTTTTTTTAGCCGGTACCTCCTACACGCTCTTTTCTGCTCAGCATAAAATTTCCAAGCGTTAACCTCAAAGTGTTTTTAAATTTAACTCAAATTACTTTCGTAATTTTCACTAAAATTATTTTGAGGTAACCGGAGAACAGAATCAAGTAGTAGGTAAATTTCGCGTAAAGTTTTTAGGTAAAAGGCTATAACTCCAGAAATACTTAAGCGGTGGAAATCGGTTTAGCTTAATTTTGTAGATTTTTAAGCGGGCTTTTTCAGCCTATAAATTTTTGTCCAAAGTCCTCACTCACCGTATGTTGTTAAGCTTTTTATCTAAAAAACGCTTGAAAAACCATGGCTAATTAGTAAGCGTTTTACATTTTTTTTTTAGCCGGTACCTCCTACACGCTCTTTTCTGCTCAGCATAAAATTTTTAAGCGTTAACCTCAAAGTGTTTTTAAATTTAACTCAAATTACTTTCGTAATTTTCACTAAAATTATTTTGAGGTAACCGGAGTACAGAATCAAGTAGTAGGTAAATTTCGCGTAAAGTTTTTAGGTAAAAGGCTATAACTCCAGAAATACTTAAGCGGTGGAAATCGGTTTAGCTTAATCTTGTAGATTTTTAAACGGGCTTTTTTCAGCCTATACATTTTTGTCCAAGGTCCTCGCTCACCGTATGATGTTAATCTGTTTATCTAAAAAACGCTTGAAAAACCATGGCTAAGTATTAAGCGTTTTACATTTTTTTTTTACCCGCTATCTCCTACACGCTCCTTTCTGCACAGCATAAAATTTTCAAGCGTTAACCTCAAAGGGTTTTTAAATTTAACTCAAATTACTTTCGTAATTTTCACTACAATTATTTTGAGATAACCGGAGAACAGAATCAAGTAGTAGGTAAATTTCGCGTAAAGTTTTTAGGTAAAACGCTATAACTCCAGAAATACTTAAGCGTTTTAAATCGGTTTAGCTTAATATTGTAGATTTTGAAGCGGGCTTTTTTTCAGCCTATAAATTTTTGTCCAAGGTACTCGCTTACCGTATGTTGTTAAGCTTTTTATATAAAAAACGCTTGAAAAACCATGGCTAAGTAGTAAGCGTTTTACATTTTTTTTTTTTACCCGCTACCTCCTACACGCTCTTTTCTGCTCAGCATAACATTTTCAAGCGTTAACCTCCAAGCGTTTTTCAATTTAACTCAAATTACTTTCGTAATTTTCACTAAAATTATTTTGAGGTAACCGGAGAACAGAATCAAGTAGTAGGTAAATTTCGCGTAAAGTTTTGAGGTAAAACGCTATAACTCCAGAAATACTTAAGCGGTGGAAATCGGTTTAGCTTAATCTTGTAGATTTTGAAGCGGGCTTTTTTCAGCCTATAAATTTTTGTCCAAGGTCCTCGCTCACCGTATGTTGTTAAGCTTTTTATCTAAAAAACGCTTGAAAAACCATGGCTAAGTAGTAAGCGTTTTACATTTTTTTTAGCCGCTACCTCCTACACGCTCTTTTCTGCTCAGCATAAAATTTTCAAGCGTTAATCTCAAAGCGTTTTTAAATTTAACTCAAATTACTTTCGTAATTTTCACTAAAATTATTTTGAGGTAACCAGAGAACAGAATCAAGTAGTAGGTAAATTTCGCGTAAAGTTTTTAGGTAAAACGCTATAACTCCAGAAATACTTAAGCGGTGGAAATCGGTTTAGCTTAATCTTGTAGATTTTGAAGCGGGCTTTTTTCAGCCAATAAATTTTGGTCCAAGGTCCTCGCTCACCGTATGTTGTTAAGCTTTTTATCTAAAAAAAGCTTGAAAAACCATGGCTAAGTAGTAAGCGTTTTACATTTTTTTTAGCCGCTACCTCCTACACGCTCCTTTCTGCTCAGCATAAAATTTTCAAGCGTTAACCTCAAAGCGTTTTTAAATTTAACTGAAATTACTTTCGTAATTTTCACTAAAATTATTTTGAGGTAACCGGAGAACAGAATCAAGTAGTAGGTAAATTTCGCGTAAGGTTTTTAAGGTAAAACGCTATAACTCCAGAAATACTTAAGCGGTGGAAATCGGTTTAGCTTAATCTTGTAGATTTTGAAGCTGGCTTTTTTCAGCCAATTAATTTTGGTCCAAGGTCCTCGCTCACCGTATGTTGTTAAGCTTTTTATCTAAAAAAAGCTTGAAAAACCATAGCTAAGTAGTAAGCGTTTTACATTTTTTTAGCCGCTACCTCCTACACGCTCCTTTCTGCTCAGCATAAAATTTTCAAGCGTTAACCTCAAAGCGTTTTTAAATTTAACTGAAATTACTTTCGTAATTTTCACTAAAATTATTTTGAGGTAACCGGAGAACAGAATCAAGTAGTAGGTAAATTTCGCGTAAAGTTTTTAAGGTAAAACGCTATAACTCCAGAAAAACTTAAGCGGTGGAAATCGGTTTAGCTTAATCTTGTAGATTTTAAAGCGGGCTTTTTTCAGCCTATCAATTTTTGTCAAAACTCCTCGCTCACCGTATGTTGTTAAGCTGTTTATCTAAAAAACGCTTGAAAAACCATGGCTAAGTAGTAAGCGTTTTACATTTTTTTTAGCCGCTACCTCCTACACGCTCTTTTCTGCTCAGCATAAAATTTTCAAGCGTTAACCTCAAAGCGTTTTTAAATTTAACTGAAATTACTTTCGTAATTTTCACTAAAATTATTTTGAGGTAACTGGAGAACAGAATCAAGTAGTAGGTAAATTTCGCGTAAAGTTTTTAGGTAAAACGCTATAACTCCAGAAATACTTAAGCGGTGGAAATCGGTTTAGCTTAATCTTGTAGATTTTTAAACGGGCTTTTTTCAGCCTATAAATTTTTGTCCAAGGTCCTCGCTCACCGTATGTTGTTAATCTGTTTATCTAAAAAACGCTTGAAAAACCATGGCTAAGTTTTAAGCGTTTTACATTTTTTTTAACCGCTACCTCCTACACGCTCCTTTCTGCTCAGCATAAAATTTTCAAGCGTTAACCTCAAAGTGTTTTTAAATTTAACTCAAATTACTTTCGTAATTTTCACTAAAATTATTTTGAGGTAACCGGAGAACAGAATCAAGTAGTAGGTAAATTTCGCGTAAAGTTTTTAGGTAAAACGCTATAACTCCAGAAATACTTAAGCGGTGGAAATCGGTTTAGCTTAATCTTGTAGATTTTGAAGCTGGCTTTTTTCAGCCAATAAATTTTGGTCCAAGGTCCTCGCTCACCGTATGTTGTTAAGCTTTTTATCTAAAAAAAGCTTGAAAAACCATAGCTAAGTAGTAAGCGTTTTACATTTTTTTAGCCGCTACCTCCTACACGCTCCTTTCTGCTCAGCATAAAATTTTCAAGCGTTAACCTCAAAGCGTTTTTAAATTTAACTGAAATTACTTTCGTAATTTTCACTAAAATTATTTTGAGGTAACCGGAGAACAGAATCAAGTAGTAGGTAAATTTCGCGTAAAGTTTTTAAGGTAAAACGCTATAACTCCAGAAAAACTTAAGCGGTGGAAATCGGTTTAGCTTAATCTTGTAGATTTTAAAGCGGGTTTTTTTCAGCCTATCAATTTTTGTCAAAACTCCTCGCTCACCGTATGTTGTTAAGCTGTTTATCTAAAAAACGCTTGAAAAACCATGGCTAAGTAGTAAGCGTTTTACATTTTTTTTAGCCGCTACCTCCTACACGCTCTTTTCTGCTCAGCATAAAATTTTCAAGCGTTAACCTCAAAGCGTTTTTAAATTTAACTGAAATTACTTTCGTAATTTTCACTAAAATTATTTTGAGGTAACCGGAGAACAGAATCAAGTAGTAGGTAAATTTCGCGTAAAGTTTTTAGGTAAAACGCTATAACTCCAGAAATACTTAAGCGGTGGAAATCGATTTAGCTTAATCTTGTAGATTTTGAAGCGGGCTTTTTTCAGCCTATAAATTTTTGTCCAAGGTCCTCGCTCACCGTATGTTGTTAATCTGTTTATCTAAAAAACGCTTGAAAAACCATGGCTAAGTAGTAAGCGTTTTACATTTTTTTTAGCCGCTACCTCCTACACGCTCCTTTCTGCTCAGCATAAAATTTTCAAGCGTTAACCTCAAAGCGTTTTTAAATTTAACTGAAATTACTTTCGTAATTTTCACTAAAATTATTTTGAGGTAACCGGAGAACAGAATCAAGTAGTAGGTAAATTTCGCGTCAGGTTTTTAAGGTAAAACGCTATAACTCCAGAAATACTTAAGCGGTGGAAATCGGTTTAGCTTAATCTTGTAGATTTTAAAGCGGGCTTTTTTCAGCCTATCAATTTTTGTCAAAACTCCTCGCTCACCGTATGTTGTTAAGCTGTTTATCTAAAAAACGCTTGAAAAACCATGGCTAAGTAGTAAGCGTTTTACATTTTTTTAGCCGCTACCTCCTACACGCTCTTTTCTGCTCAGCATAAAATTTTCAAGCGTTAACCTCAAAGTGTTTTTAAATTTAACTCAAATTACTTTCGTAATTTTCACTAAAATTATTTTGAGGTAACCGGAGAACAGAATCAAGTAGTAGGTAAATTTCGCGTAAAGTTTTTAGGTAAAAGGCTATAACTCCAGAAATACTTAAGCGGTGGAAATCGGTTTAGCTTAATTTTGTAGATTTTGAAGCGGGCTTTTTCATCCTATAAATTTTTGTCCAAGGTCCTCGCTCACCGTATGTTGTTTATCTGTTTATCTAAAAAACGCTTGAAAAACCATGGCTAAGTTTTAAGCGTTTTACATTTTTTTTTTACCCGCTACCTCCTACACGCTCCTTTCTGCTCAGCATAAAATTTTCAAGCGTTAACCTCAAAGTGTTTTTAAATTTAACTCAAATTACTTTCGTAATTTTCACTACAATTATTTTGAGGTAACCGGAGAACAGAATCAAGTAGTAGGTAAATTTCGCGTAAAGTTTTTAGGTAAAACGCTATAACTCCAGAAATACTTAAGCGGTGGAAATCGGTTTAGCTTAATCTTGTAGATTTTGAAGCGGGCTTTTTTCAGCCTATAAATTTTTGTCCAAGGTCCTCGCTCACCGTATGTTGTTAAGCTTTTTATCTAAAAAACGCTTGAAAAACCATGGCTAAGTAGTAAGCGGTTTACATTTTTTTTAGCCGGTACCTCCTACACGCTCTTTTCTGCTCAGCATAAAATTTTCAAGCGTTAATCTCAAAGCGTTTTTAAATTTAACTCAAATTACTTTCGTAATTTTCACTAAAATTATTTTGAGGTAACCGGAGAACAGAATCAAGTAGTAGGTAAATTTCGCGTAAAGTTTTTAGGTAAAACGCTATAACTCCAGAAATACTTAAGCGGTGGAAATCGGTTTAGCTTAATCTTGTAGATTTTGAAGCGGGCTTTTTTCAGCCAATAAATTTTGGTCCAAGGTCCTCGCTCACCGTATGTTGTTAAGCTTTTTATCTAAAAAAAGCTTGAAAAACCATGGCTAAGTAGTAAGCGTTTTACATTTTTTTTAGCCGCTACCTCCTACACGCTCCTTTCTGCTCAGCATAAAATTTTCAAGCGTTAACCTCAAAGCGTTTTTAAATTTAACTGAAATTACTTTCGTAATTTTCACTAAAATTATTTTGAGGTAACCGGAGAACAGAATCAAGTAGTAGGTAAATTTCGCGTAAAGTTTTTAGGTAAAACGCTATAACTCCAGAAATACTTAAGCGGTGGAAATCGGTTTAGCTTAATCTTGTAGATTTTGAAGCGGGCTTTTTTCAGCCTATAAATTTTTGTCCAAGGTCCTCGCTCACCGTATGTTGTTAATCTGTTTATCTAAAAAACGCTTGAAAAACCATGGCTAAGTATTAAGCGTTTTACATTTTTTTTTTACCCGCTCCTTTCTGCTCAGCATAAAATTTTCAAGCGTTA
The DNA here is from genome assembly GCA_943735925.1 of Pollenia amentaria. Lineage (NCBI taxonomy): Eukaryota > Metazoa > Arthropoda > Insecta > Diptera > Polleniidae > Pollenia > Pollenia amentaria. The sequence goes on along the minus strand of OX031008.1, from coordinate 16,985,831 downwards.
ACCTCAAAGTGTTTTTAAATTTAACTCAAATTACTTTCGTAATTTTCACTAAAATTATTTTGAGGTAACCGGAGAACAGAATCAAGTAGTAGGTAAATTTCGCGTAAAGTTTTTAGGTAAAACGCTATAACTCCAGAAATACTTAAGCGGTGGAAATCGGTTTAGCTTAATCTTGTAGATTTTGAAGCTGGCTTTTTTCAGCCAATAAATTTTGGTCCAAGGTCCTCGCTCACCGTATGTTGTTAAGCTTTTTATCTAAAAAAAGCTTGAAAAACCATGGCTAAGTAGTAAGCGTTTTACATTTTTTTTTAGCCGCTACCTCCTACACGCTCCTTTCTGCTCAGCATAAAATTTTCAAGCGTTAACCTCAAAGCGTTTTTAAATTTAACTGAAATTACTTTCGTAATTTTCACTAAAATTATTTTGAGGTAACCGGAGAACAGAATCAAGTAGTAGGTAAATTTCGCGTAAAGTTTTTAGGTAAAACGCTATAACTCCAGAAATACTTAAGCGGTGGAAATCGGTTTAGCTTAATCTTGTAGATTTTGAAGCGGGCTTTTTTCAGCCAATAAATTTTTGTCCAAGGTCCTCGCTCACCGTATGTTGGTAAGCTTTTTATATAAAAAACGCTTGAAAAACCATGGCTAAGTAGTAAGCGTTTTACATTTTTTTTAGCCGCTACCTCCTACACGCTCTTTTCTGCTCAGCATAAAATTTCCAAGCGTTAATCTCAAAGCATTTTTAAATTTAACTCAAATTACTTTCGTAATTTTCACTACAATTATTTTGAGGTAACCGGAGAACAGAATCAAGTAGTAGGTAAATTTCGCGTAAAGTTTTTAGGTAAAACGCTATAACTCCAGAAATACTTAAGCGGTGGAAATCGGCTTAGCTTAATCTTGTAGATTTTGAAGCGGGGTTTTTTAAGCCTATCAATTTTTGTGCAAAGTCCAAACTCATCGTATGTTGTTAAGCTTTTTATCTAAAAAACGCTTGAAAACCATGGCTAAGTATTAAGCGTTTTACATTTTTTTTTACCCGCTATCTCCTACACGATCTTTTCTGCTCAGCATAAAATTTCCAAGCGTTAATCTCAAAGCGTTTTTAAATTTAACTCAAATTACTTTCGTAATTTTCACTAAAATAATTTTGAGGTAACCGGAGAACAGAATCAAGTAGTAGGTAAATTTCGCGTAAAGTTTTTAGGTAAAACGCTATAACTCCAGAAATACGTAAGCGTTTGAAATCGGTTTAGCTTAATCTTGTAGATTTTGAAGCGGGGTTTTTTAAGCCTATCAATTTTTGTGCAAAGTCCACGCTCATCGTATGTTGTTAAGCTTTTTATCTAAAAAACGCTTGAAAACCATGGCTAAGTATTAAGCGTTTTACATTTTTTTTTTACCCGCTACCTCCTACACGCTCCTTTCTGCTCAGCATAAAATTTCTAAGCGTTAATCTCAAAGCGTTTTTAAATTTAACTCAAATTACTTTCGTAATTTTTACTAAAATAATTTTGAGGTAACCGGAGAACAGAATCAAGTAGTAGGTAAATTTCGCGTAAAGTTTTTAGGTAAAACGCTATAACTCCAGAAATACTTAAGCGGTGGAAATCGGTTTAGCTTAATCTTGTAGATTTTGAAGCGGGCTTTTTTCAGCCTATAAATTTTTGTCCAAGGTCCTCGCTCACCGTATGTTGTTAAGCTTTTTATCTAAAAAACGCTTGAAAAACCATGGCTAAGTAGTAAGCGTCTTACATTTTTTTTAGCCGCTACCTCCTACACGCTCTTTTCTGCTCAGCATAAAATTTTCAAGCGTTAATCTCAAAGCGTTTTTAAATTTAACTCAAATTACTTTCGTAATTTTCACTAAAATTATTTTGAGGTAACCGGAGAACAGAATCAAGTAGTAGGTAAATTTCGCGTTAAGTTTTTAGGTAAAACGTTATAACTCCAGAAATACTTAAGCGGTGGAAATCGGTTTAGCTTAGCGTTTTTAAATTTAACTCAAATTACTTTCGTAATTTTTACTAAAATAATTTTGAGGTAACCGGAGAACAGAATCAAGTAGTAGGTAAATTTCGCGTAAAGTTTTTAGCAAAAACGCTATAACTCCAGAACTAGTTAAGCGTTTAAAAACGGGTTTGCTTAATCTTTTAGATTTTAAAGCGGGGTTTTTTCAGCCTATCAATTTTTGTGCAAAGTCCACGCTCACCGTATGTTGTTAAGCTTTTTATCTAAAAAACGCTTGAAAACCATGGCTAAGTATTAAGTGTTTTACATTTTTTTTACCCGCTACCTCCTATACGCTCTTTTCTGCTCAGCATAAAATTTGCAAGCGTTAACCTCAAAGTGTTTTTAAATTTAACTCAAATTACTTTCGTAATTTTCACTTAAATTATTTTGAGGTAACCGGAGAACAGAATCAAGTAGTAGTTGAATTTCGTTTAAAGTTTTTAGCAAAAACACTATAATTCCAGAACTACTTAAGCGTTTGAAATCGGTTTTGCTTAATCTTGTAGATTTTGAAGCGGGGTTTTTTCAGCCTATCAATTTTTGTCAAAACTCCTCGCTCACCGTATGTTGTTAAGCTGTTTATCTAAAAAACGCTTGAAAACCATGGCTCAGTATTATTCGTTTTACATTTTTTTTTACTCTTGAATAGTTTGAACCAGCACTAACATGTTTCGACAAATATTGCCTCGTCTGTGGGTACCTTTACGTTGTCTTTTTAAAGAGAAATAAAGATATCAATTTATAGTGATTAGTTTTTCAGCCGTACAAAAAGAAGCAACTTTTTTTACAAAGCTTGTTCTTGTAAACAAAATCAATAATTTTACTTTATTTTACAACAAAAAAGAATGTTTTAAATATTAAACAACAAAGTTTATATCAAATCGAAAAAATGGAAATAAATACACCCAAAACAACATACAATAAAGACAAAATTTGCCGCATATGTATGCAGGATGACGCTAATTTATTTCCTATATTTGATGAAATATTTTTTGGCAGCACTATTACAGTAGCTGAAATTATTTCAGAGTGTACGAAATATCCAGTGGCACATAATGACCAGTTACCATCTCAAGTATGTAATGCCTGTATGGAAGCAGCTCGTAACGCCCTTCAATTTAAAAAGCAAACAGAACAAGCTTATTGCCAACTAAAGGCGTTGTATGATATAACTTGGGTTCCCAAACAGGAGAAGGGTGGCAATATTAGTTGTGGAGGTGGTATGAGAATGAATGGCCTCACCATAGACAAGTATACACAAACTGAAAAAAGCACAGTATTTCAGTGTGAGATTTGCCCGAAAAAGTTTTTTGTGGAAAGTGAATTAAGGCAACATCGTGCCACCGTTCATATAAATGACGACAAAAGATGTCGGGTTTGTGGTGAGAAATTCAATCATTTGGGTCAATTAAAGGTCCATCTATCGACAGAGCATCCCAGCGAAGGTATACGTTGTGATTTTAAATGTAATATATGCTCAAGAGAGTTCACCCGAAAAGATCATTTGAAGAGGCATTTAATGCGGGTGCATAAGGTCAAAGATGATAAATTAAATATGTGAGTATTTTTTTTTTTTTAATTTCTATAAAAAACATTAAAGGAATTATTATTTTTCGCCGACACTTACTAATAAGTTTTGTGCACTTGATACTCTTGAGCAACCGACATTCAACTGTTCTTATGAAAAGCAAGGGGTATCTAAACAAGTATATTCCGGCCTCTGGACCATATGCGAACTGTATACCAAATTTATCAAAAATAATCAAAAGTACCAAGCTTTTTCCATTTTTACATCAAAAAGTGTCCTATATTTTAATCTAGGCCGTATACTATCTCTATACCAAACTTTTCGAAAAGAGAACAAGTACCACAGGTAAAATGTTACCAGCATTTCCTCATTTTAGGCCACAGAAAGTACACTGTATTTTAATGTTATCTGTAGTTTGTATGTATACCAAATTTATACGGTTTTAAACAGTTAAAAAGTACCAATTTCATGTCTCAAAAAGTAACCTATATTTTAATCTGGATCATATGCAATCTGTCAAAAATCAAAAAAAAATAGGTACACTGTATTTCTAATGTTATCTATAGTTTATATGTATACCAAATTTATACGGTTTTAACAGTTAAAAAGTACCCTATATTTTAATCTAGATCATATGTAATCTGTCAAAAAGAAAAAAGTAAGCAAATTTGTCCGCGTTTTTACCTCTACTATAAGTAAATTGAAATTGAAACATACCTATATTTGAATCTGCGTCACGTGCTATCAGTTTACCAAATTTTTTTCGAATCCATTTACCGGTTTTCGCGAGATTGAGCCACAAACACATTTATAACATAAATATTAAAAAAACATTGGCACAAGTTAAAGTTATCAGCTCCTAATATAACATATGAGAAGAGTTTTGTTAATTTTTGAGACTGAATTATTCTACAGGGATCTCTATGAAATATTTCTGCAATTGGTAATCATATATTGTTGTGAATATCTAAATCTATCGATACGTTCATCAAAACAAAAATGTCTTGTTTTTCTTTTTCTCTTATTTTCTTTCTTTTTCAATGAAAAAAATATTAACTTAGGCAAAGTAAATTTTACGACTAGACCGGACTAAGAGTAAATTATTGCACACTTAAGAAATTGATAATCTTCTGGTTCTGTCTAACGGCTCTTAATATGATACTAAGAAAACTAAGGCTTAATTCTGCCTTTAGATACTTATTTCCCTTAATTTGTAATTACACATTGCTTAAAAATGTCAATATAGCTGAAATGCAAACTTTTTTTTGTCCAATTTTATGTAAAAAGCCTAAAAGAAATAGATGCAATGGTGAATGTTTCCAATCATGTACATTATTTAAAAAGAAATACAAAAATAAATATGTTTGAATGGATATATTAAAAATTAAAAATAACTAAAATGAGTAGATGAAAAAATGCACTTTCAACTTCTAAATTTGTATCCAATATTTAATCAAAATCAAAACAAGTAATTGTTTATTATTTTACTTCTTTAAGATCTAAGGTGTCTCTTGAGGAACCCGAAATTGAAAATCCTAGTTTAAATAACTACAGTAGTCATTGGCCCGATTACCAAGAGGAAGAAGACAACGAACAAACTGCAATAAAGAGGCAAACTCATGAAAATATCGCCGCTACAAACCCATTTTCAAGTGAAGATGAAGGATTAGATCACCATAATTTCAATAATATGAATGAAGAAGATGTTAAACAATTTGTGGAAACTATAACCCACCCAGAAATATCTATTAAGGGTAAGTTAAGTTTTTAATTATTACTAAGCTTTATACTAAACTTTTGATAGTAATCTAACGTGTATTACTAATTGGGGGTATTAAAGAACATCTTTCGTAACAGAAACTTTAAATTTTTTTGTTAACAATTAAGTGCTAATTTCCACAAAAATTTAAAAACGAAAATAAAAATAGACAAAAGAAGAAAAAAATTTATTGGTTCGTATAATCTTTGTTGAATAAATCCGAATTAAAGGTTATTATTTTTCAAAACTATTTATTGTTTACAGTCGAAAAGCCAGACTACAGTTACAATTTGTCAGGCGATAAAATTGAAAATCAAAATAAAACTACAAATAATTCATTTGAAGAAATAAAAACCCTTGAAACATCACTGAAACCTGAAATATCTGAGGATAATATGGAAATTAAAAAAATTTATGATGAAGATGATGAGGAAAACAATCTTAGCAATTCGTTTCAAGATCATCAAAGCAACAGTAATACAAGCGAAAATGAAACAGATGAGGATTATGACCATGACGATGAAGATGATGATGATGATGTTAATATTAAACCTGCTAAAAAGTCTAATAGGTCTACATCAGCATCTTTAAGAAAAGAACCGACTGACGGACAAATTGAAAATCCTACAAGTTCCAAGACCAAACATAAAAATAAAAATTCCACGGTAAAGCCACCCAGGCGTCGTCATGGTTCTTCTAAAAGTGAAGACAATCGTTGTAAAGAATGTAATCGCACTTTTACCCGCTACAACCATCTTCTACGCCATATGTTGACACACAGTGATGAGAAGCCACATGTTTGTAACTTTTGCGGCAAAGGGTTTTCACGTTCCGACCATTTACAAAAACATATACAGAGCATACATTGTGAAAAGAACTATAAATGTGATCAGTGTTCAAGTGCTTATGGCCGTAAAGATCATTTGCAACGACATATAGAAACAAGGCATAATAAAGATTCCTCAATACAAAAGCCACAATTCGATTGTGATATGTGTGAGAAAAAATTTACAACCAAAGCATATTTGGCAAAACACAAACTTTTACACACCGATCGTCTGTATGCTTGTAAACATTGCTCAGAGACTTTTCCCGAAAAGGAGCAAATGAAAGAACACCAAAAGAACAAGCACACCCAACCACGTAACTTTCTGTGCAATATTTGCGGTGACTCATTTCAACGTAATGAATATCTGAAAATTCATATGCGCCGGCACACTGGCGAGAAACCTTATAAATGTCGTTTTTGTGAAAAAGGTTTTCCTCGTAGCACAGATCTGAAAATGCACGAAAGGTTTGTTGTTTTCCCATTATAAATTTTAAATTAACATTTCAATTTTCGCTCTTTTATAAACAGATATCATATTGGCCACAAACCAAATCTATGTAATTTGTGCGGAAAAGGCTTTCATCGTCCCTATAACCTTACCATACATATGCGCACACATACGGGTGAAAAGCCCTACAAATGCAATCAATGCCCTCAAGCGTTTGCTCAAAGTAACGATTTGAAAGCTCATATAAGACGACATACAGGAGAGCGGTTTCGTTGTGATATATGTAGTGCTGCATTTTTACAACGTTATGGCTTAAATGCTCACTTAAGGACAGTACATGGTATTATAGTTACTTCATTCACTGGCCGTTTGCGTAAAACTGATCAGCCTATTGAAGGTGTTGAGCAAATCGATCAAGAGACACCCGAAGAGCCGCCCCCGGAAAAAGCAGCCGCTGCAGAAGAGCAATCCCAACCATCGCTTCCTTCACCTCATATAGATAGTAATATAACACCACCACCTTTGTATTTAGGTCATCAATTTGTTAATCCTACACCAGTCGTTGTTGGCGCGAATACACCCCATACTTCTCCCATTGAAATTTTATCGTCAGCCGCACCAACATTGCTGCTGCCATTACCGCATTCATCAACGCAACAAATATAATGTGAATAAAATTCTTTCTTGTTTTATTTTTAAAAAGAATCCTTAGGATTGAATTATATTATTTTTTTTTTATTTAAAATAAAAAAAAAAAAACAAAAATAAATTACTCAATAAAACATAACTAAATAATTGTAAACTATTAAAAATATATTATGGTTGTTTTAATGTGTTAATTTATATATTTATAATTGGGGTTCTGTTTCGAGAGTTGAACTAATGAGGTTACGTATAAATAATGTCACAAATTTTAATATAATTTAATATAACATAATTAATGGCATGAGTTTCAGCGGTTAATAATTCGGCGAGAAATAAAAAACTGCATTAAAGGATCAGAATTAGTATTTCTACTTTTAAAATTTTCACATTTACCTTCGTCTTATTAATAATAACAAAAACATATACATTTTTTAATCACAGTGGAACCAACTGATATAAACGATGCCTACAGCTATGATGATATGGACGAACCTAAAATGGAACCAGAAACTATAATTCCCGAAACAGAAGATGACGTAGATGAATATATAATGAATGGCCATAATCGTCATAACATGTATCAGCAAAATAAAATTCAAAAAAAGGAAACAATGACAAACTTCAGTTTCAATAACAAATACCAACGGAATCCTGAAACAAATATGTTTCATTGTGTCGAATGCCTGCTAGAATTTAAGTTACAACGTAATTTAGTACGTCATATGTTGACGCACACAGATGACAGACCATTTACATGTCATTTGTGCTTAAAAACTTTCAAACGTAAAGACAACCTACAAAAGCATTTACGAGATGTCCATGCTGAAAAACAGTTTGCCTGCGATAAGTGCGATAAAAAGTTTGCCACACATCGGCAACTGTATAGACACAATCAAACCAGTCGACACACAAAAATTAAATAATTGTATTATTCAACAATTAATATCTCTATACACATTTTAAACAGAGTATTTTCTATAATTCACTATACACAGTGCAAATCATAAAGCATTATTTTCTTAACTCCTTTATAGTAGATTGAAGTGTAAATCTCGATAATTTTAAATTCGTTTTTAAACTTTTATATGTGTATGTATGTAATATTTTAAGTATATTTGTATTTCTCTAAAACATTTCAAATAAATAATTTATTGTTCAGACATAATGCTGATTTTTATATATGTAACAAAAAGAAACAAGTGGTTAAGTCGACTTAAGCTAAGTTGAGCAAAATACAAAAAAAAAATAATTTTTTCATATGTAATTTATAGGGAAAAACTGAAAGTCGGTGAGCGTTACGTAGAATCAAAATATGATGGAGAAGATCTTGTAGGAGATGTTTTTTATAGATGCTAGAAACTTTTAAGATTATAGCACTTAAGAAAATAAAAAAAATACATATGTTATGTACAGAGAGGGTTGAAGGAAATAATTGAAATTTTATTATTATTTTTTTTTTAATATACATATGTAGAAACAAATAAAAACGTTCTGATCTGACCAGATTTTATACGTAATTAAGCTTTTGCAAACTAAATATTAAATATTCATGTTTTTTCTTATTCAACAATAAAAATCTTAAAAAATTAACCACGCATGTAATTATGTATGTATTTTAAAATGTTCTTAAAAAAATTTAAATGTATGTAGTATTATTTATAAAAAAAATCATTCCGTTTAGATATTCAGGTATGTAATGGAAAACGATTTGAAATTGATAATACCGTTTTCAGTATTTTAAAAAATTGATTTCAAAAACATATATCTTATCAATATTATGAAAAAAATTAAAAAACATTAAAGCAATAATTAAGAAATTTATTTTAAAATCGGTCGAAATTCATCACACCTTTTCAAAAGGATCGTTTTTGAAATCGATCGATTTTCATCATATACCTGATTAATTCTTTCTATGTATTATTATTGAGGTATGTGATGAAATCGATTGATTTCAAAACGATCGTTTTTAGCAGGTGTAATGAATTTCTATGGATTTTAAAATGCATTTCTGAATTATAATCTTACTGCCGTTTTTCAAACTTAAATTAAAATTTTTGTTTAGAAATTAATATTGAAAACAGAAGCAAACTTGAGTTTTTTATTGTTGTTTCAATATAAATTCCAATTTATATTGAAAATTTTTATTTTATTTTTAAAAACCGTTAGTTTATCTTTTGTTCAAAATACAGTTCAATTGACCTTTTTAATATTAAAGTTTTAAGAATATAGACAGAAAATATAGGTAAATGTAATATAAATAAATTTTTAAAGATACGGAAAACGATATTATCGACTTAAAATCGTTTTGTTTTTAAAAGCGTTTTTCATCACATACCTTATTATTTTTGTTAATATTACATATAACATATTGTTTTAATAATTATTTTTTTGGAAAATAGTTTCAAAGCTGTAGAAATACTTAGAAATTGTATTTACCTGTATTTGGTAGTTTTATACTTACGCGAAAATTTCAATAAACTTAACCATAACCATGTACAATTTAAGAATTTCTTTCGATTCAATTTGAAAACATAGTATATAATTTCTTACTTTTGTCTACTTTCCAAAACTTGTTGTAAAATAAATTGCATTTTGTTAATAGCTTCCATCTTTTCTCTATGGCGCCTTTCTTTAGCTTCTTCCTTCTTTGCTGATATAAACAACAAAGTTTCCTGCATGCTAAACTGTTTAGTTCGTTCATTAATATAACATTTTTGGTAAAGGAACTCCTTCTTTGTATTATTAATATCATTTTGATGAGAGGTATATTCTGGCTTTCCTTTATTAGTAATATATTTTTTTGTACCCGGTTCGATTGTAAAAGTTCTCTTTATTTGAATTGTGTTTTTCGTTTTTCCTCTTGTTGTGTAACGTTTTTTTCTTTTAAGCACAGTATTAAAACGTTGTTCGCATTGTTTAGGATTTTTATCTGGAATTTTTGAAGAAATTTCGATCCACATGTCTTTTTTATGAGTAAAACTTTTTCCTACTTCGCCTATAAGATTTTTATAAAGATCCATTAGCTGCTTTGTTTCACTATTTGTCCATACTGTAATTATTTTAAGTAAACTGTAGAAAAGTGTATACAACCATGCAGATATTTATTTTTTTATACCATTAGGTGGCTTGATAGCGGCTGGAATATCAATTGTTTCGTACTCCATGTCATGTTGTAATGTATTAACAAACTCTAAATCGTCTACTTTGTATTCCATCCTATTAGGCTTTGAATATTTTTCTGAAATTTTTCTTTCGGTATTAAAGAGGTATGTATATGTATGCATACGTTATTTATAAAAGCAAGAGAAGCTAAGGGATTTCTCTTAGTTTTAACCAAGAAAAAAAAAGTAATTGCAGTTTTATCGACCTTAAATTTAATTAGAAAGTTTAATAGATCCATATCGCAGAATAGCCTAATTTTATGTGATCCATCAATCTATTAAATGGATCGCGATCCAAATATCACAATATACATTGAGCGTGTAGCAGTGCCCTTAGACCCCCTTTTACATATTGGAAATTGAAAGGCAGACAGACAACGTTTGTTGGCGAGAGAGGCACAAAGAAAAGTATGTCACCTTCACCACAGGTTGAAATGGTATACATAGGGTAAGTGCGCCTAATGTCGGCATGTACCAGTAGTCGGCATCTTTTGCATTTATACGTGAATAAATAAGAAATGCGGTTTTTATATTCTTAAATAGTTTCAAGTTTGTCAAGAGAATTTACTCATCTTTCTAGTTGCAATATTTAAATTGGAGTAAAATGAGTATTTTTGCCAAATTTTATAGCCTTAAGTGACAAGTGTTTGAACATGAGCGCTAGTGCTCGTTTTTTCAAAAAAAAAATTAGTGATAGAGCCAACTTAAAAAGGTAAATAACCATATTATTAAAGGGAATTACTTTAACAATAAGGTCTGTTACTGTAGAAAAGCTTTTAAATTTTGTCTTAAAAGTAAAACAATTTACAAAAAATAAATATTTTTTTAAGTTTTTTGTGTGCCGAGATTAGGAACAAAAATTTACAAAATTTCCTAAGCTCGGCATTGACTGCCGACTACTGGCAAATCAGTATTTTTCTCTGATTAAGCTCAAATTTGAGAAAATTGCTCATCAATCGCTCCTCTTGCCTATGGGATAACAGAAAATGAGTTAAAAACGAGTTTACCCAGTAGTCGGCATGATTTCTTTTGAGTATCTTATAACCTGCCGACTATAGGATAAATATTGTCCTAAAGTCGACAGCAGTTTTATTTCTAGTTTTAACTAAATGTGGGGTCCGAAAACGGTATAATTTTTGAAATTTTTAAAGACTTTTACTTCCTTGTATTTCATATAGATACTTATTTCAATAAAGTTAAATGTGACAAGCAGGGAAAAAAGGCAAAGGTTGTGCTCCACGCTCCACTTTACAGGAGAGAATACATGACCGCGTTGCAGAAGGTCCTTAAAAATAGGTCCGCAAACTGTTTAGTCAAATGTTAAAAAGAAAAATGTAAAAATTGATACTTGCTGAATTTAAAAATTATCGTCCTGGAATCGGTATTTAAGCTTAGCTGCTAAGAAAGCAGAGGGAATTAGTAAAGTCGAGCTACAGTCACTGAAGAAGGAATCAGCAAATGTTTAACTGATTTAAAAACCATATTAAACAAAATGATGTTGATATTATAGATGATCCTTCCAGAATATTTAATGGCAATAAGAGAATTCCCAATGGTTGAATTTCCATATGTTAGATTTTAATTTGAAATCACACAATAAATTTTTCGGATTTGATTGTAATAAGTTTTTTAATTCAATTTATATATTAATTGATTGCAATTAAAATATTGCATTGAAATTCAGTAATTGCAATAAAAATAAAATCAGAATCAAAGTTTTCGTTTCCTTCAAATGAAACTCCTTCTAGAAATAAACCTGACTCTGATGATTTGGAAATGCCAACAATATCAATTTTTGTTTACGACCGATTTGTTATTTCATTGAGTTTCACTAGTTGTTGTATTTTCAGAAAAATGGGGTGCACTCGCAAGATTTCAGTAAAAACTTGATTGCATTCAATGATATGTAAAAAGAATGAATTAAAAAAGATTGCAATTAGAAACTATTGTAATCTTACAAATGAAATCAAGTTGGTTGCAATCAGTTTGATTGTAGTTTTTACAGCTCTTCCTCCAATAAAAACTAATTTTCATCGGTGATTTTGGTTAAAATAGTCCTCCATCAAGAAGCCACAACCACATTATGGTTGCCTTAGAACATGTTTTGGGTAATAATAACAAAAATATATTAAGCACTTATAATAGCATGGTTAGTTTTCAACCATAACATGTTGATCTTGAAAAAGAGGAAAATACTGTTAGTTTATATTAAAAAAATTATTGGTGGTAAACAAATTATTGTCATATACATATAACCATTAGGTTAGGTTAGGTTAGGTTAAGAAGGGTTATGCGCCCAAGGGCGCATATCCACTCGGAGACCAATGAGGTTCATTGTGAATCCCTTCAGTATAGGAGAAAAGAGGAAAAAGAGAAGTAAAGAAGAAAAGTAGAAAATAGATCTAAGGTTTGGTACAGATAAATAAATGACACGTAGGACAAATCCCCCTTATGGTCCCCCAACAGAAACAGCCGTCCTATTTCCCTGACAAACCCCAGTAAATCAGTTGGATTACATCCAGCGATACACCCCAGTTCGTCGTGAAATCTAGCCCCTAGCCATTTCTGCCTGGGGCCCTGCATCCAAGGACAGTGGCACAGCACATGCTCAACCGTCCCTAGCACCTCGGCATCCCCACACAGCCTGCAGAAGTCCGGTATCGCAATGTCCCATTTATCCATAAAAGCCCTAACAAAACAATGCCCCGTCAGGAACCCTATAAAGGTCCTGAGACTACTCCTATCCAGTCCTAATAGAACCCTGGTTGCCCCTGCGTCCAATCCGGGCCATAAGGCCCTCGACACTCTGCAATCCGTTCTATATATAACCATTACATTAAAAAATATGGTTGTGGCGACAACAATATGGTTAAAATAACCATAGTAGGTTTTAAAATTTTTGTTTAACATGGTTTTGTTGGAGGTGTCCATATTGAATAATTTTTTTTTCTGTGCGTGTAGTGCCTATATAAACGTACAAATGTACATTTTAAGCATTTAAGTAAGTAAAGAGCATTAATTTTCAATAAATGAACAATTGCATTCCTGTACAAATTGGTTTTTTCTTTAAAAAATAGCCATGCCGACAATAGGATCATTACATGTCGAATGCTGGTACATTGTATGCCGACTACTGGCAAATGAGATATATTTTAGAAAAAAGTAAAATTGCTCAAATTTAATAAAAAATTAGTCTAAAAACTGTTATATGAATCGAACAAATAGACATTACTGAACTGTAGTGAATAGTTGCCATCCCAATATCACGTTTATATACGTAAGGGCACCAGTTTGAAAATGAAAAAAAAATTAAACTGCCGACTACTGGTACACTTACCCTATATAGATTTGTCATTTCGTATGTAATTTCTACAGTGAGTAGCTAAGTTGATTTAAGACCCCAAATAGGATGGGGACTAAGTTGTTTATATATATTTATACCACATACAGTCCGGAATATGTAATTTGCTTTTGAAACTCAGATATGAGCAAAAACAACCACTGCCTCTAATTTTTTTTTAAGTATCTTTATAGTTTTTGGCGTAGATATTGCTTAGATATTTATAGAGGCTATTAAATGGTTAATATGAGACAAATCATTTCAATATTTTACCTCGCCACCATACAAGTATTTTATTGCAATAGGGTCCGTACAAACATATTTATGTTAATAAAATTGGGCTAAAATATTTTCAATACATATGTACATTAGTGTGTCCCATTAAAAAAAAAATTTTGGGGATCATTTTTAATTTGAATACTCATAAGGCTAAGAATTTTTGAGATTTTTTTCCGATTTTTCGGAGGTGGTTTAGAGGTCGCGCAAATTGATTTTGTACCAAAAATCGACCTTTTTGGGTCTTTTTTAATTTCGGTTGAAAATTGGTAAAAAAATAGATATTTCTTCAGCTTCTGAGTCAATATTCTTAAAGAAAATTTTCCGATCTATAATTAATTAATTAAAAAAAAAAAAAAACTTCAGATTAACAAAATATTTTAATTAAAAAGACGGGACTTCTTGTAATAATTACATATGTTATTGTTATGTATGACTGGTAAGTAACTATTATTTTATTTGTAAAACATTTTCTAAATCCAATTATTTAAAGTTTAAAGCAATGCAAACCTAGTTCACACCTTATAGTATTATACATTTCATACAATGTGTACAAAGCTTTAAAAGGGTATAACTCGAGAACGGTGAGAGAAAATTCATTTTTTTTTTTTGCTAATTTATTTAAAACTTCATAATCTTTTAAACTGCATCATTAGTTTTTTTAGTCTTAATACAAATTTTAAAAGTTATAAAGCATTTTTTTCATATTTGCTGAAAATTTACGAAAAACTGATATATAATGTATCAAAATGTGGAAAATCCCTGACGAAAATTATTATTTATGCACATAAAATTAAAGATCGGAAAATTTTCTTTAAGAATATTTACTCAGAAGCCGAAAAAATACCGATTTTTTAGCAATTTTCAATAATAATTTAATAAAAGTCAAAAACGCTAGATTTTTGGTACAAAATCAGTTTGCGCGACCTCTAAAGCACTTCCGAAAAATCTGATAAAATTCTCAAAAATACTTTACCTTATGAGTATCCAAATTGGGAAAGATCTTCCGAGAAAATCCAAATTTTTATTTTTTTTTGGGACAACCTAATGTACATACATATATCAGTTTGGTTGGGTTTCGAAAATTAGCGAAATTGACCTTACTATATGAGCTAGGGACCAATTGGCTTTTTCTATACTTAGGCAAAGGGTAGATAAGAATCGGCCCAGCCGAATATAAAACTTTTACTTGATTTTTATTATTTCGAGCGAGTATCTGCTCCAGTCGTTTTCCCGTGTGTTTTATACAGCTCAAACTAGTCTGTACCCATGGATACAAAGAAACCAAGATAGAGCAATCAGCTTTTGAAAATTTTATATTACAGCTAATAATAAGTACATATGTATGTATGTACAGCTAATAAATAAAAGCCCAAATAAACAAACATATGTATGAAGTGCTGATGTGACGTCACAAAAATGTGTACAAAGATAACGGACCTGCGCAATGCGCTAGCTTGTTTTCTATGTATCATATTCTGTATTTAAAATTATTTTAGGTTAGGTAAAATACTGCCTTAGCTAAGGGTCTTTCGAATGCTTATTTTGCCAAAACTGAACCCTAAATCAATTTATTTTGATTTATTTAATACTGAAATATTACAGAGTACTTGTTTTGTGATTTGGCAACCCAGCTACATATGTGTACTGAATTTGGAAAATTTTTCTACCGTTCTCCAGATATAAAAACAATGTTTTCTGTGCAACGCCCACTTCCACGTCCCGCAAAGATTTTGTCGGATGTTTTTACGTTTTTGTACATATTTTAGTAAGAGAAAATTTTGTTTACTCTGAATTTACCGAACGGGTTCGCACATTGTAGCATTATACCTATCTAAGCAAAAGTAAACAATTAGAGTTTGGTTTAGGTCTGGAGTACTGACTATAAACTGCAGTTTAGCTTAATAGTTAAGCTATTTTACGATCGCATTGCAAAACAAATTTGTAAACGTGTTCTAATTTTTTCACCATTTTTATTTAAAAATAAAATTATGAGGAAATAGAAAGTTTATCTATTGGCCAATAGTGATAATTTTGCTTTGTGGTAACATATTAAAATACATTTAGTGCGTTAGTTACTACTTCTCTTATTTAACTTATTTTTACACATACCTGTTTTTGTATTTTATTCAAGGGGTTTAACGACAGCAAATTTAACTTTTCTTAAACGCAAAATTGCAATTATAATTTGTGATTGCAATAAAACTGCAAAATTGTTAGTTCTCCTACAAACTTACACAGATAGTGATGCCACTTTCTTTAAAAAATATGTAAACAGTACAGAAAATAGCACCTCAGACAACGCAAATTCATAACAGGTAGACTCGCCGGTAAGGCGAATTCATGAGAGGTGAACTCCGGAGGTTGTGTTACTATTTTTGCTTCTGCCAAATCAAATTCATAATAGGTAGTCCAAGGCGAATTCATAGCGGATGAACTCGAGGGATTTTGATCTTATTTGTCATGTTAGTTTTTCAGAAAATTTTTATACATCGATTTTGACAACTGCACTGGTGCAGGGATCCCAGTTTAATTTTATACCGTATCCCCAACTTAAAATTTGTTATGCCCAAAAATCCCCAAAAATAGCTACTTTCTTATCTCCAAAAATCGCCAGATGCTAAAAAATAAAATAGTATTAAGTCTAAGGGAAAATATGCATACATTTATTTCTCTAATTAAATTCATTAACGTAATAACTATTATTGAAACCATAGTAGAATAAGTATAAGATACCTATAGTCATTAGAAAGTTTGTTCTCATTTTTAAAAGCCATGTAATGTCAAACAAAATTAACGAAAAAAATTTAGGCAAGCGTCAAAAATCAAATTAATTAATTTTAGCTTTTAAATTTTCCTAATATAAAAACTTTTTAATACCAAATTAAAATCAAAATCAATTTCAAATCGACAATATATTGAATAAAATATAATTTTATATAGAAAAAATAATTTAAAATATTTAAAAAGTTCAAAATATGTTGAAATTTAAACATTTGCAATTTAGTAATGTATTGTTGTTTGACATTATATGGGTAAATAATGTAAACTCTCCCCAAAAGGGCATAATCATGGCCCAATTAATAGGTCTGAGCACAACTATAACAATGCAACAATAGAAAAAACAACACGCGTTTTGTTTGTGTATAGAAATGGTAAAAATTTCAAGAAAAATGTGTTTTGTTTTTATCATGTATTTATTTTGTTGAATGAAAAAGTTTCAATCTAAATTTTGGTAAAATAAGTTTTTTAAAATAAAAAGTGCTTAGAACTAATTGTGCGATTAAGAAAATGAAAAGGAAGCTTTGTGCCATATTTCATGTATAGAAACAATATAAATACAGTTTTACGACCAGTATTTGCATCCACTTTAAAAATGTTTCTTACGCATTTTAATGTAATTACATTTTTGTTATTATTATGGTTATTTACAATTTTTTCACAATTATAATATTTTATATTTAACTACACAATAAGAAAAACGATTTTTTCAAATCAAAAAGGATATTAAAAAAAAAATAATAAAAAATGTAAACAACTTTTGACATTTTGGCCATCTATGCCTATGTATTATGATTAAAAACACAACTCTACAAAAAATCAGCAGGCGTTTAGAGAAGACCTACTAATTGGGCCATGGGCATAATGAACCACACAAATAGCTTGACTAACATGTCAAAATGTTACGTTTGCACAAATTTGTGTTGTTAATTGGGGTGTTTGCTGTTTGGAAAAACATTTGAAGCAATGTTTGTAGAAATATTAATCATTTTTAATATTTGGCAGACATGTTGGATATTTGTCAAACTGTTTGTGGTGTCTAGTGCTAAAAGTAATCATTTCAGCGAAAACTTTGCAGAGTAAAGACGTAGAAGAAGAAGCAATCAAATAAATTTCAGCCGCAAATTCTAATTTTTTAGCAGCATTGTTTCCCCAACACAGCTTGTTGCTTAGAGCACTCTTTACTACGAGTGATTTTTCTTTCTTTTACATTTCTTCTCTGTTGTAAAAAAAATAGCAAGCAAAATTTCCGCGGCACGTTGAAAACAAAACAAAAATGAAACATTAGTCTTTGTACGAAATAAGATTGTGGTGCTTATTGCCAAACGGAAGCAAAAACAAAATGCATGTTTGCCAAGCAATTTGTGTGGTTTATTATGCACTTAATGAACATACCTGGTGCTCATTATACTATGATTAAAGATAGTTATATTTATACGTTGAGTTCTAAATAATCTACATACAGAGGTATATAAAAAGAATAAATTAAAAGACGCACAAGAAAAATAATTTTATTTTGAGATGCTGAGATATTGCTTACATTTAAACGTTCTTTACATGGTTCTAAAAATTGCTGAAAAAAGATGAACCAATTTCCATTCTTTAACGTAATAAAAAAGTTCAAAAAGTGCAATTCCAAGCCTATAGCTTTGATCACATAAACATAAAAATACCTTTATGATGTGGTGATAAAAATGAGGTTTTGTGACTTTGAAACGATTTGTACTTAATTTTTATACCTACACAGTTCCATTAATCATCTCTTTATTTTTTCATTAATAAGTTGTAAACTTTTATTTAATTTAAAAACACAATTTTAAAAAGTACATGCAAACAAAACTTTTGACTTTATGCTTTTGACCATTCTGGCCTGACTAAAAAACCGGATGTTTTTCGCCGCCACCTTATAGTCGATTCGCCTGAGGCAAATTCACAACAGATAGAACCGCCTAACTCAGCTTTTAGTCCTGGTTCACACCATGGTACAACCCATCATCTCCTAAAATCTCATGGTCACAGAAGGTACCGTTACGATTTTATAGCAAAAACAATTTTAGTTTAAGTACGCCAATTTTCATTCAAAATTTTTATGAAATATAATAAAAAAAACCTCCTGTAAAAGTTTTTTTGTCGCTTGAGCTCTTTTTGCGGTTATGGCTCGTTATGCCAAAATGCACAAGCCAAAATAGTCAGCTGATCACTCGAGTTTACCTACTATAAATTCGTCTTGGTGCTGTGTATAAAACAAGGAAAATTCATATGAATTCGCCTTGATATAATCACGTCAGATTGTTTTGTTTACTTTTTTCCAAGGCGGGTTTTCTATGTGTAAATTGGTTTTTTATTACAACATCCAGAAACAAATTTGCCTCTAGTGTTTTGGATAATTGGAAATATTGTAGAACCACTTAATAAGTAATCACATAAGTATTAACATTTTTATTTATAAGTTTTATTTATGGAAAGCTTGGTTTAGATATGGTGCAGAAATTTTCAGCGAAAATGGAAATTAAAAAGTAATGTGCTTGCAACTCACTTTTTGTGGGAATTTTTAACATTTATTAAAATGGAAACAGATTTCTGCTCTAGGTGTATTTTTATGATTTTATTAAAAAAAATGTACCTTTCTGCTCGCCTAACAAGCCATTGTATCTAAAAACCACTTCAAAAGTGGGCAGAGTTCAGTGTCCTATTGGAAAAGGAATTACAGAACTACAAAAATTTTGACAAAGTAGGTACATACTTATTATTTTAAAATGGCTTTAAGGCTTTACAATTACATATTCTTTGGTTTCATATCTAATTAGAGAGGTATTTCATTCTGCTAAAAAGATATACATACATAGGTACATGCATGCATAGAATAAAGTGTCCACTCTAGAGGCATACGACTCGGGAGCTATTGACTGTCGACACCCTTGAAGATTCAGTTTTGTGAACAATTTTTTAATATTTTTTTCTATTTGTTTTTCTTAAAGATGTAATAAAGTATTAACAAAATTTAACGGTTCTTGTAAAAAATTTTCTTAAATATTTTTTAAGCCAACTTAAAATGAAAAGAATCAAACTTTTATGTGCCCTAAAGTTAATAAATGACTTAATGGAGTCCTCTTCTTCGTCGGATGAAGATGATGAAATGTTTGCAATGTTCTGTAATACAGAACAGCGAAAAGTAGAAAATATTAGGAAAAGTAAACAATCTAGTACGAAATTAAATGAAAGCAATAATCAAAAAGGAGACAATATTATTGAAGACGAAAAAAAGAATTCATTATCAACAAATTCCGAATTTAACATTAAACAAGAACCAGAAAATTTTGAAAATACAGTTATGAATTTACTGTCCGAAACTGATGTAAGTTTTATTACATACATACATACATATGTACGTAAAAAAGTATTATAAAATATAACTTTTTTTAGTTTAAAACAAAATTTCATGTTAGCCGTGAAACTGCTATTTATCTGATGGAGAAGTATTCCTTATGGTATTGTAAAAGTCCTTTTGGCGAGAGTACTCAAAAATCAACAGTCGAAACAAATGTACTGTCTTTTTTATGGTAGGTTTTTAATTTCTTTAAAATTTAAAGTTTTCTAGTTATAGTTATTAAAATCACAAATATTTTTTTAACTTGTATGGATTATTATTTTAGGTTTTCTGCTAATGAAGGTAATTTGGAAGATGTTGCACAAGTGTTTAAAACTACATGGTTAGCTATATACCAGTCCTTTAAAAGTGTTTTAAAATTTCTGGTAGGTGTACTAGCACCTGATGTCATAAAGCTTCCAAGCAACTATATTGAAAAAGAAGCTGTTGCCAAAGAGTTTGAACAGGCAAGTTATTCCAACAAGCTTAATTATGGTTTAATAATTCTTCTAGTTCTGTTTTAGATTGCTGGATTTCCAAATGTTCTTGGTTGTGTTGCTGATTGTTTTGTAACGTTTAAATTGACAAAACAAGTCCAACAATGTGGTAGTTCAGATATATACCTGCGTGGAATATGTGATTCAAAGGAAAGATTTTTGAATGTAAAAACTGGTATACCTAGAGAAATTAACGATTCATTTTTAGAAAAAGATTTACCCAAATTATGCTTTCCTAAATATCATTTATTGGGAGATTTAAAATGTCCAATTAGGGAAAATCTTATGATACCATATGACAATAATAAAGCCTTAACCGATTCGGAAAAAAATTTCAACATAAAACTTGAAAGAACTCATGTTAAAATCAAAAACGCCTTTGGTATTCTTAAAAGTCGTTTCCACCAGTTAAATTATTTTCACTTCGATAATGTAGAAGTAATGTTTGAATACATAATTGCCTGTTGTGTTATTCATAATATTTGTATTAATAGAGAAGATGTTCTTATTGGTGAAATGTACACCGATGTATCTGATAGACTTTTTACCAGTTCTTTGACTTCTGCTAAAACCAACGAATTTCTCTCTGATTTAGGTTTAATGAAAAGACATGAACTTAAAGAATTATTATTTAGAACAAAAACTTAGTGCACCTAATCGTTACTAGTTAAAGAAAAAAATCCATCAGCAGTTCGCATCAATAAAAAATTTTATAATAAATGAAATGCCACTTATCAGTAAAATAAATAAAAGTAAAAATAAGAAGCAGACTGCAAGAAAAAATTAAACATTTTTATATTTAGATAAGTTAAGAGTTATGCTTTGGGTTAAGATAATAAAAATTGTGTTTTATTTATTTTTTACTATCCAAAATTTGTTGCAATATATTTTGCATATTTTTCATAGTTTCCATTTTTTCTTTATGACGACGTTCTTTTGCTTCTTCCCGCATTACAGCTATTTTTAATAAGGTCTTGCTTATAGTAAGCTCCTCTTTCTCCTGTAGGCTTACACAATTTGTCCCCTGTTCACAATGCTCTTCTTGATTCGATGTAGTAGTCATTATTCCCTGATGTGTATTAGAAAGTTTATCATTTTCTGGCGCAATCGTTTCTTTATCATTTATAAATTTTTCGTTTTGTAATGTATGTATTTTTCTCATTTTAAAATGTGTTTCAAATCTATTTTTTGCTCTAAAATCGATTGATCTTCTTCTTGCTTTCAATCGATAGATGTTTGCAAGGTTTTTCTTTCTTTTAATTGTGTTATAGCGTTGCTGACACTGCTTAGGATCTTTATTTGTAAAGTTAGAAGAAATTTCAACCCACATATCTTTTTTGTGCAAGAATCTTTTTTCGGGACCAACTTCTAATATAAAACGTCTATAAAGTTCCATTAGTCGTTTTGTTTCGTTGTTTGACCATACTGTAATTGTTTATGTCATTAGAAAAAAGTTTATACACATTTCTACTTAATTACTTACTTCGAACATTTTTAAATGGTGGTATATTTTTGACGTCTTCGAAAAACTTTTTATGATTTCTAATAATCTCATATGTATTTTCGTTTTCTAATTCAGCTTGTGATATGAAGACCAATTCACAGTCTTTTTTCTTTCTTCTTAGTACAGTCTTAAATCGTTCTTCGCATTGCTTAGAATTTTTAGTTCCAATTAGTGAGGAAATTTCAGACCACATATCTAGTTTACGTTTAAATCTTTTCATCGGACCAACATCATTTATGAAACGTTTGTATAGTTCAATTAGTTGCTTGGATTCGCTGTCTGACCATACTGATATAAATTTTATAAATTAGAAATAAAATACAAATAATTGTGTTTAATTACTTACGTTGAACTTGTTTAAATGGAGCTGAACTATCGTCAGTTTCATATTCGCCTTTAAGTTTTTCTATAATCTGAAAATCAGTTTCGACTTCAGCTTCAGAATCGTACTTTTTTCTCTTATCACCAGTTGTGCATAACTCTTTAACGCCCTTTCTCTTTCTTCTAAGGCAAGTTTTAAATCGCTCTAGGCATTGCTTTGAACTCTTGGAGGATATCTCTGTGGAAATTTCAGACCACATATCTTTTTTGCGACGAAATCTCTTCTCAGGACCAACTTCCATTATATAACTTTTATAGAGCTCCATGAGCTGTTTAGTTTCCTTGTTTGACCAAATAGCTATATTTTTACAAGGAGTTGGCAATTCTACTGTTTCGAACATAACTTCAGTTGGAGCAACATCTATATCGTCTTCAATCTTAATATCCATCATTTTATATTTATTAAATTTCTCGTGTCATATATGTATGTATGTAGGTATTTTGTTATTGGTTTAATAATATATGTACATATCTAGCTTAACAAATTTTCTGCTTTGAAGACAAAAATAAAAATGTGAAAATTTACAAATGCAAGTTTAAAACTATGTTTGTTTACCTCTTAATATTTTTTAAATGCTTATTAGGGTAGAGAGAGCTTGTTTTATTTTAATTCGCAATTCACAGAAATAAAGAATTTTATGTATTCTCCAATGTCCTTGTAAAATGCTGCACAAAAATTTACAAAATGCTACCTTTTTATGATTTTTGTGGAATAAACTTTTGACAGCTAAACATCTAAAAAAAATAATGCATATTCAGCGTTTTGCACGGCCATGTTCTGACAATCCCACCATTTGAAATCGCAAAACGCCAATTTTTTTTTTGTGTTTATAAACTCGTGCGTTTTGATTTTGACCTTTTTTAGTTTTAGTTTCTTAAAAATAATTTGGATCCCTTGAGCACACTTGCAATTTTAAGTCCCCAAACTTCTTTGGATTCACAGAACACATATTATGCGATTTCTGGTCAGAATCGCAAATGTTAAGCGTTTGTCAGAACATGCCCGTTAGTTCAAATTAATTTAGAAAAGTGCGGCAAACTCACCTTTAAGCAAAATTAAGAGATAAAACTATAGTCCAATTAAAAGAAATCAGCAGGCGTTTCGCGCAGATCTACTAATTGGACCATGGGACAAAATGTGCATAATTTTTTGGTGTTTTACCGAACTCACCAAGGCGAATTCATGTAAACGGTAGTCACTGTTGCCAATTTAGCTATTCTCTGGTAAAATAAGCGCTTTTAGTCAAACTTTTCGGGAAATCGAACGATTTTTTATTGTCTTTTCGTATTAAATACATTTTTTTGACAAGATTGTTAAAGAGTTGCTTTGAAAAAAAAAATACTGGGCCAAATAAGCCATACAAACAGTTACACAAACATATGAAAAAGGTTAAAGACCGGTTTCAAAATGGTCGTGTCATGTGCAGCCTTTCAAAGGAGTCTTTGGCATAAACCCAAAAATAGCAAGGAGTTGCAATTTCGTTGCAGTCGCGTTTCACCGTTTGTTATGGGCCTAAACAAGGCAACTCTATAACAACAAAAAGCCACATGTATTTTGTTTTTTCAATTTAATTGCTTGTCAAAAACAGCTGAACCAGCCAAACATTTTTCTCAGAAATTTTTCCGGTTCTTTTGGCGCAAAACATAAACAAAAGTATTTTTTGATGTTTGAGAATTATATTTTGAATTCGCCGTGGATACAGCTGATGATAAAAACCTGTATTAAAGGCCACTACACACTATCCTATTTAGTCGAACGATATGTCAAAAAAATCGTGTGTGCTCATAATGTATGACAGTGTGGCTTAAAAATGAATTGAGCGACAGATTTTATTGACAGTCTGTCCGACTTGCAAATATTTATAAAAATTTTCATAAAATGATAGATTCTATGCGATCAGAGTTGCATTTTCTTGTAAAGTAGCTGAGTCATTTGAGTTTGCATCTTTTTTGTGGGATAGTGTGGCATTGACAGCAGATTTTGCAGACATTTTTTTATGTCGGATAAGATTCCGTCAGATTTTCGTGTGAATGAATCGTACGATTATGTAACATAGTGAGTACCGGCCTTAAGGCATCACACTGTTCTATAATTCTTACAATAACTCCAGCCAAAGGAAGCCAACTTGTGCTAGAAACATCTACATAATATCTTATGGGGTGGTACAGAACAGTCCTGAAATTCGTTTAGTTCAGTTATTCTTTTGGGGTTAAGCAAAAAAAAAAAAGATATTATTTCATATGGCCCGCAGGGGCTCTGTATTACCAAACTGATTGAATAAATAAATAAATATAGGAAGATATCTAAATAATATTCGGAACAAAAATTGTAAATTTCGAATTAATGCCACTAACGAATTCTATTGTAAACTCAACTTTTGAGAGGATACGATTTTCTTTTACCTTTATGTTGTGTGTAAATTTAAAACTTTGAAGTTATTAAAATAATATTTTTGAGTTATGACGATGTTGTGTTGCAGTTAATAAGCATATGTCAGAATCAAGGCGAATTCAAAGAAACCATACATAGGAACTGCAATAAACATTTCGAACCTGCCCTATATATATGCAACCAAATGTATATCAAGTTTTCATTTTATTATAGCCGCACCGCAATAGTGGAGAGGGTATTATGCGTTTGTGCTGATGTTTGTCACACCTTAAAATATTGGTCCTAGATCTGCGATCGGCAACCTATACTATTACATTTTGCGATTGTATGCGTTGTATACATTTTACATATGTTGTTGTTAATGTTTTTAATTCTCTGCAATGTGTGTGCACACGTACGTAACAAAAGATAAGAAAAGAGAAAACGCGGCGCCCTGATTTTGCTGATCGCAGTCCTAGATCCACTTTTAAGTATACCGATCGACTCAGAATCACATTTTAAACCTGTCCATCTGGATGGTCATATAAGCCTTGTGCGCAAAGTACAGCTCGCAAATTTTGGAGAAAGGGACGAAATTTTGCATAGGTATATGAAATAATTGTCACAATGAAGCCTGTTGAGAGTGATGAGAATCGCTTCATATAGCCTACATAAGCTTCTTTCCGGAATAGAGTCTTTGTGCCCATTAACCATTTATTTATTTTGGTATGATTTTATTTTTATTGCAGTCTAAAATACAAATTTTTTGGAATCGGTCCATGTTTGACCAAAGCTCCCATACAAATAAAATTGCTGTTAATGTCAGAACTTCCTTAAAAATTTGGCGACAGTCCAGAATTGAACATAGGTTCATATAAACCCCCTACCTAAAATCACTTAAATGCAAACAACTCTCATAGAAGGACTAAAGTCTACATACAACCTACCGGTTTTCGATTTTTAGGAATTAAGAGCGATTATTTAAAAAAAAAAATTTTAAATAAAAACGTAACACGGAAATTTATTAAGCATTAAACAAAATTATAAGCAGGACACAATTATACATACAACGTGGCTACTTCTAGGAAAACTTGATACAAAAAAATACAAAACGAAACTCGGGAGAATCCTATTCTTGTAGCTGATATTTTAGTTTGCATGTCATAACAAGTATTTAAATTGGTAACATTTGGGGGATTGACAAGGTGTCATAAAGTCATATGTCTTAAAATAATAACATGAAAAAATACGACTGTTGTGAGCAACCCCTCATAATTTAATGTGCTATTAACTACGACAGCACAATAAACATAGCAATCAACGTTCTATTTATTTAAGACACTTTGTTTACAAACCAACAACAATATTTTTAAACCATTGTAAAATGTTAGAACATTATGACAATAAACCATGATAGCACACCTTGTGAATACCCCAAATTGGGGTATTATATCTAAATATTGCGTTTTGAAAAATTATTGCTCTTTGAATTGGAGAATCTTCAAGAAAAATCTATTAAAGGCACAAGGACCCATAGTTTGCTAATGGCTTCTATATTTAGTCAATTCACAAAGTATCCTAACATGTCATATTGTCAAAATGTCCTAATATTTCACAATGGTTTAAAAATATTGTTGTTGGTTTGTTAACAAAAAGTGTCTTAAATAAATAGAACGTTGCTTGCTGTGTTTATTGTGCTGTCGTAATTAATCAGAAAAGTCCAGCGCTGAGCGGCTGAGCCGTACAACAATATTTTTAAACCATTGTGATATATTAGGACATTTTGACAATATGATATGTTAGGATACCTTGTGAATTGACTAATTATGTATACAAACAACTCACTGCCACAATCATCGCATTTAAATCCTGAAGAACATATCTGAGATGTTTTAGAGGAAAATTATGATGGCATTAGCAGCAAAGAAAGGCGAAAAAAAAATAAATATATAAATAAAAATGGCGTTGGACAGAAACAACTCCGGAAATCACAGAAAATTTAGTAAATGCAATGCCTCGACATTTACAAGCTATGCCAGAAAATTTAAAATTTTTTTAATGCAATTTTCAAATTTATCTCTTCTGGAAATTTTATTGTTCTGGGAATAAACCAGCTTTATATTCTTTGTACCTTTAAGGTAACGTACGATTCTTTTAAGATCTAATCTATTTTATCATTGAAATCCCAACGTCGGTAAAAACACATTAAAATTGTTGTTCCAATTACGAGGAGCCTGTTTAAGAACATATAATGATTTGTTCGACTTAAGCACCAATCTTTCTCTAAATTCAACACCTTCAGGTGGTTCTAGGGATACGTCTTCATTTAGATGTCCATGTAGGAAAGCAGCAATTATCTTATCTGTGTATATACCAAATTTATAGAAAAGAGAAAGTACCAACGTTAACCCGTAAAAAGTAACTAATATTTTAATGTGGTCCATATGCGATCTGTATAGCAAATTTATCAAAAAGAAAAAAGTACTAAAATATCACTTTTATCCGGAAATTCATTCCGTATTTTGGTGCTTCAGAAAATTACGAAAACACTTTGTGGAATGAAACCATTTTTGTTTTCATGAACGGAATGGGAGTTTTCTGGAGGCTTATTCTGAATTGCGATGCGAAAACACATAAATGCGAACAATTGCTATTCTGTATTGCGATATTCGCAAAGTTTTTTTTTAATCGCTTTTCAAATGAGAAAAGGTGGCAAGTCGGTATTCTACATTGCGAAAACAAATGTCAAATTCGCAAAATTTATTCGACAACAAAATAGCATTCGCAAACTACAAACATGTACATAAGTGAAAGATAATATTTTATTTATTTATTCATCATATATTTATTATTTAATTCAGGGAAGCAAGCAATAATACCATCAAACCGCGACAATTTGAAATAATGATAGAATTTATGAATAAGCACAGCCAATTGGCAAGAGGCCATTTGAACACACAACGCACGTGCCCCAGAATCAATTTTTATTATTTTTTTTTTCGTACAGAATGTCCTAAATAAATTTTATAAACAATTTTCACAGCCAAACACAAACAATTTTTTTATTTTTAATTTGACTTTTGTTGACCCTGACATTTATTTGAGCAGCGTTGCCACGATTTGAAATAAACTGCGAATGCGATTGCGAAAGTCTAACAGAATACCAATTTTCTTTCGCATCGCATTTCATTTGCGCATCGCATTGATTTTCGCATCGCAATTCAGAATAAGCCTCCTGTATCTTAAAGGCCAAAAAAAACTATCAAAATAGATTCCGAATTCCGATTCCGAACGGAATTGTATTCTGTGACATTGCTGTATATTTGAATAATCAAAGCTTAGGAATTATTATGAAAAGCAACGGGTGTCTTAATGTGTATGTTACGGCCACTTGACTATATGCAATCTGTATTTTAATCGTTTAAAATTGTATTAAAAATTTAAAAAAAAAAATTTTTAATTTTTTTTTTGAGTTTGTGTTCCGTCTGACAATAATTTAAAAAAGCTATTTTCAAGGATTATTAACAATTTATACACGTTCTATTCTATATTCGAAGTACAAAGTATGATAATAAAATTGGATTAGACCCAGGCTTGAAAAGTTCAACATATCATGGAATGTGTGGTTTTTATTCAAGAAATTTACAACTTAAGAAATATACAAAAAATTTCAAAGAGTCACAATTGTCCCCGTATTCAGAAAACTTCCATGATTATATAAAATATCAACTTTCAATATTCGAACAGAAGCAAACACTATATTCTAAGCGAAAGGTTGTGAAATTAAAACTTAAAAAATTCATATGTGTAGAAAAAACCGTACATAGTATAGCAAAAAAATCAGTTCCAGATATGAATGAGAAAACATTAATTTGCATAGAATCAACAGAAATAGCAGCTAATTCACCTATGCGAGGCTATATACATACGTACAACAGAAAACTGGTAGAAGCACTTAGGCGAAGAAAGGCAGACATTTTATTTGTAAATGAGTTTAAAACTACAAAGCTATGTGCAAATTGTTACAGCGAAAACATCACATCAAAATCTCCTCACAGGTACCAGTATTGCCCAAACTGTCGTACTTGTTGGAATCGAGACGTGAATGCTAGAATCAACATACTTTACCTCGGCGAATGCATTGTAAATCAAACAGAAAAAAATTGTAGTTTCAATAGATCATAAGTTTATTTAAATATCACTATTTCTGTTTTTACGAAATTTGTGTATATTTGTTCATTTTTAAATAAAGTGAATTAACTCTAACAGACTTACATGACACAATTGTGTTCTGTGGGTCTGAAAGGGTTAACAGGGGTTTTGTAAAATCTTTTAAAATTGTATTAAAAATTAAAAAAAAAAATTTTAATTTTTTTTTTAAGTTTGTTTTCTTTCTGACAATAATTTAAAAAAGCTATTTTCAAGGATTATTAACAATTTATACACGTTCTATTTTATGTTAAATATACTTCTACTTTTTATTTTCATTTATCAACCGTTTTATTGTTCACTTCAATTATTTATTAAATTTATTTCATAATTCATTTCACAAATATAATGAGTGGTAGTGATAAAGGAATATTTGAAAACAAAAATTAACCGAACATGTTTAGAAAACTAAAGGCCGTACCATAATGTGCTTAAGTTGGCTTCACCAAATGTGCGAATACATGTAAATCATATGAGGCAAACCATATTGAACTTAAGGAAACGTTTTGTTAAGTTTTCTGAAATTGTCATTTGCTTAAGCAAAGTGCGAAATTGATCGCACATTCCGTACGGAATCAAATGTATTTTTATTTTGGTTTTGTTTTTTAAATACATTTGAGAGACTTTTTGTAAATTTTTGACAGAAGGTTAAGCTTGGCTATGCATATTATGGTTGGGCCTTAAGCCAAAATTCAGGAATATTGTGAAAATTAATAAAAAAAAAAAAAAAAAAAAATATTAGGTTAAGCCTTAAAACACCACAGCATTGACAAAAAAATTTTTGAGATTGTATTCTATTTGGGACCCATTGACAGTCATGGATCCACAAGAATAAAATTATGTTATATTTCAAATTTCAAAGTATTACCTTTTGAATTGAATTTTAGAGTAAACTTTGAAACAATCAATAGATATTTAATCCGAGATGATTCATTTCGAAAGCCATATTTATATAAAATACAAACACACTCGGAATTATATTCTTTTAAAACGAATTGCATTTATCTCCAATTTTATACATAAGAATTTTGCATTGGACTTCGAATATGCTTCTATCTTCTTTTAGATTTGAAGAATCAAAGTTAAATACTGTGTTTAAATTATATTTCGAAAAATAACATTTTCTTATCAAATCAGAAGATTTTTCTTAGTCACAATCAATTTTTTAAACATGTGAATTTATTTTAATGACTTTTGCGATAAAGCCCCAAATTTTTTTTATAGATTTCCGTTAAGTACACTTTCTAAGTTATAATCATAAGTCAAAATTAATAAACATTTAAATAAAGGTAGGTACATAAAATATTAAAAAACAAAACTTGCAATAAAAAAAATACATATTATATAGAATACAAAACAAAATAAAACTTTATTCTGGAAGAACCAAAGAAAAAGGCTACAATTTAAGAAATTTGTTAAATATAGATTTAATTGAAAGCAAAAAATTAATTATAAAATTGGGACGGGTTTGAAACGAAAATTTTAATATTTAATATGCCTATTTTTATAGTATGGATAAAATTATCATTTCCTTTTGAAATTTGGAGATCTTTAGAAATTTTTCGAATTACAATTTTTATTAAAATACAACCAGATTCGAAAGTTCTTTTATTCACTCAGATTTCTTAAGCTACTTTAAAAATTCTTAACCTTTTCTTAAAAAATACTTCCAAAATAACTTTCAAAACACATTAAATATCAAATAAAAAATAAAATAATAGCAAAAGCCTAACACCAATTAAACCATCTATAAATAAAAATTTTAACATAAAATAAACAATACATTAAAAAATACTACGAATAAAACTTAAATTATAATGGGCAAGTTTTTTGTAGTCAATTTACGTCCAGTTGTGGCACATGAAGCGGGTGAATGATGATTATTGTGTGCAGTAGTACGTGTAATATTCGAAAAGCTGGCATGTTGTTTAGAGGGAGTGCGATTCACCACTCGTGGTCTTGGCAATTTGGCCAATTTGATATTTTCATCATCGACTATTCTTTGCATACGTTTTGTGCGAGAAGAGTCACTGCTTAGAGTGACATCTTTTATGATGGACGAACGTGAGGCAGGCTCTATACATTTTTGAAATGAATCGTAAGTATCGTCGGCATTATAATCTGTACTATAGCCATCCGATTGACATTTATCTACAACAATTTTGGGTATAGTTTTCGTAGAAGAGCCCTTATTAATAGAGCGACGTTTTTTCAAACTACTACTATGCCTACCGCTTCGCCGGCGTATGGTCGTGGCTATAAGTTTAGATTTTTTTAAAGGTGATTTAAAATTTGTTACCGATTTATTATGTTTGTTGTTGGTGTGTGCAGTGCCGGTTTTGAAATGTTGTATATTTGTTTTACTAGATGAAGGTTTTAAAAAAACACTAGGACTATTTAGGGCCTGCATTAGGGAACGTTTTGCAAGGGGTGTAATTCGATCGGCTGGGTTTAATTTACGCTTTTGGCTAGATATTGCATTGGAAACTAAAGAAGTGGTAGAGGGAGTTTTGCGTAGAGAACTTACCGAGCTGGCATTCTTAACCGATAAAGGAGTCCTTATAGTAGAATTTGTTTTCGTAGCTGTATTTGTCGTTGGTTTACCAGCATTTTTTCTAGCCGATTGTAGTAATTCCTTTTCACGGCGTTTTTGATCCCATTGAGCTGCCATAACTTCAATTATATTTTCACCATATACTAAAAATGGAACATGATCTCTTTCTTCGTATTGTCGCACCAGCTCACTGATTTGTTGTTCAATTTTCGGCAATTTGGTCGCTATTGTTTTTCTCTCTTTTTCTTCTTTTAGCAGCTGCCCACCGCGGTTATTATATCTTCCTGGTTCTGAGGCTTTTGCTTCCAAAGCATTCATACGATCCCAAAGCATATTACGATCCGCATACAATTCAAATATCTGTTTGTTTGTCTCATAGTACAATTTTAAATCCTCCAATTCCATTTCATGTAAAACCAACAAATCGTCCGTGTAACATGTAGAGGTAAAATTGGAAAAACGACTTTTTTGTACTTCCGACTTTAAGGTCTTTTCCCACCATTTCGTTATTTCATCACGTATCTGTTGCACAAATAGTTTAATATTTTGGCTCTTTAAACTCTCGCATCTTTGTAATTCGCTGTAGAAAACATCATATGTGTGTTGATTATAATCCTTATAGCGATTAAATTTGTTGCGTGTGTTAGGTGATGTTTTTAAACGATCCCATAAAGTATCTAATTTGTTGCGCATGCCCTGTATAGTTTCTTTCAACTCTTTGACCTGCCCGCCATATAAATCATGCATTCGCTTAAGACCCTCAAAGGTTTCTTTGTTCATTTTTATTTGACGGTGATTTAAGAGACGATCCTCATGTTCAGTATTTACATTGAACTCCAATATTTGAAGAAAATTTTTAATTTCTCTTCTCATTGAAGAGACTTTATTCATGCGTTCTACACGATCTTCTCTCAAAGACTCTAAGTATTTACGAAAAGTTTCAATATCTTCTGCCGTGGGTAAAGGATCGGCCAGCAAAGCACGTGGTGGCTCACCCAACTCCTCACACAAAGCCTCTTGTTCTAACAACAGCTCACATATTTGTTCTTTACGCAAACGCAATTGCTCTCGAAGATCTTCCAAACTTTTATCCAATTCGGATTGCACTATTAATAAAGGCACATCATTACTATCATAACTGGGCAAGTGTACATCCGTCTTAAGTAATCTTTTCAAATTTTCAGCTTCTTTTTTCAAATCATTAATTTCATTTTCAATAAAACTTTTCCGCGACAACGACTCATTTACTAATTCGCCATAGAAAAATGTGGCATGATCAACGAGTTTACGTAAATTTTCACGACAGGTATCCGGATGAAATATTTGTTGCCAAATACCTGATAATTTATCCACATATTTTTGTGTAAGCAATTGCATAGCTTGTTTTTCATCTTCGTAATTCGACATTTTCTTTTTTGTTGTTAGAAAGATCTCGAATTTAAACTTTTTATGTATGAAAAATGAACTTGTATTTGTTTTATATCCCCTTAGAATGTGTGTTAGTTAACTTTATTATGATCAAAAAACACAATATTTTCTATTTTAAAACAGAGTATAATTTTTACCGTCCGTGCCAGTTGCTAAAAAAACAAAATTTCAGTTGAAAATAATTTTTGAAAGCGGGTTATTTGCTGAATTAACAGACTTGTATTTTTAGGGCAGTAAAACATGTATATAATTTTTTTGTATTGGTGCTGCCAGCTTAAATTTTTTAATAAAATGGAAGAAACGAAATGGAAATAGACACGTTCTATATTCCAACACAATGGGCACATTTTATAATAATAATAGAGTGAATCAAAATAAATATATCGGTAAAAATAGGAATTAACAAACCAGAAAACTTACAAATAATCACAAATAATCAAGTTAAAATAATGTAAATGCATTTAATAAAATGAAACAATTCTAAATTATTTTACAATTTCACATGAAATTAAGTAAATTTTTAGTTGTACAAATTAAACAATTTAATTTATAATTATAAAAATAAAAAATTCTTAATTAGTAATTTTGAAACCCTTTACAAGAAAAACAATATTATACAATTTTACAATTTTAATTCACTTCATACTTAACCGTTTAGGGCTACCACTGAAAAACTTGAAAGTTTGATTTATTATTTAAAAAAGGAAAAAACGAGCGGTGCATAGATTTTGCTGGAGAAGTTGGGTTTTTTTTATTTTATCAGGAGTACATTACGGCATTCGATATCGGTCGAAATTATAATATAATTTAAATTAATATGGAAATGTTTATCAACATAACCTGAATACATTTTAAATAAATATAAATATAAAAGTTGCTTTTTTGAAGCAACAAAAAAATACGTTGTTGTGTTTTGGTTTGTTGTAGTATCGACACCACCGTGTACATAAATTCGCCTTGAGTTATTCTTTAATGTTCTTCCTCACAAGCCTGCTTCGTGGGAAGAGAATGCCGTGATCCTTTAAATAGAGGCGAATTCATTTTGCAGGTGGCGTTGAAAGTACAGCTGTGCTACTTTTTTTCTTTATTAGAGAGAGGAATGTCAAAAGTTGCTCGTGTTTTTGACCATGGCCCAATTAGTAGGTCTGCTCGAAACGCATGCTGAATTTTTGTAGAGTTGTATTTTTACCATGCAATTGTTTTTGTAGCAATTGTTTTTGACATCTTGTCCATTTATTACACAAACAAAATGCGTGTTGGTTTTTCTATTGTTGCATTGTTGTAGTTTCGCGCAGACCTACTAATTGGGCCATGGTTTTTGACATATCGACCAACGAAAGCAACAAATAAAATACAATGTTGTGTTTTTGGTTTTATAGTTGTTGTAGTAGTGCCACCACCGTTTACATGAATTCGCCTTGATCTAAATATTAAATTTATTTTATATAAAATTTGTTAAGTCATGGTCCATACCTGCAATTTTTGTTGCAGCTGTTCCTGGTTTGATTGGTTAGTTGAGTACCCCTCGCAAATTTTCTCATCTCTCTCACCTATAAACCATGTCTGGACCATGTCTAAGTATTCGTTCACTTAACTTCTTTAGTCTTACTTGGTGGCAACACGACCAATATAAATTTCTGTACATCTGGAAAAGGGAGAGACCTAAATATTCCAAATTTTGTACAATCTTGGTTATCAATACACAACATCTGACAAAATTTGGGCGGAATTGGATAAGTGGGCGTGGCATAAAATAGATTTATTTATATCTAGAGAAAGATAAGAGAAAAGTTGGCAAAATGTGGTACACATAGCTGGGTTATCAATACACAACACTTTTAAAGAACTGCACGGGATTGGAGAAGTGGGCGTGGCACCTCTCATACAACGACATTACAAATTTTTGTATATCTGGAGAACGGTAAGAGCCAATGTTTCAAAACTAGTTAAAAACATGTAAGTTATCAATACACAGCATCCCACAAAGTGTGGCTGGGATTTGAAAATTGAGTTAGTCTGAAATTGAGAAATGTCAAATGAAATTCAGAAAAAAACTTGATGTTTAGGTGTGGTTCACATTCAACATCGGCCCACCCGTTATATATGTATATATATAAACCCCATTTTTAAATTTCAATCATATTTTTGTTTAAGCTTATTTTAGTATTTCAATATTTAAAAGCAAATTTAAATTCTTCTAGTAATATGCTTATTGGGTTATAATTTTGATATTTTTACATTCATTCTTAATAACATACAATATATGTATGTATGTTCATATAATTTTTTATATAATCGATCAATTTTAAACATATCGTCAATATTTGTGAATAAAATGGACCAAGTAAATAAATATACAATTAAACATTCCCTGGATTTCAGAATGAGTACGGTAAAAGAAAAATTAAAAAAACCCAAAAACAATCGTAAATCCAGAATTTCGGTAATGTCAGTTTTTTTACAATTATTTAATTTTAAAAAATGTTCATGTAATTTTTTATAAGTATGTACATATGTTTGTTTATTGTTGCTTAGATAATGCTTTGTTTTCTTAGACTGGTACAGCGGAACAAGAAAGAACAACTTTACCACAACGAGTCTACCTATATTTACATCCCGCATCAATAACATATCCATTAGACGATGTACCCTCGGGAAGAACGGAAATCGAAGTAGAACATCAATATAATACCATTACCACATTAAGTGATCATTTCATGCCTCGCAATGTTATACAAGTAGATCAATTCGATTTTATCAAACCTACATTTAGCATCACTATCGAACAAGACAGTTTAGAGGACATAACAATGTTGAGCAATTCTCCAGTTATGCTCACCTTATACGTTCATACAACAAGAAAATCAATTAGTGGCGTAGATGTATATAAGAGTATAACAGATAAAGACTTATCAGATGACATTCGATTGCCAGTGGCTCAGGGTTATATTGATGTGATAGAATATTTTGATAAAAAACGCAATCATAGTACCAATACTGTTTATTTGTATCCTCTGAAAAATTTTGGTCAATCCTTGACTTGTAAAACAGAGTGGGAAATATATTCTTTACATCCTATTTTAAAAAATACTGTATTTTCGAATGTTCTCTTCATTACTATGGGTTCACTTTATAATATAAACGAAGACCTAATGAATGATTTTCAAAATTTAGGGGTAAATTTATCTTTTATATCAAAAGTCCCCGATGAAAATAATGAATATGATAAAATTTTTATTTGCAATTTTAAAACATTTACCAAAAGTATTATATCTCAACAAAACCTAACTAAATCATGGGAATCTCTTAAGAGTAATGAATTTGACAATATTAATAGTATGGGTATAGCTTCAGAAGCTAAGTTTAATATAAATCAACTATTTTCAAATCATTTAACTACGGAAAATGTGAATTTTAATTTTAGTAGCATAAATTTGAACGAAGATTTTGCACTAATTTGTAATTCTATGCATCGTTATGTGCTAACTGATACAATGCAAAAGATATTAGAGAATGTTGTAACGCAAAATTTATATAAAATTATAGTGGAAATATATTCAGAACAGGATAAGAGCAAAATTTTACTGCAGGGTTATATTGACTTATCTATATTTGTGTATCCCGAAGGTTAGTTAATAAATATAAAAATTATTAAATGTTTTTTTTTTAACACAAATTACCTTAAAACTATCATTTAAGTAAATAACTGTTCTTTTGGCATTGAATTAAGACCACCCGATTATAAAAACAGTTCTCAGGCTCCTGCTAACGCTAACCCGAAGATTGAAAAAAACAAAAGTAAACGCAAAAATTCATACAATTCTCAAGAACAACAAATAAAAGAAGAAAAAATACCATTTGCCATAATACAAATATGTCTAAATACACCTATAACAAATCCGCTCCAAGATATAAATGAAATTTCCGACCAAAATAACAATAAATATGATCAGTGTGCTTCTCAAATAACCAAGACCCTAAAAATTAGTTTGCACAACAAAAGTGCACAAAATTATAAATCTTTTGATGATTTAATAATTGAAATATTGGATTATATAATACGAAATAATATTAAAACAATGAGTGACGATAAAGAATTCTTTTGCAATCAAATAGGCAATTTAACTAACAAGATTATAAAACTAGTGGCCTCCGATTTTAACATAAAAATACCAACAAAATCAAATATTGAATTTACGGTAATGGTTTTTGTGTTTTTAAATTATTAACATTATTGAGTGTCTTGTATTCCACCCTTATATTTATTAATTAGGCTTTAAACTTTAGGGTTTTTTTTATTGTATAAAAATAATTATTTTAACAAATAGAATCTGGGAATTATTTGTTTTTCATAAGTTACTTTATTATATTCAACATTTCTTATTTTTCGAACTTATTTTATGAGCTTAATTTCAGCTATGTATGTTATAAAGCTTTTTGTAATAGTTCTATTTCTTAAATTTTTAGGAATGCCTTTATACACTACTATTATCTTGTATCTTCCTGTTACATTTTACCTTACAGAAAAATTTACAATTATTAGACACCAGTAGAATGTAATGCATTACAAAAAGCTTTATAAAATACATAACTGAAATTTAACTAATAGAATAAATTCGAAAAAAAAATTTGAAAATAATTATTTTATTTAAACCAATATTTCGTCACGCCTTTGTGTGACTTATTAAGGGTTGATAACGTAAATAACAATTTAAAACATTTTCTTAAATAATTATGTAAAAATACAATAATAAAGTCATATGGGCATTTCCTGTGTCACTAACGTACGTTCGTACGCTTTTGATGTACAAGTAATATAGAAAACAAAACTTTTCCTATAGCATTTTGTTAGCTCTATGTTTAGTGCAAAAGATGGATTTTATCGAGTTTAAGTTTTCATAATGATAGTTATAAACATGTGGTCGCGAACCTACGCAAAATAGAAGTAAAGTGACAGTAGTGAAATGTAAAAATCTGCAAAATGGAACGGAATATTCAAAAGTGATTAATTTATTTCAAAAGTGTATTAATGTGGGTCTCTAACCTATATTTTCACAATAAAATATCTCTATTGGTTTTTGTTTAATTGGCTTAAGAACCGGAGCGTACGGGACGCGAACGTACGGGTCGTGAACGTACGATTTTTCTATATGTTTTCTATATGGAAAAAAACCAGCCAATTGTAGGGGAATGTAAGAAAGAAAAGATTGACGGTTTATTGTTGTGACTTTGTTGAAGCTTTGATATTGTTACATTTAAGACCTGAGTGTTTTAAAATTCTTATTCACTTTATGGTCTTACTTGTATAATATTTTTAGCTTTTCTAAAGTATTTGGAAAAAGTTTCCTGACGAGCTGGCCTAAGCAACCAGCCAAATGCGCATAGGAACTAGCTTTCCCACAACAATAAATTTCAGTATTTTCATTCAAAAATTGGGATTATTAGCACATCATTAATAAATGAATTAATTAATAAAATATTTCATTCCCGAAAATAATTTTTGATAATAAATTTGCATGTGCCCGGCAAATAAAAAACTGAAATGGCAAGCTGCTTTATTTAAGCAACTTGTTTTTTTAATTTTGTTTTTTTCTTTCTATCCTCTTACAACTACAATTCGTGTTGGAAAAAAACCAGCCAATTGTAGGGGAATGTAAGAAAGAAAAGATTGACGGTTTATTGTTGTGACTTTGTTGAAGCTTTGATATTGTTACATTTAAGACCTGAGTGTTTTAAAATTCTTATTCACTTTATGGTCTTACTTGTATAATATTTTTAGCTTTTCTAAAGTATTTGGAAAAAGTTTCCTGGCGAGCTGGCCTAAGCAACCAGCGAAATGCGCATAGGAACTAGCTTTCCCACAACAATAAATTTCAGTATTTTCATTCAAAAATTGGGATTATTAGCACATCATTAATAAATGAATTAATTAATAAAATATTTCATTCCCGAAAATAATTTTTGATCGAACTTTTTTGTTCTTACACTTTTCTCTTCTTAATTGATTGAAATAAAGAGATTTTGAAGAAAGGGTGCAAACATAACATATTTTTTGCATGTAAAATAATTAAATATAAAAATGTCTTTAGAAGTAGCTTAAAAATAAAATATAAAACTGTCAAGTTTCCAGCCCAATTTCCTCAAGTATAACCGCTGAGATATGCTATGAACCATTCTATTATAAAAACATACCCCTTTTTATAATTATAAGCAATAAAACACGATGATTATCAACATTTTATATATCCATCCTGGTTGACCAATTGGAGGAAATGCCCATATACATTAGGTGCGATCCTTTATTTGTTGGGTAAAGTTCGGTAAAAATGAGAGTTAATAAAAATTTCTCTCACTAATAGACAAAAACGTACAAAAAAAAAACAGGAACAATAAAAAACAAATTTCTACCCCAAAAGAATTCGTTAGTATGAAAAATGTTCAAATAAATACCTAAATGACACATTAGCATGTATGAAAGTAAAATTCAATTATGTTCTTACATGTTGAATTCTTTTGTTTATTTTGTTAATATTTTTTATTTTAATTCTTTTGTATACTTGTTTGTAGTTTTTTATTGGTTATTTTTTGACACAGCATTGTTAAACAGACAACAATATTCCCAATCAGCCCAAAGAAAAGGTACGAGCTACTCCGTGTAAGAAGAAAAATAAGATTTTTCTCTTCAAAGCTCACTTTACAAAACTTTGAGTACGGGAACAGTTCTCGATAGGATTGGGATCCTGCGGGCTCCCAACGTTGAGTACTGAACCACACCTTGCATTAAAATTGCATACTTGCTTTGCTTAAATATTTTTTGGTATAAAAAAAACGTTTTTCCGATTAAACACGAATATCAAATTAATTATTAAAAGGCAAGGAACCAACAAAATCCATAATGATGACCTTGAATTTCTAAAGAATATAAAATTTATTTTTTAATATACTCCCAATTTTATTTTAAAAAAGCTTAAATTTGTTGGTTAAGCCTCCGGAATTGAATTTTTAAAGAATTTCAAATTTATTTTTGAGATATTCCCCCAACTTTATTTAAAAAAAGTTTTTATTTGTTGGTTAAGCCTCCGGAATACGTTGCATCTTCCTTAACCTTATGGTATTTTTGGCTCTCAAAAGAGTTGCTCGTTACTATCATAAGTTACTATAAGAGGAAGTCTATCTATCACTGTCTTGTAGGACCACACGTATTTTTCCATCCCGTTGCATTATAAATTTTTCATAAAAAACTGTATAAAAATGGACATTTTGTATGGGAGCGCTCTTAAAAAAAGTGGTTATAGTGGGGAGGTATGTGAGGTTCTTATTTGTAAAATTTCATAAACTTTTCAGGAAGTAGAGATTGAAAAACATGTTAGGGACAAAAATATTAATGTTGGTCGGTCCCAAATTTTACCCTTCTAGGGATAACTCCGCGGCAGTTATGGGATATTATGTAAATTTTTTACCTTTTCCATAAACTTTAAATTATATAAGCGGCCATTTGCCGCCACTCCACCTCCCATATTTTTTTGCCTCATCATGCTCTTTTTTACAGACCTCACAGAAGCATTTCGAAATCGTAAAGTCGCTCATTATGTCATGTCTAACAGACAGGCGAATTGAACTTTAGCTTTAATTTTATACAAGCCACTTTTTGGTTTAAATGGGAATTTGAAAATAATTATTTTTTTGGACTATGTAAAACACACGTTTTGAAATTACTTACTTATTTATTTAATAATATTGTAATCAATATTTTCAATTTATTCGTTTACTAGAATCTTATAACAACTGTTTATCATGATTTGACTTCACGAATTTACGACAACTTGAATAAATGTTGTCTCAATGGCGTTGCAAATTGTATTTTATCAAAAACGGAAGTGCAAAATTTTATTATGGCAAACATGAGCATGGCAAAATGCTTGTACGAGGTTGGAAACTCAGAAATGGCTAATTTTATTATGAACAAATTACGAGCACAATATCCAAATAATGCAATGCTAAATTTTTACATCTTTTTATATGATATTGAGAGACAACATTTTGAATTAGTTAAAGAATATTTTGAAAAACCTTTGGATGATAAGGATATGGAGGCCGAATTATTTGTGTAAGTAAGAAAATAACATAAATGCAATACTTTAATTCCTTAATGATTTTTTTTTTATATGCAGAGATCTAATACGTATTTACGTAAACTTTAAGATGCAATTACAAGATCCTAAAATATATCATATGGCAGAACAGAATCTTATTGAAGTCCTAACCTTTTATAGCATAAATCATAGTCCAAAATCTCTAACTGGCTGGATATTGTTATATTGTTTATATAAAAAATATAATTACCAACCGGCCATGTCATATTGTCGTTGGAAATATGAAAATTTTAATCACTGCTTATACGTTAAACTAGAATTTATACCAAAAAGTCGTTGGGAAATTTATATGCCCTATAAGATCAATTCAAAATCGATAAAAGGTCAAACCTTTATTAAAGTCTGTGATGAATTGCTACGTTTGGGTTTATATAATTTTGCCGAATTGGTTTTTAAAGAAATAGCTGAAGAATGTATAGAAATAGAGAAATATTTTTTCTCAAAAACTTTCCAAATCTTGGAAAATAAGTTTCAGATTGATACCTTCAATATGAAAATATTATCTGTGGAAAAACTTAGGAATCCCCTGCAATTGGTAAATGATATACAGTAAATTTTTTTATATTACTTGTAATAAGCAATAAAATTTTTTTTTAGCGTGCTACTTTATCTCTAGTGAATGGAAATTTGGAATATTTTCGTAAAGCAAATAATCCCAATTCGATTAAAAACTATCAAGATATAGCGGAGCTGACAGAATTAGACGATTATAATTTATATCAATTAGGTTTACTGCGTTTTGCCTACAAAATGTTGCAGGAGGAAAAATATAATGAAGCTGGTCGAGTTTTTCTACATCTCCTTAGAGATAAAAAGAATTGTGTAGTAGCGGCAGCTGAAAGAGGAAAAGCTTGTTATTATGTAAGAAAAATATGAAAATACATATTTACATACATATATTGAATTTGCATACATTATTTTTTATAGTTGGGTCAATTAGACGAGGCGGAAAATTTTTTTGCCTTAAGTACAGAGTGCGATATGTGTATGCCAAATTCTTGGGCATATTTGGCCTTAATTAATATTAAAAAAGGCAATAATTATAAAGCCCTAGAATGTTGGAAGTACTATAGATTAAATAACAATTTTAAAATAGAAGAGGACATTGTTAAAGAATTAAATAAAATTGATTATAAGGATGTTTTTCTTTTTGTGGATCTTCCTAATAAACAATCAATTTAAAATAAATTGGCGTTAAAAATCATTGATGTTTGAAATAAAAATCTATGTATTTATATATGCATATAAAACACAAGCATTGTTTCTACTTATTGACGCTATAGACATTGAAACCAGATTGTTTTAGGATATACATATATTTTTTTAAGCTAGGGCCACGGGGTCCTAGTCTTCTGCCTCTCCAAAACAATCTAACTGATTTTAATGATATTAAAAACATAAATAGATGGCTGACTATTTATATCGATAATTTTTTTAAAAATATGACCTCGACGGAAGTAAGGGGGAAAGTTATGCTTCTCCGAAACAATCTAACCGATTTTAATGAAATTTTAAACAAAGATAGATGATTAAGAAAAACACATAATCTATGAATATATGCGAACAAGATAAGGGCGGGAACGTATTACCACACACCGGGTATTCGCTAGTTAATTATATTACTAAAACATAAAATAAAAAAGTAATTGCTAAAACAAAATCTCTTTCTACCGATGCACTTTCCATGTGCTGAAAATATGAAGATTTCTTTTTCAAGGTCTGAAAATAAGCTATATGTTTGAAACTTATTTTACCTGTTTTACAAAAGTTTTTCAATAATGTTGTAATGGATATCTGCCTAATTCCAGTGAAAAGTCATTTATTTATCTCTAGTTAATGAAAACTTGGAATATCCTCGTGTAGCTAATGGTTATAGTTAAAACTATCAAGATATAGTGAAAATAACAGAATACGACTATTATTTGCATCAATGCGGCGCTTAGCCTACAAAATGTTGCAGAATGACATGCAAAGTTTCAAAAGCAGTATGACCGGCACTTTAAAAAGCAGACTCTGTACTACTCATAAGCCCAAACAGGGAAAACGTACGAATCCCCTAGAAAGATAATCATATAAAGACCTACGTTAAAGATAAACATACGTAAAACTAACGAATTATATTAACCTGCTATATAGTTGTATTATTTGATTAATTAAGAACAAACTAATGTGGATTATATTTTTACATATATGTACATACTTATATATAAATAAAAAAGCCGAAATCTTAAATATGTTTATATGTACATCTATGAAATATCGGAAGTGCACAGCAACGTATTCCTGTTAATTAAAAAGAAATAGCAATATTTCGAAAGTGCATGCGTAAAATTTACGCAGATTATATTTCTAGGGTTAATAAAATTAAAAGAAAATACTAAATACTTTAATTTTTATACTCAAAAGTCAAATTTTTGATACTTAAAAGAAAAACTAAAATTCAAAATTACATCGCGTTTGCTGCGTGAACTTTTTTAACAAACGCAAAAAAGTAATACTTATATCATTTCTTAATATTTTTTCATGGTCTATACGGCTATGCGATGAAGAATTTGATATTTACAAAAAAGTCAAAAGTTATTAGCTCTACATATTACTAAAAAAAAAACATTTAATAAAATGTTTGAAATGATAATAATACTTGGTTAGAAGAATGAAATTTTCGTAATTATATTTTTTTCTGTATATTAGAAACATTATATTATACTAACCGAAAATTAAAAAAAAAAACGGTTTTAAAACTCTAAAAATCCTTATTTCATTCTATGTTTGTTCCCATACTAGTACTATATGTTTACATTACTTTAACATTTATCAAAGTGCCATCAAATACAACTGTGCACATTCAGCAAAATTATCTAACTGCGTCTTTTTTCATTTAAGCAGACATTTTGGTATTTCGTGATTGTGTGAAGAAAAAAATTAGTTTTGTGTGTTTTAAAAAGGAAGTAAAAAGAAATATCGGGTAGTCTAAATAAATATTTAATATAACATATTATCAAACGATAAAATCCACCTATTTATTAGTTTTAAATACAAACAAATACTTATTTACTTTTAAACATTACAAATACATATTGAAGGTTGTTGGTGCATTTGAAGTACATTTCTAGACAAAAAAGAAAAATGGTATCAAAGAAGAATTTCCAACAAAATGGCAGAGTCAATCAGCAGCAGAGACAAATGCCATACAAGAAACCACCCTTAAAACCACCGATGATGCAAAACTTTAATAATCCTATGTTTAATGTCAGTCAAATACCTGACAATCCCGGTTATTTAGATTTCAATTTACCCACACCACCGTCTACGACAAATAATGTGACAGGTAATAGACCGGCTAATAATAAGAATGCAAATGGCACTGCAAACAGTGGCAACGGTACAGGTACAACAGCAGTTCAAGGTAAAAAGAAGAATAAAAACAAACAGAGAAACAAACCACAGACTCAACAGATTAGCCAACAGAATGGAGGCAATTGGAAGAATAACCAACAGGGTGGTGGCCAAATAAATCAACGTTTTAATGGGGGTGGAAGTGGTGGTGGACGCAATTTCCAACCTATGGGTAACCGGAGGAGTAATCGTTTGATGGGACCTATGGTTGGGCCGCGTGGCATGAATCTTATGGGACCGCAAATACCACCACCTATGGGATTCCAA
This sequence comes from Pollenia amentaria, assembly GCA_943735925.1. Taxonomy (NCBI): domain Eukaryota; kingdom Metazoa; phylum Arthropoda; class Insecta; order Diptera; family Polleniidae; genus Pollenia; species Pollenia amentaria. The sequence goes on along the minus strand of OX031008.1, from coordinate 16,940,925 downwards.
ACCCCCATGATACCGCCGATGCCACCAATGGCTCGTGGGGGTCCTCCACTACCGCCTCCCATGGGCGGTCCAGTACCACCGCCATTTATGCGCCGTGGCAATGGTCCGATGCCACCACCAATGCCCCCCATGCTACCGCCTCGCATGGCCCGTGGAATGCCACCTGTACCTTTTAATGCTCCCATTGCCGGTCCCGGTAAAATAAACAAAAAGGGCAAAGCAAACAAAAAAGTCACGAAGGGCAAAAGTACAATAAAAACTTTAAAGAATCTTATTAATCAGTATCCATTAGATAAGCCATGGGTAAATGATGAGATTCGTGGGGAGCATGAAAAAAAAGTTGATATTGAAAATCGTCTTAAAGGCAATAAAGATGATGAACTTTTTGCTCAATTTAAGGTTCAGCGCGATAAATTTGTATCGATGTATGAGGCTGCTCGTGAAGAACATTTAAAGAAAGAGGCTGCTGCTGTTAAAGCTAAGGTAATTTGATGTTTTTTTGGTTAATATTTTTTTCAATATACCTAGGTTTAAAAAAAATGTTGCACATTTTTGTAACATTGTTCAATCCTTTAACATTTTTCTAAAAATGAAAAAAAATATTTGATTGATAAAGGCAGATTTTTTAACTGTTAGATTTTTACGAAAAATTAAAAGGTCGACTTCCAATGTGCTAAAATTTAAAAAAGTTGTAAGAATTTGAAGCATATTATACCGTCTGTTTTTTTGAGATATGTACACATACATATATACATCCATATGCATATGGATAAAGAAGGTATTGACTGAAAGTTTTTTATTTTTCAATCTTTTAAAAAAATCGGCACGATGTAATAATATCGTACTATTTTGTGATATGCTCGTATGTAATATTAAACATAAGACAATGAGTGAAATCAGCTAAGTGAAAACAGTTATTTATTATATTACTAAACCCAATTCAATAATCTTTGAAACTAGTTTACCAACGCATCTTCAAACAAAATAAATGACATAGTATGGTGATAGGATATTGAAAAAAAAAATATAAATATTTATGTACCTATATAAAAATGGAAAAAAGTTTTGAAAACGCATAGTTTTCGAGTTATGGACCTCTAAAGTTTTCATACATATATGCGAATTTGCACTACATTTATGAACGTGCATTGCCAATATTGGTATCATTTGAAAGCTTTTTAAATTATTCTTAACACTTTAGATTGCAATACAGTTTTAAGAAAATTTTGCATCAAAATATGGAAGTGCACTAGGTAAGAAAATTTTGCATCAAAATAATATGGAAGTGTACTAGGTAAAAACTTATGTAGTTTATTCTAATAAAAGTGTAATAAATACTCTGGATAGCCGGTGCTCGGCACAAAAATTTATTCTCAGGCATAACAAACATCGGCTTCGCTAACTAAAGTTTCTCTGCATAACGGGCCTTCGTCCGGGCGCAACGATTTTCTCGTCTGGTATAACATACACTGGCTTCGCTCACTAAAACTTCTCTGCATAGTAATTATTATGCTTACTAAAAACTCTTGTAAACCCATCTCCGTTATTTAATGGGTTAAGGAATTTTAAATAAACATTGTATCCTGAAAGATATTTTCAGAAGTTGTCGAATTATACCAATATTTTATTTTTTCTCTTTATATTTTGAACTGAAAGTTTGTATCTTAACTTTTTGTAACAACTATGTAATAGATATTTATGTATATTTCGGCCTGAAAGTCTTTGTATTACTTTATTAATTAAATAAATAAATATTGGTCACATACTTTCAGAAATGTAGTGGAAAATCGTATATTTATATTAAACTTTTAGAGGTTCATAACCGAGACTTTATCGATTTAATATTTTCTTTTAATTTTTCAATTTTCTATCACTATGTTTTTTATTATTTTTAGTTTATTTTTTTTTTATTTGGGAGTACGTTGGTAAACTAGATTTAAGCCTGTTTTTTAAAATGTATTTTTAAATGCATTCTACAATGCAACCGTGTCCCAAATTAAACCAAAAAAGTTATTGATGCATATACAATAAGAAAATTGCATCGTTAAATTTACTTATATTCTGGAAAGTCTGTAATCTATTAACTCCCACGAATGGCCGTCTTATTGTCCGTGTAGATATTTTTGCATTTTGTTGCTGTCGAATTTCAGCTTGTATAACTCTATCTTCTGTTAGAGTGATCTTTGGTGGCCTAAGATTTCTGGCTGGGGTTTCAAACTCCTTCTCCTCTTATGCAAGTAAATTGCACCAAATAAGTCTGTTGAATTATATAAAAAAAATACTATTTGTTTTGAACAAGCATACTTTTGTGTATTAAACGATTTCTTTTTACCGATTTTAGAAACTTAAACGTATTAAAATTATTGTAAGTTATTCTATTGTTTATCAAGTTAGACTCACTTTGTCAATTATATATTAAAGTATAAGTTGAGAAATCCTAAAAAAGCTGCATGTTTCTAATTGCGGGGCCAGTCAAAAACAATTACTAAATTCCTACGATAATTGCATCTATCACTCGTCCAAAGATTGTCAACCCAGCAACAGCTGTATCAATCCAAAAGTTTTTTTTCAAGAAAGAAATTTTGATGACAGAGAGTCTGTTACAACAACTTGGAAAATAATTTAAAATTATATCTTCAAAGAAACTAAACTTCACATAGTTTGCATAAACAACAATGTAAATTGTCTACTCCTTGAACTACGGTTCTTATAAGTAACAGTAAAGGTTTTCTTAGAAATTACACTGCAATAGTTTTTTCTGAAAACATCATTTCTAATAATATGCACCACTGTATAAAAATACAACAATTATTAAAGTAAGAAGTAACTTTATTTACTAAAACATTTGAAAACTTAATCCAAACTACTTTGTACTGATTTATTCGACGTTCACTATAGCAGAGTTCGTGCGTATGACGAATTTCGGCCGACGCCATGATTGTGTGTATTTTCGTATACACAAAGCATCAGTTCATTATTGGGTTGGGGCATATGCTAAAAATTTGCAGTGGAGAAAAGCGACAATGAAGGTTTACATGAAGTTTTCTGAAAATATACCCGATAGATTTTTTTTTTTGTATTTTCACCACTGCTTCCGGCATATGTTTTGAAAAAATTGCAAATTTTTGTGAACGTGCATAAACGAACTCAGATGTAATTCGTGTTTTATTGAAAGTGAAATTATAGATTTGTGCCGCATACACACTTTTCAAAATTTATTTCTAAAAAGTAGCTTTTTGATCTGCCTACGTGTACTTACTGCTGCGTATTGAGTTGTTGGCATTTTAATTTTCTTTTGCTTTTACTATTTTTTTTCGTACGGCAATGAAGCAAAGCAAGAGTAAAATTTATGTTTATATGTGGAATTTGCAGCATTCGCCAACAGTGTAAATAATACTTAATAAACTTTAAAATATATAGTTGATATGGAGCAATATAATGCTTAATCTGCTTTATTGTATAAGGCCGAATATCTCAGAAACCATAACAATTTCTTTAAATAGGTTTTGGATTGAGAAATGGTATATTCAAAATATATATAACCTATACCTTACTCAATTTTTATTTAAATGGTCGGTAGGTCCAACCAATAATGAGCTAAAGAAAGACTTTTTATTTTTGGCGACAAATATTCGCGGTGAAAAATTCGTCGTTCATCCCAGTTGTGTTTCTAGCATTAGGTCTTGATTTTTTATTTTAGTTGTGTATCGAAAATGGTTTAACCCGTTTAGCAAAACCATTCGTTTTTTTCAATAATCATTTCGTTTATATTTACAAACCCTTATTCATTGCTAATACAAACCATAAAATTACATGTTTAATATACATATATTATTATCTTTCTAGTTTTTTTAATGTGCTGTTTTTACAACACATTTGATTGAAAGTGTAGTAAAATTTTTTGGAAAAACATTCAAAAAAAGGAGTTCTTTTCATATAAATTTAACTACACTTTAAATCACTTGTGTTGTGAAAACAGCACAAAATAACACAAAAATAAGGCCCCTATTAAGGTTAACAACTCAATTCTAGTTCAGTTGAAATTTTTCAGTTATGTTTTATTAGTGAGGTTAACAAAAATATAAAAAATTTAAAACTCATAATTTTCAACTCAACTGAGTTGTTAGCCGTAATAGGGCATATGTAAAAATGAGTGAGTTTAATTTTTATTTTAATTTTTTTGAATAAAACTTTTTACAGGATGAAAAAGACAAACAAACAAATAATACAGCCAAAAAGGACGGCAAAAAAGATGCAAAATCAAATCAATCTAAAACAGTTTAAATGATTTATCTAACGTTTTAAAAACTTGAAAACTTTCTGAAAAAGTAATTTTTAGAAGTAGTAGAGCTTCAGTATCAAATAATAAGAAATTAAAAAAAAAAACAAAAGAAATTAAACAATACATAATCAACCACCCCACTAACATCTTTTTTTCTTAAATAGAGTCGAAGCATCAAATCAATATAAAAAACAAAGATTAAAGTATGCTTACACTTTTATTATAATAAAAATTAATGTGTCTCTGTCTATTTATAAATTAAAAAACAAAACTTAAATGTAACAACAACTCTAAACCAACCAATTAATTATTAAATAATTTTTTGCAAAACTAAAATGAAACTGCAATTGTTTCAAATACAGCACTTTGCTGTAAATAAGTTTAAAAATATAGATACAATGATAAAAATAAAACAAAAAATAATTTAAGTCCTAAATTTTTGATGAAGATAATGAGGATGATTGTTTACATACACATCTCTCTAAATAATAATTAATTAATTCATTTAAAAACTGAACAAGAACTAAATTAAATTCTAAAATTGTTAACCAATTTGAAAATGAATACTAATAACAAATAGTTTTTTTTACTATTTTTTTTGAAATATGTATTGTATACTACTCATTATTTGTAAAACATTGGTAATAACTACATATATTTTTCTTTTAGAAAACAAATGTTACAACTAAATTAGTAAGTAAAATTTAATGAAATAAAATTTTCTTTTGTCTATCGAATCACTTTACGGTTTTGAGTTTCTTTTACACAATTTTGTCCTGTCAAAACCGTTCATTTTTCGATTATTAATTTCAAAAGATAAACTCTAATGGGCCTATTATGGAAAGCAACCAAAGTTCAGTTGCTGAAAACAGGCAACGCCGCTGATGTTAAAATATAAAATATTAAATTTTTAAACATCAGCGGCTTTGCCTGATTTAGGCTGCTAGCAATAAAATCGTAATCGACCCATAAATTGCACTTGTCTAAGAAATTGAGGGGTGAGACTTGCAAAAGAATATCCTTCTGTTAACTATTTTTTTGCTTGTAACAAATAATGAAATGTCTTTTCAGTAAAATACATTTGATATAATGGTGGAAAAAAGCTCTGTTTAAAATTTGTATTGTTTGTCTTAATTTTCCAACACAATGAAGAAAAAGCAAGTTAAAATTATTCTATGCAAAATTATATCTTTATTTTTTTTTTGTCAAAACAATATTATGTCTTACTTATGCAATAATAATTTTGGCTTGTTCTTTTTTGCAACAATCTATCTAACCACCTATTTAATATTTGATTAAATTTTAGTATGTAATTAAACAAATATAAGATTAATTAAAAAATAAAAAAGTAATATGATCTCGTTTTCTTTTTTATTAGAGATTTATGTGTAAGTATGTATTATTAATATATATAAAATAGTAACGTACCTGACAGAATGATTCATCATGGCACAGCCTAAACGCCTGAAGCTAAAAAGTTTAAATTTGGTACGGAGGTTGATCTCTCGCCAAATCGATTCCTTAAGAAGGGACTTTAAGATATTCGAATGTTTATGGGATAAAAATGTCGAAATTCGCTAACCTCATATCCGTTTAACTAAAAGAGATACAAAAAAAATTTAATAATTATCGTTGTTCACTAAAAAATAAAAACCACATGTCGTCGGCTGATTATTTAATTGTCGTATGTGGATTCCGATAGTTTCGAGTAAATTGAGTTTAAACACATTTAATTTGAAAATTGCTTCAGCAAGTACCACAAACGACAAACTCAACACTCCATATCTCGAAAACCGTATGAGGTATCGAAAAACTGATTACGCAAAATAAAAGATAAGGTCGAAAAACCTAAGGAATCGATCTTAACTCAAAACCGCAAAAATCCACATACGACATTTAAATTATCAACCGACGATGTGTCTGGTACTATTTTTGAAATTCTGCTCCCGTTATAATATATGTCACTTCGTCTATATATTAAACCAATAAACATAGAAATCAAAATTACATTCATAACTTATCTAAAAAATAAAAATATAATTTGGTACTTTTCGAAATTCAAACGTTAAACGTTTTTTTTACAAAACATTTTTCTCCATTCATCTACATTACATACGTATTAATTTATGGGCTCCCATTACAGTATTGAAATTTTTGATCCTTCATTGGGGAGAAAAATATCAAAAAGGGAAATATTCGTTTACTTTTTCGTTCTACATACATATACTTTCTGAATTTTCTACAATACTGAACTCGGAAACAAAATTATAAGTGCTGGTTGAGTGAATGAGAAGCAATAAGATAAAAAATTTCTCCAAATTTTATTTTAAATATGTAAGTTTTAATTTATTGATTGTTAAGCATGTCTATTATAAGAATAAGTAGACTTCAACCATATTTTTGAGAAGTTATAAACAAAACCTCTTAAGCTCGATTCACCCATGCGTTTCGAGCAATATTTTTGTCCGGACAACATTTTTTTATATTGAGTTTGACGTCTTACTTTTGATAAAGAGAGAAATTATTTTGTTCGGCAAGTTTTTTCTTGAACTTGTTTAATTTTTATTTTAGTTTTAGAACCATGGTAGAATAAGTACAAGGTATTGTCATTAGAAACTTTGTTCTCAATTTTAAAACCCATATAACGTTAAACAAAAGAAAATAAGAAAAAAAATTAAAACATGCGTCAAAAATCAAATAAATTAATTTGACATTACATGGGTAAATAATGACACTCTCCCTAATGAAAATATGTACCTGGTATTAAATCAACGGAGATGTCACTTTTTTCAATTTGTACATAAAAGTTGAATTGAGCTGCCACAACATCATATAGCGTTTTTTCATTTATAACAATTGTGAATTTTTAATTGAACTGTTGGTTTGAATTGAAGTTTTTGATATTTTAATTGGGATTAAGTTCATCAAATTTAATTTTCATTAAATTATTTTTATTGAAGGAAGGAATTTACAACATTAAATGAATTAAATTGTTTTTGATAATTGTGTTCAGTAAAGAATTATCAAAAAAATTCTAATTAATTTCATGTTGTAAATTCCTTCCTTCAATAAAAATTATTTAATGAAAATTAAATTTGATGACCTTAAGTTTTCGCATTTATATTACAACTATTGTTTTTTGCTGAATAATTAAATAAGAAAATACATATGTATATTCAAAAATAAAAATGTAAATACTCCTCTTTTATCCATTTTCTTTAATATACTTTTAGAAAACAATTCAATATACATAAGTAGTTTGCTAGTTTTGCCGACATTTTTTATAATTGTTTACATCTGTAAACCACATGGTAGCTTCTTTTTTCCGGGCGAATTTTCCGAAATGGGTAAATCGTTCTGCAGAACATTCAGTAAAAAATGTTTCTCCGGAAAAAATATTGTTCGGAACGCATGGATGAATCCGCCTTTACTCAGGATTATATATTTCAAATGATTTTGTTTCAGCATTTTAGAAAAAAATAGTAATATGACTATATTAAATTGGAACAATTGGATTTCGCCGGAATGTTGTAGTTTTAATCATGAAAATAAAATTAACTACTTTTTAGTGACTTAACGGGCATTCCGTTCTTGGCCAAGCAACGATAATATTTCACCTAATGATTAATTTTTCACATGGTATTTTAGTAATGTATTATTGGCCGTCTCTTAAGAACTACTTGGAACGGAGTCAATTTCTAAATTCGTTTTTTAGTATATAGGAGAAGAACGACTAGAACAAAAAGAGAGAAAATAATTAAAAGTGCTATATTTGGCTGTGCTGAATCTTTAATATCTTCTTTATATGGACTAAATGGTAAATTATAGATTTACGAAATGTAGTATGATTTTTAGTTATATGAAACGAATTCATGCAAAATTTAATTATAGAAGCGTTTCGCCACCAAGTTTTTTTATTTTTTGTTGCAAAAATATAAATTTTTTGTGGAGATTGTTCCACATTGCGGTCCATAACCCTTTTCCTTATAAACCGAGTGCGCTGGTTTTCAACACAGATTACTAGTTGAACTGTCTCCATAAAAATAATTTAATGAAATTTAAATTCAATGAACTTTAGCCTGATTAAAATATCAAAATTTTGATTAAAAACAATTAACAGTTCAATAAAATAATCACAATACTAATTATTGTTAACAGCTAAGGCACAAGCTCTCTGTTTACATTTGTTCTTCAAGTTGTACTGAAAATAGGTCAACAAGAAAAAGAAAGACAAAAACATGAAAAACAGAACTACAGACTTGAACTTCAGAATTCTTGACAAAAAGTACGAAAAACAGAAGTAGGGAAGAACATGTAAATCAATTAACCCTTTGATGTCAGAATTAAAGTTGGCGTGGCTAAATAATTTTGAATACATTAGGTTATTGGTTGAGCCCTAAATATGAACTGATATCAATTTCAAGACTATCACTTCTGGTTTTACCGTTATGAGATGTTGCTTATAAGCAAAATAGCGCCATGGTGATACATTTTAAAACACAAAGATATTGATATTTTTTTTTTTTTTGATATATTTTATGTGTGGTATGAAGCAAAAGTTTTTGTTTGTGGGTTACAACAAAATTGTACGTTACATTTTGTTTTATTATTGCATAATCTACACCTTCATTGATCAAGACGCATGGATTTTGGAGGTTCTGATACGTGTGCTCGTTTTGTTGATAACGATGAACTTTTTGACGAAACGTTTGAAATATTTGATGGTGCTGGAGACGCTGGTGACGGTGATTCTGATCCCATGCTTGAAAGGGCTACCGATTGACGACCTCTTTTGCGTTGATTTACTGGCGTGATATCAGACGCGTGTGGAGCTCGTTTGCTATCATCAATTGGAAGTTAAGCAATGACATATGTTTCACTCTTCCGTCTTGATTTTTTAGGTCCCTTCTATACTACAACCAGATATTGACTACTGCTGTGCTGAGGCACCAGTACACAATACACATATACCACTTTCCCACGACAATCGGTTCTACGCACCGGAACGACTCGGAGTTCATAAAACACCCACCAAGGATTGTCAACTCAGCAGTACCTGTTCTTCAGGTCTCGCTGCTACAACAACAACAACAACGCATATAACATTTCATGGAACGGTGGTTGATTTTGTACAGCTCTAATAACATATCGGCTTGGTCTGCACCTTCCATATGCTTGTTATAACAACAAACAATAGAAGGTCTAGGTATATTCACGTTTTTTTTTTTTTTGCAACACCACCGTTTGCATTCTGAAACTGGATTTTAAACTATTTTTCATTACTACTATGGACAAATGATGCCTATAAGCAACATTCTGTTTATTAAATTCCTGACATAGAATAAAAAACTTCTTTTTAGTTTTGCAAACTTTATTTATGTGCTGTTTTCACAACACAAGTGATTGAACGTGTAGTAAACTTTATATGAAAAGCACTCCATTTTTTGAGCATTTTTCATATAAATTTTGCTACACGTTCAATTACTTGTGTTGTAAAAACAGCACATTAATTTTCTTACCTGTTATTTATAATAAAATTCACTTCTTATTAAAAAAAATATTGCGTATTTAGTTTTATTTGAATTTTTTTAAAACAATTATTTCCACTTTTTTCGCACGTCCACACCACTTCAACTAGCTTGCAAATGAACACTTGCTAAGCTTTTAAAAATACAACTTCGAATACAAACGCTCACACACATTAACTTCTGTTAAAAAAACCGTTAGTTAAAATAGATAATCATTCAAAACAAATTTTGATTTACCATGGTTAATATACCATTTGCTTTAAATATTGATGTTTGACTATTGATTGATGAGTGTTAAACTGCAAACCCCTTTGAGGAGATTGTGTGGATAATATCGAAACATGTCAGGGCAACCTGTCCGTGAAAACCTGGGTTTAGTTCCCAGTACAGTCAAGAATGAAAAATTATTAATTAATTTTAATTCATTTCATGTTGTAAAATTAATTTCTTCATAAAAATTATTTATAAAAAAAATTAAATTCAATGAACTTTAGGCCTGATTAAAATATCAAAGTTTTGGATTAAAACCATTAACAGTTCAATAAAATAACCACAATACTAACTATTGTTAACAGCTAAGGCGCAAGCTCTGTGTCTACATTTGTTCTTCAAGTTGTACTGAAAAAAGGCCAACAAGAAAAAGAAAGACAAAGCAGAAAAATGTACTTTGGACTTTCTTGGCAAAAACTACAAAAAACAGATCAATTAAAATAGATAATCATTCAAAACAAATTTCGATCTACCAATGTTAATATGTAATGCTTTAAATTGGCCATGAAGGCTTTTGTATTACTGATTGAATTAAATAAATAAAAATAAAAAAATAATATACCTTTTGGTTTAAAGATTGATGTTTGACAATTGACTGCCAACCATCATCGATGGCGGTGAGTGTTAAACAGCAAACCCCTCTGATTAGATTGTGTGGTTACAATTAAAACATGCCAGGGCAACCTGTCCGTCAATAATGAAAAATTATCAATTAATTTCATGTTGCAAAAAATTAAATTCAATGAATTTTAGCCTGATTAAAATATCAAAATTTGGGTTAATAACTTTTAATATAGTTTTATTTTTAAAATGGGCTTTATAGACACTGGATAAAATGGTCAAAGGGTGAGCGGTACATATATCGGACCATATAGTAATAGAAAAATTCTAAAGATTCCAATCTTGTTCACGATTATAAAATCTTGTTTATTTCTTTGGACCCAACAAAAACAATATAATTATATAGTTCTTTATCGAATTGTTATATTTTGTAAAAATTTCCAACATAAACATGGATAGAAATAAATTATTTGTACAACACGTTTAAAACTTAATTTACTTAGGTCCCAACATGTCTTGAGGTCTGACCCATTGGCTGAATTGGTCCTCAGTAAGGTAACCTAATTTAATTGCTTCTTCTTTCAAGGTGGTACCATTCTTATGGGCAGTCTTGGCGATTTTAGCGGACTTATCGTATCCAATATGGGGATTTAAGGCAGTTACCAACATAAGGGACTCATTCATAATTTTATTAATACGTTCGGTATTGGCTTGAATTCCTTGTACACAATTTGCAGTAAACGTACGGCTGCCATCAGCTAAAGTTTTTATAAATTTGTATAAGTATTATGTAAAATAAAAAAAAAAATGTAGTTACTTACACAATAAACGAATAGAGCGCAAAACATTAGAAACTACCAAAGGTTTAAAAACATTCAATTCAAAATGACCATTAGATCCACCAATAGTAACAGCAACTTGATTACCCATAACTTGAGCAGCAACCATGGTCATGGATTCACATTGTGTAGGATTTACTTTACCAGGCATAATGGAGCTACCAGGCTCATTTTCTGGCAACATAAGTTCACCCAAACCGCATCTAGGTCCAGAACCCAAGAAACGAATATCATTGGCGATTTTCATTAAACTAACAGCAATTGTATTCAAAACACCATGAACTTCTACCATGGCATCACGACCAGCCAAAGCTTCAAACTTGTTAGGGGCAGTTACAAATGGCAATCCAGTCAATTGAGCGATTTTAGAAGCACACTTTTCTGCAAAACCAATGCGGGTATTAAGACCAGTTCCTACAGCAGTACCACCCAAAGCCAATTCATAAACACGTGGCAAACAGGCATCAATACGATCCAGTGCATAAGACATTTGTTGTGTATAGCCACTGAATTCCTGGCCCAAAGTCAAGGGTACGGCATCCATAGTGTGTGTGCGACCAATCTTAATGATATTTTTAAATTCATCTGATTTTGCTTTTAAAGCATCGCGCAAAATCTTAATGCCTGGCTTAAGATTGTTATTTAATTCCAATGCAACAGAAATATGAATGGCAGTGGGGAAAGTGTCATTGGAACTTTGAGATTTGTTAACATGATCGTTAGGATGAACCGGATCTTTTGAGCCCAACTTACCACCTAACAATTCAATTGCACGATTGCTAATAACCTGCAATTAAATTTAAAGACAAGTGCAAAATTACAAATCTAATAATTATAACAAATACACAAGCGGGTTCACGACAACAACAAGATATTTTTGGGTGAATATTAAAAATTTTAATTTTCGTACAAATATGCTTTATTTGTTTTATCAACCCGATGTGTAGTTTATTGTGTATTTAAAGTTATAAAGGCGACAGTGTATTTCGATTCGTAAGATAACATTTTCGTATTTCAGTAATTTTAAATAAAAGTGCAAACAGATTTCTTCTAATGTTTTTGCTCGTCTTTAAAAATATTTTCAAGTTTTTTCAATATTTCAAACCAGTTGTACAATAAGAGTCTGGTAGTTCGTTCATCAATATCTAATAAATAAAACATGAACTTTCGAGTTAAAGATGTAAAAAGTGAACTATCCAAAGAATTAGAAAGCTTTACAAATTCTTTTATGTCTCTTAACTGTTCTCTTCATGACATGAACATTCATTTAATTGTGCTAATAAAACTAAAAATTGGTTCTAACTACGCCTTACGATTAGATTTTTGTAAAAAGCGTAGGTTAGGTTAGGTTAGGTTCCATTGGCAGCCGTGATCAAGCACAGCTCACGTGGGTCCATTGCTTAGTTCCCGTTGTGTTACCATATCACGCCGTCTCCCATGGGTCCTATGAAATCTGGCTGCTAGTATTCCCATGCAGCCAACCGGTCGATTCAATAAAGGAGTGGATCCTATTTACGTCAACATCAGAGAGACAAGTTTTGTCACCAAGGGTTCTTCGACCAAACATTTTGAGTCTTAAGTCTCCGAAAGCCGGGCAGTTACAGAGAAGATGTTCCGTTGACTCTTCCTCCTCCTCATCGCCGCAACTTCTGCACAAGTCGTTATAAGGGAGCCCCAGCCTCTGGGCGTGCCTCCCAATTGGCCAGTGGCCAGTTATAACCGCAGTTAGGTTTCTAAGATGATGTCTGGACAGCTGTAATGCCCGCCGTGTCCTTTTTTCATCTATGATGGGCCAGATTTTCCTGGTTTCCCCACAGGTGGTTTCATCGTGCCACCTCTGACTGGCGATAAGATGAAACTTATGCGCTATAAGTTGCTTACACCTTGGGAGTGAAGCACCTACATATGTGGAACCGTCCCGATTCAAGGTGGTACCTGCATGCGCCAACGAATCCGCCATGCAGTTCCCATGTATGTCCCCGTGTCCGGGGACCCAATTAAGGGTAACCAGTGAATGTCTCGCTATCTCCTCCAGAGACATCCGGCATTCTCGGACAATTCTCGATGTGATGAACACATTCTCCAGGGATCTTATGGCCGCCTTGCTATCGGTAATAATGTGAATATCCCTTCCAGATATTTCACCGTACCGGATGCGTTTCGCGGCTGTGTGGATGGCCATTATCTCGGCCTGGATTACACTGCAGTGGTCCGGCAGCCTTATAGGAATGCTCCAGTTTAGCTGCTCGGAGTATATGCCAGAACCGACACCATACAGTGTTTTAGACCCGTCCGTGAAGATTCGAATCGTATTCGCGGGGATTTGCAGGTCATCATAGTGGACCACGTTATCCACAATGCTTACCGTGAAGCCAGGATCAAAGATTGGCTCGGGTGTGACATAATCAACATCCATGTGCCAATTAATATCATTCAGAATGTTAGCATGTCCGATATTATAATCTCTCCATGCTCCGGTGGCCCTTAGTCTTACCGCCGCGTTCGCAGCTAACCTTTTCGCCAAAATGTCTGGTGGTAACCAGTTTAGAATCGTAAACAATGCCTTAGAGGGGGTTGTTCTAATGGCACCTGTTACAGCTATCGCCACCATTCTCATTGTACGTTCAAACCTGGATTGATGACTCTTCGCCTTGAGCGCCGGCCACCAAACAGCTGCCCCGTAGAAGAGAATGGGTTTAATGACACATTCGTATAGCCAGTATACATTCCTCGGGTTAATTCCCCAGTTTAGGCCAATGGCCCTTTTGCAGCAATATAATGCAGTAGCCGCTTTATTAGTCCTGGAGCTGGTGTTCATCCTCCAGTTCAGTTTACTGTCCAATATTAGCCCAAGATACTTGGCGCTGTCAGACAGTACCAGTGACACCCCTTTTATCCTCGGGGTATTAAATTTGGGAATTTTGTATCCCCTTGTGAAAAGTACCAGTTCTGTTTTGGAGGGATTTACATCCAGTCCACATCCCTGGCACCATTTTGTTAGGACGTCCAGTGCGGACTCCATTAGTTCAGACAAAAGTCTGCGATCTTTACCCATAGCCACAACTGCAACGTCATCCGCATATGCGACCGTTCTGCAGCACGTCCTTTCCATGGCTCTGAGTAGGGTATTTATATTCAGATTCCAAAGTAAAGGTGACAGTACACCACCTTGCGGGGTGCCCCTAGTCGCAACCTTTGAAATGTTCGAGGCGCCCAAGTTGGATTCGATACGCCTGAAGTGCAAGATACTGCTGACAAATTGAATGATCGCTGGGTCGATCTCCAAATGTCTCATAGCGTTAATAACCGATTCAGGTTTAACATTGTTGAAAGCGCCCTCAATATCCAGGAATGCCACTAAAGCAAATTCCTTGTAATGCAGGGATCTCTCTATGTGGCCCACCAATGAGTGAAGCGCAGTTTCAGTGGACCTTCCCTTCGTGTAGGCGTGCTGAGCCGGTGACAGGGAATTGGGTCCTAATGATGATCTAATGTGAATATCCAAAATCCTCTCCAGTGTTTTCAGTAGAAAGGAGGATAGACTAATTGGTCTAAAGTCTTTAGCCATAGTGTGAGATGTCTTCCCACTCTTGGGGATGAAGACGATCTTATATGATGTCCACGTTGCTGGGACATGTGAGAGACTCAGGCAGGCTCTAAATATTGCCAAGAGCCATGGCATCAATATTCCCAGGTTATTTTGTAGGTCCGCTGGGATAATGCCATCCGGGCCTGGAGATTTAAAGGGATGGAAGCTTTTGACCGCCCATTCCACACGATGACGAGTTATCGGAATATTAGAGATATCCCGAGCGCCACTAAAAGTTTCCTCCCTAGGCACATCATCAGTGCAACCAGGGAAGTGTGTATTCATCAGGACCTCAAGGGTGTCCCGACTGTTTGTGGTCCAGGATCCATCCATCTTCCGTATAAATGATGTAAAAAGCGTAAGAATGGTAAAACTGAAATTAGTGGCGCATTAAACAAAGTGTCACTTTCCAAGGCTACAAAATCGGAGGAAAAATGAGACAAGGTATACAATTCTTCGATGAACTAGGAAAAATCTCTCGCATTAAGCCAGAGAATATAAATGGGTTTGTCATGAGAATTGTCAAGCTCAGGGGCACTTATTGAAATTGAGGGCTCGTCTTATCTTTAATTCGTTGTTTTTTTTTAATTTTCTATTTTGTTTTCTCCGTTTCTCACTTTCTTTGATCTAAACTATCTTCTATATTGAACTTTTTTACATTTTCTTATCCGAATACTATCTTCCTAAAAGTCTATACACTGTATTGATTAAAAAAACTTAACGACCTTTTTTGTAATAGATTTGTAAACAGCGTCGTTTTTGTTGTTGTTTTTGCTAACCAAAATTTTTTTTCAAAACGCCTAACTTTTGCCACAAAAACGCCAACCATAAGGATGTTAATGTTACCTTGCAGCGTACTACAATATTTACTAACGAGTGGTCCATAACTGACCACAGTAGGTTCCCATTTAATTTTTAATGCAGCAAATCTCATAATTAATATGATAAAGTTGGACCCAAATGTCTTTAGCCGACTTTTCACTTATACATATCTCGAAGGTAATGCCATATTTATGGAAATGTTTAATTTCACTTTTGGTTTTGTCAGATGTTGTGCATTGATATTCAAGAATTTTCTACCAAATTTTAAACTGTAGCTGTTACTTTTCTCCAGATATACGGAAACCATATTGTATTTGTATGTGAGGTATCACGCCCACTTAACCAATAACATCCACTTTTGACCGATTTTGTGTATTGACTAAATTTGGACAATTTTTCTCCTACCGTTTTATAGATATAAATAAATCTATGTTGGGCGTGTCAACCACTTCTCCACTTCTCCAATTCCTTCCAATTTCCAGATGTCATGCATTGACATCGAACAACAAATTTGAAAACTTTTACTGCTACGTTTCTCCAGATATACAGAAATAAATTGTGTATCTGTTTGGGAGGTGCAACTCCCACTTCTGCAATCCCGCCCACATTTTGTGAGATGTTGTTTATTAATAATCAAGATGCTTATAGGTACCTTATTTGGAAACTTTGGCTCTTGCCGTTCTCTAGATATAGAGAAATCTATTTTCTGTTATTGAACAGAACTATAACTCAAAAATTATTTGAATGCTTCCTGTAAACTTGCTCTCTATAACGGGTCATTACAATATTTTCTTATTTGTGGTTTAATTTCACATTGATTACTGTAGATAAGTATTATATTAAATTTATTCACTCTTGTTTTTGTATATGATTTACTTTCTCCTTATCTCTTTGAGTGTTTCATATTTGAATATACTACAAGCAGACTTGTATTGTAGTATAGAGGGAAAAACCTAACTCAGCTTGAAAAAATAACCTGTATTATTAGGTTTAGTAGTATTTTATTTAACCCTCTCATTCACTTTTTGTATGTGTACAAGATTTCTAGCGATACTTTTTTGCAAAAAAAAAATATTACAAAAACATTTTGTAGTCCATTACTTCAGTTTTGCTCTCAACTTGCACATCAGTAAATGCTTTTTGTTTTTCATATTTAACTTATGAAAAAAAAAATAAAGCCCAAAGACGTTGCATGGAAGGGTTAAAAGTATTGTGTATTTTAAACAATTTTTATCACACACATAGTGCATGTATTAATATTAATTTTCTTTTTTGAAATATCAAAAGAGAGAAATGTTGTGTATTCTTTTTTACAAGAAAAAAAGAAACCAAAAAAAAGTACAAAGTGTAAAAAACAGAACATTTGCGTACTGTTTTACGTGTTGTGCATAAAACAGTACAATTTGAAAATATACTGCTAAAAACAGTACGTTATATCCAGGGCACTATGGCCTGGCTATGATGAAAGGAGAACTTACTCTCTACCATAGTTGGGGGTAGTGCACTAAATATTGATTTAAATCAGCAGTGCACTATCACTAAATAAAACTGCAAAAAAATAGTTTGCACTCTTTTTACCAGCTTCAGTTATGATTGCTATTTTTTTTTAATTACCACTAATAAAAATTTAGTGATATTGCAAATTTTTTCACTATCACCAAACGAAGATTGAATGCAAAAATCTGCACTCAATTCGAATAGCGCAAAATTTGTACTTGCAATCAAAAAGCTTCATATAAACAGACTCACTAAAATTTAAAAAATGTAATTTTGTATTTGCATGGTTTTTGAGTCTTTTTATGATAAGCATAAGAAAGGAAATTAAACAACATACGAATAATTTGTCAATAAATCATGAAAAAACAATTTTTTGCTTGTAAATTTAGTTGCAAAATTTTAAGTTGCACTCAAATGAGTGAAGATCAAAAAAGTTGCAATAAATTGATGAATGCTTTATCTTAAATCAAACTACATATTTGTTTTTTAAGTGCAACATTTTTTAACATCACTATCACTCATGTTTAGTGAGGCTGCTATTTTTAATTCATAACTCAACATCAAAAAAATGATTGCAATAATTTTGCACTATCACTAACTGTGAGTTGAAACTGCAAAATTAGTGCACTACCCCGATCTATGCTCTCTACTAAGGTTTAATAGGGACCAAATTAGAACAGTGGTATCAGTTGTAACTGGGCACTGGCCTGTGGGGACTCATGCTAGGAGAATGGGCCTGGTATTTAATGACTGCTGTCGAAGTTGTCATGATGAGGAAGAAGAGGAAATTTTGCTTCACTTCCTTTGCCAATCTCCTGGGATACGGAGAAAAATACCTGGGAGAACCGGTGTTTGCACGTTTGGATGATCTATCTAGGATAGAATTTAGGTCGCTTCTTCTCTTCATTAGGAAGACGAATTGGTTGGACTCTGCAGTGACGCCATCTGAGTAGCTGCTCTATAGGATGGGCATTGGCGCTGGGTATCACAAAGGGACCACTGAAGTTTCTACTTCCTTAGCATGTGTCAGAAATCATACAAAGGAAGAATTATAAATGTTTTTAGCTCGATCTACGGTAAGTAATAATAAATCAAATCAAAATTCATTCGCTTTCTAACGTTTAATGTTTGTGAGAGCTTGGTTTTAAATATTATTATTTAATATTGAACTTCTATGTTTGCTGGGAACTGTTCACCTAAATAAAGTAAATATGTACGTATGTATGTATTTATAAAATCATATGAGCAAGGCTTTCGACGCAAACTAAAATAAACCCTTAAAAAAATTAACAATAAAAAAGCTTTTATTATAGTTTTGCACAAATTTAAATAAATGACATCTTAAATCCAAAATGTTACCTTACGGTGCCTTTACACATGCAAGTAGTGGCATGCCACTGTTGTATACATATTATAACAAAAAATTTACACATGCCAGTTCATTTTCAAAATGTTTTCGAAGCCTCAACTTGAGAAAATAATTTTTACTGAGCTACCTAAATAAGAGCGGCAAGCGTTTTTTGTATGTCAAAACTTTTAATTTGCCTAAAGTTTATACGAAAAAAACCTTTAGAACGCGAATTCGACACCACCCGGCTGGAAAATCCTATTTGACAAATCGCTATGTCGGTTTGTCTTATTGAAAATGTATTTGAAATAAAATTTTCATGTTTCAGAAAACAAATTACATAGAGTTACCGAGTTCACCATATAGGCACATTTTTGGGGAAACGGTTTTTATTTATATATATTAAAGCATAGTATACAACTAGTATGCCGACTCTTTGACATGTACATAACTCAACTGTCAGTGGTACAAATTTTATGTTTGTATAAGTAAGATTTTTTTCAAATGTATTGGTGTATAAAACTATTTTCACCACTAAGCATAGTTGCATAAAATCGTATAGAATGTGGCAACAATTTTTTTCCAAAATAAAATTTTCTTAGTTCAATAAATTTATTGAACTGGTGAGAACGTTCTCTTTTTTTTATAACTCTCATCACACATATAGGTTCTGTGTGAATTCAACACACTTAAGAACAACAAAAACAAAACAAAATTTGAAATTTTTTAAATTAAAATTTTTCACAATATAACACTTCATGTTTAATTTTATGACTTAAACACATAATTAATAATTTTTTTCAATACATTTTGCTAATTTGCTTTTACAAAATGTTTTTATTTTTCACAAACTAAAAATTTTTAAATAAATTTTTTTGACACTAAATTTTTTCTGTTGTTAATATTATTAAAGCCAGCAGAGTAGCATTTTGTGGTATAAAAATAATATTTGAAATCATTAATTATTTATATATTATCCGATATTGCAGAATAAAAATTTAGCAAACATGGCTTTTAAAAGTTTATAAATGCAGCCAGCATTCAATAAATTGAAAATTTATTGAACTAAGAAAATTTTATTTTGGAAAAAAAAATTGTTGCCACATTCTATACGATTTTATGCAACTATGTTTAGTGGTGGAAATAGTTTTATACACCAATACATTTGAAAAAAATCTTACTAATACAAACATAAAAATGTACCACTGACAGTTGAGTTATGTACCTGTCAAAGAGTCGGCATACTAGTTGTATACTATGGTTTTCACTCTCTCTCATTTTTTTATATAAATACTCAATTGCAATGTTGCCACTGTTGAGATGAACGTTTATTAAGTATATAGTAAAAAAGATAAAGTACATATAAAAGAGAAAAAGGCGGGTTTTACATAGGTGTAATTATACGTAGTAATACATTATAAATTTAGTATGTTACTAAATCATTTCATTAGCTTAAAAGAGTAAATTCATTATATAAATATACAACTAACACCCCTTCTCAATATTATAAATATTGTATCTAAACAATTTATATGAATTTGAATTGACATTTGAAACAAATAAAGAATTAATTTAAATTACAAGCGTAAACCAATTAGACTTATAAATTTTGATATTTTGATTCTCTGTAAAGGCTTGGTTAAAATGTCAGCCAACATTGAGTCCGTAGGACAATAAGAATATACAATTTTATTTGATTTATATAAGTCACGAATAAAATAAAATTTCACATCTATGTGCTTGCTTCTAGGGGAAACTTTTTCATCTTGAAGCATCTTCAGACAGCTCTGGTTGTCCTCAAAGATTGTGGGATTTTGCACATTAACACCAAAGTCCTTCAGCAGTTGGATTATCCATAAAAGCTCTTGAGAAGCTTCTGTAAGCGCCACAAACTCGGCTTCAGTGGACGATAGTGTGACATTACTTTGCTTTCTACTCGCGTAGCTAATAACAGCATCGCCAAGTTTGAAGATGTAACCACTTGTGGATTTGCGGTCACATGTATCACCGGCCCAGTCAGCATCAGCAAAGCCCTTGAGTTCCAATCCGGCTTTCGATCCCACACATAACTTCAAGCTCTTAGTACCCTTTAGGTACTTGAAGATTCGTTTTACCTCAGTCCAGTCATTTTCATTGGGGTTATTTATTTTGCGAGATAGTATTGAGACAGCCGCAGCAATATCGGGTCGAGTGTTATTCGAGACGTATAAAAGCGATCCGATTGCCTTTCGGTATAAAACGTTGTCTGGCAGCAAATTTGTACATTTTAGCTTCAAATAACCGGGATCCATGGGTATGAATGAAATCTTCGATTCATAAAGATTAAATTCGTTTAATTTTCTGTCAATATATTGCTCCTGGGATAGATAAAATATACCATCATCTAGTATTACTTCAATTCCCAAATAAAGTTTCAAATCTCCTAATTCAGTAATTTCAAAACGAGATTTAAGTATACGTACAACGTCTTCGATTTGTTGATCCGACTTTGATGCTATTATAATGTCATCAACGTAAATTAAAATGTATGTCATTAGGGCACCATCATCTCTTACATACATACAAGGTTCGGCCTTTCCCCTTCTGAATCCCGAATCAATTAGAATCTGATTGATTCGTTGATTCCAGCAACGGGCCGACTGTTTTAGCCCATATAAACTGTTATTTAATTTACATACAAGACCCTCGTGTCCGGGTTCAACAAAGCCCTCGGGTTGTTTAATATAAATATCAGAGTCTAACTCACCATAAAGAAATGCCGTCTTAATATCGATATGACGTACTTTCATCTTGCCGCTACTTGCAATGGCCAATAAGCTGCGAAATGACGCTTGTTTTACAACTGGCGCAAATATTTCATCGTAACTTTCCCCATACTTTTGTGAAAAACCTTTTGCAACCAACCTCGCTTTGAACTTCTTTACGCCATCAACATTATGTTTTGTTTTAAAAATCCATTTGCAGCCAGTTATTTTTTTATTTTTAGGCAGTTCCATCAAGTCCCATGTTTTGTTCTTTTGCAGTGCCGTCATCTCTTCGTTCATTGCGTTTAACCAACTTTCACTGTTAGGTCCACACAACGCTTCATTATAACTTTTTGGGTCGTCAATAGTACAGACCTTATATCCGTACTTTTTGGGAGGTATACCCTTGTTTAATCTTGAAGAACTTCTAGGTGTATCATTTGAATTACCCTGTGTATCAGAATCGGATGACGAATCTTCTTCTGCTGTTGTAAAACCTTGAAAATCGTCTGAACTTATTCTATCAACATCTTCATGTAGTTGTTTCTGCGACTGCGATTCAGCGATGTTTGTGTTTACGTTT
This sequence comes from Pollenia amentaria, assembly GCA_943735925.1. Lineage (NCBI taxonomy): Eukaryota > Metazoa > Arthropoda > Insecta > Diptera > Polleniidae > Pollenia > Pollenia amentaria. The sequence continues at coordinate 16,918,862 of OX031008.1, read as the reverse complement.
GTGTCTAAGTTTGTGTTTGTGTTTAAGTTTGAAAAATAAATATTCGCTTTCTCATTACCCGAATTAGTGTTGTCTTTCAAAACATTAGGGGAAAGAAAATCTGCACATTCCAAAAACTTAACATCACGACTAATAATGACTTTATTAGAATCGCAAGTCAACAGTCGAAAAGCTTTCGATTCATCAGCATAGCCAACAAATAGACACTTTACAGCAACTTCATCCAATTTTCTGCGCTTTTGCTTGTTAACATGCGCATAAGCAATTGTACCAAAAATACGAACGTGGCTCAAATTCGGAGCCTTACCAAACCATAATTCAAATGGGGTCACATCTGTAGCAGACGACAATAAACGATTCTGTATATAGTTCGCACTATTTACAGCCTCAGCCCAAAACTTGATATTTATGTCTGAATCGTAGAGCATACACCTGGCCATCTCCATTAAGCTGCGATTCTTCCTCTCAGCAACACCATTCTGCTCAGGAGTATAAGCGCAAGTTAACTGGTGAATAATACCCTTGGATTTAAAATATTTGTTCATCCGGTTGTTAACAAATTCTCCACCTCGATCAGTTCTGAATTTCTTAACACGCTTGCCAAATTGGTTTTCGGTTTGTTCAACGAATTCTTGTATTTTATCGAATGCCAAGTCCTTCGATGCAATGAAGAAAACGGTACAAAAACGACTATAATCATCTATGAGTGTCAAAAAATAACGATTACCACCAGGGGTTTTATTTTGCATTGGGCCGCACAAGTCACAATGTATTAGGTCTAAAATTTCATTGGTTCTAGATTCTGACGATTTAGGAAACGGATTTCTTGTCAGCTTAGCTCTTAAGCACACTTCACAATTGAAATTACAGTTACAATTTTCAACGATCACCCCTGTTACCAAGTCCCTTGTTACACTAGACCTTATTGCATCAATGTTTCTGTGGCCAAAACGACGATGCCAAACGTGAACGCAATCACTTTTACAATGTGATAATTTATTTGCTCTCATACGGTGATTTAGTACAAACAAACCATTGTTTAACGATGCCTTTGCATAAATATGATTATTCCTCGAAATTGAACAACCATCTGGTGTGAAATTTACCTTGAATCCTGCACTGGTCAACTTACGGACAGACAGCAAACTTCCATCTAGTTGGGGTACATACAGTACATTTTTCACAAGAATGTTATTTTCCCCACAAATAAGTTTACAATCGCCAACACCACACGCCTTTAGCTCAGTACCATCCGCCAAATAAATAGTTTCTATTTGTTCCGTGTTTATGGTTATGAAATATTTCTCATCACAGCTCATATGACACGTTGCCGCTGAATCAATAAACCAATCGCTATTAGTTTTTGATTTCATTACACCAAAACAAACGTTAACGCCATCATCTTTTACAATGTTTGCACGATTGTCATTTGCTTTTTGTTGTTTATGTGGCCTCTTATTTGGGCAATTTTTCTTAAAATGGCCGGGCTTGCCACAAATAAAACATTTTGGCACAAACTTTCTTTTTTGTATTTTAAACGCCGCTTCTGGCTCTTGCTCACAACCGGACACCCGCTTAAATTCTTGAAGCAGTTTTTCTGTCACTAAATCAAGCGTTAGGTCAGCTTCAGACCGCATCTCCAAAGAAGTAATTACTGGGTTGTAAACCTCCGGCAGTGTGCCCAACAAAAATGCAACAGCTTTATGCTCCTCTACCACCTCGCCTAAGTCCCGTAAACGATCAACAATCACAAGGAACTCATTTATGTGGTTTTCCATCGTTTTACCACCATCCAACCGCATAGATGACATTTGCCTCAAAAGACTTACTTTGTTGGTTATGTTTGCCTTCTCATGATGTTTTTTCAAGGTGTCCCAGAACTGTTTTGCCGTTTTCAGCTGCTTAATTAGCACCTTTTGCGATTCCTCCACAGCCAAACCAATAACAGCTCTAGCCTTTCCATCATTTGCCAACCATTTCACATCCGGCGCCACCGGAGCAACACCAACAACAACATCCCACAACTCCCTTTCCAGCAACAGCAACTCCATATTAAATTTCCAAACATGGTAATTTGTGTTTGATAATTTGGGAAATTGTGCACACACTGTGTTCATTGTGTCTTTTTTTTATTTTAATAATTTCAATTAACTTTACTTAAAAAAAAATTTTGCGCGTAAAAATCTGGGCACATAACCTGTTGAGATGAACGTTTATTAAGTATATAGTAAAAAAGATAAAGTACATATAAAAGAGAAAAAGGCGGGTTTTACATAGGTGTAATTATACGTAGTAATACATTATAAATTTAGTATGTTACTAAATCATTTCATTAGCTTAAAAGAGTAAATTCATTATATAAATATACAACTAACAGCCACTTAGTAAATTGATGTAATTTTTTTCTTTTTTGTTACCTTTACAATAATATATGTAATTTTTTAAATTAAATTTAAATTTTTTTCCTAACAACTTTTTTATGTACTTCCAAGCAAAACACATTGCCGAAAATGTTTTTGAAAATAAAATGAAATTTTTTTGAAGTGTAAAAATTTACATTAAAAACAATTAATTTACATTGAAAACGAAGTCAAATTTGTATTATTTTTATAATTTTAATATTAATGTACTTCCTTATCTTGTTGCTTTTACTCTTCATGGTTATTTTTGTTTTTTTTTTTGTCCTAATGTTTTTCATTTCTTTCAACTGGCAATACTGACTTTAAAATAAATGTGTTTTTCCATGATTTTATTCGACATTTATTCAATGGTTGTTTTGTTTCAGAGTTGTTTGTATTCATATTCTCTTGCTTAAGTAAACAAAAACACCGCATCTTATTCGTCTCTTAAATTTCGTGTGTTTGTTGCTTTCATTTCGTAGTTATTCATTGTACTGAATACAAACGAAGCAAATACAAAATAATAATGAAAGTTTCATGAACATCATTAATATATATTAGCATTATTTTAACAATATTATTGCTCTTTAAATAACAAACTTGCTTTTTTTACTTCGCGTTTCAAAAAATTAATCATAATAATACATTTCACAGTTAAAGTTTTAATTACAATTTGACAATAATCCAGTAAATTTTAATTACATTTATAACAGGGTAACATTGTTTATCGTTTTGACATTTAGTGGCATGCAAGTGCCAAATTTCACTCGCATGCAAATTTTGCTGCCACTGGAGCTGTCATTGCGAAAAATGTGTTTCAACTTTTCTTTTTTTAAACAATTTTTTCACATATTAGGTGCGTTCGTTTACCCCAAAATTTGCACAAATTTGTGCAAGTTTTTACTGGATTTTACTGAAATGCGTTCGCTTACACAAACATTTGCAAAAGAGAGCATATACTGAGAGAGTAAAGTGACAGTTGTAAGCAAAGAGTCGGCAAATTTTTACTGAACAAATTTTTACCAGTAAAAACCAGTAGAAAACAAAAACATATGTTTAATTTAAGTAAACAAACAAAAGTAAGCAAACAAAAAGCATACAATTAGCAAGAAAAACCAAAACTATTTATTACATCCTAAACAATTTTACTTACCACAAACTACAAATGTTCCGGGAGAGCATGAAATATTAAGTTTTCTTTTTTTGGCATCCATGGTAAAATTTTTGTTAATTGTTCAATATTACTTATTTTTGTTTTTGTTTACATTAATATTTTAGAGATGTAAAGCTAATGAATATATGATTACTTCTTATTGCATATTATTGAGGGTACCAAATATCAAAAATCAAATATTGATGTAGTTTCGTATGTAATTCAACTAGAAACAAAATTAAAAGTCATGTACAAAATAAACAAGTCTTAAAACTTGCACAGAAGCTCATTTAATAAATAAATTTGCTACGAATTTATAATCATTACAATGCATTTAATCAAGTACAAAAAACATTAAGTACTGGGTAGTCTAAACAACACATATTTTACAACACCAAGCTTTTTAGCGATCAGCTGTTTGAATTAACCTCCAAGTTTTTGCAATTTTTCCGTTCGTTTACTTTTTTGTGCAAGAGCCATTTTTGAGAGTAACATTTTCATATTGCCAAAATTTACTCAACTACTGGATTTTACTGGAAAAGTAAACAAACGCACCTATTGTATGCCTTTTCTTTGCTACTTTTGTTTGTTTACCTTTTGAAACATGTTTTTTTGTTTTACTAAATTTTACTGCAAAAATTTCTGCAGTAAAAATTTGTAAGTACTCAGTCAAGAACTGTCACTTTACGCTCTTAATTTGTGTTCTCATTTACTGTATTTTGTGTACGCGAACGCAATTTAGTAAAATGCAGTAAAGTTCAGTAAAAAATAGTAAAAACTTTTGTGTTCTCGAACGCAGCTAATGCTAAGTTACGAACAATGCAGATAAGCAACTTTTATATTGATAACAATCTTATTAAAGTTTTTAATTTTTTAAATCCTAAATTATCTCAAACGAACGTAAATTTATTTGTTCAGTTAAAACTTACTATTGCTTGAACTTTCAGTTAACAATATGTTTTTGAAAGTTATAACTGATAGTTAATTGTAATTGAACTTAGTGCATTCGGTCGTTAACCTTTTTTGAAATAAAGAAATAGCTTACCTCATTAACATTCATGTTACTTTGAGTACCAGAGCCGGTTTGCCAAATAACCAAAGGGAAATGATCATCATAAAGCTTTCCTGAGATAACATCATCAGCAGCCTTTGAAATAGCTTCACTAATTTTGGGGTCCAAACCAAACTCTTTGTTAACTTCAGCTGCAGCCTTTTTTAAAATACCCATGGCTTGAACGACAGGCTTTGGCATACGCTCGGTGGGACCACCAATAGGGAAATTTATTTGAGAACGCATGGTTTGGGCGCCATAGTATTTATCGGCAGGTACCTTTAATTCACCAAATGTATCAGTCTCAATGCGATAGTCAGCACAAGCCTAAAATAATACAAAAAAATTATTTTTTTATAAATGTTAAAATAAAACAAATTTATCTCTGTATGTATGTATATAACCAAGCTAATTTTAATCGCTCATATCTCACACCATTTCTTTATGTTGTTTCGTTTAAAACTAATCAAATTTATTTTGCTTTAATAAAAGCGAGTTACTTCTGTTTTGCTCTTAAGTCACTTAAAACGAGAACACGTATGTACATAGATACATATTTTTTTGTTTGACTCGAAAGATAACATTGTTTTTTATTTTATTTTCCCATATTTTACTGAATATGTACATATGTAGTAGTTTTAGCGCCTCATCCACTCCGAGGATTTTTTTGTTTGAAATTGTTTTAAGAGCATAATTAAATAAAATGTTCTCATTAAAAACTGGTTGAATTGATTTAAAAATTTAAAGTGCTAAATTGTTTTTTAATTCGTGATTTTTTTTTATTGTTGTTGATAAAGCATTTAGCACTGGTGTAGTGTAAATTAAAACCAATTCCTATTAAAATAATTTAGTTTTTAACAATCCAACCGTAAAATTAAAGTTTATAACGTTTTTAGTTTTTAACAGTTTTTAACATTTAAAATAAAAATAACAATAGTCTATGTTCACACGATGCAAGTTTTCTTTCTGAAAGTCAGAGCTAATGGGTGAGAGGAGAGGAAAGAATAGCATGGCGTACAGACTGTCATGTTCATATGTTTGTACTTGGAAATTATCTTGTTTTTTAATTCGTTAAGACCATAGTAGAATAAAAGTACAAGGTATAGTCATTAGAAATTTTGTTCTCAATTTTAAACCCCATATAACGTCAAACAAAAGAAAATAAGGAACAAAAATTAAAACAAAAGACAAAAATCAAATAAAAATAATTTCACATTACATGGGTGAATAATAGGGTATTCAATTAATCGATGTTTTGTATTAATCGATTAATCGCAAGAATAATTATTTGAGGTTAAAATTTAATCAAATAATCGGTTAAAATAATTTTAATTTTGTCTAGTTTAGAAGAAAATAAGACCAAAATTTACATTTTTTAACATGAAATTTTTATTAAAAAATTTTAAACAATATCACAAATGTACTTCATTTATTACATGAAGGGGAAAACTTTTTAAAAATAAATAGCATCAAAATTTAAGACAATCTTCTAAAATATTTAAAAAAAAGAGTATGCAGCTTAAATGTTTATGTTCCAAACGATTTCAAGCTACATGCTTGATTTACAAAAGGTCCTTTCACTTATTGCTGACGTTGGAGAGAATAAAAGTAAAGCGGTGTAAAGCATATACATATAATTTTCTATTCTTTTTCTTGTATTTTCTAAAAACTATATTATTCCATTATACCAGATTCGTCTCAAAAAATAATCGTCTTCATCTGAATCATTACTCTAAGGAAATGTTCCTGAGTTAAGAAGCAATAAAAGGGTGTTTAAAACGTACCGGCTTGTTCTTTTTCGACCAATATGTTTACAACCAATCCGAAATTGGCTGTGCTTTAACTTTTTTATTTTTTTTTTTATTTTCCATATTACATATTTTCCTTGAATTTTTTTTTTTTGGCTTGTTCAAGAATGTTAAAAACAAAGAAATTATGCTAAAGTTATCATGTATACAATAGATTTTTATGAAAAAATTTTTAATGTGTAGCCACCAGAAAACATCAAAAATCACTTTTTTGCTTAATTTAATCATGCGCTTACATTTGAATCAATTCTAATTATACATCAAAATTCAACATTAAGTAAAATTAGCATCGCACAGAGGAGTATTTGACCCAAAAAGCTGGCCAAGAAGGTAAACACGAATTTTAAGAAATCTTAAAAACAAATATGCAGCTCGATTTTTTTTTTCAATATGTTTATTTAGTATTTTTTAGGGACTAAACAAATGAAGGTATTGCATTATTTTTTTCTGAAGGACTTGATGAAAGTCTATTTTAAATATTAAAAAAAGAATATTAAATATTAATGTTGAGGCAATTCATCTGAAAATAATGTTCTCTTATACACCATTATTTGCAAAAAAAAAAAAAAAAAAAAAAAAAAAACAAGCAAGAAAGTAGACCATATGATACCCTACACCACAGTATTTAAAAACAAATGTTAAAGAGTGTATGGCTATATGAATAGGGATCTATCTATGTTTTAAATTTCATTAAAATCTGTTAGATAGTTTCGGAGCGGAGAAATTGCCCCCTATTTCCCCTCAGGTTTTTGTGTTCGGTATTCGACGACACGCTTTGTTCTCATTTTCTTTGGTGACATTTGCTTTGCGTTTTGACAAAAAAAGCAACAATAGTAAGACAATAGAATGTTGGCGGCAATATGTTCGTCTGTGTGACCGAGAATGAAAAAACAAAAGAGAATTTCAGATGTTTTCCTTCCAAATGTTTCCCTGTCTTAATGGTCCAAGTTTAGACGCACAGAAAATGTTGTGTGCTACTTTAATCTATTACAAAAAAGACACAGTTGTTGACGACTACGACATCCGTAATAAGTCTGAATATAAATACTTAAGTAGTAAACAATTTAAGGTCCATCACAAAGCAAATACAAGCCGCTTTAAAAAGTTCTTTGGCAATAAAAATCAAAGATAGCGCAGATTTCCAGTAATGTAATGGCAAAATATGTAAAAAATTTTAAATTGGAAAGTTTAAATAAAAGAAATAGTTATGATTTGCGAAAAGAAAAAAAATAAAAAGATACGAAAGAAAAATGCGCCAACGCATTAAAGAGTACCAATCACTATATTTGCTACAACCCTGGAAATGGATTTTTTTTCTTCCTATGCTAATACAGCGAAGCTCTACACTTATCTGCAGGAAAGAAACCAGAGTCTCCAGCGGGAACCGAACCCGCAACCCCGGCGTTGATAGACAGCTTACTACCAACAAGCCTACCGAGGTGTAAAGTTTTGTAAAATGTTGTCAACACGTTACTCAATCTTTCTTTTCGCGCAATTAATGTACATATCGAGGGCCTATATTCAAAACCCTCTATCTTTGATTTTCACGAAAATGACTTTTTAATGGTAAAATGTTCAGTAAAACAACCCTCATCTATGGTGTGATTTTCATAACAAACATATTTTATTTTGCTGTTTTATTTGCATTTTGGTATTTTCTCTATCTTACACAATTAATTTTTCTGAATGCAAAACCCTCTATCTTTTCTAATAATTAATTTCCAAATATTTTTGGAATAACTTGTTCTTGCAATACATGTTCTTTTTTACTATTTTTTGCAAGCTGAACATAAATTTGACATTTTTAATGGTTTATCAAAATAGCGAAAGCCGATTCTGAACTGAATTACCATGAAAACATTTTACATGCTTGTTTTTGGAAAATATAATGTCCATGGCATAAAAATAAATGGTTAAAGTTGGAATTAGCTTAAAAAAGTGTCTTCTTTTAAAGTGTCATCTATGATATTATTGTCAAAACAATAAGTAATTTATAGGATATTTAAAATCGTATGTAATTAAAATATTATTATCGTGTGATAAACTTATATAATAGTAAGTTTAAAATTTAGTTTAATAATAAGATTTCATTTAAAAAATTTTGTAACAGTTAATGGTTAATTTTTTTTTTATTTTATGTTGTATTATTAGCCTTTATCTTAAATAAACCACGTTAAACACAGACTGATGGCATAAATAAAATCAAAATAATTTAGTTTAAATAAAATGCAAAACCCTCTATCTTTTCATTTTCATACATACATATTGAATATTTTTGAGAAGCAAAACCCTCTATCTCGCATAAAGTCCCCAATAATGCAACATTTTATGAACCAATTATCTGTGGGATTCAGTAGTTGATTTAAAAAATATTGTAGAATACCGAATTTTAATAACTCAAGTAATACGCGAAAAAAGCAGTTTTTTGGCTCTCCTGAAAAGTTGTGTTTTTTAAGATAGAGGATTTTGAATATAGGCCCTCGATATGTAATTTAAAATACTTTTGATTTTATATTGCACAATAATATTGCAGGCCTTAAAATTCCTCCAAAACGAAAAATTTATTGATAATTTTTCATTCTTAACTGAGGTTTATACATATTTTGATTTGTTTAAAAATGCTGTGTAAAACTTGATAAGGGTATGCTCTTGTGAAATAAATTTCCAATTGGGTGTTTCTTATATGGACTTATGAATGCTGACAGGTATTTGATTACAGATGAACACTTTTAATGCCGGTTACACCATGGTCAAAATAAATGCAAATGTAATATGTACCATAATGTGCCTATAAAGTGGCCTCAGTTCTACAAAATCATTCCCTCTGTAGTTTTGTTTGCTGATAGCTTTGGCTTTTCTAAAATTATTTATGAGAACGTTTGCTGATGATCTGGCCTAAGCAATCGGTGAAATGCGCATAGGAACAGCTTATCCTCCAACAATAAATTTCAGTATTTTTTATCAATTATTTAAAAAGGGAATTAAGCACAACAAACAAAATCTTTTAATAAATAATAGTATTCCCAAAAACAACTTTGGTAATAAATAAATAATGAGTTTAAATTAAAAAAACTATTTTTTATTTATGTTCCAAATTGCATTAAAATCCACATTTGAAAAACAGATAACAATAATTTTTGAAAACAAAGCGAAAATAAATCATTTCTCAATTTGAAAATAATTTCCCCTTTTTGTTGAGAATGCTGATTTTCAAATCATTACCAAACTTTTGTCGTTTAAGAAAAGCTTTGATTTCAAATCATTTTGAATTGAATTGAATGAAATCAAACATCCGTGTTTATTGGGTATATACTTACATATACCTGCATATAATATTGGACTACTTGATCCAATTTAGATAAAATGGTCCGAAGTATTGCAATCTTGGACCATGGCATTGTTAAAAAATGTTAGTAGTTAAGCTGCATATCTTCGTCTTTAAACATGTTTTCGTTTTAAACTTTTTCAAAACTAATCCTCTGGAGTATACCATGGAGAAGAACAACGTAATGTTAAATAGACCATGTTTTTTCAATTCATTTGGGATACCTTTGGACGAGTACTGGTCCTTATGGGCTATATTTTACATGCGTGTATAAACTAGTCGTATTATATGCAGGGATGTCTCAAACCTATCCATAGATCTTACATTCAATTTACTGCCTGGCCCACAATGTCAACAAGAACATTTCTTTCGCATATTTATGTTGAAAACAATAATAAAAAACTTAAATTTGTTTTTGTTTTCAATATAAATATGAGAAAGACATGTTCTTGTCGACATTGTGGGCCTGGCAGTTAATGTTTACAAAAAGTCGGCAGACAATTCATCATAACATAACCTTTTCTTCAAAAATTATGCTCTGCAAAATCAATACTGCACTTTCAAAAAATTTTTACAGTTCAATGAAATTATTATTTAGAATATTTTCTATTATAAAAAAAGTATTTTATATGCAATTTTCCACATTCAGCTTTTTGCCAAAAAGAAAAAAATTAACCAATTACATAATCCTTGTACCAAGAGAAATTAAACCTTTAATTCAAGACAACTTACCATAACAGATGTGTTAAACCAACGTATTTTGTTCAATTGTTGAACGCCACGCAGCGAAGAACGTTGAAAAATTTGGAATAACATATTGTGGCCTTTTTTAAACACTAATTATCTGATTTATTTGTTTTCTTCCTAATCGCCGCCGCAGTGGAACTATCTACTCAGCTGAAAAATTTGCAACCGATTTCTAGCAGAGATGGAAACGTCAGTACAATTAAGCATTTTTTTAACACACAAAATAATTGGTAATTTACAATTAGTACTATGTAACAATTATACATATACAATTCTTGTTGTTCTCAAACTGCTTGTGGCATTTATTTGAGCCTTAAATTTTAAAGGCGCCCATTACGATGCAACATTTGTAGAAACATGGGGAAGTCGCACTTAATGCTTTATCGTGTGCAGTAATATTTCTTGTTAAAATTCGTGCTACCTCGTTGGATTCTCAAATATCAATATTTTTAGAAAATTTAATTATCTAATAATATTGTATCGTCTGTGTGCACCATAGTGTGTTCAAATTTTAAGTGATGGTAAGTAAATAAGCATTTTTATCTACATATTTGAAATTTAAAGGCCATTTTGTTAGGAAAATGATTTTAAGACTTGACGAAAACTGTAATGACTTCCCAGCGTTTTGGCTAAACAAGACTTCTTTTTATTTTTTTGTGAAAAAAACTTAATAATTTCCAATTTAAAATATTATTTTACAGTTTTCAAATCAAAAAACTTAACATGAAAAATATTAACAGGATAGCTCAAAAATACATACGTATCACTAAAAGAGTACAACATTTTTACATCCCTGTATTTATTTTGATTGAAAACGTCATTATTTTTTTTATAAACATTCTGCATTTTACAACGTTTTCCAGCAACTTTAAGAGTTCTTTAATAAAATTAGTTAAAAGTAACTAAAATATAAATAGTAAATAAAACACTCTATTACCACATTCATCACCATGGAACGACCACAAAAAATGCCTAAAGTGGCCAAAGTAAGTAGATTATTTGTTGGTAATAAGTTTTACAATACTAATTTGGTGTCATCATGAACAGGTGAAAAATAAAGCTCCTGCAGAGGTTCAAATTACTGCAGAACAGCTTTTGCGTGAGGCTAAAGAACGTGATTTAGAAATTTTACCTCCACCACCGAAGCAAAAAATTTCAGATCCTGCTGAATTGGCCGATTACCAACAGCGAAAACGCAAAGTTTTTGAAGATAATTTAAGAAAAAATCGCATGGTTGTAAGCCATTGGATCAAATATGCTCAGTGGGAAGAGTCGCAAAAAGAAATTCAACGTGCACGGTCCATATGGGAGCGAGCTTTGGACAATGATCATCGGAATGTTACAATATGGTTGAAATATGCGGAAATGGAAATGAAGAACAAACAGGTCAATCATGCTCGTAATCTTTGGGATAGAGCGGTTACTATTATGCCTAGAGTTAATCAATTCTGGTATAAATATACTTACATGGAGGAAATGTTGGAGAATATTGCTGGTGCCAGACAGGTTTTCGAAAGATGGATGGAATGGCAACCAGAAGAACAAGCCTGGCAAACGTATGTTAATTTTGAGTTGCGTTATAAGGAAATTGATCGGGCTCGCGCCATATATGAACGCTTTGTATATGTGCATCCCGATGTCAAGAACTGGATAAAATTTGCACGTTTCGAGGAATCCCACGGTTTTATTCATGGTGCACGCAGAGTATTTGAAAGAGCTGTTGAATTTTTTGGTGATGATTATATTGATGAAAAGTTGTTTATAGCATTTGCTCGTTTTGAGGAAGGCCAAAAAGAACACGATCGTGCACGAGTTATATACAAATACGCCTTAGATCATTTGTCAAAAGATCGTACGCAGGAATTGTACAAAGCCTATACAATACACGAAAAAAAATATGGAGATCGTGCAGGTATTGAAGATGTTATAGTGTCGAAAAGAAAATTTCAATACGAACAAGAAGTGGCTAATAATCCTCAAAATTATGATGCTTGGTTCGACTACTTAAGATTAATTGAAGGTAAGGAAATAATTTCAAATATAATTTTACTAATACATATTTCATAATTTACATATTTCATAATTCTATTTAGGCGAGGGCGATGTTGACCTTATACGTGAAACTTATGAACGTGCCATTTCAAATGTTCCACCTGCAAATGAAAAAAATTATTGGCGCCGTTATATTTATCTCTGGATTAATTATGCTCTTTATGAAGAATTGGAGACTGAAGATTTAGAACGCACACGTCAAATATATAAAACATGCTTAGAATTAATACCACATAAAAAATTTACATTTAGCAAAATATGGCTTATGTACGCACAGTTCGAAATTAGATGTAAAGATTTGCAAAAAGCCCGCAAAACTTTAGGCATGGCTATTGGCATGTGTCCCCGAGACAAATTATTTAGAGGTTATATAGAGTTAGAAATACAGTTGCGAGAATTTGACCGATGCCGTTTACTCTATGAGAAATTCCTAGAATTCGGTCCAGAAAATTGTGTAACCTGGATGAAATTTGCTGAACTCGAAAATCTATTGGGTGATATTGAACGTGCAAGAGCAATTTATGAGTTAGCAGTACAACAACCTCGTTTAGATATGCCCGAATTACTATGGAAAGCTTATATTGATTTTGAAGTAGCACAGGGAGAATGTGAATTGGCACGCCAACTATATGAAAGACTTTTAGAAAGAACACAACACGTTAAGGTGTGGATGTCTTATGCTAAATTTGAACTAACCTCGCAATTAGATGAAGAAGATTCCGACATGAATGTAAGTTTGGCTAGAAGAGTTTACGAAAGAGCCAATGACACGTTACGTCAATTGGGTGATAAAGAATCCAGAGTTTTGTTACTTGAATCTTGGCGTGATTTTGAAAGAGAATCTGGCGACCAGGATAGTTTGGAAAAGGTTATGGATAAAATGCCTAGGCGTGTCAAAAAAAGACAAAAAATTATATCAGAATCTGGTGCCGAAGAAGGCTGGGAGGAAGTTTTCGACTACATATTCCCCGAAGATGAAATGGCGAGACCTAATCTTAAACTTTTGGCTGCAGCTAAAATGTGGAAAAAACTCAAAGAAACCAGTGGTAGCGTTAGTGAAAATGAATCAAATGACACAGAAAATAATGAAAGGCCAAAACCAGATTATGAAAATGTGGCCAAAGAACCTGAAAATATGCCTAACAATTCATCTAGAAATACAGAAGAACATAATGATATTGAAATTAATTCTTCCAAGAATAATAGCACGGAAAGAAATGATAATTCACATAACGCTGGTTAGTTTGGGCAATTAATAGAATTAATAGTTTTATTTACTTTATTTTTTTTTTAATAATCATCTGTGTGTGCTGAAAAAAATATATGCAAAAGTGCCGTGAACAGTGCAAAATTTTACTTTAAACAATTAATTCTTGTACTCAATATATGAAGAGCAGCCTTATATCTAATGATATGAGCAATACATTCCGTGCTAAAGGTATCTATTAAACTAAACAACTAGTATTTAATTTTTATGTGAGGCGTATAAATGTTGTCAGAATAGTTCATACAAGCAACGTCTGTTATACCCTATTTTTAGGCTTTTGAACGTTCCGACCTTTCTTTCCTAAGTGAAGAAGACACCAATGTGTAATCCGCTGTGGGTTGTTTAATTGTTTTAATTAAGTGATCCTACAAAAGTATGCACATTGCATTTGTAAGTTTTGTTAATAGATGCATTTACATTTATTTGAAACGTATTAAAAGAGTAAAAGTTGAATAGGCATATTTCATAAGCTATAATTAAAAAAAAATATTTTTATATAAATTCACCGCTTAAAAACACAAAACCTACCTGTACAAATGTAGGCAAATCAACTGGTATATAAGAACCAGCATAAATTATAGAATGTCTTTGGGTACGCATTAATGTTATAACCAAATTCTTTTTGAAACTCGGCGTCTGCGCTAACCAACCACACGAATAAAAGGCATATGTTAAATTCCAACTTTGAGTACTCATACAATGACCAAAGTAGCATATAATAAAAACTTCCAAAGTGACGGCTACAAAAAAAATTATGGATAGAATTTGGGCACCATAATCTGCAGCATCGACAACATAAAGAAAATGCAATCCCACGGTACATTGAACCAAAGCAGAACAAACAAATTGTGCAAGACAGGCCTTAGAAATTATGTTTTCAATGATGGTAAACAATCTGGATAAGGATTTATTGGAAAATATGTATTAAGATAATTTAAACTTTAACAAGTTAAACAAAAATTTGTTTAATTTTTTTCAACCATTTCGATACAATTGCTGAAATAAGCTGATTTGATATGCAACTATACATTTGAATTTAGATAAGTTTCAATTAAGGGCTTTAAAATAGTCTGAATTAAAAAATTTTAAAACTAATTCGTTTATCAATTAAAATTTCGATAATTCAGTAATTTATTTCAAATTAATCCTTTAAAATAGTTGCTTTAACTACAAAAAAAAAAAATAAAGTTTAAAGAAAAATCAAACGTAATTACTTTAAAATGTTTTTATAATCCTTGATACATTCATTGAATTCTTTTACATTGCTTGCACGTTCCTTTTTAGTTAAGTATATCCGTTCTTCTTCATTTTCCATACGACCTATACCTCTGACACGCAATTCCAAAGCTTTCATTTGCGCCGTTAATATGATTAGATATGCAGGTGGATATGAATCATTGGCACAATTTTGCAATGCTTGCACCACTAAACCAAACAATTGGTAACACATTACAATGACATATAACAAAGTATTATCAAACCAGTTTACACCAAACCAGGCCGGATACAATAAACCACGTTTATCCGCAAATAAAACCTTCAAAATACTCAAACATGTACCTACCGTATATAGGCGTACAAATACTAGAAATGATGTCTGCGACATGCTGATGGCGGTTTTAAGAACTTTGTGCTCTTCAGTATGCTTAGCTCTCTTATCAAGTTTACCTAGAATGGTCTTAATTTTATCCAATTCACCTCGTACCAAATACACATTAATGAATTTCAAATTGGCAATTGTGTCCGTTATGGTGATTGTTAAATTTTCACATAGTTGTTGAGTATTTTTTGCAAAAAACACATTTACAATTAAAGTTAAAGGAAATAGAACTGTTACCAGAGCGTTTATAACCACAGCATATATACGATAAATATGAATATTGCAATTTTTAGGAGCTTTAATGCCCATCCAATGCCACACTTTCCAGTGATAGTAAAATGCCAAATTGGTGTCAGAATTTTTGCCCAATAACTGCATATTTATTGTTATAATAACGGATTACGTTGAAAATTCGAATAGTTGTAAATTCAATTTCTAAATCCTCCTCCATAACATACGATTAAATAGTTCTTTATATTGTGTAATATAAAACTTTCACACAAATAAGGGGCTTAATTAGAAAACTTTTTAATGTGTTCAAAATAATTGCAACTATTTAAAAATGAATTTCGTTAAATCATAAACTAAAGTGAAAACATTTTTATTTCGTATACTTATACACTTATAATGTTACTAAACAGAACACATGAATATGTTTATAAGGTTGTCACTTAAGTCCCCAACCCAAGAATACTAACGAAAAAACTGATAATACAAGAAAGGAAGTTCCAATGATTGGAGAATTGTCCATTGAGATATTTTTCCTAGAACCAACCCTAAGGCTTATACTGACGGTTCAAAGAAAGGTAGAAGAGTTGGCGGGATTTTCATAATAAAGAAACTGAATAAAAAGTTTCCCTTTCGGCTGCCGGATGATTGTAGTGTATTGAGGATATACATATGTATAAGTTTAAAATGTAATTTTTTATTTTATTCCTTATGTTAGTCCCGCGAAGCTCTACGCTTGTCTGCAGTAGACCAGTCTCTGGTGGGAATCGAACGCGCAACCCCGGCACTGATAGACTAGCTCACTACCAGCTAGCCTACCGGGGCACACTTAAAACAAAGTTGTCATTGCACCCCTAGCGTGTGTCCAGAAAGTCGGATTTATTTAAATGATATTGTGAATCATTCAAAAGTAACGCTAATGTAGATACCAGGACAGGCGGACTGCCAGGGTAACCGAAAAGCAGATGACTTTGCCAAACAAGGTAATTGCCTGGATGGCAGATTTGAAGATTAATTCTATAGCTTTCAACAGGCTCACTGTAAGTCACTTATTTAGGAGGATATGGTGAACGGAGGACATATTCTCTACTGAGGTTTAATAGGGAACAAATCAGGACAATGATCTTATTAATAACTGGGAACTGGTGGTTAAGGATTCATGCGAGCGTATTGGGTCTGGAATTTAGTGACTATTGCATGACGAGGAAGAATAGAAAACTTTGTTTAAGTTTCTGTGCTAATGTCCTGGAATTCAGGACATTAGAGGAACTTACCTGAGAAACCAGTGTTTGTCTGTTTGGATGATCTATCTAGGTTAGAAATAAGGTTACTTTTCCTTGTCATTAGGAAAACGAATCGGTTAAAATCTGCAGTGGCGTCCATTTAGTACTTGCTCTATAGGATTGACGCTGGGTATCACAAAGGGACCAAGTGAATTGTCTTTTTATACTAAAAGTAATTTTTTTACTAAATCAACGCTTTTTCACTTTCCGAAATAATTGCGTGTTTGTTAGAGAAGAGTTATTTGTTATAAATAACACTTTGCAGCACATAAAATGCAAACTCTTTCGCGTGCTCAATTTCTCTTAGTACTCATCGAGACTAACAAAACCCTATTTAGGTTTTGCTTTTTTAGTTGCAGTTTAGATTTTATGGCCTCGTGAATATTTTGGCTAAAACTTTATTTCTTGGAAACCCTTTGGAATTGTTTTCCTGTCTTCGGCATAATTGCACTAGGAGAAAAAAGTGTGTAGAAACTACATTTAATACCTTAACATTGCTAAAATGTTGACAAATGTTAATTTTTTATATATGAACATTAGACCGACTCACCTTAAAGTTAAAATTAAAGTTGTACCACCATGAAAATTAGCTTTGACATGTCTTATAAAGATTCCCAAAGTATTGTGGCACTGCGATAATCTCCCGTGAGCTAAACCCCGTCAAAAAAATCGGTGAATTTGTTTTTGTGCACTGAATGACCACATATAGTAGATATTTAGAATTCTTTGATTCTGAATTAAAACGTTTAAAAAATCTAACCACAGACTCGAGATAGCGAGATGCTTATGTCAGTTTTTTAATTCGATTTTTATGAAAATTTAAATAACTTAACTATTTTTTGCCCGATTTTCATATTCAATACGTCGCACAGTGGCGCCTTTAGAATTTTTTCGTTGCAAAAATCATAACTTTTGAAATAATTAAGATATTTTAAAGAATTAAAAAAATATTGAAAGAAGACACTTTAGGCTTCAAAATAATTTTTACGACATACTGCTAAAAGTACAGGGTGCTCTAAAATTGCAGTCAAAGTAGGATAATTTTTCCGGTATAAATTTAACATGTTTATTTAATATAAATTTCTTATTTGTATCGCTAATGCACATTTTTGTATAATTTTAATACTTAAATCAAAGTTAATTTATATTATCAGGCCTGTTCTGATTCAAATCACGTGATTTCAAATCACATGGGCCTTTTAAAATCACACTTGTGATATTTTGGTGTTCCGCTTATGAGTGTTTCGGCGTGATTTTCAATAGCCGAGAGCACACCGAGGAACATAAAAATCGAATGATTTTCAATTTAAAAGCACGTGATTTGAAATCACGTGATTTTCAGAACAGGCCCGTATATAACTAGTTTAACCTGGTGCGCTTTGCAATACATATTTTTTAAAACCAAAAGTCAAGAAAATAATACCACTCTAATATAACATGTTATACTAATATTAAATTTTTTATTTATATTATAGGAGCACATTTTTAAAATATTTTTAATATTAATATTAATATAGTTAGTAATATTAATATTTTTAATATTAATATTAATATAATATGCTGTTCTTCGATGTTTTCAAAAGTTGTTACTGCATTTAGCCAGTCTGTTTTGTTTTATTTTTATTTATTTATTTATTTCATTCACAGTAATATATAAAGCCTCCTAGGCCAATTAACATATATTACAAAGATATATCCCTGAATACAATTTTAATCTTAATACATAATTTTCATTATTATAATAATAACATGAACTATCAATGAAAATACTTTTCCTTATAACTAATAATATAACTCATTCATCGGCTCCCCAGCCAAAAAAAAAACAAAAAAGTTATAAAAAAGATCATATGGAAATGTAGTCCAATAACAAGTAGTACATCTAATTGTTTTATTTAATATATCAAACAAGAAAAAGAAGCGAGAATAAAAATTAAAAACAAAACAAGTAGCCTACAAAAAAGACAAGTGTCTAAGAAGCTTTAAACGAAAAACATTGTTCGTATGTGAAAACAAACGAAGTTCTAGAGGCAAAAAGTTCCAAAAGCGCGCAATTCTTATAACAAATGACCGTTCAAATACAGAGTATCTAATCCTCGGAATAATTATTTGTGGATTTCTGCTGGAATGGGAAAATATAAATTCAGACCGAAGTTGAATAGGCAAACCACTTTTAATAACCTTATAGAAATTTAAGAGATTGCGATATAATATAAAACTCTTGAAAGAACAACCTAAGAAGCATCGAACATTATCAGATATATGCATTATATTTCGAACATTGTAGACATAACGCACTATCATGTTCATAATACGTTTCAATCTAGAAACAAAATAAGCCACCGTACCGGAAATAACCTCAAGCCCATACATTAAATGAGGCATCAAAATCGTATGTGCAATAGTTTTCCTTACGTGAACTGGTAAAAAAACTCCAATTGAATAAAGCCTACGTAAAATACCAACTACTTTAAAACTAAGATGATCAATATGATATTCAAAGTTAAGACGCCTATCGATAATAACTCCTAAACATTGCAATCTATCAACAAAACCAACATTAAAACCGCCAATAGAAACTCTCAATTCCGGCAAATTTAAATTCCCAAATAATATCGCCTTAGTTTTAGAAGGGTTTACCAACAAATTATTAGCATATTGCAGAAAACGATGAAGAGCATAGTCAATATTGGATTGCAAAATATCACCTTTATCCGCACCAGTTCGAAACAACAGCATGATATCATCTGCAAATAAAAACGATTTACAAATAGGCGTATCAATACAAACAGGAAGATCATTTACGTACATCATAAAAAGAAGCGGACCCAAAACAGAACCCTGAGGAACACCAGACGAAAGAGGTAGTAAGCCTGAGTGTGATCCACCCATATCCACAAACTGAAATCTATCACATAAATACGACAAAATAAGCCTACAGGCAGAACTCGAAAATCTAAACAAGTTCTTCAACTTGCTAATTAGAACACAAAAATTCACTGAGTTAAAAGCCTTTGACAAATCGAGAGATAACAATGTTGTCAACTTGCCCTCATTCAAACTACATCGAATATCATCATAAATATTTTCTTCGCACGGTGTGAGGCATGCCATTTTTTATAATTAATTGTTAAGTAAACAAAGTGAATTTGCTTTAAACATCCAATTTGTGGTAGCCGATTTAAATACATTTTCATTATCTGTAAACCTAACTGGCTGCATTACTCAGTTGCGGTTTAACTTATACCCAAAATAAAAAAATAAAAAAAAGTTTAAACTACCTAATTTGAGCAAAAAAAAAATGTAACTAGATTATACAAATGCAGTTTATATTTAACTCAGTACCTATAAAAAGTTTTATAGCCTATTTCCGATGTGCGAAAGAATTCTTTCTTTCATATAACTACATTGAAAACAAAAACAAATTTTAAGACTTTAAATAATTCAGAAATTGATTTTGAAATCGCTCGAAATTCATCACACCTTTTGAAAAAGTTCGTTTTGAAATCGATCGATTTTCATCACATACCCGAAACTAAAAAAAATTTAAATAATTGTAAAATTGTTTAATCTCTGGTGATTTCTTAGATTAATTTTTGGAATTAGTTATTTTTTGTTTGTTTTTAATTTTGTAATATTTGTGTGGTTGGGGAGCCACTTATGTATAGTATTTAAGTACTACTTATATAAAACCTTACTTATGTAATAACTTAACTCAATGAATCTCATTATTTTTAGTTTGATTATTATTATGTCTTGTATTTAACATGGATATTTATCTTACAATACATGTATAATTGGCCTTATAGGCTTTCTTTGTATTCATTCAAATAAAATAAATAAATAAATAAATAAAAATTCGTAGTGGTGTTTTTTTACGATTAGTTATAAAAGGACCGAAAATAACCGTTATGAAGGGGAGTTAGAGGGTTAATGTGTTCCACAAAAATATTTGCCGTAAAATTTTCAACAAAGTTGCTGAACCTACCTTATACTCAGATGTAAAAAAACACACACACACACACGGGTGAAACTTTAACCCCTCCTAAAATAAAATTCTGATGTGATCTTTCAAAACGCCGATATAAGTATATTTTATTTTTGTCTCCTCTACCAGAATCCATATATATATATATATATATATATTATTTTTTTGTGTTGTACAGTGTAATCGATCTACATTGATTTTTTAAGCGAAAACTTGAAATTGCTTCTAGTTCAAAAACTTCTAATTTTAACCAATGTGATAAATATTAATTGTAACTAATATGGTTTCGTATTACATTTCAACTTAAAAAATTCATGTTAAATTTTATTTATGAAAAAATAACAAAATAAGGATTTAAAATCTTAAACGATAACATTATTTAAGGTAAATTTTTTTTTTTTTACTTTAGTGTACTCAAAAAAAAAAAAATAATTTAAAATACAAGACTGAATTCAATTCATTATAACAAAAAAAAAAAAAAAAGATGATTAAAAAGTGAAAGCAGTACAGTATTTAATATAATATAACGTTATATTTAATATATTGAAATATCCACACAATTTTTAAAAACTCCAGAAATAAAAATTAAAACTTAATTGAAAAAAATAACAAAAAAAAAAAAAAGAAAAATATATATGAGTATTTGTTATATTATAATGTCTCTTTACTTGCAGATTGATTTTTACAAACTTTACTATGACCATCTTTCCAATGGCGGGCTTGGCATATTTCCGAACAGTAGGCAGCACGAAAGCAGCACAAATAAATGGCTTCTTCGAGACACCAATAACACTAAAAAAAAACTTTTAGTTTATGTACTACAATTAATAGCATTAGAAGTTAAAAAACTTACCCATTGCTTTCGCTTTAAAACCTTACGTTCTAGTTCTTGTTTTTTTATAGTTTCCTTAAATTTTTTTTTCTGTGCTTCGAGTTTTTCATTTTTCTGCTTATATTCATTAATAAGTTTCTGGGCACATTCAAGTTCATTTAACTGAAATTTATATAATTTTTTAATATATTGGTTAATCAATGTACATATAATCAAATAATTACCATTTCAAGACGATCATCTTTTCCAATGGGCTTATTGGTCTTACGTGTAGGTCTTATACTTTTATTATTTTCCTCATTAGTTATGTTGCTTAAATTGTTAATTTTTAAACGTTTTAATGATACTGAAACCTCAGTACACAATGTCGTTTGACTCATAGGTAAAACATTATCTTCGTTATTATTACTTTCTTGCGATAAGTTTAAATTACAGGACTGTTCATTTCGTTGAATATCTATAATAGATTCATATATTGTTGAAGTTTTATGTTTTCGTTTGCGTCGCTTTTCTTTGGATAACGAATTATCAAATGTTGAATTACCCAATACGGTACGTATGATTTCTTCGGTTTGCTGTGGATTTGCATGAAAACTAAAAGCACTCGGGGGATAACTTGATAACAGTTGGTGATATCGTAATTCTTCCATTGCTTTCTTAATCGTTGGGCTACTTCCTAATTTAAGTGATTTTGTATCCGCATCAATGGGTTTAATGAATCGGACATCGATTAAAGCTCGTGAATGATTTCCACCAAAAAATCGTACATCAAATTTATTATTGGGTAAAACACGTATAACTTTTGCTGGCCAATAGGGAAATCCACTGTGTTTTGCGTAAACCAGCTCGTGGCGTTGTACACAGGGTTTGGAAAACCAAATAGACGACTGTTTCTCATGCGAATAACGAAAACAGTCCGGACATCTTCGAATTTCGGAAAGATCGTGTGTTATATCTCGTAATAACCATTTGGATGATTCCATATCTGTACTATAGGCTAAAAATTTAACATTTCTCTTTTATTAATATATATAAATATATATATTATATTTTTTATATATTTTTTACAACAAAATTTTAGAACTCGAATTCATATAGTAACAACAAAAATGATTTAATGCTGTTTTTGGATCAAATTCTTTCAGTTTTTTAGTACTAAAGTTGTTGTAAATTGAATAGTTTTCTTTATAAACTCATAATAAGTATGAAATGTTTAATACAAATGAGGACTTCATTTAAAATTTTTGTACTTACGTCCAAAAAACACACCCATTGTGTGCTGAATATCCAATAAATCTACCAAAAATTGCATTAGAAATGTATATTCTTTTCTATCCAATTTTTCTGCAACATTGCTTAATCCTGTTATATTCGAATGTAGTATTAAACGTGATATCAAAGTTTTTTCAGTAGAATTTGCGCGCTTAGCGTCCAAATACGTAAGAACATCATGTGTTATCCATTCGCGGTTATAAGAAAAGGTAAACTTGACTAAATGACATAATTCATCTGCCTCTAAATTGGCAGGATTGCGCAAGTCAGCCCTTTTTAGTAGACGACAGCTGGTACATAACTCCAGGTCAATTTCATCTTCTTCGTTAGGAGATATTTCACTTTTATATGAAATAATAGAGGCGGTTGTATTAGGCCTTTGACGATTTGGGGGCCTTATTTCCCCTAAACATACAACTTCCACCTTCGCTTTACATTCCAGATCGTCCAGTAAGGGTTTACCTTCCGTATGAGTACTGGAAGACATAAAATTGGCGGTTGAAGGGGTTAAACTTTTATTAGGAATCTCGTTGGCTGTAAAAAGCATTGGATGTTGTGGCGTCAAACTGGCGGTAGAATTTGCTCTTATATCGCTTTCATAATCCAAAACTGTAGAGCAACGTAAAGTAGCATCATCTGTTTCCGATTCTGTATCTGAACTAAATGCCGGCAAACGATTTTTTTGTATTCTCGAAGAGGGAATAGCGTAATTGGGACGTTCGGGATTTTTTCGATAGCATAAACGATGAAATGAGCGCCAACATTGACGACATTCTTCTAACATACCTGGTAAGTGGCATTCATAACAATATAAATCGTGAGAGTTATTATTGATTTCTTGAAGTGTAGGTAAACGCAAACGTTTTAGTTCTGGCACTACTGTTCTTGGAGAACGTTGTGAAGATACCGTGGCCGATACTGGCATAAGCAAGCCATCACGTAAAGCATTAGCAACAGATTCCTTAGCAGCAGCTTAAAATTTTTTAAAATTTAGAGTTAATAAAAATTGATTTTTAAATATATACTTACATATAGAATAATTGGCTTTCTTTACTAAAACATCTACCAAATTGTCCACTGAACATGATTCTTCACGTCCACCATTATTGGTGTTTTCCTCATGGTTGCTATTGGGACAGCAAAGTATTTTTAGAAAGTATCGAAAGCAATCTGGCTGAGCCTTTCGTATAACTTGAGCCATTTATTTGTCGGTTTTTTAGGTAATTGTCTGACATGCAAATTATTGTTATTAATTAAATAAATTTTCAGCGAGAAATAACTGTTTTTAAAAATATAATGAACGAAAAAATAAAAATTGTTTTTGTGTTCTGTAAAAATTAAACACAATAAACTTGATTGCTTATTGTGATTGACGTGTGCCAAGGTTAAGAAGAAATAGAAAATACCTTTACACGTTGTGTTTTGCCACTGCCACAAACTCAGGCCTATTTCACACGACATTGACATATATGGTAACACCTATAAGCATTAAATTGATTCAATTAACTACAGGAATTGCCAATACTACAACAATTCAAGAATAACAGAGGCTTTTTGAATTGCATTGCCAGTGTCAAGGCGAATTCACTAGAAGGTGAGGTCAACTCTACAACAACACTGCTTTTGTGGTCCGGTTGTCAAAAATATTTCTAGTAAAATAGGTTTTTTTACATAAAAAACTGCAGCTTGTATACAAACTTTGACAACTCGACCACCGAAAAAAAGCATATGTTGACTTGACTCATGGTGAAATAATACAGGTGGCAGCACTAAGACAACAAATACAAAATTACAACAAAAATGAATAATAAGTCTCCGTATACGTCAAAAATTATGTTAAACTAAAATCAAATTTTGCCGCCGAACGCAATGAAATAAATTAATTTTTAGCCAATTTTTATTTCACTATGATTACTATCTTATTTAATTTTAATTTAAATAATCAAAACTTTGACATAAGACTAGACAAACACTACAAGAGCAAAAATCGACATCTGGCGTAGTGATGCCACCTGTTTATTTCATCATGACTTGACTCTACCTTCTTGTTAATTCGCCTTGGCTAGTGTTTATCAAGGTCAAATTAGTGCCAATTTACAAACAATGAGCTGTTTTGGGACAAACAATGCTGCTTGAATAATTTGAATTTACGTCTAAAAATTATTTCTTATTCTACTTCTTCATTCTGTTTCACGGAAATGATCACATTTAGCACTAGAAATAATAAAGGTTTTTAATATTACTATAAACATGCTTCAAATGTTTGTCCAAACATCAATCACATTTGTACAAACTTATATTTTTGACATGTTTTCCAAGCCATTTGATTGGTTTATTTTGCCCATAAGAAACAAATGTACCCCAGCTGTGTTTCAAAATAAGCTAAGAATGTGTCGTGTGTACAGCATGGCTGGCAATCTAGATTCAGAACCCAAGTGGTTCATATCATGGTACAACTATACAAGGTAAACTCGTTGCTACAACAAGTACAACAAGACAAAAACAACAGGCATTTTGTTTTTGTATTTTCTACCGAGACGTCAAAAAAAAGCAACACTAAATAAAACACAAATTTGAAAAAAAAAACGAAACACGTGAAGGAACAAATGGCGCGCACCAACTATATGTAAACAAACATGAAAAAATGTAAACAAAAAAGAAAATTTTTTGACATTTTGGGCTTAACTGGGGTAAACAGCTGACAAACATCTGCGCCAACAAGTCTAGCTCATATCGTTACGTAAACCACAGTGTAAACTGTGGTGTGAGCACAATTTATTTATATTCCAGTAACTTGAGGGTTACACGATCAAGTTTTGTCTATCAAGTTTTAATACACTCACACTGTTTTACCAATACACTAATACTTTTTAAAATTGAAGCGAACTTGCCTTTAAAATTCTCTTTCAAGTGAGTGTATCAATTTACGTTCAAGAAAACAGCTGATTACAAGTTTGGTGAGAACATTTTTCGTTTGTCTTTTCTAGTTGATTTTTTGATGACATCTTGAAAGTAAATTGCTTCGAAATTGCGTGCAGCCTACATCACAGCTTTTAAATTTTTGGAAATTTTGACAAACTGTAAATGTTAAAGAGTATCAAGAAAAACTTGATCGTGTGGCTGTAATGTAAGAGTATAAATAAATTGAAACTGCTGGTAGCCCTATGCCTATTAGCGCTTCACCAAGGCGAATTCATTTTTCATGAATTATACATGAATTCGCCTTGCGCTTCACTTGTGCTAATTTTGCAGTATTATTTACAAAATATTTAAAACATTTAAAATAAAAATTAAGTGCATATAATTATCATAATTTTATTTTGTTTTAACATATACAGGCTGAATTCGCCTTGAAAAAATACATATATATTAATTTAAAAATTATTACTTGTAACAAATCATAAATGATACAAAAACAAAACTTGGAAAGACGATAAAAAGGTAAACAAAGAAAATGGCGTCAGTAGAAATGATCAAAAAATGAAACAAAACTGCAATTTTTATAAATTAAAATTTTTATATGTTAATTTTAATAAGTCGAAAAACATTTAAGAAGAAACAAAAAACCAGCAAAATAACAAATTGTTAAAACGTGTTGACAACTCAAAATAGTTTTCAAAACAAATGAAATTTTCATAGCTTTGCATTCAATACAATGCAAACAAAAAATAAACAAATGGAGTTTACAAATAAACAAATCTATCAATTAAATCAATTAAAAAATACGGGAAAACTACACAAGTTGCAAGAAAAATGTAAAGACGTTAAAAAAGAACTTGAAAATTTAATAACAGAAAGGTCAGAATGCTTAAGTAAGCGTGAAAAGTATATGGAAAATTTAACTTCACTGCAAGGAGAACTTAAAACTGTTGGAAATGAAGAATTAAGATGGCATGAAAAATTAGAAGCAGGTATTTAAATTAGTTCAAAAAAGTAAAATTTTTTATAAATTAATTCATATTTTAGTTAATACATCGTTTGGGGATAATCAAAATGATAATTTACAAAGCATTTGTTTACTTTTGGGTTATCAAATTAAAAAATGCCAGTTACTAGAGAATAATGGTTTACAAGTGACGGTGTGTATATTATTTTAAATTTTTTAAATGTTATGTTTAAATATATACATTTTACAGATTAAATTTTGTTTTTTTTAGCTTCATTATCGAGATGTTTGTTATGTAACTTACAGCGAAACTTCCCAGATGTTTGACCTAGTAGAGATATGTCCACAACATCCCAATTTTGAGCCAATTCGACAGTTTTTGTTAAATTCTCAAGATTTAAAAGGCTTATTAACTTATTTACGTAAATTCTTTGATTTTGCCATAGAGTTTAAAGAAAACAAAAAGTGAATATACAGTATGTTAAGAAAATTTTTTGACATGGTGAAAGTATGTATGTAATTAATTGTTTGTCTTTATTTTTTTGTTGTTTAAATATGTTTTTATGAACATATTAACTAACATGGTAACATATTAACTAACAAACAGCAGCAATAGGAGGAGAAAATCGAGAGTTGTAATATAAAAAATAGAAGAAAACAAAAGAAATGCCAAAATTTAGTTGTAAATAACGTGTTTTTACATTTTCTTTTTTGTGTATGTTTATTTTATTTCAGCTTTTTTTTCTTAGTTAGTGACCATATCCAATCCATTTTTTTTTTACTAAACGACAAATGAGGGTGATTTTTAAATGCCAGGAAAATGAACATCTAGGTAGGTAGGTAGGTAGAAAGGCTGGTGTGAAGTCTCCTTCACACCCTCACCCAGAGACCAATACGGTCCATTGTGATGCCTTGTTTATATTTAAGAAGCTGAAAAAAAAAAAGAAGGTGAAGAGAAACAGCAAAAGAATCAGAAAAGATAAGAACAGATAAGAATAGATGAGAAAAGGAAGTTCTGACCAAACCCGAGAGAAAAGCCTCACTCAACACAACACCAATCCGCCCTATGTGCGGCTAGCTCCCAGTCTCCTGCTGCGCAGCCAGGCCATCCCCATTACGAATCCTATCAGACTCTCGAGCCCACAGCCCGGGACGTCCCCTAATTCGCCTAGGAATCTGAACATCTATGGATGTGATTCAATTTGTTTACTATTTTATACCTATCGGAATGAAACCATATTTGTTTTCATGAATGGAATGGGAGTTTTATGTGCCTTAAAGGTAAAAAAACTATCAAAATTTACTTTCTATCAATAAACAAATATGTTTTCTGCAATTCCGAACGGAATTGTACTCTGTGACATGGCTGATAATTCTGTGACTTATTATTATTATATAGGTACATATCTTTATTAGTATTTCTTTAATAGGTACATATTTTGATATTCCACATTGTTTACAATATTAATCTTCTTCAATTCATATGTTAACAACATAACATTATTCTTCACAAAGTTTATACATGCTCCTCCAAATACGTAATCATTTTGTTAATTTTTATTAATATAAGGTAGTGATATGAATAATTTCTGTTCCTTATAGAGAAGAGATACATAGTTGCATAGTGAAATTTAAACAATTTTTTGTATACCCTACACCGCCACTAGTTGTGAATAAGATTATACATACTTAAGGTCTCGTTACTATTTACGTAAATTTTGCGGATACGTAAACTTTGCGGTCGACTTCAATGTTTGGTAGTTACGTAAACGTATCAAATGGTCTTAAAGTGTGTTTAAAAACATATATATAATAAAAAAGTTTGTCATTCTGTGTGAAATTTTTTTATTATACATCTTAGGCCACATAAAGTATATTTACATTAGCGCATGACTAATTTTTAACAAAAAATGTACCTATCACGATGTGATAGCCATTACTAAATAAGTGATAAAATGGTGTTTGCTGGTCATTTTCGCAGAAAAACCTTCCGCATCAAATGCAAACAAATTTATTATTATTAATACATTAGCGGAGTTCTGAAAGAGCAAATTTAAAAAATACAAAAAGTTGCCGTTAGATTTCTTAAAAGATATTTTTTTATATAGAACAAAATTCAACTCGTTTGGTGCGGGAACTTTTTTTAAGCAGCGAAACAGAGAGATGGCGTTTGTAAATATTTTTTTATGGACATTTTGGCTATGTCATTTATAATTTATTTTTTGCAAAAAATCTTAAAAGTCATCACCCTAATGAACATATTCTGGCTCGTTGAGTAATTTTAAGTCGATTAAGCCATGTCCGTCTGTTGAAACACGCACACTTTCGAAAAACTCAAAAGAAAAGAACATAAATTGCGTGTCAATTGCTTGTACTTATCCTGAGCAGTTTGGGATTAAAATTTAGCAAAATGGGTTCATCAGGATCAGATTAGGATGAGTGCCCCGATAGGCTAGTTGGCAGTGAGCTAGTCTATTATCCCGCCAGAGACTGGTCTCATGCATACAAGCGTATAGCTTAGCGGGATTATATTAAGATAAGAAAAAAATAATCAAAATGTGGAACCACCGCCATAAGAAATTGATAATTTATTGTTACAAAAACTATAATAATGAACGGAATGATATAATATTTCGGTCCCTAATTTACCATAGGCTCGATTTAAAGCCTTCTGCCGAAAAACAGTTTAGTACGCCTAAAATCGTAAGAAATAATGCTATCATAATAAAATTTGGTACGTTACAGTTTTATAAGACTATAAATCACACTATCAAATTTCGTGAAGACCGGTCCATAATTTACTATAGGCTCCATATAATCCCAACTTTCGGTAAACTGTTTATTACGCCTAAAACTTAATACTTCACTGTTTTAAAGGACTAGAAATCACACTAATAAATTTCGTAATGATCGGTCCATAATTTACCATAGGCCCCGTATAAAGCCTACGTTGGGAAATTAATTAAATACGCCTAAAACCGTAGCAGATACAGAAATTGCTGTAAAACTTGTTCCAACTTAGATTCATATGGCCAGAAAACATGTCATGCCATTTTGTGATATACGGTTCATAATTTACATTAGATACCATATTAAGAAGCCTTTTGAAATCCACTGTAAACGCTAAAACTATATTTACTGCTGTATTGAAATTTATTCTAATTTATGTTTTTTAATATTAGAAATCACTACAGAACTTTTCGATGAATGGTTTATAATTTACCACGGGCCCAATATAAATTCATCTCCTGAAAATAATTTTAGTTAGGCTAAAAATGTTACGAATCATGATATTTTACTCAAACTAGTTCAAATTTCTATTAAGCAAAACTTTCAGATTGTCGGTCAATAATTTAATACAGTTCTAAACCGCAACCAATTTTAATGGTGTCGTCCGTTTTTGTACAGATTAATTAGTAATATATTGATATCATAGAGCGTCCACTCCAGAATTATTCGAACTTTAGGTGGAGGATATCAAAGATTCGGCACAGCCGAATATAGCACTCTAACTTGTTATATGGTAAAATAAGCCAATTTTTACTGAAAAATTTAAAAAAGTATGTTCTATCAAGTCCGAAATAGCACAGTATTTGGGAATCATGTTTCATGGAGCAATGGTATTTTGGACTGATTCCAAAATAAATTTCGTAAGATAATTTATGTTGAAATAATAGGTACATATAATATATTTGGACCAAATTTTGTCCAAATACCAACATAATAAGATGGTTTATGGGTACAGACGCTTATTAGAAAAAATTTTCTTAATGGGGCTATTTCAAATTATGGACAGATTCTCAATATTAAAAAAAGAAATACATGAACCAAATTTCATTAATTTATCTTAACAATTGTCACTTGTACTTTGTTCAGAATGTCTACATGGACAGACAACCAGCCAGTCATACTATTAAGATTCATACCTACATATATTAACATGCCTGTTCTGAAAATCACTTTTATTCAAATCACATGTGTCTTTTAAAATCACAAGTTTGATATTTTTGTGTTCCGTTTTTGTATGTTTTGGCGTGATTTTCAACTGCCGAAAGCATACCGAAAAACATAACAACAAAATGTTTGTCAGAACACAACAAAATCACTCGCGTGATTTTAAAATCAAAGCACTTGATTTTCAGAACATGCCCGTAATTAAAAAAAAAATTACCATAAATTATATTAAAAACCTGAAATAAATTTATAAAAATTAAATA
This sequence comes from Pollenia amentaria, assembly GCA_943735925.1. Classification (NCBI taxonomy): domain Eukaryota; kingdom Metazoa; phylum Arthropoda; class Insecta; order Diptera; family Polleniidae; genus Pollenia; species Pollenia amentaria. Next base: position 16,887,754 of record OX031008.1, on the reverse strand, counting down.
AAAACAAATACATTTAATGAAATAAATAGATATTGGGAATTATTTCTTTTTCATAAGCAACTTTATTATACCTATTCAACATTTTTTATTTTTCGAATTTATTCTATGAGTTAAATTTCAGTTATGTATTTATATTTTTGTAATAGTTCTATTCCTTAAATTTTTTAGGAATGAATTTATACACTACCAGACTATTGTCTTGTATCTTCTTGTTACATTTTACCTTAGCTTTCCGTTGGATAGCAATGAAGTACATATATTGTATGTACAGAAAAATTTACAATTATTAGACACCAGCAGAATGTAATGCATAATACATAACTGAAATTCAACTCATAGAATAAATTCGAAAAATAAAAAATGTTGAATTAAATAAAAACTTTAATTAATAAGTTCTACTTCCATTTATCTAGGGAAGGTGCAAAATGTTCATGTTCAACCTTTGTAGAAAATACGGATATGTTCGGAAATGCATCACTGCGCTGCGTTTGATGCGCAGCGCGTTCGTTAAAGCATCACTGCAAATGTCAGCTGTTCGAAAATATATAACAAATGCAGATGATGCGCAAACAAATCTAAAAAACGCTTCACAAAAATTGCTGATGCATATTGTGTTTAATAATATTGTATAACCAAACTGGGCAGCAAAAAAGCTGATGCCAAGCTGATTTGCATGAGCATCGCAAACTAATCATAGATCAATGGTGGGCGCTCCATAGCACAATTGTGCTGAGAGATTTCACACGTATTCTATGCCTCTTTAATTTAGTTTTCGATGAGACAGCGTCGAATGCACATGAGGCGGATGCTTACATATTTTCTTGTATTTTTTATATTATTTTTTGGTGGGTACTTCTACCATCTCACTAATACTAATAAGCATCAAACAAGCACAGTTTTAGTTGTGCCCACTTCTGTCATAGATGCGCATCAGATGCAGCGCAGTGATGCATTTCCGAACAGGCCCTGCATGTGGCTTTTTGTAGTTGTAGAGTTGCTCTTGACTTTTTAAATTTGCCTTGGCAACCACCGTTTACATGAATTCGCCTTGGTTATCAGTATAAAAAAACGTTTTTTGAGCAGTGCTGGCAGCACTTATAATCAGGGCTGTCAGAAATCGCCAAAAAAAATATATATGTATAATAAAATATATATTTTTAAAATTATTAAAAATATTTTTTATAAATCCTAAAAAAAATAAATATGTTCCGTATCGCTAAAATCCGCCGAAATTTCAAAAAAGTCGTAATGGTATATATTTTGGTTGATTTTTATTTAGAACAAAGTACAAACATTAATGAACACAAAAAACGTACAATGTTTACCATAAAATATTTAAAAAATATTCTACTTTAAGCAAAAAAAAAAAGATTATTTTTGGTTAGAAAAAACACAGATATTGGATATACATTTGTATGTAGATGAAGCTATGTTATATATCTCAAACGCTATACACTTCACCTTTTTGCCTTCTCTTTTAGAATAATGGGAGAGAATTACATATCTTCAACGAAGGTACAAAAGAAGTGGAACATGTACATTTACATTCATATAAGTTATAGCTCGTAATAATGCGCCTAAAAGTTCGTATTGCATTCTTTTTCGAAGGCGAGTTTTAGTGGAGTTCATTATTTCAACACAGGCAATACTAGTTGTAATTACCAGCATATAAAGAACACTTAAGGTAAGTTCCTTAAATTGTACTTATCTGCCGTATCCTTGCAGCTATACAAATTTGGCCTAAACTAATTTAAATTAGATGGAATATCATCATTAAAATACTTAACAAATGGTAATTTTTCCATTGTGTTTCATAAATATCCCAAGGTACGTTTAGAATCATAAACATTTTTAAAATATCTTTAATAACAACGAATTTTATCTGATATAATAATTTTTCCATTAATGGAAAAATTTTCATAAACTTAAGGGATTCTATTTATTAATTCTTTTAGGAGCACTTTTAAATACGAAAAACATTTTCTCGATGACTTTAATTATCCTTATCAGCCATTTCAAGATAATAAAAGTTCAAATACTAAACATACATATAAATGCCTCAAATGTTATACATAAAAACACTAGAATAAAATATTATTTCTTTGTATTGAGCATGGTCCAATCAGCAGGCATTTCGAGCAGGCCTACTAATTGAGCCATGGTATTGAGTTTAAAGGCCCAACCATAATATGCATAGCATTGCTTAACCTACTGTCAAAAATTTACAAATAGTCTCTCATATGTATTTTAAAAAACAAAAACAAACTAAAAAAATATTTGATTCCGTACGGAATGTGCGATCAGCTTCGCACTTTGCTTAAGCATATGACAATTTCGTAAAACTTAACAAAACGTTTCCTTAAGTTCAATATGGTTTGCTCATATGATTTACATATATTCGCACTTTTGCTTAAGCCAACTTAAGCACATTATGGTTGGGCCTTAAGGAATTTCAAAACAAATTCATGACATCAAAATAGCCAACAAAATCGCAAACTATTTTAATCGCCAACAAAATCACTAGGTCGCCAAACAAGTTTGAAAGTCGCAAGTTTGACAACCCTGCTTTTAATTTTGTTCTGTTTTTAGTAGCGTTTCGCAAATTTTTCATTACATTTTGTTCGTTTGTTCAGGTCGGTTCGAGAAAAGGTGCTAGGAGTTTATTTTTTAAATTTATTTTGCTTGTACAAAAATTGCAACAACAAAGTGTGTTTTTAAAAAATGTGAATAAAAGGATAAATTATCATTTCTTGCCAAACAAAGCTTTTAATAAATTTTAAAATATTTTTTAAATACATTGTGGTAAAGAGTAAAATAAATTTTTTGACAAGCCGCTTGTCAAACCAAAAATTGAAATAAAGAGAATATTTAAGTTATGTAAAAATTTAGTAAATTATATACAAATTGTAAATATTTAAATAAAAAAGTTCTAAACTTTTTTAGTAAAATACAAAATTTTAAAATTGCAACAAGAAATAGGCTACAAAAGCACATGACAAATTTAAGCAAATGCTAAGAGAAATGCTAAAAAAGAGAAACCTTAAGAGCTAAGAGTAATATAAGGAAGTTTGCTAAAAAAAAATAAAACAAAATCAACAGTAAAAAATATTGATAATTTTTTTTTCATATTGCTAAAATATAGCGCACACACATATTTTCAAAAAACGTGCGTTTATAGGACAAACATTTTTTTTGATTAACCAAAGAATAAAAGAAAAACGCCCAGAAGTGTATTTTTTAGAAATATGGAAAGAGATAAGGCAAAAAACTCAGTAAATCTCAAAGGATATAATTTATTAAATACAAACGCATCTACAAATACAGCTGCTATGCAAACTGATAGTTTTATACAAAATTCATACTTGATTCCAACAACTACTACCTCAATGCCTCCAGCTATTTTACCACCACCCGCAAATTTAGCCAAAGATTCCGCCGGCTTAAATCACAGTCAGTCATCACAATATCGTAGCACAAGACAGCGTACCAATAATACGACAATACAACAAAATGCCAATTTAAATATTAATACTGTAACAACTGCAACAACGGCTTTACAGTTAACAACGCAAAAACTGCAGTCCACGAAAGTGCAAAAAAATCACAATAATACCATGAGCAATCAAATATTGATGAGTACTAAAGCAGCGGCATGCATGGCTTCACCTATGGAACAGCTGGCAGCTGTACACGCAAAAGCTACTTCAATTCGTAATAAAAATGAAGGTAAGAAAAAAATCTTCCTTATGTTATGACAACAACAATAAGTCAGACCAACCGGCACATGCTACATTTTTGTACCACGTTCTTCATGAATGTGTAGGTACTTATTCATTTATTTATATTGCGTTTATAACATAGGTACATATTGTTCTTTACTATGATGCAATTTTGTCCTTTATTTGACATTTTTTGCTAGATACCTAGTGTAGTATTTATTTTCATAAATTAGTAATATACATAATATGTAGATACATACAGTAAGTCAAACAATTATTTTCAAAATAAAAATAGATATTGGGAATTATTTCCTTCTCATAAGCAACTTTATTATATTAAACATTTTTCATTTTTCGAATTTATTCTATGAGTTAAATTTCAGTTATGTATTTTATAAAGCTTTTTGTAATAGCTCTATTCCTTAAATTTTTTTTGAAAATGACTTTATACACTACCAGACTATTATATTGTATTTTCTTGTTACATTTTACCTTAGCTTTCCGTTGGATAGCAATGAAGTATATTTATGTACAGAAAAATTTACAATTATTAGACACCAGCAGAATGTAATACATTTTCTGGCCCGCTACGGCCTTCGTCAGCATTCTTTGTGTCACACTGGATAGTGATAGTTTATAAATTGAATGTATTTAACTCAACTATTTTAACAAATAGATATTGGGAGTTATTTCCTTTTCATAAGCAACTTTATTATATTCAACATTTTTCATTTTTCGAATTTATTCTATGAGTTAAGCTAAGGTAAAATGTAACAAGAAAATACAATATACCGCCATGTCACAGAGTACAATTCCGTTCGGAACCGAAGAAAACATATATGTTTATCCGCTCATGAAAACAAAATGGTTTCATTCCGCAAAGTTTTTTCGTAATTTTCTGAAGCACTAAAATACGGAATGAATTCTGTTTCCGAACGAAATTGTACCCTGTGACATGGCTGATAATAGTCTGGTAGTGTATAAAGTCATTTCTAAAAAAATTTAAGGAATAGCGCTATTACAAAAAGCTTTATAAAATACATAAGTGAAATTATCTCATAGAATAAATTCGAAAAATGAAAAATGTGGAACAAAATAAAAATATTTAAAAATTTATATTTATAAAATTTCTACATAACTGAAATTAAGCTCATAGAATAAATTCGAAAAAATAAAATTAATAAATGAATACTCTTACTTTTACCATTCACCAGTCGCACAGAAATCTATATGGTATTTGTATTGAAGTTGTCCCGCCTATGTCTAAAATAAGGCAGTGGGACTTTTTCAGATATTGTTCATTTATAACCAAGCTATTTTTTGCAAATTTGTAAATTTTACTCACGCCCACTGTGAGTATATTGATAGCCATTCTAATTGTACCAAATTTTCATTTACCGTTCTTCAAATATACGGGACTCTATTTTGTGCCACGCTTACTTATGTATGTATATACTCCCACCTTTTTTTTTGGCAGATATTGCGTGTCGATAACCCAGCTGTGTGTAACAAATTTGGACACCTTTTATCTTACCGTTCTCTAGATATATGTAAATAAATCTTTTTTATGCCACGCCCACTTCTCTAATCACGCAAAGATTTTGTCAGAACGTTGTGTATTATTAACCAAGATGTATGTACCGAATTTGGAAAGTTTGGCTCTTGTCGTTCTCCAGATATAAAGTTATCTACAATCTCGTTATTTGCCCTCAGATCTCGAATCATTTAGATTATTGTATTTTTTCGCCAAACCTTGGTGTATAGATAACTGTAGAGTGTGTAGTTCCATATGATCGGAACTCAGGAATAAAGACTGCGTTACTCATTAGCATGAACAGGACAAACATGCGGATTATAAAATCATATATGTGGGGATATAGAGGGATTTGAAACGGTGAAGCATATACTATGCCATATACTATGCCATAGTAAGCTAAACGAAATCTCGAGCATTTAACTAAAGGATTTAATTTATTATGGAAATAGGCTGGCTTAGGGACAATGTTTAGAGAGCTTATATACATTTCTTATTAATTTTCTTCTCATATAATCACGACTCATGCTGGGAGGATTCCTACGTGTTGTTCAGTGAAAGGATTTGCAATGGAACTTATGGTTTCTGAGTGGTTGCACTACCCTTCTGGACATAAGTTTCTATTTATCTGATGTAACTTCTCATTTGTTATCGCGATAAAATTTTTCATTTCAATTTCGAATTTTAACTAACAGAGAATATTAGATAACTTTTTTGAAATAATGCTTTAAAACTAGAACTATGTAATCTCGGCCATCACTTTTAAATAACCAATAATTTCAAGAGCCGTAAAGCAATATATTTTAAACTTTTAGATTCGTGGTTGTTTATTTTTTTTTATTTGCTTGCTTATTATTGACAAATGGGACGTTTAATTATATACTGAATTTAACGAAATAAGTTATCTAAACAGAATTGTAAAAACAGACATAAATACATAAATTTGTTGTATGAACATTCAAGTTTATTTTAACTGAGATGTTAATTATTTTAAATGCATAATATAGATTTTTAACATAGTAAAGTTTTTTTCTATACATTTATTGTATGTACATTCAAGTTTATTTTATCTAAGATGTTAATTATTTGAAATGCATAATATAGATTTTTTAACATAGTAAAGTTTGTTCTATTAGTTAATATGATAACTTTTTTAAGTGAAATAACAAGTTGAATTTTTTTTTTTATTTTGATATAGTTAGTAATCTACAAAAGCCTTTCAAAGCTAATAAAAAATATATATTACAAGAGCAAAATCCTTAATATTGTTAGTAGATATATACACTTAAATCAAAAAAGGATTGTAGGAAATTATATTTAAAAATATTTATCAATTAACAGGTCCCAAAGTCGTAGCTCAGATTGAAAAATTAAATCAAGTAGATTACAGATTACAGAACATAATGTCTCAATACAGAAGCTTTTAAAAATTGTCCTTATTCACCAAATTCATAGAATCGAGCAAACAATTTGTTGATTTTGAACCTTCAAAGTACCAAAATGGTTATATAGATTACTCAAAATTGTAAATATTTTTTTTTTTCAATAAATGATATTTTTAACTTTAAAAATGATCAAAAAACTTTGACGTTTCAAACAATGTGTTAATTGATTTAATTGTTCAGGTTTTGACAATTCCAAACAATTTTTGAGTGTTTTCCCTATAAATTTCACTACACGTTCAATCACTTGTGTTGTGTAAACAGCACATAATTTTTAGGTAAAAAAAAAATATAAAAAATTTCATGGCGATAAGTTGTGTTTTAGGAGGTGCGTCCGTCCCTCAAAGTTGGCCTTGAAGCACATTTATTCAAATGTAATTTGTTTGCATATGACTATCTTTTAAAAAAAAAATTTTACAAGAATATGATATATGGCAATATATTAGCTCATCTCAAATAAAATTCAACAAAATTAGCCACGTAGCCTCACAGGAAATGATTGAGAGGTGTCAAATTGGACGATCATGGAGGCACCTTTTGGTCCTTTACTGTGAGGCTACGTGAAGTCACTTGTTTATGCTGATAAAGCAACAACAATTGACGTCTTATTTTAAACAATGAGATTCGAATCTCATTTTAAACAATTTAAAGCCACTTCTTTGTTGGCTGTATGGCACGAATTACAAGAAGAATGTTAGCCCCCTAAGACGTCAATTGTTGTTGCTTTATCAGCATAAACAAGTGACTTCACGTAGCCTCACAGTAAAGGACCAAAAGGTGTCATATCGGACGATCGATTTATCACCAAGTTTTTATTTCAATAAGTCGATGGTTGCGGGCCCATACAGCGCCATCCTGTTTATATAACATCTCCCCCTAAACAATGACGTCCGTTGATGCCACCAGGGTGTAAACCTCAACCAGTCGGTACATTTTTCCGATGTAATGAAGGCTGTGGGGTCTGTTGTTGTGTATTGGCCCCACTCCATATGGATATAGACAGGTAGACGATTATGTGCGCCATAAAAATCACGAAGTTGCGCAAATTGATGACTGACTTTAAAAGTAAAAGAAATAATTTGATATTGTTGTTCAAGCGTGAATCTTAACAAAATGATTTGCTAGAGTAAAAATAATGTCAAAAAGTGGGTGCAGTATAACAGCTAACTAACCATATCTATCGGGATAAACACTTTTTATAAAAAGGAGAATTAAAAATTAAATAATATTGTAAATTATTTGTGTATATTAATAAAAGTTTTTGTTAATGGCTACTGATTAATCAAATAAACTTAAAAAAATTTAAAGAAAATATCTAAAGGGTTGTTAAATTTTAAGGGCCGATGTTGATTTTAAATAAAACACAAATTATTTAGGAAATTATTGTCATTTCTTTTTTTTTTATGATAATATTGGTATGGTTCAACTATGTATGGAACAAAATATCGGCTAAATGGCACACCTCCATCCGATGGTCCAAATTTTCGATGACGCTGAGGCGTAATTGATGTTCTATGCCGTTAATGTGCCGAATTTTCTCATCCTTTAGCTCTTGAATTGTTGCTGGCTTATCGAAGTACACCTTTTCTTTCAAATAACCCCAAAGAAAGAAGTCCAACGGTGTCAAATCACATGATCTTAGCGGCTAATTGACATCGCCACCACTTGAAATAACACGGCCATTGAATTTGTCGCGCAAAAGAGCCATTGTTTCGTTAGCTGTGTGGCAAGTGGCACCGACCTGTTGAAACCACATATCATCCACATCCATATCTTCCAATTCGGGCCATTCGGTCTATAAAAAGTTCATTATCATCTCACCATTCACAGTAACTGCCTGACCGGCCTCATTTTGGAAAAAATATGGCCCGATGATGCCGCCAGCCCATAAACCGCACCAAACTGTCACTCTTTGTGGGTGCATTTTCGACAATCACTCTTGGATTATCATTCGCCCAAATGCGGCAATTCTGCTTATTGACGAATCCACTGAGGTGAAAATGCGCCTCATCACTGAAGTTGATTTTCACGATATGCATTTTGATTTGAACGCCCAATTTCAGAATAAGCCTGAATAACTTTAACGCGTTGCTCGATGGTGTGTGTATCTTTCCATGGTTCAAATTGAGTTAGTCTGAAATTGAGAAATGTCAAATGAAATGCAGAAAAAAACTTGACATTTAGGTGTGGTTCACATTCAACATCGGCCCTTAAAATTTAACCACCCGTTATAAGTAACTGACTTGAAGGCAATTCAATTAAAATGTTTAATTTAACTATTTGTTCAATTAAAGCTTAAAAAAATCGCCGAAACAAAGAGCGTTTACACATTTAAATTCATTGTAATTCTCTATTTAAACGCAATTAATTTAAAAAATAAATAAATAAATATATAAATACGCATTCACATATTTAAATATTTTTTCTTGCTAATTAAAATGAAAAATTTAATTTTATTAGTATAGAGAATAATTTTCTGTATATTTATATTTTAAACATTTCTGGGAATTATTAAATTTTGAATATTTTTTTTTAATATTGTGTGAGTTATAAACGTTCAGAATTATTTGGAAGGTAGTGACAAATTATAAAAGATTATGCTATTTTCTAAGTATTTACAAATGTTGTTATAATTCAAATTAGTTTAAATTTTATTCCAAAAATGTTTTAACTCATAGCAAATGAAATAAAGCAATTTTAAGTAATTTATTAAAAAAATCCACGAAAAGGGCAAAATAGTTATTGCTATCTAAACGCTGAATTCTTTATGCATTAGATATTATTATAAATATTTGCCCATACTCATAGTCAACATAATGTAAACTAAAACCGGCTTTAAATGCCTGTGAACACCATTGTTCTAAAAAAAACTTTAGAAAAAGTCGATTTATTTTTAACTATGATTATGGGCCATTGAATTTGCTTTAAGGGTACTTAAATTCATCCGTTCCGTATTAGTTTCTTTCAGTATCAGTGACAAATGAAATGAAATATCGTTACCTTAGTTTTAAATCAAGATGTTTTCATACATCCGTTTATGCCGTCCGTTCCGCGTTTTTTTTAATAAGTGTTCAACGATTATTTTTTGCAAGTTTAAACATTTTTTCAAATACATAAGTATGTATTCTGAAAAATTGTATTGTTTTCGTCGCAAAATACCCTGATATGCAGAGCATATCCTCTTAGTCCTCCCAATTATATCGTCAATGTGGCAATAGTACTCGAAATTTTCATGGAAGACAACCCCCAGGTATCTCATACGATCCGAGCTACCTATCATACGTCCATGTATCCCCAAACAAGGAACGAACTTTCTACAGTTCGGAAATATGTACTTACGCCATTCATTAAACATCATAGCCACCGTTTTGCGTAGATTCAAATTCAGTCCCCATTTGGAAAAATATTCGCCACGTTTTCCCAAGTAAACGTTGAGTCGGTTATTAACCGTCGTCGCCCTGGCACCAGAAAAAGACACATGTATATCATCCGCGTATACCAAAAGCAGATCGCCCTCAGGCGATGTGAAATAAATATGTTGTACAACACCGGGTCAAGCAAAAAAGCCTGTAGTACCCCTGCCGAAATAGGCATATCGTCAGAGACAGCATCCCCTACTCGCACCCTAACCTCAGGTCCTCAAAGAAGCTGGCGATCATCCGATATATGTATATAATCATGGCGATATACCGTCCTGCCAAATACTGTGTCAAATGCCTTAGCAAAATCCTAGCTCACGGCCACCGTCGGGCATTTATTATTTAAACCTCTTGACACAAAGTCAGTCAGGGCCATCAGTGCTTAGGAGGTGGAAAGACAACTCCACAAACCAAATTGGAAGTCTTTCAGAACATTCCCATCCTTTATTAACCCGTTCATCCTCGAGAGAATAAAATATTCAAATATTGTAGGGTCTTATCTATTCTATTTATAAACCTGAATTTCAGTTGTACTTTTGTACATCTACTACACTAACCTTAACTTTTCGGTTTTGGCCATGTGTTTGCTTTCTTGAATTGAAAATTAGCTTTTTGTCTAAGCCTTGTGAACCCATTTGTGCTTTTTTAATTGATTTTCTTCCTCGTCCAGAGTGATGGCAATAATTGTCAATCTATCATCCGTAAAGTAAAGTAATCTTAATTCACTGAAAACAACGGACTTAGAACGGGTGAGTGTAAATTTTATTTATTTATTTAATCAATTCAAAGAAAGCCTGCAAGGCAATTTATTAATAATAATACAAATTAAATTATCCAATTTTATATAAAAAATTAGCATCCGATTTGCACTGATACTAAACGGACACGGCGCTGATACGGAAACGAATAAGTGTAAATACCCTTTATCAGTAATTAAAATTTTTTTTATATGTATATATTAAAAATATTTTAAAATAACCGAAGAAATCAATTTTATTAAAAAAAAATTATAATCTCAACTTTTGCAGAAGCCATCAACGACTTAAAAACGCGCATTCCAGAAATAGAAAATATATTTGATGTACATAGTCGAATTGGCAACGGCACTTTTAGTACGGTACTTTTAGGTACATTAAAAAAGCAACGTGATTTAGCTGAAAATCTGAAACGTAAATTTGCTATTAAACATCATATACCAACTAGTCATCCAGATAGAATCATGAAAGAATTACAATGTATGGCGAAAATTGGGTAAGTTAATTTTTTTTTTTATAAAATTAAATAACTTTCTAATTTTTTTTATTTAAGTTAAGTAAACAATTTGCAATAAACACGTAAACGTTTTAGTTACGTTTATATCTTGTGTTTCATTTTGTTAACAAGATAAGAAGATTTTCAAAATAATATCGCACACGCAAATAAATATATATGTACCTATACATATTTATATGTATACAATATTGCTTCTAAATGAATTCCATACAAATAAAAGTCCATTAAACATTTTTAAATTTACGACAGACTATACAATTTGTGACGTATTTTTTTTGCACACAAATTATTATTGACGTTAGTAGCGGTAAACCAATCTAAATTTAAATAGTTTGCTAAAGTCTTGAAAAAAATTTTAAAGATGTATTAATAGAGCTATAACCTTAAGAATTTTAATCTACATACAATTTATTATTACTAACGGAATATTAAAGCTTTTCCTTTTAATATACATATGTATTACTTAAAATCTTATTGACGTTTTAAGAATTTACTGCTTTATTATATGCACGAAGTACATAAGTATGTATTTTATTTTCCCTTTTACTTTATTTTGATTGGTTTATTATCTAAGATTAGTTTTTTAGCGTGTATTAGCTTAAGTGAGTTTATTTATTTATATTTATTTATTAATCCATATTGTAATACAAAGCCATTAAGGCCAAAAAACGTATTACATAGCAATACAATCCTGAGTTTAGTACTTAACCTAAGTTTAGTATTATAAAAATTATTTCACTATGTACACGTGTGTATATCCTGGAAACAAAGTGTTTCCCAAAAAATATTTGATAAAAGTATCAAACTACAGTAGTTAAAGATTTGCCATTGTTGTAACAGTGAGACTTTAAGAACAGGTGTTTCTGAGTTAAAAAGAAAAGAAAAGTATTCTTCTTTCCCACTGTAGTGGCCGTTGACAACTTTGTCATTGACTATTTATGCAGGAAATTTTTGATTTTGCCTCTCAGCATTGATGTTGACGATAATATGAGCGACAAATTCTTGAATTTGTCTTTGATATGTCGTCAATAGCGACTGTTAGGGGACAAGAAGAACGAAAATACCCAAAGTTTTTTACGGATATCATGACGTTCCCACGACAATCGGCTCTACGCAACGGAACAGCTCAAAGCTCAACGGACAACGACCAAGGATTGCCAACTCAGCAACACCTGTTCTTCAGGTCACGCTGCTACAGCAACAACAACTGGTATCATGAGCTCCTCTGTCTTTAAAGTGGTCGGTCATATATACCTTAATTGTCGGTCGGTCGTTGGCGTCAATATAAATGAAGATGTATGTTTAGTTTTCTTCTATTCATCTTTATAACTACAAGATAAGCGACACGTTTTTACTTTTACCTCTATAAAACTATGTGCATTATTTTTCCCACGAAGTCATGTTAATGTCTTCTGCTAACTATGTCTATAGACGTCGACATAAGCGACAATTATTTAATGAATGTATTCTATTATTTAACACTTTAAGGCCAGGTTTTTGAGATGCGGATTAAGTTAAAACTTAGTTTATCGTACTCTGAAACTCGGGATTTTTTTATTATTTCACTAAATACCAAAATTTTAGGCAAAACTGAGCTGTTCCGTCAAAATTTTGTATACAAACTTGGTAATGGCGGCACAAATCTTTTTCAGATTAACTAAACTTAGTTTATTGTTTAGGTTACCCGATTAGATATTTATATTAAAGAAATTATTTAAAATAAGTATTCTTAAAAAAGTTTAAGTCCTTTAAAAAGGACAAAATATGAGGAAATGAAAATCAAACACGCAGTTTGACTTAGTTTCTACTCTAGATTAAAGGATTTATAGTGGCGTTTCTGTCACTGTGTTTTTGTTGTTGTTGTTAATAACGCCTTTATAATAAATTCTTTAATTAAATATTTACAAAACGTTAACAGAGTATGTGCTTGTTTTTTAAAGGACTTAAACTTTTTTAAGAATACTTATTTTAAATAATTTCTTTAATCTAAACTTAGTTTAACTGAGATGTCAAAAACCCAGCCTTAATGATGAACGGTAAAATCTTAAAAAATGAAGAAATGCTATGCTCTTAAGGACGGCTATAAAAACTAAAATAAAAAAAAGACTTAAGTTCATTGAATTTAATTTGCATTAAATTATTTTTATGAAGAAAGGAATTTTTACAACATGGAAGATTAATTAAAATTGTTATTGATAATTTTCATTCTTGACTGACCTGGGATTCGAAGCCAGGCTGTCTGGCGTGTGATTCGAACCCAGGCGGCTGGTTACCCTGACATGTTTCGACCTCAACCACTAGGTCTTCTCAAAGGGATTTGCCGTCTTACACTCGCAGCCATCGATGACTGCTGACGTCAGTAGTCAAACATCAATCCTTAAACCAAATTGTATTTTAACCTTTGGTAGATCGAAATTTGCTTTTTGAATGATTATCCATTTTTAATTGATCTCATATGTTTTCCTTACTTCTGTTTTTTCCGTACTTTTGTCAAGAATTCTTCTTGAAGTCCAAAGTACATTTTTTTTTGTTTTTCCTGTTTTTGTCTTTCTTTAAAGTACGGAAAAAACAGAAGTAAGGAAAACATATGAGATCAATTAAAAATGGATAATCATTCAAAAAGCAAATTTCGATCTACCAAAGGTTAAAATACAATTTGGTTTAAGGATTGATGTTTGACTACTGACGTCAGCAGTCATCGATGGCTGCGAGTGTAAGACGGCAAATCCCTTTGAGAAGACCTAGTGGTTGAGGTCGAAACATGTCAGGGTAACCAGCCGCCTGGGTTCGAATCACACGCCAGACAGCCTGGCTTCGAATCCCAGGTCAGTCAAGAATGAAAATTATCAATAACAATTTTAATTAATCTTCCATGTTGTAAAAATTCCTTTCATCATAAAAATAATTTAATGCAAATTAAATTCAATGAACTTAAGCCTAATTAAAACAGCTAAATTTGGATTAAAAACCATTAACAGTTCAATAAAATAACCACAATACTAATTATTGTTAACAGCTAAGGCACGAGCTATGTTTACATTTGTCCTTCAAGTTCTGCTGAAAAAGGTCAACTAGAAAAAAGAAAGACAAAAACAGGAAAAACAAAAAAAAAAAAAAAATGTACTTTGGACTTCAAGAAGAATTCTTGACAAAAGTACGGAAAAAACAGAAGTAAGGAAAACATATGAGATCAATTAAAAATGGATAATCATTCAAAAAGCAAATTTCGATCTACCAAAGGTTAAAATACAATTTGGTTTAAGGATTGATGTTTGACTACTGACGTCAGCAGTCATCGATGGCTGCGAGTGTAAGACGGCAAATCCCTTTGAGAAGACCTAGTGGTTGAGGTCGAAACATGTCAGGGTAACCAGCCGCCTGGGTTCGAATCACACGCCAGACAGCCTGGCTTCGAATCCCAGGTCAGTCAAGAATGAAAATTATCAATAACAATTTTAATTAATCTTCCATGTTGTAAAAATTCCTTTCTTCATAAAAATAATTTAATGCAAATTAAATTCAATGAACTTAAGCCTAATTAAAACAGCTAAATTTGGATTAAAAACCATTAACAGTTCAATAAAATAACCACAATACTAATTATTGTTAACAGCTAAGGCACGAGCTATGTT
Organism: Pollenia amentaria; assembly: GCA_943735925.1. Lineage (NCBI taxonomy): Eukaryota > Metazoa > Arthropoda > Insecta > Diptera > Polleniidae > Pollenia > Pollenia amentaria. The sequence goes on along the minus strand of OX031008.1, from coordinate 16,872,736 downwards.
TACATTTGTCCTTCAAGTTCTGCTGAAAAAGGTCAACTAGAAAAAAGAAAGACAAAAACAGGAAAAACAAAAAAAAAAATGTACTTTGGACTTCAAGAAGAATTCTTGACAAAAGTACGGAAAAAACAGAAGTAAGGAAAACATATGAGATCAATTAAAAATGGATAATCATTCAAAAAGCAAATTTCGATCTACCAAAGGTTAAAATACAATTTGGTTTAAGGATTGATGTTTGACTACTGACGTCAGCAGTCATCGATGGCTGCGAGTGTAAGACGGCAAATCCCTTTGAGAAGACCTAGTGGTTGAGGTCGAAACATGTCAGGGTAACCAGCCGCCTGGGTTCGAATCACACGCCAGACAGCCTGGCTTCGAATCCCAGGTCAGTCAAGAATGAAAATTATCAATAACAATTTTAATTAATCTTCCATGTTGTAAAAATTCCTTTCTTCATAAAAATAATTTAATGCAAATTAAATTCAATGAACTTAAGCCTAATTAAAACAGCTAAATTTGGATTAAAAACCATTAACAGTTCAATAAAATAACCACAATACTAATTATTGTTAACAGCTAAGGCACGAGCTATGTTTACATTTGTCCTTCAAGTTCTGCTGAAAAAGGTCAACTAGAAAAAAGAAAGACAAAAACAGGAAAAACAAAAAAAAATGTACTTTGGACTTCAAGAAGAATTCTTGACAAAAGTACGGAAAAAACAGAAGTAAGGAAAACATATGAGATCAATTAAAAATGGATAATCATTCAAAAAGCAAATTTCGATCTACCAAAGGTTAAAATACAATTTGGTTTAAGGATTGATGTTTGACTACTGACGTCAGCAGTCATCGATGGCTGCGAGTGTAAGACGGCAAATCCCTTTGAGAAGACCTAGTGGTTGAGGTCGAAACATGTCAGGGTAACCAGCCGCCTGGGTTCGAATCACACGCCAGACAGCCTGGCTTCGAATCCCAGGTCAGTCAAGAATGAAAATTATCAATAACAATTTTAATTAATCTTCCATGTTGTAAAAATTCCTTTCTTCATAAAAATAATTTAATGCAAATTAAATTCAATGAACTTAAGCCTAATTAAAACAGCTAAATTTGGATTAAAAACCATTAACAGTTCAATAAAATAACCACAATACTAATTATTGTTAACAGCTAAGGCACGAGCTATGTTTACATTTGTCCTTCAAGTTCTGCTGAAAAAGGTCAACTAGAAAAAAGAAAGACAAAAACAGGAAAAACAAAAAAAAATGTACTTTGGACTTCAAGAAGAATTCTTGACAAAAGTACGGAAAAAACAGAAGTAAGGAAAACATATGAGATCAATTAAAAATGGATAATCATTCAAAAAGCAAATTTCGATCTACCAAAGGTTAAAATACAATTTGGTTTAAGGATTGATGTTTGACTACTGACGTCAGCAGTCATCGATGGCTGCGAGTGTAAGACGGCAAATCCCTTTGAGAAGACCTAGTGGTTGAGGTCGAAACATGTCAGGGTAACCAGCCGCCTGGGTTCGAATCACACGCCAGACAGCCTGGCTTCGAATCCCAGGTCAGTCAAGAATGAAAATTATCAATAACAATTTTAATTAATCTTCCATGTTGTAAAAATTCCTTTCTTCATAAAAATAATTTAATGCAAATTAAATTCAATGAACTTAAGCCTAATTAAAACAGCTAAATTTGGATTAAAAACCATTAACAGTTCAATAAAATAACCACAATACTAATTATTGTTAACAGCTAAGGCACGAGCTATGTTTACATTTGTCCTTCAAGTTCTGCTGAAAAAGGTCAACTAGAAAAAAGAAAGACAAAAACAGGAAAAACAAAAAAAAAAAAAAATGTACTTTGGACTTCAAGAAGAATTCTTGACAAAAGTACGGAAAAAACAGAAGTAAGGAAAACATATGAGATCAATTAAAAATGGATAATCATTCAAAAAGCAAATTTCGATCTACCAAAGGTTAAAATACAATTTGGTTTAAGGATTGATGTTTGACTACTGACGTCAGCAGTCATCGATGGCTGCGAGTGTAAGACGGCAAATCCCTTTGAGAAGACCTAGTGGTTGAGGTCGAAACATGTCAGGGTAACCAGCCGCCTGGGTTCGAATCACACGCCAGACAGCCTGGCTTCGAATCCCAGGTCAGTCAAGAATGAAAATTATCAATAACAATTTTAATTAATCTTCCATGTTGTAAAAATTCCTTTCTTCATAAAAATAATTTAATGCAAATTAAATTCAATGAACTTAAGCCTAATTAAAACAGCTAAATTTGGATTAAAAACCATTAACAGTTCAATAAAATAACCACAATACTAATTATTGTTAACAGCTAAGGCACGAGCTATGTTTACATTTGTCCTTCAAGTTCTGCTGAAAAAGGTCAACTAGAAAAAAGAAAGACAAAAACAGGAAAAACAAAAAAAATGTACTTTGGACTTCAAGAAGAATTCTTGACAAAAGTACGGAAAAAACAGAAGTAAGGAAAACATATGAGATCAATTAAAAATGGATAATCATTCAAAAAGCAAATTTCGATCTACCAAAGGTTAAAATACAATTTGGTTTAAGGATTGATGTTTGACTACTGACGTCAGCAGTCATCGATGGCTGCGAGTGTAAGACGGCAAATCCCTTTGAGAAGACCTAGTGGTTGAGGTCGAAACATGTCAGGGTAACCAGCCGCCTGGGTTCGAATCACACGCCAGACAGCCTGGCTTCGAATCCCAGGTCAGTCAAGAATGAAAATTATCAATAACAATTTTAATTAATCTTCCATGTTGTAAAAATTCCTTTCTTCATAAAAATAATTTAATGCAAATTAAATTCAATGAACTTAAGCCTAATTAAAACAGCTAAATTTGGATTAAAAACCATTAACAGTTCAATAAAATAACCACAATACTAATTATTAAAAAAAAGATATACATACATACATATTTATTTTACGACGGGACACTGAGGAATTCGGTCTGGTTTTTGCGAAAGATATCTACCTTGATATCATGCATTAAAACATATACATAAAAAATTGTAGTCCTGCACATTTGTTTGGAAAAGTCGTTGATGATTTGTTTTAGCTGTCCCTTTATCTGTCGTCAGGGATCTACCTCGAGGATGTTTAAAATACGTTGCCATATTGGTTATGCTGCGATAAGGGAGCTGGTATATGTTAAACAGCAGAACAGTGGTGTCAATTATGATTGTATTGGTGCGAATACTCTTGTCTCTTTCATTCTCAGCGGGAGGAATCTGCGGTTGCGAGGCCTATTACGAGGCCTAATTAACATACATATTTTGCTATGAAGACTTTAGAGCAATTAATAATAATACAATTATCGAAAAATGTTGAGTTATGGACAGACACAATCAGTTGTTATTTAAATAAATTTAATTTGGAACCTGCATTTCGCAGAAACTTTGCTTATTTTTTGGAAAAATTGAGCATTTGACAATATTTGAAGTCTTTTTACAACCTTATACAATTATTTCCAAAATTTTTAATTTGGTGCTCAACATATCTTTGCGAATGCCAACAATGAAAATTCATTTGCACATACTAATGCAAATAATAACCCCATTAAGTTTAAAAATATTCTATAATTATTAACCACCATTATAAAAAGAGAAGATTTTACTAGCCTATAAAAATATACTTTTATTTACCAATAATATCTTCTAAATTTAAATTGCAGTTTCGAAACAACAAAACATTTTTTAGGTTTGTGGACGTTAAACAATAAAGTTTCATTAATACATTAATAATACACATCTTCTTACCCAAAAATTTTACCTGCTATCACATTTGCTTTTATGTGTATAGGTTTACACATAAATTGTAGGAAAACAAGACTTTTTTAAATATTTTTACTTACTTGAGAAAAGTGTTTTCAAAGGAAAAAAAACCCATTGACGCGATTGGTACAGAAAGAAAAATATTTTTACAAGCACAAAATACCAACAAATTCTTGTGGCTATTTTTTTCTTAATAATTTCTGCATTTAGGTACGTCTTTTTAACGAAAGAAAAAGGGACCCTTTAAAAGGCAACAAAGAATTTTTTTCACAAACAAAACACATATCGTTAGCTTAAATGCAAAACAATGTAGATATTATTTGTCAATCATTGTACAATGTCAAAAACAGAAATAAAACAAAACATAAACAAAGATAATAAATAATAAATATATTATTTCTGTTTAGAGGCCTCAAAACAGGCCGTGCGATATTTCGATATTTCCCGCTGAATGAGAGTGTTTTGCAGTAAAAAATTATATTTTACGCTCGCAAAATAAAAGAGCGTAAGCGTACATGTGAGTTTTGCTGACACAATTGTGCATGACGCTGACACCCCTGCAGCAGAAACTTAATTTTTATTGCAAAAATAACAACAAAACGAAACGATAACAAGTTTATATTTGTGTAATTTAAGTGAGAAACAAATGTTTTCTTTAAACTTTTATAGTGTACTTGTGTCGACGTCACTCAACCAAAATTTTATTGTCCAAGTACGCAAATTTTGTATTGAATTTTGTGTTTAAAGAAAATAAAAAGAGAATTTTATATAATATTTTTTTTTGTATTAAAAAAAGCATAATTTATTTGTTTGAATGGGGAACCAAAATACTCAATTTAAAATTTTTTTTTAATTTCCATGATACTTTTCATTATTTATAAATTATTAAAATTTTGTTTATGCAAAACCTCAAGTTTTTGCAACATTTCTCTATGCAATAGTTTAATATTTCGATGTCTTTACTTATTGATTCTATTTTTTCTTTAATTTGCCAAACTTAAGCGTTCGTGTATATAGCGTGCGTGCCGAAATTTTTAGAAAAAACAGTGTTAAAGAAATAATTTTGAGCTTTTTATAATTGACTATTATGTTAAACATTTCCAAACTCGTTAATATAATAATTAATATTCGTTAATAATGTGTATGAAGATAAATACTAATTAATTTCATAATAATATCGCATGCGATAAAGAAGTATGTTTATTATAAAATCGAATATTTACACTAAATTTTAAAGTTTTTATGAAATATCAAGCAATCAATTAGATATTAAAAACTTATTGAATATTTTATCAGTTATTAAATGTTACAATGTCTGCTTCTCGAAAACAATTTGACTTAAGAGTGAAATTCTCATGCATGAGTTCTGTGAGGGATATGGCCACTGTGCTTAAATCCTTCCACCTCCGGGTATCAACCCTATTGGAAAAGGAAGACAATAGACAAAACTACAATAATTTTTAAACGTTATATGGAAAAAGTATTTGTGAACATTTTAATAAACTTTTGAAAATTCGACTTAGGGGAAAATTTGTCTTAATGAATATAGTGAGGTAGCCATATGCGCAATATACGAGTATATAAATATAAATATATGTATCTATATATGTAAAATTCTCGTGTCACGGTGTTTTTAATTGAACTCATCCGAGACGGCTTGACCGATTTTTATGAAATTTTGTATATGTATTTGTTAGGTATGAGAATAGTTTGTAAGGTATATTTCATATCGCTAGAGGGCGCATAATAGAGCAAAACGGGTAAAAGCTCTCCCTTCCTATATCTACTTACTTATCCACTGATTTTCTTGAAATTTGGCAGGCAAATAGTGTAACATCTGAAAGGAACTATAGCGATTTTCTTAAAATTTGACAGGCAATTTTGACCCCGTAGATAGCGACGGGGAAAAGTTATTAACAAAATCCCAAGCAGCGCCGGGACCAAACTGCTGGTATATATATACATATATATATATATATATATATATATGCATGTTAAAACATAAAAAACAATAAAGTCAAAATGAGTTCATTAACGATAAAATATGCTAAAAATATACACAAACAAAATCCTTAGCAAAACCCCTGATTCTGTTGAATAGTTGATGCATTTGCATATTAATCAGACCCCAATTCATAAGATAAAACAAAAATTCACGAAAATTTGTCAGAATAAAAATTTTTTTTTGGGCCTTCTTTAAAGTTTGATGTAAACATTTATTTAAAATATATCATTTAAAAAATAGCTTTTCTAAAGATTTTCCTTGGAATGTCTAGAAATTATTTTATTAATTTTTATATCGCTGGTAACATACAATACATTGACGTATGTATGTATGTATCTTAAAATAATATTTGTTTATTTTATTTGCCGTTGTTTTAAAAATCGTACTTGTAAATATATTCAACAAGTACTTGAATATTCGTTTGAATAAAACAACCGGCATTTTTATATATCGAGGGCTAATATTCAAATATTGCTATCTGATATTTTTTAAATGAGTTTTTTTTATAGCAACGTGTTTGCTGACTGAATTGGCATCAGTAATTTTAATTAAAAGAAAACAAATTAATTGCAAAACGTTTATTTTAATAAGTTTTTGTTGTGCTATCTAACACACTCGGTTTTTGTTAGTAAAAATGCTATAATAAAGTAATAATAATAGTTTTACAAAATATGTACATACTTAGATGACATTGTAAAACAAAGTCTAGTTATTTCTTTTAGGCTGAACCCACACCAACAAAAGACAAACCAGTTTTTATTGACTTATATTTATTAGTTCTTATGAGACAATATACACCAAACAAAACAACCGCAAAACTGTCTTTTTGACATACTGCGACAAAACATTGGTTTCAGAAAATACATGTGGTTTGATACAACATCTCCACACAGAGTCAAAAACACAGCAATTTAGACAAAGCATGATAAGACGTTTTTTGTGTGGGTTCGCATCAAACAAGTGTTAGAATTTAAAGAAAAAAATATTTTGTATTTTTTTGGCATGGGCTCAGCCTTAAGGTTAACGAAAATACGTTCTCCTATAAAATTGTGATTTTGCAGATATCAATTTTTGAATAAAAACCCTCGATATGCACACTTGGGCAAATAAGTTGTGTACATATTTTGTTTACCGAACTATATGTACACATATATACAATATGTTTACATATTTGTATACACATTGTATGTATGTACATATACATTTATAGTTTGACCAACTATATTTAGTAGTATTTGCAATAACGAAAAATCGGAATATCAAAATATTAAAAATATAATATTAAAAATTTAATAAAGGTAGGTAGGTAGGTAGGTAGGTAGAAAGGCTGGTGTGAAGTCTCCTTCACACCCTCACCCAGAGACCAATACGGTCCATTGTGATGCCTTGTTTATAGTAAGAAGCTGAAAAAAGAAGGTGAAGAGAAACAGCAAAAGAATCAGAAAAGATAAGAACAGATAAGAATAGATGAGAAAAGGAAGTTCTGACCAAACCCGAGAGAAAAGCCTCACTCAACACAACACCAATCCGCCCTATGTGCGGCTAGCTCCCAGTCTCCTGCTGCGCAGCCAGGCCATCCCCATTACGAATCCTATCAGACTCTCGAGCCCACAGCCCGGGACGTCCCCTAATTCGCCTAGGAATCTGCTGCCCAGCCACCTCAGCCTGCTGCCCTGTAGCCTGGGACAGCGGCACAAAATGTGCTCAACCGTCTCCAGCTCCTCCGGGTCCTCACACAACCCGCACATATCCGACACGTCGGATCCTAACCTCATCGCCATCCTGCCTATCATGCAATGACCCGTGATGATTCCTATTATGGTCCTCACGCAGACCCTGCTTCTGCCCAGCAACAACTCCGAGTCGGACTTCCTGAGCACCGGCCACATCGTCCGTGATACCCGGCAGTCCGTTCGGTTCCCCCAGGCCCTATTGGTCGCGTCCAGAATCCATTCCCTAATCTTCCCAAAGTAGAATCCTATTGGAGGCCTAATTGCCTCTATGTGATTAGGATCCTCCATCTCTGAGCCCTGTCTCGCCAACTCATCAGCAATCTCGTTGCCGCTTATGTTGCAGTGACCAGGCACCCAGCACAATCTCAACATATACTCTCCTAAGGCTCCCTCCAGAGCCCTCCTGCAACCGTCAACTAGCTTGGATTTCACGTAACAGCCCCTTACGGCCATAAGGGCCGCCTGGCTGTCGACATATATAGTGACCTCCGAGCCCCTATCAATGTTGTCCCTCATCAGTTCCACGGCCCTCAAGACCCCCAGAACTTCCGCCTGAAAAACACTGCAGTCGTCCGGAAGCCTATATGACATTCTGATATCCAGATCCTCAATGTAGACCCCCGCACCCGTGCCTCTCATCTTCGAGCCGTCAGTGAAAATAGCAAATCCATTAAATAATCTGCTCCTACCTGACCATCTCTCCCTAGAAGGCGTTACCACCTCCGGCAACCGTCCGAAATCCACCCTGGTGCCCACGAAATCCGTGGAGCCGGGTGATCCCAGGCAGTAACCTCCAGCTTCGATCTCACTCAAGATCCGTGAGTGACCCTGCGTGAAATCCCTAATCAATCCTAGTTCCCTCAGTCTAAGAATGCTTCTGGCTGCCATTCCCATAACATACTGCTCAATGGGCAGAAGATGTAGAATGACATCCAGTGCCGCTTGAGGTGTACTTCTCATGGCACCTGTCATGCCGATTGAAGCACACCTCTGAGCCTTAGACAGAAGGTTCCTTCGACAAGCCACTCTCAATGACTCCCACCAAACACAGCATCCATATGTAAGAATGGGTCTAACCACCGAAGTGTACAGCCATCCCACTACTGACGGCCGGAGTCCCCAACTCTTACCTATCGATGATTTGCAAGCATAGTAGGCATTGAGGCCTCTCTTAAGTCTCTCCTGAGTATTCCTTCCCCACGACAGCTTGCTGTCCAGAAAAACTCCTAGATACTTAGCGCTATCAGATAGTCTAAGCTCTACTCCTCCTAGTACCGGCAGCCTAAAATTCTCTACCCTGTACCTCCTAGTAAAAAGAACCAACTCGGTCTTCTCCGGATTGACTCCCAAACCCTTATCACTCGCCCATGCTGACAGTTCGCCCAGCGCCCCTTGCATGACTTCGCTTATTGTCGGCAGAAACTTGCCCGATACCAATATCACTACATCATCCGCGTAGGCCCCAACTTTCCGACCCAATCTGTCAAAAAGTCCCAGAACGACGTTGACAGCTAAGAGCCATAATAAGGGAGAGAGAACTCCCCCCTGTGGGGTTCCCCTAGTCACCAGTTTCTTTAAGCGCTCGTTTCCCCAGTCCGAGTGAATAACTCTGCTGCTGAGCATCAGAGTTATCCATTCGACCAGGAACAGAGGAACGCCTAGATCCACCAATGCCTGCCTGATAGCCTCTATCTTCAAATTATTAAAAGCGCCCTCTATATCCAGGAATGCCGCCAAGGTGTATTCCTTGTTTCGCAATCCCCGCTCTACATAACCCACCACATCATGAAGCGCACTCTCAACAGATCTACCCTTAAGATAGGCGTGTTGAGCGCCGCTGATGATGCCGGCGTCAATCTTCGTCCTCAGATGTAGATCAATCAGTCTTTCCAACGTCTTCAAAAGAAAAGACGATAAGCTGATTGGTCTAAAATCCTTGGGTTTAGAGTGACCGGTTCTTCCCGCCTTGGGTATGAAAACCACCCTGACCTCCCTCCACCCTTTAGGAATGTACCCGTTCAGCACACAGACCCTAAACAGTTCCACCAACAGCAGGAGTGATGATCTCCCGATATTCTGTAACATCGCCGGAAAGATACCGTCTGGTCCTGCCGATTTGTAAGACCCAAAGGTATTAACCGCCCATGTTACTTTTTCCAAGGTGATCATGTCCCCCACCGTCTCCCTCTCCTCACCGCCCGATTCTGACCCAGAGAAGGGGTTACCACATTCAATCTGTTCCCCCGTCCCAGGATCCACACATCCCGGAAAGTGAGTTTCCATTAGCAGACAAAGAGATTCAGAGCTAGATTCCGTCCATGAGTTGTCCGGTCTCTGAATAAATCCAGGGACTACAGGGTCCTTGGATAAAATTCTCCTGAACCTGGACATCTCATTTACAGATTCCACTGACTCGCTAAACTTGACCCACGAGTCCCTTTTCGCCCTCCTAATGTCTCCTTTATATCTATTGTAACTCAATCTGAAGTTACTCCAATCTTCTTCCCTACGCGTATACTTCGCTCTATTAAACAACCTTCTGACAGTGGACCTTTGAGTCCTCAACTCGTCTGTCCACCATCTTGGTTGTGTGCGCTTGCCCGGAAAGTTCAAAGGACAGGAACGCTCATAACTACTAGTCAGTACCCCCGTAAAGGTGCCCACCAGTTGCTCTACACCGGTCGAAGTCGACCCCCAGTCGCGTGTAACTCTAAGGTTACTTTGCACCAGTCTCGAAAAGTAATCCCAATCCGTCCTTCTCGGATTCCTATACGGACACCTTTTCGACCTCTCAAACATTAGATTAAAGGACAGGCGACTATGGTCAGAGAAGGAAAACCCCAGGTCCACCCTCCAATCCTCCACTAATTCCCTACAGTTCGTCAATGTCATGTCTATCACTGCCTCTCTATCCCTAGTTCTGAACGTAGGTGTATTCCCTCTGTTACAGATATAAAGATTGCTGGCAATAATAAAATCAAACATAGACTCACCTCTTTTGTTGATGTCGGCACTTCCCCATTGGGTATGGTGTGCATTGGCGTCACACCCTAGTACCAGTCTCGAGCCAGTTCTGCCTGAGTACTCCACCAACTCTCGCACTTTTTCACCAGGTGGATCGGTAGCCTCGTACGGCAAGTATACCGATGCTAATGCCAGGACCCTTCTGTCCTTGGCTTCTCCTGTCACAACCGTGAGGTCTCCATTACTATAAGAATGAGAAAACATAAATTTAAACTCAGTTCTCGCCAAGATACAAGTTCGTACCTTCTCATCTGTGTGGGGTACGAACAATGTATACCCCGTGACCCTTAATCCAACTACCCGGTTTTTATTAATCCAGGGCTCTTGGATTAAGGCCACGTCCACGTTGTTGTCGATGAGGTGGGTTACTAATTCGGTTGAGGCTGCTTCACAGTGGTGCAGGTTTATCTGCACCACTTTCAACCTCTTAGGGTCTATCATTTTTAGGAAACCTAAATTTGATAGACCCCAACCCGAATATTGCAACCCCTCCTATCGAATCAAGCTTTTTAAGAGACTCCCGGTCCACTGCGAACCTGAAGTCTCTTCCCTGGTTCTCTTTACAACCCAGTGAAGCTACCAACTTCCACTGGCTTGTATTGAGCCTCTTGTTCTGGTTGGCCAGTACCCCCAGTATGACCTCCACCGGTTTTATAGGTGGAGGTATCCATACCGTGACTACCGGCCTTAATGGCAACTCAGACGCTAGTATAACGTCCAGACTAGCTTCAGGACAGGAGCTGCCACACTTACCAATTGCAGCCTTTAAAAACTCAAAGGTTTTCTGATTGCCGCAACTGACAGTTTTGACACCTCTTGTCCAGTCAGCCCCTTTGAACGATACTTCGTCCGGCCTTCCTTTGGCACTAAAGATTTCGTCGAGTAGTTTGTTCTCTAGCACCTGCCATCTCTCGACACTGATCCTTCCATCGGGATCCTTACGATCAATGACAGCCGCTAGAATACCGTCCTTACTCGACGACTCCTTTAGTTTCTTTGAAGTGGATGGTTGGTCCTTTCTGGAGTCAGTCCTCTTATTGATCTCCTTATGGGGATCTTTAAGAGAACTGACCACAGTCTGACCAGTCCTCTTAGCCGCAGGGGATTTCTGGTCATCACCAGACCTCACTCGCTTAACTACCCCCTTTTTGGGGCCCTTAGCAGAGCTCAGTCGGTGATCACCCGATTTCCCTGCAGATGTTGACTGGTCTGTCCCAGCAACCCTTCCTTTAGTGACTCCCTTTTGGGAGTGACTATCGGAAATTACCAAGACATTTCCAGCCCTCATCGCGCGACTAGTAGTGGGTAAAACGTTCTCAGGCCTAGCTCCCTTAACTGCGACCAAACTGTCACGATTAAGAGGGCCAGTCGTTGAACCTTTACCCTCCTTTTCCTTATCTTCTGCTTTATCCGAGGATTCAACAACAGGGGGTGCTGGGGATTTGCTGTCTTTACTGACAACATTTGTATCCACAGCAGCCCTTGTTGTGTATCCCGCAGGATAGGGAAGCCCTAGGATGGCACCGACAGAGCCGTGGATTCGTTCGAATCTAGCAACGTTCTTTCGGTGCTTCCTCAGCAGATGCCTATCCCGCCCATCGTGCAGTGAGGAGTCTTTCTTAGCTATCTTTTCCAGAAAGGCTAAGGAGGCTCTCACACCACTCTTGGCTTTATCGTAGCTCGTTCGGCTATCTGACGTGACCTGTTCTGTCGCATCTTGCCGAACAACGAGTTTTGATACACTCGCCAATCCACTCTCCAACCCGAGTGTGACTCCGGAAGTCGATGGCCCAGCCCTATGGCCCTCATCATGAGCCGAAATCAGAGTTATTTCGTGCTCATCATCAGAGCCCAGAGTTAGGTCACCGAGTCTTTCCGATGCCCCTGTACGAGACGGAGATCCGATTGGCGAGTCTATCCTGTCCGTCATGACTGTCAGTTCTGTCATTAACTGACTCTCCTGCAGCAGAATATCTCTGTGAATACCCAGCAAGTCGGAGTCCAAATCTGACCCCGAACCTGCTGAGCTGACAGAGACATTCCCTGCGCCAACTTCTTCATTTCTTTCTTTAAAATTTAAATTATCCAGTTTTTGGTCCCACGAGTAAGCACGTAAACAAAGCGACCATCGCGCGCAGTGACGGCGTACGCGGACTAGGCTAGAATTACAACTGACCCTTGCCATCGGCGTCAGAGGGAAGCTGTTCACGACCAGTTTCTTTTACCACTAACTAGCCATTCAGGTCCTCGGCACTGCTATCAACCACCTTGACCTTAAAAGTGGGGGATGTAGGGAATCAAAGGGAGAAGTAGGTAGGATTATAGGTAAAGAGGATGGGATGGATAACCCTTGGTCATGCTGGCTTTAAAGCTTATGCCTTCGAACTTGTTCCGGTTAGACTGTACCGAAACAAGTTCCAAGACATACACTACCGCCGGCATTTAAGCCACCACATCGCGGCAAGATAGTTATCCAGGTGGTGGTAATAAAGGTTTACGAAACAATTAATATGAATTTGTTAAATTTAACAATCGTTAATTTTTAAACTCAAAATACCGAATTTATGACAATTTTGACTTTGGTATTTCATATACATATTTATTTTTGTTCATTAACGGCCAATTTCAACAAGTAATTAACTATTACTATAACTGTTAACAATATGCTATCTGACAAGTCGTCAGCTCATTATTGGTTTGACCTACCGACTATTTTGAAAAAAATTGAGTTAGGTATATGCTATATATATTTTAAATACTTCCTTTCTGAATTTAAAATATGTTTCACGAAATATTGTATGATTTCTGAGACATTAAGCATTAATTTTGTTCCATATAAAGCCTATTATTCCTCATGCAAAAACGTACAAATTTCACTCTTGCTTTGCTTTATTGCCGTAAGAAAAGCAAGTGGCTAAAGCGAATAAAAATAAAATGACAAGAAAATAAATTTTACTCTTACTTCGCTTCATTACCGTAAGAAAAAAGTAGTAAAAGCAGAAGCAAAATAAAATGTACAAAACAAAAAGCTACTTTTTTAGAATAAATTTTGAAAAGTGGCGTATGCGGCACAAAACAATAATATTCACTTTCAATAAAATACTATTAACTTCTAAGTTTGTGAATGAACATTTAGAAAAATTAAAATTTTTCTTAAAAACATATGCCAGAAGCAGTGGTGAAAATACAAAAATATTCTATGGGGTATATTTTCAAAAAACATCTTGTAAACCTTCATTGTCGTTTTTTATCACTACACTACGACTTTTTGGCATGTGCGCCAAACCAATAATGAGCTGACGAAGTGTGGTGTGCAGAAAATGCGATTCCAAAAAATATAAAGCCATGTTCTGGAAATATAATTCGAATTGAAATTGAATAAAATTTTAAAACGACGATTTTTTTAAATACGTTACTTAAACTTGTTGATTAATGTAATTAATACCTATTTATTTAAATGAATACCGCAAATATCAAACTTTTCATTTTAATATTTTAAACCCTATTTCCCAAACCTGCCCAGTACTGCAAACCTCATATATGTATTTATTATAGAACAATAAATGTATGTGTGTACGTTTATACACTCTCCCTTTCGTTAGCTCTAAATTTTACACATGAATTTTTTTTCGTAATAAAACATTAACCTTAACCTTGAATTTAAAGGTTAAATACAGAAATTTATTGACTTGTGGAGTTTATATGTATGTAAATTGCATATGAATGAGTACAATATACAATATATGCCGGCAATTTAGAGTTTTTTTTTTTAATTTGGTTAGTACACTTGTATTTACTTATATACACAACTAAACAGACAAAACAACTAAACAGACAAAGAATAACATTTATGGCCAATTTCACCAAGTTCAGTTATAGTTAACTATTAGTTATGTTAACCGAAAGTTAAAGTAATAAATAGTAAGTTTTCACTGAACTTGGAGAAATTGGTCGTTAGTTTAAATTAAATTCTACTTTAGGAATATGTAATAATTAGAAACATAATAGCGGTTTTCACTCTTGTTAGTAAAGTACCCTTGTAGATCAGTAGACCATGTAAAGCCTCTAGTACACGGAATGTAAAAAGCCACATGCGCATGTGGTTCTGACGTAATTTTGACGTCAATGCAAAGCCACAATAAGCATTGCGTGTTGTGTGATGACGTCAAAATTACGTCAGAACCACATGCGCATGTGGCTTTTTACATGCCGTGTACTAGAGGCTTAAGATTAACATTAACATTAACGTAGTTAACGTACTTACATTTAAAACACCACACAACAAAATGTATTAGTTAATTTTTAATACGCTGTGGTTGGATTGAAGATCAAAATCGGCGAAGTAAGCATTTTAAACAAATGATTATTCAAAAGAAAGCATTAACTTCATTTAAAAACCTAAAATTATCCGTTATTAAATTTATGAAGTCAAAATTAATTTTTTTTAGCTAAAATTATGAATCTCGGAATCAAAAAAATTAAAATTAATACAAATGTATGAAAAATCGTGCTTCGTTTTGCGTCGCGTTTTTTCGGTCCCAATTAACGACGCATATCGGGGTATTTTTGTAAATGCGTTCGCCGTTTTTAACAAAATAATTGCTTTTGCGTCAATATGTTTCAGTTACAAAATAAAAAGAGCTAATGGCCTATGCTGCCAATGCTCTCTTATACTTAGTCTCAGAATTTATTCCACTGATTAATTAAATAAATAATACAAAATAAAAATATATAGGTCCTTTTCTTTCAGATGCATTTTCTTATATCGAAATTTTTAACAAAAACTATAGAAAGCAACAATAAAATTGCAAAAGATTTATGACATTGTTTTTGCTTTCAATATAATTCTTTGCCGTTGCGTTGCGTTTTACATGATTAGGGCCTTCATGAAAATTAAATTCAATGAATTTTAGCCTGATTAAAATATAAAAATTCGGATTAAAAACCATTAATTGTTCAACAAAAAACCCCACAATACCAATTATTGTTAACAGCTAAAAAACAAGCTCTATGTTTACATTTGTCCTTCAAGTTGTGCTGAAAAAAGGTCAACAAGAAAAAGAAACACAAAAACATTAAAAACTGAAAAATGTACGTTGGACTTCAAGAAGAATTCTTGACAAAAAGTACGAAAAACAGATGTAATAAAGAACATGTAAATCAATTAAAATAGATAATCATTCATTCAAAAAAATTTGGTTTAAAGATTAATGTTTTACTATTGACTGCCATCTGTCGTCAATGGCGGTGAGTGTTAAACGGCAAACCCTTCCTTCTGAGGAGATTGTGTGGTTGCCTGTCCGTGAAAACCTGGGTTCAATTCCCAGCTCAGTCAGGAATGAAAAATTATCAATAAATTTTAATTCATTTCATGTTGTAAAATTCCTTTCTCCCTAAAAATAATTTAATGAAAATTAAATTAAATGAACTTTAGCCTGATTAAAATATCAAAAAATTTTTTTTTTATTTGTTCAAATTCTACTTTATAGCTACATCGTATGCTTTATTAGAGGATATTATCCATAATCCGAATTCACTCGAAATTGGATTAGTTCAGCATTTTTGGTGTGCTGCAATTCACACCCATATGTTTTTATTCATTTTTAATTAGAGCGGTAAGGGGCTGGTGAAAGCACAACGAATCGACATTTATTCTTATACATACATACACAGGTATTTGATAACATTTTTACTAAAAACAAAATTTAAAATTATCAAAAAGGGGATAACGGGAAATTAAATATCTTTCTTTTAATTCTGTGTTACTGCATGTGGTAGTTTTAGAATTATTTATAATATTGAATCTAGAAACATAAAATTGTACGTGTAGGGCTCTGAGTGAATGAGAACCCAAAAGATGAAAACTGTTGGTACTTTTTGTTCTCCAACTGGTACCTTTTGAATTTTCGTTAATATTGGGACTAGAAATATAAAAGGAAACATGCAATGTCCTGAGTGAGTGAATTATTTTTTAAGTTTTATTTTTAGCTTAGAAAATAAATATTATTTTTGAGTTTGATTTATTCCTCAGAAAATAAACGTTTTGCTTGATTGTTATTAATTTTATTTGTTTGCTTAGAAAAGTCATTTTTAAATTGAATAAAATATAAAAAAAATTATTTAAATTAAAAAATAAGAGTTTTTGCGCGGACTCTGGGTATAAATTTGCCCTTAAATCGGTAAATATTAATTTTAGCGCAGAAAAAAATTCAAAAAGTAACTGTTATTTTTTATTTTCTAAGCACTATATAAAACTCAAAAATAATTTTTATCTAAATAATCTATATATATAAAAATGGATTATGTATGTTTGTTTGTTTGTTTGTTTGTCGCTTTATAGACTCCGAAACTACTGAACCGATTTTCCTGAAATTTTTACAGTAACATCACGTGAGCCCTAAAAATAAAATAGGCTACTTATTTTTTCGATAGGGGCAGGGGAATTGGTACCCCCCATAGGATGCCAATGTTAATTATCGCACGATTTTCCTGAAATTTTTACAGTAACATCACGTGAGCCCTAAAAATAAAATAGGCTACTTATTTTTTCGATAGGGGCAGGGGAATTGGTACCCCCCCATAGGATGCCAATGTTAATTATCGCACGATTTTCCTGAAATTTTTACAGTAACATCACGTGAGCCCTAAAAATAAAATAGGCTTCTTATTTTTTCGATAGGGGCAGGGGAATTGGTACCCCCCATAGGATGCCAATATTAATTATCGCACGATTTTCCTGAAATTTTTACAGTAACATCACGTGAGGATCTTCTGAGCCCCGGAATTGAAATAAAATAGCAGCGGGGGTATAGGAATACCCCATAGGACGCCAATGTTTAACATCGCATATATTAAGAACTGTAATAGTGAGAATGTTCAAACTTTCTAAAAGTCACTCTTATGGTATACTACACTTTTGAAAATAAAAATAAAGCGGGTAGGCGCAGGGGGGGAAATACCTCCCATAGGATGCATACATTAAATATCGCTCAACTGAAGAACTATTAAAGGGAGAGTCTTCAAACGTGATTAAAGCTACTATTATAGTAAACTATAAATTTCAATATAAAAATGTGCGGGGTCAGTGTAGCGAAGCGCACCGGGTTAAGCTAGTATTAAATATAAAAAAAATCATTTAATTTTACAAAAAACAGATTTGCACGGACTCTGGAGGATTAATTCGCCATTAAATCGGTAAATATTATTTTTAGCGCAGGAAATTACTTAATTTAAAAAGTAACTGTTATTTTCTAATCAAATAATAAAACGCAAAAAATAATTTTTATTTTCTAAACAAACGGATTAAAAAAATTTTGATTTTTCAACACGAGTATGCTACTTTATTGCTACTTCTAATGGTAGCTTATTGTGTGTCCTTTGCTATTTCTACTCCTATTTATGTTAGTTATATGTTTTTAATTTTCGATTACTATAACTAATGTTGCTTAATTGTGTATATAGCAGAATCAAACGAAATTTAAAAACTATCAAACTACCAAAATCTAACTAACTATTTGCTAAACTCTTGCTAAAGAGCTGCCAAACGCTTGCCAACTTGTGAAAAACAGCCGTATAATGTTAAACATTTTTGTTTGTTTTTTTTTTTTAATTTGCTGTCGTGTTTTAAATTTATTTTAATTTTAAAAACTTTTCTAAATATTTATATGTATTATGTGGAACGTGTTGCATTTTTGAGCAATATAATGTGGCATCATAAAAATTCAGAGTTGATTTGTAAAAAGTTTGCAGACGAATACAAACTTTTATCCGTTATGAATTCCTCAGCTTAATCGTCATTCTAGTAAGCAGCTCGTTGTACGTAGTGTACAAACTGTGGCTAACTTTTTGTTATAAATACGGCTGGCTGTAAGTTACTTTAAAAATGTTAATTTTCTGCTACGACAACAACTTACTAAGAAAATGTGAAGGTAGCTAGCAGTAGTAGTAAACTATTTCGTACATTTTCATTGCTACTGCTACTTGAAGTCTAGTTTATTAAACACTTTTGACAATATTTAATAATTTGAAAAACGGTCGATAGGAATTTGTGGTGTGGGTTGGTCTTCGACTGAATGAAAATTTAAAGAATTTAATTTTCATTCAACTAGTATATTTAACTGAATTGTACGACCAGTTGCAACGTGTAGAATAAACGTTGTTTTTTCAGGTTCAATTTGCGTTGAATGACCCCAATATATTTGAATAAAAAAAATAAGATCTAGAAATTTTAAAGAAATAAATTTAAAGAATAAAACAGAAATAAAAGTAATTGCAGTAAATAGAAAAAAGCAAATTTAAAATTAAAATAATTTGAACAAGTGTTTTAAAAAAAATGTATGCAAGTCATTCACATCAAGTGTCGTGATTCATTGTCATAATCTAAAACGAATTGTGACAATTAAGTTCTTGTCTACGTAAATGTAATGGCTAAAAATTGACATTTCAATTAAAATCTATTTAAAGCAAGTAAACAATGTAATTTTTTTTATTATTTATTTTTGTTTCATTCACATGTACATACCTCCCAATGTTCAGACGAAAATAAACAACTAAAATATACAATTCTTATAAACAGAAAAAAAAACACCCTAATATTATAAATATTTTCCATTTGCGCCACATTTTTAACATATCCAACAATCAATATTGAGCGTGGGTTTTCACTACAACAAAAATGTAACAAATTTTCCTTTTTCGTGCTGTGCGATTTTTTTCTAGTTGTTGCAGAAAATTTTGTACGATAACAACTTTTAAAAATAAACACTTGTACCATCATGTGCAATTATTTTTGTACGTCATGCCAAAAAAAATGCCATCTACGTCATTACTTTTTGGGCTTTTGCGTCATGAGACATGTACATTTAACTTGTATAAGTTAAAGAAACAGGGAACGAAAAATCTAAGTATGCATTACATTGGCGTAGATAGGGGGGAGGGGGTGGCTGTGGTATTCAAGACCCGATTCTGCCCACCTCAAACTTGTAAATTAAAGAATTATTAAAAATAAAGCTTTAATCAAAATACATAGCTTTTGATAAGGAAATAATGCTTTTGAACACACTTATTCTAACGAAAAATTCGACACTTGGACAAGCTCATAATACGAATACCGCTACCATTGGAATATTTAAAGAGAGTCGTAATCAGTTAAATGAAATTTGGAGTGATATTGAAAACTTTTCAATATTGTTTTTCTTTTCACTGAGTTCATCTTCAAACACTATTTATAATATTTTTCAATTCAAAGAAAAAAAATACAATATTAAATGTGTGTGAAGATAAATTCAAAAGTTAAATTCATTTTTTAAAAATATCGCATGCGATAAAAAATATTTTAAAAAAATATCGCAAGCGATAAAAGAATATTATAAAGAAAATACAAGTATTTATACGAAATTTTAAGGTTTTTATGAAATATAAATCGTTTTTTATCGATTTTTTTTTATAATTAATCTTTAAATTAGTCTTTTAATATTAAAATTTATGATTTTCGAAAAAATATGAGTTAGACTGAAATTCTTATCAATGAGTTCCGTGCTGGATATGGCCACTGTGTCCAAACCCTTCCATCTCAAGGAATCAAACCTATTAGAAAATGAAGCCTATGGATAAGGCTACCATAAACTATAAACACTATATCCAAATTGTA
The DNA here is from genome assembly GCA_943735925.1 of Pollenia amentaria. Classification (NCBI taxonomy): domain Eukaryota; kingdom Metazoa; phylum Arthropoda; class Insecta; order Diptera; family Polleniidae; genus Pollenia; species Pollenia amentaria. The sequence goes on along the minus strand of OX031008.1, from coordinate 16,852,513 downwards.
TTTGTGAAAATTTTTATACATTTTTGAAAATTTGACTTAGAGTGAAATTCTCATGAAAGTGCTCTGTGAGGGATATGGCCACTGTGTCCAAACCCTTCCATCTCAAGGAATCAAACCTATTAGAAAATGAAGCCTATGGATAAGGCTACCATAAACTATAAACACTATATCCAAATTGTATTTGTGAACATTTTTATACATTTTTGAAAATTTGACTTAGAGTGAAATTCTCATGAAAGTGCTCTGTGAGGGATATGGCCACTGTGTCCAAACCCTTCCATCTCAAGGAATCAAACATATTAGAAAATGAAGCCTATGGATAAGGCTACCATAAACTATAAACACTATATCCAAATTGTATTTGTGAAAATTTTTATACATTTTTGAAAATTTGACTTAGAGTGAAATTCTCATGAAAGTGCTCTGTGAGGGATATGGCCACTGTGTCCAAACCCTTCCATCTCAAGGAATCAAACTTATTAGAAAATGAAGCCTATGGATAAGGCTACCATAAACTATAAACACTATATCCAAATTGTATTTGTGAAAATTTTTATACATTTTTGAAAATTTGACTTAGAGTGAAATTCTCATGAAAGTGCTCTGTGAGGGATATGGCCACTGTGTCCAAACCCTTCCATCTCAAGGAATCAAACCTATTAGAAAATGAAGCCTATGGATAAGGCTACCATAAACTATAAACACTATATCCAAATTGTATTTGTGAAAATTTTTATACATTTTTGAAAATTTGACTTAGAGTGAAATTCTCATGAAAGTGCTCTGTGAGTGAGATTTCACTCTAAGTCAAATTTTCAAAAATGTATAAAAATTTTCACAAATACAATTTGGATATAGTGTTTATAGTTTATGGTAGCCTTATCCATAGGCTTCATTTTCTAATAGGTTTGATTCCTTGAGATGGAAGGGTTTGGACACAGTGGCCATATCCCTCACAGAGCACTTTCATGAGAATTTCACTCTAAGTCAAATTTTCAAAAATGTATAAAAATTTTCACAAATACAATTTGGATATAGTGTTTATAGTTTATGGTAGCCTTATCCATAGGCTTCATTTTCTAATAGGTTTGATTCCTTGAGATGGAAGGGTTTGGACACAGTGGCCATATCCCTCACAGAGCACTTTCATGAGAATTTCACTTTAAGTCAAATTTTCAAAAATGTATAAAAATTTTCACAAATACAATTTGGATATCGTGTTTATAGTTTATGGTAGCCTTATCCATAGGCTTCATTTTCTAATATGTTTGATTCCTTGAGATGGAAGGGTTTGGACACAGTGGCCATATCCCTCACAGAGCACTTTCATGAGAATTTCACTCTAAGTCAAATTTTCAAAAATGTATAAAAATTTTCACAAATACAATTTGGATATAGTGTTTATAGTTTATGGTAGCCTTATCCATAGGCTTCATTTTCTAATAGGTTTGATTCCTTGAGATGGAAGGGTTTGGACACAGTGGCCATATCCCTCACAGAGCACTTTCATGAGAATTTCACTCTAAGTCAAATTTTCAAAAATGTATAAAAATTTTCACAAATACAATTTGGATATAGTGTTTATAGTTTATGGTAGCCTTATCCATAGGCTTCATTTTCTAATAGGTTTGATTCCTTGAGATGGAAGGGTTTGGACACAGTGGCCATATCCCTCACAGAGCACTTTCATGAGAATTTCACTCTAAGTCAAATTTTCAAAAATGTATAAAAATTTTCACAAATACAATTTGGATATAGTGTTTATAGTTTATGGTAGCCTTATCCATAGGCTTCATTTTCTAATAGGTTTGATTCCTTGAGATGGAAGGGTTTGGACACAGTGGCCATATCCCTCACAGAGCACTTTCATGAGAATTTCACTCTAAGTCAAATTTTCAAAAATGTATAAAAATTTTCACAAATACAATTTGGATATAGTGTTTATAGTTTATGGTAGCCTTATCCATAGGCTTCATTTTCTAATAGGTTTGATTCCTTGAGATGGAAGGGTTTGGACACAGTGGCCATATCCCTCACAGAGCACTTTCATGAGAATTTCACTCTAAGTCAAATTTTCAAAAATGTATAAAAATTTTCACAAATACAATTTGGATATAGTGTTTATAGTTTATGGTAGCCTTATCCATAGGCTTCATTTTCTAATAGGTTTGATTCCTTGAGATGGAAGGGTTTGGACACAGTGGCCATATCCCTCACAGAGCACTTTCATGAGAATTTCACTCTAAGTCAAATTTTCAAAAATGTATAAAAATTTTCACAAATACAATTTGGATATAGTGTTTATAGTTTATGGTAGCCTTATCCATAGGCTTCATTTTCTAATAGGTTTGATTCCTTGAGATGGAAGGGTTTGGACACAGTGGCCATATCCCTCACAGAGCACTTTCATGAGAATTTCACTCTAAGTCAAATTTTCAAAAATGTATAAAAATTTTCACAAATACAATTTGGATATAGTGTTTATAGTTTATGGTAGCCTTATCCATAGGCTTCATTTTCTAATATGTTTGATTCCTTGAGATGGAAGGGTTTGGACACAGTGGCCATATCCCTCACAGAGCACTTTCATGAGAATTTCACTCTAAGTCAAATTTTCAAAAATGTATAAAAATTTTCACAAATACAATTTTGATATAGTGTTTATAGTTTATGGTAGCCTTATCCATAGGCTTCATTTTCTAATAGGTTTGATTCCTTGAGATGGAAGGGTTTGGACACAGTGGCCATATCCCTCACAGAGCACTTTCATGAGAATTTCACTCTAAGTCAAATTTTCAAAAATGTATAAAAATTTTCACAAATACAATTTGGATATAGTGTTTATAGTTTATGGTAGCCTTATCCATAGGCTTCATTTTCTAATAGGTTTGATTCCTTGAGATGGAAGGGTTTGGACACAGTGGCCATATCCCTCACAGAGCACTTTCATGAGAATTTCACTCTAAGTCAAATTTTCAAAAATGTATAAAAATTTTCACAAATACAATTTGGATATAGTGTTTATAGTTTATGGTAGCCTTATCCATAGGCTTCATTTTCTAATATGTTTGATTCCTTGAGATGGAAGGGTTTGGACACAGTGGCCATATCCCTCACAGAGCACTTTCATGAGAATTTCACTCTAAGTCAAATTTTCAAAAATGTATAAAAATTTTCACAAATACAATTTGGATATAGTGTTTATAGTTTATGGTAGCCTTATCCATAGGCTTCATTTTCTAATAGGTTTGATTCCTTGAGATGGAAGGGTTTGGACACAGTGGCCATATCCCTCACAGAGCACTTTCATGAGAATTTCACTCTAAGTCAAATTTTCAAAAATGTATAAAAATTTTCACAAATACAATTTGGATATAGTGTTTATAGTTTATGGTAGCCTTATCCATAGGCTTCATTTTCTAATAGGTTTGATTCCTTGAGATGGAAGGGTTTGGACACAGTGGCCATATCCAGCACGGAACTCATTGATAAGAATTTCAGTCTAACTCATATTTTTTCGAAAATCATAAATTTTAATATTAAAAGACTAATTTAAAGATTAATTATAAAAAAAATCGATAAAAAACGATTTATATTTCATAAAAACCTTAAAATTTCGTATAAATACTTGTATTTTCTTTATAATATTCTTTTATCGCTTGCGATATTTTTTTAAAATATTTTTTATCGCATGCGATATTTTTAAAAAATGAATTTAACTTTTGAATTTATCTTCACACACATCAATATTAAATGAAAATACTCAAGCTCGAGGTCTGTTGTATGTACAATTTTCTTTATTTTGCTTCCAAATTTTACATACAACAGACCTTGAGCTTGAGTATTTTCATTTAATATTGAATTTTAATGGTCGAATAAAAATATAACTTAAGGAAGAAAGAAAAAAAAAATACTTTAAAAAGGTATTCCTGTGTTGTTGCTTAGTGTAAAGTTGACTTTATAGGTACTTTGTAATCATTTTGTTCAATTTGGCAGTGCCATAAAAATTTGCAAAACATTTATACTCTTACTCTGATAATCCTGCGTTTTCTTGGACACTGACAATTTTGCATCGTTTGTGCGAAATAAAAAGATTGTAAATTTTTACGTGAGTATCTTTATTGAAAATGAAAGAGTTAAATGCAAATTATTTTCAGAAGAGGTATTAAACATGTTTTGTAAAAACAAAAAAATATATAAAACTAGCTGACCCGGCAAACGTTGTTTTGCCTTGAAAAGTATTGTTTTTGTGTATATTTAAAATACAGATACAGAATCAGGTACAGGTAATATTCGGTGCAGATAATTTATCTTTATTTACAAAAAAAAAAAATAAAAAAAAAGAATATGAAAATGTGAATTATAAGTAAACTATTGAATAAGTTAAGAGAATATCATTGAAGCACTTTGTGATAAACAATAATATTTTTCGTTTTGTTGTCAGGTGCGAAAATGAACAAAGAGGGGCGTTCTTGAGTTATAAACGCCACTTTTTTTAAATATATATATAGGAGATTAATCACATCAATTTGAAAGCATCCGTCGGCTCATACACAACTACTTTGATTTAGATCAAAGCATGATCAATTGCATAGCTTACGATTTGATTCATTTTCAATGGCACTTCTTGTCGGAAATTGTTCATACCAACATAGAAACCTTTGCCGGCTCATGTGCAACAACTTTACTAAAGGCCATAGCATGATCAAATGATATAATTTATTTTGAGTAATTTTCAATGGTGCCGCATATCGGAAATTGGTCATAGTACACTCACACTTTTTAATCACCTCACTCATACTTTTAAAAATTGAAACAAATATGCCTTTAAATTCTCTTTCAAGTTAAGTATTTCAATTAACGTTCAAGAAAACAGGTAATTGCAAGTTTAGTGAGCACATTTTTCGTTTGTCTTTATAAATTGTTTTCTTGATGACATCTTAAAAGTAAATTGCTTAAAAATTCCGTGCATCCTATTCAAAACTTTCAAATTTGGAAAATTTTGACAAACAGTATATCGTTACCTAAAACGCAAAAGGCCCTAACTAACCAAAAATTAAAAATCGACTTTTTCATTGATTCTGATATATTGCAGCAACACACATGTCCACAACAAATTTTGGAATCTTTCGACCAAAATTAGAGATTTTATTAACAAAAAAGCCCTATCTACGATAAACGCTAATAGACATAAGTAACAGTTTGCATTATATGAAACATTGTTATTTGTCAAAAGCACTGGTAGGTTTTACAAGAAATATAGAGGAAAAATTAATTATAAACAGTTTAAGGCAATTTATCAATTTACAATTTTAAATAGTTTTTTGCTTCTCCTGTAAAATTTTCAAAATGTTAAATAAGGCCTTTTGCGTTTTAGGTAACGATATGTAAAAGACTATTAAGAAAAACTTGAACTTGTAACTTAGTAGAAATTATTTTATTTTAATAAAAAAAAAGTATTTATTTTTTTCTTTTTGGGAAAGGGGTGCACTAACCCATCCCAGAATAACAGTCTAACTACGCGTATGCTGTATAATGAACAAAACACATGATGATAATTGCTTACATGAGTTTTTGTTTATTTCTCACCTGACTTGTGTCTCTTTTCTCTCAGCCTTTTGACGATATTTTTGAATTTTTTTTTTTTATAAATATGTTTTATTGTATTAAGGAAATCATTTGAAAATGAACAACTTATCAATAAAATTTGATATCGTGTTATAATTAAAAAGAAAAAAAACATTATACATATGTACTTATGTATATGTATAACTTAAATATGTACCTATGTATGTATTAACACAAGATTTCTAATGTACATACTTTAGAAGTAAAAGTACGTTTAACTGTTTATTATAAGCTAGTATTTTAAATGAATTTAAATTTAATTATTCATATTAATTATTTAGATAAACAAGTTTTTTTTATCCCTACCTATAGAATATTATTGAAAGTATTTGTTTAAGTTTATTATCTGTTTTCTTAATCATCATAGACACAAAAAAATGTATTCTCAGGAGTTATTGACATCGAAATTGAAAGTTATTTGAGATTACATTATATCAATTTCTGATGTAGGGAATAGTTGTAATGCTCAAAAATGTGTCCCATTACCTTTTTTTTATGTATTCTTGCTACACTATCAATTAGTGGAGCCTATAGTTTAAATTCCCGGAATACTAAATTGTTTTCAACTCCCGCTTTCCCGGAAATTAATTGCGGTATTACCGGGAAATTTTTAAAAAAAACTTTAGTAAATCTATGGTGGGACATTGTTTTGTCCAACTGAAGCTCACCACAATATTAAAATTTGCTGCAGTTTAAGGCTTATTAAGTTGATTTTAGGGCATATGGTAAATTATGTGTAAACAAATTTTTACGAAATTGTATTTCTTGTCTTATTAAGTTTTGCGGTTTAAGACGTTGTAAAGTGTTTTCCGAGAGTGTGTTTTATATGGGGGCGTATGACAAATTAAGGCCGGATAGTTTACCTGTACTCCTATACTCGGATTATTCCGGCGAAATGAGATTTTTTTATTATTTCATTGAAGACCAACAGAGTGTGTTTTATATGGGGCGTATGATAAATTAAGACCGGATAGTTTACCGTACTTATATACTCGGATTTTTCCGGCGAAATGTGAATTTTTTTATTATTTAATTAAGGACCAACATTTTAAGCAAAACTAAGCTGTTCCGTCAAAATTTTGTATATGTACAAACTTGTTGGCATAAATCCGTTTTCAGATTAACTAAACCTAGTTTAACTGATATCTCAAAAACCCAACCTAAGACTCGCTTTTATCCCTACTAACATGATTTCCGGGAGTGCTTTAATATGGGGAAGAAATGGGTCAGAAATTAAAAAAAAAATTTTTGTCTCAAATTTGTATGCCCTTTTTCTGGTGCTGGTTCATACTCTTCAAGTCTTAGCCGTCAAGTCTTTTAGGAGAGAGAGGAAAATAAATGGCATTTTCTTTTCCCTTCTCTCCTAAAACCGCTTTTCTGCAATAAAAAAAATGTGGAATAAAAAGTTGCCTTTAAACCCATAGGCAACTAGTATATTTTCCAAGCGAAATTGGTGAGAGCAATTTTTGCATAACTACTATTAGACCATAGATGGCGAATATAAAACAAAAACGTACATCGCTGCAGCCGAAAATGTTTGGTTGTCAAAGGGTCAGTAGTAGGGTATTCATTTAATCGGGCTTTTACTTTAATCGGCTAATCACTTGATTAATTAACCGAGGTTTTGGTTTAATCGGTTAATAATCGGTTAATTTTTTAACGGTTAACCGATTAATAATTTTTTTTATAAATTAAGAAATTTCAATAAATAAAAATTCATAATTTATTTGGAGTTTATTAGTAAAAAAAACAACAACAATTCTTGACTTAAAAGAGCAAACAAAAATATTTTATAAATATAAAATATATTTTTTTAATTAATAGAATATGTATTACAGTCGAACTTCTCTATAGTCAACTTCTATAAAATGAATCTCTCCCTTTTACGAATTGATTTTGCTGTTTTATTTAAATTTAAGTGTAATTTGATCCTTTTATAATGAATTTCCATACTGTAAATTTTTCTTTACAATGAATATAAATATAAATTTGGATTTCGTGCATTTTTGTCCCCATATAATTAATTAGTTCAAACAACTATAACAGCAATCCGCTGTGCTTAGTGAACTAAAGTTTCAAACCAAAGTAGCATATCTCTTGAAAAAGTTAGTATTAGTATTAGTAAAGTTAGTAGTATTTAATAAAGTTGAAGAATGACCAAAAAAAACAAAATAGAGCCAAGCAGTTTGGTATTCTTCGCAGCACTTTATCATAAAAAAGAAAGAAAAAAAAAGAAGCAATTATTCTAAAAATGTAGAGGACAAGCTGTTAAGCACTAAACACATAAGGCTCCGACCCTACCTTTTTGAGGATTTTGTGAAGCAATGTTAAAATGGATAACCGCCTTACGTTAAAAAGTGTAATCCAAACTAAAACACCTGATTATTTTAAATAAAAATGAAATCGCTTAAATTCTAAACTTTATTTTCTAAAAGATTGTTTTATAAGATGTCCTTAAAGTATTGAAATAACTAATAAAATGATCTCACAGTTTATTTTTTAATTACTGTCGAACTTCCCTATAATAAATCTGCATTTGATAAAACTTGAATTGAAAAAATTCTTTCACTTATCGTGTATGTTGGAGAAATCGAAAGCAACCCACAATACAGAATATCTAATTTATCAGTCCTTTTCCTGGATTTCTCAAAACATATAAAATCTTCCATTATGCCATTAGAGTCCTGTTTTAATTTGTTAAAATTTGTAATACTTCTAATTGTTTCGGTTAATTCTGTTAAAAGATTGATATGAGAAGAAACAAATAACTAAACACAAGTACGTGAAACAAAAGGCTGTTGAAAGAAAACACTTACATATTTAAAATGAAGATCACTAAACACTTTCTCTGTTTGTATGAAAAAATATTTTCTAAACACATACCTTTTGTATATGAGACGAAACAAATAATTAAAAACTCAAAAAATATGTTAAAATACTACAAAAAATTAAAAATTTTGTTACGACGGTTAATCGGTTAATCAACTGAAACTAACCGGTTTAATCGTTAATCGAAAATAGTGAATTTTAAATTAACCGATTAGTTAATCGGGTAGTAATTAATCGGGTAACCGATTAACGGTTAACCGAATGAATACCCTAGTTAGTACGCTCAAAACTTGTCTTAAGGCATTAATGGCAGAACACCGCTTTACTAGACCAGCATTTATTTACGTTCACAAACACATACTCATTCAGTTTAGCCAAGTCATGAAAGAATTAAGTCTCAAGTAGCTAACAGTAACAGTAACGATGCAAATAAGCTGCTTAATTTTTGCTTTAGTTGTATTTAAAGCAATTAGAACGATTTTAGTTAGCAGTAAGATGTTACTTAACCGTAACGTCTAAATCTAGTTTTTTTTTACTGTATGGTTACATTACAATTAATGTCAGCTAATTGGGGCTTTAATCTGGGAGCTAATTCCACAAAATAACTTTGGAAGGTTTATTTGAAATAATAATTAAAAAATGTGTCGTGTTTTTTTTATTAATTTATTTAATTTATTATTAAGTGAATGAATTTTGAATTGATTTCAATTATTTTAAAAATATTTATTTTCAATTAATTTGAACTATTTAAATAAATAAGTTTGCCCAAAAGTAATAACCTCCAACAAATTGCCTATAATTCTTAATCCCTTGAACGTTTTTATTTAACACTTTAGCAATATTTTTTGTTAAATAGACTTCAAATACATACATATGTATGTATTTAATTGCCGGTAAAACAAAATAATTTCAACGATCAATTAGCAAATATTTAATATTTTACCACTTCTTAATGTACATATCTCTGACGTTGCTCTTTTAGTCATACAGTAAAAACCTTGTATACGTTTGCAAATATTTTAAAATTACGTTTGTGCCTATTTGCATATGGTAAATTATGTGTAAAGAAATTTTTACGAAATTGTATTTCTTGTCTTATTAAGTTTTGCGGTTTAAGACGTTGTAAAGTGTTTTCCGAGAGTGTGTTTTATATGGGGGCGTATGACAAATTAAGGCCGGATAGTTTACCTGTACTCCTATACTCGGATTATTCCGGCGAAATGAGATTTTTTTATTATTTCATTGAAGACCAACAGAGTGTGTTTTATATGGGGCGTATGATAAATTAAGACCGGATAGTTTACCGTACTTATATACTCGGATTTTTCCGGCGAAATGTGAATTTTTTTATTATTTAATTAAGGACCAACATTTTAAGCAAAACTAAGCTGTTCCGTCAAAATTTTGTATATGTACAAACTTGTTGGCATAAATCCGTTTTCAGATTAACTAAACCTAGTTTAACTGATATCTCAAAAACCCAACCTAAGACTCGCTTTTATCCCTACTAACATGATTTCCGGGAGTGCTTTAATATGGGGAAGAAATGGGTCAGAAATTTAAAAAAAAAATTTTGTCTCAAATTTGTATGCCCTTTTTCTGGTGCTGGTTCATACTCTTCAAGTCTTAGCCGTCAAGTCTTTTAGGAGAGAGAGGAAAATAAATGGCATTTTCTTTTCCCTTCTCTCCTAAAACCGCTTTTCTGCAATAAAAAAAATGTGGAATAAAAAGTTGCCTTTAAACCCATAGGCAACTAGTATATTTTCCAAGCGAAATTGGTGAGAGCAATTTTTGCATAACTACTATTAGACCATAGATGGCGAATATAAAACAAAAACGTACATCGCTGCAGCCGAAAATGTTTGGTTGTCAAAGGGTCAGTAGTAGGGTATTCATTTAATCGGGCTTTTACTTTAATCGGCTAATCACTTGATTAATTAACCGAGGTTTTGGTTTAATCGGTTAATAATCGGTTAATTTTTTAACGGTTAACCGATTAATAATTTTTTTTATAAATTAAGAAATTTCAATAAATAAAAATTCATAATTTATTTGGAGTTTATTAGTAAAAAAAACAACAACAATTCTTGACTTAAAAGAGCAAACAAAAATATTTTATAAATATAAAATATATTTTTTTAATTAATAGAATATGTATTACAGTCGAACTTCTCTATAGTCAACTTCTATAAAATGAATCTCTCCCTTTTACGAATTGATTTTGCTGTTTTATTTAAATTTAAGTGTAATTTGATCCTTTTATAATGAATTTCCATACTGTAAATTTTTCTTTACAATGAATATAAATATAAATTTGGATTTCGTGCATTTTTGTCCCCATATAATTAATTAGTTCAAACAACTTTAACAGCAATCCGCTGTGCTTAGTGAACTAAAGTTTCAAACCAAAGTAGCATATCTCTTGAAAAAGTTAGTATTAGTATTAGTAAAGTTAGTAGTATTTAATAAAGTTGAAGAATGACCAAAAAAAACAAAATAGAGCCAAGCAGTTTGGTATTCTTCGCAGCACTTTATCATAAAAAAGAAAGAAAAAAAAAGAAGCAATTATTCTAAAAATGTAGAGGACAAGCTGTTAAGCACTAAACACATAAGGCTCCGACCCTACCTTTTTGAGGATTTTGTGAAGCAATGTTAAAATGGATAACCGCCTTACGTTAAAAAGTGTAATCCAAACTAAAACACCTGATTATTTTAAATAAAAATGAAATCGCTTAAATTCTAAACTTTATTTTCTAAAAGATTGTTTTATAAGATGTCCTTAAAGTATTGAAATAACTAATAAAATGATCTCACAGTTTATTTTTTAATTACTGTCGAACTTCCCTATAATAAATCTGCATTTGATAAAACTTGAATTGGAAAAATTCTTTCACTTATCGTGTATGTTGGAGAAATCGAAAGCAACCCACAATACAGAATATCTAATTTATCAGTCCTTTTCCTGGATTTCTCAAAACATATAAAATCTTCCATTATGCCATTAGAGTCCTGTTTTAATTTGTTAAAATTTGTAATACTTCTAATTGTTTCGGTTAATTCTGTTAAAAGATTGATATGAGAAGAAACAAATAACTAAACACAAGTACGTGAAACAAAAGGCTGTTGAAAGAAAACACTTACATATTTAAAATGAAGATCACTGAACACTTTCTCTGTTTGTATGAAAAAATATTTTCTAAACACATACCTTTTGTATATGAGACGAAACAAATAATTAAAAACTCAAAAAATATGTTAAAATACTACAAAAAATTAAAAATTTTGTTACGACGGTTAATCGGTTAATCAACTGAAACTAACCGGCTTAATCGTTAATCGAAAATAGTGAATTTTAAATTAACCGATTAGTTAATCGGGTAGTAATTAATCGGGTAACCGATTAACGGTTAACCGAATGAATACCCTAGTTAGTACGCTCAAAACTTGTCTTAAGGCATTAATGGCAGAACACCGCTTTACTAGACCAGCATTTATTTACGTTCACAAACACATACTCATTCAGTTTAGCCAAGTCATGAAAGAATTAAGCCTCAAGTAGCTAACAGTAACAGTAACGATGCAAATAAGCTGCTTAATTTTTGCTTAAGTTGTATTTAAAGCAATTAGAACGATTATAGTTAGCAGTAAGATGTTACTTAACCGTAACGTCTAAATCTAGTTTTTTTTACTGTATGGTTACATTACAATTAATGTCAGCTAATTGGGGCTTTAATCTGGGAGCTAATTCCACAAAATAACTTTGGAAAGTTTATTTGAAATAATAATTAAAAAATGTGTCGTGTTTTTTTTATTAATTTATTTAATTTATTATTAAGTGAATGAATTTTGAATTGATTTCAATTATTTTAAAAATATTTATTTTCAATTAATTTGAACTATTTAAATAAATAAGTTTGCCCAAAAGTAATAACCTCCAACAAATTGCCTATAATTCTTAATTCCTTGAACGTTTTTATTTAACACTTTAGCAATATTTTTTGTTAAATAGACTTCAAATACATACATATGTATGTATTTAAAACCAAATAATTTCAACGATCAATTAGCAAATATTTAATATTTTACCACTTCTTAATGTACATATCTCTGACGTTGCTCTTTTAGTCATACAGTAAAAACCTTGTATACGTTTGCAAATATTTTAAAATTACGTTTGTGCCTATTTCTAAAAAAAAAAAAAAATCGTACGAAATAAGATATTTTAAAAACATCATCAAGGTCAAGGACATAACAAAACTTAAAAATTTTAAATACTTTTCAATAATTTTAATAATAAAATACATTTCTTCTCTTTTCAGTGGCTCCGATAATGTGGTGGGCATTAATTGCTGTATACGCTTCAACGAATCTGTGGCTTTTATTATGCCCTATTTGGCTCACGATCGTTTTCATGATTTTTACAATAAAATGAATGTGGCCGAAGTTCAATTTTATATGAAAAATCTTTTAATTGCTTTACGTCATGTCCATTGTTTTAATGTAATACATCGTGACGTTAAGCCCAGTAATTTTTTATACAATCGGCGTAAGAGACAATTCCTATTGGTTGATTTCGGTTTGGCCCAGCAGGTGCCCACATCAAATGTCGGTTTGACGAACAACAATAATAACAATGTGATTGGAAAATTAGAAAACCAAGGGCTTCCCGCAACAACCAGTAAAGTTTCTGTTGGTGGTGGTGGCGAGGGAAAAAGGACTAGAGAACAAGATGATACAAATGATAAAAAATCTCTGGAAAGTGCGGTAGCTGTAACTGGTGCTGGCGAAGTAGTTAGTGGTATGGCAAAGCGTTTACGTTGCGCAGCACCAGCACCGGCACAAACACCAGTTGCAGCAGTGGCAACAGGTCCTACAACACGTGCGGCCAATGCCGCCAATACTGGTACTTTATCACATACACCTTTTAAAATGCCTTTAAAACAAATTAATGAGATTCCTAAAACTCCCCCCATAGGATTAAAAGGAGCTGCAGCTAGCGGAGGCAGTAATGCAAGTGTGCACGAACACAAATCTGCTGGCGGAGCTGCAGCGCAAAGCATGAGTAGTCGTTTGCAGCAAAAATTACGTGCTCAAGGTGGTGGTACTGCTGAAAGTGTACAAAACAGCAGCACTCGTACTTCATCTGCGGGTAAAAATACGCCGCTTATAACACATGAAGCTAATGCCAACAACTGTAACAACAATAATATTACTACAGATGCTAAATACAATACAAATCGTAATATATCTACTTCAAATAGTCCCAAATGTTATTGTTATGGCAATCCTCAAGTATGTAATATTTGTCTGGTGAAAAAGGAAATTCATGCTTCGCGTGCCGGCACGCCTGGCTATAGGCCCCCTGAGGTATTACTCAAATATCCATATCAAACAACGGCCGTAGACATATGGGCGGCAGGAGTAATATATCTATCTATACTTTCGTCCGTTTATCCCTTTTTTAAGGCGCCTAATGATTATGTGGCCTTGGCCGAAATGATAACCATATTTGGTGATAAAACTATACGTAAAACCGCCTTTGTACTCGACCGTTTGGTAACATTGTCACAAAAAACGAAACCTTTGGATTTACGCAAACTTTGTGTACGCTTCCGAAATCGTTCCAAATTTAGTTCACCCGAACTTTTAAAGAAATATCAAAGACCCGATGGTACCTGTGAAATTTGTAAGAACTGTGATCAATTTTTCTTTAATTGCTTATGCTTGGAGTCGGCTTTTATAACAGAATCTCTAGATGAAGATGACATATTTCCCCCCAGTGCCTATGACTTACTTTATCGTTTGTTAGAGATCAATCCTCACAAGCGCATTACAGCCGAGGAAGCTTTACGTCATCCGTTCTTTTTGGAATGTCATAATAACAATAATAATAATACAACTACCTCAAATATAAACTCAAACCCAGTGACAACTTCAGCTCCCGTCTTAAACTCTGCAGTGCCTCTAAATACTTCCGCAGTAAGTTTGGCAGTAGCGGGTGATTCGGCCAAGAAAACACGGAATTAACCATCTTTGTTGTTATTTATTTAAAAATTTCTTTGTATACATATTTTCAAAATTGTATTTTTTCCTTTTGCCAAAGCTTAATTTTAATTTAATTTATATTTTATTTTGAGATTTCGTTATTAGTTTTTTAATTTCTGCCTCGTATATATGTAATTGTAAATGCAAATTTTTATTTTTTATTTTTGTACATATATCCTTAAAAAAAGTTAACAAATTTTCCTTTGTAATATTAAATTTAATATAAATCTAAACAATTTTGTATGTTGAAACACAAAATGTATCTATTGTTGAATATGCTAAAGAAAATTTTTTGTAAATACTTGTATGTTTTAGATATTTTATATATATACACAGATTATTTAAAAAAATAAAAGAAAAAAAAAGGTTTGTGTTTTAAATTAATTTGCCACCCAGTGACCATTAATGTCCATTGTGAACCCCTTCGGAAGCAAGATAGAATGGAAGATAGGAGCGGTTATATGATTTGTTTTTTTTTTTTTTTGTTAATTTTTCAATATTTATTTATTTAGTGAATCTTTATATTAGGAAATGGTAAATCGATTTCGAATTCAATCAAAAATTGATTTTGTGCTTAAAAATCGATTTGTCGCAATCAATTTATCTGCGATTTAATATTGAAATTGGTTATTAGGCTTTTAAAATCGACTTATCAACATTTTGGCAATTTTAAATTTAAGTCTTTGTTGTTTGTATTTTTAAGTATTTTCTTACCTCTTAATACTTTTGGTAAACTTTCAAACTACAGAAATTTAAAGTCAATAAGGAACAAACAAGTCAAAAACGTATTCGTACTGAACCGAACATTGAAACTGGGGTTTGAAAAATTCACATTCCTGTTGCATTACGCCAATATTTAAACATACCAGAGAGTGATCGAAATCAAAATCCACTAGAAGAATGGGACAAGCATTTTATTTTTATTATTTTTTTTCCAGAGCGAGCGGGGAGATTTCTCCCAACGGAGACGGTACCGCAACCAAACCAGGTCTATTGTACCCACCCCCCCTTTAGTTGGCCAAAAGACCCTCTGCCTCCCAGATAAACCCAAGAAGGTCTTTTGCCGGTATTGCACCGACTCGGGACGCGCCCATCGTACCGTGCCCCAAGTGTCTCCTTCTGGCCTACGCCAGCGGTGGGCAGTCACACAGTAGGTGCCTTATGGTCTCGTCCTCCTCACGGCATAGTCTACATTCCTGGTCCTCTGCCAGGCCCATCCGCAACAGGTGGTGCTTGACCGTATGGTGGCCCGTCAGATAAATATTGTTATTTTAGTACCGTTAGAAATTTTTATAAACAAGGGGGTTACCGCCTATTTCGATTCGAAAGAAATAATTTACGAGTTCGAACAATTTGTACTGTGTATTACGATTTTCGTACAATTAGTTTCGAATGAACGGAAATTTTTTATACACTATCGAAAACAAAAAATCCCTTTCGAAACGGCAACTCTCTATTACGAACAATAAAAATCCCTTTCGATAGTGCAACTCTGTATTACGAAAACACGAGTCTGTTATGCAAAAAGCGTAAGGAAAATGTTCGAAAGCTATTTGGTGAGTGACAAAGTGAAAGAAAAATAAAAAATGTAAGTATTTAAATGTTTCATGATAAATAAAAGTGTAAAACAATCAAATTTAACCTTATAATGTTAGATTTGATATAAAAAATGTTTGCTAATGTTATTGTTGAAATTTGTTTAATATTTGTGGTCTTGAAATTTTCAAGGAATACTTCAAAAAAAAATTACATATACAAATAAAAAGCATTATAAAGAAATGGTTAACCACAGGGAAATACAATCAGTTTTATTAAAAAAAAACCATTATATTTTTCACACATTGAATAGTATTTAATATTTCTTTTTTCTACATTCACACGTTTCATCTTTTGATGCTCAACTCTTGTGTTTTAAGGAGAGGAAAGCAAGAAGAAAAGGGGTTAGTACGGAGATGCCTGTACTCGGTACGCTTTGTGTTCTCATTCGTCGGTATATGCACAACAATGGCTGCATGTAAATTTTTTTCTTTTTTTTCTCTTTGGTTCGCTTTGAATAAAAGTGTTGTTGTTTTGAAGCAAAAAAAAGTTGAAACCGGTTGCTGCGTGTGAACGTAATGGCATCTTCAAAAGGGAATTTAAAAGAATTTGAGCATCAAAAGATGAAACGTGTAAATTGAGACTTTGTTTTGGGATATTTTCGTCCATTTTGGTATTTTAATAGCAGTGCTACCAACTTTAATCAAATTTCCCGACTATGTCATCGTTTCGAACGAGTTAGGCAGTACGGTTTAACTTTCGAATCGGAAATTGCTTTCGAATTTTACGGGGGTTTTGGTTATATTTCAACTTTTTAAATATTTTAAAACTGTATATAATAGGTGCGTTCGTTTACCCCAAAATTTGCACAAATTTGTGTAAGTTTTTACTGGATTTTACTGAAATGCGTTCGCTTACACAAAAATTTGCAAAAGAGAGCATCTACTGAGAGAGTAAAGTGACAGTTGTAAGCAGAGTCTGCAAATTTTTACTGAACAAATTTTAACCAGTAAAAGCTGAATTAAAAGTGCAACAAAAACCAAAAATATTTATTACATCCTAAACAATTTTACTTACCACTTTGTACCTTCCCAAATGTTCCGGGAGAGCATGAAATATTAAGTTTTCTTTTTTTGGCATCCATGGTAAAATTTGTGTTAATTGTTCAATATTACTTATTTTTGTTTTTGTTTACATTAATATTTTAGAGATGTAAAGCTTATGAATATATGATTACTTCTTATTGCATATTATTGAGGGTACCAAATATCAAAAATCAAATATTGATGTAGTTTCGTATGTAATTCAACTAGAAACAATATTAAAAGTCATGTACAAAATAAACAAGTCTTAAAACTTGCACAGAAGCTCTTTTAATAAATAAATTTGCTACGAATATATAATCATTACAATGCATTTCTTCAAGTACCAAAAACATTATGTACTGGGTAGTCTAAACAACACATATTTTACAACACTAAGCTTTTTAGCGATCAGCTGTTTGAATTAACCTGCAAGTTTTTGCAATTTTTCCGTTCGTTTACTTTTTTGTGCAAGAGCCATTTTTGAGAGTAAAATTTTCATATTGCCCAAAATTTGCTCAACTACTGGATTTTACTGGAAAAGTAAACAAACGCACCTAATACTAAAGGGTGATTCATCGTAAGGTTTGATTTTCAATATGGTTTTTTTTACAGATCACGCGTAACTCATATTAAACTACCTAGTCATTTTTGTTCAATGTCGTTTGGCAAGTCATCATGGAAAGACTCACACCACAACAGCGTCGCAAAATTGTTCAGCTGTATTACGAAAATCAGCTTTCTGTGAGAAATGTTTTTCGTGTGGTGTGAGGAACTTACGGTGCGCATAATCGACCTACTGTAACCACTATTGCCAACACCATTCGCAAATTTGAGTCCTAGTTTACATTAGTGGATGATACTTGACCAGCACGTAGTGCAGTGAATATAGCAGCTGTAGCTAAGTGTACGCGAATACCGTGACAAATCGATTCGATTCGACAGCTTGGCGTAATTTACGGTGAGCTCTGGTTTCAATAAGATGGCGCTACGAGCCATACAGCGCGTGAAACAATGACCTTGGTGACAAATCATTTTGGTGTGTACTTGATTTCACGTTTTGACACAGTAAATTGGCCACGTAGATCCTGCGATATCAAACTTGTTCTATTTTCTCTGAGGATATGTCAAGTCAGGGTGGCTACTCTCTATTGCGATGAGAAAGAAAATTTGATCGGTACTCTTTAATCCGTTTGCGCGTTTGTCTTTCGCATCTTTATTTTTTTCTTTTCGCAAATCATTATTTCTCTTACTTAAACTTGCCAATTAAAACTTTTTTTTACATATTTTGCCATTTACTTTAAATCTGCGCTATCTTTAACTTTTATTACCAGTATTGCTTAATTTTCAAACAATTTTGCGAATTGTTTACTTCTTCAGGAAGTAAGCCTGAAGATTTCGTGGTCATAGTTTTTATTAATGGCACATTAAGATCCTTGTGAATTTTGAGTTTTTAGCATACCACGGGGCGGCTGTGATTATTCGAACAAGTTTATTTTGGCGGCTTTGAATTTTTTCGATATTAGAGTCCGAGGCAGTGCACCACGAGTGAACATCGTAGCAACGGCTTTAAAATAGAGTTGTATATTAAATTAGAAGTTTGCAGTTGAGACTAACGACTGAATCTTCCAATAACCCAATTAATTTGAGTTGCTTTTAGTTTCACTTAAATTAGTTTTGCATATAAGTATACATATATGTCATTAAGGTATTATTTGATTATTGATTTTTATAGCAGGGGCAATTTAGGGGCATGATTCTCGACATAAAGTGAATGTTATATGTAAGCATTTTTGCTCGCTGACCTTTGTCTTCCATTGTTTTCCCCACATCTTATAGACCCTCCGAAGACCCTTTTTATTTGTAACACACGTAATGACAAATTCAATAATAATTTAAAACTGTTTCGGTGGAGAAGCTGTTCGGCCGGCATTGTTATATTTACTAAGGGTAACCAAGCAGTGATTGTTTGCCTGCCTTCACTCGTTTAACTTTGGTTTTGCGTCGCATTAGTTTTTCGGGGTTCAACACTTACTATTCAATTTAAACTAACTTTTCGAATCATGCTAGTGGAGTACCAACAAAAATGTGTTTTTGTTTTCTACGTGAAGGCTCATCAGGCATATGTCGTAATTTATAAGGTCTTTATACAAATTTCGAGGCCAAAACTGCACTTCAGTAGCTGTAGTGTTGAAGTGTTTACTTAAAATCAAAACAAATAAATAACTGCATATGGAAAAAAATTTAGTTTAACATTTGTAAACAGAAATTTCATCATTTAGTATAATATTCATATTTAAAAAATTATTACATCTTAAACCAGTTTTATTTTATCTGCTAATCCTACTTCGATTCAATTTTTTGCACTTTTGATGGTTTCGGTTCTGTCTCGTCAACAACTTCAACTCTTATACGTTTGCCAGCTTTAACTTCTTCTTTTGAAGGTTGTGTTTCCATGGTACGTTTTTTGGGTTTCTGATAGCTACCATGACCAGCAGCACGTTCGGACTCCTCAATGGTATAGGGTTCGGTTTCCAAAGCCTTTAGACGGCGTTTGTGAACTTTTGTTCGAAAATGAGCCTGCATGGCTGTATCATCTATAAAGTATTTAGCACAGTGTACACAATAGAATTGGGCAAAACCTGGCTTTTCCAAATCAACTGGCTGATTAATTAAGTGGGCCGATTGAGTGCGTAAATCCTTATCAATAAGATCAAGATCGCGTTTACGATTGCGTACACGCCAACGTCTCTGAAGATGGGTATCGCCATAGTGCATCTTCTTACGTCTTTGTACCATACCCATGATGATGCTGTTGTTTTAAGTTTCTACAAAATAGAGGTATGTATTAGAGATCAGCACGTGTTTTATTTGTATTTTTACAACTGCTTACTTGTATTTTTTATTTTTCTAAATCAACAACGGGAATTTTGGTTGCGTTGACTGTCTTAAATGTATTAAAATAATAATTATTTTGCAAAAAATAGAAGAATTTATTTATTTAGTCCAATTTTTTTTAGATTTTCTTCTACGTCGCATTTATTTATAAAAAAAATGACAGCCGAAGTGAGTAATGAGAGACGTTTAGAGTTTAATACTTATTTAAGCACCGTCGTAGAAAAAGTGTTGTTACCTATTTGTATATAAAAGCGCTGATTTAAAAGTTGTTTATAAATCTACTATGGCAGTTTTGGGCGCTGCGTTTTCTTTTTTTATAGCACGCCATCCAGACATTGTTATGTTTGTTCAAGAACAAAACTTGGCAGAATTAGCGATGCACAATTGCTTCTGTTCTTTGATGTGGGGAATACGTATTGCATGAAAACCCATTTAAAAATCAGCCATAACAATCAAGATGTCATTTATTTATCTGGCATTACTGCAGAGATGTTAGACATTAACCCCAAAACATCGACAAAAGAAGTCTTCACCATCCAAATTCATGTGTGCACA
This sequence comes from Pollenia amentaria, assembly GCA_943735925.1. NCBI lineage: Eukaryota > Metazoa > Arthropoda > Insecta > Diptera > Polleniidae > Pollenia > Pollenia amentaria. Next base: position 16,831,940 of record OX031008.1, on the reverse strand, counting down.
AGAAATTGTTTGTTGTTTTAACATAGCGATAGATAATCATGTACCAAAGTGGGAACAATCGAAACCTTACAGCCGTACCTAAACAAGAGCGGAAGGCGGAACGTTTTCTTCAGCGTAGCTTTTACGCTGATATGCCATACCTAAATAAGAGCGTCAGCGTTGTGCCATAAACAGTAGTGTTACCTTTCGTGCCGACTAAAACTCTCATAAAAGACATAAGAAATTGAATTAAAACCGCTAGTTTGACGTAAAAATAGCTAATTTGCCATTATTTATTATCAAACAATAAAAACAGGGTTGTCAAAACAACAAATATAGCAGCCCTGTTTATTTCAACGCGCTGTCAAAATCGGATTTTCCAATTGCAAAGCGCTACCGTTGCGTTGCCGTCGCGTTGTTTCGGTATGCTACATACAAATTGTATGGGCATGAGGATTTTTGACAGCTAGAAAACGCGTTCCGCTCTTGTTTAGGTATGGCTGTTATTGGTGCATTGGTACAATTCATCCTTTTTTGGTATAATAAAAAAATACCCACGAAGTTTTATCTTTTCTTAGAGGTGAATTAACTCACTTCTTTTCAAAAATAAACTTTTTAATAACATATCTCCAGCCCTGACCAGAACTACGAAATATTGCACTATTGTGTTGTACACATCAAAAAATTATATTAAAAAAGAGCAAATGGACAAAAGACTGGCCTTTAAGAGAAATAGGCTTTCACATGTAATTTTATTTAATTAAAAAAAATTAGCAAAGAAATGGGAAAATTCAAAATACCTATTTTAAATACAATTTTTTAATAGAAAATTAAAATAGCAGAACAATCCAGCATTAACTAAAATGCATCTTATACATATGTGCAAAAATAAGCTTACCTATGTTCGTCACTTTATAACATGAGAATTACTCAACTGAAGGGGTGTGTTCACTTCGTTTTATTTAAATTGACTTGGCTAAAAATTATAGTAAAACAGGCAAACAATCACCGTGTTTCGGTGTTTATCGAAAAACCGGCATATCATCCCTTTGATTATTTAGATGCAAAAACCCAGCAAATATGGCAGGCCTGTTTGTACTACCATTTATTTGCAACTCTCATTTTAAGCGCTATTGTGAGTTATTTAAATTTTTGAAATAATGACACAAAACATATGATTGTCATTTTTTAAACATATGGCATTCCAAAACAAAATCTGCGCGAATGAAGTCGTGTTTACGGAAAAAATTCGTTGGGTTTAGTTGTTCATATTATAAAAAAAATATAATTTAAATGAAATATAAGACAAAAAAATAAGAATTTTATGTGCTAGGTAAAGAACGACATTAACTGACTTATACAATTAAAAATAATTGTTAGAAAACCAAAGAGGTTGTGTGCTTAAAAAAGTGGTGTAAATAAGAAGAGAGTGAAGACAAAAAATAAATGTGTATTAATAAACATCCATGTTTATTATTGAATAAAACTTTTCTTTAGTTTATGGCTTAAATAGTTTAATGGTTTAAAAAATAAAATACACTTACATATCAGTGTAATTAAGGGCCATTAAACTGTACAATTTTACTTAAAACTGTCTTGGCTGCATTTTGGTAAGTACTATTTGTACTATATGTTTAATTTTTCTTAAAATATTTGAAGAAGAAAAAAACTGCAATGGGTTAAAAATCATTAACTAAAGTCTTATCACGACTTATTTTATAGAAATATGTACTATACATTCCTGTTCTCTTTTAAGGCTTATCAAATACTAAAGTTTTATTTATTTTTTCTGTTGTTTGTTCAGTGGCGTTTATCACATCAATTGCGTTTAAAATAAAAAATTCTTTGTATAAATAATTTTGTATTTATTTTTAAATTGTCCATTTTTGTTTTATTGCTGCAAACAAAAAAGTCGCTTTTGAATCATATAAGAGCATTTAACGATTTACAGAAGTATGTACAAACTTATGATGTAACTTCACATTTGATTTGAATAAGTCAAGAAATAGCTACGAAACGGCATAACAATTTTGTTTAATAAAAATGCTGATTTACATACATATGTATATCTATCTATGTTTTTTTTTTGCAAGTTGCTACTAGCAACAAAACATTGCTGTCTCCATGTAGGTATGTATTTTTAACATATAAATAAGATTGAATCATTGTCTGTCTGGTCCAGTGTTGCCACTTTGTGGGTAATTACCCGAACTTAGTGCAATTTTTACAACAAATAATATAAGGATTTGGTTTTAGTGATAAATTTATACCATTTGGGAAATTGTTGATCTAAAAAATTTACAGTATATGCAACCAAAGTCACTGTTTATTTAAAAAAGGTTTCCAAAGTGTATGAAGCAAAAGACTGATAGTAAGTAATTGGTGCCAGATGGACATATAGATTTCGATAAATATGAGCTTTATAGTGATTTAAAACCCGAAGTTTAGTGGAGAAAGAATGTATTTTATTAAAAAAAACCCCTGAAAAAAGATATGTTTCCAATATTACAAAAAGAAATGAATTTTGTGTTTGCTTTAACATTCAAATTATTTTAGTTGAGAAATATTTGCCGCCATAAACATTTGAGAAACAGACTGTCGTCTGAAACCATTATAGAAATTTTATTTACTAAATAAAGTATAAAAAGAAACGGCAATGCATATTTTGAACCTTCCCTAGATATATGGAAGTAGAACTTATTAAATTAAATTTTTATTTAATTTATTCGAGGTTTTTGATGTTATTGTTTGTTGAATTTTTTTTACTTACTATATGAATCGTAATAATATGACTAATAATGATATTATTTAAATAAATAGGGTATTATAAGTTTGTAATGATACATGAAACACATACACATATTTTTTGTGGTATATCTATCGATTTAGAATCAGAATCTAATACGTCAGTACTGCTGGCTAATTGTTATTCCATGTAGGCCTTCTACGCAAAGTACATGTCGAAATTTTACAGATAATTTAATGAAATTTTGTTAATACGTTTTTTGAAAATTTTGAGAATCGGTCTAAAATTATGGAAAACTTAATAAAGGTACAGATTTTATCCCACTGTGTACAATTTTCATTAATTAATCCAAATCAGTATGCTTTTCAAAAGAATCTAAATACTACTTCTTTACTCCTCTCACTAACTGAATCGGTTAGGAGAAAATTAGATAGTCATTTAAATTGCATAATGGTTTCTTTAGACCTTACTAAAGCTTTTGATCGCATTAATCATAACATTCTTATAAAAAAGCTTAAAGAGAACTTCAATTTTTCTAAATCAGCATGTAAATTAGTATATTCTTATCTCATAAATCGTTACCAATATGTTTCCTTTAACGGGTCCTGCTCTAGTACTGATCTTGTTACCTCGGGTGTACCTCAAGGTTCAGTTCTTGGGCCTATATTGTTCCTTTTATATTTAAATGACTGCATTTCAGTTATGAACAACAACTTCTGTCAGCCCTATGTTTTTGCTGATGACATCTTCCTTTTGTATACTGCGGATTTTAGAAATATAAATTTTGAATATTCTTTAAATGATCATCTCAACTCTATATCTACTTGGATGTATACGAATTCGCTTGAGATTAATCCTTCAAAAACGAAGGCTATGCAATTTTGTTCTTCTGATAGAAATTTGTCATTCCCTAGACTATTCATAAGTGGCTGTGAAATTGGTTTTTCTGATTCTCTTAAATGTCTTGGTATTATTTTGGACGCTAAATTTACATTTTCAGATCATGTTAATTCCATAGCTAACACATGTTGTCTAGTCTTGAGAAGACTTTACAGATTAAAAGCCTATACACCAAAATATATTAGGAGTCGACTTGCCTATTCACTAATTATGTCACGTGTAAACTACTGCCTTGAAGTTTTTTCTGGGACATGGTCTTATAATTTGCACATTATTGAAGGAATTGTCAGAAAAGTTGTGCGCTATGTATTTGATGTAAATATACAAGAGCATGATCGTGTTTCGTCGCTTGTTCCTATATTCTTAAGATGTGAATTTCATGATTATCTGAATCTACGTATTTTGCTTCACTTTTACAAAATTATGATACATAGACAACCTACATTACTGTTAAATATGTTTTCTTTTATTAACTCAACACGTAACATTCAGATTGATGTTCCACTGGGACATCTTTCTATTTTTCATCGTTCCTTTCTAATTAGAACTCACAGAATTTGGAGCACACTTCCCAATGATCTCAAATTGTTTTCGTATTCTTACCTTACATATAAAAGGAAACTCCTTGATTACTTTAATAGAGATCAACTTTAAATGTTAGGTTTGTTTTAAATTCTTAACTCCTTTATTTATTACATTGTTAAAACTTTGGCTGTAGAAACCTGTTAGTTTAAATTCTTTATACAATAGTTATTTGGCTGGGGAGCCTTTTATCTTCTACTTCTTATTTTTTATCTAAGTTTTTATATTTAATAATATTGTTCTTAATATTCACTAAATTCACATATGTACATAGATATTTTACTAACAATACATGTTCTTGGCCACGAAGGCTTCTTTGTATTGATATCTAATAAATAAATAAATAAATAAATAAATAATTTCACATAGCCCTCTTACGAACTTTTTTCCTAAAAGAGTCTTTATGCCCATAAACCATCTGATTTGTTGGTATTTTAAAAAAATTAGGCCCAAAAATATTTTATTTCAACTTAAATTATCATACGAAATTAGTTTTGGAATCAGTCCAAATTTGACCATGGCTCCCATACAAATACCACTTACGAAAATAGCTTGTAATATCATAACTGCCTTATAAATATTGGTATGTATTGATAAAAAAAATAGCTACAATATCATAACAAAATTTTGTGCTGGTAAATCACTTTAAGATGAAAAAATCTCAAATAAATGTAGTCACTTAGATAATATTCAACGTTAAGAATTCTTATGTTATTAGCCTTAAACTCATAACATAAGTTTATTTTAATAGGTCCATAATTGCATATGGGAACACTCTTAAAAATTTGTCTGTAATTACAGTGAGGTAAGGTTTAAAATGTTCGGAATGGACCGACTATGAACTTTCTAATTTGTTCTTTTTTGCAAAGTTTTTTTTTATAATTAAACGTTAATTTGATATTAGGTATAATTTCATTTAAATTGTGTAATTTCGCGTCATCTCAAGTGTAATTTTGAATTTTGCTGGTGGTAACACTGGTCTGGTCATTAATGGAAATACCTACTTAGTACATATTCTTTTCTTTTTGTTTTTGTTTAACAACCCATCAGGTTAATTTATTTATTCATTGGTTGTGCAAAGTCACAAATATATGATTTTTTTTTGTTAATTTTATTATCTTTCACTTTTTTCTCTATAATTTACGATTGTTTTTTATTTTAATTGTAACAGGTTGTTATTTTTTGTTTAGTCTATTGAATGACTTTTCTGTCTATCTACTTGCCTTTCGGTCTATTTGTATCAATTTAATGTCTACTCCTCCCATTATTACGAATATCACAACATTGTTGACATCAAGTCACTTTCTGCATCTGTGTGTACAGATGCTTAAAAGAATGTAAAATTAATGTATACAAATTAACATATTTATAGAAATACATATTTGAATAAGAGCTAATTTTAACTTAAAATATACCTGTATTTTCTTGTATATGAGTTTTAGTCTTCCCAGGATACCGTTAACCTATTTAGCAGGTATGACCAAATAATAATAAATTTTTTTACGGCAGTTTCGAAACTGCATTTTAAAATTTTTAAAAATGTTGTTAAACAAATTTCCGAATTTTTTGATTATCACATTTTGATTTATTGAGGATATGTTAGGAAATAAAAATTTAAAAAGATTATGTCAATACCTCCCATAGTTTTTCCGTACCTGCGATTTAAACTTTTCTATTTTCGGCCTTTAACTTTTTTATTTTTTGGCCATATTTTAGCGAATAAGCCCAATTTCCTTGCTGTTATGAATTTTAAGTAAAACCTCTTCAGCATATTATAATTCAGATAATTTTAAATATGCTTTGATGGGAAATCGGAAAAAGTCCTAAAACCATGAAGCTAAAAGTCTATTTTATTTATTTATTTCATTCGTTCAATACAAAGAAATTTATAATGCCAATTATACATGTATTGCTGTTACCATCTATTCTATGTTTTACAAAAATAATTTACTATAATCTGGGAATTTTAGTTTTCATGTTGAGTTTTATTTTTATTATAAATTTAATATTAATTCGAATGTGTATTCTAAGTCAAATTACAATTTAAAAAGCTTAATATATGAATTAATAGTCTTATTCCTTCAATATTTTCCAGGAATATTTTCTATGCACTATCACAATTTTGTTTGTTTGTATATTTCTATTACGAGGCTTTAGCTATCCTTTGGCTACAATGAAGTAAATTGTACAGAAAATTTATACAACATAATTAAAAAAGTACAATAAAAATTCGGTACTTTTTCGAAATTCAAACGTTTAAGGGGCGGAAGTCTTAACTTTTTTTGTTCCTTTTTTTACAAAAAATTTTTCTCTTTAATGATACTTTAATGGGGGAAAAGGTACCAAAAAAGAGAAAAATACGGGAAATTAAATTTCTTTCTTTAGCTTTTTGTTTTATGGCTGGTTCTTTCTTTAATAATAGTTAATATTTTACCTATAAACATAAAATTCCACATGCAATGCCCTGAGTGGATAAGAACCTGTGAGTGAATTTTTTGGTACTTTTTTGTTCTTTAACTGGTATAACTTGAATTTCCGTTAGTATTTGATCCTGAAAGAATGAAACGTGGTATCTGTAAGATAGCTTTTGGAACTTTTTTGTTATTTAACTGGTACTTTTTAAATTTCCGTTAGTATTAAACCAAGAAACATAAAATTAACATGCAAGGTCCTCAGCGAATAAGAATCTTTAAGAGGGATGTTTTGGTACTTTTTTGTACTTTTACTGGTACTTTTTGAATTTTCGTTAGTATTTGACCTAGAAACATAACATTGTACATGCAAGGGGCAGAGTGATTGAGAATCTGTAAAAGGGATATCTTTGGTACTTTGGAACATGCAATGTCATGAGAGGATGAGAAAAACTGTTTGGTACTTTTTTGTTTTACAACTGATCGTTTTTTAATCTAGAAACATAAACTTTAGCATATAAATACATATGCCCACGAAAGAAGGGGAGTCGTTCACAAAGTAGTGGAATTAATGCTAGTTAATATATAAATATATATGTCATTTCTAATTTAATGACTCTCCAACCACATAAGTATTACAAAATAGAACATTTAAATAAATATTATTTATTTCTTTTTATTGTTATTCCTTTTATCAGAGATTTATCATTCATAGGTATTTCCACTAAAGAATCTTAATTTATTTCAAAAGTATTAAGTAAACCGTCTAAATATTATATATGTATCGCACAATTCGCCTAAAAATCCGATCTAGATAATATACATTTCTAGATAGAGTTCCAGTGAATTATTTCAAGACAGTACATGAGTTTGGACTTAAGCAGGGCATGTGCCAAACGATTTCCTATGTACTTAGGCGAATATGCCCTTAAGGTGGACAATCTTCACATACACACAATAATAGCGTCGGCCAAAATTCGTCATACGACTTTGCAATAGACTTATTTCTATTTCATACGCCGGCAAAGGACAATTAAATCAGTACCAGGTGACCCTGTTTCGCTTTGGTTTGGGGCCTTCAAAATAACAAAAGAATAAAAAAATCGAAAAAAACGTTTTTACGACAAAAACTCGTCTAAAAACGCCCAACAAAAAAAAAATGTTTTTCGAAAAAATTATATCGCATTGTATAGATTATTGTTAATAATTAATCTTCGATAATATTTGGTTTTATCTTTTATTATAAAACGTTATAAAACTTAAGGGTTGAAAACTTATGACAAAACTGAAAAAAACTTATTTTTTCAAATACAAACAAATTTCTCAAACTAATTCGATAAAGTATTTACATTGAAACCAAAGTAGAATTGAACAAAGTACTTCCAACAAACGCCACCTCAATGTAAATGCCTCTATCATTAATAAATTACAAAATCAATAACGAAATAACAAATCAAAATTAACATCAGTTTAAATTTAAAAATTTACAACATTTAAAATGATTTTGATTTGGTAAAGATTTAGTTAATATATCAGCCACATTATTTTCTGTTGGTATATACTTCAGACATATCTCGTTGGCATTGTACTTCTCTTTAATGTAGTGATATCTTATATCAATGTGCTTGCTTCTCTTCATCGTCATTTGGCTTTTCGTCAGATATTGAGCTCCTTGATTATCGCAATATAAAGTCGTCGGTTGCGCTATCAAATCTTGAAACCCCAACTCATCAAACAAGCTTCTATAAAAACTTATTTCTTTGGTGGCTTGACACATAGCAATATATTCAACTTCCATCGAACTTAACGCCACTATGTTCTGTTTTTTTGGATTCCCAAGATATCGGACCACCTGCGAAAAATAGATTACGATCAATTATATTTGATCCCCAATCAGCATCAGAATAGCACATTAATCCATTTCCGTTTTTAGTATAACTCAGCGAAAAATCTTTAAAGTTTAAATAACGAAGTACATGTTTTGCTGCGACGAAATGTTCATTATGCGGATGAGAGTTAAACTGAGCTAAGTTTGAAATCGTATGAGCGATATCAGGCCTAGATATTGTAGCTAAATACATTAAACTTCCAATTAGAGATTGATACTTCTTTACATCTGTCATCTCATCACAATTTTCTTTTTCACATTTAGATAAAATCGTACCAGCAGCAAAAGGTGTTTTGGCTGGTTTACAGTCTTGCATATTCCATTGTTCAAGTAGTTCCTTCACAAAATGTTTCTGAGTAATTTGGATGTCTCCTCTGGAATTATTTCTTTCTATTTCCATACCGAGATAATAATTTGCAGGACCACGATCTACAATTTCAACATGCATCTTTAAATTTTCCAGTATCTTTTCCATAATTTTGCTGCAAGAACAAGCTAACAATAAATCATCAACATAAAGTGCTATAATGTTAATTTCAGTTTTATTACGTGATATAAATACACAACTATCTGTTTTACATTGAGTAAATCCCATTTTCAACAAAATTTGATTAATTTTGTGATTCCATTGTCTACCAGCTTGTTTCAGACCATACAAAGATTTCTTTAATTTACATACCATATTTTCTTGTCCTTTTTTAATAAACTTTTGAGGTTGCTTCATGTACACCTCCTCTGTTAAGTCTCCATTTAAATAAGCAGCTACAACGTCATGTTTTACAAGTAAATTGTACTTTACCGCTAAACATAATATTAGACGAATGGTAGGATGTCGTATTACTGGTGCATATGTTTCACTATAATCTTGATTATATTGTTGAAAACATCCTTGAGCAACTAATCGTGCTTTGTACTTCTCAATAGTACCATCAGGTAAACGTTTCTTTGTAAAAATCCATTTACTACCAATCACGTTTTTATCTTTCGGTTTTTCCACAAGCTCCCACGTTCCATTCCTTATTAAAGATTCATACTCTTTATTCATAGCCTCTTCCCATTTTTTGGACTCTTTACTATTAATCGCTTCTTTTACGCTTATTGGATCAAAACTAAAATCTTCAATTGCATTTAACTCTTCATTTTCAGTTCTATATATCTTACGAGGTCTACCTGGTTTTCCAGTTTTAAGTGTAATTGGCCTACCTCTTTTACGTTTTCCATTTGCATTTGGAACTTTAACATAAGTACAGTTTTCATCAGAATCATCAAAACCAAGAAATTCCGATCCATCTTCGTCACTTACAACAAACGATTCATCCAATTGATTTTCTTCAATACACGTATTTTGAGTTGATTCTACTTCCTCTCCAGAGATAAGGTTTTCATTATTTTGACTTAAATCTTGAACTATATTTTGATTATTACTTAAAGTTGAACAATCAATAAAATCATAAAAATCATCATTATTTTCATTACTATTGTTTTCGCAAACGCTATCATTTTTCATTTTTTCATTTTATTTTTATTTTAATACCTATCACAACAAGATATAAATCTTATAATTTACAGTGATAGTAAGTAACATGGCAATTGAAACATATAAACATTGTATTATTAAATTATGTTATACATACATACATTCAAATTTATAAGATAAAAAAATTAAAAATAAAGATATAAGTTATATTAAAGATTTTTAGAATAATTTAATAATTCCTTTTTAAAGGCCGCAGTGTTTCTAAGTGTTTGAAAACGTGATGGTAATTTGTTCCAGAGACTAATTGTGTAGTTAAAGAATTGTCTTGAAGAGATAAGATATCTATATTTTTGAGAAATCAAATTTTTACCGCGTGGAGATTTGGCAAGAATAATTCTACTAAATAGATATTCTGGCTCCTTTATATAAATTATTTTATGCATCATGAGGAGGCTTTTGTATTTTAGTAAGTTTTCAAAGCACATGTCATAGAGCTGAAAGGAGTACGACGAAATACTATCAGTTCTACTACGATTAAAAACATATCTAGCTATATTATTATAGGGATCTTCAAGTCTGTGAAAATCAGTGGTGTCGCAATTTGCAAATATTTCACATCCATATAGTAAAACCGGTATTAGATAAGTTTTAGCTAATAGCAATCGCATATTAAATGGAGTGAAATTTTGAATAGCCCATAAGTTTCTTAGCATTCCATGTACCTTTCCTGCAGTAATACAAATATGGTTTGACCATGAAAGCTCAGCATTGAACGTAATTCCTAAGTTTGATGCCGATGGCACAAAGTCGATTTTATTGTTGTTAATTAATAATAAAGCATTGTTATTTAGTGTTTTCTTATTATTCCTGGATATGAAAATGCATTTTGATTTCGATGGATTTATGCACAAACCATTCATGCATGCCCAGTGATGAACTCTATTAAGATCATTGTTTATTAAATCAATACAAGAACTTACACTTTCTATTTTGGTGCTTAAGTACAATTGTACATCATCAGCATACATTTGTATTCCACAATGGCTTAATACCTCTGGCAGATCATTTATATACAACGAAAACAGCAGGGGACCCAAAATAGAGCCTTGAGGAACCCCTCTGTGAACTTCAAGAGAATTTGACATTAAGCCATTTAGGAAAACGGTTTGCTTCCGATTTAGAAGATACGATAAAATTAGTTTACAAGCTGTATGGGAAAAATTGAAAAACTTTTGGAGTTTTGATAGTAAGATATGATGTTCAACAGTGTCAAAAGCTTTACTATGATCTAACAGTACAAGAAAAGAGACCATGTCATTGTCCAATTTACACCTAAGTTCTTCCACCACGTCGATAAGAACAGTAATACAGCTCCTTCCCTGTCTAAATCCAGATTGATAGTCAGTAAGAAGACTATGTTTACGCAGATATTCACACATCTGAGTTTTCATGATATTTTCCAAAGCTTTAGACAGGAATGGAAGTATTGCAATTGGTCTGAAATCATTGTTATTCTTGGGAATTGGAATAATTTTGACTTTTTTCCACGCATCAGGAAAAACCGACTTAGTTAATATAGAATTAAACAAATACGTCAAAAACGGCAGGAGTTTATGAACGACAAGCCTAAAAAATTTAGGATTTATGCCATCAAGACCCTCAGCATTTGATTTAATTCCAATTAAACTTTTGTGAACTTCCGATTGATCCACACATCTAAAACAAAAACTGTATTGAAATGGCACGATGTTAAACTGGGCATACTGATTTTCTGTTTGTCTTACAACTGGGCCATTGACAAATTTGTTGTTTAGTTCGTTTACGTCTACATTAGAACTGGCAATAAAGTTTCTACTCTTTCCAATACCTATTTCACGAATATTCTTCCACTTTTCTTTGCTATCTAAAGCCGATGAGAATTTCAATCTATAATACGTAGACTTCGCAGTAGTTATGCATTTAACGACATCTTTCCTTGCAGATTTAAAGATCGCATATAACTCTGGGGTTCTAAATTTTTTCCACCGACTGTAAGCTAAGTCCCGAGAGCTAATTAAGCGTTTTATGGTTGAACTAAACCACAGTGGCTGTTTAGAATTTACAGTTTTAGTTTTTACCGGAACAAAATTATTATATAAATCTATAACGTTATTTTGAAAGAAAACGGTTTGATCATTTACGTCTTCGATATTATAGATAAGATGCCATCTCATACGGTCAATACTCTGGAATAACAAATTATAATTAATGTTCTTAAAATCTCGGTAACTATAACTAATATCTTCAGTTTGGGTAAGGGCATCATATATAATGAATATAAGGTCATGCCTTGAAAAGACTGCAGCAGATACTTGGTCATAGACTAATATTTTCTTTCTGTTGTTAACGAAGAAAACGTCAAGCAAGCTATTTGCACCATTTGGATAATGGGTGGGAAAAACACTGTTCACCGGCTTAAGGCCTAGTGCTTGCATATCATCAGATAACGAATTGTCATTAAGTAAATTGCTGTTTAGATCGCCAGCAATAATAACATCATTGTATAATAATGATAAGGATTCTATGTTAGCCATTAAGTCAGTAATGTCTATGCTAAGATGAGGTCGGTAGATACAAGCAAGAAGAATTTTTTTCCTGTCCTCCATTGTTAATTCCAGAAAAATGTATTCAATTTGACTAGAGGGATCGGATTTAAGTTTTACAATAGAGTTGATATCATACCTGACATATATTGCCACGCCTCCAGCATGTGTCAATCTATCAGCTCGAAACAATCTAAAGCCTGGTAAGTCAAAAATCGAATCAATTATTTGAGGGTCAAACCAAGTTTCAGACACACAGATAACATCCACGGCAGATGTCATGAAAATGTAACGAAATTCGTCAATCTTTTTTTTGAGACTTTGTGCGTTAATATGAGCTATTTTGAGTCCGTTTTTTTGTTTGGCAAGAATTCTTACCATGGCAAAAATATTGTCTCTGGAGCTGTAATTTGTATCAGTTATTATATATTATAGCTTTTAAAGCAACACCCTTTAGAAAGGAATCAAAATCAATCCAAATGAAGAAACGTGTATAATAACAAAAAACAAAATGGTAATAAATAAGTATTGAAGAAAACATAAAAATTAGGTTTATCAACGTATAATAATAAATTACGACTAAAATAAATATCTTAATAATTTTAATTTTATAAATTTTAAAAAACAGTAATAATTTAAAGGCAATCGAAGCTGTTAGAAAAACTGGTAAAGCTGATCCGGCATCTCTAATTTATAAATTGATTTTCAAAAAATTTTACATTTCTTTCAACTACTAACATTTTAGTTTTGGTATTATATAAACGGTAACCTTTTGTATTAGGTTCGTAACCGACAAATGAAAATATGTTACCTTTTGGATCTAGTTTGGATCGACCTGGTTTCTTACTCAATACAACAGCTTTGCTTCCAAATATTTTAAAATATGAAACGCAAGGTTTTCTTCCCGTCCATCTTTCATAGGGTGTAATATTTTCTAATACCTTTGTTGGTGATCGATTTTTAATATAGACACTTGTATTTATAGCTTCTGCCCATAAAGATTTTGGTAATTTAGAATCTTGAAGCATACACCGAGTCATTTCCATCAAAGTTCTATTCGCTCTTTCAGAAACTCCGTTCTGTTGTGGTGTATAACTCACTGTAGTTTCATGTACTATACCATTTTTCTTTAAAAAATCATTAAAATTTCTATTAACGTACTCACGACCATTATCGCTTCTTAAACGTTTTAATTTGCAACCAGTTTGTTTTTCTGCCATTGCAACATAGTCCTTGAAAACATTAAAAGCATCAGATTTATTCTTTATAATATAAACTGTGATGTAACGTGAGTAATCATCTATAAACGTAATAAAATAAGCCGCTCCGCTTACAGATCTGATTCTCATTGGCCCATAAATATCGGTATGTACCAATTCAAGTAAATATTTTGATACCGTTGTGCCAATTTGTTTAAACGGGTTTGCACTAATTTTGCACATTGAACATGTAATACAATCAAAATTATTTGGTATATTACCTTTTAAACCACGAACCATTTCATTTCTTTCCAATTTCTTAAGATCTGTAATATTTAGATGACCGAAACGTTTGTGCCATAAATATTTCTTTGTATTCTCTTCATTTAACATTAAATGTTCCATATGACTTGATCTTATTTTGTAAATACCATTTGATGCCAATGTTTTAAATTGAAATTCGTCGTTCTTAAAAATTTCTACCTTATTTTTAGAAAAAATAATTGAAAATCCTTTTTCAGACATCTTGTTTATTGAAAGAAAATTTGACTTTATATCTGGTATATACAAAACATCTTTTAAAATATAATATTTATTCCAAAATTTAACCTTTACTTCCCCTATTCCATTGACTTTAAATGTATCACCAGAAGCAAGTATAACATTGCTATCGCTTTCTTTCATACCTGTGAACGCATTTTTATTTCCACAAACATGTGAGGATGCACCACTATCCAAAATCCATTCATTCTGGTCTTGATCATTCATACATGAGTTAATAACAAGCATAGCACAATTCACATTATTAGCTTTGTTCTTTAAATAACACTGTGATTTGATGTGTCCCTTTTTACCACATTCAAAACATTTTAAATTCTTGTTTTTATTTAAATTATTTGATGCACTTTTGTTGAAATTTTTATTCTTGTTTCTAATTGCACACACTTGGTCCTTACCAACACATAAGTTCTCATTTCTGCGTTGCTCTTCTTCTAAAATTTTATTTTTTAGTTGTTCCAGACTGGGAAAGGAATCTCTGCTTTCAATCGCAACTACAGAATTTTCTAATTCTGGTGGTAAACTGCACAATAGAAATATTGATAATAGTTCATCTGGAAAATTGATTTCAACATTTTTTAAATCTTCAGCTATGGAACAAAATTTATTAATTTGGGAGCCATATTTTTCATCAGATGTAAATTTAAATCTTACAAACTGATTAAATAAATTTACTTTCCTTGTAGGGTCTTTTGCCCTATAAATATTTTCCAACTTACACCAGGCATCCTTTGCAGACTTACAATCCTTTATATGTAGTAGCTCAGAACTTCTCACCGCTAATGTAATTGTTGCTAGGGCCTTTCTATCCCTTATTTTCCACGAAGCCTTTTCTTGCTGGCTTGCTGTTTCGCTCAGGATTGTTTCTAGTACATCCCAAAGATCTTGAGTAATTAATAAGCTTTGCATTTGTATGCACCATGATGTATAATTCTCCGGATTTAATTTTTTAATTTGATAATTTGAGTTTGCCATTTCTAGGTTTCGCTTGCAGTGACCGAGTAACGTTTTATATAAACAAATTAATGCACAGAATTTTTTATCGTTATTCTGGGTCCATAACCAATGTTAATAATTAATCTTCGATAATATTTGGTTTTATCTTTTATTATAAAACGTTATAAAACTTAAGGGTTGAAAACTTATGACAAAACTGAAAAAAACTTATTTTTTCAAATACAAACAAATTTCTCAAACTAATTCGATAAAGTATTTACATTGAAACCAAAGTAGAATTGAACAAAGTACTTCCAACAATTATATACATTGGATAGGATATATTTAAAAAATTTAAAATCGGCGAATTTTTTTAAATATACCTACTAAAAAACAACCTTAAAAATTAACGCGTAAAAATTTTTTTTTACAAAAACTCGTCGAAAACCTCAAGAAAAACATTTTTTTGGAAAAACTGCTATCGCCATCGTTTTTAGCGTACAATTTTACGTTGAAAAGGTACTATAAAAAAAAAAAATCAGCCAATTTTTTTATTACCTTAAACATTAAAAATAAAAGTTGAGAAAAAGTCAACAAATTTAAATATGGGTACCTCGAAAATTATTTTTTTTAAAGTCGTAGTGGAACATGCCAAAAGCTATCGAAAAGTCGATGGCACAATACCGACAAATTTTTGTTTTCAAATTAGGAACAAGCATCTCGTTAATTAATACACAACATTCCATAAAATGTGGGCGGGATTGCATAAGTGGGTGAGGCACTACCCATTTTATATTTTATAAAGAACGATAAAAGAATAATTGTCCAATTTTATTACACATAGCTGGGTTATCAATACACAACCTCTTTAAAAAATGGCGTGATTAGTGAAGTGGGCGTGGGACCTCCCGTACAAAAACACAGATTTCTGTATATCTGAGGTACGACAAGATCCAAATCTCAAATTAGGTACAAGCATCTTGGTGATCAAAAGACAACATCCGACAAAATGTGGGCGGTATTGCAGAAGATGGCGCAGCACAAAATATATTTATTTATATATAAAGACCGGTATTTATATAACTGTCTGTTCTTATCGCACCACGGTGAAGGGTATATAAATTTAACATAATTGTTTTTTATTTTCTTTTTTAAATTACGAATGAATTTATTCAAAACTCTGGCTTCATTTATTAACTTTTTCATTACTTCGATATTTTGTTTGGTATTTTTTCTTTATATGTATATTTTGTTGCATTATGTGATCTGAATTGCAATTAAATCATTTGCAAAATACACACATTTATTAAACATTCATATGTTCCTTATAAAAACATGATAAATTTATCATATAATAAAAAAAAAAACAAAAAAGTGATCGGAGACAAATTTATTCCATATGGGCATTTCCATGAGAATGTCAACCACGACTCAAAAAATAAATAGCCTTGAAACTATTTTTCGAATATGGTAGAAAGTAAAAAAACACTCAAACTTTACTATGCAAAGGGGTTTACAGCTTATTACAATTTTTAAAGAGCAAAAAATAAAAGTTAAAACTGACTATCTCTTCGATTAATTTTTAGTAACTGCAATCAACAATTTTCACTTTTCTGCCGATTAAATACAGATACTGGTAACATTGGAATTATACCTTACAATTAATGTTACAACAATAATGAACAAAACTCACGAGGAGAGACCAAATATATAGTTTGATTAGCGGTATATTTTTTGGTTTGCTTTGGGTGCTATTCAAATGTCACGTACGTGGTGCGAAAACATCATTTGTCTATGTCATTGGTATTTGATCAGTCGAACGTGTTTCAAAATAAAAGTTCAAAGCAAGATATTTGTTGCAAAAAAATATTGACCGGAATTTATTTTTAAATAGGTATAATAAAAATTTTATAAGCTGTTAAACGTCGTCACGTACGATATTGTATTACTATAAATTCAACTAAATGTATTATCGTATTATGTTGGTATTAGGTTGAAATTTGATCAAAAATTATTTTTTTGCAGTCTTAATGATCTAAACAATTATAATTGGTATCGGTCCATATTTGACCATAGCACTCATTCAAATACTACTCCAGAAAATAGCTTTTAATGTTGTAACTTTCTAATAAATGCTGGTATTGACATAAAAATTGGCGACAATACCTTTTACGACAAGTACTATATCGTGATAAAATGTTGTGCTGATAGGTCCAAAATTAACTATAGGTCCCATATAAACCCCCTTCCTAAAATCGCTGAAAGGCAAGAAAACCTCATATAGATGAAGATATCTGAATAATATACGGCACAAATAACTTTTATATAACTCTTAACGTCATAGCATAATTCTGTTCCGGCGACCATGATTGGCGATGGGTTAAAAATAGGGACACTCAAAAATTTGTTTTTAAAATATTATGGTGTAGGGTATTATATGGTCGGGCTTGGCCGACTATACTTTCTGACTTGTTTGTTTTAAGTTTTTGTATGCATATATTTCCCAAAAATATATTTCATATCTTGTAAATACTATAAGAGAAAAATCTGTCACGTACGGTATGTCACGTACGATATTACATTTGGTTCATTATTAAACCATCCAGAAAAATGTTTTTCTTTCCAATTACGGATTATAACGGAAAAATATATGGTTTAATGCAAAAAATTTAAAAAAGGAAAAATACATCCCACAATTCGCAGATTTTTGAATTTTTTTACATTCACCCCAAAATCACTTCCGTTTTATGTCACGTACGATATACACCTATTTTGCTAGGTATTTTGGACAACAAGGTCTCGAATGTAACAATTTTTTTTTTCATATATAGTACCCTCTAAAAGAAACATAATGATTAATAAGTTTTCCAGTTACTACTATTTGCGCAAAAACTCCATCGCTCCGAAGGCGTACAAATGTCACGTACGATGACATGGAAATGCCCATATATGTAGAATAAAACTTGTCAGTAGCATTAAATGCGTACGTAGCAGAAGTATAAAAATAATGTGCAAGATTTGTAGTGTTCATTACAATTGAGTTTTTGATAACTCAAGAGTTATTGACCCAGTGGCCCTATTTCAAACAAGAAAATGCATGCATACATGCATCATTTGATTGCGAACATGTAGTTTAGTTGAAATAATAATAAAAAGTTTCAAATACAGTGACCAGGTGGATTACAATTGGAATTAATTGGAAATTTCAATAAAAGGTGTGATTCAGATTACAGATTTAATGATTAAAATAATAGTTGCTTCATTTCATCAGTTTTATAAAAATTTTAACTTTTTTTCAAATTAAATTTCAGACGATAAATGAATTTTACATTTTAGTATTTAGCAAAAAATGTTTAATTTTTTTATTGAAAAATTCACATGCCACAATTGGCATTTAAAATTAGTATTTCAAACGTGTTAATACCAGGGACCTTAACAGTTATAAGTATGTATTATCAAAAATGTTCTTTTAAAAAAGTTATTTTGTGAATTAATCGGGCATGTTCTGAAAATCACTTGATTTGGAATCGCGTTCTTTTAAAATCACGCGTGTGATTTTGTGGTGTTCTGAAAAACATTTCGTTTTTATGTTTCTTTGTATGCTTTCGGCAGTTGAAAATCACGCCAAAACATAGGAAAAACGGAACAAAAAATATCAAACGTGTTATTTTAAAAGGCACATGTGAATTGAAATTACGTGATTTGAATAAAAGTGATTTTCAGAAAAGGCCTGAAAAAACAATTCATCTTAAAGAGTTATTTTTCAAAGTAAAAATAAAAAGTCGAATTAAGAAACCAAAATTAATTTAATGTAAATTGACTCCCAAAGCTTGCAGCAGTAGAGTAGTTCACGTCACCATCTTAAGTCTTGCAAAAATGGGTACTCTGTGCCTCGCACTACCCATGAACAAGTGCGAAAGATCAGTGCAAGTTCTTGCACAAACCATATGTTCAACCTCAGTTGAATGGCGTTGCCAATCTCATAAAATTTAGCTTTTTTTTTATCTATAAAAGTACCAAAAAGAGCAACTATTAATGTAAAACCACCGTAAAATTTCTGTTTGTGCAACAAGCCAAAATTAAACGGATTTTTTATTTAATTTTATCAAAATGAATGCTGCAAAAAATCAAAACGAAATCAAAATTTAAGATATAATAAAAAATTAACAGATTGCAAAATTCAAAAAATAATAGATTATTTAAAAAAA
Source organism: Pollenia amentaria (assembly GCA_943735925.1). Classification (NCBI taxonomy): domain Eukaryota; kingdom Metazoa; phylum Arthropoda; class Insecta; order Diptera; family Polleniidae; genus Pollenia; species Pollenia amentaria. Next base: position 16,812,474 of record OX031008.1, on the reverse strand, counting down.
AAAAAAAAAAACATGGCTTTTGTTATATTGAGTCTGCATTAATGCACTTGTTGCTAAAATGTAGGCTTACGTCAACTAGTGCAAAACTTCGCATTTTGCAAGACTAAAGCCTATAGTACACGGCATGTAAAAAGACACATGCGCATGTGGTTCTGACGTTATTTTGACGTCATCACACAACACGCAATGTTTATTGTGGCTTTGCATTGACGTCAAAATTACGTCAGAACCACATGCGCATGTGTCTTTTTACATGCCGTGTGCAATCTAATCAGCTTGCATTGCATTTAATAAATCGTCATTAAAACAAGAAGAAAATAAACAAAATTCGTTTTATTTTAGACGGACAAATAAAACTCCTTCAAAGAAATTTATTTAATAACGGCGTATTGAGTTTTTTTTTGGCTGAAAAAGTAAAACTCCTCAAAAGAGTTTTATTTTATGAATGGAAAAATAAAACTCCTTAAGCCTATAGTACACGGCATGTAAAAAGACACATGCGCATGTGGTTCTGACGTAATTTTGACGTCATTACACAATACGCACTGTTTATTGTGGCTTTGCATTGACGTCAAAATTACGTCAGAACCACATGCGCATGTGTCTTTTTACATGCCGTGTACTACAGGCTTTAAGGAAGTTTTTTACGTGGAAAAAATAAAACTCCGCAAAAGAGCTTAATTTTATGACAGCGAAATAAAACGCTCCTCTTCAGAGTTTCATACGAACTTTTTTTTTTTCGTTGGAAAATAAGTCTTAACTGTGGAGCACAGATTACACACAGATCATGGTACAACTACACAAGGTAAACTCGTTGCTACAACAAATACAACAAGACAAAAACAACAGGCAATTTGTTTTTGTATTTTCTACCCCAGACGTCAAAAAAATAGCAACACTGCATTCAGTAAAACAAAACACAAATTGAAAAAAAAACGAACAAGACAACACGTGCAGAAAAATAAAAAAACTACAATTTTTTATAATTTATAATTTTTTGTGTAGTTGTACCATGGTTCAATGCTATTTATTAATTAAAACTAAATACAAACATAGAAAATTCTTAACCGACTTATATTAGAATTTCCGTCTTTTCAATATTTCCGGTCTCCAGTTAACAGGATGTGATTCTTCTGTGGCCTCATTGTCTTCCTTATAAATTTTAATTGTTTTATCGGCTTCAGCTGTTATTAAACGTGAACCTGATTGATCGAAACACATGGCAAATATGCCAGCCTCGCTGTCCATAGAACCTGGCTGAACGGGATATATTTTGTACAAAGTTACCTTAAGGACAATGCCATTGTTTTATATTGTCGGGCGAGGCAGAGCCAAACATGTACAGGGTGGCGTGTAAAACTATGATACGTACAGATTTTTTATGATTTGTTAAAGTACATACACTTTTGCCAGCCGCCAAATCCCATAATCTAACGGTAGAATCGTGGGAACCGGTAATTATTTGAGGATTTGAAGCTTGGGCCACCACACTAGCCACAGTATTGGTGTGGCCTGTCAAAGTGTGTATATTAGCCTTTGTACGTAGGTCCAAAATTCGAGCTGTGGAATCTCGACAGGAAGTAGCTAGAACATCAATAGTTGGATGCAGTGCCAAGGAATAGACAGCCGACAAATGTCCATGGTAATGTCTAATAACTTTATTGTACTCCAAATCCCAACATTTGACCTGGCGATCTTCACCACAACTGAAAAGATATGGATGTTTTGCGCTTACGGCCAAACCTCGCACAGTACTAACATGGCCCATTAGAAAAAGTTTAAGTTTACCACTAGCTAAATCCCAAATTTTAATAACACGATCTCCTGCACCAGTGGCAAACCATTCATTTCCTGGTTCTACCGCAATACATCGTACCCAACCTAAATGCCCTGAAATAACGCGGGACAACTTCCAAGGAGCATGCCAGGTGGGTTTAGATATAATAGGAGCTTTTTACGGTATTAATTGTACATTGCTACCTCCACTGGCCGAACGCATGCCGGGTGCTGAGACTAATGAACTACTAACAGGAATATCGCCATTTTTATTGTTTGCTGCTAATAAAACCATATTACTGTCTTTTGAGTGGCTCACACCAATGGAGCCATCTGTAATAGCTAAAGGTTTTTCCGGCCCTTCCAAAGCCGTCATAGAAGCACGACTATTTTCATATTTTTTTGCCTCTGCAGCTTGGATAACACGATTGAATACCAAACCGTAACTATCGCGTGCCTTAATAGCTTTCCTGACTTTCTCTCTAGGAAATAAATTATTGAAATAAGACTTATAGTGTCTGTTCTAGACATATATGTAGGTATTTAAACTTACAATTTTTCATCAATTTTTGGAAGAGCGCCTTGATTGGAAACGAACATGTCGTGAGTCCTTTTTAAGGAACGAAAAGTTAAAGTATGAACACTGTGTCTTTGAACTTCATCCATAGCTGTGATTTGTTGTTTTTGAAAGTGGTATTCTTTGCCAAATATTTTGTTACAACTAATTGAATTAATAAAAAAAAATCATAAATAAATGTAAACAAAACTGAAAATTTTTTGACATTTGGTTCTAAACTGGGGTAAACAGCTGACAAACATCTGTGCCAACGAGTCTACCTTGTGTAGTTGTACCATGACACAGATATGTCACGAGACGGAAGCTTTTTTGTCTCTTTCTTAGAAAGCTGCCTTTTTCATTTCTCTTTGAACCATCTTTTATGCCGCAATACAATGAATACAAATTTATTTAGTTGAGATTTATTTGCAAAACTGTTGTAAAAATTAACTTTTAAGTTTACCGCAACACTAGTAAATAATATTTAAGTAAGTAAATAACATTATAAAACAATAAATACTTTTTTTGCACAAAATAACCCGTTTGTTGAACTAATGTTTTTATTAAACGTGGTTTGTGTTTTGTTATTTTTATTTTAATCACGCAATTTGTGTTGATTGCATCGGCCTTCTTTTACACATTGCCACTTCACTACCAAAAAACGATTCTTGTCTCTTTCTTTGAAAGCTGCCCTCGTAACTGATTTTGACCTTTTTTACACATCACTTTTTACATATCTGTGTGTAATCTGTTCTGTGGAGCTGAGATCGTTTTCCCGAGTCACCATAGATTCTGAAAGTGCATTTTAATACGAATCTATTGGTCTCCATCGACTCTAATATTAAGATAACTGCTATTTACTTTCCCTGATTAATACTTTTTTGTTTGCACTACGCAGAACAAGTCTGCTTACACACCAAATACATACACATAAAATATTGCAAGTCAGTGAATCAACGACAACTTTTCTAAACTCAAAATCTGTTTTTATTTATAAATATTTTTCAGCCATTTAAACAATATTATTATTGAACAAAAATTCCGACTTTTAAGAAATTAATTGGAAAAAATATAGTTTAAAAATAGTAAGAACAAGTAAGATAGTATATCGGTCAAGCCTAACCATATGAAACCCTACACCACAGTATTTCAAAACAAATTTTAAAAAATTTTTGCGACCAATGGGTTATTATGGACCCGTTAGAACAAAATTATGTTATGAGGTCAAGATTCATGTAAAAGTTCTATGGGCCGAATAATATTTATATATTTTTATCTAACTTCATGAGATTTGTTTGCCTTTAAGTGGTTTTAGGGGCTTATATGGTATCTATGGTTAATTTTGGACGTACCACCATTTCAAACATTTTCTCATGACATAGAAGCTATCGGTAAAGTTATTTTGGCCAGCATTTATAAGGAAATTATGGCATTAAAAATATTTTCGGAAGTTTTGTATGGGAGTCAAACCATTTCCAATAAAATTTGATAAGAAGATTAAGATTGCCATAAAATAAGGTTGAATTAACTTTAATGGAAATACCAACACAATAAGGTGGATTATGGGCACAAAAACTCCATTCTGGAAAAAAGCTTGTATGGGGGATATATGAAATTATGGACCGATTTTACTATTTTGAATAGGCTTGGTCCTTGAGACAATAAGTACCAACGTACCAAATTTCATTTTATTATCGCCAAAGTTGCCACCTCTACTTTGTGCACAAGGAATACATCGACGGGCATCGTTAGATTGATTCAAAAATAAATTTTAAGTCGATCGGTATACTTAAAGGTGGGTCTCCACTATTGTGCTGTGGGTATAAAAAGTCTGCGTACAAGTTTATAAAAACGTTTATATATGGAAATATTTACCAATATTGTCAATTATTAAAACTATGTATAGTTATGTTTTTTCCAGGGCTGTGGAGTCGGCAAAAATAGTTCTAACTTCGACTCCGACTCCAACCGCTGAAATTTTTTAAGCCCGACTCCAACTCCGACTCCTACTCTTACATTGATGCCAAATGTATATGAGACTGGTCATTATTTGACTTTAAACTGTTTTTTAAGGCGGTACCTTTAAATGGTTAAATATAGCAAGAAAATGATTCTGCAAAAATATCAAATCGAATATTGTCAATTTCGAAGAATATTTATTTCGAAAATTTTTTTAAATTTTTTGTGCCGGAAAATCTTGGAGTCGGAGTCGCGAGTTTTTGTGGGTACATCGACTCCGACTCCGACGGTAAAAAAACCTCCACTCCGACTATTCAGCTCCGACTTTGACTCCACAGCCCTGGTTTTTTCCATGGAAGGAATCAATTTCATCAACATATTTTTCGATTTTATGACATGCTGATGCAATTTTCGCTCCAACAAATCCTATAAATGCTTAATGAGATTAAGATCTGATGGCTAGGAGGGAGGCGGTTGCAACGAATTTAGTACATTAACAAGTAACCAAAGCTTCACAATATCGGATGTTGGTTATTCTTAAAAGACCCATTTTCGCTGCCGTTTGCATAAAATTTGGCTTCAAAATACCTTGTCTGTCTTGTTCATAGTGCCCTTAATAAACTCCAGATTGCCTAACCCTTAGACACCATATATCACCACACCATAACACTTCCACCACCATGTTTGATAAGCTTTATCTCGTGCTGTATCGTATTTTTTTCACATAAATAGACGTACTTTTATTCCAGAAATGCAATATTAACTCTCCTCCAAGGAATATGTATAAAGCTGACAAATTCTCTGTAGCGCAACAAAGTTCAAAATGTTGAACTTTAAGCTTCAACTTTAACTGGAGCGACTACTACAACTGCGTATTCTGTTGACTCTACTTTCAAATAGCCGTTTTTAACGTTTCACAGCTTGAAGCGCTTTTCGTAACGTTGTACTACAGCGGCTATTCTGTTCCCCACTTAAGAGTTTATTTTAGTGCTCCTTAGCGAATAACATTTTTAAACCCACACCACAATAGTGAAAAGGGTATTATGCATTTGTGCTGATGTTTGGAACACCTTAAAATATTTTTCCTAGAACCAACTTTAAGTATACAGATCGGTTAAAGTGGATGTCCTTCCGGCTGGCTGGATGTCAATGTAAACCTTTTGCGCAAAGTACAGGTCACAATTTTGGAGATAATTTGATGAAATTAAGTACAAATGTATAAATGGGGCAAATCGGTTCATAATTTCACATAGCCCCCATACAAGCTTATTTCCGGAATAGGGTCTTTGTGTCCATAAACTATCTTATTATGTAGGTATTTAGAATAAAGTAGGTCCAAACTTATTTGATTGCAATATAAATCCTCTTACCAAATTTTATTGGAATCGGTCCATATTCGATTATAGCTCCCATACAAATCCTATTTCCGAAAATAGCTTTTAATGCCTTAACTTCCTTATAAATGTTGGTATTAACATACAAATTGGCGATAATAACTTTTACAATAGCTTCTATGTCATGACAAAATGTTGTTCTGGTAGGTTCAAAATTTACCAAAGGTCCCACATGATCCCCCATCCTTAAATCTCATAAAGATGAAGATATCTAAATAATATTCGGCACAAAGAACTTTTACATGAATCTTAACCTTAAACATAATTTTGTTTAGCCGGGTCCATGATTGCCCCTGGGTCCTAAATAGGGTACACTAGCAAAAATTGCTTTTATATACTGTGGTGTAGGGCATCTTTCTTACTTTTTTTGTCTGTTTTTGAAGGAAATTAAGGCTTTCCTACATGCTGTACGAGAATGCCTCCCATTGCGCTTCTAGATTTTCCTGACATTATCATCGCATGTACATTTTTAAAACTTTACTGTAATGTTTTTAGCCACTTTGGAGCACGAATCTTAGGATATTGCTGTACAGAGTTGTGGAAATATCTTTTTTTCTTTTATAGTTAATTTTGAAGCACCTTCAGAACGTAGTTTAGATATGAAAACTCCAGTTTCTTTGTGAGAATTGCTTACTCTCTGAGTAAAAGAATGTGTTTTCTCCAACATTTCTCCAATTTTTCTTAATGGTTTTTCTTGCTTCCAGAGATAAACACTAATTTTTTCCTTCAGCAGGAACATTTTTTTTGACTAGCTGCTAAAATAATTGATATTTTTACAAAATTAAATAAATTTTCTTACAGCGAGCAAACATGGTTAATAATTTAACGAAATTACGCATTTGAAAGTACGATTATTTGGTCAATATATTTCTTTTGCAAGCAAACTTTTTTATGTGAATCAATCTACTCTTTTTTTAAAGTACGATGCCTAACTATGAATCAGCGTGCTTATTTAATTTAAAATATATTTAACGTGCTTTACATGGATTAAGAACATATCATGAGATTAATGGCTAATAAAGCAGTGAATGTTTAAACTCTGGTTTAGTTGAACTAAACTTAAATTTATATGTAGCTTAAACTCAACAGCTGTAAATCAGTGTCCTATGTATTATATGTAGTCTTAAAAAAACATGTGGCAGCCTTACAAATTCATATGGTCGGTATTCAGTGTGGCCATTTTGTCATTTTTGCAGCTAAATTTAGCATTAAAAACTTCTATTTAGCTGCAAAATTTTCATTTAGCAGTTGGCATTTTATTTAGCATTTTTGGAAAATGTTTTTAGATTTTTTAGCATTATTTATTTTAAATATTTGGACGAATAGTTTTATTGATTTTACTAAAAAAATTTTATAAATTAAAATAAATTTTGACTTAAAATAGTTGTACCTAAAATGAAATTTCGTATAAAAATGGATATTTCTTATGTTAAGAAACATCTTACCTGTCTTACTAAAAAATATACAATATTCACGGAATATTAGAAATGCCCTTATCATGTCGATTGTAAACATTATTCCCCCTTTGATATTACGATATAAAAGTAGAAGGAAATTTCACTTTGTATTTAGATAAAAATTCAATGGTTTAAATGTTTAAAAAAATTGTTTGCTCTTAAGTGCTGAAAAAATAATTATTTAAAAGCTTCAACTTGTTTTTAAACTATAAAAAATAAAATAATCTAAGAAATTTTGTATATCATGGAAATAAATCGTTTAAATTTTGCCCCTCTAAATTTAATTTCAACTACCTGTGCTACATATTTATATGTATCAGATGATTTACCAAAATCTAGCCACATGCTTAAATATAACCATTTATTTCCATTTCGTTACAAAAGTAGTCACTGAAATGTATTTAGTTTCGAATAAAATTTCATAATGGTAATAAATTTTTAACAAAAATCTTTAAAAAAATTTTAGCATTATTTTTAGCATTTTTTAAAATCATTTTTTAGGCCATGTCTAATGCCAGATTTAGCTGTAAAATTTTTTTAGACCTGGCCATACCTTCAGTATTGGTAGTTTAAATGCCCAATTTTGTGCGTTGAAAGATGGTTTATATGTTGACTGATTAACAGATTCATTGGTTTAAACACATTTTGGACTAAAAAGAGAGTTTAACTTCCTCTGATTTATTATCCCTAGTGGGGATATTTGGGCAATTTAAAAAACATCTGACAACCCTGCTGCTTAAGCAGTCAGCAAAGCATCCACTTTGAAAAGAATTGCTGTTGCTGTAAGTAATAGGTTTTTTTAGTTTTGCTGCGGCTTTGCTGAGCTTGAATTCAGCAAGTACATATTATTTTACTGCTAAAAATAAAAAATACTATTGATTAATCATTCTCTAATAGTATGAAATAAATGTAACGTAATTAGTTATTCTATGAAATTAATAAGTGTTTATTTTTCAAATGAATTCAAGGGCAGCAATTAACATTCAAATATACACGTTCTTAATTCCATAGAATATCTAATTACATTACATTTATTTCAAACTATTAGAATCGATGAATTGATTTGACAAATTTATATACCGACGTGCTTAAGAAGAAATTTGCCATTTAGCTAGGTTGTAAAACTTGTACACGGGAAGAAATATGGTTCCCCAAAAAAATGGCTACTTTTTAGCAAAAAAAAATATATTTTTTGGGCATAAGTCTTCTATTTCTGGACCGATTTTTTCGACCATTTGTTTTGGATCAAAATTTTTTTTTTTAAATTTTATGTTTTATAGACCATTTTTGGAGTATTTCGATTATAACTTGGCTATTTTTGTATCCGATTTGACAGATTTATATATCGACGTGCACTTCACCAACCCGCCAACATTTTTGTGTATTGATAACCAAGATGCTTGTACCTAAGTTGAAAACTTTGTACCGGAGGTACCACCCTCAATTTTCCAATCCCGCCCATTATTTTAGAGAAGTTGTGTATTGATAATCCAGCTAGCTGTTTCAAATTTGTACAATTTTGCTCTTATCATTTTTAAGATATAGATAAATCTATTTTGTGCCACGACCACTTCTAAAATTCCACCCACATTTTGTCGAATGTTGAGTATTCATAACCAATATGCTTGTACCTAATTTAGAAACTTTGGCTCTTGCCGCTCTCCAGATATACAGAAATCTATAATGTCTTTGTACGAAAGGTGCCACGCCCACTTCTTTAATCCCGCCCATATTTTTTAGAGAAGTTGTGTATTAATAACCCAGATATGTGTATCTAGTTTGAACAATGTTTCTCTTATTGTTCTTCACAGAAAAAAGTGTTTAATCAATTAAAAAAATGTTTTAAAAAGTATTAAAATTTAAATAATGTAATAATTTAATCAATTATTTTTTTAATTGAAAGAAAATAAAAATTTAATTTTGATTTAATTAATATTTAAGTTGTTTTGAAATAAATTTTTAATTAAAATATTAATTAAATATCAAAAAATATTAATCGACTTTTTCGTTTAAAATCGAATCAATCAATCTCTCACACTTTTTAAACAATTTTAGCTTCATTCAATAGCTGAGACACATGGGGGGGTCTCTGCCATTAACACCTGTTTTAATCAATCAATATAATCATTTTGGTAATAGGTGCAATATCAACAACTTGTTTACTTGATATTATGAATTTTGAATAAATTTAGTGATTAGAGAACGTATTTAATTTTTTCTGTGTTGAGATATAGAAAGAAAAACTATTTTGTACCACGCCCACTTATCCAATCCCGCACACATATATTGTGGGATGTCGTTCATTGATAACCGAGATGTTTGTTCCAAATTTTGGAACTTTAGCTCTTTTCTTTCTCCAGATATACAGATATGTTAATGTCTTTGCAAGGGAAGTGCCGCGCTCATTTTCCCAATTCCGCCGTTCTCCAGATAAACAGAAACAAAAGAAATAAAAAAACATAAAAAGGGATTTATGTGTAAAATTAAAGACAGTCGTGGTCTTTTGCGCATATGTCAGTCATTGATAGACCGATCTGGCTGAATTTCAATAGCAAACTATAACGGAGTATATGTGATATAAAAATATAACAACTTAGTTCCCACCATTTATGTGGTCACCGGAAACCCCATTTCAACATACACACGGACAGATGGACAGACGGACATCGTTAAATCAACTTCGCTACTCATAAGGACCCAGAATATATATACTTTATAGGGTCAAAGATAAATATTGTAGAAATTACAACCGGAATGACAAACATATATACATATTTTACCTTCGGTGAAGGGTATAGTTAGACATAAATTAGTTGTTCCGAGAAAAAAAACGCCTGAAATATCGGTTTAAATACGACGCAATAAACAACGACATACTGAGAGTTATTTCTGTGTTAAAATGATTTTAAAATTTAATTTTTATACACAAAAATACAGGTTTGACATTGATTTAAAAGTTTTTTTTTGGTACTTTTGCGAATACGAGGTTGGACTTAAAGGGTTCTGAAGGAAATTAAGTCCCAAGTTTTTTAGTTTGTATTTATAATAACTTTAGCCACGATGTAATTGATTAATGTTAATTACAGTTGTCATAATCGTCAAAGTTCGCGTAGTGGAATTTCAGAATCTAAAGGAGTTTATTAGAGCCAAATTAAATGTTGATGAACACACTAATGAGAGATTATTAGCAGCTCGAAAATTATCCTTGTGTAAAAACTATGATCATTAAAATTTATTTAAAAATAAATTTGATTCCCAGACCCTCCGAAAATCTTTTAGTGTGTGACATTCTGCATTTTTTCTATTACGCAATTTGTGGTTAAGGTGACTTGGAAATCGGACTTATAAAATCTCCTTACAAAAATTTTTGTAAAGAGATTTTGGGTTGTAAAAAAATTTATGCATTAATGGGTCGATTATGGATCCAGGCTCCTGGCAACTCAACTTCAGTTCAGTTGCAAGCAGTGAAATCAGGCAATGCCGCTCATGTTATATATAAAATAAAACACAAACTTTGTATCTTTTAATGTAAGCGGCGTGGCCTAATTTCCCTGCTGGCAACTCAACTTCAGTTGTGTTGCCATCCGTAATCGACCTTTGAGTTTTATCTCGATGCCACCAATTATTCTTTACCAGACGTAATGAATGCTTTTACATACGATAACTTATGAACGAAAATCCGAAAAATCCCTCTTAAATTCAGTATTATGCTTTACATACATTTACAGACCAATCTTCATATAAAAAATATATCCGACATAAAAATAAATACGAGCGCTATATATATAAATAAATCTATTTTGTTCCATCCCCACTTCTCCAATCCCGCCCACATTTTATCGGATGTTGTTTATTGATAACCAAGATGCTTGTACATAACTTTGGCTCTTGCTGTTCTCCAGATATTCAAAAATCTATAATGTCTTTGTGTGAAAAGTGCAACGCGCGTCCACATTTTGGCGGATGTTGTGTGTCTTGGTTAGCTAGATGATTGTACCTAATTTGGATACTTAGGCTCATACCGTTCTCTGATATGCATAAAATTTTGGGACCGATAAGGCTGAATTTAAATAGCAAATAAATCCGGATTAATATATGTATATAAACACCTCGTCCCTATCTGGGGTCTTCAAAAAAAACCCATTTCAACGGACACTCGGACAGACGTTAAATCAACTGTGCTACCCTTAGGGACCCAGCATATATATACTTAATAGGGTCTGAGATCAATATTGTAGAAATTACAAACGGAATTTTTACCTTCGGTGAAGGTAAAAAGATGCCAAATCATATGACTCAGTTACTTTGCATGAAAATGCCACTCTGATCGCCTAGAATCTATAATTAATATTTTCATAAACGTTTGAAAGTCGGACAGACTTTTCGAAATAATCTGTCACTTAATTTATTTTTTAGGTCACACTATCTTACTTTATGAGCACACACAAATTTTGAAAAATTAATTGGAAAGTGAATCGCCAGATTTAAGGCTAATACAATGTACGAGTATTACGACACGTCAAAAAATGATGTAGAATGAGAAAATCTTACCATGTAAAAGCAAAATGTATGGAGTAAGAGAGAATACGGATACAAAATTTGACAAACGGTCGGCAAATGTTTATTTTCTAAACCATTTTAGAAACTTATGTATTCTCATCACACCAGAGGTGTATTAGAAATGTATATATTGAAGGTGGTAACATTTCTATACAATTAGAAAAACAACGAAATTCAACACAGGAAATTTTCATATTCTTTTTGTAAATATTGTAAAACTGTTTAACATCTTTACTTTAAATTACACGGATGGTATACGTGTAAACATAAAAAATACTTACATCAGTTTTTTATTTTTTTATTTTAAACACGGAGAGCATCTACACTATTATAAAAGTCGACGTCGACATGAGTCGACGGCGCCAAGACAGCAATTGTATTTTCTGAGTCGTTATTGACAATAATCGATTACTATTGACAGTCACTTGATATTTTCTTAGGCGCTTTTAAGTCGATGACGAGAATTGTCTCTGTTTTAGTCGACAGGAAAATTTGCGACGATTTTAATGACAATTAAAGAAATTTTAAGTAGAATGTTAACATAATTTGTTAAATACGTTGAAATAATAAATCTAAATTTAATAGGAAGTTATGGACACAAATTAAATTATTTCATTAGTAAACGCGAAAATTCGAAAAAGTTTGCTAAAATAGCGAGCAGTTTTAATTTAAGACGATTGCCTCAAAGGGCAAAAAAACTACGCGAAATTGCGAAAATTTGGAAAAGTTTGCAAAAATAGCGAATACTCGCGAAAAGTTTTAATATATCAAACAAGCCATAAAGTTAATTAAAAGTCTCTAAAACTACAAGAATTGGCGAAAATTCGGTATGAATTGCAAATTAGCGGAAATTCGCAAAAATTTGTTAACAGCGGCATGATAGCAAAGTCTTATATTTATTCAGTATCGTTAAAGCTATAAAGAATTAGAAAACTTACAGTAAAAAATAGCTCTTATCGCGAACATGGCAAAAATTCGCGAACAATTAAAAAGTCGGAAACAAACTCTAAAATTAATTTAAAATTGCTAAATCGATTAAAAATAACAAAATGTGGAAAAATATCATAAATAACGTTAAAAAATTAGCTTTAATGATCAAGAACAAAAATAATTGGAGATGGGATTTTTTGTCAGATTTTCGATAACTCGACACAACTTTCTTATCAAATAACAAATTAAGGTCAAAGTGATGTAGTCTTCAAATTGATGTGACAACAAATAAAAATTTATGTCGACGTCGACAACGGCTTCCATAATAGAGGAAAATATTTTGATTCTACAAAGTCGTAAAACATTGTAATACCGTGTAAACTAGCCTTTACTGGCATCTCAGTATGTCTTATTGCATAAATGCAATAAATGTGCTCTCACTTTGCTTAAAATAACAAAAAATTTTATTAGGCTAAATCAGCGCTTCAAGAGTAACGTTTTCAAGCGCCTAGCTTTTTACGCTGAAATGACATACTTAACATTCTTAAGTATCTAAAAATTGTGCCATAAACAGTAATGCTAACTTATCTTGTTTTATAAACTCCACAAAATTTTTAGATTGAACAAAAAAGTAGCTAAATTGCCATTACTTTTTACCAATAGAAGCCAATTTCACTTCTTAATGCCCTGTCAAAATGGAACTTGCAAAGCGTTCACGCCGCGATATTTGTGTTTGTTTCATACATTTTGCAAAGGCGTGCGAATTATTGACAGATAAAAATGTTTGACGTGCTGATTTAGGCTGATCTGTAAGATATTTTTTTTTAATTCCTTTTAAATTTAGAAAATATTTTTGTTACCTAAAAAAAGGTCTGCAATGAAAAATAATTAAAATGCATAAAGAATCAAAGGACGCCATTTCGAAATGACTTTTTGAACTGCCTTCATATCAATAAATAATTGTTATCTAACTAACTGTAAACTTTGGAAACCCCTTTAAAATTATTTTGTATGTTTTTCTGAATAAAATTGGTAATTTGATGCCGTTTAGTACGAATTGCACTCAAATGTCAGTATCAGCTTGAGTTTATAGCAAGTGCTTACACAATCGCAAACACAGTTCAACCGGAACCAGTTTGATTGCAATAGCAACAACAATATTAGCACCAGCAACAACTAATACCATTATGTAAATTATCTAATGGTTTTGCAAAATAGTCTGGTAAATTTTCTGAAATCAAACAAATTGAGTAACTATTTTATTGGGGTTTTTTTAACAAAAATAAATCGTGTTTGAATATAAAAAAAAAGAAAAAAAAAATAAAACAAAATACTCAAGTAAAACTTTTACAGGTTTAAGCTTAGATTTTAATAGCAACTACAATTATAATAAAAAAATAAACCTTTCAAAAGCTTAATAATATTCAACCAAATAAAGCTTTTGAATTGTATACATTATTAGATCGGGGAAAAGGTCTTTAATAAGTTGGCTTTAATTAATTTGATATTGAAAAAAAGTTCTCGCTGTTGGTCAACAGATAATTTTTTCCGCCGGAAAGTTTTTGGTCATCATCTATGGTATTCAGTTATATGGCCACTGCCTTGTCCTCAAATATAGAGAAAAACCAAAGGCGCCAAAATCAAAGTTATCGAATTATCATAACCGCTCCGTAGTATGTAAAAAACTGCCATATTCACAACGCTCTTAATCACCCCTATCGTGAATAATGTTTCTTTCGTATTTTTTTTCCTTTTCACGTATTTGCGATCATGAAAAACTCACATGAAAAAAATTAATTAAAGGGAGAATAATAACGTGAAGAAATTTTCGCAGGAAAAATTCCCCTTATCGTTAAAAATGTTTTCCCCCGTAATTTGTTCACTTTTCCCTTTGAATTTCTCACTTTATTTTTGCTGTTGAACAAAACATTTATGTAAGTAGTTCTTCTCATAATTCGAATACTAAAGTTCCTTTTCACGTATTTGCGATCATGAAAAAAATTAATTAAAGGGAGAATAATAACGTGAAGAAATTTTCGCAGGAAAAATTCCCCTTATTGTGAAATATGTTTTCCCCCGTAATTTGTTCACTTTTCCCTTTGAATTTCTCACTTTATTTTTGCTGTTGAACAAAACATTTATGTAAGTAGTTCTAAAGTTTACAAAATTAATTTTAAGGTCAAGATCCGTTTAAAAAAGCACAAACTTATATGTATATTGCTCAACAAAATGCCAAACAACAGGTCGATTGCCTGACGATTTGTGAAGCTTTCCAGAGACGTGGTGGCAGATATTTAGAAATTATTTTACTACATAAAAGTGCAATAAGCTAATGTTGCAATCAAACTATCACTCCAATACAATATATTTTAGCTTTCTTTAAAATATACGTGTATATTTTTAAAAAAAAATCTCTTTGATTTTTAATTTTTTTGAATTTATCCTCTTTTTTGCTTTCTCTGAGAACTGATAGCACGAAAAATTGCTTACGGGAGTTTCACGATAGCATTTTTTTCCTTTGAGGAGAATAAAAACTTACATGGGAACTAAAATTCCACTTGTTATTCACGATAGGGATGAATGTGATATCAGTAACAACTATTATCATTGAATATAAGAGCTGTTATATATGAAATTTTTTATGTATCGCGGTATTTAAGGGTT
Organism: Pollenia amentaria; assembly: GCA_943735925.1. Lineage (NCBI taxonomy): Eukaryota > Metazoa > Arthropoda > Insecta > Diptera > Polleniidae > Pollenia > Pollenia amentaria. The sequence continues at coordinate 16,797,178 of OX031008.1, read as the reverse complement.
CATCTATTCAAGTAATATTTTATACAATGTACACCCGTTAAATTTTATTATGAAAAATTTATTATTATAATTACGTAGAAAAATATTTAATTTTTTTTTAGCTACAAATGGACTTATACTACTTTCAAAAATAACATATGTATTATAAAAAGTAAAAATTAGTGCAAATTTAAGTTAAATTTTTTATAGACATTTACTCAAATGGATTTAAAAAGTAATTAATATGTGTATTTTCGTGGAAGTTAAAGGCGAAAATGTTTTTTTTTTGAAACGTCTTATTGGATTTAGGTTTGATTAGGCTGCTTTTTTCGCGTTAAGTTTTACACAATTAGGGCATTAAATATATATGTAGCTTAAACTGAACAGCTGTTAAACAGTGTAGCTTAAAAAATAATATTGTGGCAACACTACGATAAATGTTGTCAATTTCAGATGGTCGGTATTGGTAGTTTAAAAGCCAAATTCAATTTCTATGTATTTAAAGATGGTTTATATGTTAAATGATTTATAGATTTGCCGATTTAATCAAAATTTAAAAAAAAAAAAAAAGTTTAACTTGCACTGATTTATTTGCCCTAAGTAAATTGTTTGCTAAATTTATTGCTTAAACCCAATGATTTAATTAGCAATGGCAAACGATATTATGTCAATCCAACGTGTGCTTTTAAATTAGCTTCGAAAAATACGCTTTTATTTGTTATCATTTACTCCGGTCTTAACTTTTTCTTGAAAAAAAAAAAAACCAAATTTCTTTATCGATAAACTGTCAGTAAGAACTAATTAATGTAGCGTACCGATTTGTTATATAAAGTTTATGATTTTCTATGAAAATTTGTTTAATTAAACTTTAATATTAACTGTTTCAGACTATGCAACGTTAACGTTCATACGTTACATTTTTTGTTACAATCCAAAACTACTATTTAAAGAGTTAGTGCTCAGTTTTCAAACAGAATTGAGTATTGAACTTCAGGCAAAAATCCTAAAGCCCATAATTAAATCGTCGGCAGTTACGTCAAATTCTCTCTCATTTTTTCTTTTTTTTTTATAATACTTTGTTTACAAAATGTATGAAACTGATTAAAAGTTTGTTAGCATTTATAAGAGAATAAGTGTGCATATGTGAGAGCATAAGAAAAGCTTTCTTAAAGTAAAATTTAATTATGGGCTTAAGGATTTTTGCCTAAAGTTGAAGACTAAGACTGAACTCTCGTTGAACACTAAATGATGAATCAGAACTGAACGGGCTGAACGATGTTTTCCATACAGTTTGACAGTGAATGCGGTCGTGAAATAAAATCTATTTTATTTTGAGAACGTTTTTTCTAATGCTCTCATATATAGACACTTATTCTCTTAACAATGCTACAATACTTTCATTCAATTTAATACATTTTGTAAACAAAGAAAAATAAAAACAAAAGAAAAAGAAAGAAATGAGCGAGAGTTTGAAGTTACTGCTGACGTTTTAATTATGGGCTTTAGGATTATTGTGTTTCATCATTAACTTTAAAATTAAAATACTAAATTTCAAAAATTAATACGAAACAAATTAAAGTTGTTTACCCCGCAAGCGTTTCTACACACATCCCCCACAATCTTCTGTTTTATTAAATATATTTGTGCGACATGTCGCATAATGTGCAAAAGTACTAAATCTTAAATATTGTTTATGAATAAGACCTTATATACAACATATTTATACATATAATTTTTGTTTTTCTATACATTTAAATAAAATATTTATTTTTTTTAGCTCTTCCAATTTTGCTGAATTTTTCAAATTAGGCGTGATAATACTCCACCGTCAGACATTAGGGAACATTCGGTAAGTTTGTCTTTGATGTCTACTCTATATATCTTAGATTTTCCATTTAGATTATTATAAAGCAAATATTACTTGGTCTGAAGTTACTCTCAGAAAATTTCTACCAATATTTCAATTCAAACACCAGGAAACGGGGAAAAAATCGGGGAACTTAAGAACTGTACGCAAGACTCTTAACTACAGGCAAAATCTTATTCAAAAAATTCCCGTTATACAATAACATTTTTTGGACTTTTTCGGAAAACTTGTGCAAAAAATTCTCAAAATTTTTAGGCAAATTTTTTTTCGAATAGAAGTCAAATAATATTAAACATGTAAAGCATCTTCCAATACGGACTTCAAAACATTAAAAGTTAATAGCGGTCATCTTGCTAAAGCCAAATTTGCAAAATTCGCTGTCATTTATTAAGTCTGTTTAGGCAAATCATCAGGGATGTGTTAAACAACACTGGCAAATGATAAAAGTTTTTTTTTTTACCAAAATGAGTGTTCAAACCCTTAGTTTAGGTGTATGATGAGACCCATTTTTGAATGATCGCGTACGCCTACAAACATAAACTATGAAATTTGGGACGATACTAACATAACAGAGTCATGGATAATTGAAATTTGAAAGGCATCGATAGGCCTTTTATGTGAATAAATTATTTCGATTAAATCTCACACATATTTTCTCCTCCCGGGGGCTTGTGGTGATACATTCTATGGATATTTCAACGTTTGGGGTTACATCCTCCGGGAAAGAAAAGTGCAATCAATACCCGTTAATTGGCAGAAGTAACACAGGTATATCTTCCTTTTTAAGAAGAGAATAATCACGGCTGACCTGTGATTCTTATCTGGATACCCAACATTGTGGGAAGGGATATCTCTAATGGTTGATTTTCCACTTATTCGTGGTGAAGTTCGGAGCGCTAGCTGATCTTCCTAGATGCTGTTGCTAATAAACAGAAACGCTTTGCTTTCAGCAGTGAAGGGAAGATAGCTCAAGTTGCTAATTAATAGGCGAGTGTATGGCTATGTCGGATCATACAGTCAAAAGTGCCACTTATGTATCGTGTACTTGATGACGGAACATAAGGGCTAGACCGTTTATAACACATCAGGCAGAAACTGAAAGTTGCTGCGATCCTTCATTGCCAGGTTAAAAACGTTTCCATTTGACCTTAAAGCTTCCAATAAAAAATTAGGGGCCGATCGGATAACGCTAAGGTCTGCCCAAAGTTCATTGAAAAATTAAAACACACTTTATGTGGTAAAATATAATGGTTTTAATTTAAATACGTATGTTTAAGCAACTAACTTAAACTTTTTTTTTGGATAACTAGACGACATCGATTTTAAATACAGTTTCTATTCTTACAAGCCATAAATGATCAAAATCGTTAGAGAAACAAAAAAGGTTCAATAATTTGAATATTATATTAGATCCGACTTGTTGTGTGAGGGTCTTTCGTAAGGATCTTGTTGTAATCACTCATAAATTGTACACCGCGTTCAGCAGCTTCGTTAACAACAAACAGATCACGACAAACATCGAGAGCATCTTGATAATCTTCTTTCGTTTCCCAAATGGATGGATCATACTTCAAGAATTCAGGGGTCAATCGTCACGAAATCGCTCAAATTGTACAGAAATAGTTTTGGGTTGGAGAATTTTCGATCATTATCTAATTTTACGATTGGTTCAGATTGCACGCGCCTAACCATGTTTCGTTTCTCTTCGTGTGAAACATCCGAATCAAAAAACGCTAAAGCCATTGTTTCCGGTGTCAAATACCACAAACTTCCATTTACGTAAAACCGCTTCAGACACATCTGGGTCGGTTTTTGCATATGCGATGAAATCTTTCAAAAATTTATATCTTGATTTGGGGCTCGTATGGCATTTGTGCCTGTAAACCACGATTTGACATATAGTCGCACGAGAAAAAATACATATATCGCGTAGTCCATTAAATTCTCGTTGTGTCAAAGTGAACTGCTCCCGAAAGAGGTATATTTTCAAGGTGTATATGCCTTTTCCCATGAACCTTGCGTGGGATGTTGGACCAGGTGTACGAAAGCTTCCGCCGACACCAAGGAACGTTATTGTTAAATGAAGTAGTTCCTTGTAATCCACGCGGATTTGTGTTTGTTGTAGCTGTTGGTTGCACAAATTCTTAATGGCTTCGCAGTCAGCATTACTAACTTTTGAGCGTTCATTTGGGTCTTCGCTTTTAAACGATTTGTTATTGAGATTTTGCCAAGTGACCACAAAACGATTAAAAATAGGTACTATAGGCCCATTTGTTTCAGAATGTTTGACTTCAAAGAAGTGTTTCAATATGATTTCCAACATGCGAACTTGATTAATTTCCGATCGAGCTTGTGCTGCAACAAAATGCATGCGCCAGTGTTGTGGCCTGTATTTGATGAAGTGGTATCGAAACCCATGGCGGAAGCTTTATTAAAAATATTCCATTTGATGAGTGCATCATGAATGACCTGGCCATATTTTCTCATCTGCCAGCAGGCGTTGATTGACGCATTGTTTTCCACCAGTTTTGAGAGCACCGTTGGGTTTGGCCGACATGGAAGGTACTCACGTTAATACCAACATAACACTTACTTTACTGTATTTAAATTTTAAGATAGGAAGAAAAAGAATCTTTATTGAATCTTTATTCCTTTTGTAAAGAGTCATAAAGTGCTTTATATCTTAGGGATACAAATGTTACGAAATGACTTTCTCCACTATCTAATACTATTATTTGAATTAAGTTTCTTTTTAGTTCATTCAATGAAAATCTTTTATCATTCGCTATTATTTCATCTACAGGTTCATATTTTTTTATATCTTTTTTTTTTTTTGTAGAATTTGTATTCGAGGTTTTTGATTCACGACTTTAAGTTGTTTTTTGGAAGTCTTTCTTGTTGTATGTTACAATTTTCGGTTATCGCGTCACTTATTTGTTTACGTTTGAATGAATAATTGAAATATTAAACAGATTTCTTAAAGGTAAGTTCAATCTGATATAGTAGAAATTAAAAGTGATTAAATGTAGGATTTTTTTTTTATGAGTTTAAAAAAATGTTTATTTTTTTATTGCTGATTTTTCGTATTTTATTTGTTTTTTATTATAAATAAATATTTATTTTCATGAAGGTTTATTGTTTTTATTCTTTCGTGTATTCGTAATTTAATATTTGTAAATGTGTTTTGTTCATTGTATATATTATTAAAAAAAAATTATTAATTTTTATAATATTTTTACCGCATCAGTGATTCTGTAAAGTGGACAAAAAAAAAAAAAAAAAAAAAAAAAAAAAAAAAAAAAACAATTTCCCACTTAAAGTGTAAAATTTATTTATTTTAACAAAATTGTTACGATTTGAAATTAAAAACTAAAATTAAATGTCTGGAAGCTTATTAAGTTATTTAATTTTACGCATTACTCTTAAGAGTAAAATAAAACTTGAATTTCTAATGCTCAATTTTGAGTATTAAAGACTTTATGCGAAAGAATTTCTATGGCAACTTCATGTATAAGAACTTGTATATAACCTTATAAATGCAACTATGTTATTTTGCTTGTACCCATTTAATTTACACACCACAATTGTGGATATGGCATTACACGTTTGTGCTGCTGTGAGTAACACTTGAAATGTTGGTTATGGATCCACCTTTTAGTATACTGATCGATTCAGAATCACTTGCTGGGCCGATCTAACAATGACTGTCTGGCTGGCAGGTTGTCTGCATATGTTACCTTGTGCGCAGTGTGCAGGTCGCAATTTTATAGATAATTTGAAATTTTGGTATATACGTCTCAATTATCACAAGGAAGAAACCTATTGAAAATGGCGAGAATACGTCCATGATTGCACATGGCGCCCATACAAACTTCTTTCCGAAAAAGAGTCTGATTATGTCATCTGATGATGTTGTTATATAGATTGAGTTTGGTCAATTTCTTTTACTGCAATCTTAATCAGTTTACTACATTTTGTTTGAATCAGTCCTTATTAGACCATAGCTCCCATACAAACACTACTCCCCAAAAAAGCTTTTAATGCCATAACTTCCGTATAAATTTGGCGAGAATAACTTTTACAAAAGCTCATAACTTAACATAGGTCCCATATAACCCCAATTCCTAAAATCACTCAAAGGCAAACAAGTCTCATGTTGATGAAGATATCTAAATAATAATTGATACAAAGAACTTTAACATGAATCTTAACCCCACAACATGATTTTCTTCTGGCCATAGGTCCCAAATAGGGTACTTTCTCTTAAATTTGTCTTTATATACTGTGGTGTAGCGCATCAAATGCTCGGGCTTAATAGGCTATACTTGCTTACTTGTTTTTTTAAGCTATTTCTGTTTTATTTTAAAACATACTTATCACCTGCTTAAGGCTATACGACATGTCTCTGCTACATTATTCGTATTTTCTTTTGGTGCCCCTTCGAAAACTCGTATTCGTTCATTCCTTTCTTTTTTTCATTGCAAGCAGTTAGACGTTTGACGAAAACCAACTTTTAAATTTTTATGAATCATATTGAAAAAGAACTTCAAGTTTTGGCTTGATTTTACATTTCGTGAGACATTGTTTACCCCGTAAGCGTCTCTACACTTTTTATCACCAATCTCCTGTTTCATGAAATATTTCTGTGCGACATGTCACATATGCTAGGAACACAACTGGGACGAACGACGAATTTCGCCCAACATGACGAATTTTTCCGTAAAAATTCGCTGAGTAAATTCGTCGTATGAAGCACAATAACGACGAATAGCTGGCAGCTTTTATAATTGAGAAAGTTGATCACTGTTTTTGCAAAGAGAGAGAAATAGTGTGACCATATTCAAAAAAATAATGCTTAAAAATAAAAACATAATCAAAAACAACTAAAACTAAACTAAAACTATTTGTATATCAAAATACTTTGTATACTTATTTTATGTGTTATACAATAAAAAAAAAACCATTATTAAAGTAAAAAGTAACTTTATTTACTAAACTATTCTTAACTAAAACCAAACATGGTCACCTAGTACTGATTTATTCGTCGTTCGCCGGCGTATGAAATAGAATTAAATCTATTTAAAGTTCGCCGCGTCTGGCGAATAACAAGTTATCATGACAGAGTTGTATTTTCCTCAAAATACGTAACACTTGTGTGATAGTGTAAATTACCCTTAAGAGTTATACATTTCTAATCCAAATTTTTAACGGATCTGTACACGGTCAAGCATTTCTCATCAAGCGCTATAAGTGTATTCGTGAAAATGTGTTTGTATGTGTGACACCGACGATGCTAGATGGAAAATCAAAAAATTTAGATATGACGGCGAATATTACGTCCAACACACGTACACGAGTGAATTCGCCTGCACGACAAGCATTTTGACCGTATACATACATACCCCTTTATATTTTAATCAGGCTTAAGTTCATCAGATTTAATTTTCATTAAATTATTTTTATGTTTACATTTTTCCTTCAAGTTGTGCTGAAAAGGTCAACGAAAAAAGAAAGAAAAGGTATGAAAAAACCGAAGTAAAGGAAAAAACATGTAAATCAATTAAAAATAGATAGTCATTTACAACAACAAATTTTGATACAACAATAAAAATACCTTTTGGTTTAAAGATTGATGTTTGACTATTAACTGCCAGCCGTGAGTGTTAAAAGGCAAAGATTTCTGAAGAGATAGTGTAGTTACTATCGAACCAAGTAAAATCAACCTGTCCGTGGGTTCAATACCAGCTCCAGTCTAGAATGCAATACATACATTTTAAATGATTTAATGTAGATTCATTTCTTCATTAAAAATAATTTAATGAAAATTAAATTTGATGAACTTTAGCCTGATTAAAATTTCAAAATTTAGATTAAAAACCATAAACAGTTCAATAAAATAACCACAATACTAATGAGATATAAATTTCCATAAAAAAAACCTTCCACAATATTCACTGACATGCGCTACTCTCTTCTTTATGAAGGGAGAAACGAAGTTGTTCAGCTTGAATTTTTTTGTTCTTAGTGACATTCATTACTCCCTTCTTTAGGTTCTATTCTTATAGTTTTGTTTTTGGTCTAGCTACTCTTACGTAAACGAATACGTTGTGGATCAGCTGTTACATATTCCTTACCAATCTTGTGTATAAATAGGTACACTTACGTTAACGTGACGTTGCGTTGCGGATGAACCTGATAATATTTAGTAAAAATTTCGCGGTTTTATTGATAAAGCGAACATTCCATCGACGTACATGACGTTTTTTATATTTTTATACAAAATGCACAAATAACAAAACCTAAAATTTATCAATTTTATAAATTTTGAAAATTTTCTGCTTTCCTTTTAACACATTTTAACACGTTTACGTATTTTTCGAAGTAGGTCGCAACATTCCTTAAATTCCCTTTTAAAAGTCCTCTATCTAATAGCCTTTTAGAACAAGGGAGTGTGGAGGGCTTGCTCCCGATGGCAACCTGTGGAAAAAATAAATAAGTATGGAATGCAGCAAGGAGTGGTTCTGTCTGCTAAAGTGGCCTGCACAAGAAAAATTATCAGTAGTTTTTTTATCAATTAAAAAAATTGTTTAAAAAGTATTTCGATTTAATTAATGTGATAATTGAATCAATTATTTTTTAAAATATGAATTAAATAACATAAAATCTTAATTGACTTTTTTCGTTTAAAATAAAATACTTAAACTTGTAGAATTGTTGTTGGGAATTGTCAAAACCTGAGCTTCATTTAATTAATTCAATTAACACATTGTTTGAAAAGGCAAAGTTTTTTGATAATTTTTTTTTATTAAAATTAAAAATACTTGTATCATTTATTGAAAAAAAAATATTCATCATTTTAAATTTTTACAATTTTTAGTAACCAGTATAATTATTTTGGTAATAGGTGCAATATCAAATTTACTTGATTCTATAAATTTGGTGATTAGAGACAATTTTTAATTCTTTGTGTGTGGTTGAATATTCATCAGAGCTATAAAAAACTACAATCAATTGGCGTTAAAATCAAAATGATTTCAACCAAACTGATTTCATTCTTTGATATTAAAATTATTTCAGATTTAAAAATCAAATCTTCTCAAAATTGCAAAATCTTGTGAATGCAGTCATTCTTTTTAGAAATCGTTGAAAATGCAATTAATTTAATTGCAATCAAATTTTTTGTTGAGATCATTTAAAATCGATCGATTTTAATCAATTTCGCAACGAAAAGAGCAGCCTCACTGGGACTTCCAAGAGCGATTATTCATGAAATTTAAAAAAGGATCAGAAGTTCATCCTTTTAAAATTCAAATCGTTCAAGAGCTGAACGAAAGTGACTTTGACTTACGCAAAAATTTTTGTGAAACGATGTTGGAGCGTTTTCGCACTGTAAATCCAATTTTTGGAGCGACGAGGCTCATTTTCACTCAAACGGCCACGTCAACAAGCAAAACTGCCGTTACTGGTCTCCAAGAACCCGCAACCCTCGATTGAAACATCAAAAACTATTGCATTGCCCCAGGGAAACTGTTTTGTGTGCCTTATCCACGCATGAGATAATTGGACCATTTTTTTTTCCAAAATTCTCGAGGCCAGGCGACGAATGTCAACGGTGAAAGTATTGACGCATGATTACGGAATTCTTTTTGCCAAACCTGGGAGCTCATCTATCGTACTCTTCACACATGTGATTTGAACAGGATAGGGCGACTGCACACACAGCCACAGCTTCGATGAATTTACTTCGGGAAAATTTCCCCTAACAACTGATCAGTCGCCCGATCTAACTCCAATGGACTTTTTTTTTATAGGGCTACCTCAAAGAGAGAGTTTATAATGAAAATACCTAATCTCTTGCGGCTTTAAAGGAATTTAACCAAGTTTGCTGCAGCGTGTGGCGCAGAACACAAGGCTCCGTTTTGAACAGTGTGTTCAACTCGACGGAAGACATCTGGATGACATAATCCTTAAAAAATAAAATCCGTATTTCCATTCTATCATTCAATGCTCTTAATAAAACTTTGTGTCGATTATTAAGTTTCTTATTTAAGTTTGAAAATATAAATCTGCTACCAGACACCCTGTATAAGTAAATTTAAAAAAATTGATTGTATATAAGTAAAATCGGAAACTTGATTGTATGATTTCAAATTAAAATCATACAATAAATTTTCAGATTTTTTGCAATCAAATTAATTGCAATCTTTTACACCTCTGGATACATATACCGTACATATCGTTGGTCATATGTATAAAGTCCTTACTCACAAAATTGCAATTTTACAGGAGAAGGTAAAAACATAATATAAACTTTATGTATCAAAATGCAAAATTGCTTGTACAATTGCTTTTTGATACAACAGCATTGTACTTTCGTGACGAGGTGTATTGTTGTGAAATGTATTGGAAACACTAAAAAACTCTATTTCGAAAAAATCAAGTTAGGACCTTTCTACATGAGGCCAACGATATACCCTTCCCACCTTTCGACATTTTTAATCCATACTTTGAATAATGAAATATGATTTCCATCTTGTATCGTTAATACTGGTTTTGGATGCTAAACAATTTTAATTTTCTACGTATTTTTTTTTATTTTGCAAATAATTTAAACTTAGCCATACAAACCAAAATTTATTTTATTTAAAACTATAGCCAACCACATTTTGTAATGAGTTTAATTACTTTCTATAACGTTTAACTGACAGTTTAAAATTTGCAAATAACAAAAGCACACACATGGAAAGTCATTTCATTTAAAATTTATTGAAATTTAATAGAATTACTATAAATAGACTATATTATATTTTTTAATTATCAAAAAATATGGAAATTAAAAAGTAATCAAGTTTAAAGCACAAAGAAAGTTTAGCCTTTGATCGAATAATATAACTTCAATTATATGGATTTGCGGTTGGTTTTTATGGGGAATTTTATTATACGCTTTTTACCAAATCAAGGACTTTGTTAATTTGTTTCAGCTTCCACAGTGAAAACAAGAATAAAGCTGGAGGTCCACACTATGTATTCAATGCGTTGTTGCGTTTATATATCTAACAAAAAGGTCAAATCAATGTAAAATTGATTGGACAAATTACACAGCTCACACTCAAATGCATGTGGGCATTTCCATGAGAATATCAACTCAAAAAATAAAAATCCTTGAATCTTTTTTTTTTTTAATGTGGTAGAAGGAAAAACCACACTCAAACTTTACTTTGCAGAGGTACTTACAAATTTATTACAATTTTTAAAAAGCAAAAAATTAAAGTTTAAACTGACTATCTCTTTGATTAATTTTTAGTAACTGCAATCATTATTCTGCCGATTAAATACAGATACTGGTAACATTGGAATTATACTTTAAAATTGATGTTACAACAACAATGAACAATATCCATTAGGAAGGACCAAATATATAGTTCGATTATAGGTATATATTTTGGTTTGTTTTAGATGCTTTTCTTATGTCACGTACATGGTGCAAAAGCATTTTTCCATGTCATTTGTATTTGATCAGTCGTAGGTGTTTCAAAATAAAACTTAAAATCTATATATTTGTTGCAAATAAATATTGATCAGAAATATTTTTTAAATTGGTAAAATAAAAATTTTACAAGCTTTTAAAAGTCGTCACGTACGATATTGTTAGTACTATAAATGCAACTAAATGCATAATCATATTAAGTTGGCATTTAGTAAAAATTTGGTCCAAACTTATTTTATTACGAGTACAATCTAAATAATCTAACCAAATATAATTGGAATAGGTCCCCATATATGACCATATCACCCATACAAATACTACTCACGAAAATACCCAGCGGGAAAAAGAAGAAGTACGGTTGCCTTCTAGAAGGCCTCTGTGCTCCTTCTTTTGGATGTACAAGACCTGCACGCTCCATTCCAAACTCATATCTTTTTTACACACGTTATCATTTCGGGGTAATGAACAAATAAAACTAGACCCAAGTGATTACCTGGAGTTACTCCGGCAGGAACATATTTACGTATGTACATATATGCACTGAAATCAGCGTTACCGTTGGTGCTACTAAAGTAGCAATTTGCCACTTTTTCGACTGCTTGGATACTATTTTGCTACTTTTTCAAAATGCACCCAAATTTGATCCTTTTTGCAATTCTTATCACTTTTTTCATACTTTTTTACTAAATTAAAAGAAACTTTTTTGAACTTTCTTTTCTATTAAAACTCCCAGTTTTAATGTTAGTTATACTGTTTTAATATGTATGTATGTAAAAAAACTTATATGAAATCTTTTTCTTGTCATGTGTGGTTAGCTTATGTAATTGCTACAGGTGGTGGGGAAAAGCCATCTGATTTTAATAGATTGAACAAATTATTTTTGTTTTGAACTGATTTGGATTCAGAACGCCAAAGTTAATTAAAATCACATAACAAAGCTCTTGATATAGACTTTTTTTTGTTTTTTACCGACCAGTTTTAGTTTTTTGTTATGTTTTTATTACCATTTATAAAATGTTATTTATAATTTTTTTTTGGTACTTTTTAAAAATATACAACGGTATCGCTGACTGAAATCTTTGGACATCAATTAAAAATGTTTATAAATTTTTTTCTGACAACACTGCTTTAAACCATTATTCATAATAAAAATAAAATATTATTAATCGAAATGGTAAAACTTTGTACTTTTTATAAGAAGAAAAACAATTTCATGAATTATCAAAAATGTTAATACTAAGTTTTTGATCCCATTATAAATAAAATAATAATAATATACATATGTATTATTATTTTATTTAATTCTAGAAACCCTTCTAATACCGCATTTGTTATAAAAGCTGACATAACATTTTTCATGTTTACATTTTATAGAAATCGGTTGTATGGTTGTATTTAAAAAAGTCAATAACCACATATCAGCGGTAACAATGTATTTAGTTTTAGTCGCTTAAGTTTCGTATTAAATTTAAATTCTTAAAATTAATAACAACATTGTTGGCATTTTTTTTCTGAAAGCGTGTGTTTAATTTTTAAAATATCAAACGTTAACAAAATTTATTTTAATGAATAAGAATACTGCTTATTGATCAGACCATGTAATGATTTGTGTATTACAACTGAGTTGGCAATCGATTAAGTTATTTACATAATTCCTGATAAAGAATTTAATTTTGAAAATATATTTTAAGGAAATTCCTAGTATTGTGTGACACTTCACACTCAATAACATACTTAGATACATATTTTCAAAAATATTTGAATGATAAATTTAAAGATAATTAATTTTATTAAGGAATTTTTAAGATGCAAAATACAAAAAGACATGTTTTGTCTTATACACTTTACCACAGGTGGATATACATATTTACATAAATACATACAAATGTATAAGTATGTATGTCATTCTGTTTGTAATTTCTACAATATTGTTTTTAGATCCTTTAAAGAATTAATATTCTGGGTACTTATGAGTAGCGGAGTGGATTAACCTATGTCCGTCTGTCCGTATGATAGAGACTGTCTATTATATATGTTAATATTTATATCACATATATGGCAGTTCTCTCATTAGGCGATTATATTCATCCCAACGAAAAACTGAAGTTTGTTTTTCCCAATGTTTCATTTGCTTCTATTCTGGCGCAAAGTGAACCCACCCTCATCTGCCAATTATTTATTTGCTATACAGATAAATTAAATCAACTGGCACTAATTTTTCACATCTATTTTGAGGGCGGCATGAAATAACTCCCTAAAATATAAAGCCTCAAAAAAAAAATTAATGAAATAACCCCCAAACGTGTGTGGTCTTATTTCATATGCAATATAACCCAAATTTTGAAAATAAATATATTTATATTTTGGAGGGTTATTTTATGCCGTCTATTTTGAGAGGTATTGCCAACTGAAAATCATGTTTTTTAGGTATATTGAGAAAACCAAAATCGTTATCTCTTATAAAAATAACATAATAGTGTTAAAATAAATACACTAAAAACAAAAGATAAACTATTTATTTCCTTTTTACACAGTTTTGGTTAAGGAAAATTATTAAAAAATTTAAAAATAAATTATGTATTTTTTAGTGGTGAAAAAAATCTTGACTAAACATATGTTTTCTTGATCCCTGACAAGCTCTGAAAATTCTTGTAAATTAAGAAAAATCAAGACCGTTTGGCCTATCATATGCAACATAAAACGATCTATGTAACTACTAAACGACACCCGAAAGGATATCTAGAGATTGATATTTGTGTAAACGGGCCACTGGACGATCGGTAGACACTCTAACAGACTTGGTCTGCTCTCGCAGATGCAACATAGTTGGAATTGAGTTTTTCTATGATTGCCCAGTTTTTAATTCAACCAGACAAGTCATTTGGGAATCACCTTCTATAGGATCTCTCTGAGGTATCGCGAGTTGAACTCGGCAAAATATTAAAATACCTCAACGCAACGGGCTGGCTCTAGTCACTTCAACATTTAACCAACATGAAGTCTTATTTGGGATTATTATTCTTGGCGAGTCGAGTATTCCTATCAAAAAAGGAGTTACAATCGTTTATACTTGATCGCACGCTATTAAGGGCCAGTTTTTGTCGTTTTATTTAAATAAAATTTATTAAAATATAATTTATCTTTAAGTTCTATATAAATAGGAAATTGAATTTTCCAATGCTTTTTTAATTGATACCTAAATAGCCTACGTTGCTTATTTAAAGACTATTTAAGTAACTATTGTGTATATACTTGACAAGGTGGCCTCAATACATATGAAAACAACATTAAAACCAGGGCTGTGGAGTCGGAGTCGGAGTTGAAGAGTCGGAGTTGAGGTTTTTGTACCGGAGTCGGAGTCGCAGTACCCAAAAAAAAACGCGTGACTCCGACTCCAAAATTTTTCGGCATAAAAAATTAAAAAAAATTTCTAATATTTTCTAATATAAAAATTCTTCGAAATTGGCGATGCAATATTTTGCAGATCAATATGAATAAGTAGATTTTAATTTATTTTATGAGAAATAGTTGATTCAAGTACTTTACTATTTAAGTATATTTTTTATACGTGCGGGAAAAAGTCTAAATTACATTAGCAAAACTCATACTCAGTTATTGATCTAGTTGAAAAAAGATGTGTGATTTTTGAAATAATTTACTCATGCTAAAAAATGTTAATGACAGGAATTGGCAATAATTTTAATATCAGAATTTTTTAACCATCAACGCTGAAATATTTTCAACATTGTACAGAATAAGTGTTGCTATAGCGCATAAATACTAGTATGTATTAGAAAAATTGTGACGTAAAATAATTTCTCTTTTGTGTAGAAACATCTTTATCGGCCAGCCTTTAATTCCTACTATAACACTCATGTTTTTCTTATGCAATTACGCGGGGATTCCCATAATTCGTTTAATAAAGATGTTTCTACACAAAAGAGAAATAATTTTACGTCTCATTCATTTCGCATCACGGTTAGAGTAGGAGTCGGAGTTGTGAGTCGGAGTCGGAGTCGGAGTTAGTACTTTTTTCGGACGACTCCACAGCCCTGATTAAAACAACCAGCAAAGCGAATAAAATCAGGCGGCTTATTCTGTATTGCGATGCGAAAGTCATGCCCAAATGAAACGCGATGCGAAAGAAAGTTGGTATTCTATTAGACTTTCGTACTAGCATTTGAATTTTATTTCAAATTAGGGCAACACTGGTCAAAATATAACAATTCACCTCAAATTTTTAATTAATATTTTTTTTTGTGGTTTTAGTTTAAATTTTTAAAAAAATTGCATAATATGCCAAAAATATTCTCAAAATATTAAAAGCAATTAAAGTATACTCATATATATATATATTATTTTTGAGCCGATATTTACGAAAAAACATTTATTGTGTAATTGAAAATATAAAAAGATGAACAAGTAAACAAAATATTTTTTTCACTTGAATTTTTGTGCTTTGCAAATGCTGTTTTGCCGTCGAATAAATTTTGCGATCTTGACATTTGTTTTCGCATTACAAAATACCGACTTGCCACTTTTTCGGATAAGAAATAATAGCAATTGTTCGCATTTATATATTTTCGAGTCGCAATGACTTTCGCATCGCAATACATAATAAGCCCCCAGCTGTTTCTTTGACACTACCTTGTAAATAAATACACCACAAGTTTCTTTTTGTTCAAACAGCTGTTTTATGATATTTTTTTAAAATTTATTAGTGTTACTAGCTGCGTTCGAGAACACAAAAGTTTTTACTATTTTTTACTGAACTTTACTGCATTTTACTAAATTGCGTTCGCGTACACAAAATACAGTAAATGAGAACACAAATTGAGAGCTTAAAGTGACAGTTCTTGACTGAGTACTTACAAATTTTTACTGCAGAAATTTTTGCAGTAAAATTTAGTAAAACAAAAAAAAAATATGTTTCAAAAGGTAAACAAACAAAAGTAGCAAACAAAAGGCATACATATTGTGAAAAAATTGTTTAAAAAAAGAAAAGTTGAAATAAAAACAAAAAATGAATTAATATTAATTAATTAAACTTGTTTGTGAAGAATTTATATGGCTAAATACCAACTTTTGAAACTTTATTTTGTTATGTTAATTTTTTGGAGTTGTAAAAGTGTCAAGTACTCGGGTACTTAGAACAGCCCTTGTTTTTAAAGTTATTATTTGTTTTTTCCAAAATATTCGTGTTATAAAAAGTATTTAATCGAGTTCCGATAAGAAAACGAGTTAAGTAGTAAAAAGTGTAAACATTTTTCAACACTTCAATTATTTGCCATCAGCTGTTGCCTTTATTTTACGAATTTTTACAAATTTTGCGTTCGCGTACTTTTTTGGACAACAGCTTTTTGTGAGAGCAAGTTTTTAAGTTTACTCATTTAATGCATTTTACTGTAAAAGTACTTAAACGCACCTACTGTAAGATTAATCAATAAGCACTAACAAACTAAAACTGTATTTAAATACAACTTAAGGCCCTAATCATGTACAACGCAGCGCAACGCCAAACAATAACATTGAGAGCACAAACAATGTCATAAATATTTTGTAATTTTGTTGTTGCTTTCAACAGAAATTCATGTACCGTTTTAAAATTTTCAACGACACAAGCAATGGAGCGTTTGAAATTTTAACACGCAATGTGAATTTCTGTAGAAAGCAACAACAAAATTACAAAATATTTATGACATTGTTTGTGCTTTCAATGTTATTCTTTGGCGTTGCGTTAGTTCTGTGGCGTTGCGCTGCGTTGTACATGATTAGGGCCTTAATTTAAATAAAAATTTACTAAATACGTATTTTAATACGAAGTAAAAAACTGGCCATTTGAGTTTTCTAATTTATTTCGTTGGCGGAAATTGTAAAACCGGAAGATTTAGTACCTATTTGGTACTAAGTAATCATCGGAATTCATTAAAAGTGCTCATGTCTTTCATTCGTTTGTTCTAAGAGGTCAACTAAATTTCGAATTTGCAAAATTGTTGTGTAATTCAGTTTTAAATATACATCAATAACTATTTTTTTGCTTTCAATTCGAATTTTATTTTGATTATCTAAAAATAATTTTAATATTTTGTAATTATTTATACGATGATTATACGATTTTTAATTTTTAATGCCTGAATACGCAACAATTTAATTTATTTTTGTCATTTAATAGCCCATTATTTGGAAAAAAAAAATGCAACTGATAACTAAAATTTCCATCCACACAAACAGATATTGATAATGGTTCCATTCTGACCTCACCATAAACAGTAATATTTAATTTACTAATGAACCGCAATACTTCGGTTAAGTATATTTAAGCTTTTATAGTATTTCAATTATAGTTAATTTAGTATAAACACCATTTCGAGTTGAAAAGCAAAAAGGTTTCACTAGAAGGTGAGGTCAAGTCTACAACAACACCGCTTCTGTGTTCCAACTGTCAAAAATATTGTTAGTAAACAAAGATGTTTGTTTACAGAAAAAACTGTAGTTCGTATACAAACCGAAAAAACCAGCTGTTGACTTGACCCCACCTTCTAGAAAATTGGTTCAAATCTGCCGATAAACTGAAAGAATTGGAATAAAATTGCCTTCGAATCGAAAAATTATTCGACCACGACTGCCCGAATTGGACCCCTGATAACTTTGACAAAAATTTGGTCTGCCAATAATAGATTTACGATCGAAAATCATTCAATTTGTGAAAAAAATTTATAATCCGGGATGCAAAATCTCTACTGAAAACGGTGTCTCCAATCGACTGAACAAAGCTTGATTGATTGGAAGTGAAACATGGCTTATGCCTAAAAATATAGCCCAGAAACTTCAAAGTTTCATTAACAAATGCCTCTGAATAATATGTGGAATATTTTGGCCTAACATAACTTCTAACAAATGTAGATAGATATTCATAGGCGTTTAAACGAAGAACATATAACATGTTAAATCGGTAGAAGGAAATTGAGATAAATAGGGCACACTCTACGAAAGCCATCAAACAGTTTGCTAGATCGGCTTTGGAGTGGAACCCCCAAGGTTCTTGACGCACCGGTACGCCTGGAATTAAATGGCGCAGTACCATACTTAATGAATTATTAAAAAAAGATTTAACATTACAAGACGTAAAAAAAATGTTATTGATAGACTAAGTTGAATTCTTTTTAAAGAAGGAAGCCCTATGTTCCTAAGTCGAACAATAAAGGAAAACAAATATGGATGTGTGCATCTTATTTTTGACAGAATGTAACCGGTATGCTATGTTTTTTTAAACATACGGTCGATTTACTCGAAGAAGTGAACCACTAAAAATTTCGAGTCAATAACTTCTTGTTGATTAACGGCCAATTTCACGAAGTTCTGTTATAATTAACTATCACTTATAACTGTCAAAAACATATTGTTAACTGGAAGTTAAAGTAATAGTTAGTTTTAACTGAACTTGGTGAAATTGGACGTGAGTGTGATATGTATTTAAAAGTTTTCTAATTGTTAAAGAAAAATTGAAAATTACATAAAATTAATTTTTTGATACGTTATTGAAAGGTAGTGAAATGCAACCTCAAATGGTGTATTTAATTTTGGGGGTTTAAATGTTGTTTTAAATTTCAAATTGATGTATGAGTTTTTTGCAACTGCATAAATTTAATTTAAATTTTTGATAAATCTACAGTAATTAAAAGTAAAAAATGTGAATAATTAAACAATTGAAAAATCAAAAGTAGACTTTCATATTAAAAATATAACATTTTTGCATATTGAAATATAATTATATTGCTACCAAATATTGTAGATATTAGCCGCAGGAAAAATAATTAACTACATTCCCAGCATACTAAGTATTTTAATAAATAATAGAAACACTTATAATTTATCAAAACAATGTTGCCAGTATTTAAGGCCCTTTTACCAGGGATGTGGAGTCGTCAAAAAATAGTTCTAACTGCGACTCCGAATCCAACCGCTGACTTATTTCACATTCTCGACGAGCAATACTCTGCTGTCAAATTGTATTGCTAATTCTGGGCTTACACTGTGAGATGGAAGAGAAGAATAGCATGTTTAACATAAACTGTCAAACATGATATTCATTTTTTTGATATTTCGCTCATTTGCTTCAATAGGAGTTAGTGATGCGGAATTGCTTGCTTTGTTTTTCTTAATATTGTGTATAAAATTCTTCTTTATATATTTTATACTTTCCCCGTTTGAAGAGAAAGTGTCGTTATGTTGGTACATCAAATCAAAAATTTTAAACGCGTTTATATAGAGTTTTTGAGTTACTCACTATTGAAGAAAATAAGCGATTTGTTCTTGCGCTATTTATTATAAAAAAAGTGTGAACATTCTAGATATTTTAGAAGTTAAGAAGTAAGTGCCTAATATTTTATTAAATAAAAAATAAATTTGAACTAAAAATTGCGTCATATAACTTTTTTATATTGCGCAACTTATTTAATTGTGTGGAGCAAAGCGACAATAATTATAGCTATAAAGTACTCAATAATATTGTGAAGTCGTTAATTACCTTAAGTCAATAAGTTTGTTTGAATCAAATAGAACCACTCACAGTTAATTTTTAAAATTTATATTGCTTAGGCTTCAAAACTAAACTAAACAATTGCAATCAATTTTGATCGATATCGTATGCGATATCGTAAGCTTTGCTTTTTTTGTAAACCTTACGACTTAATTGCAAATAAAGAATACCAATAATGTTTTGCAAGGCGAATTCATTCTAGCCACTTTTTGATTTGTGTGCGTAATTTTGCTACAAATGTGTAATTTGGTACACAGTCATGTGTAATTTCCAAATTCTTCATTGGCAACACTGTGTATATGAGACTGGTCCTTATTTGACTTTAAACTCTTTTTTTTTAATGCAGTACCTTTTAAATGGTTAAATATAGCAAGAAAATTATTCTTTAAAAATTTCGAATCGATATTTTAAATATTGCATCGCCAATTTCAAAGAATTTTTATTTTGGAAAATTTTAGACAATTTTTTTAAATTTTTTGATGGCCTACCAGCTCTCCTGTTGCCTTGAGGGTTCCATTCAATTGCATATCTTGATATATCTCCGTTTTGGTCTTCTTAGAACATCACAAATCCAGTTCCATTATCGACGGGCAATTTATAGCCAGATTGAAGTTTCACCAGTTCGTCGCCACAGATCTTCATTGGAGATAATATTTGGCCAGAAAATTCTTAGTATTTTTCGCAAAGAACGGTCAATAATGAAAACTTGGAGAGACCGTATTTCCTGCGTGGAAGTGTTGCAAGATTCTTTTTTTGCCTACACTAATCCCGCGAAGCTCTACGCTTGTCTGCAGGAAAGAAACCAGAGTCTATGGAGGGAATCCAGCCCGCAACCCCGGCGCTGATAGAATAGCTCACTACTAACAAGCCTACCGGGGCACCCAAATAGAAGAGTAAATTTAACGTTTAAGGAAAAAAACGAGTAGTTTTGTATGGATTTAAATTTTTGGTGATCTCCATACTTTTTGCAATGCTCCAAAGGCTTCTTTAGTTTTTGAAGTCGATTCGAGGCACCTGCGCTCTGTTGATGGTCAGGATATTGGCTAAATGACAAAAGGATTGAAAATAAAAAAATGTGTAATAAATTTTCGGCCATGTTTCAACAATCGCAAAACGCCTAACATTTGCAGTTCTGGCTTGAAATTGCATAACAGGTGCTCTGTAAATCGCAATCGCAAGCAGATTGGCGACTTCAAATTGCAAAAGTATGCTCAAGGGAACTAGAATATTTTTCAAAAACAATTGCAGATCGCACGCAAAATGCAAGAGTTTCCGAACGCTATAAAATAATTATGGCGTTTTGCGATTTCAAATCGTGCGATTGTCAGAACATGCCGATTACATTTTATATTGTTTGCTTTTTACTTTTATTTATTTTTTTTAATAGACATTAATGTGTAAGGCGTTTTTTATACTGAACAGCTGTGTTTATGCCACAAAGATTTTTATTTGAAGGGTGATAGGGTATACGCAAAATGTAATGAAAAGATTTTCCATTTGATATTTTTTAAATCAGGCCAAAAATCATTGGATTTTTTGAGGGCTTAAATCTTAAAACTTGTAACATAGTGTAAAAGGGACTTATATGAAAAATTTTTTTATTGGTTTTTTATCCTTACGACATTTAAAAGAACTCAAATGTCAAAATAATTTTTTTTATTTTTGCTGTGGTTGTCAACACATCTTTTATTTACATTTTAATTGTGAAATATTACAATTGTTATTTTCCACTTAATCCTATAAAGTGCGAGTTACACATTTTAAAATTATTAGCGTTTATTCTTTTATTTATGCTGTATAATCCTTTCTGTACAATATCTTTGTATTTGTGTTAATTATGAAGGATAATAGTTTATTTTCACATTTAAACTGTTTTAAGTTCAAAGAGGATTTTAAGTAAATGATTTTCTTACTAAATTTAAGTACACGCAGAGAAAAAATATGTTTAGATATGGTCACCTCCAACAAAACTATTTTTAGACAAAATTTTAAACATATTATGTTTAAATTTAACCATATTATTGTCACCGACAAACATATAATTGTTCAATTAGTCCTCCATCAAGAAGCCACAACCATATTTTGGTTGCCTCTAAACATGTTATGGTTAAATATGACAATAATTTGTTTTTAAATTAACAATAATATTTTCCTCTTTTCTAAGAGCAACATGCTTTGGTTGAAAATCAACTATGCTATTATAAATGTTAAACATATTTTAGTTATTACTAACCAAAAGATGTTCGGAGGCAACCATAATATGGTTGTGGCTTCTTGATGGAGGACTAATTAAACAATAATATGTTTGTCGGTGACAATAATATGGTTAAATTTAAACATAATATGTTTGCAATTCTCTTTAAAAATAGTTTTGTTGGAGGTGACCAAATTTAAACATATTTTTTCTCTGGGTGTACTCTTATGATTTGTCAATTCGATTTAATTGTGTAAGTAAAAAAGTTTATTATGTAGAAATAAGTTGAATAATTTGCCAGATGTTAAGAAAATTTTTAAAGCTTTAGATAACATATGCTTGTTAAATTTAAACTTTTGTATTCAAAATAAGACAGTGAAAATATTATTCACAAGGGTCTCCGATTTGGGATGACTTAAATCATTATATAATTTTAATGTAACGATTATAAATATTTCACATAGCAAATTACTTAAGATTTGAAAATAAAATGCTTTTACAATTTTTAAAAATTTCCCTAAACCTCTTATAACGTTTATAACAAAGATTTATGGTGTTTTCTTTTCTACAAAAAATGTGACATTTTATTTAAAAAAATGCAATTTGGTGTTCGTTTCTTAAAAATGTTCTGCTCTCTTAAAGGGTAGCATGTTTTATTCTAAAAAAATCACCCTTACTAATGCCATAAGGTATTGGCACTTTACGCCCCGTATAAATCGGCAGTGTTGATAATGCCCTGTAAAAAGATGGCTTCTGTTTATATATAGGGTTACCAGACGAAGTTGGGAAAAAATTTTAAATTTTAATAGATATTTTTTCTATTATTTAATAGTAAAAACATAAGAAAGTGATATTAAATTTAAGTGGATTCGGTATTATAAAATTGTTTTTGAAAAAAAAAAAACGTCAAATCAAGAAATCTTAAAAACTTGATGGTAATAAATCGGCAATCTGGCAAAGGTATTTTCTTGTTTACATATTTTATAAAAAAAAACTAAATAAATTGGAATTTCGTCATTCATTTTGATCATTTATTTAAAATCAATCTATTAACAAATTTTGGTTTATGTATTTTTTTTTTATATTTTGAAGAACAAACTTTTTGTCAGCTGTTAAAAAAACGGGGTCCAATTTTGTGTTTTGTTCTCGTCAAATAAAAAATTGCATTATTACAGGGTCGGCAAGACATTTTATACAGGTACCTTTCAACAAGGTGATATTTTTTTTTGTAGAAGAGAAAACACCATTAGATTCGAAGCATTTAATCTTTATAAATTAGGCCTCAAATTGCCGTAATAATAAGTTAACCCTCTAACGCCTAAGAGTGCCTCAAGATACTCTTCACAAAAGTTGTACTGAAGTCCAATATATAATGTATTTATATTAAGTTATCTTTTTTACAGTTGCGGAAGCTTCGAAAGCAGTTAAAAGCTCTTAACTCATAGTCCCAAAATTACCCTAAAAAAATTATTCGTTTTTCCGTCTTTTCTTAAGTTTGGTATGAGAGGGTTAACAAGATTTGAGTAAGCTGAACTCAATGGTGATAGCCGTTTTTCAAAATGACAGCTTATATTCGAGATATTCGCGATAAAAGTTATCAATAGTTATGTTCCAAACTTTTGGGATCATTGTTGAATAAAAAGAAATTCGACTCTTTAAAATACAATTTTTTTTTTGGCGAAAAAAAATTTTTTTTTCGCAGTTTTTAAAAGAAATTTTTTTCTTGACTCTATTGAATATATAAATAACTAGCTTAACTTGGTGCGCTTCGCTACACTGACCCCGAACATTTTTATATTGAAATTTATAGTTTACTATAATAGTAGCTTTAACCACGTTTGAAGACTCTCCCTTTAATAGTTCTTCAGTTGAGCGATATTTAATGTATGCATCCTATGGGAGGTATTTCTCCCCCTGCGCCTACCCGCTTTATTTTTATTTTCAAAAGTGTAGTATACCATAAGAGTGACTTTTAGAAAGTTTGAACATTCTCACTATTACAGTTCTTAAGATATGCGATGTTAAACATTGGCGTCCTATGGGGTATTCCTATACTCCCGCTGCTATTTTATTTCAATTCCGGGGCTCAGAAGATCCTACTACAAAAAGTTCAGCAAAATGCGTGCAGCGGCTCTTAAGATATGCGATAATTAATATTGGCATCCTATGGGGGGTACCAATTCCCCTGCCCCTATCGAAAAAATAAGTAGCCTATTTTATTTTTAGGGCTCACGTGATGTTACTGTAAAAATTTCAGGAAAATCGGTTCGATAATTAATATTGGCATCCTATGGGGGGTACCAATTCCCCTGCCCCTATCGAAAAAATAAGTAGCCTATTTTATTTTTATGGCTCACGTGATGTTACTGTAAAAATTTCAGGAAAATCGAATATTGGCATCCTATGGGGGGTACCAATTCCCCTGCCCCTATCGAAAAAATAAGTAGCCTATTTTATTTTTAGGGCTCACGTGATGTTACTGTAAAAATTTCAGGAAAATCGGTTCAGTAGTTTCGGAGTCTATAAAGCGACAAACAAACATACATAATTCATTTTTATATATATAGAAGATAGATAGATATAGATATATACTGGTACAACTAATTTGAGTAAGCTGAACTCAATGGTGATAGCCGTTTTTCAAAATGACAGCTCATATTCGAGATATTCGCGATAAAAGTTATCAATAGTTATGTTCCAAACTTTTGGGATCATTGTTGAATAAAAAGAAATTCGACTCTTTAAAAGACAATTTTTTTTTTGGCGAAAAAAAATTTTTTTTTCGCAGTTTTTAAAAGAAATTTTTTTCTTGACTCTATTGAATATATAAATAACATTGTAGTTTTAATATGCAGAAAAAAAAATTTCTTTAAAATTTATTTTGATATTGAATTAATTGCAAAGTCAAAACAAAACTAAAAGTTTGCGAAAAAAAATTTGCATAACAATTATTACAGCTTCTTTAAGCGAGAATACAAGTGGTAAATATGAATTTATCGTATTCGAATTAGCTTCACCAGAAGGGTGCCGAGGTTGTTAAAAAAGTGTAAAATTGAAGCACAGTGTTATTAAATCTAATGGTTTTTCAGTTAAAGAGAACTTAAAAAAGAACACCTAATTTAAATGTTTAAGTTTAAGACATATTAGGTTGTTATTTAGATCCCGCTTCGGTAATAAAATTTCTTGACACTACCTGGAGTGTAAGAAAAGATTTTTGACTTCTAAGACAAATATTTAGTTGGTATCTTTTTTTTTCGTTTTATAAATTCTTCAATGACTTAGGGCTTAGTTCTCCAATTTTATTTAAATATAAATTCATATACATATAAATATAGTTTTTCATATAATTTTTTTTGTTTGGCATGAAGATCGAGTTTTAAACATAAAATGACATTTAAATGGAATTGGTGAAACAGGCCATTAAATTCCTTAAATGACTCAAAGTAAATGTGTAGAAGGCCATATGCAACACGACCCAGAGGATCTCTTGTGCAGCCTATGTATCTCACCAAGGTTCAGGATTGGGCTGCGTATAAAGCCTATAGACTTAAGTTGGGCCTGGAAGTCCTCTAACGGGACAGCAGCAGAGGAGATGTTCCGACGTTTCGTCATCCACCTTATAGAATTTGCATATCTTGGTACTAACATTACCCATTATAAACTGATGGTATCTGAGACCACAGTGACCAGTAAATAGGCTAACCAGAATCCTAAGTTCCCCTTCTCAAGCAGAAGTAGCCTACCTGTCCTGCTACTGGACTGAGTCACAAACCTCCTGGAGTGTCTTAATCCAGAAATAGACGTCTATGTGCGAAAGAATTTACGTTCGGACCATGTTTGCAATTCGACTAGCAGGGAAGCCGACGAAAGGCTCAGAGCGCCCCTGTTTGCCAAGCAGTCAGCCCTTTCGTTGCCCACGTGACCGGCTACCCAACACAACTTCAACTCATTGTGTTTCCCCAGATCGTTCAGAGATGTAAAACAGTCCATGGCCAACCTTGACTTCACCTCTAAAGAAGATAGTGCTCTAAGAGCGGCCTGGCTATCCGACATTATATATTCTCTTATATCAATATCCAAAGGTTTTTTTTCTTTGTCCTTCAAGTTCCTCAATCTTGACTTTCATTTCGCTGCTTTTACTCGCATAAATAAATTAATTATTAATAATAAATTAATAAAATTAATTTTAGGTATAAAAGAAGAGCTGTCAGCGTCACAACCTACCTGCAATATGTATCGCAAGGATTCTCCTCACTGTCACTTCTGACATTCAAATGGTCTTCTATCTGGGGATAATTCTTCTCTGGGATAATTTTATTGTTCGGTTTTCCATTTTTGGCGGCAATAATTCAAAGGAAATCTGCAACGTAAAGTACGACGTGGGGTAACTTAGTTCCCTCAAACGAAAAACTTATCAAATAATTACAAATAAAAATATTTAAATGAAACTAATAAGTTTTAACTAAATATTAAAAATAAAACTCGACTACCTAAAGGATAAACTAGAGGAATAATTTTCTCGAAGTAATTTAAGAAAACCCAATCTTGGGCGACCGAAATTCCCCCGCTCCATACTCTAAGGGTTAACTACAACACTGTATGTGAATTATTTATAACCTTGAAATTTTCCTCTATAATTAATTTAGTACAGTTACTTATGTATGAATGGGTATATACTTGCATTAGATTCTCTTTTGTTTTTGTAACCTCATCCAAAAAAAATTTAGATTACGAACTTGACTTCAAATATTTTTCAAACTATAAATTAACCACAACTTTGTTTTAGCAAAAAACTGTGAAAGTGAATATGATAAGATATTTAGCTTTTTTTTGTATTTACTTTATTTTCTAGCGTCTTCCTTACTTTTGATAATAAAACGTAAATAAAATTCTTTTGTTTTTATCTGACTATTTGCGTAAAATTTAAACCGCAAACAAACAATAAAAACTGTTGATAAGAATTGCAAGACAGTCGGTTAAAGCGTTAAAATATATAATCGTAGATACAAGACACAACTAATTGTAATTTGGAATTGTGATAGCGACGTACTTATAAAGATAATTATCTATCTAGAGAAAGCCTTGGCATGTACACACAGAGAAAAAATATGTTTTAATATGGTCACCTCTGAGAAAACTATATTTTTAAAGAAAATTTTAAACATTCTATGTTTAGTTTTTCCAAATTATTGTCACCGACAACCATATTATGGTTAAGTTAGTCCTCCAAGATACAACCATGTTATGGTTGCCTCTAAACATGTTATGGTTGAATATGACAATAATATGTTCTTAAATTAACAATAGTATTTTTCTCTTTTCCAAGAGCAACATGCTATGGTTGAAAAACAACCATGATATTATAAGTGTTAAACATATTTTTGTTATTACTAGCCATAACATGTTCGAAGGCAAACATAATATGGTTGTGGCCTCTTGATGGAGGACTTATTTAAATAAAATATGGTTTTCGGTGACAATAATGTGGTAAAATTAAACATAATATGTTTAAAATTTTCTTTAAAAATAGTTTTGTTGGAGTTGACCATAATAAAACATGTTTTTTCTCTGGGTGTCCATATGTATGTATGTATGTATGTACATATACATAGATACAATTGTTATCCGAAATTATAAATGTGTACATTAAAAACCGCAACAAGAAAGTCTTTTACTTGGTGTACATAAGTATGTATGTATGCAGTTAAACATCCAGACAGTGTAAGGAAAGGGAAGACTTTAACGTAAAACTACAAGGTGGTGCAAAAGTCATTACTCTTTCGGAATATGCTTTGATATTTGCAAATGGTGGTAAATTTAATCCTTGCTTTGACATTTATTTGTAAAGTAAATATATACAATACTAGCTGACCCGGTCCGCGTTGCTGGCCCTAAGCAAACATTAGTGTTGTATTACCAGACGATTTAAATTGATCTTTAAACGAAATTTACGGCCTTTAAATAAAAATCCATGAAATACCTATCATAAAGTTTTTTTACAGAATAACTTACATATGGTGTAGATATGGGTTCAATGAAAAAAGAAACACATGTATTTAAGGCATATTGGAAATTATATTTATTGATTACATCATCTTAAGGCTAGCGGATAGACAATGTTTTTTGTTCTTTTATTTGGTGTAAAAACGTATAAATTTTTTGGGGTGCCAACTTGGGAGCAAGCCACATACAACTGGCCGTGTGAAAAACATGAATTTTCCAAAATTAAGCCAGTCAATGATTGGCCTTGTGCTTTGTTGATGGTAATAGCAAAGGCAAGACGCAAAGGGAATTGGAGCCGCTTGAATTCAAATGGTAAATCGTTGGAAATCATCGGAATTCGTGGAATAAGTACGTCTTCGCCATTGAATCTGTCACCGATGATTGTTGCCTCGATTAAATTTGGTGAACAGTTTTTGATGGTCAATCTGGTACCGTTGCTAAAATCGTCCAAATCGGTCAAGCCGTTCTCCAGTTATGCGCTTAATAGAAAAAGTGGGCGTAAAAGTAGGCGTGGTAAATTTTTCTTTCGATGAAAACTTAAAGTTGATTAATACGAACATTTGAAAGAAAAATTAGTCAACTCGATGGAGCCGTTTTCTGATTTTAGGTAAATCGAAAAAAGTGGGCGGGGCAAAATTTTGGAGTCCATACGTTTCATACATACATACACACATCCTATTTTATGTATATAGATATACGTCAAAAACAAATGGAGAGCTATACTCCTCAAAAACGCAAAATAATTGTTTCGATTTTTTTGGTTGGCACAGCGTGAATTTAAACGAAGATTTCCGGTCGTCCGGCACCAACTGTGCAAACACTACGGCGTTTATTTGCTCGCATAGAAGAGTATGAAATAACACGGGATGCTGTCAGGTATATTAGGCCTTCCAGCAGCCATTTTGGTAAGAATAGCGCGGCTGTGGCTAAAGATGTCGCAAAGTGTTCCGGAGTGTCGACCAGACGTCATGACACGCAATTGATCTTTGAGGTCTTTACCAAGAAATTTGGTTATTCTTAACCGCTAAGCGTTTCTTACCTTAACTTCTGCGGCTCCGAAAATCAGCATATAACACACGAAGAGCCATTAAACCCGTTCAAAGTTACTGTATGGTGTGGTGTTTACACTGGAGGCGTCATCGGGCCTTACGACTGTTGTGAATGGCAAGCGCTACAGAGCCATGCTCAACTGAACGAATTGGGACTGGATAACATGTGGTTCCAACAGAATGGAGCAACGGTGCATACAGTATGACCTACAAGTGCAGTTCTGAGGAAGGTATTTCCAGGTCGCATTATCTCTTGGTGATTGGCACTGT
This sequence comes from Pollenia amentaria, assembly GCA_943735925.1. Lineage (NCBI taxonomy): Eukaryota > Metazoa > Arthropoda > Insecta > Diptera > Polleniidae > Pollenia > Pollenia amentaria. The sequence continues at coordinate 16,767,790 of OX031008.1, read as the reverse complement.
CCGGAAGGATCGCCCGATGTAACAGTTCTTGACTTCTTTTTTTTTTTGGAGTTTTTCGAAGTCTCGAGTCTATGCCAACTAGTCTCATACATTTGAAGTCCTTCAATATAATTTCCGCCAGGATTGCGGGGGTTCTGCCAGATCAAGTCCAATGAATTAAGCTACTTTCACAGGGTGGGTTCATAGACTTCTTGGGCAAAGCGTATTACGGCTGGCTGGGCAAGTCCCTAACATTCTGGATATAAGTTAGCGACAGCACGGCCTATACGGGACCAGAAGGCATTAGCTGACTGTTTTTCAAAATAAAATGAAAAGTTTTGCTTCGGAATTTATATTGAAAACACAAAAAAAAACTTAAATTTGTTTTTGTTTTCAATATAAATTTCTAAACGAAAATTTTTATTTTAGTTTGAAAACCCGGCAGGATCTTAGTTAAGCCAGCTCGACTCTTATTTCACGCGTCATCATTTCATTGTCTGCCCGTATAGTCATAAATTCTGTCTGCGGCCACTTGGCCGATATAACTTTTTCTACTTAATGAAAAACAATATAAACACCAAATTAACACAATATTAAAAAAAATACAGCCAAAAAACAACGGGTAATAACTTTTGCGGCACCTTGTAAAGACCTTCAAAAACGGTCTTGCAACTTTTTGGTTTCTAAAGTCTTATAACACTGTTCAAGAAATTGACATTTTTTTTTCGTGACAAGTTGGGCACCTAGCGTTTTAACATAATTCGGGTACGCTGTATCCAGCGGTTTTTTCAGATTGGCTCTGGTTTTCGAGATATACCGTTATTTCGAAAATGGAGGAGGTTGCACAACATATGTTCGCGTAACTCAAAACGCTTTAGCTTATTGAAAAAATCCTTTAAGAAAAGTTAAATTTCTTTTTAATATCCGCAGTCGTATTAGAAACATAATTTTTTTTTTGAAAAAATAATAACTTTTTTATCAAAATTTCGAAATTTTTGTTTTTTAAAAATTCATAAAAAATTAAAAAATGCAGCTAGGCTTCTAGCTTCTTCTTTTTGCAGGCATATAAAAAACGAAGCTGCAAACAAAACAAGCCATAAATGATTAAAATCTGTTAGCAACTTTTGATTTTATTCACAAAAGTCGACAAATTTTAATTAATTTAAGAATTTCATAAAACGCAATATTTGTATGGGAGCCCCCCTAAGAAGTGGCAAGTATGTCTCGAGAAAATGTTAAGGACAAAAAATTAATTGAGGTGGGTCATACATTATATACCACTAGGGGCGACTTCTGGGAATTTATGGGACTTTTTCTTCAATATATATGAAGAATATAATTTATATGGAGCATTTCATATGATTTTTTTTAATTATTAAATTCTTTATTCAACATTATGTATATATGAAGAATGTGCCAATGAAGAAAATTTATTTTCAATGACATTTTGACGTAAAATATTTTAAATGCGGTTTTTGTGCCATTTACAATACAAAACAAAAGAACAAATATTCAAATTTATGCTATTCCAAAGAAATATGCATGCATTATTACCACACTTTCACTTTGCGGTAGGAATTTTGGAAAATCCACAGTTACCGATTAAAAAATTCTTAGAATTAAGAAAAAAAGTCATAAATGCTCCACATCAAACTGGGTATTTAAAAAATTTTATAAAAGCATTGAGCCTATTATGGGTGGGCCTTAATGCTAGTAATTGACGTAAGAAAAAGTTAGTAATCATGACTGTAAGGTCATAAGCGTTGGTGGTAACGATCTGAACATCGTTATTTGTGAAGACATATGGATTGGGATTTTATATACATACAGGGTTTTGAGTTTCGGACATATGACCCCAACCCATTTTTAGAGAGTTAAATACATTTAATAATTAAATAAAATTGTGAATTATAAAGAAGAAATCTAATTTTTTGCAGCGAAAATTGGTGAGGAAACAGGTTATACTGGAGTATGTTATATATAGACCAATTTCCTAAAAAAGATCTTATTAGTTAATTCATGAAATTTTTTCAAATTAAGTGATATTCAGGAGGGGTAAAATTCCGTGATAATTAAATCGACCAACCGATATGCACGGATCGTGTAAGACTTCGGTTTAGGGGGGCCAATCCTCAGTTGCAAAGGCCCTTAAAATGTGATATTCGCGTAAAGAATTGACTTAAATTTAAGGTTATGTAACATTAACTGCCTGGCCCACAATGTCGACAGGAACATTTATTTCGTATATTTATATTGAAAATAAAAACAAATTTTAGTTTTTTATTATTGTTTTCTATATAAATATGCGAAAAAAAATGTTCTTGTCGACATTGTGGGCCTGGCATTAAATTTTGTAGTTGGATTTGTGTTTCAAGACAAAGTTTGGACTCTAGGAAATGATAACTAATTTAAGCGTAATATTTTAGTTTGACAGACTAATATCTATTTTTAAAATTTTAAGGTTGATTTTTTTTTAACCCGATAGAACTAACGCTTAGCTGTCAAAACAACTGTCATAATGCGCCTACTTTTTAACATTTATGGTCAGTTCAAGATGATTTAACAGAGTAAAATCATCTTGAACAGATTCAAGCTTTCAAAACTGTAACGATTTGTCCAAATATACTTTAAAAAATATTCATTTATGTTTTATAGCAAAATTGTATCCAGCGACGAGGCTCATTTTTGACTAAACGGGTTTGTAAAAAACAAAATTGTTACATATAAAGTGAGATCAATCCACAAGAGCCCCTAAACACTCCAGAAAAACGCTTCTTGACACAGAAAACATTTTCGCCAATTTTTTCATTAAACCAATAATCAAAAATAAATCAGTCTTAATTAAAAATTTAATCAAGTGAATTAAACGATTACTTACATCAACAAATTTTTTTATTTTAAAAAAATATTTAATTAATACAATTAATTTGTTTACTAGTGCAAATTTAATTGTTTTTTTTTTATAAGTATCACAAAGTTTTTAATTGAAATCGATATTTAATTTTCTACGGTCTATGTAGATCGTTGCCACACCAATTTCAATGATTTTTTGTTTGAAATTCATAGTTTATCAGGTTCTACATCAATATTTGATGTCAAAATCTTTTAAATCAGTTGTGTTTATAGGTAAAGGGTATACAAGATTCTACACAACCGAATATAGATAGCACTCTTACATGTGTTAAATTAAATTTTATCCGCTTCCGTCTGTCTGTTTTTAAATAATTGTATGTAAAATGAGTACAAATATTTGCCCCAGTTGCTTGGAGCATTCATCATACACATATATGTACATAAATACGTACATTTACTTCTTCCATTGTTAAACTTCTATTATTGTAATATATTTTTGTAATAAAGGCACATTTTTCAATGTCCTTTATTATGGTTATAGGTTTTGTAAATAATTCACAAGAGGCTTTCTTTTTAAATATTTATATGTTATTTCTTTATCGTTATTTGCTATTAAAAATATGCTGCAATTTATTATTTGCTGTTTAATTAAATTTAAAAAATTAAAAAGCAATTTTCTTGAGATAAATCAATAAATGCTGTTAAAGTTTAATTTAAATTCCAAATCGTAGGGAAACGATTATAGCAAAAAACACTCTAAAACAAATGAAAAAAAAATCTTTTTAAAATTCCGTACGTATGAAGTTACAGCCACCTTGTAAAGAAGTACACTTTACTTGTTTCTTTGTTTTGGTTAAACAGCTGTTTTAAAATATTTTTTGATAAATTATTTAGTCTTATTTCTTCGACCTTTTCAATATTATTCGTATTTTCAAGCTTAAGGTCAATAATAAATATTTTTTATAAAGTTGACCTTGAGCTTGAAAATTTATTACGAAGAAATAATAATTTTACGGCCTAAGTTATAAAAAATAAGCCCTTTATTAACTTGTCTTATTTTTTATAACTTAGACCATTAATATTTAGAAGTTCTGCCACACTTTTATCTTAATTAAATAAGAGCCCACATTTTGTCGGATGTAGCGAATGCCATCCAAGATGCTTGTACCTTGTACTGTGGCTCTTGCCGTTCTCCAGATATACAGAAATCCATGATGTGTTTGTATGAGAAGCAGTAGTTTCTTTATAATTTGTAGAAACTTTTAACTCTTTTTATTAAAGAAAATACATCTCAATTTTGTCTTTATTGTCACAAAGCCCACATTTTGTCGGATGTAGCGAATGACAACCAAGATGCTTGTACCTTGTACTGTGGCTCTTGCCATTCTCCAGATATACAGAAATCCATGATGTCTTTGTATGAGAAGTGCCACGCCCATTTTGTCGGATATTGTGTTTTGATAACCAAGATGCTCTTAAATAAATTAAATAGAAAAAAACCAACAACAACAAGGGATTTGTGGGTTAATTAAGTGGCAATTGCAATATTTTGCACATATATCCGCCATTTGTGGACCGATCAGACTTAATTTCAATAGCAAACATTTCCGGACTATATGTATATATCCCATCCAGACTCTTGGGAAACCCCTTTTCAAAAGACACACGGACAGAGTGTCACCGTTAAATCAACTTCGCTACTCATAAGTACCCAGAAAGAAAATAAAAATTACATACGACATATTTGATCCTTTTACCTTATGTGAAGGGTATAAAATGACCTTTAAGAATCCCAAATTTTTTTTGTGTGTTTTTAGTACATTCTAGAAAACCTGTCTAAAAAAATATGTAAATAATATTTTATTTTTTCCATTTAATTATTCACATTGTTTTTTTTCTTTTTTTTTTTTTTTGTCTATTGCTATCATTCACTTCTTTATATTCTTTTATCTACAGCTTTTCTTATTTACAAATATATTTGTACAAAACCACTAGTAAAGTACTTAAAATGACGTGACAAAAGTATTTGGCCTTATCGTTCGCATTCCATCACAACTTGTATAAAATTTATTCTTTAATATTACTAGAAAGCCAAAGAAATTTAATAGTGTTATTGCAAGAATTTTCCACAAAGATTGTAAAGGGTGTCCCAGAATTAACGCAAGATTTGAATTTGTTGCCAATTGTGAAGTAAAGTGTTAACAGCCCTTAAAAAAAAGGGCAAATTCGACTGCTTAGTAAAAATGGAGTGTTAAACGATAGATATACATGTTTTCGTTATTGAATCATATTTCAAAAATAATGTAAGCTTGGCGGGTGCAGTTTGAAAATTACAAAATATGGTCGGAATAGTGTTTCAACTTTATTAACTGTGAAGAGATTTATTAAACAATTCAGGTAGACTGAGCCGCTGGGGACGCCAGACACACTAGTCGTCCAAAAGCAAACCATTCAAATGTCAATATCAAAGCAGATTTAGCCTTCCTTAATTGTTCAATAAATTTCTTCACAGTTGACGAAGTTAGTTTTTTAAAAACTTTTTTGAAGTCATTATTTTTGAAATATTGTTCAATAATATACACGTTGTTCTATCGTGCAAAGCTCTATTTTTACTAACTGTCAGCTATCGAATTTTTTTTAGGGTTGCTAATATTTTACTGCACAAATGGCGACAAATTCCAATCTTTTGTTAATTCTGGGACACCTTTTATTAAAGATAATTTTCTCATATTATAAAAATTAATATAGTAATAAAATTATTATTATATTTCTTTTAAATAAATTTCTTTAATTATACTTCATTTGCCAAGAAATGCCAACGCAGACCTCGAACCCGAAACCCTTGCACTGTTAGAATAGTAGCTAACTATCAACAACCGGAGCACCCTGAAATTTATTTAAAATTTTATTTTTTATTAAATAAAAAGGTTAATAAATTTTTTTTTTCAGAAAATGTAATAACCTATCGGCCTTATTGTGTAAGGCGTTGTCGTTAACGAGTGAGTCGTTTTCTGTAACAGATTAAAGTAACACACAACCTGTGTTCTTAAATCTATTACACAAAACGACTTACTCGTTAACGACATTGCCTTACACAATAAAGCCGTATATCTATCTATATATATATATAATTGTGACTTACCGACTGACTCATTATCGCAGCTCTTAAACACCTGAAGCTAAAAATTGGCACCAGAGGTTGGTCTCTCCCCAAATCGATCCACTAAGAAAAGATTTTTGGGAATTCGAATGCTTAGGGGATAAAAACGGTAACCTCATATCACCAAAACTAAAAGAGATACAAATAAATGTAAAAGTTATCGTTGTTCTTTAGAAAAAAAAGCGGATAGGTGTCTGTTACTTTTTTGAAATTCGGCCCTTTTAGGGAATAAACGGGTAAAATCTGTACTTTGTAACTTTTTTGGTGCCCTATCTATCTGTTAAACCAATAAACATAAACATAAATATAGAAATAAAAACTATATCATATTCATTTCTTATCTAAAAAAATACAAATATAAGCTTGGTACTTTTTCGCAATTCCAACGTTTTTGGTATGAAAATCATACCTATTTTTGGTACTTTTTACAAAATATTTTTCTCCATCACATATGCGTATATATATTTTGGGCTTCCACAACAATATTGCAATTTTTATACTTCATAGGGGAGAAAATAAGTATCAAAAAATGTGAAACATGGGAAATTAAATTTCTTGCTTTTACTTTTCCATTTAAAAAGTACCACAAGTAAATTTTTGAATTTTCTAAAATATTAAACTAAGAAACATACAATTAAAGGTGCAGGGTCCTGAGTGAATGAGAATCGACATATAAAAAATAAAATTTTGGCATATAACTATATCCACGAAAGAAAGGAATACGCTAACGAAGTAGAGAATTATATGCTAGTTATTTTATAAAAATGTTTGCCTTTCAACATTTTTCCTAAGAATATTTTTTTTTAAACTCCTTAATATATGCTACACCTTATGTTAATATTAACATTGTAAATATATGCTATTTTTTTATTATTTAACTATACGTTTTTTTTTGTTGGAAACAGTATCGTTGTTTTAAGGAAATATGAATTATTTATAGGGAAATGATCAGGCATTCTTAATATTGTTCAACTAAATGCAAATTGATGCAAGACCAGTTTTATTAAGTATATATTTAAAAATGATAATTAATATTATATTTGTTACAATAGATTATTGCATATTTCAGGATGTGGCAATTTAGTTAAATTAATAGTTATATTTAAAAATGTTTAATTCACAATTAAATTAGAAAACGATACTAACTCTCACCTCCTAGAACGATTTGAAAGGTTTATTTTTAATGTAATTAAATTAATTCGTTTTAAACTTATTCAAATAGAATTTCCATCGGAGAACCAATCCGAGCTAAAAAGGCGTTCCAATATAGGTATCAATAAATCTTTATAGGTTTGAAATTCTTCCATTGCACACTGGGGCAAAAAGCCCCTTTTGCGGATCAATTCGTATCTTCTCATCTACAATAGTGAAGCACACTAAATTTGGGGGTAATACGGGTATCCTTATACCAAAAAAATTAGTATTTTTCTTTTATCTGAAGAACTACTATAGCAAAGCACACTAAATTTTATGTTGGTAACTCCTACAACAAAATTCATGTTCCAACAAAATCTTGGAGGAGTTAGAGGGGGGAATACGGGTACCCCATACCAAAAAAATTAGTTTTTTTCTTTTAACAACAAAATCACAAAATATTTATGACATTGTTTGTGGTTTCAATGTAATTCTTTGGCGTTTTATTGCGTTTGACATTATTGGGGCCTAAGTATACCCTCATTCACCACTAGTGGTAGAGGGTATAAAAAACACATAATTTTTTAAAATTAAAAATAAATCAAAATAGATGCAAAAATTGATCTTTAAATAATAAAAAAAATAACGCAGCTTTAAAAAATTTATATTGAATCACATTTAAAAGGGGACTTGGTTACAACAATTAACTTCCATCCACAATTTATTTTTAAAATATTAAAAATAATAATATCATTTTATATCTGAAAAAAAAAATAGTATTAATTTTTGTGTACATATTTGCACATCTAGTAAAAAGCTATAAATTAATGTAAAAAATAAAACTATCATTTAAACTAAAAAAAGCTATAAAAAAGTGCTAAATAATTTTGGAAAAAATACTGAAAATAGTGCTATATGCTAGAAGCGGTTTTTTTCATGCTAAATGAGTTTAAAAAATGCTAGATCTAGCATTAAAAAATGCTAAAAAAATTAAATATATTTATTTATTTACATTTTTAAACAACAAAACAAAAATTGCATGTTATTATTGAATAAAAAAAATACTTGCGTTTTTTTTTTCATGAAAAGAGCTTTTCTTTGAATTCAGCGCGGAGGCCTAATTATGGTACAGCTTCCTACACATATTCTTTATTTATAAACCGCGAGCTTCTATATGTCCCATTAGCAATTTAAATAAAGGAATTTTAAATTTAACTAAAAATTTCATATTGTATTTTTACTTACCTTTTTAATAATCATAATTACCTTCTATTTATAGATACAAGGAGTTTTTAATTTCTGATTTTAGGGTCAAAAATTATATTTTTTTCAAAAAGAAAATCTCTTTCGTAGGAACAAAATGTGGACGTCACAGTTTATTATATTTTTCACTGTCCAAGTTTTTTTTCTTTTTCACTTAATTTAATTATTTATAAAAATTTGTATTTTTTTATTTCGGTAAATGACAACAATGGTATTTTTAACATCTTTGGTACAAATTTGACAACAAATGTTGTCGAAATATTAACAACACTTTGTTGTCATTTCTATACCATTGGTTGATACTATTATAACGTGTTTTTTTTTCGCTCTGTGTACAAAATAGTTGTTGTATTAATTTCTTTGATAATATTGCAACAACAATCCTTTGTATGCGTACGCCACATACGAAACACATGTAAATATAACAAATTATTGCAGACTGCACGAGGTAATTTTCAAATACTAAAAATATAGCAAAACATTTTTTACTGTATTGAATCGTTTATGAAAGAAACAAGTTCTGTCGGGAGTGTATTTCTTTAAATTATTGTACCCTCCCAACACTATTTATATTGTGCGGCGAACAGTAACGTAAAGTACTGCGACAAATCGCACTTGATCATGAAAAGGGTATTAACACAAAACTTAAAAATTTTCAGTAGAAACAAAACAATTTTTAATTTAACATTGTCGTGGCGGCATTTGAAAAATAATTTTTAAACCAACCGTTTCATTACCAAAAAGTAGATAAAAAAGCACTATATTTAAACAGCGAATAGATATGAATATTACAAAGAGTGAAAAAATAATAATTTCATATTAATACCCTCGTTTTTTGATTTTTGTTGGGTGTTTAATTTTGAAATACATTTATGCAGGCCTTTAGTCTAAAGTAATGACGCTGCAGCAACTTGCCAACATTAATGAACAGAAATTAACATTAAAGATTTATAATTGTATGGATTTTCCTAAGGGAATTTTAAATTATTATACATATTATTTTTTTAATATCTGATGTTTTTTATAATAATATTAAACATAATGAACAATAAAGATATTTCATTATTAATGTTCGAAAACAAATTATAAAATTATCAGCTTAAAATTAAGCGGTCAAAACTTTTTGCCATCATTTGCAAAAAAGTTGGAAATAACCAAATTTTTAGCTTTAATTTTTGTTTTGATGCTAATTTTTTTGGTGATGGTTACTTTTTTAGTGTTATTTAAGACTATTATTTCCCCGAATGTTAGTTAGTTTTTCTATACATGTACATACTTTTAAAAATTCACTATGACCTAGTTAAAGATTAAACGCTATTTAATGTAATTTTAAATCTCTGTATAAAGTGAAAGGTTAATAACAAAAGAGTTTTGTTTTCTTATGAGTTCATAGCTTTTATTAAGGGATTGTGAATTTTTAAGTTACAAAAAACTAAAGAAACTAAAAAACCTTTCAAAAATTATAGACAGTGAATGTGTACCAATTCCCTCACATAACATAACTATCAATCAAACTTTTTAAAAAAATATATACATATACATATATTTTTTTCTTCAGAGATGGAAAATGACTTTTCAGTTTTTGTACCAACTTTTACTACGTATTTATACGAAAAGAAATATATGCCATTTAATAATTCTTTATTAATTATATGTCGTAACGCAAAACGTAAAATTTATGTACATTAAACTTTTTTAAAAAAAATTTATATTTTTTTCCACAGAGATGGAAAATGGCTTCTCTGATTTTGAAACAACTTTCAAAATAAAATTTACTATGTATTTATATAAAAAGGAAAATATGCATTTAAATCCTTCTTTATAAATTATACGTCATATACACACAAAATTTATGTACATTAAGACGGATTCAGTTTTGTACTAAAAATTACAAAAAATTGTATTAAAAACAAATTTTAAAAATTAAAAAAAAAACGATGTCCGTCTAGGACATCGAATTTCAACCATACAAATATGGAGGTTCAATGAAATTCTTAAATTTGGCCCCTGCAGCGTCTAGGATGCTACTAGACGAGTCAAATGTAAGACCAACTCCACTTTATTTTTTATCTCCATCATTTATTTCTAACATACCTACCCGCTATATCCATTCTTTAAGGGGGCACCCATACCCCTTTCATACCTGACGCTAAACTACTGGGAATTTTGTCATAATCTTTGGAATATATTGTCTCTATATCGTATGGAAATATATTCAATGTTTATGTTTTATCATTTTTATATCCTTCAAGGATTTTTAGTTCACGCACAATTGATGCATTTCATTAAATTTTTTAGCCAAAACGCATTTTTATTGCATCAAATGACTTCAATTCGCTTGAAACATTAAAATATGCCATTTACAAACATAAAGCACAATCAGAGCAATCGATGTGTGCCGATCTACACGTAAAGTTTATGTAGAAACGAAAATATTGAGACCGAAACCCACCCGTACAATCGATTCATCACGGTCTGAAAGGGATTCAATATTTTCAATACAGACTAGAAATATATTGAAGATAAAGTCCCATTGCTACCAAGGAGTCGCTCCTAGGGAATAATATGTATGACCGACCGACCTCCATTAGTTTATTGTCCTTAACATTTTCCCAAAACATGTTTGCACTTTATTACCACTTCTTAGGAGTGCATTCATACAAATATTGTGTTTTATAAAATTCTTAAATTTATTTAAAATATTTCTTCTTTTGTGAATTAAACAGATTTTAATCATTTATAGCTTGTTTTGTTTGCAACTTCGTTTTTTATATGTTTAAAAGCATAGCCGGCTTCAGTCAATAATAAAAATTTTCCATAAATTTTATTTCATTTAATGTTGTTAATTCATTCCTTCACTAAAAAATTTAATAAAAATTAAATTTGATGAACTAAGGCCTGATTAAAATAAAAATTCGGATTAAAAGACATAAACAGTTCAATAAAATAACCACAATACTAATTATTGTTTAACAGCTGGGTCACAACTCTATGTTTACATTTGTCCTTCAAGTTGTGCTGCAAATTTCAACGGCAAAAGGAAGATACAAAAAACATAGAAATCAAAAAAGTTTACTTTGGACTTCAAGGAGAATTCTTCTCAAAAAGTATGAAAAACAGAAGTAAAGGAAAAAACATGTCAATCAATTGAAAATAGATACTCATTCACAACAACAAATTTCAATCCACCAAGTAGAATGCGATTTGGTTTAAAGATTAATGTTTGACTATTGACTGCCAGCCGTTGTCAAGGGCGGTGACTGTTACACGGCAAAGATTTCTGAAGAGATAGTGTGGTTACTCTCGAAAAAAGTTAAACCAATCTGTCCGTGGGTTCGATCCCGAATCAGTCAAGAATGAAAAATTGTCAATTAATTTTAATTTATTTCATGTTGTAAATTCCTTTCTTCATTAAAAATAATTAAATGAAAATTAAATTTGATGAACTTAAGCCTGATTAAAATCTACAAATTTGAAGTAATTAGTTTCAAACCACCGCCGCCGCAGGTCGGCTAATTTTAGAACCAAACTCGTTCCTTGAAAATGAATGGAAAGAAAAAAGTTATAGCTTATAAATAAGGTGTTATAGTTGCAAGGTTCAATATTATTGCTGATTAAGAAAATTTTTCAACAGAAGTGTTTATGTATGAAAATTAGTATTAAAGTTCTTTGGAATTAACGGCCAATTTTACCAAGTTCAGCTTCAATTAACTATTGCTAAACCTGTCCTTTAAGATATTGTTAACTGACAGTTATGGTAACAGGTAGTTAAAAATAACTGAACTTGGTGAAATTGGCGGTTAAAGGCATATTTGATCTTAAAATATTCCAAAATCGATCACAAATCTTTGTAGCAATTTATAAAATAATCGAATTGCTTTCATACAAAATAAAAATTGTACCCGATAAATTGCTGTAGTACCACAATGCCAACAAAGTTTGAAATGTTCAAACTAAGTACAATTGTAATACGAGTATGATTTCCATCCCTGCTTTTTAGTAATTTTCACTCTCAGAGTATTTGAGCAAACAGTCTCGATGCTGTATTTTAGTTATGTACATTGCCTTTTGAAATAAATCTCATACATCCAATTGAACAATTGTTTTGAATTGAATATGACACTTTAAATAAATTTAATTGGAAACTTTAATTTTATAGTTTATATTGTTTATTTTAAAAGAATATAAAATTAAAAGATAAAATATTTTTATTACGTACTTATGTATGTATGTATATATATCACACTAAATCATAAAGAGTCACAATCAGTGTGACCATTTTGGCATTTTTATAATTTAATTTAGCATTAAAGTTTTTATTTAGCTGCAATTATAGTAAATTTTGACTAAAAATACTCAAAATGAAATTTCGGATAATTCTTATCTTAAGAAACATTTCACCTGTCTTGTAAAACAATAGAATATTTAGGGAATATAAGAAATGCTCTCAACATGTTGATATAAAACTTATTTGCCTTTTGATATTACGATAAAGCAATACAACGAAATTTCACTTTGTATTTATATAAAAATTCTATATTGTAAATGTTTGAAAAAATTGTTTGCTCTAAACTGCTGGAAAAATAATAATTTTAAACCTTCAACTTTTCTTAAACTATAAAAAATCGTTTAAATTTTGCATGAAACAGAGATATTTATTTTGATTTCGTTAAAAAAAAAATAAGTCACAAAAATGTATGTAATTTCGAATAAATTTGCATACTGGTAATAAATTTTTAACAAAAATCTTGAAAAGATTTTAGCATTGTTCTAAATATTTTTTAAAATAATTTTTAGAATTTTTGGTCATGTCTAATTCCAGATAAAGCTGTAAAAATGTTTAAGATTTGGTCACACTGGTCACAATTGCGACGGAGTTAACTCAAAAATATAATATAACCCCAATATTCATAAAAAATATTTTAGGCTTATGGCAGGCTTATGAAACGAATTTTCTATGAGAATTTGTTTAATAAATCTTTTATTTATCAAAACTATTTTTTATGAATATGGGGATAAATGTTTATTTAGGTGAGGCAAAAAACTGCTAATAGGACAGACCCTGGCAAACACATACTTACATTTAGTTATTTGTAGTTTGGCTGCATCTTCCAGCAAAATGATGATGAAATTTAAATACCCGATTGACATATGAAATGGTACGGTTTTAGAAAAACTACCGATCATCTCTTAAAGATCATCTGATTTGCCTTAACACATATGACTCCGAGAATGCCCCAGAAACTGATTTTACAGCAGGTGTTAGATTTTTTCCTAGCATTTTTTTATCTGCACTTTTCATCGACTGCACTGGCACTTAAAATTTATCTTAAATGATCTTTGAATTTTTTTAACGCGCACAATGCCGAGAACTACTGTAAATCGCTTAATGCAGAAGCTAACTTCACTTCGTTTATTCTAGGAGTAGCGGCTCTTTTCAGTTGATGCAGGTGGTTAGCGACTGATCATAATGACATACAAACCAAGAACGCAAGCAAATTGAATTTAACTTTTTAGTAACTTCCAATTAAAAATAACGTATTTCTTAACATCTCAGTCTGGAGTCTTTTCTAAATGCAGCTTATCGGAGTTGGAAAAACTAGTTTCGAAACTGACTCTACTCATATATAGTTTTTCGTTTTATTTTCTTTAAAGATTCTTCGTTTTGCCCATTACATTAACAATGCAAAAGCTGTTTTATTTAAAACCGATATATATCAGTGGAGCTGTACTAATTTTTATCTGATTTTGTCGGACTTACAGTTGATCATGATGACACTTAATCGGCAATATATAATTCCCTTTACAAATACAACTTGCTAAAAAGTTTGGTTTTGTCTTTCCAATCCAAAGATATGATGAACTTTGTAAGCGAAGAGTTAAGTACTAAATGAAGCTTCCAAAAATATAAGTTGTATGTTTGTCTAATAAAATGCAGTACCCACAAAAAGATTTGGCTAAGAAGGCCACTAAAAGTCTATATCACTTCTAGATCCTAAGAACTCGAGCCCTTTTTAGTTTCATATATCTTAGAATCTCGTAAGTTATGATATTATAGTATATATTTTTTGTAAAGCTGAAATAATAAAAAACAAGGCACTAAGGCACTAAGGCAATAAGCCAGGGTACCCACAAAAAGGGTTCTCCAAAAATTGCACAATGCCCAATATCTTCGTATAGCAAGACGGAACTCCTGAAGTTCACTCCTCAGTAAAGTAGATTCGAGTAATAAATGATAATCGACTAGTTATCCATTTAAGTTATAAATGATTTTGCACCAATAATCAATTTAATTTCTAAATGGTTCTCCACTAAGTCAATTCGAGTTTTAATTCCTCCTCCAATAGATAACAAGTAAAGTTAAAAACGAAAGCATGTGGGTAATGTCAAACCCAAAAAATTGTAACGCAACGCGGCACAGTTATGATACGCCAAACCATTAGCTAATGCGAAAAAAACGTAAAAATGCGCGAATGTAGACAAATAACAACGGTCGGATTGCCCTTAACCAATCCCTCCGGGAGCTTGTAGGGGTCATCTTAAAGATCTTCTGGTATTTTATGCGGGGGAATCAGGTGCCATCAATACCTGGGATTCGACAAAAATCCAAAATTGACAGATCTCAGAAAATATTCACGATCTCGAGAGAACAGAGATCCTATCTGATACCACGGGAGTCAGTAGCCCCCGGCACCAGACTGACTATTGGTTCAGGCCTCCGTTAGTATACTACTTTCTTTCTGTCTTTCAAGAAGGTTGACTTTACGAAAGTGTCGCTTTTCGTTGAAAAGAGACTTTTGGGGATCACGTGGTGGTTGTGGTTTACTACCTAAAATCGCAGGAAGGAATATCCTGAAAATCCAACTAAAGGGTTAAATTTTATCACTTTTGGGAGAGTTCGGCCTGAAGGAGGACTATCTCTAGGTGCTGATGCTACCTAACGGCTGCGTCTAGCATTTTTCACAACGCACCGGGACGTTAGATATCTCCAGCTCCTAAACAAGAGGCCGGACTACGCACTCAAATTGCTTTCTGTTTGTTGCTTTAGGTGGTTGGCTCACACTTGGGGTCGGTTGGTAAACGAATTGTTTGTCACCAACTGGTTAAGATCCACCATGCCGTAGGCCCAAGGTTATCCATAAGAATCTTTTCCACATCTGCCCTTAACCAATTGCACGCGAGCTGATTCCCTACCGAGAGAGTTTTTACCATTGAGAAAATTTTAACCAAACAATTTCACCCGTACGGATTATATTGGAATCTTTGTATATAAGATAATAAAGTTCTGGTTGAAACTGTTTAATTGTAATTTTTAATTTTTAATTTAATTTAATTTAAGTCTATGGATAAATTCCTTACAGACTATCTTAGTGTAGTAATATATTTTTTTTACATATATGCAAAGAAAGAAAGATTATAATAAACATTATTGATTTAAAAATAATATGACATTGCTTTTTATGATGTTAATGTTTAGAGAATAGTCGATAAAGTTATACATTTCATTAAAACAGCTGCATAATTTTCTTAGTGGATCTGACATAGCAAAGTTAGTTCGGCATGTCCTGACATATAGAGGACTGAAAAAACGAAGTGAACGATGAGGGATATTAAAAGTTACGTTACTTAATAAAAATTCAGAATGTGTGCTACCATTTATAAGACTGAACATAAAAGATATATTAAGCATCTTTCTACGGCTTTTTAAAGTTGGTAAATTAATTTCGGCTAGTCTTGTTGAGTATGAAGGTAGTACCAGGCGTCCTCTATAATTATTTCTTAAGCAGAAAATAAGAAATTGTTTTTGAACTGATTCAATATGATCATTGTGGATATTATAGATCGGGTCCCAAATAATGCTGCCATATTCTAGAATTGGTCTAACGAGAGAAGTAAAAAGCCTTTTTGTGGTTAAGGGATCATTAAATTCCTTTGCCCATCTTTTAATAAAAGCTAGAACACTGCGTGATTTATTTACAGTCATCGTTATATGTTGAATAAAATTAAGTTTTTTGTCTAACAATATTCCCAAATCCATTATTTCACTAACAGCCCAGCAAAAACTTTACTTACATGGTAAGTTAGCAAGTAACATTGGAGACATATGAACACTACTTATTTTTCGGCTGAATAACTACTTATTTTTGTTCGAGTTGTCCACAGAATTCAGTAGTTACAATACACTTACTAGAAGTCACAAAATATCTAGTTATTATTTAACTACCAGTAAGTTGAATTGTAAGTACTTACAATATACTTACTAGAAGCCGAAAAATAACTAGTTTTTATTTAATTTGCGCTAGTTTATAGACCTAATAATTAGTTATGGAGCTAGTTACCAGTAAGTAAATATTCAGTACTGAAAACCAGACAACTGATAAGTAGTTATTTAGCTGATTATTAGTAAACAAATATTCATAACTGAAAATAATAGTAGTGAAAAGTACTTACTGAGGTCATTACTAGCAAGTACTTATTGAGGTTTTCAGAATAATGATAATCGTAATGACAACTACTTACCAGGTAATGTATGAAATAACTACGACCTATTACCAGAATTCAAAAAGTTTTTCCTGGGAGTTTGTAAATTACAGCCATCAAGAACGTAGGAGTAAGCACTCTTTTTAACTCTAGAAAATTGCATATGCTTGCATTTTTTTAAATTTAGTTCCATCAGGTTAAGTTTACACCATTTGTTAAAACTATCCAGGTCATTTTGTAGATGTTGTTGATCACAAGGAAGTTTAACACTTAAAAATAATTTTACGTCGTCTGCATACATCAACACATTACAATGTTGAATTGCTTCAGGCAAATCATTAATAAAAAGAAGGAACATAATTGGACCAATATGGCTACCCTGAGGTACTCCAGACTTTACATTGATTTTTTTCGAAACTGCAGAATTAAATTTTACAGATTGAGTTCTACACAACATATATGATTTGATCCAGCTCAGGACGTTACTATTGAAACACATGACGTCCAGTTTTTTTAACAAAAGCGTATGGTTGTCTTTGTCGAAAGCCTTGCTGAAATCAGTGTAAATGACGTCAGTGTGGTGTCCGTTGGCAAAAGCTTTATTAACTAACGTTGTAAAGTGGAGAATGTTAGTCATAGTAGAGAATCCTTTCCGAAAGCCATGTTGCAGTGGTGACAACAAGGCAGAAACTTGATGAGTAAGGCAATCCATTAAACATTTTTCAAAAAGTTTTGGTATATCACTTAGTTTAGCTATACCTCTGTAATTGCATATATCTGATTTATTTCCTGATTTAAACAATGGAATTATATAAGAATCTTTCCAAGCCTTCGGAAAGTAACCACAGTTTAAAGATGCATTAAAGATTATAGACAAAGGTGTCGCCAAAGCCGGTGCGCAATTTTTTAAAACACAACTTGGTATACCGTCTGGACCACTAAAAGATGATGACTTAGCGCTTTTTAAACAGTTTAGAATATGAGAGGTAGTGATAGTAAAAAAAGATATATTTTGGTTATAAGTTATCTTGTAAGGGTATAAATTACTAGCATCATACTGAGTTTCGGAATATGTAGAAGCAAAGAAGTCAGCAAACATATTACTGATGTTTAATTCATCACATGACTCGGAACATAAGTATTTCATGACCTTTGGAAATCCTGTGGCTTTCCTTTTGGTGTTAACAAACTTAAAGAAAGATTTGGGATCTTGAACAAAGTTTCGCTTAACATTACGGAGATAGATCTTGTACAGTTCTGTGTTAAGCAAATAATATTCTGCACGAGCGACTAAATATTTTTCATAGTAAAAAGAAGCTCTGGTGGTTTTATATTTTTTAAAGTGTTTGTTTTTTATATTCTTAAGAGACGATAGTTGTTTAGTATTCCAGGGTGGGCCAGATTTATTACGTGGTACGTGCTTGGGGATGCATTCCTCCATATAAATAAACATAGTTTTATAAAAAGTATCAGTCAAATCGTCAACAGAACAAGGTAAGCTATTCGGCGCAGTCAGTAATTGAAGCCAGTAGTGTTAATTAGACGTTTGTTAAGTTCCATGTAATTTGCCCGATTAAAACAGAAAACTTTTTCGTTTTGTGAAGATTTTTTTTTTACTAGGTTAGAAAATAAATTGTAGCTTATTTCAATTGTAGGATGATAAAGATCCTCAGGTAAAGTAATAGGGTCAACACGGTTCACAATACATTCGTTTGGCTCGTTCACAAATATTAAATCCAGCAGTTTACCGTAAATGTTGCAAGTTCCATTTATTTGATGCAGATATAAATCTGATATATTTTTAAAAATAAATTTAAAAATAAGTTATTTACTTTTAAACCTGATTTTCATATACATAGTTTTGATAAATATCTAAAATTAATTTATTTAACAAAAATTTTAAATTTTAGTCAGCAGTTTATAATAATTTATTTTTTTTTCTAGTCAAATGCGTGTTTTTTGTTTTAAATGCTTTAATCCCTTTTATGTACTAATGTTTCTTTTGTTCCATTATGTTTTGGATTTAATTGTATTTACATAATTGCATGCAACAATTTGTTGCACAATACTTTATTCAAATTGGTTATTTATACATATATATCTACGTATTGTTTATTTACACACGTAGTATGCAATTACAAATCGTAGGTATTAAATCTCCTTAAAATAATATGTAACAAAAGTTTCTTAATGTATGTACAAGGTTTTATAAAACTATATGGTTTTTCAGTATGTATATAGGCAACCAGGGTTCTAATAGGATTGTAAATGCGACAATACCATACCGGAATTATGCAGATTGTTCGAGGATGCTGAGAAGCTAGAGAAGAGTGAACATGCACTGTGCCACTGTCATAGGATGCAGGGTCTCAGGCAGAAATGGCTAGGATATAGATTTCACGACGAACTAGGGTGTATCGCTGGATGCAATCTACTGTCCTCTACTGTCGATATACTGGGGTTTGCCAGGGAAATAGGACGGTTGTTTCTTATGAGGGGACTGTAGTGGGAGTTTTGTCCTACTAACTATCTTATATCTATCTATTATATTCTTTTCTTCTTTACTTCTCTCTTTCTTCTTCCACTATATTGAAGGGATTTACAATAGACCGTATTGGTATTCGAGTGGAGGTGTGCCCTTCTTAACCTAACCTGACCTTACCTACCCTAGAGAAAACAAATCGGGTTGTTATTAATTATAAGGAAGGCTTTTTAAAGTATAATTGGCCGTTTCCTGCTCACTGCTCTATTCATATTCTCTGTCGCTTAACCATCTCATACCCATAATGAACCCGACTATATTGTCCAGTTTGCATTTTGCGGTTAAACTTTGTTATATAAGGAGATTGGCCTAACGAATTTTTCTTCTCTCACAATTTACAAAAATACTCGTACTTCACTTAAACATATCTCTTTTTTCATACCAAAGAGTAAACGTGTGTTCGTTGCATTAAGACCCCTGTCTATAAATTATATCGTAATAAACCTGCAATCAAGTAACATTGGAGTATAGACACAGACCAATTCCAAAGAAACTTGGAATGACCTAAAACAGAAGCCCCTAATAGCTTTTAAAGAGATTTTTCAAGGTAAAAATAATCATGAATTTACCCTTAAAGTTTTGAGTGCTGAAACATCTTGAACTTTTCATTATGTCCCCTTTAGAATAGTTTGGTTGGCTTATATTTAATAGACGCCGGTTCGTGTGTTTTTTCCCATTTTTATTCTTCTGTAGACACTGCATTTCCTATAGAATTTATCTAATTCGGACAATAAATAACTATGGGCTGATTCTGAACTAATTGATTTTTCCTGCCATTAGTAATGCTTTTTTGCATTGCCATTTCTGTTCTTGTCTGTACTTTTGTGAAAAAAAAATGTGGTATGGTTTTTTTTTTGCTAAGCTTAATGAAAAAAATAATAACGAAAGAGGTTATGGACGGAAGCTTGAATTCTTAATATAAATATGGCTTAAGATAATTGGGCTTCTGCGTTAGTCTTAACTTAACATGCCCCACGATCCGATAATAATAAATTCTCGTAACTTTATGTCCTAACTCTTATGTATGTCCTATTAATTAAGTTCCCTCAACATATTTTGCATGATCTCTTCGATTGTGGGTTAATATTTTCCTAAAATCTGTATCACGACGTCAATCGCATAGGCGTAGGCAATCACCGTACCACGCAATTCATAATAAGCCATGAATGTCATAAACTGCTAAAGGCACTTTTTCACGACATGTATTACGCAGTGGCTTTGTCAGATGTAAAATCCATATGTTAACGCACATGTCTGTAAAGATTAGCAAATACATACAGAAGGTTTGTAATTTTGCGTTAACACGTTCGTTTTTGGTTTCATCTGACATAACCTAAAATTTTTCATGACAGCAAATTATATACTGATTTATATTTCTATTAACTTTTAATTGTATTTCAGTTAATTAAAAATTTTGTTTTTTTTTAAGAATATGTGTTAATAAAAAAATATTACACCACAAACAAATGTCTTGCAAAACAGGCGATGTCAGATGGTTTGTCAGTTCAAAAAATAAAAGGCTCTAATTGAAAAATTTTACATTGCAAATTCGAGCTGACATTTGCACGACATGTATGCATTTTTTTAAAGTAGGAAATATGACAAGTACACTGCTAAAAACATATCGTGTAAAAGTGCCTTAAGAGTCACAATAAGGGTGATAATAGCTTCACCTTTGGCAATGTAATACCTAAGTTCAGAATTATACATCAACATTAAGGACAATTTTTAAGAAAGCAGATGATCCAGAAACTCAAAAAATTATAAATTTAATTAACACCTCTTTTTAAAATTTTCTATGTATTCAAATGTGTATTCATTATTACATAAATTAAACAATCTTGTGTGCATAATTGATTAAGCAAAATTTACATGAATACCTTCTCTATTTGCTGATAAATATCCTTAAAAAACGATTAGTCGATTAAGTGTGTGATAATAAATTTATTTATAAAAAATATTTAATGTGATTTAATAGCATCGCAAGTTTACATTAAAAATAATCTTGAGGTGCGAGTATACATAAATTTTTTTTTTAATCGCAAGGAGTTATTGAAGAAGAGGCAGTTACCAATTGTGTTTTTCCCATTATTTTAATAATTTTTCTTTCAATTAAAATAAATCTTCATCTGATTTTATTCTGAATTCTAAGTTTTTCTGCTTCCTTATTTCTATATCCCACAATTCTAGTAAATATGCGGCGAACATTCAGTTTCGAATTTCCGAACTATTTGCTCGTTTTTGTTATTTGTATTCCCTTAAATGTATAAGAATATAAAAAATAATTCACTTCTTTGATGAGGAAACAATGAAGAGCATTAAAAGTGCTAAAGCTTTTGGTAATGAAAAAAAACTTTCATTTCCATTGATTTGGTGTAATGTAAAAAAATGTTCTATACATTATTAGCATATTTAATGCAATTGTCCCAGGTCTGATTTTTATACCTTTGGGTTATTACATTTCGGATTTTCTTTTCAGCTGGGAACCAGCAAACAAAAAAAAAAAAGTTTTTAAAACTGAATTTTTTTTCGATTTTCTGTAATTACTTCCTGCGAAATGCCCACTACTGCTTGAATTAAATAAATAGTAAATTTTCCGCAGGCAGACTTAAGGCTTTAACTGTTAAATTATCCTTTAAGCTTTTTGTATTGAAATTGTCAATATAATATATTGAGTAGCAGAATTAATTTGACGAGTGGTAACATTTTTCCATTTGTTTATAGATGCATTTTCTCTACTGATTTTTTTTTTTTTTTTTTTTTTTTTTTTTTTTTTTTTTTTAATTATTATTAATTATGCATTAATGAACTTTATATTTTTTCTTTGCATAACTGATTTAAAAAGTAATTATGTAAAATTTAAAATACAAACTTATGCTTAAAAATTTTGTTAAATAGAGAATTAAATAATTAAATCCGATTTATTGTTAAGACAACGAATAATTAATTTTATTCCTTTATCCTTTTTACATATTTGCAGGAAATAAATTTTAAATAATATATAATTACAAAAGCCGTTAGTTGAAAAATTTTACTGGTCAATAATGATGGATCATTCACAGCATACACTGGAAGATCATGGTAAGTTTTTTTTTTCTTTTTTTTTAATTTACTTAGGTCCGTTTTCACAATTTACCGATAAAAGGCCGTATACAAATTCTTTCATTATTACAACTTTAGTTTAACCTATCAGGTAGGATGAACCTTCTTACCTGCTTAACAATTAAATTTTTTAAGATCATCATGATAGATTTTTGCGAAATTTTGGCGTTAGGGTGCGGTGGTTTAACATTTACATATTTTTAAAAATTTGTTAACTTTTTATTTTTAACCGAGATTTCCCCGAGTTAAAAAAAGCCATAGGTTGCTTGCTTTGTTAAAAAAATTCATGTCCAGTGCATACTGTATGGTAATGTAGGACTTGTTGAGTTCCTCTATGCATCCGAACAAATAAAACATGTTCTTCAGATTTTCACCAAAAATAAATTTTAATGCTAACCGAACATGGTGCGAAATTATCAACATTTTTATAATAAATAAACTTTAAATAATGCAAATGTGCGCCTGTATTTTTTATTAAGTTGCATATTCACAAGTGTGCCTGAAAGAGTTAACTTATGGCTTACTTTAGGTTAAAGTGTAGTTGTAATAATTGAACACTTTTTATACGGCCGATAAAATCCTACCCTTAGCTATCGATACGTTTTGAAAACGGGCCTAAAAGTCACTATGTTGTTTTAAAAAAAATAAAATTTTAGGTTTTGATTATGATTTTTTTTTTACTCTTATTTAACAAAACAAAAATTATTTAATTAAAACTTTTTCTGTTTAAACAAATACATTTTTAATAATATTAGTAATATTTCAACAAATATTTCTATATTATTTTATAAAAAAAAAAATCTTTCATTCCATTGCAGACTTGATATAGGCTTTACAAATTTTTATTTTAATAATTTTTATTTGTTTTAAATAAATACCAATAATTGTAGCCGATCATTCGTTGCATCATCACACAATGCATGGAGCCGATCATGCCACAGCCATAATGTCAACTACTTCTAGTACTACTACCACAGAAATTCCCGCCAATATACACATGCATCATGATGCAAATAGTGTGCATCATCACCATGCACCAGCTGCGAGTAGTGGTGAAGCTATGATGCATCATATGATGTCGATGTCTGTAAGTATTTGAATAATTTTACAAAAATCCTATTAATGATCATTACTATTTAAATTTGCAGTTCCATTTTGGTTATACCGAAACTATTCTATTCGATTGGTGGAACATTGATAGTGTAGGTGGTTTATTGGGGTCCATGTTGGCAATTTTTATAATGGCCCTTTTGTATGAGGGCTTAAAATACTATCGTGAATTTTTGTTTTGGAAAACCTATAATCTTTTGGAATATCGTCCCGTTACCGGTCCTCAAGCCAACCCAGAAGCTGGCCAACGTCCTCCAGTACAACCTAGTGCTTCACCAGTGCAGTAAGTATTTTCTGTTTTCATTTATTTATTTTGAAGTAGTCTTGTTTGAGTTACTTCCTACAATATTATAGTAAATTTTGTACATGTTTTTGTGTTTCTCTTTTTTCTCCTAAAAAAAACATTATTTTCCTTGACCATGTCCACTCACGCTTTTTTCATCGCTTATATTCCCTTCATCATGCATTGTAAATTTGTGTGTTGCTCATCTGTAGATATGTGGGCGAAGTTATACATAAACAACCGTAAGTACCCTACATAATTACTTTTAATACAGTATTCTATTGTATAATATTATGACAAATGAGTAGTCCAGTTGCAAACACCTCTAAGTTAAAAAAAATTTAATTCTGAGAAAATCGATTCAAACAGTTTTGTAAAATCGAATTATTGCAGGAGTATTGAATATTTAACCAGGAATTGCGCGTAACTTCTCGAGTTTTGAACGAGATTGATAATGGCCTAGGGAAAGAGCAATTTAAAAAACATATAAAATGGCGGTTTTTGCAGAATTTTTATTTATTTTTTTAACTAAGCGGTGTTTGCAAGTGCGCTAATAAAAATATTTTGTATGACTTTAAAAAAAAAACAAAAGAAATACTTAAAAGATTGTATGTGTTTTTCATTATTTATACCCACACCACAATTGTGGAGAGAGCACTACGCGTTTGTGCTGATCTGACCTTAAAATATTGGTCCTAGACTCACCTTTAAGTATACCGATAGACTCAGAATCACTTTTTGAATCGATCTAACGGTATACATCCGTCCGGCTGTCCATGTAAGCCTTGTGCGCAAAATACAGGTCGCAATTTTGGAGATAATTTGGTGAAATTTGGTACATAGGTTATAATTGTTACAAAGACCAAGCCTATTGAAAATGGTAAGAATCAGGCCCTAATGTTACATAGCCCCCATACAATATTATTTCCGGAATAGAGTCCCTGGGCTCAAAAATCCTCTCATTAGGTTGGTATTCAGATAAAATTTGATCTAAACTTATTTTATTGCAATCCAAATCATCTTACAAAATTTTATTGGAATCGGTCCATATTCGATTATAGCTCCCATACAAATACTACTCCCGCAAATAGCTTTTAGTGCCATAACTCTCTTATAAGTGTTAGTACCAGTGTGACCACATCTAAAAAATATTTACAGCTAAATGTCGCATTATACATGGCCAAAAATGCTAAAAATGATTTAAAAAAATTCTAAAAAAATGCTAAAATTTTTTAAAGAGTTTTTACCAGTATGAAATTTTTTTCTAAACGAAATACATTTTACTGACTTATTTTTAAACGAAATTGAAATAATTGGTAATATTTAAATAAGTGGGTAGATTTTGGTAAAGCATCTGATACGGGGGCCCGCAAAGCCCTACTGTATGCAAAATTAAAACGATATATTTCTTTGATATACACAATTTTTAGATCAGTTTATTTTTTATAGTTTAAGAAAAGTTTAAGTTTAAGAGAAAACAAATTTTTTAAATATTTCCATTTTTGAAGTTTTAGCTAAATACAAAGTGAAATTTCCTTGTACTTTTATATGGGCAAATAATATTTATAATCAACATGATAAGGGCATTTATAATATTCCCTAAATATTCAATTTTTTTTTTAACAAGACAGGTAAGATATTTCAACCGAAATTTCATTTTGGGTACAACTATTTTTAGTCAAATTTTACATATCGCACTTAATCAACAAGAGGGTATTAACTCAAAATTTAAACATTTTCAGTAGAAGCAAAACAATTTTTAATTTAACATCGAAAGCATTTGAAAAACAATTTTAAACCCAACCGTTTCATTACCAAACAGTAAACCAAACAACACGGTATTTTTCGAAAAAGTGAAAAAAAATAAAAATTTTGAGTTAATGCCATGATTAAGTGCGATATTATAATTTATAAAAAAATTTAAGTAAAGTCAATAAAACTATTCGTCCAAAATTTTAAAATTAATAATGCTAAAAAAGCCAAAAACATTTTTTTCAAATGCTAAATAAAATGCCAAATGCTAAATGAAAGTTTTGCAGATAATTACAAATTTTTAATGCTAAATTTAGCTGCAAAAATGTCAAAATGGCCACACTGGTTAATACCGACAAAAGAATTGGCAACAACAACTTTTGCTGCTATGTCATGACAAAATGTTATGCTGATAGGTCCAATTTGGCACAAAGAACTTTTACATAAATCTTAACTTTATAACATAATTTTTTTATGGCGGGTCCATGATTGCCCATTCCCAAAGAGGATACACTAGAGAATTTGGTTTTAATGACTGTGGTGTAGGGTATCATATGGTCTGGCTTGACCGACTATATATTCTTACTTGTTATAATTGTTTAATGTCCTTGTTTTATGTTAATATTTATTTATTTATTTATGTCTATAGAACATTGTTCCTAACAGGCTATTTGAAGAACTTGAATGCGTTAATTTAAAATAACGTTTAATATTATTTAAATATTATTTAAAAACTATATTTTAATATGATTATTTCTCATATTATAAAAAAAAGTAAAGACTTAAAGTTCCCCATAAGAATTAAAGAGTTAAAGCTCTAATAAATGGACTATTAAGTACACAATTAGATCAATGTAAGATTCCTACATGGAACGTTAAAAGCAATTTTAGCCAGAAGATCAGGGAAATCAATATTTCCATTTAATAAATCAAAAATAAAATGTTAAAATTTTACGACGCAACTCCAGAGTTTCAAGTCCTAAAAACAAACTACCCAATAAGCAATTGTGCTGAAATTCAAGTATAAATCAAGTGTAATTCCAGCCCTGTTTTCCATTTTCAAGACTTGAATTATACTTGAATTACACTGTTATTCAATAGCGTACTCCAGCAAAATGGATACTGGAAATCCAGTCGAACATAACAATGTAAATACAGTGTAATTCAAGCGTTGAATTACAGTAAAATTTCAGCCTCAAACACATAGTAATTAAACTTGAATTCAAGTATTGAAGGCAAGTATAAATCAAACCTATAAAACCAATATAAATCAAGCCTTCAATTCCAATGGAAATCAAATATAAAAAAAAAAATTTAATATTGAATAAAGAAAAAAATGGTGTATGAAATTATTGATCATCTCAAAAAGTTTGGTGGCTTATTCACAATTTACTATAAAGCATCTGCATACAAATGTGATATCTTTGGAAAAGAATTAAAAAGTGCTTTGGCGATGGTATAATTTGTTGATGCTAGAGTAATATAATACGGTATCAAAGACAAAAACGCAAATGGTACCATTAGATTTACCTTTAAATTGTTCCTGTAATACCACATAAATATGTACATACATACATACGAGGCGCATCAATAAGTCCGTGACTTTTCGAACTTCCCTCGTAGTTATATGAAATGCAAAGCTGCTCCCATGAAGTACCACCTGTCAATAGACTACTGTCAACTTTTGACAGTAGTCTATGTATGCATGTATATTAGTATTTGTTTTTTGGAGGCCTTGTTAAGTCTGATTTAAATTCAAGGAAATTAATAATTTAATTTTTGTCGAAATGATTAATATCCTTTGCCTCCCTTTCAGCGCACAGAAACACATTTAAAAAATTTTTTTTCACAAATACATATTTTTTTTGCTAGCTTAAACCATACAAAAGTTAAAAAAAAATTGTTTCAAACATTTTTGTAAATTGAAAATTGGGCATAAATTAAAGCTGAATTCCAGCAATATTTAAAGCACTTGAATTTCTGAAATTTGAGTTCTTAATGGGTATGTTCAGCACAGGGTGGCAAGGAATAAAAAAGTTTAATATTTTTTAAAAGCAAAGGACACGAATTTTCTTTGTATTTTTTCTAACTGAACTGTATACACTTTAGCATAGGGGCTCCAAACTAGTGCGCTATATTCAAGCTTTGACCTTCTTGGAGAGGTCAACAAAATTTTTATGGTACCAAAATCACAAATAATCATGTCTTTTTTTGACTTTGTTACACAATAACACAATAAGGGACTTAGTTTTTTGTCTATAAGAGGGAGCTTACATGGTGTCTTGGCGCTCGGGTTAGAGAAGAAAGAGCGGTTGTCAAACAGACACGAAACACGTTTTCATGTTTTTTTTTTTATGAATTTTCATGTTTTTGAATTTGTATTTATATGGATTTTAGACAATTATACATGAAAACAGGCATTTTTTAAAAGACATCGTGAAAATACAATAGGTTTTTGGAAGCATGTTCAAAAGAGAATGAATAAAACAGACATGTCTGAAAAGACACCGTGCAAATGCCAACTAACATTATTTTAATAGAGGGAGTTTCCACGGTGTCTTTTCAGATATGTCTAGCAAACACGTTTGTTTTGTATGTAGGCGATCGGGTAAGAGAAGAATGAGGGGTTGCCAAACAGACACGAAACGAGTTTTCATGTTTGTTTTTATGAATTTGCATGTTTTTTAATTTGTATGTATGTATGTATATGGATATTAGACAATTAGACATGAAAACAGAAATGTTTGGAAAGACATCGTGAAAAGACAATAGGTTTTTGGAAGCATGTTCAAAAGAGAACGAATAAAAAAGATATTCCAAAAAGATACCGTGCAAATGCCCCCATAGTAAGTCCCTGAACTGTATTAATTTGTAGATATGTTCGGTTGATGTTCGACGTTCGGTAAAATTTTCACCGAATACCGAACTTTTACCGAACTTGATAAAAAAAAAATCGCACAACATCTAAAAAAATATATTAATGCCGAAATAAATAAGTGAGGTATTCTAGCTTGGAGTGTTATTTGGAAAGCTCTTCGTCTTTAGGGATCTTAATAAATTGATGTACATCCCGCCCTTGTACTGTGAGGCTAAGATATTAGTTATTAATTTTGAAAAAAAAAATTCGAAAATGTACTAACATCGAATGGATTGCTTCTAGGATGGATACACAACATCTAAACAAGTCTGTAAATGTCGTAAATAAATGACAAGAAATTGAAGCTTCTATATTGGATACTTAATTATAAGAATATTCCGAACAATTTGCTATATCCAGGACATTTTTAAATCGTAAGAATTTGAATTAAAGAAAAATATAAATGCAAGAAAACATGAACTCACTGTTTATTGTAGTTTATTCGCTTAAGAGTCTTATTTGTATAATATTTTTTACTTTTCTAAAGTCTTTGGAAAAAGGTTTCCTGACGATCTGGCTTAAGCAACCAGTGAAATACGCATAGACACCAGCTTTCCCTCAAGAAAAAATTTCAATGTATTAATCAAATATAAAAATTGGGAATTTAGCACGCCATAAAGTAATCTTATTAATGAAAAATATGAATTATATTACATTTTGGTGTTACATTTTTTCTAAATAAAGAGCTTAATAGTCTAAATAATTATAAATGGTTTTAGACTTAATAACCTTATGCCTTAATAAACTATGGAATGCCTTAATAAACCATAGTTTAATAAGGCACCATCGTTTATTAAGGCACAGAATGTAAATCTAAGTGTAATTTTTTATGTTTTATTCTAGTTTTCAAAATAATGAATAAATAAATTTCATAGACTTATTGTAATTGTAGTGTCTGACACTGCCACTGCTCGTGTCATCCAATAAATTACTTTCTTTCTGATCTTGGAGGCAGTAGCAATTTAACTAACAATATGTGAAAACCAACCCTGAACTTAAGACTGCATCCGTCCTAGACAACCTTCGCACTTTTCGTATGCTTTCCTGATTGCGTTGATTATAATTTTCAAATCTATTAAATCTCTCGGAACTAATTCTATGAATTCAGTTTAAATGTGCATATTTATACTTATTAGTGTTTTCCATACGTATTTCCCGGGACAAAAATCGCGGGATCCCGCTCATTTTTTGGGAAAATAACAGAATAAATAACAAAATAACGAGAATTTCCGGGATTTTTTTATTTTATTATTGCATCTTTACCGCTGATGTAATTGTAAATAATTTGTGTCAAGTAATAGATGTTAATGCAAATCCGACAAGCAGGACAAAGTTTAATGTTAGATGCTTTTAAATTTCGAACAAGTAAAAGAAGAGGAGTAAACATGTACACAATTCTTTAATTTTTTCAAGACCCAGATTTATTTTATATAAATGAAAAAAGCTGTTCAATTGCTTAAAAATTTTTTAAGGATTTTATATTCAGAGCAGCTGCATAAAATATTTTGTTGAAAAAGAGAGAGAGGAAGATAACATGCTGTTCCTTTCTCATTTCTCAACAATAAAATTAGACTTTCTGAAAGAAAATATTCATAGTCCGATCGCAGACTAAATACTATTTATGATGATGACAAAAGTGAAAGATTAACATTTCAGGAAATTAAGAATGCAGCAATAAGAAACGAAAACGCTTATTTGATTAAAAGAAAATACTTTTCTTTAAGAAAAAAGTCACAAGTTTTTTCAGAAACGGAAAGTGGCCAGAGTTTATATAATGTTCTTTTGACTATAAAGCCAAACATCCGAACAACTGAAATTTTCTACTAAAGCTTAAAGCATAAATTAACTTATTAAATAAATCTCATGAATTGTTATTTGTTTTATATTAAAATAAATTAATTTAAATTATATTTTGCACCGTAATTATATTAAGCGGGATTTCCCGGGAAATTGAAAAATAAATCCCATAAACCAAAAAGGTCCGGGTAAAGAAAAACTCTAATGCTTATGTACATACAGTGTTATTTTAAGTGTTTGTAGAAAAGTACATACATATGTTTGTATTTATGTTATAACCTGGGAAACCGAAAATATGTTCTAAAAATTTTTTTTGCTCATTAACAGCAAAAACTTGAAAATGTGTGCTAAAAATGATTCAAAATATTCAATCAAATAAATAAAACTAAAATTGCTTATGTTATGTTAATAAGTTCATTTATTTATTTTTTTGTCTATGGAATATAAATAATCCTTACACACTTCTTAATTAAATACAAATAAATTTTACAAAATATATACAAATGCTAAACAAAAAGTTACAAAAATTTTAAGTTTAAATAGATTAATAAATTAGTTTTAAAATCAGTCGGAGTAGAAGAATAGTCAATAAATTTATAAAATTGTTGAACTCGTTAACACATCCTTCTTAACGACTCAGCATTAGCATACAGAAAAAAAAATAAAAATTGATTTCATTAAAAAAATTGTGATGTTAATTAAAAAATTAATTAAATTTGCACCAGTTCTCAAATTAAATTTAACGTTTAGTTTAATTTACTTGATTGAATGTTTAATTCACTAAATCAAACGTCTAATTCACTTGATTAAATTTTTAATGAAAACTGATTTCAGTTTTAATTAATGCTTTAGTTGGTAAACAACTTTAGAGAATTTTTTCTGTGCATAGTTAGCTCTAAAAAATTTAACTGATAACGGGACCAAATGGTTGGGCATTGGTAATAAAATATCATCAAATTTTATGTCTATTAAATATTTTTTAGTGAAGCTAGGAATTTACAACATGAAATTAATTTAATATTTTTTGATAATTTTATTCTTGACTGATCACGGGATTGAACTCAGGTCGAATTTACATGTTTCGAAAATAACCGCATTCCCATCATCAGAATGCTTTGCCGTTCTAACGTCAGTCAAACATCAACCTTTAACTAATGGTATTGGTGGATCAAAATCTGCTGTAATTGATTATCAATTATCAATTTTTTTTTCAATGGAAATAAAATCACAATTATTATAAACGAAATTAGAAAAATGTTTGTAAAAAGAAGTACAACAATAGTTACGATTTTCGCCCCCTTAAACGTTCGAATTTCGAAAAAGTACTTAATATGTATATGAATTTTTTAGATAAGTTACGTGTTTGGTATAATTTTTATTTCTATGCTTACTGGTTTTAAAGATAGCTGTGGTGACAAATAAGTTACAAAATACCCGTTTACTCTCCAAAAGGGTCGAATTTACAAAAAGA
Organism: Pollenia amentaria; assembly: GCA_943735925.1. Lineage (NCBI taxonomy): Eukaryota > Metazoa > Arthropoda > Insecta > Diptera > Polleniidae > Pollenia > Pollenia amentaria. Next base: position 16,735,946 of record OX031008.1, on the reverse strand, counting down.
ACCAGACACCTGTCCGCTTATTTTTTTAATGAACAATAAGTTTAAAATTTTTTTTTATCTCTTGTAGCTTTGGGGATATGAGTTTGCCAAATTTACCCCCTCAGGTTTTAATAAAATATATATAGTGCACTTCTGTAAGTTAATACCTTTCCAATGGTGTTCAAATCGTTTGACAAACAAAGGAGGAAAGTGTTCCTAACTGTGTTGCCTTTGCCGATTTATTGTGTTTAAGATTTACATTGAAAAAAAACAAGGTAACCAGCCAGGCGGATGGATGGACTTAGTTAGATCACTTTCAAAGGGGATTCTGAGTCGATCGGTATACTAAAAGATGGGTGTAGATTTTTATGTATAACACACAGCAGCACCGTATATAATTGCTTGTATTGTATCAACCAATTTACATGATGAATTTTATGACGTCCAATTTTGGACGTCATTTTTTGTTTGGTAGCAAGCGGTGTAGAGAAGAGAGAGGGGTAGAAAAATAGACTTGATTTCTGTTTTCATGGTTTTTTTTGACACTTCGCTTTACACTTTTTTCTGTTACGTTTTATTTTTATATTCTCATCAACTGGATTGAATAAAAATAAAAAAATAAGACGTCCAAAAAAAACCATCGTATGAATTTGAGTAGTTTTTGGTAGTAACTTCAAAAGGGAATTGAGAAAATTAGACGTCATAAAATTCATCATGTAAATTGGGTATATATAATTTTACAGCTTAAAATAACATATCGTCAACGCTTTATTGGTTTGACCTAAAAAATTATTTAGGTATTGGGTATATATACAATCCAAAAACTGTTTCACGAAATTGTAATCGCTTCTGAGATATTAAGCATTAGTTTTGCTCCAAATCAACTATTTTAAAAGTTATGAAGTATAGTTTTGCTCTACACGCCACTAAGTTCGACCATGAACGTTCACAAAAGCTTACAGCAGTGGTGACAATACAAACAGTTTTATTGCGTATTGTAAACCTTCCTTGCCGTTTTTCTCCACTACGACTTTTTGGCATATGCGGCAAACCAATAATATGATATGACTTTAATGGAAACATGCTTTAGCTTACAATTAGAGTGAAAATTAAATGTATATTGCGAAATCGAGGCAACACGTTGGGTACGCAGATATATATTTATTTTAAATAGATATTTTAAACACAAAACCATTTGTTAACCAGAATTTGATAAACAAAAATTTAAATAAAATGCCCTTTTAACTAAATGCTGCAAAGGGTAAAAATGAAAAAAAAAAAAAAATCGATGCCAAAATATATAAAAAGCTCTAAAATGGATAAATATGTACTTTGTTTCTGCCTTCATTGGTCGCACAAGGAAAATCATGCAATTAAATATTTACGGTTTCCCTGGCAATAACTATCTGTATATGCACGCAAAGAAAAAACATGGTCGATACAACCACAATCGCAAACTATCATTCATGTTTGTGGTTATGATTTTGTCAACCACGACTTAAGCAACAATATATGTATGTTCAGTCATAAAGTTTTTAGATAATTTTTGTCTCAAACATAATATTATGTTCAGAAGAAAACTACGCACGATCTTTCAAACCATTTTTCTATATTTCCCAACACCATGCAAAATGTCTATTTTAACATTTTATATGGTTCTTACAATAAAACAAAAAAAATTTAATTTTAAAAAATGTATGTTTTATTACAAATACATATAATAAATAAAATATAGCACATACCAAAAATAAAGTTAAATACGCATATTTATATACATACATTTTTTTGTGATTTAATTTATAAATTTTATATTACGATGTGTGGTACAAATATATCCAAAAAATAAGAATTCTATGTAGCTTTACTTCAGCATGCACTTTTCAATATTTTTATCCGCTCACTTAAGACTTCTAAAAAAGTCAAACACAAACTTACCTTTTATTTCTGTTATGAAATCTACGTCATATATAAATATAATGTTGAACAGTTTTTGAAAAAAATTCGGGGCTAATGACAAAATTATGTGTCAAAATTTATATGCCGGTTTCAATGTTATAGGTTTTTTTTTTGGCTGCAAGAAAGACAAAGTAATTGCATATTTATATATGTTTTTATAATTATATTAAAATAACTTACCTCTTTCAATAAACGTATAATAATTAATTTCGTTAGTTTTTCAAGGCAGCATGGCATTTTTCTCCCCGAAAAATGTTTTAATTATTCTGTCAACAATCATGTTTCCTGATTAACTGACGCTCGCGGACGGAGAAAATGTAATTTTTTTATAAGCACACACTGTTTGTTTTGACAGTAAATGTTTACTCCTTAAGAGAATGTGTTTTCAAGCAAACAAAAATTATGGTATTAAACCAGAGGTAATCACAAAGAGAGGCGGTTGAAAATGTGTTTGTAGTGGTGAGTGTATTTTGGGTGCACTGAAAGAAATTTCTAGATAAACATGTCGAAAACAAATTTTTTGTGTATAACTGCATGTATGCACTTATTTTATTTTTTTCTAATTTGTATGCAGCTTTATTCAAAATATTAGATGAAAATTAAAACTTTTTCCCCACTCTATTTTCCACGTTTTAATAAACACATGCAATAGTAGAAAAATATTCAAAGTGTACTGAAAATATTGGAAATTCTGCAAAAGAGAGATAAATAAAAGTACTCAGTTGAGATATTTAATATTAGTCAATTCACAAGGTATCCTAACATGTCATATTGTCAAAATGTCCTAATATTTCACAATGGTTTAAAAATATTGTTGTTGGTTTGTTAACAAAAAGTGTCTTAAATAAATAGAACGTTGCTTGCTGTGTTTATTGTGCTGTCGTAATTAATCAGAAAAGTCCAGCGCTGAGCGGCTGAGCCGTACAACAATATTTTTAAACCATTGTGAATTATTAGGACATTTTGACAATATGACATGTTAGGATACCTTGTGAATTGACTATATGTGTTTTGTTTTTGTTTTTAAATAACAAAAGCGACGGCGACCAGCTTGTTTGAAAGCTAGCATACAACTGAATGAAATTATAGTTTTTTACAATCTTTGAAGTGAGTTTCGGTAACATTCGGGTTGTGTGTGTGAAAATCCCGAAAAGTGCTCGGCCCCTGGGGGCATAGCGTGATGATCGTTGTATTAAACAAACCTTTTGTGTTCAACTCATATTTTAGTTGTATAGTTGAAAATATATATATTATAGTAGCAAACATCAAATAATTTAATATGTTTAGCTAGATCAGAGTAACTTTTTAGGTGTGAACCACCATATAATATTATTATAGTGGATTTAAAAATGTTTAGGACATAAAGCAATTTTGTAAGTAATATTAAGACTATAATTAATTTATGAGGGTAAACATATTAGGCAAGTATAAATAAAAATGGTCGTAGTGACCATTCATTAATCATGTTTTTTCTCTGCGTGTGTCTGTTAGTTTGTTTATAACATTGATGTTAATATTCTTAGAATAGAATCAACAAATACATACTATGCATTTGCCAGAGCAGCAAACGATTGCAATCGATTAATTTGCAATAACCTGATTTCTCGGCAATGATTGCTAATTTTCTAATTTTAAAAATTTGATTGCAATTCTTTAATTGCACTCAAATCCAGTAATTGCAATCAAAATAAAATTAGAATTTCAATCTTAGTTCTCTTCAAATTAAACTGCTTCATCTAGAAATAAAGCTGACTCTGAAAGTTGTGTTTACAACCACTAGATTTCCAGTGTATTTTATTTCGTAAGACTTTCACTATAGTCGTGATTGCAAAGGGAATTGATTGAAATCGTATAATTTCAATTAAAATTTGATTGTAATTAAATTGATGGTAATTAAATTGATTTCGTTCAATGATTTATAAAAAGAATGATATTAAAACGATTGCAATCACAAAGTTTGAACTCAAAGAATGAAATCAGTTTGGTTAAAATCATTTTGTGGGTAGGTATATAGAGAGTTCATATTAAAAAAGTCTTGAAATAGAATACATTTTAAAATTGACTGTAATATGATCAATTATGAATGCTAAGCTAAATTATATCAATTAAAAAAAAATTATTTTAATAAAAATTTTTATTCCCGCACTTTTTGGATTCCCAGGAAAGCGGGCAATAAAATTCAAATTTCCGGGATCCCGGGATTCCCGCCCAAAATTGTTTCTCCAATTAAAATTATATTTCTTATTATAAAACGAAAACGTAAAAATTTAAGATTAAAGTAATTTTAAGACACTTACGGCCAATTTCCCCTAGTTCAGTTAAAATTAACTACCAGTTATAACTGTCAGAACGTACTGTTAACTGAAAGTTAAAGCAATAGTTAGTTTTAACTGAACTCTTTTCATACCCTTCACCGAAGGTAAAAGGGTATATATAACTTTGTCATTCCGTTTGTAATTTCTACAATATTGATCGTAGACCCTATAAAGTATATATATTCTGGCTCCTTATGAGAAGGAAAGTTCAAATCCGGTTGTCCGTCCATTTAAATGGGTTTTCCGAAGACCCCAGATATGATGGAGGCCTGTAGGTTATTATACATTATGTCGCATATAGTCCGGAATTGGAAATGGCTGAGATATGAGCAAAAAACCACGACTACCTCTAATTTTTCCCATAAATCCCATATTATTGTTGTTTTTTAATTCTTTTTTTTCTGTATATCTGCAGAATGAAACGAGCTAAAGTTCCCAAATTAGGTAAAAACATATCGGTTATCAATACACAGCCTCCCACAAAATATGGACGGGATTGAAAAAGTGGGCGTGGTACCTCTCGTTCAAAGACATTATTGAAAATACTAAAATTTTACATTTTATGGCTCTAGTATGACATATGGACACGTTTTATATCCCGCTGCCTCCTACACGCTTTTTTCTGTTCAGCATAAAATTTTCAAGCGTTAATCTCAAAGCGTTTTTTAATTTAACTCAAATTACTTTCGAAATTTTCATTAAAATTAGTTTGAGGTAACCGTTGGTGAATTTCGCGTAAAGTTTTTAGCAAAAACGCTCTAACTCCAGAACTGCTTAAGCGTTTGAAATCGGTTTATCTTAATCTTGTAGATTTTGAAGCGGGTTTTTTCAGCCGCAATGACATGTTAATAACTGAGCAGCAAAAAGCGTGTAGGAGGTAGCGGGTAAAATAAATTTAAAGCGCTTACAACTTAGCCATGTATTTTCAAGCGTTTTTTAGATAAAAAGCTTAACAACATACGGTGAGCGTGGACTTTGGACAAAAATTGATAGGCTGAAAAAACCCCGCTTCAAAATCTACAGGATTAAGCTAAACCGATTTTAAACGCGTAAGTAGTTCTGGAGTTATAGCGTTTTTGTTAAAAGATTTATGCGAAATTCACCTACTACTTGATTCTGTTCTCCGGTTACCTCAAAATAAAATTATTGAAAATTACGAAAGTAATTTGAGTTAAATTTAAAAACGCTTTGAGACTAACGCTTGAAAATTTTATGATGAGCAGAAAAAAAAACGTGTAGGAGGTAGCGGTTAAAAAAAATGTAAAGCGCTTACTACTTAGCCATGGGTTTTCAAGAGTTTTTTAGATAAAACGCTTAACAACATACGGTGAGCGTGGACTTTGGACAAAAATTGATAGGCTGAAAAAACCCCGCTTCAAAATCTACAAGATTAAGCTAAACCGATTTCAAACGCTTAAGTAGTTCTGGAGTTATAGCGTTTTTGCTCAAAGATTTACGCGCAATTCACCTACTACTTGATTCTGTTCTCCGGTTACCTCGAAATAATTTTAGTGAAAATAACGAAAGTAATTTAAGTTAAATTAAAAAACGCTTTGAGATTAACGCTTGAAAATTTTATGCTGACCAGAAAAAAGCGTGTAGGAGGAAGCGGGTAAAAAATTTTTTTTTAATTTCAATAAAGTTATTTTGAGGTAACCGGAGAATAGAATCAAGTAGTAGGTGAATTTCGCGTAAATCTTTTACTCTCTTTTACTCTCTTCTTTGTTTTTAAGCAAAAATCTTATTAAAGTCAATTTGTATACCCTTCACCACCAATAGTTTTGAATGACCCCATAAAGTATATATATTCTGGCTCCTTGAGTAATTCTAAGTAGATTTAGCCATGTTCATCTGTCTGACCGTCTGTTGAAAACACGCTCACTTTCGAAAAACGCAACAGAAAAGAACAAATTTGGTTCCAAATTGCTTGTAATTATCCCAAGCAGTTTGGGATTGAAATCCAGCAACATCGGTTTAGTAAGATCAGAACTATGAATCAAAATGTGGAAACACCACCCTAAAAAAATTGATAATGGCCCAACTAGTAGGTCTACGCAAAACTACAACAATGCAACAATAGAAAAAACAACACGCATTTCGTTTGTGTAAATTATGTTAAAGATGTCAAAACTCAATGCATTTGTTTGTGTACAAAATGGACAAGATGTCAAAATCAAAAAATCAGCAGGCGTTTTGAGCAGACCTACTAATTGCGCCATGATACATATTTCAAAAAAGAAAAAAGTCAAAACAGAAAAACTTTTATTTAGAAAAAGTTTGAAATGGGAAAATTATTAATAGTTTTTAGAAACTAAACTCTTTTTTAGTAAAACATTTCGAAGTATGATTTTTTAAAACTTTAAATTAAAATAATTTCTACTTAAAACGAGCTTTAACACAAAGGGACCGCTATAAGGACCCAAGCGAGACGTCCACGTTTTGGCAACTCTTACTTTACAAACACGTGTAATTTTACTTTTCTTTGAATTTGTCAAATGAATTCAAATTCCATTGTTCAAATCTGCTATAAACAGAGCATGAATTGTGTTTTCTCAAAGATTTTTCTTAAAACCACCAAACTAATAAGGGTTATATTGATTTTATCATACCGTTTAAACAATACCACATCAATATATTCATTAGAGACCGTAAAAAATATATACTTATGTATGTATGTATGCATACATTTATGTATGTATGTTTGTATGTATGTATAACTGTGCTACATGCATATGTATGTATATTAGACACAATTTTTTACAATTTTTGCGAAAGAGGAAACATTTTTGCGAAAGAGGAAAAATGGCTTATCATAGTCTAATAGAGCATAAACAAGTTAGAGTGCTATATTCGGCTGTGCCGAATCTTTGATACTCTCCAACGACAGGAGTGGGCTCTATATGATATCTATATAATATTAATTTAAAATTGGTTGCGGTTAAGACCTTTATTAAATTTTTGACTGACAATCAGAAATTTTTATGCTCTTCCTTTAAGAAATTTGAACTAGCTTGAGTAAAATATCATGATTCGTGATATCATAATTTTCAGGAGGGTAATTTGAATTGGGCCCATGGTAAATTATGGACCAATCATCCCCAAATTTTGAAGACCTGATTTCTGGTATTTAAAGAAATAAATTTGAATAAATTTCAATACAGCAGTGAAATTAGTTTTAGCGTTTACACTGAATTTCAAAAGGCTGCTTAATATGGGATCTAAGGTAAATTATGGACCGTTTATCACAAAATTGCATGATATATTTCTGGCCATATGAATCTAAGTTGGAAAATATTTTACCGCAATATCTGCTCCGGTTTTAGGCGAATTTAATTATTTTCCCAAAGTCGGTTATATATGGGGCATATGGTAAATTATGGACCGACCATCACGAAATTTATAAGTGTGATTTCTAGTCCTTTAAAACTGTGAAGTATTAAATTTTATTAGGATAGTATTATTTATTACGGTCTTAGGCATAATATACTGTTTTCCGAGAGTGGGTAAATTATAGACCGATCTTTACGAAATTTGAGAATGTGATTTCTAGTCCTTTAAAACTGTGACGTTCCAAATTTTATTATGATAGCATTATTTATTATGGTCTAGGGTAAATTATGGACCACTCTTAACGAAATGTAACATCATGATTTCCAGTCAATAAAACGAATTTGTGCAAAATCGTATATCATTCCGTGCATAATTCCACCATTTGTGTTAGTTTTTGTATTAAAGTTATCAATTTTTTAGGGTGGTGGTTCCACATTTTGATTCATAGCTCTGATCCTACTGAACCGATGCTGCTGGATTTCAATCCCAAACTGCTTAGGATAACTACAAGCAATTTAACACCAAGCTTGTTCTTTTCATTTGCGTTTTTCGAAAGTGATCGTGTTTTCCAACAGACGGTCAGGCGAACATGGCTTAATCGACTTAGAATTACTCAAGGAGCCAATGACAAACTTAGTACACCCTCATTCACCACTGGTGGTGGAGGGTATAAAAAGTATGAAGACCCATTATATTTTTTTTCGAAATCGCATAAAAGTTTCCGCACGAATCGCAGTTCCTTTTTTTTAATAAGATCCTACCTATAGCCATTTGCTTTATCATTACATTTATAAATTTTAAGTAATACCATTTTTGTAAAAATGTTGAAAAAAAGTGAAATAAAAAGAGTGACATGCAATACTTTAATGAATTGGTCCAAGCTTTGAAATACTTTGAAAAAATATTTTTCCTATATAAAATTTATAGCAATACCAGCCTTTTATACTTATTTCGGAATATTGATTGCAATTATTTCCTATTTCCTATTTGTTTGGAGCGAAGTCTGGTTTTCAGATAATACTTTGAAAAAAAATAATTTCGTCACACTACAAAAATCATTGTGCTGTAAATCAAATGAATGTTTTCTCAGACATTGAGGCAAAAAACAATCAGCTATTCAGGAGGCTTAGCGAAGCTGCCTCTGCGCAGAATGTTCAATTAAAATTGTGTAAATTTGTGTAAATCTTCTCATACTTAAAATTTAAAACTTATTTAATATAACAGTTGCAAACATTTTGATTCCAATATATTTTTTGTATTTGTATTTATTAATTAAATTTTATTATAAATTTTTCATATTAATTCGAATGTGTATTCTAAGTCAAATTACAATTTATAAAGCTTTCATAGTTCAAAATTTTCTAGGAAAATTTGTAATTTGACTTAGAATACACATTCGAATTAATATGAAAAATTTATAATAAAAATGATACTCAACATGAGAACTAAAATTCCAAGATTTGAATTTGATTTTCTAATACAACCAGACCCAAAATCTTATAAATTACAGTATTAGAATCAGACAAGTAAACTTATACATTGATAAAATTCTCCATAACTACATAAATTATAGGTATTTAAATAGAGTAAAATAAAGGTATATAAAAATAAATAACTACATAAATTATATTTAAATAGAGTAAAATAAAGGTACATATATAAAAATAAATAAGAAAAGAAAAAGTTTACATTTAAAACATTCAAAAGTTTACGAAAAATATTCCCTCAGTAATCTTCTAAATCTTATAGCGTTGCTAGTGATTTGCAAATCATTTGGAAGTTGATTCCAGAGACGTATGCTTATTTTAAAGTATTGACATTCAGAAGCAGGGTCACGATAACGAAATTGTATTAACTTTTTTCCTCTACACGATCTAGAAAACTGCCAACGTTCATAAATATATTTTGGCTCCTTTATCATAATAATTTTGTGAAGTAATATGAAGATTTTGAATTGAAGGTAGAAAATTTCATGTTAAATAACCGACAAGAATGCTGCGTAATTGTGTTTTTGTAATTGTTTTATTTTTTTTAAGTGTTATATTTTTAATACGATCACACAAATTATCTGCATCTACATAAATAGCAAACAACTTTTGCATGCTAATATTTTTTAGTCATTATTGTGCGAATTTTTTCTGAAAGTTCGTCGTGTTGTAGCAAAATTCGTCATTCGACCCTGTTGTGTTCGGAGCATGTAATTGAATTTAATATTCCACATCAGGGATGTAAAATATTTTTTAAAACTTTTTATCAACTTTTACCCAAAATTTACTTTTTAGGCGGTCCATATTTTGGTTTTGATTTTTGGTTTTGATATTTTGTAGGATCTCAAAAGGACGCAGTTTAAACGAATACTGATGAATGTTGAATACACAGATAGATTTCTTGGCACATATTTTATAATATCTGGAAACATAACTCTTAATTTATCTGGAAAATTTACAACTATTTAATTTTTAATTTTATCTCGTCAATTAGTGCTCTTTATCAAGAAACCCTGTAATACTAACGTTTTTTCACCAGCATTCGCTGTGTTCAAACAACAAACAATTTCGTGTGCACAAATGGATTGGGTTCGTGTGTACTGTCGATATTTTGTCTTTGTGCAAACAGCGTTGTCCAAATAGTTATCATAACGAAGTCTAACATCAGTGACAGTGTTGTTACTTATATAAATATACGCCAACTTCTTATGTATGTTCACGTTATATATGTACCTGTTCTTAACATCAAATAACTGAAACTAATTTTTCTGAAAATGTTTTGTACTTGTTTTACTCAAACCAGTAGCTCGTCAAACTAAAAACATCTGTGTTTTATTTGTAAACAATAACTAACATTTTAAATACACTTCATCTGAAAAGTATTTACAAAACATACTTCGGTTGTTCAATGAAGGCTGGTTATCAGGTTATATGGTTATTTAGCTATATTCACAACAACAATAAAGTAAATAAATACATACATAAATAAAATGAATAGTTGGGTGTGCCAAGATTTGAAATATATATGAATTCAAAGATTAGGACGTTCCACATATCTGGATTCATTCTAAGTGACCACAAAAATTGTCGAATTAAATATTCCAGTAAATAAGTTACGGTAGTACCACGGTCGAACAAAATTTTAAAAAAATACAATTGTACCATAATTTCCATCCCTGTCACAAAAGCTATATTTTTTTGTGTGCTTGTTTTTTTTTTTTGTTTCCCTGACGATTGCGTGTGTTATTTTCTTATAATACCAGCCACAAGTCGTTATTTAAGTTTTATTTGTATTTTCCTTTATTTGCTTTTCTTATAATTCTTAGAAGCGTCATAAAATTCACACTCCTATAAATATGCAATGGTTGAATACAAATTCCTTAAATCCTTGGCTATGCGTTACTTAAAAGCATATGAACTTAAAATATTTCTCTTGAATAAAAGAGAATAGATTATAGGAGTATTTACACGCTATTATCTGCTCTTAAATTCTTATAAACCTTTAGAACTTAAGTTATTTAGGTACCTATACAGTTAAAAAAGGGTTAAAACTAGTATTAAATAGGGTGTTTGCAAGACAATTATAAACATGATCACAAAACCATAAAAGCCCATTACCAACTTAAGTTTCAGAAGTTCCCCTTAATGAAGAGTGTGAACCAACACTAACATAAAACTGTATAATCGTGGAACTCCTACAAATAATCTTAACAGTAAAGTTAAGTTCTTATTTTATGCCAAATTTTAGGAGAATCGCTCCGTTTTCCAAAAAAAAACTTTTAAGGAGTCAAGCATTTCTCGTCAAGCGCTATGGTAGTATTAGTGAAAATGTGTTTGTATGCGTGACACCGACGATGCTGGATGGAAAATCAAAAAATTTAGATATGAGGGCGAATTTTATGTCCAGCACACGCCTGCATGACAAGCATTTTGACCGTGTACAGACCCATTTAAAATTCTATTCAATCATAGGAAATAAAGGTTTAATCGTGAAAATTATTGCAAATAAGTTGTTTGTGCAGTGTTCCCAGCTTTTCTTACCTTATCCAAAATTTGCGATTTTTCATTCCACAAAATCCAAAAATTAGCTATTTTCTTATCCCCGAAAGTGCATACATATATTGATCTAATTAAATCGATTTGTGTAATAATATTAAAACTATTTTTTTTTTTTGTACTTTGAGTACAACATAAATACGTACACATGAAAAGATGGAATAAATGTTCACAGCAAGCTGAACTATTTTTACTTCATATATCCGATGTGCGAAAGAATTCTTTTGTTCGTACAAGTACATTTAAAACAAAAATAAAGTTTTTAGAATTTGTTTTTGTTTTAAATGTATTTATATAGTGTTTGACGTTTGGTATGACAAAAAATTGTCAGGTGGAGACCCTATGTTAAGTAAGAAAAAAAGTAGATCAGCTGTGTTTTAAACGCCACATATAAGTTGATTCGCCTTGATTTCGTTAGAATGAACACGTATTCGCACCAGCTTATGCATATTATTGTTGGGCCCAAGGCGTATTTAAAGAGGTAAGTGTTACTCTCATCAGCTGTCTCCACGGCGAACTCAAAATATAATTCACCAACCTCAAAAAATGCCTTTGTTTATGTTTTGCGCCAAAATTACCGAAAAAATTTCAGAGAAAAAATTTGCGTTGGTCAGCTGTTTTTGACAACAAGCAATTAAATTGCAAAAACAAAATTCTTGTGGCAATTACCTTTTTAAATTCGCTTTGGTCGGACCGACCTTCAGGGATTTGCTCTCTGTTTCTGCTCTAGTCGTTTTCTATGACGTGTAAATTTTTTTGCAAATTTTAAATAACTAGAGTTTGCCAAGTGGTCGAAATTCGACCATAATTATTTATGCCAAAATGAAGAAAACATACATATAAGTGCATATGAATTTAAATGTGTAGAGAATTCGTTTTTTTTTTCGTTTTAGTGGATCGATTTCGCTAGGTACCAACCTCCGAACCAAATGTTCTCTTCTACTCAAGTCCGTGAATGTTTTATTTAGTTTTTTAAGTTCAATTACATGAAAAAAGTCAGAAAGTACCCATTAAAAAGAAAAAGCATAAAAATTTCGCCTCTTAAATATAATTTCTCAATCACTCAGGACTCTGCATGCTGAATTTTATGTTTCTATGTTCAGTATTATTAAAAGTTAAAAAAAGATTCTTTTTCACTCAGAACCAAGGCCTATCCAATAGGTCTGCTTACCGCTACAACAATACAATAGTACAAAGAACAACAGGCATTTTGTCTGTGTAATTTTCCTCACGGTTGTCAAAATCTTACTACTACATAGGGAAAACAAAAGGAAAAACGTGTTTTGCATGCATGTATGTGTGGCAAAAAACAAAAAACGTAAACAAAAATATACATGTATAAGCAAAATGTAAACAACTTTTGACATGGTTGAGGAAAAAACCAAATAAACATCTGGCTCCTTAAGCAGACCTAATGGATAGACCTTGCTCAGAACAATGCATGCTTAATTTTATGTTTCTAGGTCCAATATTAACTAACATGCAAAAAGTACCAGTTGAAGAACAAAAAAGTTCCAACATTTTTCATCTTATAGGTTCTCATTCACTCAAGACCTTGCACAAATGATTTTTTTATTTCTAAGTTCAATATTACAAAAAAAAAATTAAAAATTACCACATGCAGCACGGAAAAGAAAAGAAAGTAATAAAATTTCCCGTATTTCCCCCTTTCTAAAAATTATTTCCATAAATTCATGTATCAAAAATTTCAGCGTTGTAGTGGAAGACCATAATTAATTGCGTATGTATATGTCAATATACAGAGAAAAATGCTTTTAAAAAAACGTACTAATAGGTACGATTTTATCCCTTAAAACGTTCGAATTTCGGAAAAGTACCAAATTTATATTTGCATTTTTTAGATAAGATACGGATTTGGTATAGCCTTTATTTCTATACTTATTGGTTTAAAAGATAAATGGTGAACCCAAAAGTTCCAAAATAGAGGTTATACCAGTTTACTCTCTGAAAGGGCCGAATTGCAAAAAGAACCAGACACTGGCCGCTTATTTTTTTAATGAACAACAATAAGTATACATTTTTTTGGGTTTCTATTAGTTTTGGAGATATGAAGTTACCGAATTTTTACCCTTTTTACACTCTTAATAAAATAAACATTGTGCACTTCTGTAAGTAAATGTATTTTTTGTTTAAATTGATTGACAAACAGAGACGGAAAGTGTTCTTAACTGTTTTGCCTTTGCCGATTTATATAGGTATAGATTCTCTGTTATTGAGCAGACCTATAGTATGTATACATTACATATGTATGTATATAATTTATAATAATAATATAATTTCTTTTTTTTAAATTAAATCACATATTAATTTAACTTTCTTGTTCTATATTTTTCTCCCCCATAATGTTTATTGCTGCAGCCCTACCATGTTTTCGCTGAATCATATCTTCCAAACATTATTACACCTAGTGCAGGTGACTGTATCATTCCTGTTGATGTTGATTTTTATGACTTACAATGTTTGGCTTTGTATTGCGGTGGTCTTGGGCGCCGGTGTCGGTTATTTCCTGTTCTGTTGGAAGAAATCAGTGATTGTTGATGTCACTGAACATTGTCACTAGCAATGTGCAATATATGTCTGATATATTGCATTAATCAATAGACATTTACCGTCAACTATGGCCGTGTCAGCAGCAGAAAAGAGATCAATGTCAACCACAAAACAAACGGAAATGTCGATGATAAAACCCGCAACAGAGGATTATAACTTAAAAATTTACAACAATAAATTTAAAGCCAAGGCAATAATGAAAAACTGTGACAATGATAAGTCAAAACAGCCAGAACAGCAATTGCAATGTAATAGACAACATCTAGATTATAATTTTTATGAATTTAAAACACATAGAATTCCAAGAGTTCAAAATAAAAACAATGATAATGATGATTACGATTATAATAATGTTAAAAATGATACAATTATCATCGATAATATGGCCACAACAACTGAACATTTAAATAGCATGACTACTAAAACTTTCATAATTCCATCGATTATTATAAATGTCAATGGTTGTGGTAAAGTCGGTGCTAATTGCTTAAAATGTCGAAATATTAAAATTTTCTTAAGACTAAGTTTAAGATATTTTTATGATGAAAACTGTGAATTTGTAAAAAATATTCTATAAATATGAAAAAAACAAAGAAATTACTATAAATAAAAAAACCAACTATTATAATAAAAAAAATTAATAAATTCTATAAATGTAAAAGAAAAAAACCATATACACTATTGTTTTAAGGCAAAGATATTTTTCTGAAAGCTGATATAAACAACAAAACTAAGCCATTTCTAATTATATTTCAAAACTTTCTAATAAATTTATTGAACTAAAATATATTGAAGAGATTTTAGATTTAATAATTCAGAAACTTCAAAGAGATTTTCTTTGAAAGCTTTAAATAATCAAATTTTGTTCTAGTTTTCTAAATTTTTGAAAAACAATTTTTAGCATTGTCGTATGTATTTCCAGATTTTTTAAAGTTTATTTCCAAATTATTTAATGTATTGTACTTAAAAGACTTTATTATTGTTATTTTCCATAAACTTTGCTCAACAAATTTAATAAAAAAAAATTTTAAACTCCTTTACGGCCAATTTCACCAAGTAAAAACTAAATTGGAGATTTCTGAATTATTAATAAGTAAATAAATAGTAATAGCAGTTTTCACCCTTGATAGTAAAGTTCCTTGTAGACCTTGTTAATATTATTAATTTGGTTAAAGTACTAACGTTAACAATACTGCAACAGCAAAATGTATTAGACTAAAATTTACTACGCTGTGGTTGAAAAATTAAACAAAAAGCTATAGTAAACAGAATAAAACAGTTGACGAAACTATGTCTGTGTATTTCTCTCACTCAGCAAATTCATTAATTTACGCTTTGTAGGATAAAATCGCAATAAATAAAACAGAGTTGTACACTTAATACAAAGGGTGAAAACTGCTAATAATTTTTATTTATAAATTTTTTTTTTTTTCAAATATAAATATAGTTTTCAAGCTTTTTCTTGAAGAATAAGCTTTTACAGTTTATTTATTGAGCCTATTTTTTGTTTGCTACAATTAAAAATTCCTAAAATAAATTTGCTAAATTTTTAAATACTTACATTTATGAAGAAAGTTCAGAAATACAAATAAAAATGGTTGAATTTTAGCAAATATACAATAAGTTTATGTTATACAAAACAAAATATTAACAAACAAAAAAAACAATTTATAAACTACATGTATGTATGTATTTAAAATATTAAAATTAAAATAATTTTTTTTACTAATTTAATTCAAGCAAAACCCAATTTTAATTAAATTAATAAAAATCAAAAATTTTAATAGAAAAAGAGAACAATACACACACAATAAGGGAAGTTTACAAAGAAAGCTTTAAAGACTGCAGTCGTCTCTAAAGTACTATTAACAATATTTTAGGCGTAATTGTAACTCAAGTGAATTGGAATTTTAGACAATTTAAACTTAAAATTGTTACAAAAAAGTAAATAATCTTATTATTAAAAGTAAATAAATAAAGCTATATATATTGTTTTTTATTTGTTATCAACAAAACAAAAAATAACTTGTTTTATCACTTAATAAGTGGGTAATATGGGTAAAAATAAAAAAAAAAAACTGAAAATTAAAAAAAAGTCGGATGTGTTATTCTTGAAATTCAGATCTTTAAACAGATTGCTCAAATATATATAGAAAAGGTATCCAGATAAATCGGCACAATTTTTTTCATTTACCTTGTAAATACATAGGTACATGCAAGGCGAATTTATATATTTATATACACATACATATATATATATATATATGTATATATCTATATATGCATGTGTATTTACATATATTTAGTGCGCGCCATTTTTGCCTTCACGAGTTGTTTTTTTTTCAATTTGTGTTTATATTTTGTTTTGATAAAATAGGGGCGCCAGACGTACTGTTTTTAGCAGCATATGTACTGATTTTTTTCAATTGTACTGTTTTATGTTGAGGTCTCGGTAGAAAATACTAAAACAAATTGCCTGTTGTTTTCGTCTTGGCATATATCTTTTGAAAATGTGTTATGTGGTTCCTACACGTTGAAACTGATCTTAAAATTGAGTTGAATAAACCAGTTGAAAAGATCGCCATCACACGTGCCAATTTTATAGCAAAGTGGATCGTCAGTAGAATGAAAACTATTTTTTATGTATTTTTTATTCAACCGATGACCTACCGTTGGTTAACCACACCTTTAACGTAACAAACCAAATTAACCCAAATGCGAAGATTCTCCAAGATTTGTTTCTCTAAATTTTCGATTGACCTCACTGTGCGTTTACTAAACTTTTGACGGAAAACCCATTTAATACAACCCTTTCTGCTTGTTATTGTTTTACTACGTAAAAATACAGCTGTGTGACTTCTTTGTTAAATCAATTTTTTCTCACAAGCAGCAGCAAAATTCGGCAAAACGTGTAAAAAAAGTAACAAAAAATAATTGTAGGCAAATTAATAAAAAAAAGTATTTATTAATTATTTATTAACAAATTAATATAAAAAATCAGAAAATGGTGGATGCCGCACGACAAATGCTGGATGAATTGATGGGTAGAAATAGAAATTTACATCCATCGGAAGCTCCCAAAGTATACACACTAATTAATAATAATTTTCATTTAATAATATTTTTCTTGTTTTGTTTTATTTCTTCAATTAAAGTCGGTAAATTGGGAAGATCCTGATGTAAGTTCAAGGTCATATTTGTAAAATGTCAAGGAAAAAAATTTTATAATTTGTTTTCTCGTCTGTTTTTCTCCTACAATATACATATTACTTTCAGTTATGTCAGTATCATTTAGTGAAATTTTGTCCGCATGAATTATTTGTCAATACACGAGCTGATTTAGGACCTTGTGGTCGTATACACGACGATGAAGCCAAACAAAAGTATTCAGAGGCCAGACCGTCGTCGCGCAAAAGGCAATTTGAAGATGAATTTTTATATTTTTGTAATTCTATGTTAAATGATGTTGATCGTAAAATACAGAAGGGCAGACAACGATTGGCCTTAATGCAAAGGGATCAGCCAGCCCAATCTCATGTGTCAAAATATCGCGAACAACTGAATAATATGAATGCTCGTATCAAAAAACTGGTGGCTGAAGCCGAAGAAGCTGGTACGCGAGGTGATGTAGATCAAGCCCAGGATCTTATGATACTCTGTGAACAACTTAAAGAGGAGAGAGACACTATGGTGACACAATATGAAAGCTTTGCAAATAAGGAAGAAAAACCGAAAGAAGCTAAAACCGATGGTTCTTCCTCGCCGAACAATACGGAAGATGATGATAAATCTACACGCAGTGATGAAGACACAGCCTTAAGTTTGGCGGGTGATAAGAAACTAAATGCTTGGATGCAAGATATGGGTCATATACCGGAAAAACAAATGGAGGTATGCGAAGTTTGTGGTGCTTTTCTCATTGTAGGAGATGCCCAACAACGCATTGAGGATCATTTGATGGGTAAACAACATTTGGGTTATTCAAAATTACGTAAAGCGGTCGAGGAAATACACGAGCAACGCCAGAACGATCGTGGAATAGATGATCGTAGACGGAGAGATGACCGCTCATCTTCACATCGTAATTTTGAAATGGATCGAAGGCGGTAAGTAGTTTTAAACATTATCTTAAATGAATTTTGTTTTTATTTAAGTGGTTGAGAACATTTCTGGAAAAATAGTAAAAATTATTTACTATGTAGAAAATTGGTCGGAATTCGATAAAAATTATCAACAAATTTTCTGTAGCAAAATCTGTTAAAAAATTTTGCATAGCGAAAACACAAAAATAATTGTTAAAGCAAAAAATTTGCCATTTGTAGAAAACTTTATTACACGTTTTTCCCTATAATTCGATAAATGTGTTCTGAGAAAATATACTTTGAAAAATATTGTATCAGGAAACTTGTTTGAAAACGTTTTTAATAAAAACGTTTTGTATAAATTTCCCGAAGAAAACATTGGAAAAAATTTAACTGTACAAAAAAGTTTCTATGAACAAAATCAAACAAAAATCTTATGCAATTTTTTTAACTTTTTGAATTTATTGTTTCTTTCGAAAACAGAAACGTTTTCGAAAAATCGACTTCACGAAAATGTAAGGGTTTTGTTTTATAAAATCAATAACTTATATATTTTTACATTTAAAGTGATCGTGAACGTGATTATCGCGAACGTTCCCGCGAGCACGGAAGTAGTCGGCATCATCCAAGCGATAGACATCGACGTAAGTATATTGTCTTAATGTAAATTAAAAAAAAAAACTTACAAATTTTCTCTAACAGACCATCACAAAGCTCATCATCGCCGCCGTTCTCATTCCCGTAGCCGCAGTCATCGTAGCAGTCATGATCGTTATAGTCGCAGTCGTAGTCGCAGTCGTTACTAAACTAGGAAGACTTGCTGACCCTTTACCCACTTCATTTTTTGAACATACATACATTTAAAAACCAACTAGAGGTACACTTCCCTTATCTTAATTAAACAAAAAAAAAACCTAAATGATTTGAAAAAAAAATCAATTTTAACAATACAATTTAAATAATTAAACCACAGAAAAGTCATAACGATCTTACTCTACACAAAACAAGGTGAGTGAAAATACTTTTTAATTTTTTTTTTTTTATTTTTTTCCATCATATATTTTTAAATAGATGTTAGAAAAAGTATAAAATCAAAAGAAAAAAATAAATCTGTGCATGATTAGGTGTGGTAGTTTTTTTAAAGGAAATTTATTGTTTTTAACTGTTCTTAAAATTTTTATACAAACGGTTCATAAAATTGTGTAACATTTTTGTTTGTCGGAAAATCGTAAGAACTGTATGTATGTATGTGGAAATTACTTTAATGAACTACAACGAAAAAGTAATTGTGGATAATATATAGTCAAATTAAACATTTGGATCAGTAAAATGTACAAGCAGTTGGCCTTTATTAAATAAAAATTATAATAAAAATTACACAAAGTACACAACTATTATACAAAGTATAAAAGTTTTTTAATGCCAGATGATAATTCTTTGCACAGGAGGACACTTAAGCATATGACGTCCTTTCTCATACCAGGTACTCTCACATTTAATAAATAATTTAAACAATTAATAAAATCTGTTAGTGTTTATACCAGCAACTAAATACTTAACTCATTTTAAAGTACACTTCAGGGTCAAATTAAAAAAATCTAAAGATACTTGATAATATGGCTATAAATTTTGGTTGGTTGGTTTCCAGTAGCTCTCGCTCGCTCACGAACAGGTACTTTAATTAATATGTTTTTTCTTTTGCAATTAAATTTTATATTTAAAGGTCTTCATACTTTGAAACCCCTCTTTCCTAAAAAAAACATAACTAGCATTTTACTGTCCCATGATCTCGTTATTGACCAAACAATGAAACTCCCACAAGAAACAGGTATTTTTTTAGTAATAATGATATGGAATCATAAGAAATCTTTAGTTTTAGATTTTTATCTGTATCTGCTGTATGTATGAATGTGTAAGCTGCATTTGTTCACTTAAGTTTTTTATTGTTGAAAGATTACAGAGATGACCTTGTTCATCGTTTCCCTACAATGCATATACCATAACAAACAGATAAAGTCAAAACGTATAATTCTCAGATAAACAAAATAAAAATACATTCCGGCTATACTTTAAGGTAATTGATTTGCTAAAACGTATTTTATTATTTTCAAGCTTAATCAAAAAACAGATCTTCCGTTAAACAAATGATTTAGGTAAAAAAACGTATTATTGTTCTATAGATTTCTGAGGCTACAAACACAAACACACAGAAAAAAATGTATACGTTAAATAATTTAAACTTCTCAAAAATTGTATTAGAACAACTGTCTCTCCTTCAACGCTTTGTAAAGGTAACATTTTTTTTAAAAATAACTATAATAAAAAAATAAGTTAAAACACATAAAAAATATTTATAATTATACAATAAATATACATATATTTTAATTTTAAACATATTTAAAGATAAGTGCAAATGATAGTGTAAATAATGCTTAAAGATTTCATAACCGATTGTTGTAGCAGAGGGACCTAAAGTTCAAGTGTTGTTGAGAAGACAATCCTAATCTAAGAGCAACTAGCACAATTTCTTAGCCTTTAACTTGCAGCAAATTAAACATAGATTGGGTATCGGCTCATTTATAAAAATTCCTTTGAACATTGGGCCTTAACAAATTTATTCACGTGTTTTTGTCCAGCATTTAGCTGCTTCGGTATCGAGTTATGTGGCTCCTGTAACAGTTCAGCTGTTGTCAAAAGTGAAGAGATGTTAACATATTATTAATTATAAAATTCTAATATCGGAGGGAGAAACACAGGTTAATGGCGTACCTTTGAAAAAATTAATAATTGCATTCTTTGTCAGGATGTTTGAAACAGGCAGGTAAAAGTTATAATAGACAGGTAGCACAGTAGCAGTTTAGAATAATGCTTCAGCTGGTTTTTTGTTGTTCTAGCATGGATCTAAAAAAAGATTTTCATATATAACTCACAGAATATTTTTCAATCGATTTCAGAAAAATAATTGCCTTTTTGAGATGTTAAAATCAGCGTGCTATTTCTACACTCACGAACGCTATTAACGGTATTGTCTGCACTTTTATATGTCTCTGTGATTTTCGTTTCTTTGTAAACTTTTAATTAGACTTGTCTTGTTTTCTTATTATTATTAAATTCTAAGTTTCCACATTTGCATATCTCAACCCTGTTGTTTTCTTGTATATGTTATTTTACTGAGCTATCGAAACAAGAGCGGAGAGCTTTTTTAACATGAAAATTCGATTGCCAAAACATTTTCAATAAAATAAACCGACCTAGCGATCCATCAAATAATATTTTCGAGCCGGGTATTGTCGAAATCGCGTTCTAAAGTACAGTTTCGTATTGACATAAAAACGCTTGCCGCTCTTATTTAAGTAGCTCATTTAAGCGTAAATTAAACAGTTTGTAACAAAGTATAGTTTTATTTTTAAATGTTCTTTTTAATAATCATTTCTTGAATTTTATTTTTCGCATAGAAAATAAAAGTTATTTTTGAGTTTTATTTATTCCTCAGAAATAAAAGATATATATTGATTTTTATTTATGTGCTGTTTTCACAACACAAGTGATTGAGCGTGTAGTAAAATGTATATGCAAGTTTTTTGAGTGTTTTTCATATAAATTTTACTATACGTTCAATCACTTATGTTGTGAAAACAGCACATTATTCCTTATAAAATAACAATTATTTTTGAGTTATATTTATTCCTCAGAAAATGAAAATTATAATTGAGTTTTATTTATTTCTCAGGAAATAAAAATAATTTTTTGAATTAATGTGCTGTTTTCACAACACAAGTGATTGAACTTGTAGAAAAATTTATATGAAAAGCACTCAGTTTTATTTGCTTAGAAAATAAAAATTTTTTTTTGAGTTTTAAAAGTAATTTTCTGCGCTAACATTAATATTAAGCGATTTAAGGGCGAGTTTATTACCAGAGTCTTTGCCAAAACTCTTATTTGTTAAATTAAATTAATTTTTTATACTTTACTCAATTTAAAATAACTTTTATTCCAAGCAAAAAATTAAATTCAAAAAATAACTTTTATTTCGGAGCAATAAATAAAAATCAAGAAATAACGTTTATTTTATGAGAAATAAATAAAACTCAAAAATAATATTTATTTTCTAAACAATAAATGAAACTTATGTGCTGTTTCTAAATAATAAGTTCGGCTTTAATTCTTTTTTTGGCTCGGTAAGTCATTGCACCATCTACTGAATAAATAACTACAGGGTACTAATTACGGCTTTCGATATCGATTGAAATTACAACACAATTTATGTGAGTAGGAATTCTGATCGACATCGAATGCCGTAATTTGGTCCCAGTTGACATATGGACGAGCTTAAGGGGTCGATTACGGATGACAACTGAACTGAAGTTGAGTTGCCAGCTGCGAAATTTGGCAACACCGATTATTTTAAAATATACATTTTTTTATTTTTATTTTAACATGAGCGACGTTGCCTGATTTCGCTACTGGCAACTCAACTTTAGTTCAGTTGTTATTCGTAATCGACCCATAAAATAGCATTGAAGGAGTCCTCTATTATGGGCGTTGTTTTTTATATCATAAAATTATTATTATGAAATCGGTTATGAAATCTTAAAAAAAGTACAAATTAAATTATCATTTTTTGAGGCCATTGAAAACTAATTCTTTATTTTACTAGGACATTAATTAAATGACTTTTTAAAAAATAACGACAAAAAAACTTAATATCTTAAATTTCTAATAAAAATTTATTACAATTTTAGTTGGAAAATACCAAGAAGTAAATGATGACTCTTCTATCCTTTACTATGATCGTGCACCAACATAAATGGTTTACATTTAGGCAACCTTTCACAGGTAACTTGCAACAACAAATTGTTACAACCTGAAGACTTTTTTCTCCCTTAAACTAATTATAAATAACAAAAAAAAAAAAAAAAAAAAAAAAAAATAGTGGAACAACGAATTATAAGACCAAGTTCATTTGATATAGAAATTGTCCTGCTTTTTTAACAGGAATGGAATAAAATCTCGACTCAAAACATAAACGAG
Organism: Pollenia amentaria; assembly: GCA_943735925.1. Lineage (NCBI taxonomy): Eukaryota > Metazoa > Arthropoda > Insecta > Diptera > Polleniidae > Pollenia > Pollenia amentaria. Next base: position 16,712,639 of record OX031008.1, on the reverse strand, counting down.
GTGATTGTTTTTTTTCTTCTTATTATTTCTATTGTACATGTATTTTCATTAATTTATTATTATCTAAATTTCATATTTTATATATTAATTAAAAATCGAACAAAACAGAAAAATTTTAATAATATTTATGTTATTGAGATTAAAAAGAAAGATTTTTAAAAATAATTTTTTCAGTTTAATAGCAACATTAAACATAGTTCGCAAATTAAATTTGAAAATCATTAAAACGAGTGTGTGTTTAAGAGTTAAGATAAAATTTTAAAATATGTTTTTATATATTTTTTAATATAAAAAGTAATTAGAATATTTTTTGTCTCTTTAATAAACCTCTTGTGGAAAACACACACCGGAAGTTTGCAATATAGTAAATCTGGTTGTTTAAAAATTCTCTAAAAAGACTTTAAGCAATAACAAATTGTGTTAAAACTAAACATTTAAATATTTTTAAACCAAGTTTTATTAATTTAATATTTTATACAAAATAATTATTTACAAAAATTTCCTATTAAAGCCATATATGTTTAGATTTTTAAACACGTTTTTCCAATTTCCGGTTAAATTTTTTTATACACAACATTTTCTTCTATATTTTCTTTAACTATTTCTCTCTCTCTCTCTCTCTGTATCTCTTGTTATAATTTTCAATAATTATTACGATTCCGAACTATGTTTGAATATATCTTGAAACTCTCTTTTTTTTTGCAAATGATGAGAAAGTTTTGTTTAAAATCTTGTTTAACATTTTGGTGATTTTCCACTTGGTCAGCAGTTTTTTATAGCTAATCATCACACATGCTCTTTTCACAATCACAAAAAAAAAAAAAATTTTTAATTTTTTTTAATTATATACATACATATCGCACTTGATCAGAAAGAGTAGAAGCAAAACCATTTTTAATTAAATGTTAAAGGCATATGAAAAATAATACCGTTTCATTACCAAAAAGTTGACAAAATAGCACGATATTTTTACAGCGGGTAGATATTAATATTACGTGTCGATTTTTTTCCAAATAGTGAAAAAATGAAAATTTAGAGTTAATACCTTCTTTATGATCAAGTGCGATATATTTACCTATACATATAGATATATAAAGAAAAATAATATCTAACTAACAACTCACGTACATATTGCTATAAGGTATTTATAAAAATATAATTTTAAGACCATGAATGAATATAATTGAAGTCAAACAACAAATCATAAAATATTTGACTTTTTTAAAATAAAAGTAATTTTAACAAAACAATTAAGAAGAGTTTTTATTACCATGTATTATATTTAAACCAGGCCACACTAAACAGGTATACGCATTCGCCCAGCTGATTATTTTATTTTATAAGAAATTAGTTATAGCCATTACAAGTCTCGCTATTGCTTATACCTTATGTATGTGTCTTGATCTAAATTTCTTAATATGGATAAAAATAAAAATATATCCGGCCTGTTCTGAAAATCACGGGATTTCAAATCACACGTATGATTTTGTGGTGTTCTGAAAATCATTTCGTTTTTGTGTTTCTTGGTGTGCTTTCGGCAATTAAAAATCACACCGAAACACAAAAATATCAGACGTATGATTTTGAAGGCACATGTGATTTGAAATCACACGATTTGGATAAAAGTGATTTTCAGAACAGGCCTGTATAAATATAAAAATTTTGCTAAAGAAGATGCCACACAAACCAAGTGCCAATTAAATATAAATGTATTCTGCTCTAAAAGATGATCAGCTAACTATGTACATATGTTCGTATATTTCCACGCTGTTTTTCTACCGAAATTAAATGATAGTGATGTGGCTAAGGGATCAAATAAACCACACAAGCGCTTTGATCTAAGTTATTAACATATACATATATATGACATGTTTATATGGAAATCAAGATGTTTATCTTATTGTCAAGCCGCTTGTGTGAAATCTCTTAACATGTGATTCAAATTAAACTGCATGATATATTTCCTGATCTTTCACGTTTCAGAGATCAGGGAACCTACTTCCAATTGCGATGCGAATACAATTTCGATACGAAAGCTGAATGCGATAAAAGGCCAATTTGGTACTCTACCGCTTTCGCAAAATTTTTTTTAAAACAAAGCAACAATGGCAATAAAAATTCTATATAAAATGTTAAAATATGTGAAAAAAAATATATATGTATGTATGTATATGAAAAGTATTTTTTTTTTTTTCTTAATTTTAATAAATGGTGATGATTTGTGAAAAAAAGATGCTAAAGACAAATACGCAAACACATTAAAGAGTACCAATCACTTTATTTGCTACTATTTTCTTTACGAAATTTGGTGGTTTAATTTTTAGTATTTAGAAGCAATGGCTGCCCAAATTGCGTTATTTATTACGTTGTTTGGCGTACTAAAGTGTTTTCTGTGAGACCTATGGTAAATTATGAACCGATCTTGACGAAATTTAGTGGTGGGAAATTTTCCTACAATAGCATTATTTATTTTATTTATTTATTTATTTGAATCAATACAAAGAAAGCCTATAAGGCCAATTATACATGTATTGTAAGATAAATATCCATGTTAAATACAAGACATATTAAAAATCAAACTAAAAATAATGAGATTCATTGAGTTAAGGTATTACATAATTAAGGTTTTATATAATTAGTAATTAAATACTATACATAAGTGGCTCCCCAACCACACAAATATTACAAAATTAAAAACAAACAAGAAATAACTAATTCCAAAAATTAATCTAAGAAATCACCAGAGATTAAAAAATAAGCTATTTACTCAAAAAAGTTCAAAAGCTTTTTCTTATATGTAAAATAAGAATATGAAAATAACCTTAATGAAGGAGGCAAATTGTTCCATATACGGCATATTCTTATCTTAAATGAACGTTCGAATACTGAAAGACTTATACGCGGTATCTCAATCTGTACATTTCGAGTAGAGTGGCTAAATGTGAACTCTTCCACTATAGATCCAGGCCTACTGTATTTGACAGCTTTATAAAAATGAAGCAAAAGACGCAGATGCAAATATTTATGGAAATCACAACCAAAAAATACAATGAAAAGTTCAGATACCCTATCATGTTCACGTATGCCAATATTAAAAATATATCGAATAATTTTTCTAAAAATTTTATTAAGATTAGTTAAAATAGTAGATGATGTTCCAGAATAAACCTCCAAACAGTAGTTAACCTTTGACATAAGCAGAGCATGAGCCAGACGAAATCTAATACACCTAGGAGTGTATGGTCTTAAAGCATATAGCCTTCTCAGAATAAATGAAACTTGATTGAATAATGAATTTATATGTCTTTCAAAGTTTAAGTTCGAATCAATTACAACGCTCAGACAGTTATGCGAGTCTACATACTCTATAAGTTGATTCCGCATCCAGATTCTAGGATACGTAGTAGTAGTGCAACTAGTTGAGCGAAAAAATATAGCTTTAGTTTTGGCCGAGTTGACTTTAAAATCATTCCGATGCATCCAACTCAAAATAGAATTAAGATGATTATTCACACGAATTTCAAAACTTGCATCTAATATAGAATTATGTAGGTAAATCAGAAAAATATCATCCGCATAAATAAAAGGCTTGCAAAAGTTATTATCCATAATATAAATACAATCATTCAAATAAGCAAGGAATAGTATAGGACCCAACACAGATCCTTGAGGCACTCCTGTTACTGTTTTAGGCGATCTAAAGAGTTTTTCGAGAGTGGGCTTTATATGGGAAATTATAGACCGATCTTCACGACATTTACTTGTATGATTTCTGGTGGTAAAGAAGAGTTTCTCAAAAATTAATGGCTTGTTCATTGATTTAGAACGGGGACTTCGTTCGCGTAGCTAACTTGTAAAGCAAAACCAATATTTTATAATTTGTTTTTATTCTAAATGTTAAGCGAACGAAGCCATCGTTCGGAAATATGCGAAAAGGAAGTAAATAACAATCGGTACATTCCGCTAATAATTTGTGCGTGTTAGTTTTTGTAACAGGGATATAACTTTTAAGTGTTATTGTTCCACAATGAGTTAATCAGCCTTATTACGGTTCTCGATGTTAAAAACGATTATGTAGTAGATTAGAGTAAAACACATTTAAAAACATTTGTATAGGCAAATTGTTGAAATAATAGAACCATTTTTACTACTTTTCCTTATAATAAAAAGTCATGTCTCATAACTTTTCAGGGTTATCAGGCCATCCTTTTCAGTGTGCTTTTCGTGCGTTTTGTAATGATTTGAAATTGTATAACTGTACCGAGTAACATTTTTTTTTATTATTATTATTTTCAACATTAACCATATGCAATCGTTTTTAAAACGTGTTCGTAACTACTTAAAACTTGGATTTGACTTGGTGGAGTACCATATATAACTCATGGGTCGATTATGAGTAGCAACTGAACTGATGTTGAGTTGCCAGCAGCGAAATTAGGCAATTGCGCGATGGTAAAATGTAAAATTGAAAAATGTATATTTTAACATTAGCGCCGTTGCCTGATTTCACTGCTGGCTACACAACTTCAGTTCAGTTACCAACCGTAATCGACCCATCAGATGAATTACTGTTGGAGTACCATTAAAAAATCAGATTGGTTCAAGAAGTTTCGTGCTTCCTAAACGAAGGTTAAGGTCAACCAATGATTTTGGAAGAAGCTCATATTTGGTTAATACTCATGGGAATCCAAAAAGTATAGACTGATAGTGTATACCAAAATTTATTAATCGATCGATAAATATAAAGAGTAAACATGGGCACCAAGTTTTTTTAAAGCATTTTTTGTTATTATAAATAGCAAGGGCTTTGAATATATGATTCAGAAGTGACAGTCAGCGGCCATATTTGTTTTTGGCGGATAAAGTGCACTAAAATCCATCAGTCCACCGATAAATTTAAAAAGAAAACAAGGACCCAGGTGTTTTTTTAATGGATTTATTTCTCTTTATGAAATACATCGAATCTTCTGATATATATTCAGCCTTGAATATATAATTCGGGAAAACAAAAAAAGAAAAAATTAACATGAAGTTTTTTTTTCTTATTTTCCATGTTTACTTGTCAAAATTGGCGGTTTTAACATCCCACATGAATGATAGTTAGTTAGTCAGTTGAAAATTTTAAAAACTTACATTCCATTTAATTAAAAACACGAATAATTATTAAACATTTATTTAAATTTTGAAAAAAATTAATTAACATTTTATAATAATTTTGATTAATTTACGGCCAATATAACCAAGTTAAGTTTCAATTAACTATCAGTTATAACAGTCAAACAAATATTGTTAACTGGAAGTTAAAGTTATAGTTAGTTTCAGCTAAACTTGGTGAAATTGGCCGTTTAACTTATTTAGCATTAACTATGTACGTATAACTCTTGGGCAAATTTTTTACAACGATGATTTCTTATATATATATACTTACATATACCTACCTTACATAATATACATACATACGAACATGTTATGACAATCGCACGATTTGAAATCGCAGAACCCCTGATTTATTTTATGGTGTTCTGAAACTCGTGCGATCTGCCATAGTTTCTTAAAAATATTCTAGTTCCCCTGAATTTGAAGTCGCCAAACTTCTTTCGATTTACAGAACATATATGCGATTTTAAGTCAGAACCGCAAATGCTAAGCTTTTTGTGATCGTCAGAACATTACCAATAGTTAAAAATGAATGTCCGACCGAACGCATTTCTCCGGCCGAATTCGAAATTCGGTTTATTTCTAACTTAACTTTAACCGTCAGGTTAAACTTAACATACCGTCAGGTCAATATTGGTTTGCCGCATGTGCCAAAAAGTCGTAGTGGAGAAAAACGACAATGAAGGTTTACATGAAGTTTTCTGGAAATATACCCGATAACATTTTTGTATTTTCACCACTGCTTAAACTTTCATGAACGATGTTAGAGTTAATAGATAGGGTGTTTTTTGATAGAGGTATAGTAGAACTTTGAAATGGAATAAAACAAAGATGATTTTTTTAAATTGACATGAAATTTACTTTATTCGAAAGATAATCTTTTGGCATTAAATTTCAATATGACTTCTGGCATATGACCACCACGCATGGCACTGGAGGTCCAATATCCCCACAGAAAATAGTCTAGCGGCATTTCATCGCTTTGAGGACAGTTCACGGCTCCGAAACGAGTAACTACGCGGTTACCAAACGTTTCCTTCAATAAATCAATTGTGATACGAGCTGTGTTACATGTTGCGCAGTCTTGTTGAAACCACAGCTTTACATCATGGCCCTGTAGCGGTCACCATTGACTGTAACGTCCTGAACTACATCGTTTTTAAAGAAGTACGGACATACCAATAATTTCACCAACCCATAAAGCAGCATACCCGACTGTCAGTTTTTCTGGATGTAACGGTGTCTCATCATACACTTGAGGATTATCATCACTCCAAATACGGCAGTTTTGTTTATTGACGTATCCATTCAAACAAAATTGGGCTTGATCGCTAAACAAAATTCGCTTATGAAACTTGGGGTCAAAGGCAATCTTGTTTTGGACACAATTTTGACGCGTTGTTCAGGCGTAAGTCTATTCATGTTGAAATGTCAAACCAAACTTAACATAAATCACTTGATAGCTGACAAAATGGCCATCAGTAAAAAGTATTGGGTACGTTCGTAAATGCATCACTGCGCTGCATCATAGATTTCAAATGTTTATATATATTTCAATGAAGTAGATGTGGACCAAAAAATTGTCAAATACTCCACAAAAATAATAGTCACACAATAAAAAAAATTATAATTACTTTTTTATCTGCAATACAAAAAGTTTGCTTTTCTGATGCAGCGCAGTGATGCATTTACGAATGCACCCATTACCAACTTAAAGTTCTATACCTCTACAAAAAAAAACCCTTTATTTTATTGAAAGTGAAAATTATGGTTGTGTGCCGCATTTGCCACTTTTCTAAATTTATTTTTAAAAAGTAGCTTTTTGTCCTGCTTACGTGTACCTGCTGCTGTGTGTTTATTTGTTATTTTGTTTTGTTTTTCTTCTTTAACTACTGTTTTTCTGCAATCTCCAAACAGTGGCGTGGCAAAACAAAACTTTGTAAACTTTAAAATAGTGGATAAGGAGCAAAATGAAGGCTTAATATCTCAGAAACCATAAAAATTTCGTGAAACAGGTTTTGGGTTCAGAAAGGGTGTATACAAAATATATATACCCTATACCTACATCAATTTTTTTAAAAAAATGGTCGATAGGTCAAACCAATAATGAGCTGACGATATATGTACAAAGTTTACAGCAGCACTAAATAGCTGCTCACTAAAAAAAACTTTCGTCGGTGGTACTGTTTGGCTACTGCCTTAAGGTTTATAAATTGACCAGAATTCCAGTTCTCATGTATGTTCAAGTTTCTAGAATTTGTTCAGTCAAATAAACTTTAAATTCCTTTTAATATTTACTGGATCTTCTAAGTATGATGTTGAGTGTGGATCTTTCCATAAAGATTTTTCTCTTACATTCTCTTTTTTTTTATTTGAACGATTTTCTATTTTTTTGGGTGTTTTCAAAACAACGAAATTATCATTGATAAATTGTTTTATTTTCAATTTAGAAAAAATGGGGCAAACCACCCACGACGTGTACAAATTGTTTTTTTACAAAGTTCGGTTAACTGTAAATTTCACGATGACAAAAGAACGCTTTCTTTCGCACAAGTGCATTTCACACAAAAACAAAGTTTTTAGAATTTGTTTTAAATGTAGTTTAGTAGTTTCACTAATGGCTCGAAGATGAAAGGCACGGGGGGTCAACATTGAGGATCTGGACATTAGCAGGTCATATAGACTTCCTGCCGACTGCAGTTTATTTCAGGCAGATGATCTGGGGATTTTTAGGGCCGTGGAATTTGTAAGTATAAACATTTCCAGGTGTACGGAGGTTATTATATATGTGGACAACCAGGTGGCTCTTAGCGCCTCGATGGGCTGTTATGTGAACTCCAGCCTAATGGAGGATTGCAGAAGGAATCTAAGAGAAATCTTAGGGTATTATGTGGTGAGGCTGTGCTGAGTAACTGGACACTGCGACATCATCGGCCACGAGAAAGCTGATGAGTTGACGAGACTGGGCTCGGAGATGTAGGATCCTGACTGTTTGGAGGCGGTCAGACCTCCAATGGGCTTTTACTTTGGGAGGATCAGGGAATTGGTTCAGAGCGGGACTTATCGAGTCTGGGGGAACCGAACGGATTGCAGGGTATCGTGTGAGCTGTGGCCGGTGCTTCGAAAGTCCGATTAGGATTAGCTGCTGGGCAGGAGTAGAGTCTGCTCCATGACCATGATAGGTATTATCACGGGCCACTGTATGGTAGGAAGGATGGTGGTAAGAATGGGATCTGGCTTGCCGGATATATATATAGGTTGAGTGACGACCCAGAGGAGTTAGAGACAGTTGAGCACTTTCTGTGACACTGTCCCAGGCAACAGAACAGCTGGCTGATATGGCTAGGTAGTAGATTCCTGAGCGAATTGGATGATGTCTCGGGCTGCGGGCTCGAGAATCTGACGGGATTCGTAATGGGAATAATCTGACAGCGCAGCAGGAGACTGGGACTGGGTACATCTAGGGCAGTTTTCTGTTTAGTAGGGTTGTTTGCTTGTGTTGTCCGATTTTTGTCTTCCACTACTTTCTCTATTCTTGTGCTTTTTATCTTCATTTCTCCTATTCTTCTGTTACCAGAATTTATCACAAACTAAGGCGTCACAATGGACCATATTGGTCTTTGGGTGAGGGTGGGGAGTTTACTTCGCACCAGCCTTTCTACCTAACCTAACCTAGTTAAGTAAAATAGGTTGTTGTTGTAGCAGTAAATGTCAGTGTTTGGGAAAAATTTTATAGAACGCTGAACAGCTTTTTACCGAACTCCGACAACGAACTCGAACATTTAGTCGGACTCTACATTTTATTCACAAACTATAATTGTAAAGTAATTTTATTAGGTATGTAAGTAGAAGTTCTGATTTCAAATACGTTTTATCAGTAAAATGTAGGATAAGGATAAACTTTGTTTTTTTAACATGTAAGATTTCGATTACGAAAGTTTATGCTTGATATACATACTACATAAAATGATACAATTAATAAGGTAACCCCAATAGCCTTGCTGAATATTAACGCTGTTCACCCTTTTTGTTAAGTGTACGATTATGTTTAATTTAATGCGATTTTATACTACAAATCGTGAGTGTTTTTTTTCATATGTATTATAAATATATGAATCTGCTGAGAGACAGAACGAGAGAGATAGAGTTTCGTTAACTGTTTTATTGTGGTAGATTTGACACACGTGTTTACTACAGCGTTTTTTGTGATTTTTCAGCCACAGCGCTAATTTCTACCAAGAGTGAAAACCTTTCATTATGTCACAATTGGTTTAAAACTTAGTTTGTTTACAAATAAGAGTATTTTTTGTTGCTAGAAATACACATATTTTTTGACAATCTATCAGGTTTTTCTACCAACAATACACTTGTTTTTGTCTCGTTGTAGAACTTAAGTTACCTTATTAATTGTACCATGGTACGTACAACTTATTTAATAAATCGTGAGATTTTAAAAATCCACTCAATATATTTATTTATTTGTACCAACAATTAGTGTAGAGATGATCAAAATTTAATTTTAATAAAATTTGCTTTTTTATATATTTATTTTATTTATTAAGACTTAATTCACAATGATTTGTTTGAGAGAAGAAAAATAGAGAGAAGAAAAATAGAGAGAAGAAGTGCTTATAATCCAGATGAAATTTTATTTACAATTTTTTATTATTTAAATCACTTTATAAAAATATTTTAATACTAAGTTCTATGACAAGAGTCGTTGGTGGTGGCCGAAGTTGTTAAAAATTGCTGTCGATTACTACGTTTATACGCAAATAATAATATTGCAAGTAGAGAAAATTGCCGCATTAACAGTGAATTAACTTTTTATTTGCGAATAGCTAACTCACGGAAACAATTCCTGATTAACGACACTATTTGCAAATAAGATTTAAACATTTCAACACTTTTAACCGTTTTAAGTTTTTATTTCGATGGTTCTCATCCATTTGACAACAAATTTAAAATGCTCTAAAAATTGTGCAAATAAAGTATACAAATGCACAATAATCAGGTATGTAATGAAATTCGATCGATTTCAAAACAAACGTTTTTGAAAGGTGTGATGAATTTTGAGCGATTTTAAAATCCATTTTTGACTTATAGTCTTAAATTTTTGTTCAGAATACACTTCAGTTAACATAAACAATTTAAAAGAATAAAGACAGAAAATAAAAGGAATATGTATTAAGAATCCATTTAAAGTTACTGAAAACGATATTTTCAGTTTCAAATCGTTTTGTTTTTAAAATCGAATTCCATCACATACCTGAATGTTTGTTTTTTTTTTTAATTTTTGATTTAAAAAAATAAAAAGGTTATATGCATACAGTGTTATCAAATCATTAAATTTTTCATCTGGCATCACATAAAAATAAGAATTTTCTGTAAGAAAATTGACACATAAACAGTAATTTAGTTAATCGCAAATAATTTTTATTTCCGAATAGGCTACGTATAAACGAAGTAGAAGTCAATTAAAATTTACGATAACGACAATGTAAAGCTCATATTAAGTTTGACGAATTTGTGGCGTTTAAAACAATCATAACACCAATTTTTAAAAGTGACTTGGTTTCTGCTTACGATTACGAAACTTGTAATCAGCCTTAATGCGAGCGTCGTTGTCGTGATCGAATTCGTAGTCGTTTCGACAACGACAATTTAAAATATGTACATAGATAGTTTTTCGTATTTATGTCGTTTACGATAATCATAATACCAATTTTCGAAAACGACTTGTTTAAGACTACGACGACACTCACAACAAGGCCTACTGTTGCGTTTTTCGATAAATATTTAGGGCAAATGTACATTTCTTCTGTGTAAATTTTATTTTTATTCTCTCATTGTGAATTAAGCTTTATAAAGTTGAACTACAGCAGAGTCACATTTAATTTTATCTTCTTATTTTATATAAATTCAAATAATACTTGTTTTTAGATAATCCTTTTGACTCTGACCTAGTAAGTTTGAATGCTTAATTAACTACCTACATGATTTTACAACAAAAAATTTAACTAATATTATTTTCAAGAAACTACGAAAAATGGAAGCATTGATTGAATAAATATATATGTACTTTAAATATAAATACATTTGCTTACAGATTTACATTACAAAAGAAAAACATAATTTAAAACTATATATATTTTGAAAAAGAGTTTTTTAATGGCCTGGGGTTAATTCTGGCAGTCGTGATCGAATACTTTTTCGATTCGAAAGCAATTTTATTTCTAATTCTTTCAGTCTATACTGATCGAATCGAAATTATTTTTTCAGAGTTGTGAAAACTCAGATAAATGTTTTACAACACTGAAAAAATAATTTCGATTCGTTTAGTACCGACTGAAAGAACTAGAAATAAAATTGCTTCCGAATCGAACATTTTTTCGATCACGACTGCCAGATCTAGCCCACCTGCTATTTTTCTGAAAGAAAGTAGAATTTGTTAAGAAAATAAGAAAATAAATAAACAAAAATTTTTTTTATAAAAACTATTCATTTTTATGATTCTAAAAAATCTTTTTGGTTTGGATTTCCCTTCAAAAGCAGCCAACTTCCAATTTACTACATTTCTATTTTTATAATGAAGAAATTGGTATAAAGTTTTTGCCTGGAAAAGCAGGCATGACTTTCAACTTTTTTTCTAGGCGATGTGTGTAGAAAGGGTTATTCACTACACACCCACATTTCTACTACAAACTTCGCCTACAAAAATTTTGAGTCATTAATGCTTCTCAAAACAAAGTCATAATGAAAATCCAATTTAAATGAATCTAAAAAAAGAATTTTTAAATTAATAATAATGCATATGCAATTGGGTTGTTCACGAAAGGCGGATTATCAGGTTATATGGTTATGTAGTTATATTAACAGCACCAAAATGTATTTAAACAAAAATTAAATAAATGAATTTTGTTGTGTGAATATATCTGAATAACCATATAACCTGATAACCAGCCTTCTGTGAACAATAAGCATTTAATTTGGTTAAACTAGTAAAATGCAATTAAATTAATTATTAACTAAATAATAAATAAATTTAAGAATAAGTAAAGGCTTTATAACTTTTAGTCAAACCCGACAATAAATTAATAAATTTTATTTTTAGTCTACAAAGTAGTTTGCACATTTTGTACAGCTTTTGAGAGTTCCACTTTGGAAGGTATTAAATAAAATGCTGGAGAAATCTCTTCGCCACAGGGACATTGACAACCTGTAATAAAAAATAAATTTATCAAATTTAAACACCAATTATAAACCGCCATCATCTGACATCTTAAGTAAACGAGAAACTCGAATTTATTTTAACTATTATTACACCCATACCACCCCCAATAGTGATAATAAATGATCTACAAGACCGACTATCTCCGGACGTACTAAGTTTATTTAAACTAGATGTTTTTGTTGCTAAAGTCGTTTGTAATTATACTAATAAAGACATTAAGGGGTTGAACACAACTTGCAAAAATAGCTATAAACTTCTGATTGCCAACACTACACTTTCAGTAATAACTAACGAATACCGGTTTTAGATGGCAAAATGGTAACTGGATAAGGATATTCCCAATAAAATTTTTTTTTGTGTAATTTTGATAAACTACCAGTTAGTGTAACCACTGCAGAAAGCTCAAAACTTGGTTTGCTGGACCAGCACTTCTCAACATTCACAAAGACATGCCCATTAAATTGAACGAAGTCATAACTCGTTTCGCGAGAAGACATAAAAGAAGAATTGATTTTGTTGTTTGATTAAAATAGTACAGTTTGTCACCGTGCGGTGCGGCCCTTCTTTGAACTCAAGGCTGAATCCGCCCTTGAAAGAGTTGTAATATTTGAAAGCCTGAAACGTCTATCAAGCATGTTCTCACAATCGCAAAACGTTTAACATTTGCGATTCTGACTCGAAATCGCATAATACATGTTCTGTAAATCTCAATCGCAAGAAGTTTGGCAACTTCAAATCACAAAAGTATTTTCAAGGGAAGTAGAATATTTTTAAGAAACTATGGCACATCGCAAGCAAAACGTAGGAGTTTCAGAACACCATAAAATAAATCTGGCGTTTTGCGATTTCAAATCGTGCGATTATCGGAACATGGCCGCATATGTTATACAAGTTACAGTAGAAGACAAGGCGATTTAATTTTTCAGGTAGCGTTGTAATACAGTTGAGCTACTTTTTTTGTATTTTTGACATATCGACCAACGAAAGACACAAATACAATTTCGTGTTTTTGATGTTGTAGTATTGCCACCATCCTTTACATGAATTTTCAATGGTAGAAGATCTATAAAAAAGAAAGAGATATCTCTCGAAACGTTCGTCAACTAATTCATTCGATTGGCCTATAAACAAAGTTCAGTTTGGAGAACAACCACTTGCCTCACTAGCCCTGGGTGCAAGTACAATTTTCATTCACCATAGAATTTTTCTACCGTTTCACACACACCCTAACTGGGTAAATAATGACAACTCTACCTAATGAATATACCTGGTACTTATTAAACTATGCTGAAAATGATAATTTTGACTTTAGATCGTTTCGTTTTTAAAATAGATTTTCATCACTCTTTTGGAAAAAAAAAACAGCCAATTGTAGGGGAATGTAAGTAAGACAAGATAAACTCACTGTTTATTGTTGTGGCTTTGTTGAAGCTTTGATATTGTTACAAGTAAGACCTGAGTGTTTAAAATTCTTATTCACTTTAAAGTCTTATTTGTATAATATTTTTAGCTTTTCTAAAGTCTTTGGTAAAAGTTTCCTGACGAGCTGGCCTCAGCAACCAGCGAAATGCGCATAGAAACTAGTCTTCCCTCAACAATAAATTTCAGTTTTTTTTTAAATATAAATTGGGAATTTAGCACGTTATAGATAAATCTTATTAGAATAAAAGTTGTGTAACCTTTTCTACTTACCATTAATCCAACTGTAATTACCCAATTTTTGTTCACATTTTGGGCAATTAAGGCGACCCTGTGTATTATTCGAAATATGTTGCATCCATGCGATTGGTTCTACAAACAGAATATTCTGACAATATGGCATTTGGTCACTCTCCATTTGTGGGTGCTGACCTTCGTGAGGAGATGTTATTGATACTTGGCGTATTTGAGCGGCAATTTGTTCTAGAAGATGTGGTGCTGACGAAGTATTTTGTGTAGCTGGTACAGCATTATTGCCATTACCATTGGTGGAACTATTTTGTATCTGATTTTTAGGTAGATGCAAAAGCACATGAGATTTTGAGGCTACTACTCGACGGCATTTACGACAACGATAGACAATAGGTTCGGGATTTTCTTGTGTTATAGCTGGATCGGGTTTTATCAAGTTATTGAAATTTTGAGGAAGAATTTTAGCTGAAAGAAAAGTATAAAGTATACAAACGTATATACAGCGTGCAACTAGAAACCCTACCCTTTCTCACTTGCTCCCCTGCCAACCGTAAACGATAGATTTTATACTTTTGATAATGCGAATCAATGGTACAGCCCATACATCTCCATAATTTCAATTGTGCTATAAAACCTACATTTGGCTGTACAAAACGTCTTTTTGCTTTGACAAAATCATAGGCTGCCTCATATTCCATATTATGTTGCTTCATTATATAAGCTATAACAGCAGATGAACTACGACTTACACCAAAATAGCTGTAAAACACAAAAACGTTTAAATTAATAATCAATAAGTTATTTATTGTCACAGAAGAGTAGCGACATACCAATGTACTAATATATTACAACCCTTGTTAAGTGCTGATGCAATAAAGTCCACACAAGAGTTCAAATGATGTAAAATATCTTCTTTAGGCATGTCTGATACTAAAATGATAATTGTGTGTATAATAAACATTAGATTTAATGGCATAAATAGATTAGTTGTTTAGATATAGATGCATTAATATTAAATTACTGTCACTTTTTTTAAAGCAATCAAAGTTTATTAAGTCAATCTAGATAAAAGTAGAATAAAGTTTTACTTTGCTTCGTGACATTAAACAATTGAAGCAAAGGCGCGACTTACGTTGTTCTAAAAGTCACTTTTTGCAAAAAACTGTTTTTTGCAGATTACTCTTAACATTATGCTCTCTTGCACATCAAATAACCTAAAATTATGAACCTTAAAGCAGTCAAAATGCGATACAAAGAGTCAGGCAGTGGCAGAACGTTGTAAGTTACTAACAAAATTATACAAACGAAATGGTTTTGCAACGTGGAATAACGGTTGAAAAGCCGCTTGCGTAGGTGGAAAAGCTTTAGTTAGCGAAGCCGGTATTTGTTATACCATAGAGGAGAAAATCCTTGCGCCCAAAAGTGTTTTCGTTATATATTTAATATATGTATACACCCAGAGAAAAAGCAGCAAAACCATTTTTAAAAAAATGTTTACCATATTATGTTTCATTTAACCAAATCATTGTCACCGACAACCATATTATGGTTAAATTAGTTTCTTTAAAAATAGTTTTGTTGGTTGGGACCATAATGAAACATGTTTTTCTCTGCGTGTATGCAGATCATTTTTTTGTATTTAACTTCTTTAGTAATTATGGACCTAATGACACTTTTGAAAGTGTCATAATGTCCATTTGCAAAGTGTCATAGTGTCCATGGACGTTATGACACTTTCAAAAGTGTCGCAGTCTTCATGGACACTATGACACTTTTTGGAGTGTCATAACATCCGTGGACACTATGACACTGGACGTTATGACATGCCACCGTTTGAGATATGAGTTAAACTAGGTTTAATTAATCTGAAAACAGATTTGTGCCGCCATTATCAAGTTTGTATACAAAATTTTGACGGAACAGCATAGTTTTGCTCAAAATATTAGTCTTCAATGAAATAATAAAAAAAAAATCACATTTCGCTGGAAAAATGCGAGTTTCAGAGTACGTTAAACTAAGTTTAAACTTAATCCACATCTCAAAAACCTGGCCTTAGGAGTTTAAGCGACGCTTAAAACTAGAATTAATCATTAACGATATACATAATATGATTAATAATAGTTTTACACACAAATTGTAAAAACTACAAATCGTCAGCTCATTATTTGTTTAACATACCGACTATTTTTAAAAAAATTTAGTTAGGCATGAGGAATATATATTTTGAATACCCCCTTTCGCGAAATTTGTTTATGGTTTCGGAGATATTTGGCATTCATTTTGCTCCATATCAACTATTTTAAAGTTTTTTAAGTATAATTAGTATCGTGGTTATTTTATTGGACTGTTAATGGTTTTTAATCCAAATTTCGATATTTTATTCAGGCTTAACTTCATTGAATTTAATTACATTAAAATATTTTTATGAAGAAAGTGATTTTACAACACGAAATGAATTCAATTTTTTTTGATAATTTCTCATTCTTGACTGAGCTGGGAATTTAACTCAGGTTTTCACGGACTGGTTGCCCTGACTAGTTTCGAGTGTAACCCCTCTGAAGAGATTGTATGGTATAAAATATAAAAAGAAATCTATCATGTATATTCTGAGAAATCTTCATGTAAACGTTTTTTGTTGTTTTTCTCCGCTCCGACTTTTTTGCATATGCGTCAAGTGATGTTTGCTCAACTAAACATATTTTTCAGTTCTTAAAGAGAGCATTCAAGTGTCCAGATTTTTTGTGAAGCAAGACATGATTCACTCTCACTGGACTGCTTTTTATTTTACGCAAGATTTGAATTTGTCGCCATTTTTGCAGTAGTGTTGGCAACCATAAAAACCAAAAAAAATCGACAGCTGACAGTTAACAGTTAGTAAAAATGGAGTGTTACACGATAGAACAACGTGTCTTCATTATTAAACAATATTTCAAAAATAATGACTTTAAAAATTAACATTGTCAACTGTGAAGAGATTAACATTCTTAAGTCTTGTTTTTGGTCTCCCTGAATTTTTCAATTAATCACTTGACAATTGATAAAGTTAAAACACTATTCCGACCATATTTTGTAATTTTCGAATTGCAGCCGCCAAGATTTCATATATATAAAATATTGTTCTATGTTGAAGACACGTTGGAGCTTCGATTTGTGATGCGTAACCGTGTTTTACCGTTACTATAATGGATTTTGCTCTGAATAAGGCATGTACCTGTTGTATCCCGTTCTTTTTTGTGTAAAACTCTTTTTTTATATAGAGCTCATCAGTTTGTGGTTGAATTGCCACTGAATCGTACAAGAAATTACATTTAGAATTTGTTTTTTAGCTGCACTGTTCAGTTTTGAAATAATCTACCGTCAAAGGGTTATCCAGCCATTTTCATCATAGGAAAATTAAAATCTAATGTTCATAAACACTACTCCCACTTTCCACTATCCCAAACTATTTTCCTAGTTCCGGCACAACAGACGGTTTAATTTATTTGTTAACTTACAAGTTTCAAGTGACCGTCGTATATATAAAACCAGCTTAATTAGAAATTATTGAATAATAAACTAAAATATTAAATTTTTCCAACTCGTAAAATTTTTATTCGAAATTGTTAATATGGGAAAATAAAATATAATTTTTTCTAGAGACATTTATTATCTACATTACGAAATTGTTATGTTAAAGGTCATAAACCCAAGAAAAAACTTAATGCGTCTTCCTCCCTTCATTATCCTTCATTAATACCAAACTAAATACATATTCAGAGTACACAGTTTTATTGTTGCAAAGATGCGATGAATGGTTGAAGTGTTAATACATGTAAGTACTTTGACATCTATGATTTGAACGTAACAAAAATTACACGCATTTTCTGTATGCACACAGTTGAGAAAATAAAAGTGATTTTCAATGAATAGAAGGCATTTAACACACTACGAGAACAATCATTCGTTTAAGTTTTTACAGGCTGAACTAAAGGTCAAATATGAGGAGTTCCATTACAATACGATATAGTTTTATGTTTTAATACCCCTCACAACTGGTAAGGGAAAGGCTATGTGTATATAAGATTTTAAATTTCTATAATGTTAATTTTAAACCCCGTAAGTATATAATATTTAAGGTACCTATGTATGAGTATGGCAGTTTAAAAAATCAACTTTACGAAGACCCAAGATGAAAATCCATGTCTAACTAGTAAGCGTTTTACATTTTTTTTACCCGCTACCCCCTACAGCGTTTTTAATTTTAACTCAAATTGCTTTCGTAATTTTCACTAAAGTTATTTTGAGGTAACCGGAGAACAGAATCGAGTAGTAGGTGAATTTCGCGTAAAGTTTTTAGCAAAAACGCTCTAACTCCAGAACTACTTAAGCGTTTGAAATCGGTTTAGCTTAATCTTGTAGATTTGGAAGCGGGGTTTTTTTCAGCTTATCAATTTTTGTCCAAAGTCCACGCTCACCGTTTGTTGTTAAGCTTTTTATCTAAAAAACGCTTGAAAATCCATATCTAACTAGTAAGCGTTTTACATTTTTTTACCCGCTACCCCCTACACGCTTTTTTCTGCTCAGCATAAAATTTTCAAGCGTTAATCTCAAAGCGTTTTCAATTTTAACTCAAATTACTTTCGTAATTTTCACTAAAGTTATTTTGAGGTAACCGGAGAACAGAATCGAGTAGTAGGTGAATTTCGCGTAAAGTTTTTAGCAAAAACGCTCTAACTCTAGAACTACTTAAGCGTTTGAAATCGGTTTAGCTTAATCTTGTAGATTTGGAAGCGGGGTTTTTTTCAGCTTATCAATTTTTGTCCAAAGTCCACGCTCACCGTTTGTTGTTAAGCTTTTTATCTAAAAAACGCTTGAAAATCCATATCTAACTAGTAAGCGTTTTACATTTTTTTACCCGCTACCCCCTACACGCTTTTTTCTGCTCAGCATAAAATTTTCAAGCGTTAATCTCAAAGCGTTTTCAATTTTAACTCAAATTACTTTCGTAATTTTCACTAAAGTTATTTTGAGGTAACCGGAGAACAGAATCGAGTAGTAGGTGAATTTCGCGTAAAGTTTTTAGCAAAAACGCTCTAACTCCAGAACTACTTAAGCGTTTGAAATCGGTTTAGCTTAATCTTGTAGATTTGGAAGCGGGGTTTTTTTCAGCTTATCAATTTTTGTCCAAAGTCCACGCTCACCGTTTGTTGTTAAGCTTTTTATCTAAAAAACGCTTGAAAATCCATATCTAACTAGTAAGCGTTTTACATTTTTTTACCCGCTACCCCCTACACGCTTTTTTCTGCTCAGCATAAAATTTTCAAGCGTTAATCTCAAAGCGTTTTCAATTTTAACTCAAATTACTTTCGTAATTTTCACTAAAGTTATTTTGAGGTAACCGGAGAACAGAATCGAGTAGTAGGTGAATTTCGCGTAAAGTTTTTAGCAAAAACGCTCTAACTCCAGAACTACTTAAGCGTTTGAAATCGGTTTAGCTTAATCTTGTAGATTTGGAAGCGGGGTTTTTTTCAGCTTATCAATTTTTGTCCAAAGTCCACGCTCACCGTTTGTTGTTAAGCTTTTTATCTAAAAAACGCTTGAAAATCCATATCTAACTAGTAAGCGTTTTACATTTTTTTACCCGCTACCCCCTACACGCTTTTTTCTGCTCAGCATAAAATTTTCAAGCGTTAATCTCAAAGCGTTTTCAATTTTAACTCAAATTACTTTCGTAATTTTCACTAAAGTTATTTTGAGGTAACCGGAGAACAGAATCGAGTAGTAGGTGAATTTCGCGTAAAGTTTTTAGCAAAAACGCTCTAACTCTAGAACTACTTAAGCGTTTGAAATCGGTTTAGCTTAATCTTGTAGATTTGGAAGCGGGGTTTTTTTCAGCTTATCAATTTTTGTCCAAAGTCCACGCTCACCGTTTGTTGTTAAGCTTTTTATCTAAAAAACGCTTGAAAATCCATATCTAACTAGTAAGCGTTTTACATTTTTTTACCCGCTACCCCCTACACGCTTTTTTCTGCTCAGCATAAAATTTTCAAGCGTTAATCTCAAAGCGTTTTCAATTTTAACTCAAATTACTTTCGTAATTTTCACTAAAGTTATTTTGAGGTAACCGGAGAACAGAATCGAGTAGTAGGTGAATTTCGCGTAAAGTTTTTAGCAAAAACGCTCTAACTCCAGAACTACTTAAGCGTTTGAAATCGGTTTAGCTTAATCTTGTAGATTTGGAAGCGGGGTTTTTTTCAGCTTATCAATTTTTGTCCAAAGTCCACGCTCACCGTTTGTTGTTAAGCTTTTTATCTAAAAAACGCTTGAAAATCCATATCTAACTAGTAAGCGTTTTACATTTTTTTACCCGCTACCCCCTACACGCTTTTTTCTGCTCAGCATAAAATTTTCAAGCGTTAATCTCAAAGCGTTTTCAATTTTAACTCAAATTACTTTCGTAATTTTCACTAAAGTTATTTTGAGGTAACCGGAGAACAGAATCGAGTAGTAGGTGAATTTCGCGTAAAGTTTTTAGCAAAAACGCTCTAACTCTAGAACTACTTAAGCGTTTGAAATCGGTTTAGCTTAATCTTGTAGATTTGGAAGCGGGGTTTTTTTCAGCTTATCAATTTTTGTCCAAAGTCCACGCTCACCGTTTGTTGTTAAGCTTTTTATCTAAAAAACGCTTGAAAATCCATATCTAACTAGTAAGCGTTTTACATTTTTTTACCCGCTACCCCCTGCGCGCTTTTTTCTGCTCAGCATAAAATTTTCAAGCGTTAATCTCAAAGCGTTTTCAATTTTAACTCAAATTACTTTCGTAATTTTCACTAAAGTTATTTTGAGGTAACCGGAGAACAGAATCGAGTAGTAGGTGAATTTCGCGTAAAGTTTTTAGCAAAAACGCTCTAACTCCAGAACTACTTAAGCGTTTGAAATCGGTTTAGCTTAATCTTGTAGATTTGGAAGCGGGGTTTTGTTCAGCTTATCAATTTTTGTCCAAAGTCCACGCTCACCGTTTGTTGTTAAGCTTTTTATCTAAAAAACGCTTGAAAATCCATATCTAACTAGTAAGCGTTTTACATTTTTTTACCCGCTACCCCCTACACGCTTTTTTCTGCTCAGCATAAAATTTTCAAGCGTTAATCTCAAAGCGTTTTCAATTTTAACTCAAATTACTTTCGTAATTTTCACTAAAGTTATTTTGAGGTAACCGGAGAACAGAATCGAGTAGTAGGTGAATTTCGCGTAAAGTTTTTAGCAAAAACGCTCTAACTCCAGAACTACTTAAGCGTTTGAAATCGGTTTAGCTTAATCTTGTAGATTTGGAAGCGGGGTTTTTTTCAGCTTATCAATTTTTGTCCAAAGTCCACGCTCACCGTTTGTTGTTAAGCTTTTTATCTAAAAAACGCTTGAAAATCCATATCTAACTAGTAAGCGTTTTACATTTTTTTACCCGCTACCCCCTACACGCTTTTTTCTGCTCAGCATAAAATTTTCAAGCGTTAATCTCAAAGCGTTTTCAATTTTAACTCAAATTACTTTCGTAATTTTCACTAAAGTTATTTTGAGGTAACCGGAGAACAGAATCGAGTAGTAGGTGAATTTCGCGTAAAGTTTTTAGCAAAAACGCTCTAACTCCAGAACTACTTAAGCGTTTGAAATCGGTTTAGCTTAATCTTGTAGATTTGGAAGCGGGGTTTTTTTCAGCTTATCAATTTTTGTCCAAAGTCCACGCTCACCGTTTGTTGTTAAGCTTTTTATCTAAAAAACGCTTGAAAATCCATATCTAACTAGTAAGCGTTTTACATTTTTTTACCCGCTACCCCCTACACGCTTTTTTCTGCTCAGCATAAAATTTTCAAGCGTTAATCTCAAAGCGTTTTCAATTTTAACTCAAATTACTTTCGTAATTTTCACTAAAGTTATTTTGAGGTAACCGGAGAACAGAATCGAGTAGTAGGTGAATTTCGCGTAAAGTTTTTAGCAAAAACGCTCTAACTCCAGAACTACTTAAGCGTTTGAAATCGGTTTAGCTTAATCTTGTAGATTTGGAAGCGGGGTTTTTTTCAGCTTATCAATTTTTGTCCAAAGTCCACGCTCACCGTTTGTTGTTAAGCTTTTTATCTAAAAAACGCTTGAAAATCCATATCTAACTAGTAAGCGTTTTACATTTTTTTACCCGCTACCCCCTACACGCTTTTTTCTGCTCAGCATAAAATTTTCAAGCGTTAATCTCAAAGCGTTTTCAATTTTAACTCAAATTACTTTCGTAATTTTCACTAAAGTTATTTTGAGGTAACCGGAGAACAGAATCGAGTAGTAGGTGAATTTCGCGTAAAGTTTTTAGCAAAAACGCTCTAACTCCAGAACTACTTAAGCGTTTGAAATCGGTTTAGCTTAATCTTGTAGATTTGGAAGCGGGGTTTTTTTCAGCTTATCAATTTTTGTCCAAAGTCCACGCTCACCGTTTGTTGTTAAGCTTTTTATCTAAAAAACGCTTGAAAATCCATATCTAACTAGTAAGCGTTTTACATTTTTTTACCCGCTACCCCCTACACGCTTTTTTCTGCTCAGCATAAAATTTTCAAGCGTTAATCTCAAAGCGTTTTCAATTTTAACTCAAATTACTTTCGTAATTTTCACTAAAGTTATTTTGAGGTAACCGGAGAACAGAATCGAGTAGTAGGTGAATTTCGCGTAAAGTTTTTAGCAAAAACGCTCTAACTCCAGAACTACTTAAGCGTTTGAAATCGGTTTAGCTTAATCTTGTAGATTTGGAAGCGGGGTTTTTTTCAGCTTATCAATTTTTGTCCAAAGTCCACGCTCACCGTTTGTTGTTAAGCTTTTTATCTAAAAAACGCTTGAAAATCCATATCTAACTAGTAAGCGTTTTACATTTTTTTACCCGCTACCCCCTACACGCTTTTTTCTGCTCAGCATAAAATTTTCAAGCGTTAATCTCAAAGCGTTTTCAATTTTAACTCAAATTACTTTCGTAATTTTCACTAAAGTTATTTTGAGGTAACCGGAGAACAGAATCGAGTAGTAGGTGAATTTCGCGTAAAGTTTTTAGCAAAAACGCTCTAACTCCAGAACTACTTAAGCGTTTGAAATCGGTTTAGCTTAATCTTGTAGATTTGGAAGCGGGGTTTTTTTCAGCTTATCAATTTTTGTCCAAAGTCCACGCTCACCGTTTGTTGTTAAGCTTTTTATCTAAAAAACGCTTGAAAATCCATATCTAACTAGTAAGCGTTTTACATTTTTTTACCCGCTACCCCCTACACGCTTTTTTCTGCTCAGCATAAAATTTTCAAGCGTTAATCTCAAAGCGTTTTCAATTTTAACTCAAATTACTTTCGTAATTTTCACTAAAGTTATTTTGAGGTAACCGGAGAACAGAATCGAGTAGTAGGTGAATTTCGCGTAAAGTTTTTAGCAAAAACGCTCTAACTCCAGAACTACTTAAGCGTTTGAAATCGGTTTAGCTTAATCTTGTAGATTTGGAAGCGGGGTTTTTTTCAGCTTATCAATTTTTGTCCAAAGTCCACGCTCACCGTTTGTTGTTAAGCTTTTTATCTAAAAAACGCTTGAAAATCCATATCTAACTAGTAAGCGTTTTACATTTTTTTACCCGCTACCCCCTACACGCTTTTTTCTGCTCAGCATAAAATTTTCAAGCGTTAATCTCAAAGCGTTTTCAATTTTAACTCAAATTACTTTCGTAATTTTCACTAAAGTTATTTTGAGGTAACCGGAGAACAGAATCGAGTAGTAGGTGAATTTCGCGTAAAGTTTTTAGCAAAAACGCTCTAACTCCAGAACTACTTAAGCGTTTGAAATCGGTTTAGCTTAATCTTGTAGATTTGGAAGCGGGGTTTTTTTCAGCTTATCAATTTTTGTCCAAAGTCCACGCTCACCGTTTGTTGTTAAGCTTTTTATCTAAAAAACGCTTGAAAATCCATATCTAACTAGTAAGCGTTTTACATTTTTTTACCCGCTACCCCCTACACGCTTTTTTCTGCTCAGCATAAAATTTTCAAGCGTTAATCTCAAAGCGTTTTCAATTTTAACTCAAATTACTTTCGTAATTTTCACTAAAGTTATTTTGAGGTAACCGGAGAACAGAATCGAGTAGTAGGTGAATTTCGCGTAAAGTTTTTAGCAAAAACGCTCTAACTCCAGAACTACTTAAGCGTTTGAAATCGGTTTAGCTTAATCTTGTAGATTTGGAAGCGGGGTTTTTTTCAGCTTATCAATTTTTGTCCAAAGTCCACGCTCACCGTTTGTTGTTAAGCTTGTCTAACTAGTAAGCGTTTTACATTTTTTTTACCCGCTACTCCCTACACGTTTTTTTCTGCTCAGCATAAAATTTTCAAGCGTTTATCTCAAAGCGTTTTTAATTTTAACTCAAATTACTTTCGTAATTTTCACTAAAGTTATTTTGAGGTAACCGGAGAACAGAATCGAGTAGTAGGTGAATTTCGCGTAAAGTTTTTAGCAAAAACGCTCTAACTCCAGAACTACTTAAGCGTTTGAAATCGGTTTAGCTTAATCTTGTAGATTTGGAAGCGGGGTTTTTTTCAGCTTATCAATTTTTGTCCAAAGTCCACGCTCACCGTATGTTGTTAAGCTTTTTATCTAAAAAACGCTTGAAAATCCATGTCTAACTAGTAAGCGTTTTACATTTTTTTTACCCGCTACTCCCTACACGTTTTTTTCTGCTCAGCATAAAATTTTCAAGCGTTTATCTCAAAGCGTTTTTAATTTTAGCTCAAATTACTTTCGTAATTTTCACTAAAGTTATTTTGAGGTAACCGGAGAACAGAATCGAGTAGTAGGTGAATTTCGCGTAAAGTTTTTAGCAAAAACGCTCTAACTCCAGAACTACTTAAGCGTTTGAAATCGGTTTAGCTTAATCTTGTAGATTTGGAAGCGGGGTTTTTTTCAGCTTATCAATTTTTGTCCAAAGTCCACGCTCACCGTATGTTGTTAAGCTTTTTATCTAAAAAACGCTTGAAAATCCATGTCTAACTAGTAAGCGTTTTACATTTTTTTTACCCGCTACTCCCTACACGTTTTTTTCTGCTCAGCATAAAATTTTCAAGCGTTTATCTCAAAGCGTTTTTAATTTTAACTCAAATTACTTTCGTAATTTTCACTAAAGTTATTTTGAGGTAACCGGAGAACAGAATCGAGTAGTAGGTGAATTTCGCGTAAAGTTTTTAGCAAAAACGCTCTAACTCCAGAACTACTTAAGCGTTTGAAATCGGTTTAGCTTAATCTTGTAGATTTGGAAGCGGGGTTTTTTTCAGCTTATCAATTTTTGTCCAAAGTCCACGCTCACCGTATGTTGTTAAGCTTTTTATCTAAAAAACGCTTGAAAATCCATGTCTAACTAGTAAGCGTTTTACATTTTTTTTACCCGCTACTCCCTACACGTTTTTTTCTGCTCAGCATAAAATTTTCAAGCGTTTATCTCAAAGCGTTTTTAATTTTAACTCAAATTACTTTCGTAATTTTCACTAAAGTTATTTTGAGGTAACCGGAGAACAGAATCGAGTAGTAGGTGAATTTCGCGTAAAGTTTTTAGCAAAAACGCTCTAACTCCAGAACTACTTAAGCGTTTGAAATCGGTTTAGCTTAATCTTGTAGATTTGGAAGCGGGGTTTTTTTCAGCTTATCAATTTTTGTCCAAAGTCCACGCTCACCGTATGTTGTTAAGCTTTTTATCTAAAAAACGCTTGAAAATCCATGTCTAACTAGTAAGCGTTTTACATTTTTTTTACCCGCTACTCCCTACACGTTTTTTTCTGCTCAGCATAAAATTTTCAAGCGTTTATCTCAAAGCGTTTTTAATTTTAACTCAAATTACTTTCGTAATTTTCACTAAAGTTATTTTGAGGTAACCGGAGAACAGAATCGAGTAGTAGGTGAATTTCGCGTAAAGTTTTTAGCAAAAACGCTCTAACTCCAGAACTACTTAAGCGTTTGAAATCGGTTTAGCTTAATCTTGTAGATTTGGAAGCGGGGTTTTTTTCAGCTTATCAATTTTTGTCCAAAGTCCACGCTCACCGTATGTTGTTAAGCTTTTTATCTAAAAAACGCTTGAAAATCCATGTCTAACTAGTAAGCGTTTTACATTTTTTTTACCCGCTACTCCCTACACGTTTTTTTCTGCTCAGCATAAAATTTTCAAGCGTTTATCTCAAAGCGTTTTTAATTTTAACTCAAATTACTTTCGTAATTTTCACTAAAGTTATTTTGAGGTAACCGGAGAACAGAATCGAGTAGTAGGTGAATTTCGCGTAAAGTTTTTAGCAAAAACGCTCTAACTCCAGAACTACTTAAGCGTTTGAAATCGGTTTAGCTTAATCTTGTAGATTTGGAAGCGGGGTTTTTTTCAGCTTATCAATTTTTGTCCAAAGTCCACGCTCACCGTATGTTGTTAAGCTTTTTATCTAAAAAACGCTTGAAAATCCATGTCTAACTAGTAAGCGTTTTACATTTTTTTTACCCGCTACTCCCTACACGTTTTTTTCTGCTCAGCATAAAATTTTCAAGCGTTTATCTCAAAGCGTTTTTAATTTTAACTCAAATTACTTTCGTAATTTTCACTAAAGTTATTTTGAGGTAACCGGAGAACAGAATCGAGTAGTAGGTGAATTTCGCGTAAAGTTTTTAGCAAAAACGCTCTAACTCCAGAACTACTTAAGCGTTTGAAATCGGTTTAGCTTAATCTTGTAGATTTGGAAGCGGGGTTTTTTTCAGCTTATCAATTTTTGTCCAAAGTCCACGCTCACCGTATGTTGTTAAGCTTTTTATCTAAAAAACGCTTGAAAATCCATGTCTAACTAGTAAGCGTTTTACATTTTTTTTACCCGCTACTCCCTACACGTTTTTTTCTGCTCAGCATAAAATTTTCAAGCGTTTATCTCAAAGCGTTTTTAATTTTAACTCAAATTACTTTCGTAATTTTCACTAAAGTTATTTTGAGGTAACCGGAGAACAGAATCGAGTAGTAGGTGAATTTCGCGTAAAGTTTTTAGCAAAAACGCTCTAACTCCAGAACTACTTAAGCGTTTGAAATCGGTTTAGCTTAATCTTGTAGATTTGGAAGCGGGGTTTTTTTCAGCTTATCAATTTTTGTCCAAAGTCCACGCTCACCGTATGTTGTTAAGCTTTTTATCTAAAAAACGCTTGAAAATCCATGTCTAACTAGTAAGCGTTTTACATTTTTTTTACCCGCTACTCCCTACACGTTTTTTTCTGCTCAGCATAAAATTTTCAAGCGTTTATCTCAAAGCGTTTTTAATTTTAACTCAAATTACTTTCGTAATTTTCACTAAAGTTATTTTGAGGTAACCGGAGAACAGAATCGAGTAGTAGGTGAATTTCGCGTAAAGTTTTTAGCAAAAACGCTCTAACTCCAGAACTACTTAAGCGTTTGAAATCGGTTTAGCTTAATCTTGTAGATTTGGAAGCGGGGTTTTTTTCAGCTTATCAATTTTTGTCCAAAGTCCACGCTCACCGTATGTTGTTAAGCTTTTTATCTAAAAAACGCTTGAAAATCCATGTCTAACTAGTAAGCGTTTTACATTTTTTTTACCCGCTACTCCCTACACGTTTTTTTCTGCTCAGCATAAAATTTTCAAGCGTTTATCTCAAAGCGTTTTTAATTTTAACTCAAATTACTTTCGTAATTTTCACTAAAGTTATTTTGAGGTAACCGGAGAACAGAATCGAGTAGTAGGTGAATTTCGCGTAAAGTTTTTAGCAAAAACGCTCTAACTCCAGAACTACTTAAGCGTTTGAAATCGGTTTAGCTTAATCTTGTAGATTTGGAAGCGGGGTTTTTTTCAGCTTATCAATTTTTGTCCAAAGTCCACGCTCACCGTATGTTGTTAAGCTTTTTATCTAAAAAACGCTTGAAAATCCATGTCTAACTAGTAAGCGTTTTACATTTTTTTTACCCGCTACTCCCTACACGTTTTTTTCTGCTCAGCATAAAATTTTCAAGCGTTTATCTCAAAGCGTTTTTAATTTTAACTCAAATTACTTTCGTAATTTTCACTAAAGTTATTTTGAGGTAACCGGAGAACAGAATCGAGTAGTAGGTGAATTTCGCGTAAAGTTTTTAGCAAAAACGCTCTAACTCCAGAACTACTTAAGCGTTTGAAATCGGTTTAGCTTAATCTTGTAGATTTGGAAGCGGGGTTTTTTTCAGCTTATCAATTTTTGTCCAAAGTCCACGCTCACCGTATGTTGTTAAGCTTTTTATCTAAAAAACGCTTGAAAATCCATGTCTAACTAGTAAGCGTTTTACATTTTTTTTACCCGCTACTCCCTACACGTTTTTTTCTGCTCAGCATAAAATTTTCAAGCGTTTATCTCAAAGCGTTTTTAATTTTAACTCAAATTACTTTCGTAATTTTCACTAAAGTTATTTTGAGGTAACCGGAGAACAGAATCGAGTAGTAGGTGAATTTCGCGTAAAGTTTTTAGCAAAAACGCTCTAACTCCAGAACTACTTAAGCGTTTGAAATCGGTTTAGCTTAATCTTGTAGATTTGGAAGCGGGGTTTTTTTCAGCTTATCAATTTTTGTCCAAAGTCCACGCTCACCGTATGTTGTTAAGCTTTTTATCTAAAAAACGCTTGAAAATCCATGTCTAACTAGTAAGCGTTTTACATTTTTTTTACCCGCTACTCCCTACACGTTTTTTTCTGCTCAGCATAAAATTTTCAAGCGTTTATCTCAAAGCGTTTTTAATTTTAACTCAAATTACTTTCGTAATTTTCACTAAAGTTATTTTGAGGTAACCGGAGAACAGAATCGAGTAGTAGGTGAATTTCGCGTAAAGTTTTTAGCAAAAACGCTCTAACTCCAGAACTACTTAAGCGTTTGAAATCGGTTTAGCTTAATCTTGTAGATTTGGAAGCGGGGTTTTTTTCAGCTTATCAATTTTTGTCCAAAGTCCACGCTCACCGTATGTTGTTAAGCTTTTTATCTAAAAAACGCTTGAAAATCCATGTCTAACTAGTAAGCGTTTTACATTTTTTTTACCCGCTACTCCCTACACGTTTTTTTCTGCTCAGCATAAAATTTTCAAGCGTTTATCTCAAAGCGTTTTTAATTTTAACTCAAATTACTTTCGTAATTTTCACTAAAGTTATTTTGAGGTAACCGGAGAACAGAATCGAGTAGTAGGTGAATTTCGCGTAAAGTTTTTAGCAAAAACGCTCTAACTCCAGAACTACTTAAGCGTTTGAAATCGGTTTAGCTTAATCTTGTAGATTTTGAAGCGGGGTTTTTTCAGCTTATCAATTTTTGTCCAAAGTCCACGCTCACCGTATGTTGTTAAGCTTTTTATCTAAAAAACGCTTGAAAATCCATGTCTAACTAGTAAGCGTTTTACATTTTTTTTACCCGCTACTCCCTACACGTTTTTTTCTGCTCAGCATAAAATTTTCAAGCGTTTATCTCAAAGCGTTTTTAATTTTAACTCAAATTACTTTCGTAATTTTCACTAAAGTTATTTTGAGGTAACCGGAGAACAGAATCGAGTAGTAGGTGAATTTCGCGTAAAGTTTTTAGCAAAAACGCTCTAAGTCCAGAGCTACTTAAGCGTTTGAAATCGGTTTAGCTTAATCTTGTAGATTTTGAAGCGGGGTTTTTTCAGCTTATCAATTTTTGTCCAAAGTCCACGCTCACCGTATGTTGTTAAGCTTTTTATCTAAAAAACGCTTGAAAATCCATGTCTAACTAGTAAGCGTTTTACATTTTTTTTACCCGCTACTCCCTACACGTTTTTTTCTGCTCAGCATAAAATTTTCAAGCGTTTATCTCAAAGCGTTTTTAATTTTAACTCAAATTACTTTCGTAATTTTCACTAAAGTTATTTTGAGGTAACCGGAGAACAGAATCGAGTAGTAGGTGAATTTCGCGTAAAGTTTTTAGCAAAAACGCTCTAACTCCAGAACTACTTAAGCGTTTGAAATCGGTTTAGCTTAATCTTGTAGATTTGGAAGCGGGGTTTTTTTCAGCTTATCAATTTTTGTCCAAAGTCCACGCTCACCGTATGTTGTTAAGCTTTTTATCTAAAAAACGCTTGAAAATCCATGTCTAACTAGTAAGCGTTTTACATTTTTTTTACCCGCTACTCCCTACACGTTTTTTTCTGCTCAGCATAAAATTTTCAAGCGTTTATCTCAA
This sequence comes from Pollenia amentaria, assembly GCA_943735925.1. Lineage (NCBI taxonomy): Eukaryota > Metazoa > Arthropoda > Insecta > Diptera > Polleniidae > Pollenia > Pollenia amentaria. The sequence continues at coordinate 16,682,384 of OX031008.1, read as the reverse complement.
AGCGTTTTTAATTTTAACTCAAATTACTTTCGTAATTTTCACTAAAGTTATTTTGAGGTAACCGGAGAACAGAATCGAGTAGTAGGTGAATTTCGCGTAAAGTTTTTAGCAAAAACGCTCTAACTCCAGAACTACTTAAGCGTTTGAAATCGGTTTAGCTTAATCTTGTAGATTTGGAAGCGGGGTTTTTTTCAGCTTATCAATTTTTGTCCAAAGTCCACGCTCACCGTATGTTGTTAAGCTTTTTATCTAAAAAACGCTTGAAAATCCATGTCTAACTAGTAAGCGTTTTACATTTTTTTTACCCGCTACTCCCTACACGTTTTTTTCTGCTCAGCATAAAATTTTCAAGCGTTTATCTCAAAGCGTTTTTAATTTTAACTCAAATTACTTTCGTAATTTTCACTAAAGTTATTTTGAGGTAACCGGAGAACAGAATCGAGTAGTAGGTGAATTTCGCGTAAAGTTTTTAGCAAAAACGCTCTAACTCCAGAGCTACTTAAGCGTTTGAAATCGGTTTAGCTTAATCTTGTAGATTTTGAAGCGGGGTTTTTTCAGCTTATCAATTTTTGTCCAAAGTCCACGCTCACCGTATGTTGTTAAGCTTTTTATCTAAAAAACGCTTGAAAATCCATGTCTAACTAGTAAGCGTTTTACATTTTTTTTACCCGCTACTCCCTACACGTTTTTTTCTGCTCAGCATAAAATTTTCAAGCGTTTATCTCAAAGCGTTTTTAATTTTAACTCAAATTACTTTCGTAATTTTCACTAAAGTTATTTTGAGGTAACCGGAGAACAGAATCGAGTAGTAGGTGAATTTCGCGTAAAGTTTTTAGCAAAAACGCTCTAACTCCAGAGCTACTTAAGCGTTTGAAATCGGTTTAGCTTAATCTTGTAGATTTTGAAGCGGGGTTTTTTCAGCTTATCAATTTTTGTCCAAAGTCCACGCTCACCGTATGTTGTTAAGCTTTTTATCTAAAAAACGCTTGAAAATCCATGTCTAACTAGTAAGCGTTTTACATTTTTTTTACCCGCTACTCCCTACACGTTTTTTTCTGCTCAGCATAAAATTTTCAAGCGTTTATCTCAAAGCGTTTTTAATTTTAACTCAAATTACTTTCGTAATTTTCACTAAAGTTATTTTGAGGTAACCGGAGAACAGAATCGAGTAGTAGGTGAATTTCGCGTAAAGTTTTTAGCAAAAACGCTCTAACTCCAGAACTACTTAAGCGTTTGAAATCGGTTTAGCTTAATCTTGTAGATTTGGAAGCGGGGTTTTTTTCAGCTTATCAATTTTTGTCCAAAGTCCACGCTCACCGTATGTTGTTAAGCTTTTTATCTAAAAAACGCTTGAAAATCCATGTCTAACTAGTAAGCGTTTTACATTTTTTTTACCCGCTACCCCCTACACGCTTTTTTCTGCTCAGCATAAAATTTTCAAGCGTTTATCTCAAAGCGTTTTTAATTTTAACTCAAATTACTTTCGTAATTTTCAATAAAGTTATTTTGAGGTAACCGGAGAACAGAATCGAGTAGTAGGTGAATTTCGCGTAAAGTTTTTAGCAAAAACGCTCTAACTCCAGAACTACTTAAGCGTTTGAAATCGGTTTAGCTTAATCTTGTAGATTTGGAAGCGGGGTTTTTTTCAGCTTATCAATTTTTGTCCAAAGTCCACGCTCACCGTATGTTGTTAAGCTTTTTATCTAAAAAACGCTTGAAAATCCATGTCTAACTAGTAAGCGTTTTACATTTTTTTTACCCGCTACCCCCTACACGCTTTTTTCTGCTCAGCATAAAATTTTCAAGCGTTTATCTCAAAGCGTTTTTAATTTTAACTCAAATTACTTTCGTAATTTTCACTAAAGTTATTTTGAGGTAACCGGAGAACAGAATCGAGTAGTAGGTGAATTTCGCGTAAAGTTTTTAGCAAAAACGCTCTAACTCCAGAACTACTTAAGCGTTTGAAATCGGTTTAGCTTAATCTTGTAGATTTGGAAGCGGGGTTTTTTTCAGCTTATCAATTTTTGTCCAAAGTCCACGCTCACCGTATGTTGTTAAGCTTTTTATCTAAAAAACGCTTGAAAATCCATGTCTAACTAGTAAGCGTTTTACATTTTTTTTACCCGCTACTCCCTACACGTTTTTTTCTGCTCAGCATAAAATTTTCAAGCGTTTATCTCAAAGCGTTTTTAATTTTAACTCAAATTACTTTCGTAATTTTCACTAAAGTTATTTTGAGGTAACCGGAGAACAGAATCGAGTAGTAGGTGAATTTCGCGTAAAGTTTTTAGCAAAAACGCTCTAACTCCAGAACTACTTAAGCGTTTGAAATCGGTTTAGCTTAATCTTGTAGATTTGGAAGCGGGGTTTTTTTCAGCTTATCAATTTTTGTCCAAAGTCCACGCTCACCGTATGTTGTTAAGCTTTTTATCTAAAAAACGCTTGAAAATCCATGTCTAACTAGTAAGCGTTTTACATTTTTTTTACCCGCTACTCCCTACACGTTTTTTTCTGCTCAGCATAAAATTTTCAAGCGTTTATCTCAAAGCGTTTTTAATTTTAACTCAAATTACTTTCGTAATTTTCACTAAAGTTATTTTGAGGTAACCGGAGAACAGAATCGAGTAGTAGGTGAATTTCGCGTAAAGTTTTTAGCAAAAACGCTCTAACTCCAGAGCTACTTAAGCGTTTGAAATCGGTTTAGCTTAATCTTGTAGATTTTGAAGCGGGGTTTTTTCAGCTTATCAATTTTTGTCCAAAGTCCACGCTCACCGTATGTTGTTAAGCTTTTTATCTAAAAAACGCTTGAAAATCCATGTCTAACTAGTAAGCGTTTTACATTTTTTTTACCCGCTACTCCCTACACGTTTTTTTCTGCTCAGCATAAAATTTTCAAGCGTTTATCTCAAAGCGTTTTTAATTTTAACTCAAATTACTTTCGTAATTTTCACTAAAGTTATTTTGAGGTAACCGGAGAACAGAATCGAGTAGTAGGTGAATTTCGCGTAAAGTTTTTAGCAAAAACGCTCTAACTCCAGAGCTACTTAAGCGTTTGAAATCGGTTTAGCTTAATCTTGTAGATTTTGAAGCGGGGTTTTTTCAGCTTATCAATTTTTGTCCAAAGTCCACGCTCACCGTATGTTGTTAAGCTTTTTATCTAAAAAACGCTTGAAAATCCATGTCTAACTAGTAAGCGTTTTACATTTTTTTTACCCGCTACTCCCTACACGTTTTTTTCTGCTCAGCATAAAATTTTCAAGCGTTTATCTCAAAGCGTTTTTAATTTTAACTCAAATTACTTTCGTAATTTTCACTAAAGTTATTTTGAGGTAACCGGAGAACAGAATCGAGTAGTAGGTGAATTTCGCGTAAAGTTTTTAGCAAAAACGCTCTAACTCCAGAACTACTTAAGCGTTTGAAATCGGTTTAGCTTAATCTTGTAGATTTGGAAGCGGGGTTTTTTTCAGCTTATCAATTTTTGTCCAAAGTCCACGCTCACCGTATGTTGTTAAGCTTTTTATCTAAAAAACGCTTGAAAATCCATGTCTAACTAGTAAGCGTTTTACATTTTTTTTACCCGCTACTCCCTACACGTTTTTTTCTGCTCAGCATAAAATTTTCAAGCGTTTATCTCAAAGCGTTTTTAATTTTAACTCAAATTACTTTCGTAATTTTCACTAAAGTTATTTTGAGGTAACCGGAGAACAGAATCGAGTAGTAGGTGAATTTCGCGTAAAGTTTTTAGCAAAAACGCTCTAACTCCAGAGCTACTTAAGCGTTTGAAATCGGTTTAGCTTAATCTTGTAGATTTTGAAGCGGGGTTTTTTCAGCTTATCAATTTTTGTCCAAAGTCCACGCTCACCGTATGTTGTTAAGCTTTTTATCTAAAAAACGCTTGAAAATCCATGTCTAACTAGTAAGCGTTTTACATTTTTTTTACCCGCTACTCCCTACACGTTTTTTTCTGCTCAGCATAAAATTTTCAAGCGTTTATCTCAAAGCGTTTTTAATTTTAACTCAAATTACTTTCGTAATTTTCACTAAAGTTATTTTGAGGTAACCGGAGAACAGAATCGAGTAGTAGGTGAATTTCGCGTAAAGTTTTTAGCAAAAACGCTCTAACTCCAGAGCTACTTAAGCGTTTGAAATCGGTTTAGCTTAATCTTGTAGATTTTGAAGCGGGGTTTTTTCAGCTTATCAATTTTTGTCCAAAGTCCACGCTCACCGTATGTTGTTAAGCTTTTTATCTAAAAAACGCTTGAAAATCCATGTCTAACTAGTAAGCGTTTTACATTTTTTTTACCCGCTACTCCCTACACGTTTTTTTCTGCTCAGCATAAAATTTTCAAGCGTTTATCTCAAAGCGTTTTTAATTTTAACTCAAATTACTTTCGTAATTTTCACTAAAGTTATTTTGAGGTAACCGGAGAACAGAATCGAGTAGTAGGTGAATTTCGCGTAAAGTTTTTAGCAAAAACGCTCTAACTCCAGAACTACTTAAGCGTTTGAAATCGGTTTAGCTTAATCTTGTAGATTTGGAAGCGGGGTTTTTTTCAGCTTATCAATTTTTGTCCAAAGTCCACGCTCACCGTATGTTGTTAAGCTTTTTATCTAAAAAACGCTTGAAAATCCATGTCTAACTAGTAAGCGTTTTACATTTTTTTTACCCGTAACTCCCTACACGTTTTTTTCTGCTCAGCATAAAATTTTCAAGCGTTTATCTCAAAGCGTTTTTAATTTTAACTCAAATTACTTTCGTAATTTTCACTAAAGTTATTTTGAGGTAACCGGAGAACAGAATCGAGTAGTAGGTGAATTTCGCGTAAAGTTTTTAGCAAAAACGCTCTAACTCCAGAACTACTTAAGCGTTTGAAATCGGTTTAGCTTAATCTTGTAGATTTGGAAGCGGGGTTTTTTTCAGCTTATCAATTTTTGTCCAAAGTCCACGCTCACCGTATGTTGTTAAGCTTTTTATCTAAAAAACGCTTGAAAATCCATGTCTAACTAGTAAGCGTTTTACATTTTTTTTACCCGCTACTCCCTACACGTTTTTTTCTGCTCAGCATAAAATTTTCAAGCGTTTATCTCAAAGCGTTTTTAATTTTAACTCAAATTACTTTCGTAATTTTCACTAAAGTTATTTTGAGGTAACCGGAGAACAGAATCGAGTAGTAGGTGAATTTCGCGTAAAGTTTTTAGCAAAAACGCTCTAACTCCAGAACTACTTAAGCGTTTTAAATCGGTTTAGCTTAATCTTGTAGATTTGGAAGCGGGGTTTTTTTCAGCTTATCAATTTTTGTCCAAAGTCCACGCTCACCGTATGTTGTTAAGCTTTTTATCTAAAAAACGCTTGAAAATCCATGTCTAACTAGTAAGCGTTTTACATTTTTTTTACCCGTAACTCCCTACACGTTTTTTTCTGCTCAGCATAAAATTTTCAAGCGTTTATCTCAAAGCGTTTTTAATTTTAACTCAAATTACTTTCGTAATTTTCACTAAAGTTATTTTGAGGTAACCGGAGAACAGAATCGAGTAGTAGGTGAATTTCGCGTAAAGTTTTTAGCAAAAACGCTCTAACTCCAGAACTACTTAAGCGTTTGAAATCGGTTTAGCTTAATCTTGTAGATTTGGAAGCGGGGTTTTTTTCAGCTTATCAATTTTTGTCCAAAGTCCACGCTCACCGTATGTTGTTAAGCTTTTTATCTAAAAAACGCTTGAAAATCCATGTCTAACTAGTAAGCGTTTTACATTTTTTTTACCCGCTACTCCCTACACGTTTTTTTCTGCTCAGCATAAAATTTTCAAGCGTTTATCTCAAAGCGTTTTTAATTTTAACTCAAATTACTTTCGTAATTTTCACTAAAGTTATTTTGAGGTAACCGGAGAACAGAATCGAGTAGTAGGTGAATTTCGCGTAAAGTTTTTAGCAAAAACGCTCTAACTCCAGAACTACTTAAGCGTTTGAAATCGGTTTAGCTTAATCTTGTAGATTTGGAAGCGGGGTTTTTTTCAGCTTATCAATTTTTGTCCAAAGTCCACGCTCACCGTATGTTGTTAAGCTTTTTATCTAAAAAACGCTTGAAAATCCATGTCTAACTAGTAAGCGTTTTACATTTTTTTTACCCGCTACTCCCTACACGTTTTTTTCTGCTCAGCATAAAATTTTCAAGCGTTTATCTCAAAGCGTTTTTAATTTTAACTCAAATTACTTTCGTAATTTTCACTAAAGTTATTTTGAGGTAACCGGAGAACAGAATCGAGTAGTAGGTGAATTTCGCGTAAAGTTTTTAGCAAAAACGCTCTAACTCCAGAACTACTTAAGCGTTTGAAATCGGTTTAGCTTAATCTTGTAGATTTGGAAGCGGGGTTTTTTTCAGCTTATCAATTTTTGTCCAAAGTCCACGCTCACCGTATGTTGTTAAGCTTTTTATCTAAAAAACGCTTGAAAATCCATGTCTAACTAGTAAGCGTTTTACATTTTTTTTACCCGCTACTCCCTACACGTTTTTTTCTGCTCAGCATAAAATTTTCAAGCGTTTATCTCAAAGCGTTTTTAATTTTAACTCAAATTACTTTCGTAATTTTCACTAAAGTTATTTTGAGGTAACCGGAGAACAGAATCGAGTAGTAGGTGAATTTCGCGTAAAGTTTTTAGCAAAAACGCTCTAACTCCAGAACTACTTAAGCGTTTGAAATCGGTTTAGCTTAATCTTGTAGATTTGGAAGCGGGGTTTTTTTCAGCTTATCAATTTTTGTCCAAAGTCCACGCTCACCGTATGTTGTTAAGCTTTTTATCTAAAAAACGCTTGAAAATCCATGTCTAACTAGTAAGCGTTTTACATTTTTTTTACCCGCTACTCCCTACACGTTTTTTTCTGCTCAGCATAAAATTTTCAAGCGTTTATCTCAAAGCGTTTTTAATTTTAACTCAAATTACTTTCGTAATTTTCACTAAAGTTATTTTGAGGTAACCGGAGAACAGAATCGAGTAGTAGGTGAATTTCGCGTAAAGTTTTTAGCAAAAACGCTCTAACTCCAGAACTACTTAAGCGTTTGAAATCGGTTTAGCTTAATCTTGTAGATTTGGAAGCGGGGTTTTTTTCAGCTTATCAATTTTTGTCCAAAGTCCACGCTCACCGTATGTTGTTAAGCTTTTTATCTAAAAAACGCTTGAAAATCCATGTCTAACTAGTAAGCGTTTTACATTTTTTTTACCCGCTACTCCCTACACGTTTTTTTCTGCTCAGCATAAAATTTTCAAGCGTTTATCTCAAAGCGTTTTTAATTTTAACTCAAATTACTTTCGTAATTTTCACTAAAGTTATTTTGAGGTAACCGGAGAACAGAATCGAGTAGTAGGTGAATTTCGCGTAAAGTTTTTAGCAAAAACGCTCTAACTCCAGAACTACTTAAGCGTTTGAAATCGGTTTAGCTTAATCTTGTAGATTTGGAAGCGGGGTTTTTTTCAGCTTATCAATTTTTGTCCAAAGTCCACGCTCACCGTATGTTGTTAAGCTTTTTATCTAAAAAACGCTTGAAAATCCATGTCTAACTAGTAAGCGTTTTACATTTTTTTTACCCGCTACTCCCTACACGTTTTTTTCTGCTCAGCATAAAATTTTCAAGCGTTTATCTCAAAGCGTTTTTAATTTTAACTCAAATTACTTTCGTAATTTTCACTAAAGTTATTTTGAGGTAACCGGAGAACAGAATCGAGTAGTAGGTGAATTTCGCGTAAAGTTTTTAGCAAAAACGCTCTAACTCCAGAACTACTTAAGCGTTTGAAATCGGTTTAGCTTAATCTTGTAGATTTGGAAGCGGGGTTTTTTTCAGCTTATCAATTTTTGTCCAAAGTCCACGCTCACCGTATGTTGTTAAGCTTTTTATCTAAAAAACGCTTGAAAATCCATGTCTAACTAGTAAGCGTTTTACATTTTTTTTACCCGCTACTCCCTACACGTTTTTTTCTGCTCAGCATAAAATTTTCAAGCGTTTATCTCAAAGCGTTTTTAATTTTAACTCAAATTACTTTCGTAATTTTCACTAAAGTTATTTTGAGGTAACCGGAGAACAGAATCGAGTAGTAGGTGAATTTCGCGTAAAGTTTTTAGCAAAAACGCTCTAACTCCAGAACTACTTAAGCGTTTGAAATCGGTTTAGCTTAATCTTGTAGATTTGGAAGCGGGGTTTTTTTCAGCTTATCAATTTTTGTCCAAAGTCCACGCTCACCGTATGTTGTTAAGCTTTTTATCTAAAAAACGCTTGAAAATCCATGTCTAACTAGTAAGCGTTTTACATTTTTTTTACCCGCTACTCCCTACACGTTTTTTTCTGCTCAGCATAAAATTTTCAAGCGTTTATCTCAAAGCGTTTTTAATTTTAACTCAAATTACTTTCGTAATTTTCACTAAAGTTATTTTGAGGTAACCGGAGAACAGAATCGAGTAGTAGGTGAATTTCGCGTAAAGTTTTTAGCAAAAACGCTCTAACTCCAGAACTACTTAAGCGTTTGAAATCGGTTTAGCTTAATCTTGTAGATTTGGAAGCGGGGTTTTTTTCAGCTTATCAATTTTTGTCCAAAGTCCACGCTCACCGTATGTTGTTAAGCTTTTTATCTAAAAAACGCTTGAAAATCCATGTCTAACTAGTAAGCGTTTTACATTTTTTTTACCCGCTACTCCCTACACGTTTTTTTCTGCTCAGCATAAAATTTTCAAGCGTTTATCTCAAAGCGTTTTTAATTTTAACTCAAATTACTTTCGTAATTTTCACTAAAGTTATTTTGAGGTAACCGGAGAACAGAATCGAGTAGTAGGTGAATTTCGCGTAAAGTTTTTAGCAAAAACGCTCTAACTCCAGAACTACTTAAGCGTTTGAAATCGGTTTAGCTTAATCTTGTAGATTTGGAAGCGGGGTTTTTTTCAGCTTATCAATTTTTGTCCAAAGTCCACGCTCACCGTATGTTGTTAAGCTTTTTATCTAAAAAACGCTTGAAAATCCATGTCTAACTAGTAAGCGTTTTACATTTTTTTTACCCGCTACTCCGTACACGTTTTTTTCTGCTCAGCATAAAATTTTCAAGCGTTTATCTCAAAGCGTTTTTAATTTTAACTCAAATTACTTTCGTAATTTTCACTAAAGTTATTTTGAGGTAACCGGAGAACAGAATCGAGTAGTAGGTGAATTTCGCGTAAAGTTTTTAGCAAAAACGCTCTAACTCCAGAACTACTTAAGCGTTTGAAATCGGTTTAGCTTAATCTTGTAGATTTGGAAGCGGGGTTTTTTTCAGCTTATCAATTTTTGTCCAAAGTCCACGCTCACCGTATGTTGTTAAGCTTTTTATCTAAAAAACGCTTGAAAATCCATGTCTAACTAGTAAGCGTTTTACATTTTTTTTACCCGCTACTCCCTACACGTTTTTTTCTGCTCAGCATAAAATTTTCAAGCGTTTATCTCAAAGCGTTTTTAATTTTAACTCAAATTACTTTCGTAATTTTCACTAAAGTTATTTTGAGGTAACCGGAGAACAGAATCGAGTAGTAGGTGAATTTCGCGTAAAGTTTTTAGCAAAAACGCTCTAACTCCAGAACTACTTAAGCGTTTGAAATCGGTTTAGCTTAATCTTGTAGATTTGGAAGCGGGGTTTTTTTCAGCTTATCAATTTTTGTCCAAAGTCCACGCTCACCGTATGTTGTTAAGCTTTTTATCTAAAAAACGCTTGAAAATCCATGTCTAACTAGTAAGCGTTTTACATTTTTTTTACCCGCTACTCCCTACACGTTTTTTTCTGCTCAGCATAAAATTTTCAAGCGTTTATCTCAAAGCGTTTTTAATTTTAACTCAAATTACTTTCGTAATTTTCACTAAAGTTATTTTGAGGTAACCGGAGAACAGAATCGAGTAGTAGGTGAATTTCGCGTAAAGTTTTTAGCAAAAACGCTCTAACTCCAGAACTACTTAAGCGTTTGAAATCGGTTGAGCTTAATCTTGTAGATTTTGAAGCGGGGTTTTTTTCAGCTTATCAATTTTTGTCCAAAGTCCACGCTCACCGTATGTTGTTAAGCTTTTTATCTAAAAAACGCTTGAAAATCCATGTCTAACTAGTAAGCGTTTTACATTTTTTTTACCCGCTACTCCCTACACGTTTTTTTCTGCTCAGCATAAAATTTTCAAGCGTTTATCTCAAAGCGTTTTTAATTTTAACTCAAATTACTTTCGTAATTTTCACTAAAGTTATTTTGAGGTAACCGGAGAACAGAATCGAGTAGTAGGTGAATTTCGCGTAAAGTTTTTAGCAACAACGCTCTAACTCCAGAACTACTTAAGCGTTTGAAATCGGTTTAGCTTAATCTTGTAGATTTGGAAGCGGGGTTTTTTTCAGCTTATCAATTTTTGTCCAAAGTCCACGCTCACCGTATGTTGTTAAGCTTTTTATCTAAAAAACGCTTGAAAATCCATGTCTAACTAGTAAGCGTTTTACATTTTTTTTACCCGCTACTCCCTACACGTTTTTTTCTGCTCAGCATAAAATTTTCAAGCGTTTATCTCAAAGCGTTTTTAATTTTAACTCAAATTACTTTCGTAATTTTCACTAAAGTTATTTTGAGGTAACCGGAGAACAGAATCGAGTAGTAGGTGAATTTCGCGTAAAGTTTTTAGCAAAAACGCTCTAACTCCAGAACTACTTAAGCGTTTGAAATCGGTTTAGCTTAATCTTGTAGATTTGGAAGCGGGGTTTTTTTCAGCTTATCAATTTTTGTCCAAAGTCCACGCTCACCGTATGTTGTTAAGCTTTTTATCTAAAAAACGCTTGAAAATCCATGTCTAACTAGTAAGCGTTTTACATTTTTTTTACCCGCTACTCCCTACACGTTTTTTTCTGCTCAGCATAAAATTTTCAAGCGTTTATCTCAAAGCGTTTTTAATTTTAACTCAAATTACTTTCGTAATTTTCACTAAAGTTATTTTGAGGTAACCGGAGAACAGAATCGAGTAGTAGGTGAATTTCGCGTAAAGTTTTTAGCAAAAACGCTCTAACTCCAGAACTACTTAAGCGTTTGAAATCGGTTTAGCTTAATCTTGTAGATTTTGAAGCGGGGTTTTTTTCAGCTTATCAATTTTTGTCCAAAGTCCACGCTCACCGTATGTTGTTAAGCTTTTTATCTAAAAAACGCTTGAAAATCCATGTCTAACTAGTAAGCGTTTTACATTTTTTTTACCCGCTACTCCCTACACGTTTTTTTCTGCTCAGCATAAAATTTTCAAGCGTTTATCTCAAAGCGTTTTTAATTTTAACTCAAATTACTTTCGTAATTTTCACTAAAGTTATTTTGAGGTAACCGGAGAACAGAATCGAGTAGTAGGTGAATTTCGCGTAAAGTTTTTAGCAAAAACGCTCTAACTCCAGAACTACTTAAGCGTTTGAAATCGGTTTAGCTTAATCTTGTAGATTTGGAAGCGGGGTTTTTTTCAGCTTATCAATTTTTGTCCAAAGTCCACGCTCACCGTATGTTGTTAAGCTTTTTATCTAAAAAACGCTTGAAAATCCATGTCTAACTAGTAAGCGTTTTACATTTTTTTTACCCGCTACTCCCTACACGTTTTTTTCTGCTCAGCATAAAATTTTCAAGCGTTTATCTCAAAGCGTTTTTAATTTTAACTCAAATTACTTTCGTAATTTTCACTAAAGTTATTTTGAGGTAACCGGAGAACAGAATCGAGTAGTAGGTGAATTTCGCGTAAAGTTTTTAGCAAAAACGCTCTAACTCCAGAACTACTTAAGCGTTTGAAATCGGTTTAGCTTAATCTTGTAGATTTTGAAGCGGGGTTTTTTTCAGCTTATCAATTTTTGTCCAAAGTCCACGCTCACCGTATGTTGTTAAGCTTTTTATCTAAAAAACGCTTGAAAATCCATGTCTAACTAGTAAGCGTTTTACATTTTTTTTACCCGCTACTCCCTACACGTTTTTTTCTGCTCAGCATAAAATTTTCAAGCGTTTATCTCAAAGCGTTTTTAATTTTAACTCAAATTACTTTCGTAATTTTCACTAAAGTTATTTTGAGGTAACCGGAGAACAGAATCGAGTAGTAGGTGAATTTCGCGTAAAGTTTTTAGCAAAAACGCTCTAACTCCAGAACTACTTAAGCGTTTGAAATCGGTTTAGCTTAATCTTGTAGATTTGGAAGCGGGGTTTTTTTCAGCTTATCAATTTTTGTCCAAAGTCCACGCTCACCGTATGTTGTTAAGCTTTTTATCTAAAAAACGCTTGAAAATCCATGTCTAACTAGTAAGCGTTTTACATTTTTTTTACCCGCTACTCCCTACACGTTTTTTTCTGCTCAGCATAAAATTTTCAAGCGTTTATCTCAAAGCGTTTTTAATTTTAACTCAAATTACTTTCGTAATTTTCACTAAAGTTATTTTGAGGTAACCGGAGAACAGAATCGAGTAGTAGGTGAATTTCGCGTAAAGTTTTTAGCAAAAACGCTCTAACTCCAGAACTACTTAAGCGTTTGAAATCGGTTTAGCTTAATCTTGTAGATTTTGAAGCGGGGTTTTTTTCAGCTTATCAATTTTTGTCCAAAGTCCACGCTCACCGTATGTTGTTAAGCTTTTTATCTAAAAAACGCTTGAAAAACCATGTCTAACTAGTAAGCGTTTTACATTTTTTTTACCCGCTACCCCCTACACGCTTTTTTCTGCTCAGCATAAAATTTTCAAGCGTTTATCTCAAAGCGTTTTTAATTTTAACTCAAATTACTTTCGTAATTTTCACTAAAGTTATTTTGAGGTAACCGGAGAACAGAATCGAGTAGTAGGTGAATTTCGCGTAAAGTTTTTAGCAAAAACGCTCTAACTCCAGAACTACTTAAGCGTTTGAAATCGGTTTAGCTTAATCTTGTAGATTTTGAAGCGGGGTTTTTTTCAGCTTATCAATTTTTGTCCAAAGTAAACGCTCACCGTATGTTGTTAAGCTTTTTATCTAAAAAACGCTTGAAAATCCATGTCTAACTAGTAAGTGTTTTAAATTTTTTTTACCCGCTACCCCCTACACGCTTTTTTTCTGCTCAGCATAAAATTTTCAAGCGTTAATCTCAAAGCGTTTTTAATTTTAACTCAAATTACTTTCGTAATTTTCACTAAAGTTATTTTGAGGTAACCGGAGAACAGAATCGAGTAGTAGGTGAATTTCGCGTAAAGTTTTTAGCAAAAACGCTCTAACTCCAGAACTATTTAAGCGTTTGAAATCGGTTTAGCTTAATCTTGTAGATTTTGAAGCGGGGTTTTTTTCAGCTTATCAATTTTTGTCCAAAGTAAACGCTCACCGTATGTTGTTAAGCTTTTTATCTAAAAAACGCTTGAAAATCCATGTCTAACTAGTAAGTGTTTTAAATTTTTTTTACCCGCTACCCCCTACACGCTTTTTTTCTGCTCAGCATAAAATTTTCAAGCGTTAATCTCAAAGCGTTTTTAATTTTAACTCAAATTACTTTCGTAATTTTCACTAAAGTTATTTTGAGGTAACCGGAGAACAGAATCGAGTAGTAGGTGAATTTCGCGTAAAGTTTTTAGCAAAAACGCTCTAACTCCAGAACTACTTAAGCGTTTGAAATCGGTTTAGCTTAATCTTGTAGATTTGGAAGCGGGGTTTTTTTCAGCTTATCAATTTTTGTCCAAAGTCCACGCTCACCGTATGTTGTTAAGCTTTTTATCTAAAAAACGCTTGAAAATCCATGTCTAACTAGTAAGCGTTTTACATTTTTTTTACCCGCTACCCCCTACACGCTTTTTTCTGCTCAGCATAAAATTTTCAAGCGTTTATCTCAAAGCGTTTTTAATTTTAACTCAAATTACTTTCGTTATTTTCACTAAAGTTATTTTGAGGTAACCGGAGAACAGAATCGAGTAGTAGGTGAATTTCGCGTAAAGTTTTTAGCAAAAACGCTCTAACTCCAGAACTACTTAAGCGTTTGAAATCGGTTTAGCTTAATCTTGTAGATTTGGAAGCGGGGTTTTTTTCAGCTTATCAATTTTTGTCCAAAGTCCACGCTCACCGTATGTTGTTAAGCTTTTTATCTAAAAAACGCTTGAAAATCCATGTCTAACTAGTAAGCGTTTTACATTTTTTTTACCCGCTACCCCCTACACGCTTTTTTCTGCTCAGCATAAAATTTTCAAGCGTTTATCTCAAAGCGTTTTTAATTTTAACTCAAATTACTTTCGTAATTTTCACTAAAGTTATTTTGAGGTAACCGGAGAACAGAATCGAGTAGTAGGTGAATTTCGCGTAAAGTTTTTAGCAAAAACGCTCTAACTCCAGAACTACTTAAGCGTTTGAAATCGGTTTAGCTTAATCTTGTAGATTTGGAAGCGGGGTTTTTTTCAGCTTATCAATTTTTGTCCAAAGTCCACGCTCACCGTATGTTGTTAAGCTTTTTATCTAAAAAACGCTTGAAAATCCATGTCTAACTAGTAAGCGTTTTACATTTTTTTTACCCGCTACTCCCTACACGTTTTTTTCTGCTCAGCATAAAATTTTCAAGCGTTTATCTCAAAGCGTTTTTAATTTTAACTCAAATTACTTTCGTAATTTTCACTAAAGTTATTTTGAGGTAACCGGAGAACAGAATCGAGTAGTAGGTGAATTTCGCGTAAAGTTTTTAGCAAAAACGCTCTAACTCCAGAACTACTTAAGCGTTTGAAATCGGTTTAGCTTAATCTTGTAGATTTGGAAGCGGGGTTTTTTTCAGCTTATCAATTGTTGTCCAAAGTCCACGCTCACCGTATGTTGTTAAGCTTTTTATCTAAAAAACGCTTGAAAATCCATGTCTAACTAGTAAGCATTTTACATTTTTTTTACCCGCTACTCCCTACACGTTTTTTTCTGCTCAGCATAAAATTTTCAAGCGTTTATCTCAAAGCGTTTTTAATTTTAACTCAAATTACTTTCGTAATTTTCACTAAAGTTATTTTGAGGTAACCGGAGAACAGAATCGAGTAGTAGGTGAATTTCGCGTAAAGTTTTTAGCAAAAACGCTCTAACTCCAGAACTACTTAAGCGTTTGAAATCGGTTTAGCTTAATCTTGTAGATTTGGAAGCGGGGTTTTTTTCAGCTTATCAATTGTTGTCCAAAGTCCACGCTCACCGTATGTTGTTAAGCTTTTTATCTAAAAAACGCTTGAAAATCCATGTCTAACTAGTAAGCATTTTACATTTTTTTTACCCGCTACTCCCTACACGTTTTTTTCTGCTCAGCATAAAATTTTCAAGCGTTTATCTCAAAGCGTTTTTAATTTTAACTCAAATTACTTTCGTAATTTTCACTAAAGTTATTTTGAGGTAACCGGAGAACAGAATCGAGTAGTAGGTGAATTTCGCGTAAAGTTTTTAGCAAAAACGCTCTAACTCCAGAACTACTTAAGCGTTTTAAATCGGTTTAGCTTAATCTTGTAGATTTGGAAGCGGGGTTTTTTTCAGCTTATCAATTTTTGTCCAAAGTCCACGCTCACCGTATGTTGTTAAGCTTTTTATCTAAAAAACGCTTGAAAATCCATGTCTAACTAGTAAGCGTTTTACATTTTTTTACCCGCTACCCCCTACACGCTTTTTTCTGCTCAGCATAAAATTTTCAAGCGTTTATCTCAAAGCGTTTTTAATTTTAACTCAAATTACTTTCGTAATTTTCACTAAAGTTATTTTGAGGTAACCGGAGAACAGAATCGAGTAGTAGGTGAATTTCGCGTAAAGTTTTTAGCAAAAACGCTCTAACTCCAGAACTACTTAAGCGTTTGAAATCGGTTTAGCTTAATCTTGTAGATTTGGAAGCGGGGTTTTTTTCAGCTTATCAATTTTTGTCCAAAGTCCACGCTCACCGTATGTTGTTAAGCTTTTTATCTAAAAAACGCTTGAAAATCCATGTCTAACTAGTAAGCGTTTTACATTTTTTTTACCCGCTACCCCCTACACGCTTTTTTCTGCTCAGCATAAAATTTTCAAGCGTTTATCTCAAAGCGTTTTTAATTTTAACTCAAATTACTTTCGTAATTTTCACTAAAGATATTTTGAGGTAACCGGAGAACAGAATCAAGTAGTAGGTGAATTTCGCGTAAAGTTTTTAGCAAAAACGCTCTAACTCCAGAACTACT
This sequence comes from Pollenia amentaria, assembly GCA_943735925.1. NCBI lineage: Eukaryota > Metazoa > Arthropoda > Insecta > Diptera > Polleniidae > Pollenia > Pollenia amentaria. The sequence goes on along the minus strand of OX031008.1, from coordinate 16,666,237 downwards.
TAAGCGTTTGAAATCGGTTTAGCTTAATCTTGTAGATTTTGAAGCGGGGTTTTTTTTAGCCTATCAATTTTTGTCCAAAGTCCACGCTCACCGTATGTTGTTAAGCTTTTTATCTAAAAAACGCTTGAAGATCCATGTCTAACTAGTACGCGTTCTACATTGAAATCCAGCAACATCGGTTCAGTAGGATTAGAACTATGAATCAAAATGTGGAACCACCACCCTAAAACCGTAATAAATAACGCTATCATACTAAAATTTGGTACGTCACAGTTTTATAGAACGAGAAATCACACTGCCATTTTTCGTGAAGATCGGGCAATAATTTACCCCATATAAACCCTACTCTCGGAAAACAGTTTATTGCGCCTAAAACTAAATAAATCCCACATTAAAAATATAATAAATAAAAAATTAAATTAGCCTAAAACCTCAACGGATATACATAGATATTGCGGTAAAATTTCTTCCAACTTAGATTCATATGGCCAGAAAAAATATCATGCAATATTGTGAAAAAATATCATGCAATATTGTGAAAATCATTAAAATAGGCTGGCGAATTTTATTTTCTTAAACGATGTTTTCTTTGTGCAACTTTTTAATAATTGCGAACGGTAACCCTGCAAAGATGTAAAAAATTTTATGTATTGGTTTTTTCGTAATTGTTGCTTTTTTTTTAAATAGTGGTGGTGGTGTGTTTCCATTTTTTGCCTATTCACCTTTCATACTCAAACAACAAGCTCACAGATATATTATATATTTATATTTATATAAATATCCTTTTGTTCTTATCGCACCATGGTGAAGGGTATATTAGCACTATTAGCACTCTTACTTGTTTAATTTAGAGTCCTTTTTAAATTTATTTTAACTTAAAAACATTTAAAATTTGTATATGAGGAGCGAAAAACAAAAAAATAAATAAATAAAATGAAATGACAAAACCAGCGATGATCAATGCAAAACGTGTTGCATTGTAAAGCAATATAATGTGGTATCATTAATATTTAGTGTTGATTTATTAAAAGTTAGCAGATGGATAAAATTTGTTATGAATAAACTCTGTGCTAACAAGCTGCTAAGCTTAATCGGAATTCTAGTCAGCAGCTCGTTATACGTAGTGTAAAACCTGTGGTTAACTTTTTGTTATGAATACTGCTCTTAAAGTCCTAACAGTTTGCATAATATGCCACATTGTCAAAACAATTGGTAGGTTTTACAAGAAAAATAGAAGAAAAAAAATTATAAACAGTTTAAGGCAATTTGTCAATTTATAATTTTAAATAGTTTTTTGCTTGTGTTTTGCGTTTAAGGTAACGATATTTATATTTAAATTATTTTCAATTCGATTGAATAGAAAGTGTTTTTTATAACAACAACCCACCCCTTAAAAATGGCTGAGTTATGAAAAAATACTTAGCATTTATGTATTTGTTATGGAACTCCTCATAGACGTATATATGAATGTGTATTGATTGTAGCATCTTTGCTAATAATTCTATGAATCAACAAAATAATCAAGAGAAAATAAACCATTGACAACGTATTGTAAACATTATATTGAAACCACTCCACACGTTGTGCTCAATAGACCATGTTGCAAGTGTAAACGAAATAGTCTTCAAAAGAATTAATTTATTTTTTTAGAAACTTATTCAAAGGATTTAGAATATTTCATGGAACAGACGATGAGTGTAGAGACGCTTGCGAGGTAAACAATGTCGCACGAAATGTGAAATCAATCAACAATTGGATATTCCTCTTTAGCCCTCCGATGAGTGAGAAGGTCCCTAGGGACCTTTTTGCCTTTTCAAACTGAAATTACTCCTACTTCGGCCACTACAACCCCCCCAAAGTTACTCAGTATTCCAAGAGTATTTTGTTGCGCATCTTTTGGAAAAAAATGCGCAACAAAAGAGAATAGTACGCGGACGTGTGAATAGGTCCGTATGAACCTTGTACTGAATTTCACTAATAAATGCATGTTTTTGGGCATCATTATAATTTTTTTATTGGTTCAACACATAATTTACTTGTTCTGAACACAAAGACCTAAACTCAAAGACATTAGGGATGATGATAAAAACAAAAAATTCTAAGAAAAAATTCTAAGAACAAAATACTAAGAACAAAAAATTCTAAGAACTGGTTTATTGCTAGTAGGATAAAATTAGAAAAAAAAATTAAAAAAATTGAAAAAATTATTTTTGTATGTAGAATTTAGTTATAAACAATAAAAACAAAAAAAAAATCAAACAAAAATTTTTTATATGAAAAAAACATGATTCACAAAAAAGGTCCGTAGGGACCTTTTCACACGGCCGTGAAGTTCAGAACTGTCACTCATCAAAGGGTTAATATAATTCGAGCAAGCTGTTAAAATTGAACAATTAAAAAAAAAAACAAAAAACATAACGCCTGAGCGTTTATATATGAGTTTTTGAGGGAAACCCAAAATTATTGCAAGGTTATGGCGCATATTCTGTAAAATGTGCAAATCTCCGACTTTTAAATATATAAATTTATAATAAAGCTAGAAATGGTCCGCCAATCAAAGCAATAACAATTTTCCGATGGGCTCTGGCACATTAAAGTGCATGTAAATAAAAGTATTTAACATAATATAATCAAGTACAATAAGCAAAATATAAAGAAACATTCGTCAAACTGCTCTGGGCCGATCGTATTTGTTTGCCGTTTCGTTCTTTTTGCATTTTATTTTGGCTAATGGCTTGGAATTCTATAAATGTACATATTTTGCGGTTTTTAACATTAATCATATGTTATTATCTTTAATATTTTATCCGATAGGAGGATTTGACTTAACGGAGTACTATATATAACTTAATTTAATTACTAGTGGAGACTATAATACCAATGCCCGTAATTTCTACAAACAGCTATCTGGTCGTGTTCGTAACTAACTATTTTGGTAATTTCAACGTTAATTTTGCATACGTGAGTTAACTATCGCAAATCACGTAGGTAAGAAGTACGTTTTAAAATTATGAAAAGTAGTTTACAATATAAGTATCTATAAACACCTAGATATCTATTTGTAGAATTTACGGGCATAAGGAGCGGATTTTGGAAGTTTTCGGCTTCCTAAACAAAGGTTTAAGTCGACCGATGGTTTTGGAGAAGACTCTTATCTTGGGTAATACCCTGGGAATTTTAAATATACAGAATCCAAAAAAGGCTATCTGCCCTATGTTTTGTATTAGGTATTTATTACAGCCATTTAAATGACTGACAACTTTCTTGTAAAGATAACCAAGCAAAACAAAGAAAACATCTCTGAATCTATTACAACAATAAAAAACAGAGGTAAAAAAAGAAAACTGTTACTAATTTTTTTTCATCTGAGATTCTATTATTTCAAACAATAGACATTCAATTCTTTTAAAGGTTTAACATTACAAACCTGAATTCTACAGACATGTGTGTCAGTGATGGGAATTGTGGCACAATTGTGCAATTTTTGGGACTATTGGATACTGCCTGGCACTGTGGCACACCCATTCTTTTTTGGGCGCTTTTTGAGCTTTGGAAAGAAGTAGGAAACGTAAAAGTATCAATAAACCTCTTGTTATATGCCAATCGTTTAAAGTATTTTCTCTAAAGCACACTATTCAGCAAGTGTGGAAAGACTTCTATGTCCATAAGAAAATTGTACATGCATGTTCTATGCAACAACTCAAAATTCAAAAATTTTCAGCGGAGGCAAAAAACTGGCTTCAAAACACACTTCACCATAGGTGGAAAGGGTACATATAAAGGTACATATAAATATTATTATCCAAAATTATATGCAATCTACACTCGAATTTTATTATTCCTGAAGATGACATCCAAAGGATGGGGAAATATAGAAAATAGAAAGAAAAATAAAGATAAAAATATATTGAAAAGCAACTGTGGCCTCGAGCTTATCAAGTATTATAAAGGGTATATTTAAAGGGTGTATATATGTTTTCCTCAAACTCCCACTGGAGTAGGGCGCCAAAAAATAATATTGTATTGAAAGAGAGTTCCCTCGATAACTAGTTTTTTGGCAACACAGAAGTATATTTGGCTAGTTGGTAGTGAGCTAGTCAATCAGTGCCGGGGTTGCGGGTTCGATTCCCGCCAGAGACTCCGGTCTTCTACAGACAAACGTAGAGCTTTGCGGGATTAGCATAAGAAAAAAAACGATCACCGTTGTCATTTTGGGTACCAGGTCCATATTTGCCCGTTACTTGTTCCAGTGATTCATTCGTATGTGGCATTTAGTTGACCATAGAATAAGAACTTAACATCATCAGTAGCGCCTTTTGGGAGGGGGGCGCCTTTGGGGGGACGAAACGCGCATGGATAAGTCTGTCCGACACTGGTCTCCAGTCAATTAGGCTTTAACGTGATATCCTTTCCGGACTAAAGTATCACAATTCTTGATGTGGATGACGAATATACTCCACAGCCTGTCCAGCGGACTTCGATGAGTCGCGTTCAACTTAAAGAAACTTGACATTTAAAGCCGATGAAGATTCATCACTGTGTCTAAGCGTTCTAATATTCCAGTATCCAATCATAGTCCTAGTTCTATGTGCAAAGGTAGCCATCAAGGTTTGCGGGTTTCTTAGATATTAGAGGCTGTTCATATAGCGATTCGTTAGCAATTTGAGTTTCAGGTGATGTGGGTTGCTTCCCCTCTTCTCCTAAATTGGTGATAGGTGCGTACAATCACGCAGTGTAGTCATGATTCAGCGGTAGTAGCCTACTTTCCTGAAACGTCCAAGGAACATTCAGAGTACCCGACTAATCCGCCTTCTAACTTGCAGCGGATGAAGCAAAGCTATTGCCCGGTGAACACTTGGTTATAGCCTGAAAGTAGTTAGCTGCTTGGTCTCTTCACAAAGTAGAGTCCCATTCCCCAACCCCAGAAATGATGGGGACTAGGTAGATCAGTATTTATGCCACATATACTTTGTTAAAGTTTGCTATTGAAATTCAGCCTGACTGGTCCACAAATGGCAAATATAAGCTGAAAAGCACGATGGCCTTAAATTTTACCCATAAATCCCTCGTTGTTGTTTTTTTTCTGTATATCTGGAGAACGGCTACAGCCAAAGTTTCCAAATTAATCACAAGCATCTTACTAATCTAAACATAACATCCGACCAAATTTGTATGCAACTGCATACGTATATGTATATAAAACTGCTAACATTTACTATATCTATATCAAATGTAGTTCTGGCCCTATTTTAATCATTTGACTCCATTTCGAACAAACTGTCCATCACTGATGTGTGTACACACATACAGTATATTTATATTTGCACAGCGTAGCGTTTGTTGTTTATGTTAGGAAATATGTTTATTATTGTTTGAGGCTTATGGCACATTATCTAAATATTGTTACGAGCAAACTCAATGAATTGATATGATTGAATTTCTATAAAAACCTGGGTCTTCAATTGAAAAGTAAAAATATATGTGTTTTGCACATGAACATCTACTAAACGATATATTCGTACTTCGATAATAAAAAGGAAGGAACAATAGAAATCGAGTAAAAAAACCAAGTAAGGGTGCTACACTCAAAATATTATCTAGCTAAATTCCAACAGAAAATTCAATTTAAACAACTAAAAATTTATTTAAAAACGGATCTTTCACATTTCATTTAAAATAAATGAATTTTACATTAATTTTTAAATTTTTATTTATTTATAGCTGCTTTACACTATTGCACAAGTCTTACGTATGTTGAAAAAAAATAAAACCCTGTCATAATAAGTTGTTACTGTGTTTTGAAAATTTTTAAACAAAAATTAGATCAGATATACATTTTTGTTTGTGAAAATACGTAAGACTTGTGTGATAGTGTAAAACGGTCTTTAACAGCATACTCCGTAAAATTTAATAGTTGTTACTTTTAAAAAATATATTTTAACCGACAAAAAATCCAACTGCATAACAATATAAGTACGGAAAAGCATTTGGGCCGTTCACGAAAGGCCAAATATCAGGTTATATGCTTATGTAGTTATATTAACAGCTATTCATTTGAAAAAAAATTTAAATAAAAGTATTTTGTTGTTGTGAATATAACTAAATTATTTTTAAATAATTATAAATTATTATTTTGTTAAAAAATAAAGTTATTTGTAAAATAAATATATTTTTATTCGATTTTAATAGTACGAAAAACCGAATTTAATAACCCATAATCACTTACGGCAAGAATTTCGTTGCGTTCTTAGGCGCATTAAATTCTATTTCAAAAGTGCGCTTTATATGGGGCCTATGGTAAATTATCGACCAACTCATATAATCAGTCGTATAAAAATATGGCAGCCAACTTTTACTACAATAAAATAACTCGTTGCGGTTTAAGGCGTAAAGATTTGGTAAAGATTTCCAGTCGTATAGAACGAATTTGTGCAAAATTTAATGAGAATTTAATGTATGCTAGTTTTTTTTTTTAAAGAAATATACATTTTTTTAAGGTTTTTTACATTTGGGTTCATAACTTTTTTTCTACAAAGCCATTTGCAGTGGATTTTAATCCCAAACTAGAAACAATTTGACACCAATATAAGAACAGTATTTCTTTTCTTTTGAGTCGTTCGAACGTGAGCGTGATTTCAACAGACGGACAGGGCTAAATCAACTTAGGACTACTTAAGTACCAAGAATATACACATACAGTCAGAGACTAAAGATTAGATTAGATTTTTAGAAAAACTAAAGTTTTTCCGAAAATTTGTAGTTTGCAGTTTTATTTCTCCTTATTAATAAAAACCTAAAAAAGTACTTTATCCTATAGGTTAGGTTAGGTTCAATGGGCAGCCGACACGAGGAAGACTCACTTGGGTCCTTATAGCTTTCCCTCTGTGATACCCTTAGCCAGTGACAAGAATCAGCCAGTATTCATCAGACTATTTCCAGAAGTCATTCGAACCACCCCGACTCCCTGCAGAACAGAGAGATCGATTTCAGTTCCATATTAGACATATCGTCCAGACATGGCAATTCCGGTCCCCCAAAAGACATAAACCTAATAACCTTCTCATCATCATGACAACTTCTACAGTAGTCATTATAATCAAGACCCATTCTCCCTGCATGAGTCCATATCACCCAGTGACCCGTAATGACCGATATCACTGTCTTTATCTGGTCCCTACCAAAACCAAGTAGCACGCGCGTTCTCGACGCGTCATTGTCAGGCCATAAAGTGCTGGCCATCAAGCAGGTATACTCCACCTGTCATCTCTCCTGGGCCCTTCTATACGACTCACGTCTAATGAGAGTCTTGCAGCGAGCCGTTGAAATACCGATCAGGCCTTTCAGGTCTCCCAATTCTACGGTTACCTCGGGGGTTCTAGTCGATAGCATTTCTGGTGATGACGTTTGGAGGTCTTCTGAGAATGCGCCTAATCCAGTTCTAATTGGGTTTTTTATTTTAGTTGAGACTGGTAGTTGTTTAGTTTCCTACCATAATCTGCTATTAGAAATGACATTTGGTCAAAAGATGCGTTTCATTCTGTGGACGCACTAGTTTGCAAACACCTGCAGTTTTTGGGTATCTCGGGATGCAGCGTTCCATGTTTCGCAGCCATATAGCAGGATGGATTTCACGTTCGTATCAAATATTTTAAGTTTTACTCGACGGGAAGGATTACGAGAGCCCCAGATGAATTGCTGGAGGCCAAAGGTTTGTCTAGCTTTTAAAGTGCTGGTTATCAATATTGCCTTTAAAGCCCCCCGATTTCTATGATCCCGTTATCTTTTGTTTTTCAGTCAAAATTTTTATTCACCGTCCAATTATTGCTATTATTTACTTTTTGATGAATAATTGTAAACTTTAATAATGGCTATAGGTAAAGGAAAAGAGATGGAAATCGGCGTAAAGTCTTCAATAATTCTGTGCTTGTTGAAAAAACTGTCAAGCTGGGCATCCGGGGGGTTAATCTAATTCGAGTACGTTGAATCCAGTGGTGCCAACCGTTTTTTTTTTCTTAGGTAAGCTCTTGTTTTCGAGATATACCGTTATTTCGAAATGGAGGGGGTTGCCCAACATATGTTCGCGTTACTCTAAAACGGTTTCGTTTATTGAATAAACTAATAAAAAAAAAAAAAATTACCTTTAAGTAAGGCTAAACTTTTTTCCAATCTGCCCAGGCGTTTTAGAAACATTTTTTTTAATAATTTATTATCAAAATTTCGACATTTTTGTTTTTTAAAACGGCATAAAAAATTGAAAAATGCAGCTTTATTTCTAGTTGAATAAACTATTACATACATATGTATACTTTTTTACAATTGCGAATAAAAAATACAATATTGACATTATGTACATATGTACATATGTATATAAAAATGAATATGCATAAAGTTTAGAAAAAAAGCGATTCATTTTCGATATTAATGAATTGCCTATTTCACTAAATTCGAAAGAACTCTTTAAACTTTGTTTTTGTTTAAAATGTATTTGTGCTAAAGAAAGCGTTCTTTCGACATCGTGAAATTGGCAGTTAATAAATTATTTGGGTACTTATACTACTTATACAGCATTAGGTCCTCCATCGAATCAATAATTTGGGAACTGTTACCACGTATTGATTAGATGGACGAAAGATTGACTAGTAGAATTAAAGTTTCACTTTAATCTCATCTCATTTGCTTTCCAACTCTTTGTATTTAGAGATGAAAGAGTTTTGCACGCTTTACAATTACGAAGATTTTTTCTGAGTGAGCATATTAAATATATATAATAAATACATATATAAATTCTTGCAAATTTGAAAACGAATACGAATTTTATACATATTTAGTCAATTCACAAGGTATCCTAACATGTCATATTATCAAAATGTCCTAATATTTCACAATGGTTTAAAAATATTGTTGTACGGCTCAGCCGCTGAGCGCTGGACTTTTCTGATTAATTACGACAGCACAATAAACACAGCAAGCAACGTTCTATTTATTTAAGACACTTTTTGTTAACAAACCAACAAAAATATTTTTAAACCATTGTGAAATATTAGGACATTTTGACAATATGACATGTTAGGATACCTTGTGAATTGACTAAATATATATTGTAAAAGTTTTCGTCTCCAAATTTAATATCAATACCAACATGTATAAGGTTATGTTATTGCATTTAAAGATATTTGTATGGGAGCTATGGACAAATATGGGCCGATTTAAAAAAAAAATTTGGTAAGACTATTTATGTTGCAATGAGATATTTTATTACATTATACATAATAAGACAAATTATGGGCATAAACATTATACTGGAAAGAAGTTTGTATGGGACCATGAGTAATTATGGACCGATGCTTAATTTTTTAAATAAGTTTCGTCCTTATGGTTGGAATTGGAACAAATTTTTAAAATGATCCTGTTTAAAAAGTTTATGAAAATACTTTCTTTTATATACTTCATACTATGAATAGCATTTATCTTTAATAGAACTACTATTAAAATCAAGAAAATTACAGTCATTCTATAAGTGAACTGAAAATCTACATTGATTTGACTCGATTTAGGCTTTCAGAACATGCCCCAGCTAGCATTTTCAATCGTCTAGGAGTCTACTGGGAATCTCATGAAGAGTGTTTTTGATCGTCGACAAGCTCATTTTATAATTGTAGACGATTCCTCGCACGGGAGAAACTGTTACACGTGCTGATTCGTATGAGAGATTCTTCCATAACACAGCGAAAGACGCCTATATTAATCATAAAGGGAATCGTTTATGATGTATGTAGAGATTATCTAACGAGTCTTTGAACAAGCATGGCAAGAGTCGAATGAGACTAGGGTTGCCAGTCGGGCTTGTTTTGGCTGGATTGTCCAGCTTTTTAATGGCCTGTCCAGTTTCAAGCTAAAAAGAAATTTGTCCAGCTAAAAAAATTTTCCACAAAATGCTCTTAATATTTATTGCTTTAAAATTATTTTTATAAATTTCCTTATTGGAACATAATGCATTTGCAATAGCGCCATCATTTCTATTTTTGATTTAATTCGTATGTACAGTACTATTTCCATCAAAGTACTATTTCCATACTCAAGACCTGAATATGCAAGATTTTTACATCAATTTTTTACTTAAGATAAATATAGGAGCGATAATTAATTCTACATTAAAATAAGAAACTAATTTTTTGAGTTATGACGTTGTTCGAGCAAATTAAAGGTATGTAGATATATAGTACATATGAATGAACTGAAAAAATTTAAGTTTAAGTATATTTTGTTATTTTAGTATTGTAGTAAAGTATTATAAAAAAAACAATGTAATAATATTAATGTCATACTCGTACATATGGGTATTTTTTAATAAAATTTTTGTACAATAAACAAGTAACTTTTCGTGAAAATTTTATTTTAAAATGTCCAGCTTTTTTTTTCATGTCAGAACTTCTAATTTTCATACAATTTATATGAAACAAACCTTAACGTCGCGAAATCAACACCATCCTGTATGAAAATCTTATTTTACAGATGCTAAGGTCGGTTTGTTTTATTGAAATTGTATTGGCAATAGAATTTCATACTTTAAAAACGCTCCTATTTAGGAAACATAGTAATTGTAGTTCTGTGTGTTAGGAAGCCACACAGAATGTCTAACCAATCTCCAATTTGTTTGCAGAATTGCAGGCACTAAAATAAGTGGGATGATCTTTACTGGAAATTGGAATTAATATCACTCATTTGAGTAATCATAATTGTGGGAATGTAGGTATAAAGAGATAAATATAACGAATCAATTAGTTTCTTTGAAATAGGTTAATTTTATTGCAGGCAATTGAGTACGTTTACCTTTTATTTGGGAGTAATTTCCACCAGCTAAATTTAGCTAACACAAGAGTAAGTATGTACTGTTGAATATGGTGTTTATTTGGTTGATGTTTTAAATCTCTTCAAAGTAAGTAAATATGTATTTTAATTGTAGCATAAAGATTTATTCGAGGGTAGGTTTAACTTAGATGTAGATTTAAGTTTTTTTTTTGTGTATGTAGGTTAATTTTAGGTTAAAATTAAGTATAGACTTAAAGTTTACTAATTTTAAGTTAGTTTTAAGATTGAAGTTCAACTGTTCGCTGCTGTTGCTAAGGCAAAAGTGGTCGATTAACAATGTTTAATATCGAATTATCTATCGTCTTTGGTTTGCGGATAACCGAAGACCATTGGAATTATTCAATCATAATTAGTGTTTACAAACTAAATACATTTTTTAATTTAGCGCTAAATTTCTAACGCCCTCTACATTTCAATATACCTAAATAGGTTTTGAACTTAATTAGGGTGGTACCATTTCATAAAATTTCTAATAATAATTCAATAGTAATTTAAAAATAATTAAAAAATAATAATACAAAATAATAATAATTCAGGTTTCATGCTTTTCCAATACTATTGCCTAAACGTGTTTAGACAAGTCGCAAAAGGTTCATTCCAAGTTTAAACGACGAGGGTGTCAAAAATGTATAAAAAGTAATAAAAAAAAATATGTAAATGTTTTTGTTTTTATTGCTCGTCAGATAATCATCAGAAGATTCTTTTAGGAGTTGTATATCAAACATAATCGTCTAACAAACATCCTATGCTAGATGGGGTCCGATAGACTAAGAAATTTCATAAGTATTTTAAAGTATATATGGGTCGTTCTTAAAAAACATGACCATTCTGAATTTTGTAATTTTTAAAAATTAAGTTGGCCAAATATGTTTATAATTGGCCTCATGTGGTTACGGATCTTATCAACAATAGGAATTCATAACCAGCAGTAATTTTTTAAATTTTTGGAGTTTTTACTGATAAAAACATGAAGAGACCAATGCACTTTCGTCCACTCTGTTACCTAAATTAAATACCAAATAAAAAAACATCAACAATTGAAAATAAAATTCTTTTTATTGTTATTCCCCAGGAAAGATAATTCATTTTAATTTATTTTATAAAAAATTTAAAAATTAATATAAAAATAACAAAAAATAACACATATTGTCACCCATATTAATTCAAATTTCATTTTGGTGAACTAAGTTAATAATAAATAAAATATTAAATAGTTTAATACTGGTTAATTATTTTTAATGTGTTTATTAACTCGTTGGTTTTTGAAAGTAGGCTCAACGCTTAACTGATAGTATTAACTTTTTTGGATCGCTGTATCTGCTTCTTCAATTTCTCATTTTTTTTTTTAACTTATTAACTTCGACTTGCAATTTGATATTCTTCCTACGTACTTTTGCTTTTTCCATACGCATTTTTTACGGCCACAGACGACATTTTGAACCTGCTCTGTAGAAGGCGACGATGGTGGTGTTATATCGATGACGGCTTTCAATTTTTTTACACGTTCACGATAGTTTTTTTTATTTGTGCGCCATTTTCTTCTTGCTACCCTAGCCTCTCTAATTTTCATATCACTTATAAGTCTTTTTTTATTATGATACCTTTCCAAATCTTTCCTCTTATTTTCGTCAACTTTCTCCTTATTAAGCTTCCTTTTTCCCTATATCGGCGTTGTTTTTCCGCTGCAGATAATGGTTTATTCTTGCCCATTTTCTGAAAAAACAATTAGCAAATTGAGGCATATTTGTACACTCTGTTACTTTTAAGTCCCTTCTGTTACTTTTTAATAAGTCACAGAGTGGACCGGTAACAGAGGGGACAAATTAACTCAAAAATACCATATTTTAGCTTTCTATTAGAATTTTGTAGAATTTATTTGTCCACTTAATTAGTGTACACAAAATTTTTATAAAAAAATTATAAAATAAATAAAAAATCACTTTACTCACCGTTTTTCAACAGTAACAGAGTTGACACTGAATAAGGGTACGCACCCGGCCTACAATTAAGTTGCTTACTCAACCACGCACTAAACAAGACTGAACAGTTAAAAACACATTTTGTTGATTTTAGCTAAGTTATGATGGGGAAGCATAAGAGAAATATACGCGTTATAACGTTTAACAAAAACTTTTCAATAAAATGAGTGGACGTAACAGAGGGGACCAAAACCTGGGGACAAGATTTTTCTTCAAAAAAATTATACAAAAAAATTATTTTTCATCATTCTTTTCTATATATCGTCGGTCACAGGTTGACAACTCTTAACTCACTTTTAAATTTTTTGAAATTGTCAACTCGTATTATTTATTTTAATCTGAAATTATTTCAATACCTTTGTTTTGGTTTTTTTTTTATTTACTTCCAACACGGTTTAGTAACGGAGTAATAACGTTTTTTTTTTTTGTCTCCTGAAAAGTACAAAAAAACATGTTAAGAGTTGTCAACCTGTGACCGACGATATGGTATTACAATATATATACAAATATATGGTATTAATATATACAAACTAAATAACAAAAATTGTAAATATTATTTTTTTTCAGTTTTATTTTAACTGAAAATAACTATTAAATTTTTATAAATTGGTTCGGGACACAGGTTTTTGCTAATCCTTTGACATTAAAAATATTTTTTAAGTTATTTTCAGATAATTAATTATTTTTTTTTTATAATATAGTTACGTAGAATCGATAATAATTTATAAAAATGCAGATATTTTTCTATTTTCTTTTTGGAGAAACAAAATATAAAATAGTAAAGTCTGGGGACACCAATTGGTCATGTTTTTTAAGAATGACCCATATGTATATAAGAAAATTTTTAAATAATCTATTAAAGGTTTTAAATTATTAAGTTTTGAATATGTTATACACAAATATTTTTATCATTTATTTACCTACTCAGGTTCAGTAATTCAACATTTCAACATAAAATTTATGTAACAGATACATAAAATAAAATGAATTTTGCAAAAAGTTTGTAATAATTTTTAAATAGATTTAAGATTTTTTAATATTGTTTAGAAAATGTTAGTATTTAAAAAAATACCTATATACATATCGCACACTATAAAATAAACAGGCACAACTCAAAATTCAAAAAATGTTTAGGAGAGGTAAAAAACAGGCTTCAAAACATGGTTGCAATATTTTAACCAAATTGAGTTTCACAAAACAACCGATTTTGATAAATTTTGAGTTGTGGCTGTTTATGATTAAGTGTGCGATATGTATGTATACCTATATCACATCCGTTTTTATATTTTTACAAGGTGGCATAATAATCTTAATAATTTCTTTCATGCAACTTACTTTGTATATGTTTGGTAGTTAAAAAGGAAGCTTCGGTTATATGTTTAGGCAATGGTACAGAGTCCAAGGTAAGGATATAAGTAATATTAAACGTTCTTAAAGTTTCCATATGAGTAGCAGCTGTCAAATTGCCTAAAAAATAAGCAAAAATTAATTAAATTAAAATACCTACGTATATCCCTTGCACAAATTTTAAGCTTATAAAATACTACATAGAAAATACGTACCCAAATATAAGCCAGTCACAATTTCATCCAAACTTACAGGACCTCCATCGAAATCTTCACGTGCTAAAATACCACTATCACGCAATTTTTGTTTAGAAACAACTGTAGTTTTAGGTTTTGTTAGATTTTCAGTTGTAGCCATTATTAATTTTAAAATTTTATTTCGCACTATTTTTTAAACAAATCAACTTTTTAGTTTTAAATCCGCTAAACACTATTTCCACGACTATGTTTAATGAAGAACCACACCGTTGTGTTGTATCTACATGTGTTTTCGTCTTTGGTCAACTTCTTCCAGTTATGTTTTTGCATTTTTTTTATGTCATGTATGCAAAAACAAAACCATTTTTTTTGTTGTCCATACCAAAACATTGAACAGCTGTTGAATTTAATTCAACTTGCATTGCCAGATCGTAGATATTATTGGAAATTCCTTAATGGAAGGGTAAGGGTGAGCAATTCATTTAATTTATTTTTTACAGTCCAAGATATTCTAATTTTTTCAAATGCATAGCTGCAAAATTAACAAAACTTACTTAATACTTTGGTTTTTTGTTTTGTAATTAACTTTTTTCCAAAATAAACTTAACTTAATTTATATACATATATACTTATTTTTATCTACACTTAGAAATTAAAAAAAAACTATTCGCTCTCTGTTTTTTGTTTTGTAATTAACTTTTTTCCAAAATAAGCTTAACTTAATTTATATACATATATACTTATTTTTATCTACACTTAGAAATTAAAAAAAAACTATTCGCTCTCTGATTCCTCTTCCAACGAGTTCTCTGCAGCCATTATGGTAACATTGCTTTGCGGGGAAGTTTTAGTAAGGGAAGCCGGTGGTAGAGGAGAAACCCCTGCCGAAGGCCTGCCATGCAGAACAGCTTTAGTAAGCGAAGCCGGTGTTTGTTATACCAAAGAGGAGAAAATTTGTTTGCCCGGCCATAGGCCGGCTATGCGGATATGCTTAGAGAAGATAGGGTTTTTTTGATTACATTTTTATTAGCTAGTGCACATCCGTGACATTTTTATATAAAATTTTGTAAAAACTGTATTAGGAGCTAATGAGTTCAAAAGTTTTAAATAAATTTTGCATTTCCAGAAAGATTTGTTCAAAAGCTTTCAAATGATACCAATATTCAGATATGAAAACTTCAGAGGTCGTCATTTAATTTTCCCTTCTTATTTTTCAATTTTGTATTACCCTATGTACTTTTTTTTTTAGAAAACATTGCACATTAGAATTAAATTTTTGTTAAATTTGGCTTGCTCTGATTATAAAATTTGTATATACACTAGGCATAAAAAGTCTGAGTACAAGCCATTAATATGTTTTTCAGAACTAAAAAGTAAAAACATTTTGTGTAAATCTAAAAAAAAATTAATTTTATTTGTTTATAAGGACTTATTTTTAACAAAAATAAGAACGCTAGTGCATAATAGAAAATTTGCAGTCCAGCGTAGACAAATTGAACCTGGGTGATCACTTTCCGCACCTTAACCTGTTATATATCTTAAATAGCATCTAATATATAATAATAACCATAGTTTTTAATTTTATTTCATTTAACTTTTTATTCACTTATTGTTCATATTTTTCAATTTGTTATATATATTTTTAGTTGCCAAACTGTCAAAATAGCATTATCGATAACTTTTTGGCAACTAGACAATGTTGCCGTAATTAAAACCAATTTAAATGTCAGTTGCGTTGCTCTATGACAATGCAATTAAAGTTGTGTTGTCATTTTTAATCAACCATTTGTTGTTATGTGTAATATAAAATTAGGAAAAAAACAAATAATCATTTTTGCTTGCGCTTTTGGTTGGCTACCACCTATTGGAAGCTAAACTAATTTTGATCAAAATATCTGGCATCTCTCTTCTTGTTTATAATAAACAATAAGAAAAACAATACTAAAAATTTTGCATTCACACAGCTGTTGAATGGCCTTGAGATGTATATAAAATTATTACGCTGTTGTTGCAACAAACAATTGGCAGTGTCAACAATTGAAAAGAAGGGCAGAAGCGCATTATTAAATCCAAAATTTAAAACAGGTGTCTATTCAGCAAATACAACAGCAAAAATAAAAGTTCTGCATCAGTTTGATGTTAAAACGATAAAGATGATGAATAGCGATATAAAAACAACGTCATCTCAAGAAAATGCACCTCCATCGGCAGTTGTAACAGATGCCTACTTATCAACAACGACATCATCAACAACAGGTGATCAAAGTATGAAAATTAATGATAAAGTTATTAAAAAATATTTGGCAGCCTTCGACTTTGACTACACAGTAGTGGCCCAGAATACAGACACGGTCATACGTGACCTCTTACCACCCGATAAACTAACCAAAGATATGCAGGACATTATAGAGATGCAAGGTTGGACCGAGTACATGGCCGAAGTATTTCGACGACTTCAAGCCTGCCAAATTAAACCGGAAAAAATTCTTCAAACCATACATGGCATACCCGAGGTACCGGGTTTTGTTAGAATGCTTAAGAGGCTTAATACAAAATATGGGTGCGATTTAATTGTCATCAGCGATTCCAATAGTGTTTTTATCGAAGAATGGATAACATCTCATGGTTTGCAGCAAAATTTTACCAAAATCTTTACTAATCCAGCCCAATTTGAAGAATCTGGATTGCTGACGATTAAACCATTTCATCATCAAAAGGATTGCCGCCTAAGTGCTGTTAATCTGTGCAAGGGTAAGGTATTGGAACATTTTATGATTGAACAAGATTTGCGCCACAACATCACATATGAACGAGTCATTTATGTGGGCGATGGCAATAATGACATTTGTCCCGTTACCAAATTGCGCAATCGAGATATAGCCTGTGCCCGTGAAGGTTTTGCCATGGCTAAAACTTTAGCTAAAAATCCCATGAAGTTAAAAGTACGAGCCGAATTTATAATCTGGAAAAGTGGTTTTGATCTCTTGGACCAACTAGAACGCCATATGGAAAAATTGGTTAAACAAGAGGAAAAAGAACAGCAGCAACAAGACGAAACGTCAGCCGTAACAGAAATTGCACAAACAGCCAAAACAGAAATTACCAAAGTTCATTAAAGGCTAAACGGATCGGAGTTTTAGTTAAAGATTATAAAATAAACGGTTTGCTACAGATATTAGCAAATTAAGATAAGATCTTGATAACAAAAATAACTATTAATTATTTATTTTTTTATAAAGTTTTTCTAAATATCTCTCTGCATCTCGCATACGTACATCCATCTAAACAATTATTGGTGGTTAGTATCCTGTCTTGTTTGTTGTTCCTTGCCTTGTTCTCTTCATTCATTATATGCAGCTGCATGTTGTCTTAATTTTCGAATGTTTTTATTGTAATTTTGTTGTAATTTGTTCAAATAAATGTTAAACTACTACATATATGTATACAGAGGTATTTTAATGTATTTTGTAAATATTTTTTTTTAAATCATCGCAATAGTATTTAGAGATTTAATTTTAAATATAGCTAATGGGGTAACTGTAGGCATGTTAAGGTTAGAATGCTTTTTGTAGGTATTTTCACCAAAACCGTATAATCCTCATTTGTAGTGAGTCAACATTTTATAAATTAAACAAACAAATTATTTTAAGTAATGTGATCAAAACTATTTCCCTAAATAATTAAAATAAAAAGTATTTAATTTTGATCTCAAGATTTTACATTTATTGCGACTGTTTTAAAATCAATTTCATTTAATTATAAGTTTTGTACATACATATGTTAATGTTCAAACATTCTTAACGAATAATTTAAATATTGATAAATGAAAATCTTTTCAATCAATAACGTAATTCGATCATTATCACAGTTGTGTTTAGAAATGTATGAAGCATATTTCAATTAAATTTTTCATTTCAGTTTTTTTGTTACGCTAAATTTCTAAAAATCCAAAAATGTTGTTCAAGAAAGTTTTATTTTATTAAATTTTTCATAAAAAGAAATGATTGTTTTAATTTCTTGAAAGGATGTTTATATATTTTTTCCAATTTGATATTTTTCATAATTTGTAAAATATAATAATAGGGACTAGCCCGCTAAAAATTAGCAAACATTTTCATTTGGAATTAAGACCATTAATTTTGATATAAAGACTTCGCTACAAAAAATGCAGCTGAAACAAATAAACTTTAAATATGGTCTCTTTAAGTGCTGGCCAAAAAAATCTAACACAACTGTCATCCTTTGCGGTAATCAAATGCAACGGTAAAGAATACAATGTTTTTAATATATATTTTTTTAAATTAATTAATTTATTTATTAGTCTATCTTGGAAAGTGGACACAACTGGTGGCATGTTAATAATAGAAGTTATTAACTGTGGACTAGTCGAACACTGGGTATTCTAAAATCGTAAATTGGGTTTGGAGGCTGTCCCGACTGAATTGCCACTATGTAACCCTTTTGAACTGAATGCTGGATCCGCCCATGATAGTAACACCTTAACATTATCATCATCCTAGTTGGTTTTGTACATTCGCTATCATGCCAAAATATAATTTCTAGAAATGAGGGGCTTGCTTCATTTGCAGTAAAGGCCTTACGCCGAAAACAATTTAATTTACCAAATTTATGTCTTAGTTTACATGGTATTGAAGCTACTAGGATAAAGTATTTATTTGCATAGGAAAATTGAATTTTTGGTCTACACCATGACTACGAACCGTTATCGGTAATTTTTAATAAAAATATTTTACTTAGGTTATTTAATGTAAAAATGCAAGAATAAAGTTAAAAAAATTAAGTTTTGTGTCTAAAAGTTTGTGTCAATAGTGTTTTTTTAAAGATTATATCTCATCCATTTATGGACAGATCTGGCTGAATTTAAATAGCAATATAAGCCAGACTATTTGTGATATAAATATTTCTGCATAAAACAAATGAGGTTCCATCATTGATTTCAATATACACACAGAATATACATACATACATTTTTATACTCTATATCATGGTAGAATAAGTACAAAGTATAGTCATTAGAAATTTTGTTCTCAAGTTTAAAACCCATATAACGTCAAACAAAAGAAAATCAGGAAAACAATTAAAACAAGCGTCAAAAATCAAATAAATTATTTTGACATTGCATGGGTATATAATGAAAACTCTTCTTAATGAACATACATACCTGGTACTTAGTATACTATGTTCTATATGAAAATTTTCTATTACTTAGAATATATAAATGTGCTAAATCGGAGAAAAAATTGGTGGTTGGTAATTTTATAGAAGTTCACTCACCTGTTTTTGTTTTAAAATTCTTTTTATTTCCACCAAATATTAATCAGGGACCAAAAATACTGGTTACTTTTTCCGAAAAAAGGTTACGGGAAAATTCACTTATAGAATTGGGCAGATGGGATGGACCTGTGAGTCCTGGCTATGAAGAACGGAGAACTAACGCTCTACTTATCTCTAATGGGGACCAAATTATAACAGTGGTATCAGTTGTAACTGGGCACTGGCCTGTGGCGACTCATGCTAGGAGAATGGGCTTGGAATTCAATGACTACTGTGAAAGTTCTCATGAGGAGGAATAGAAAACTGTGCTTCAATTTCTTTGTCAATGTCCTGGGATAAGAGGCATCAGGGAAAAATACCTTGGAAGAACCGGTGTTTGCCTTTTTGGAGGATCTAAGCCTAAATGTTATTGAAACTTACAGGCATTCACGTTCTATAATTAATTAATTTAGTTAACATACTTACCTTTATTTAAATTTTTTTTTATTTCTTTATATTTTAAGAAAATATATTATAAAGTAACAAAACTACATATTACATTTTTAATCAAATTTCGATTCTAACGCAATCGAACGGCCACAATATGCTATCGATGCGAAATTTTATTCGATACGAAACTTCATTAGATCACTAATGCAGCGATTTGGTCCCACTATAAATCTCGGGGCAAATTACGGTAATTTTAATTGCAATTTCGATCGTTATTCGCCCCCTGATTATAAATAAAAAGAATCAGAAAGAAGTTAATTAAGGTCATCCATTGATTGTCTCTAGACTAGCTAATTCCCATAAGAAACCCTGGTACTCCGGTAGGCTAGTTGGTAGTGAGCTAGTCTATCAGCGCCAGTGTTGCGGGTTAGATTCCCGCCAGACTCTGGTCTCCTGCAGACAAGCGTAGAGCATCGCGGGATTAGCATAGGAAAAAAATCAAATGCTTCAGCTTAATGCAACAGATTTGTTCTAAGTTATAGAGGAATTGTCTAACCTAACATAACACATTTGACTTTTTTTTATCAATATTATTATTTTTTATTTATTTATAATTTATTTGCATTTGAATTTTCTTTTTTTATACTTTATTTTGTAATCAAGACAATGTAATAAGAGAGCAAATACAAAAAATAAAATGTATAATTACTTTTTCTTTTAATATATTTTTTTATATTTTTATATATATTTAAATACAGGAAATGGATATTGTGTAGCTTAAGGGTTTAAGGGAGAGGGGAATTAATATTAAAACACAAATTTATACAACTAAAACTTTTAAGTATTAATAGTTAGAACAAATAAAACATGATTTTACAATATTAATGTATGTACTTACATATATGTATAAAAAAGAAAACTAGAATTATTTTAAAAATTATTAATTTTAAATTGAATTAATAGATACTTTAATAATAATTTATTGATAAAACGTTTTCATCTTAACTAAAAATTAGTCTCAAGAATAAATACGGAAAGCAACAAACAAAAAGAACAACTTAAGCCTATAGTACACGGCATGTAAAAATACACATGCGCATGTGGTTCTGACGTAATTTTGACGTCAATGCAAAGCCACAATAAACATTGCGTGTTGTGTGATGACGTCAAAATTACGTCAGAACCACATGCGCATGTGTCTTTTTACATGCCGTGTACTATAGGCTTTATGTGTTTAAAATTAAAAATGAATTGTTTAGTTAAAATAAAAAGTTAAAAAAACAACATTTTTAAGATTTCAAAGAAATTATGTTCCAATGTTAACTTAAGATTTGAATTAAACGACATCTGCGCAGTAAAAAAAAATTGACAGCTGAAAATGTGAGGTAAAGTTCCTAATGCCCATGCACAGTGAATAGAGTCCGTTGAATAGATTATTGAACACCAACTCAAATACAAATGTCGGAAAACAATTACATACAGGCCTGTTCTAAAAAGCACTTTTTGTAAAAGTAATTTCAAATCACGCAAAAGGTGTTCTGTGTACCAAATTTATGAAATGGCATGATTTTAAGCCGATCAGCTAGATGACTAACAATTTGAAAACCCTTGTCTAGTCTCTTTGTTTTTGCGGTTTAAAAACAGAAAATCACGCAACAAATTTAAAATCAAGTGATTTCCAAAACTAAATCACCTGCGTGGAGGTGCGCCACATGCTATAAAGTAAATAAAAATAACTCCATAACTGCCTGTAACATTTCCAGGTCAAATACTCTCTTCTTTCGGTGATCAGCACTGACCCCAGGTCAATGTTTAAACACACCAAAAGTTTTCTTTTAAGTTTTATGTCAACAAGTCAAAACCAACCGCGCATTACAAAAAGAAATTAAACGCTGCAACAAGGTTAGGTTAAGGAGGGTTATGCGCACAAGGGCGCATATCCACTCGGAGACCAATGAGGTCCATTCTGAATCCCTTCAGTATAGAAGAAAAGAGGAAAAAGAGAAGTAAAGAAGAGAAGAATAAAAGTAAGCCACATTTCTACAAAATTATAATGGAAAATTTCGATAAAAAAAAATGCCTTTTTACTAATATAACCGTTTGTTTAGCCATGAAAAAATTAATTCAACCATTAGCTAATTTTTTCTTTTTTTTTTAAGCAATTTTGAACTTAAAATTTAGCCATTTTTGGTGGTGAAGAGTTGGCAACACTGATGACACCTGTTATCTTAAGAAAAACTAGTCGGTCAAGTCCGACCATTTGATAACCTACACCACAGAATATAAAGAAACATTCGAGAATGTACCCTATGTGGCCTACCAAAGTTATTAGTCATGTGCTGAAAATCACATGATTAAAAATTCACCTGCGATTTGCAAATCGGCAATTTTATTTGAGCATGTGCAAGATTTCAAGTTTTTTTTTCGAAGTACTGGTCGAATAATAAAAACACGTGTTTTAGCTATCAAATATAAACACAAAAAATAAATATTTCCAAGGATAATGCCGGATTACGAACTCCAGCACAAATAAAAATAATTATTTTACAAAATATGATGTTAATTCATCATTATTACAATATAAGTGGTTTTAAGTCAAACTCATTTTCACTTCTAACGGGCCTGTTCTGACAATCACGTAATTTCAAATCGCGTGCTTTTAAAATCACACGTGTGCTTTTGTGGTGTTCTGCAAGTCATAATATTTTTGTGTTTTCGATGTGCTTTCGACAATTGAAAATCACACCGAAACACACAAAACAGAACACCAAAACATCAAACGTGTGTTTTTAAGTTATTTGAAATCAAGAGATTTAAGTTAAAGTGATTTTCAGAACAGGCCTGTAAATGTCTAGCATCATATTTTTTCGGAGTTAAATCGAAACAGATGTTCACAAGCAAAACGTTAATTTGAAAAAAAAAATTTAAAACTACATTTAGTACCTATTAAGCCATTTTTGTTTTTAAATTTTATATATTCTATTAAAATTTATTAAAAATATTATGAGTTTTTAAAACAAATGCAGAGAAAAGAATTTTGAAAATGAGTTTTGAAGGAAATTTACAAATTAATTTGCAGATCACATAACTGTAGGCTTGTGATTTCAAATCGCCAAATTTAAGGCGATTAAGAACTCCAGCACAACTTCTTTCCGATTTCAAATCGTAATCGCATACTTTTTGCTTGATTAAGATTCATATAAGAGTTCTATCAACATCTAACGGCCCATTATAAATAAAAATGCCCCGGTAGTTTTTTCCCCTTATCCGACTTTTCCTATTTAAATAAAAAAATTGGGAAAAGGGAAAAACTCCCGGGGAATTTTTATTTATAATTGGGCTGTGTATGAGATTTGTTCTTCTTTAAGCATATTTAGAGAGGGGGTTTATATAGGAACTCTGGTCAATTTTGACACTTCAGTACAAATTTTTGCCCAGGACACAGTAGATATTATAAAAGTTAACATTGCTAAATTCTATATCAGTACCAACATTTATAAGGAAGTTATGGCACTTACAGCTATTTTCAGGAGTTGTGTTTGTATTTTAATTAACTAATGTCAAATATGGACCGATTTTAAAAAAATTCGGTAAGACGATTTATAATGTAATAAGATATTTTTGGCCCAAATTGAATGAAAATACCAACATAATAAGATGGTCTAAAAGCACAAAGACTAATCCGGAAAGTTTGTATGGAGCCCACGTGAAATTATAGATCGAGTCTTACCATTTTCAATAGGCTTTATGCACATGACAATTGAAACGAATGTACCAAATTTCATAAAATTATTTTAAAAAATGCGACCTCTACTTTGTGCATATGCTTACATGGACAGACAACAAGCCAGCCAGCTTGACGGATGGACTTCGTTAGATCGACTCAGAAAGTAACTCTGAGTCGATTGGTATACTAAAAGATAAGTCTAGAACAAATATTTTTTTGTGATACTCACATCAGCACGAACGCATAATACCGTTAATTTAAATCTTTTGAAAATTTGAAAAGGCCCTTTAAAAAAAAGTCATAATTATTTGTTTATTTTAAATAAAAAAAAATTAAATACCAATTTCGAACTTAGCCTTAATTAAAGAAAATTATAGAAACAAAAACTATACCTTCATAGTTTTAAAGATTGGAAATATTCGACAATGTTTTCGGAAATCGAATTCGAGGAAAATTAATATCAAACTTATTTTGAAAACGACCCCGTTTCGAAAGATCAACACATATATTCCTTTTTAAATAATTTCTACTTTTAGTGTCAATAATTTTTACCAGAACTACTCACAAAACCAGGGGCGCTACTCTTTATTGCTATTCGAAAGCAATTTCAATACGAAAGCTAAAGGCGATAAGATACCAATTTGGCATTCTCTATCGCTTTCGCAAACCATTTCGCAAATTTTTTTTTAAAGCATTGTCAATAAAAATATGTATGTAAAAAAATAAAAAAGGAAATTTAAACAAAATAAATAGTGATGATTTGCGAAAAGAATAAAAATGGGAAAGCCAAATACGCAAACGCATTAAAGAGTTCCAATCACTCGATTTGCTACCATTTTTCTTTCGCATCGCAATAGAGTGTAGACCGACCGCCTAAGACATTAAGGTCATTTTAAAAATAATTTTACTAAAACTCCCGTTCGATTTCAATTCCACACGATTTCGCTAACAATGGAAAATATTTTCAAAACAATTTTAATTAAAAAAAATTTATTTTAAAACTAATAATTTGTTACATTTATTTACCAAATATTAGAGAATAAATTTAAAACTATATAAAAATATATGATGTTTCCATAGATTTTTTTTATTTTAATATTAATTTTACAAATAACTAAATTTATTATTTTGTTTTATAATTTATATTTTTAAAATATTTGTTTTCTTTTTCTTTCTTTCTTAAATGGAAAGGATAAGGAAGGAGGAAGGTTGGTTTGTTGGTTGTTTAATGGTTTTGGTTAAAAAAAATTTTAAGTTTTTTTTTTTTAATTGCTAATTACTTAAAAACTAAATGTATGTAAGTGTTTTGTTGTTAATGTTACAGTATTTAATATTTAATTTTCTTTATCTGTTATTATTTATATACGTATATATAAATAAATGTATACTTTTATGTTTTTTTTCGTTATTTTATTTTATATATGTATATATAGATTTAGATTTTGTATATATATTTATTAGAATTATTTTATAATTTTTTTTAAATGTATATATTTCTCTTAAAAACTAGTTTTAGTTCAAGCCTTATTTGATTTACGAAAAAGAATTTCTCAAGCATTTAACATTAAATTTTATTTGTATATTTATAAAATAAGCAAATTACAGCATTAAAATAAATAAAACATAAAGTTTCTTATTTCTTTTTGTTACACTTTTTTTTTGAAAGTTTTATTTAAAATTTTTTTTTTAATTTATTTATATTATTCGTTTATTGGAAAATTTTTTTGTTTTTTTTTTTTTTTAAATAGTAAAAACGAATTTAAGTGCATTTATGGATTATAGTACAAGTTTTTGTTTAAATCAAAAACATTTTATTTAAGTTTACAATTAAATAGCTTAAAGTTTATTGCTTAAAAGTTAAAAAAAATATATATTTTTTTTTTAATTTTTCCTAAAAAAAAAAGTTGTACTTACTTACATCTTGATTATTTACCATTTTTAAAAAATTTTATTGTTTGTGATGAAAAAATGTTTTTATAATTTTTAGTATGTTAAATTAAATTTTAATTTCACTAAGAAGTTATCTTAAAATCAAATAGAATTTTTCTTCACAGCTTTATTAAACGTTTCGGTAGGGAACGTTTTTGCAGTTATATACGACACTTTGATACCGTTTAAGAGATAAAGAGACGCCGCATCGACTAAGAAAAACATTTACTTAAATTTGGAACTCAATAAAATATTAGAAAATAAACCAAATATATACAGGTTTGCTTCTTAAGCTAGAAATAGAAAACAGAAGTTTTTTGTCTGCACTGCAAAATTTGCTAGAAGTTAGTTAGCAAGTTTATACTCTAGGGCGACGAAATACACTTTAGTTTCCAAACCGAAGTTATATTAAAAGTGTTCTCCTAAGTTCGAATTTCTTAAAAATTTCATAGAAGTATTTTTGACAGTTTAAAATAAACAATTCGTAAGGAAAAGTTATTGGATTTTAATAAATAATTAACTTAAATTTGAAAATATAAATTTTCGAACCGAATTGCAAAGTAGTATTTTAAAGTACATATTCATAAAATGGTTTCATAAGTTTGTGCATCTTAAAATCAAATTGAAATATTCTTGACAGTTTCATTATTAAAATCATATATTGAAGATCATCGATTTTGAACGAAGACTTTATTCGCTTAACTTGGCATTTAATCTATTGTGCTATCGTGAATAAAAAGTGAACAGTTTTTTTTAAGAGAAAAATAAACAAATTTCGAGAGAAATTTTTGTTCACGATAGGGACGAATAATATATATAGCAATATTTCCGAGACTACTGTCTAACATGATTTAAAAGAACAAGGAAAATATAAGGCATTTTGTTTCGAAGGAATAACTTTTATAATACAACATATTACCTATACAAATTCGAATGAATTTGTTTTCGTATTCAACGTAACAGTAATTCCCAATAAAAGTCGAACAAATTATATAATCAACATTTTAACAATAAACTTTAAGCTTCACTTTAATATTTAACTTAATAACTATTATATTTTCATTTTCTGCGTTTTTTTTTTTTTTTTTTTTTTTGATTTAATCTTATAAAATTTCTTAATCGTCGTTACACTTGCTTGTTCTTAATTATTTCTTTCTTAGAAAAAAAAAAAACTTAAAAAATATAAACAAAAAAAAATTGTATTTTATTTAAAGGAGTTCACTTTTGGTGTTTTTAATATTAACTTAAATTAATTTTTTTCAATTTGCAAATTAATAACAAATTATAGCAGAACTAGAAAAAAACAACAAATAAGTTTCGTTTTTTTCTTTTTTTGTTTATCGAAAAAGAGCTAAACTTTAGTAGTAGAAAAAAAAACAATTTAATTGAATGGAATAATGTTTATCGACCATGATCTGAAAATCGAATTCGAGTGAAATTAAAATCGCACAAATTTTGAAAACGACCGGAACCAGAACTACTCTTAAAACCAGGAAAATCTAATGTAATTATTAAAACAATAAAACAAAAAATCTCTTTTGATTTCAATTCTATTAGATTTTAAATGGCCGTTTGTTTTTAGTTTTTATCAACCACTGTTGTAATAATTTTTTTTATTTGTTTTAATTAAAAACGGAAATAACTAAACCATTAAAAGGCAAATTTAAAATTTAGAGATATACACGTACAGTTGTGTAGGTTTATTGGTGATATTTTGAAACGTCTTGAATATTTTCTTTAATTATCATCAGGGTAATCGTAAATATGTAACTTCATGTTTTTCCTTGTGCGACCAATGAAGGCACAAACAATTAATTTATCCCTATAAGACCTTTCTTTAAATTTTGGCACCCTTAAATTTTGCAACAGTTTTTTTTTTTAATTTTCTAGCATATTTTTATACTTGTGCAGATTTTTCAAATGCTTACAAGCGCTTTCGCAGCAATTCAAAATTCCATATGAATATCATTCCCATACAAATATCATTCACTATTGCGACTATTCCTAAAATCAATTTGAAACAAAAGTCTCATATATCTAGATGGGTTCGAAATAGGGTACAATTTCGAAAGTTATACAATTTGATATCAAAGGGTTTTTTCAAATCATTCCCAAACAAGGCCTTTTTATAAGTTATATAATAGCCGTACGTAAAAAAGAGCGGCACGCGTTTTCTAGTTGGCAAAAATTTTTGAAAAATTTCTATTAGGTCAGTTTTATTAAAGAAGGCAGTTAACACTACTGTTCGTGACACAGCGTTAACGCCAAGTAGAATTTATCTAAGACAAATAACAAGGCGAAGTTTTTATTTGTTTACATTTTGTACTGGTTTTTGACAGTATCAAATTCCCATTTTTATGAATTCGCCACCGCGGTCACCTTATATAAATTCGCCTCGGTTGAGGCTCTTGTTTAGGTATGGCACACTGCGCTGCCGTTGGGTGCTACTAAAGTAGCAATTTGTCACTTTTTCGACTGCTTGGAACAAAGTTTGCTAATTTAACAAAATGCACCCAAATGTGGTACTTTTGATACTTTTTGACCACTTTTTTGATACTTTTTGCTAAACGAATATATGTATACTTTTTTTGTACTTTCTGTTTTATTTAAACTCCTAGTTTCAATCTAAGTTATACGTTTTTAGACTGGCCTTTACATTACACATGAAAGTGCAAGTACACTCACACTTACAATAGCGTAATTGCAGCTCAACTTGCAAGATATTTCTGAAGACAGTGATTTGTTTTACACTTGCTACAAGTTAATGCCAAAAACATAAACAGTGTTTCAAAGTCTAAATTTACACGTTTCATCTTTTGATGCTCAAATTCTTTTCAAGTCCCTTTTGAAGATGCCATTATGTTCACACGCAGCAACCGGTTTCAACTTTTTTTGCTTCAAAACAACAACACTTTTATTGGAAGCGAACCAAAGAGAAAAAGAAAAAAAAATGTACATGCAGCCATTGTTGTGCATGAGAACACAAAGCGTACTGCCCGAGTACAGGCATCTCCGTACTAACCCCTTTTATTCTTGCTTCCCTCTCCTTAAAACACAAGAGTTGAGCATCAAAAGATGAAACGTGTGAATGTAGACAAAGTAACTTGATTGCGGAAACATTAATTACAGTTTTAGCTTTTTTTAAATATATTTAATAATATTTCTTGGATTTTTTGCAAATATACATAAAGTAGACAACTAAATTAATTTCAAAATATTGAAGCCACAACCCATACCCACCCCGTGATGCTAATAGTAGGGAATTTTCCCTTTTTGTAGGGATTTTTTCGGAAAATTTACGGCGTAGGGAAAAAAAGACAGATATTTTATTTTAAGGCAAATGTAGGGAATTTTCAAAATATTGTCTCATTTTCAATATATATTGTGTTAAAATACGTAAATATTCGTATTATTTTCATTTAAAAATTAAAATTTTTCATATACCATAGCATTTAGGTACAAATGTAGTATTTTTCTAAGAGCCCTAATAGCCTGGCAATCTTCAACAAGTGCCACAATCATGTACGTATATATTAGGGGAGCCGAATATTTGGGTCACATTTGCGAACTAATCGCTTATATTTGTTATTTGCATTTGCTCTCACATTCGCTAAAAATATATGCGAATATTAAAGGAGAATGTTTAATGAATGAAACAAAGAGAAATAAAGTCATACAATTTGGAATTTTTAAAAAATTTTAATGAAAACTTTTTTTTAAAATTTTGAAAAAAAGATTTTTTTTTATATTCAACAAAGCCTTCACTTTTATTTGGTACCGAGTTTGGTAAAAAATATTAGATACTTATTTTATTAAAAAAAATATTCTTGAAAAAGGTTAAGTCCTTTATAAAGGACAAAAGATGAGGAGATGAAAATCAAACACGCAGTTTGACTTAGTTTTGACTCTAGATTGAAGGATATACAGTGGCGTTTCTGCCAAATTGAATTATTAAATTAAATTAAATTTGTCACATATTATTTTTTTTTTAATTGAATTTTTACATGTGTGAGAATGTTTATTTTGGTTTTTTCTTGATGTTAATAAATGCTGTTTTTTAATTATAACATTTACGAAATATTAACAGAGTATGTATTTGTTTGCCTGAAGCTAAAACCAATACATTTTTAACGTAGGGAATAGTGTAGGGATAATTTTTTTGTTTGTAGGGAAAAAGAGGGAATTTTATTTAGACACGTAGGGATTTTTTTGAAATTTCTCTTGGCATCACTGCCCATACCACAATTGTGGAAATAATTTCACACACATTCTTCACGCGCATTCTAACGCACTTTCATTTAGTCTACGAGAGTACACAATTCAGTCGTCAATCATCAAGCGACGAGTGCGCATGCGGTGGATGCTTACATACTTCTTATATTTAGTACACAATTCAGTTGTCAGTTATCAAGCGACGAGTTCACATGCTTACATATTGTTTTATATTTTTCATTAAGAAAATTTGTCTCTCTTCTCACTAATATGAAGCAATGCAACCACAGTTTACATTTTGGGCATCATTGGTTTCAAATATAAATTTCATTACAAAAAAATGAAATATGTAATAATTATTATTGCCATCTGTTTATTTAGAAATGAAGCTTAGCATCGCTCTTGGTAACTCCGATTTATAAGGAACTTCCACTTGATTGGTTAAAAATTCATTTAACTTGTATGAGATTCTACTATTTCTTCGACATTTTCGATGTTAATATGTATACTCACTTGCAAGTAATTACTTGCATGTGTAAAGGCAGGGTTATATATGTATATGTAAGCCTGGGTTCACTCTTTAAAAGTTTGCTTTCAGAAAGTCTGAGTTTATTGGTGAGAGGGGAAGAGTATTCTTCTCTCCACTCTCACCAATGAACTTTGACTTTCTGAAAGGAAACTTTCGTAGTGTGAACCCAGACGAAGCAAGCTTATATGATATCTTTTACCTTGTCATACGTGGCTAGCTTATGTATATGTTGCGAATAATTTATGTACACATGTGTTCATATTAATTTTTCGCGAGCAACTGCACTTGGCAAGTGCCACCACTTGCTTTTATGTGTATACTATGATGATATAAATACTTATACCATGGCGTATACTTATGTCTGTATAAATCAAGGCGGTCACCTTCGTCAGCAGTAGTACACATGCAGGTACTTTCATGAAAGTTCTGTCTACGTATTATAAACAAAAATTGCAATGACATGAATAAAATCAACATTTTCATGGTTTATGGCTTATTTTATTCGTTATAACCTATCTTTCCGATAAATTATAAAAATGTAAAATTTTTGCTCTTTTTGGATGACTCAAAGGAAATTTTATTCCTAATCATCTGTTAGTTTTTTTTTTTTTTTTTTGCAAAATTGGGAGAAATTAATTTCAAGTTATAATAAAATGTATTAGCAGAACCGCCTTATTTGGGGCGAAATATTGGTTTAGCCGATAAAAAAAAACAAGACGTGATAGAAACAATCTGGGAACTGAAAAAAGTTCTTGCTCCCAACTTTTTCTGTTTTTTCCCGACCAGTGTTATTATGTAATATTTTCTGTTATGTTTGTTTATCATTTATAAAAATTTAAATATATTGAACAAAATACATGGAACAACATAATTTGGTGAACTAATTCTGATTTGAAAAGAGCTTTTTTTTTTTTTTTGGATAAAAACGTTCCGCCATCCACTCTTGTTTAGGTACGGCTGTTAGTATGTATATGTATGTATATATTTTTTTAAAATTTATTATTGACATATTGAGTAGATCCATAAGTTTTAGGCAGAAGGAATACCTATACATACTTGTATAACGTAAAAAAGACTGTATTCGAAAAAAAGCTGTTTATATCAAAGAAAACGTTTCTTAAATCACAAATTGTTGCTGAATTGGAAGTAGACTCAATAAAATTTAGTCTTGGAGAAGAAAGTGGGACCAAAAAGAAACTAAAATTTTTGCTTCCACTCTGAATGGTCTTTCTTGTTAATGATTTTCGTCAGAAAGAGTTTGGTTTTCAATTACCGTAGACGTTCGTTAATTAGAAACATTTTGTTTTTAAAGCTTTTCGAATAATGCAAAATTCTTTTGAACTCTCACATACAAAATCTTTGTTTAATGTTATAGTTATGTAATATTTGTTTTTTAGGTTATTGGAACTCTGATTAAACGGTACTTTACACAAGCGCACAAGTATTGAGTATATTTTGAGGAAAATTCAACCCTATCATTATTAAAAGTTGTTATGGTTTTTTTTAAATTTTCAAACAATAATTAGATCGTAGATGCATTTTCGTCAAAATACGTAAGACTTGTGTGATAATGTAAAACGGCCTAAAACGATATCGTTACAAGGCGATAAACGACTTTTCAAGTGCTTGTTGGTAAATAATTCACTGCTTTTTCAACACTTTATTCACTTAATTACGTTTTTAGTAGCTGTTGAAATAGAAACATATGGCAGGACTTTTACATCGTTACTTTAACTAATGTCTGAAAAAAAAACTATGGCTTTAAGGTATATGTGTAGATTCATCCTCAAACACATCTTCACACAAACGTTTTTTTTTTTGTACGTGGGCGGTCGATAAGTCTGCGACTTTTTGAACTTCTCGCCTCTTAACTGAAAGGACAACACTGCTTCTTTCAATAGTCAAATGTCAGTTGACTATTGTCAACATTTTATTAAAGAGCAACATTTCCACGGCAAAAACTCATGAATTAGGGATATCGTCCCCTCCCTCATCCGCCCTATTCTTTCTATTTAGCTCCGAGTGACTATTTCTTGTTTCCAAATCTGAAGAAATGGCTCGGCGAAAAAAGATTTGACTGAAACAATGAAATCATCTCACAAACAATGACCTATTTTGATGACCTGACAAATCTTATTTTTTGAAAGGGATACAAAAAAGGAGGAACGTTAGATAAAGTGTCTAAAGAGCTCAGTGGAGACTACGTTGAAAAATAAGATGATATCTTTTTAAATTTTAATCAGGCTTTAAGATCATCAAATTTAATTTTCATTAAATTATTTTATTGAAGAAAGGAATTTTACAACATGAAATTAATGAAAGTTTATTGATAATTTGTCATTCTTGACTGAATGCGGGATTAATTAAACCAACGGACAGGTTGATTTTACATGTTTCGATTTAAAAAAGCAGACAATCATTCACAACAACAAATTTTGATCGATGAAAAATTATCAATAAATATTAATTCTTTTCATGTTGTAAAGTTGCTTTCTTCATTAAAATAATTTAATGAAAATAAGGAAAAAGTCTGATTAAAATTTAAAAATTTGGATTAAAACTCCATAAACAGTTCAATAAAATAATTACAATACTAATTTATATCTTTTTAAAAAAAAAAATTGTATTTTATTTAAAAAGTCAGTAGCGTACTTGTTGAACCACCCTCGTATTAAAGTTAACGATTTTACTTAGAGTTCCTATTTGTGAGTGCCAACTGTTTCAATTTTTGATCAAACCCGACTGAATACTAGTCTATTTTCTATTTTCCCACAAAGAAGAAAATATGTCCAAAATATATGCCTCTCGATACCACATGTGTAATCTTCCTTAACAGACACCCCCTTTCCACGGACCCTATTCCCTTTAATTTAATGTTTCATTAGAATACTAAATTTCTAAAAATTCGAACTCATTTTTTTTCAAATGTGTTATTTATCTAAAATTTATTTTACCAGGCATCTGACCGAAATAAATTCCGATCGAAAATGGAAGTATTCCGCATTCTTCAAAGACTTACATTTAATGTAAAACTTAAACAAATTCGATCCGAATTGTATCTACGGAATTAAAACCATTTAACAGTTGAAAACGTTTTTGATTTCATATCTTTGACAATTAAGGATTAAATCCGCACAAGTCTATGCTTCTTTATATTTTTGGAATGCCTACATTGTATTCCCTAATATCAAATACATATATTCATCTCCTTTAAAATAGTATATTCTTTTTCCCCCTTTTCCTTACTGGGGTGCCAAACGATGAAGTTTTGCTTCAAATTTTTTTCAAGTTTCAATAAACTCACACTTTTTCACTAATAACTACATTAATGCTTTTAAAATTTTATACAAATTTGCTTTCAAATTTTCTTTCCAATTGTGTGTTTCAATTTGCAGTCATAAAAAAAGCTTTTTGCAATTTTAATGAGCAAATTTTTCGTTTGTCTTTATGGAGGCGTATTCACTACAGATGGCAGCGAAAAGCCTACAGACTTTGAAAGATCGAACCAATTTGCTTTGGGTTTTTCAAAGTTTTTTATAGAAATGGATGGATATTTCGAGCCGTAAACACTAAAAATTTAATGCAAAACACCTCTGTTGTTTATGTTGTTTTTATATCGTTGTAGTATTGCTGCCAACGTGTGCATTAATTCGCCTTGGAGTTTATAAGTTATTTTGTTGATGACACCTTGAAAATGAATTGCTTTAAAATTGTGTGCAGCCTACGTCTCAGCTTTAAATTTTTGTGAAGTTTGACGAACAGTATGTGTAAAAAACTTGAAAGCAAATCTAGAACGTGTTGCTGCAGCGTTAACAAAAAAAAAAAAAAAATAGATCGAAGAAAACCATTAAGTTAACAATTTGTGGGTAATAAGCTACATATGTTTTTTTTATTTCCAACTTAATTTTGAATATGTATTTAAAAAAAATATATATATTTTAATAACAATGATTGGGTTAAAAGAAAATAAAATAAAAAAATTAGAATTAAGAAATACTTTCTACAACAGCAGCAGATTCCTAGAAACTCTGTTTGGGTTTTTTTTTTTTTTTTTTTTTTTTTTTTTTTTTTTTTTTTTTTGCTTCTTATACATATAAATTATAAATGCCAAAATTATTCTTCTTAAACATTAACGAGGTGTAAAACAGAAAATAAAGATTTTTTTTTTAAAATATATAAAATAAAACAAGACTTTTTTAATTTAAATCAAAGCTAAAGCTACTATTAAAGAAAATCAATAATTGTAAAGTCTTACCATTCCAATAATTGTTGTTATTTAAATTGAATGCTCTTTTTCCTTTGTAAATAGTTTTTTTGTTGTTGTTTTGTAATTGAGGAATTTTTTATTGCTATTTTACAAGTGCTATAAATTCGTTAGATCTGCTGAAGGAGGCGGTGGAGGTTGTTGTTTGGGACAATAACGTATAACCCCTACTCAGGCAACCACTGGCGGAGCACCACCACTTTCTGTTGTTGTTGTTGTTGTTGTCGTTGATGTTATTATTGCTGTATTTGTGGAAGTGGCAGCATTTCCAAAAGAGGACGAGGATAATGTATAAGCGGTAGTAGTGGTGCTAGTTTGATCGGTGGCTGTATTAGGAGTAATGTTTTGAGGTGCTGTGGTGTTAGTTGAAGTTAAGGAATTTGTTGTTATACTAATGGAGTCTTTACATTCTAACGATTTTGCAGTAGTAGTGGATGATGAGGTGGCGTTTGTTGTTGATAATATTGTTGATGTTGCATTAGTGGTATTCAAGGATTGTGTTGTAGCAGCATTCAGTAAATTTCCAATATTTGCTGAAGCAGTTGTTCCAGTACTGTCACTAGTATTGATGGACGACACTTGTGCTGTTATTGTGTTTGAAGCAGGAGTTGGCGAATTCTGCATATTTTGACTACTAGGGCTTAATGCACTGCAACTCGACCCAGGTGATGTATTATATGTATTGGTTGTGTTATTATGCGTATTTATTTGTACACGTTTTATATTTTTTGCACGCCCACATGGCACACATAACATGGAACAATGTTCTCTAAATTTGGTAACATGATCAATTCGATATTCATTGATCCATTTAAGTTTCCTATGCTTCACCTTGAGTTTTTCACCATTTGGCTGAATAACTGGTAAACCTTCGGGTTTAGTGGCACCACAACGCATACAAATACTACAACGTTCACAACTCCAACGACCTAAAAGTAAATATGGTTTTGTAATAGAAAGTTCTACATTCCGAAATAATGGTACCTATTAGTAAAATAGAGTTATTTCGGTGAAAAGAAAGAATTGTTTGACATACATAGTAACACCCAATTTTCACGATGATTTTTTCCCCTTTTTTAAAATCATGTCTTTTTTGTTTACTAGCGAGCGGGGTAAAGAAGTTAGCAGGGTAGAAAAAAAGTGAATTGCATTTCTGGGTTTTTTTTTACATTCCTCTTTGCACTTATTTGTGTTTTTTAATGTATGATTTATTCTTATTTCAAAATGACATGTGCTTATATCAAAATTATGTGGAATAACGAAATTTAAAATATTGTTACGAATAAGAAACTAAGGAAATCAGAAAAAATCAACTCTGACTGCAAAAAAAAGAAACATTGTGAAAATTTAACAAGTTTTTGGAAGTTTCTTTAAAAAAGAAATACAAAAAAGAAATGTCTTTTAAATCATCGTGAAAATTGGGTGTAAGAAAATACAATGTCTTATCAGTAGAAACACCATAGGTTAATAAGGTTGAATCGTACATGCCTGCTGCTCTGCGGGTTATTATGCTGGGTACACACTATGCAATGCATTTACGCGATCTAGCAAATATCATTCATTTTCGTTCATTATCATTCATTCGAATGAATAAATTTTGCTAGATTGCGAAATTCATTGCATAGTGTGTACCCAGCATTAGGGCTGTAGAATTGGTAGGGAGCAACATTACCAGGGGCTCGGAGGTCACTATATACATATGTGGACAGCCAGGTAGCTCTTATGGCCTTGATCTTGATGGGCTGTTATGTAAACTCCAGGCTAATGGAAGATTGCAGGAGGGCTATAGGAGAAGTTTTAGTGAATTATATGGTGCGGCTGTGCTGGGTACCGGGTCACTGAAACATCACCGGCAAACAGATAACAGATAAGTTGGCGCGACTGGGCTCGGAAATGGATGATCCTGACTGTTTGGAGGCGGTCAGGCCTCCAATGGGCTTCTACTTTGGGAGCATTAGGGAATGGGTTCTGTGCAGGACTAATCGAGTATAGGGGAACGGCACGGACTGAAGGGTATCTCGCGCGCTGTGGCCGGTGGTGCTTAGAAAGTCCGATTCTGATTCCCTGCTGGGCAGGAATAGGGTCTGCGTAAGGACCATGATAGGGATTATCACGGGGCACTGTATGATAGGCAGGATGGCGGTGAGAATGTGATCTGAATTGTCGGGTATATATAGATTGTATGAGGACCCAGAGGAGTTGGAGACAATTGAGCACTATCTGTGCCACTGTCCTAGGCTACAGAACAGCAGGCTAAGATGGCTAGGTAGTAGATTCCTGCGCGAATTAGAAGTCTCGGGTTGCGGGCTCGAGAATCTGAGGGTATTCATAATGGGAATGACCTGGCTGCGCAGCAGGAGACCGAGGACTGGGTACATGTAGGACAGTTTTCTGTTAAGCAGTGTTGTTCTTGCTTTTGTTGTCTGCTTTTTTTATTTTCCACTACTTTCTCTATTGCTGTGCTTTCACTGTTTATTCTCCTTTTCTTTTCTTATTACGGACCATATTGGTCTCTGGGTGAGGGTGTGAAGTAACATTTTATAAAAAAAGGTAACGTTTGCTTAAAAGATGACCTTCCTGGGAAAAAGGAGACGCTTAATGAAAAAGAAGCCATGGCGGGATAAAGGGGCCTTTTGTGAAGGGATATCGAAGAAGCAGACTTTTGTAAAAATTATGTCTTTTAAAAAAAATTAAAAAGGAGAGCTTTAGTACAATAATTTATAATATTTTTCTAAATAAGGAAATTTCTTTTGAAAAATAAAATAAAAACTTAAAAAAGAAGACATTAAAAAATGTATCCAAGGCGAATTTAACTACAGGTGGTATCGATACTACAAGTAACAACACCAAAAACACAACAATGTATTTTTATGTTGCTTTCGTTGAGGGATATGTCAAAAACACAAGTAACTTTTGACATTTCTCTCTCTAAGTAAGAAAAAAAAATAGCACAGCTGTGCTTTCAACGCCACCTGAAAAATAAATTCGCCTTGAAAGTGTCTTTTTGTGTTATTTTTTAAGAGAATTTTTTGAACAATGAAAATTTTCAAAAAAGAAGGAAAATTTGTTAGAACTTTTTTTGAACTTTTTTTAATAAAAAAACAATTAATGAAATTAAAGCTTTACCATGGTAAAATAAATACAATTTTAAAACCCATATAACGTCAAACAAAAGAAAATAAAAAAAAAATTGGAATGGAACCAAATAAAAAAAAAAGCTTTATAAAATAAATAGCATAAATCAATTTCAAATAGACAATATATTAAATAAAACATAATTTTACATAAAAAAGTAAGTTTGCAATATCTAAAAAGTGCAAAAATATGTTGAAATTTAAATATTTGCAATTGAGTAATGTTTTGTTGTTTGACATTACATGGGTAAATAATGACAACTCTCCCTAATGAAACTACCTGTTACTTATTATACTATGAGCTTTACCAAACAATTTATTAACAACTTTAAAAAAGACTTACATTATATTTATACAACAATAAAAAAACTTACCATCAGGCACTGCCTTAATGCTAAGACAATAAATGTGAAAACCTCGATCGCATTGCTCGCAATAAAGCATTTTATTTCGAGCTTGTTTCCGCTTACATTTAATACAACATTTACAATCGGCACATTGCCAATTATAGTTGCGTACTCTGTTAGCCATACGGTGGGGCATTTCAATACAACTGGGATGTACTAGAAAGAAAAAACAAAAAGTTAGTCCTGAAGCATTTTTAAACAAAACAGAAAATTTTACCTTTACGTCTGCAGGTATAACATTGTACAAAAATTTCGGGTATATCTTTGAGATTACGATTTTCTGGATGCTGGCAAACACCACAGGTGGCAGGTAGATTTTCATCCTCACTAGAGTCATCAGAAAAAGACGAAGAGCAGGATGATGTATCAGAATCCTTAAAAGTAAAAAAAAAATTGAAATTAGTTTTAACTGCATTTATTTAAAAAAAATAAATATACCGAGTCCGATGAAGTGTCATCTGAGGATGATGAAACAGAATCTGTAGAACTATTTAAAGTAGTTCCCGGCAGGGGTGGTACTTTAAATTCGTCATTGCTTAGTTTACGCGAATGTTTAGCACGTATTCTACGTATACGTCTTTGTTTGATGAGACGTTCTGATGCACTGATACTTGAAGCTTTATCGCAATCATCCAAATCAATCGTTTCAGCCGCTGAATCGGTATCCGTAGTTTCCTCTCTTTGCGGTAAAATATGACTAGCTGCAT
Organism: Pollenia amentaria; assembly: GCA_943735925.1. Lineage (NCBI taxonomy): Eukaryota > Metazoa > Arthropoda > Insecta > Diptera > Polleniidae > Pollenia > Pollenia amentaria. Next base: position 16,627,212 of record OX031008.1, on the reverse strand, counting down.
CCAGCATAGTATTGAGAGGGAATTGCCTAGGTTAAAACAAAATTAAAGATAACTTTTATTGTTCTTAAGATTTTATACAAAAATTACCTTAATTCCCTTGCGGAATAGTCATAATATTTCTCACAAAATTGTCCCGGCACTAAAGACAAGGGATAATAAACATCTCTTGGTCTAATAGGTTCCCATACGCGTTTTTTTAATAACGTAGGAGGTTGTGGTATTTTCTCAGCTTTTGCTGCTCGTGCCACAGCTTCTGCTACAGGACGGTTGGGTACAGCAGCTATGGGGGCAGAAGCCGGACTAGGCTTATTAACAATCAAAGTTTGTAAATCCAAACAAGATAAACGTTCTTCTTTGCGGCTAAAATTATTTATTCATATAATGCTATTGTTTGGTTTACAAGTTCCTTGTTTAACTTACGTTCTATTTAAATAGGCATTCCATTTACTGGTCGATAACATCGCTCTTTCTCTAGCCTGCAAACCACGACCGGCCACATTCAAACCCAATGACTTTTGTTTAGCTTCTATTTCACGTAAATGTTTTTGTCTAACAAAATCTTTATACTCTTCATATTTATCGTAAAAGTCCGAATACATAATATCCAATATATCAGAGGCCCAAACAGCTGTGATTCCTAAGTCACACATTTTTTCTGAAACCAAATTTTTCTCTTGCAAATAATTACGCTCTTCCATGTCAATTTGTCTACGCGGTAGATCAGGATATTTGCGTTTGAAACTTTTAATACCCAAGTACAAGGCCACTTGTTCTTGAATCATAAAAGTATCGCGATTTTTAGAGGGACAACAGCCTTTCGGTGGAGGCCAATCATATTCCGCTATAGAGGACACTGTCAATTCAGCACTGGTTAAAGAAAAATATAATAAATTTAATAAAATATAATAAATTTAGTCATATAAAATTATTTTCTTTTTAATTTGTATTAAAAAACTTACTCTTCAGCTACACAAACTTCCATTTTCTTACGTTTCATGGGTTTTTTAACAGCCGAGCCATTTTGTAATGATGCTACATTATTAGGATCCAAAATACTTGTGTTACTTATAACCGATGATTGGGATTCTTCATTGTTTAAGAAATCGGGTTGCCTAAAAAAAATTATGATTATAAATATATTTTTTTTAAATGTTTCGTTTATAATTTTCTTACTTGGTTGGAGTTTGTGGAGGTTCTGGTTGTGTTGTATTTTGAGTTAAGTCTGCACTCATACGAGTATCTTCTTCAAATACAGAAGGGGACTGTAAAAAAAAATATTAAGATAATTTTTATAAAACAGGATGAAAATATAAAAATTTAAGTACAAAATGTTTAGCAAATAATTTATACTCAAAATATTTTTTTATCAAAATAATCTGTTAAAATTATTATTAAAATTTTTTTTAGCGGTTTTCACCCTTTGTATTAAATGTACAACTCTGTTTTATATAATACGATTTTATACTACAAAGCGTGAGTGTCGCTTTCGTATGTATTGTAAATAAAGGAATCTGCTGAGTGAGCGAAAGAAAGAGATAGTTTCGTGAACTGTTTTCTTCTGATAAATTGAAACACACGTCCTTTTTGTGAGACTTTTCAACCGCAGCGTAGTAAATTTTAGTCTAAAACATTTTGTTGTTGCAGTGTTGTAAATGTAAGTACTTTAACTAAACTAATAAGGTTAACAATATCTACAAGGGATTTTATTATCAAGGGAGAAAACCGCTATTATGCTTAAAACACTAGACCAATAAGTGGTAAATATTTTGAGGGGAACGTTAATTTCTTAAAAGAGTCAGCTTATTTTCAGAATGTAAGAAAAGATAAACTCACTGTTTATTGTTGGTATTTGATTGATTTGATTGATATCGTTGTAAATAAGACTTTTTGAGTGTTTATAATTTTCATTAACTCTGTAGTTTTATTAGCTAATATCTTTGACTTATCTAAATTTTTTTGGGAAAATGTTTCCTGATGATAATTTCAATGTATTTATCAAGAATAAAAATAGGGAATTAAGTACAACAAACAAAATCCTATTTGCAGAAACTTAATTCTAATAGGTCCAAGATATGTTAATTTGATAAGATTCTTAAAGATCGACTTCGTATGTGAAAAAAACTGTAAAATTACATTATTTAATACCAATAGACTGTGCTAAAGATCGTAGCAGGAAAGAGAATTTCCACTACTGCTAGGATATACTAGCAATAAACACTGTACTAAAAAAAACACTGTCATCTTATAGCCTCTGTTTTTCTAGTGAAGAGAGAGGCTTTAAGATATCGTTATTAGTCCTTGTAATTTTTTTGAGCAAGGTTATACTTTTTCGACTGGTATGTTGCCCTGTTTCTGAATACTTTAAGTGGTATGTGTCAACAACAGTCTGTTTCCATTTTGCGCTTATCGCCTGATGCCATAACAGTTATCTAAGTTAAACATACAGAAGGAAGTATAGCCGATCAGGAACTTCACAATATTGAGGGATCCAATTCAAACAGCGTATTTGAAGATATGTTGCCAAAGGTATGCTATTATCACCCAGGCTAGTCAATTAATTGCAACGGAGCTCGGTAGAAGCCGGTTGTTGAAAAAGCGACAGAATGGATTGGCTTTTCGTTCCAAGCATGATAAGAGCTTAAGCCCTTTCCGGTAAAAAAAAATCAGAAACAAAAAAATCCGGCATAATTGTAAACCTGCTACTACATTTTTTATACCATACACCCACGAAATTAAAAGTTTCCAAGCAAAAATTTTGCAATAAAAGTTCCATTTAAGCGGACTTCTAAAACTGTAATTTTGTTAACTAGGTTACACATTGGGGAAGAAATTCTACAAATATATTTTTGGCTGTGTATCTGTATTAGTTTTACTTTTAAAGTAATTTAATTTTATTTTAAAGTAATAACACTAGATAAGTTTGTATGTATGTATGTACATCGAACCCAACAAACCATTTAACGTATAATTTATTTAAAATGTTGTGTGTCTATACATATCGTTAAAAAATAATTAATATATAACAACGAGCAGACAGACTGAATAATAATAAATCCAGAAAATTCACCACTTTTTTAAACTCACACATGTACCTACTGACAAGCAAATCTTTTTTTATGCTCTCCCCTTTTAAATTCTCCTTAATGAAAAAAAAACCAGACCCCAATGCATGTATATGTATGTATATAAAAATAAAGAGCACAAGTAGAATCAATTTTAAAGCAAAATGAAAAAATGCAACACATATGGGCACCATTTAAAATTTGACATAAAAAAAAAAAATTCCCCCTCCCCGAGGTAGTCAGGTTCCAACAATAGGAGAACAAATATGAATTAATAGCAGTAGTCTGTTAATTATATGCAATAACAGACTGAAGTATAGAGATAGAGTAAAAATAACAAAGTGTTAAATGACTTGTTAACACTATTAAAAAAATTCAAGAGATTGTTGATTTGTTATTTGCTAAAGCAAATTTAAAAATAACAAAAAACTAGTCAATCGAGTATTCAGTAACAAAGAGTAAATTAACACTATCTTTACAATGTTACTTACTAAAGCTCTCTTATATGAAATTAAAAAAAAAAAAAACAATATTTTTTCACATTTTTGTATTGTTTTTAGCCTGACATACATTTACAACACTTTCTTCTTTCATTGTGTTGTTTGTGGTTGGTTGGTAAAATAACGACAAAAACAGTTGTACATTTTCTCTATTTGTATTAATGTATTGCAGTTTTTTCTGGTTGTTTTGGTATTGTAAATGTTTGTTTTACTTTGTGGTTGTGTTGCTTTTGCGGTATTTGTTGTTGTTTATATTAAAATTTATGTAATCCAATTAAATACAGAATACTCATGCAATTCAGGTGTTTAGAATTTGCCTTATACTAAAATAAAATGCTCTAAAGAGAAGCAGAGAGATTAAATCGTGAGAATTTTTTTTATTTCTTTTTGCTACTTACGGGACTATATAAACCCTTAATACGGTCAGGATCTGGGGTATGCTTTAGAGCACCCACACATCTTGGTCGACTCATTGCTATTGCTTTTGACAGAGCGCTTGCATTGCGTCCTAAGCGATGAGCTTTATAACCCCGTCCACGTCCACCCCGAGAACCTCTACCTCGTCCACGACCTCGCCCAGGTGTAGTGGACATTGAAGAAGAACTTGCCGAATCGTCTGCGGAGAAAAAATAAATTTAAAATAATGAAATGAATAAGTTACGAATGATTACCAAAAAAAATAACTTGGGGTTGTTAAAGTCATGAGTTATGGATATTTAAATTTTCCGTAAAATGATATGATTGAGGTGCTGAGAGTCAAAGGGATACTACAAGTGCAAACATTGAAATTCTGAGTAATTAAGCTTTAAATATTGTTGGTTAAATAATTGTATACTCAAAATAAACTTTCAGTCATATATGTCAACTGGGGTGATAGATATACATTAGTATTAACTGTTAATTGCTGCGTCTATTTCAATTTGTTTAGCTTTGGAACTTGACCCTTCGCTTCTCGGCCACTCAATTATCAATTTATATCATAGTAAAAAGCAGTAAAATATCATTCTAGGTTTTCCGTGGCCATGGGCCTAATTCTTTCAGTCGTGACCAAATACTTTTTCGATTCGAAAGCAATTTTATTTATTATTCTTCAGTCGATACTGAAGGAATCGAAATATAGTCTAGTCATAGTCTAGCCACAGTCTAGTCATAGTCTAGTCATAGTCTAGTCATAGTCTAGTCATAGTCTAGTCATATTCTAGTCATAGTCTAGTCATAGTCTAGTCATAGTCTAGTCATAGTCTAGTCATAGTCTAGTCATAGTCTAGTCATAGTCTAGTCATAGTCTAGTCATAGTCTAGTCATAGTCTAGTCATAGTCTAGTCATAGTCTAGTCATAGTCTAGTCATAGTCTAGTCATAGTCTAGTCATAGTCTAGTCATAGTCTAGTCATAGTCTAGTCATAGTCTAGTCATAGTCTAGTCATAGTCTAGTCATAGTCTAGTCATAGTCTAGTCATAGTCTAGTCATAGTCTAGTCATAGTCTAGTCATAGTCTAGTCATAGTCTAGTCATAGTCTAGTCATAGTCTAGTCATAGTCTAGTCATAGTCTAGTCATAGTCTAGTCATAGTCTAGTCATAGTCTAGTCATAGTCTAGTCATAGTCTAGTCATAGTCTAGTCATAGTCTAGTCATAGTCTAGTCATAGTCTAGTCATAGTCTAGTCATAGTCTAGTCATAGTCTAGTCATAGTCTAGTCATAGTCTAGTCATAGTCTAGTCATAGTCTAGTCATAGTCTAGTCATAGTCTAGTCATAGTCTAGTCATAGTCTAGTCATAGTCTAGTCATAGTCTAGTCATAGTCTAGTCATAGTCTATTCATAGTCTAGTCATAGTCTATTCATAGTCTAGACATAGTCTATTCATAGTCTAGTCATAGTCTAGTCATAGTCTAGTCATAGTCTAGTTATAGTCTAGTCATAGTCTAGTCATAGTCTAGTCATAGTCTAGTCATAGTCTCATCATACTCCATTCATAGTGTAGTCAGTCTTAAGATCTGTTTCGCTTAGTGTCTTAAATAACCAAAAATTAACTACCGAAATAATTAAATTAAATTAAAATTAACTCACCTCCAGAATTATCTGGACCACTGTTATCATCAGCCATATCTTCATCTTGTGATTCACCTTGAACACTATCCGTTGCATTCATCATAGGGGCACGTAACTGTTGCGTCACCAATATGGAGGAGAAATCATTAGGCTTAAATATAACATCGGGTAAGGGATCTGAGGACAATATAGTAGTAGGCGGCAACATGGAATTGTTACTGCTACCACCACCACTGACAGTACCAATACAAGCTATGCTCCCACTACCACTACCGATAACCTGACCCGTCATAATATTTCCTATCACTGCCCCTGCTGTTTGTTTCGAGAATGTAGCCTCAACGGTAGTTATGGTGTTAGTAGTACTCCCATTACTGTTGCTCGACGAAGAAGACATGGTCAAATCAATTTGAGTGGCCATTGAAAGAGTTGTATGATTTGCAGTAGTTACTGTTGAGGTTAGTGTCGCAGAACTATTTGCACATTGGGATGAGGAAATAGAGTTGGAGTTCGATTCTAAAAAATGATTAAGTGTATTTTCATTGTTTTGCTTAAGTAGCGATTTTTTGCTGTTATTTTCTGTTGCCAGCGTGGAAGGCGTACGTCCTTTTGTCTTACTTTCCATTTGCCCAACTGTGGGCGTATTACTACGTCTGGAAGTGCGTAGAGGAGTTCTTAAGTTTCTCTCTCTTCTCTGCGAGTCCATATCCTGTATATCATTTTTATTTTCCTCACCTGCTGCCACACCCATTATATTAACAGATGATTCCATTTCATCTAATACCCTTAAGGGTTCATCAGCGTCCACCATATCAATGGCTAAACGTTTGCGCAATAACTGTACTCGCCTAGATTTGGAAGACAAATCTGTTTGCGGCGTTTCCTCCTTTTGGACGGGGATCGTTAGTTGGGCAGGTGTTACAGAGTTTGCAACGTTATTGGGTGTATTAATAACGTTAATAGATTTCCTAGGTCGACCTCTCTTTTTTTGGACGGGTGTAGCATTTTCAGTTGCTTGTTCGTTACTATGGCTTTCGGCTGTCAAAACAAAACTATCATTGGATATAGTTTGCATCGTTTCGACCACTTCCTCCATGGCTATGGGTAAAAGATTTTCATGTTTTTGTTTGCGGGCTCTTTGATGACTTGTCTGCGGCGTTGTAATTTGTTTCATAGAATTAAGATCATTCGTTTGGGAAACAACGGCTGTAACTGCAGTTGATTGCTTTAATTCCTCTAGAGAATTTGTTAATACTTTATGACTTGCTAAGTCTTTGTTGTTATTTACAATTAAGTGCGAGTTTTTGGTATTCATAGTTTCATTATTTAGCCTCCTCTGCTTGGAGGGCGGTACTGCTAGCTCGCCAATATTATTCTCCTCAGTATGATTTAATAGATTTATTTGGCCGGCCAAATTTGTGCTTTGTAAAGCATGACGCTTCAAGTTGGAATTGTTATTATTAAGGACATATATTTCGCTATCCTTGTGATAGTGAACTCCATTAGGTAGATTTGTGGCTATTTTATCACTAAGATGTTGCAAATTCTCTGGACACTCATCAAGGGAATTGCGGGGACTACCTTCTGGAGTATCTAAAATCTCTATCGAATCTATAATATTCTCCTCTTTAGCGTTAACAACTTGAGGAGGAAGAGTTTGGTGCGTGGTGTTATTATTGTTGTTTGATCCGTCAATTGGACTAGTTCCATTCGCCATTAAACGTTCTGCCAGCTGGGGATATTTTAAAGAAGCTGGAGCGGAAGTTTGCATTGCATTAGGTTTTGGCTGCAGCGGCGGTGGTACTGGAGCATTGTTTTCCATTGTTTGCTGTAGTTCCTGCTGTTGATGCTGCTTTAATTGTTGAGTATTTTGTATGACCGAAGTCTCCCTTTGCAGTCTCTCCAGTAGAATATTAGTGCTAGGTATAGCTAAGTTAGTGGCAGGTTGTACTACCGGATTGCTGTCTTCATTGTAATCAAATTGAGCTGGTGAACTACTGCGCGATGGCGACGAAGTTAAGTCTACTGTGTCAATAATTTGTGTTATCTTTTGATGATGGATTTTACCATTTAATAAGTCGGGCATTTCTGTTGTTTGTTTTTTAAAATGTAGATCGTTTTGAAAGATTTGTGGTTCATGAACTGTTTGCAAATCTTCATCAATATCCATATCATCAGAATTGCGTCGCACTTGCGTGTCATTCTGCTGAACTACGATATCGTTTTCTGGCATAACAACAACTTTGGAAGAAGAATCGGCAGTATTATCATTGAAACCACAAAACTCTTGGGAATTACTCGATTCGCCACCGCCATTGTCTACCGTAAGTAAATCTGCAAACTCATCAGTATCCGCAGGAGAGGAAACTAAATTGACATTAAATAGTTCACCTACTGTTAGCGGGTTTGTAATTTTATTTGTTTTATTCACTTCCGCTGAAACTTCTTGTACTACTGTCAATTTATGTTGAGGCGAACCCAAATTTTTAATGGTTAACTTCGGCACTGTTTTACATTGTTGCACTACAACACTATTTTTCCCTCCGCCCTTCTGTGGTTCCTCCTCATCTTCATTATCACTTTCCATGCCACTCTCTTCCGTTGACGACGGTCGTTGTTGACTGCTGCTACTGCAACTAATATTTTTTATTGTTAATTTAGGCACAATTTCAGTTTTATTTTGAGTTTTGATTGTCATTTTCGGTATGGAACCGGTGGTACATTCCTCCTCGGTGTTTATTAAATGTTTGTTAGTAACAACCATATCATTTTGTTGACGCGTTATGGTCAACTTAGGCACTGCATGTTTGGGCGATAGGGGACTACTCTCTAACTGCGATTTTATTAGACTTCTCTTAGACGACCCCACGATATTTGCTGAGTCCATGTTATTAGTTTTAATGGTAATTTTGGGTATTTTTTCATTCTCCGCATTATTTGAATTAGCACTTATATTGGCAGAATCCTCTGAGGAATCCAGCGATTTTGTTTTAATGGTTAATTTCGGTATGCAGCCTAAGGCATTGGCATTATCATTATGTTGCGTTATAATGACAGCATGTTCTTGACCCGTTTTAATGGTGAGTTTGGGTATTTTCGAATTTGTAACATCTTCTGTAGCCGCCGCTTCTCCACAAATCATGTTGCCTTTTATGCACAATTTGGGAATAGAGGGATGTTCACTATCCGTTGTTTCGTGAGATTTTTGTAATGGTTTTATAGTCAATTTGGGTATTACATTTGCCGCACTAGAATTTGTAGCCAGCTGTGAGTTCGTAGATAACGAAGAGGAGGAAAACGAAGCCAACGAGGAAGAGGATGAAGAGGTTGTTGAGGAAGCGGGCGAAATATTGGTAATAATCGATTCACTGTGACCATCTTGTCCGGTTTTAATGGTTAACTTTGGTAATGGAGGGGTATTAGCGGCCGGTTGTGTATTGTGAGCCTCCGTAGAGACATTTGTGGAATCATTAATTTTAATGGTTAATTTTGGCACCACAGTTGAATGTTCTTCATTTTTCGAGCGAATAGTTAATTTCGGTACAATATGTGGCTCTGAGGCATTTAATTTGCTAACCATTTCATCTTCAGCCGACGAGGAACAATCTTCCGATGACATTAGTATATCGGCGGGTTGCTTTTTGACAATTGGTTTTATAGTTATCTTGGGTGCGTGGTGAGAGGTGTGGTGGGTGGTATTGTGTAAGTTGATTTTCAAAGGTTCCACTTTACGCAAATCATCTTCTATAAGGGAATTTGGTAGATGAGATTCTGTTGGGGCCACCGTTGTGGGCTTAGGCAGTTTTAATATAATTTTATGATTTTCATTAACCATATTCGAAGCGCTACTACTGGTAGAAGCTGTTCTATCTACTCCAGCTGCTAAACCACCACCTCCACCGTCTCCAGCCGGCGCCACAGTGGTTGGGGTAGTATCTCTAGCTACCATATCGTTGTTTGATTTTGAAATTCTGGTATTAATACTATGATGATGTGTTAAAGTGTTTAATGATGTTGCTGCTGTTGTACCTTCCCTATTTAATCTGGAATTATCGGATGTTGAAGGCATGACCAACTCTTCGAGCGACAATGAGTCAGAATTATATGTCAATATTTCATAACTATTAGTGCTGCTGGTTATGCGAGCTGGTGACGTTACTAAAGCATCCAATTCCAAAGTTACTTCTTCACCTTCACCCTCGGCCGCCAACGGTAATAAACAATCACTCGATGTTGAAGTAACCACCTGTTCTTGATCGTCGTTGTTATCTTCCAACACCTCGTTAACTCTGTGCTGAAAAGTTTGTAGCTGTTCCTGTCTTGTACGATTTGTTGTCGCTGTAGCTGCTTGACGACAGCTGACATAGGCGGCTAATAGCTGCTGTTGATGCTGCTGATGTTGTTGTGTGGGTTGTGTTGTTGGTGTATCTGCATCCGTTGATTTTCGTCTATTAGTAACATTCATTGCTTATAATGATTAAGTTTTGTTTGTTTTTTAAATAGTATTTTGTTTTCTGTTGTTGGGTGGTTGGTTTATTTGCAAACCCTTATTTTTGTTTTATTTGGTAATTTGTTGTTTCTGCGGTTTCTGGGTGGGAAAAAATTCCAAACCTTAGATATACTAACGTAAACTTAACATGTTTGTATCGTTTTTTTTTTTTTTTTTTTTTTTTTTTTGTTGGATGCTGTTCCGGCCGCAATGAAGTTATTATAATACGTGGCTGATATTCTGCAAAAAAAAAAATAATAATGATAGGAAAAGAAAACATTAAAAAAAGCAAAGTAAAAATTAAATTTGTATTTAATATAAAAAGTTTAACTGCCTGGCCCACAATGTCGACAATAAATTTTTTTTTTGTTTATTTATATTGAAAACAAAAACAAATTTTACTTTTTTATTATTGTTTTCATATTGTTTGTAATATGCAAACCTGCTAACTCAATTTCAACTTTCACATTTATAATTTTAGTAGGATAAATAAAGAAAAAAGACGTTTTAGCCCAGTTACTTTTAGACACCCCATGTAGTGGGATTTTTTTCTCTTAAAAATAATTCCTACCATTTCCCAAAATCAGTTAGACCCAGTTAAGAGAGCCCAAATTCCTTTGTATGGATCGAATCGTGGCATTGGGCAAAAACACTTCATTATCTGAATTTTTCTTAAAAGCGATGGCTAAGATCTCTGTGCAAAAGTTGGTTCACACTGGCGCACGCTTCCTATTTTTGTCCAAACAAAACTACGTAGTTACGTAGTGCGCCGCCGGCATGAAAATCGAACCAAACATTATTTATGTATTACAGTTATCGGGTAAAGTTGAGGCCAGTGTACCACTTTTGTCTGCTTACTCTTTCAAATGCGACAACTTTGCTAGTTAACAAAACAATCGAGCCGGAAGTGAGCTTCATACAAAAAGATCATTTTCCCATTGTGCGCACGCATTGTTGAAATGGAACATGAACTTTAATTTAAAAAAAGGAAATGTGACCCGATACTTTAACATTTTAACACATACCAATGCACGTATGCAGATAAAAATACGCTAGAAAACTCAACAAAAATATGTGCAAAATAATATCTTAGAAAACCCAGAGAAAAAACATGTTTAAATATGGTCACCTCCAACAAAACTATTTTTAAAGGAAATTGTAAGCATATTATGTTTAATATAACCATATTATTGCCACCGACAACCATATTATTGTTTAATGTATCCTCCATCAAGAAGGCACAACCATTTTATGGTTCCCTCCGAACATGTTTTGTTTAATAATAACTAAAATATGTTGAACACTTATAATAGCATGTTTGGTTTTCAACCATAGCGTGTTGCTCTTAGAAAAAAGAAAAATACTATTGTTAATTTAAAAACAAATTATTGTCATATTTAATTATAACATGTTTAAAGGCAACAATAATATTGTTGGGGCTTGTTGATGAAGGACTAATTTAACAATAATATGGTTAAATTAAACATATTATGTTTAAAATTTTCTTAAAAAATTGATTTGTTGGAGATGACCATATTGAAACATGTTTTTTCTCTGCGTGAAGTTTACGACATATTTAAGAAAATACAATTGTTTTTAAAATGATATTATGCTAATTTAAAGAAATTTTATATTTAAAATCAATCATCATTCTTATATTTTAATTTAAACCGTAAAGTCTTGCGAGAGACAATAATATGATTTGAAAATCACTTGCTAAAAATATGCGGGCACGAGCTGAAAAATAAATTTTCTATCTCTATCTTCAACATATTTTATCTCTTGGATTTTTTTTTTTTTTTTTATCATCCAATCTTAGTCTTTTTCTTCTATGTATGTATTACTCTCACACTTTTGTGGCCTTTCTTTTGTTTAATAGCTGCGTTATCCGCAAAACAGTAGACTAAAATTCTCTCTCTTACTTTCAACAAGTCAAAGTAAATGAAAGAGTCCATATGCCTGTATTTGTGTGATTGTTGTAAAATCTCAAACTTTTTTCATGAATTAAATTGTTTGTTTGGTTTATTTTTTCTAAAAAAAAAAAAATGTTTGCTCAGAAGTTAATTTTACTTCTCCTGCTACCGGCATTTTTGTGTAGACAACAAAAGTTTGTCGCATTTGCAAAATAAACGTTGTGCGAGCCAGAACATCACACGACACACACAACACACACCGACAGACACAAAAACATATCGTCCGTCACACGACCAACATCGATGGTATGCGAACAAATTAAAAATTTTGAACGACATTGAATTAATTTCTTTATTGTTGTTAATAATCTTTGCCATTGTTTTAAAATTAACGCAGGGGTTGGGGTATAATAGTTGTATTGAGGTAGGTTAATTTTTCGAAATGGGAGAAACTACAGCTGTTACACATAAAACTTTAAATCTTGGAAATGTGTATTAGTAATTTTTTTAATGAAAGTTCGATAATGCTTACTTCCATTATAATCGATACCTATAGATTCCTAAGTTTACCTAAAAAAAGAAACCATAGAAGCACATTTCCGAGCACAATTTAAAACAATGAAGCTTTTTCCGGTGAAACCAACACTAAACAAATAAGAGTGTTATTTTCGGCAATGCCGAATCTTATATACCCTTCACCATGGTGCGAAACTTGAAAACTTTGGCTCTTACAGTTATATTGTTATACAGAAATCTATAAAGTCTTTGAATGTGGAAGTGCCACGCCCACTTCTATAATCCCAACCAGATTTTGTCGGATAAAGTGTATTGATAACTCTTTTGTATTGATTGACTCTTGCCGTTCTCCAGACATACAGAAATCTATAATGTCTTTGTATGAAAAGTGCCACGCCTACTTCTCCAATCCCGCCCATATTTTGTCGGATGTTGTGTATTCACAACCAAGACTCTTGCACATGGAAACTGCGGCTCTTGGAGTTCCTCAGATATTAAAAAAAGAAAAAACAATTAGGCAGTCCATTTATAGTCCGATCTGGCTGAATTTAAAAAGAAACTTTAACGGAGTATATGTTACATCTATATCTAACTATATCTATATATATAAAATTGTAACGTTACTGACTCACTGACTGACTGACTGATTCATCATCGCACAGCCTAAACGCCTGAAGCTAAAAACTTGAAATTTGGACCAGGGGTTGGTCTCTCCCCCAAATCGATCCACTAAGACGGGATTTTTCGAAATTCAAATGTTTAGTGGGTAAAAAGGGCAAAAACAGGTAAGTTCGGTAACCTTATATCTCTAAAACTAAAAGAGATACAAAACAAATTTAAATCTTTTCGTTATTCTTTAGAAAAATAAGCGAACAAGTGTCTGGTACTTTTTTTGAATACAGCCCTTTAACGGAGTAAACGGGTAAAACCTGCATTAAAAATGTTTTAAGATTGTTTGTACATATTTAGAGCCGCTATACTCAATATCGTGCAGTGGATCTTTATTTTTTTACAATACTTGAATACGAAGGTTATATTTAGGTTTTTGGCAACACCGAATGTTTGCAGGTGCCGACTTACGTTCGACTTTTTTAACCACAACTTTTTCTAGAACGGTTTGTCATTAGAGCACAACTTTTGTTGTTTACAGACACTCTTAAACATTTTCGTGCAATGATTTTTAAGTCTTACAACAGGAGTGGATAGATCAACTTACTTCTACTTTTGGCGATTGGCCACTTTGAAACACTTTTATAACGAATTTAATCGGGGACTCAGTTTGCTCAGGCACGAAAGTCGTAAAGGTCGTCCAAAATAAGTTTTTGTGCCAGAAAACATTAATGCTATGCGCAAACATACAAAGCAAGGTCGGTTCGTGACAAAACAAATGTATTTTGTCAGAAATGCCACACTTATAATAGAATTTATGGCCACTTTCCAGTGATGCCACTAAAATAATAGAAAGGAATATAATGAGATAGGAATATCTTGTAAGGATGTTGATTTTTAGCTCTATGTATTTCTTATGGGAAAATTTCAAAATCTTCGTAAATTGATGGTAGATGTTGACAAGTAGAAAAGCCTGTTATGCTTAATTGGCGTCTATATATGATATCGCAAATTTTTTAGTCATAAAATTATTGCTTCCTCGATACGCATTTGATTATAATGGTAGGGATTTTGGACTAGTACATAAATTCACAGGCAAAATTTAATTATCCTGAACTGCTGGAATTATTGTTTGGAAATTAGAAGATAAATGCATGTTCCGTCTGGAATCCTCTGCCTATGATCTATTCCTTGCGTTGTTATCCTTTCTTGTACATTTAATGTCAACTACACCTAAACAAACAACAAACCGGGGCGCACCTTTTCTCTCTAACACTGTATTTCGAGAGCGTTTACCTGGGCAATATATAAAACTCGTAAATTTTTTTTTCACAATTGGACAACCCCTTCGTAGACATTATAGCTTTTTCCCCAGAATATATTAAATTCTCCTATTGCAAGATTTCCACTATGTATCACTAACTGATAAATTTACTTCGCGAATCTCATAAAAAAAAACCGAGAGATATTGTTTATTTGACGGCAGTTTTGAACACATAACTTGGCGGAACATCTTTCCTACTAAAAATAAGTCTTTGATCGCACTTCGTAATTTAACAACCCTTTTTAAAGCACTTTTTATTCTTTTATTTATTGAAATAAGTGATACAACTGACGAATTCCAAATAAATTCTGATGAATAATTTGAAAAGAACAGTGCATGGCCCAATTAGTAGGTGTGCTCAAAACGCCTGCTGATTTGTTGTAGAGTTGTATTTTTATCGTGCAATTGTTTTTGACATCTTGACCATTTATTACACAAACAAATGAATTGGGTTTTGAAATGTTTAACACAATTTACACAAACAAAATGCGTGTTGTTTTTTCTATTGTTGCATTGTTGTAGTTTCGCGCAGACCTACTAATTGGGCCATGGCCCAGTGTATAAGCATAAAGAAAAATCAAATTTTAAAACAACAAGTAAATATACAACAAGTAGTTTTACTGGAAGGATTTAAAATTTTAAGTACGGAGGACCAGGAGAAATTTTTGATGTACACAGAAAAAAATAAAAATTTATTTCAAATAAAGAATTTGGGATATTCATTAAAAAATTAATTAAATTTGCACCAGTAAACAAATTAATAGTGTAAATTAAACGTTTAATTCACTTGATTAAACGTTTAATTAACGTCAATAAATTTTTAATCTTATTCAAATTTTGAACATTTTTTTCTGTGTACCTTTGATTTCTATGGTATAATAATTTCGTTAAGGGTCATTTTGCTTCTTTCTGCGTGTGTGCTTCTTGACCGATAAGAAAAATTAATGTGTATAATTTGATTGAGAAGTACAAATTTTGCCAAGTTACATTCGAATCGGTGAGTGATACATTTTTTAGGGCTATGGGTCAATTTCTACCCTTAACCCTAAAAAGCACTTATTTTTTGAGAATTGCCTACAAAGTTTTATTAAACCGATTTGAATATATGTTGGGTTTGAAATAGTACTAGGATATTTTAACATTTTTATATTCCAATTCGGCACGGGTTAGTTATCGTTATCCAATTTTAAAATATATATATTTATAACAGTTTTATCCCAAATAGAAAAAATATTGTAGTCAGATTATAAGGGACACCCTAATGTACATAAATTGATGTCGAATAACTTTGATCAAGAGATTGAGAGTAGCTCAAACCAGCAAATAAAAAATCCATGTTAAGGTCATTATTCCGATTGTAGTTGACAGCATTAAACAATATTGAGTGAAATCGATTAGAAAATAACTATGTATATATTTACTTATACATTAATGTTAAGATTGAGCCGACCGAACAAAATGAATGCGATTAATCGACGCCGGCCTAAATCTACTTGACATTTTACAGTTTGTTACTTTAAGCGATATTAGAGAAAATCTCTTGGGAAGAACCTAATTAAAAGTCTTATTTAATTTTTTTTATATAAAAACAAAGATTTATTTGCAAACTAACGTCTGAAATGATTAGAATCCAACAATTGGGTCTTTAATTATCAATTAAAAAAATAGAACACATTATCTATAATTAAAAATTTCCCAATTACATACAATAAATCTAATCAAAATTTATTAATTTAAAAACATTTAAAAAACATATCCATATTTATTAACACTTTAAAAACTAACAAATCCTTGACAATCACTCAAGATCAACTGTTGAATATAAAACAAAAATTAGGAATACTACAACAGGATGTGTAAAACCAAAAATAGAATAAAAAAAAAACAACAAAGAAAATCAAGAGCAAAACAAAAATCAACCAAAAAATGTTTTAAAAAACTAAATATGCACATACAAAAATAAACCCATAATGAATAGAAATAAAAACGAAAGTAACTAAGTGGAATCACACAAGATAAGAAGAACTACAAAGTGAAGTATATAAACAATAAAGAAATGAAAAACTAAAAATTAAACAAAAACAGCAGAATTTTGTAAGCAGTCAAAGCAAAAAATTAATTTCCCACTCGTTGAGGACGGACAAGTAAAATAAAAATAAAACAAAGTTGTAAAAGAAAATACGAAGAGACATATGGTGGAGAAAAAAACTCAATATGACAGGAATAAAAAAAATAATTAAAAACGACGAACTACAAAATGAGCCTAAAATTGAAAATCAAACATCAGGGGTCTAATCTCCGCATTCGATATCGAGTAAACTATCTTTTTTTATGCATACGATAGACACTGACGTATCGAATACAAGCTCGAGATGTTGTGTCTTTGGTTACTCGATATCTAATGCTATCATCTCAAATTACGATACATTTCATTCGATATCGAGTGTAAAATTAAAAAAAATTTGCTCGTTATCGTATGTGGTGATTAGACCCCAGGTTTGAAACGTAATCATTACTATATCTTACTATAGGGATATGTCGCCGCGACACTGCCTGCGTTCTTTTTTGGTGTCCCTTCTTAAATCTGCTTGCGTTTGCATGAAGGGATTTTGTTGCAGCAACAAAGCGACTTTTTGACGTACCCGTCATACATAACAGACATACAATACAAGATAATGAAAGATGTAAACGAGAAATGTCAAAATAGTCGCTTCAATTCGCATTACGTGCGACACTTATTACCCCGTACTCTCCACCACAGCCTTCACCCGAAGACTCGAGTCGCAGGGGACATGTCGCAGCGACATGTTCGTTCATGTAAACAGGCTCTTATGGCTAATAAATCAGTGAGTGTTTAAACGCTGGTTTAGTTAAACTAAACTTAAATTTATATGTAGTTTAAACTCAACAGTTGTAAATCAGTGTCCCATGTATTATATGTAGTGTAAAAAGTAACATGTGGCAGCACTACGATAAATGTAGACAAATTCATATGGTTTGTATTGGCAGTTTAAACGCCCAATATAATACGTTTAAAGATGGTTTATATGTTTCCTGATTTATAGATTTGTTGGCTTAAACACATTTTAAACCAAAAATAGAGTTTAACTTGCTCTGATTTATTAGCCCTTAGTTACTTAGGGCACTGCTACAAGTTCAATTGTATGTATGTATTAAAGAGCTGCACAAGCACAAGAAAAATTGCTTACAAGCAATTTCATTAAATGTAGATAGTATGTGTATATTACTCTCTCATTACAAAACTCATAATTCCAAAAACAATTGTTTTGCTTTACGATCAAAATATAAAAGAATAGAACAAAACTGCACTAGAACAATGCTGAACTAGAATAAAGCTGAATTAGAACAAAGATGAAGTAGAACATTAGAACAGAAATAGAACATTCCAAGCATGTTTGAATGTTTTGATTGTAAACATAAACCAAAGAGAAAATTGCAAAGGGAGAAACATTTGCGTTTTGTTATGAATATAAAAAAGCTTAAAAAATTTTATAGTTAATATTAATTTTTATTTGCAAAAATTTATTGTTTATTATTTACATACATATATGTATATGAAGGTACTTAGGTCTAATATTTAAATCTAATATTTAATATTTAATTAAGAAGAATTCATTCTTTTTATAGAAATAAAAAATAAAAACATGTACTACATAGTATAATGGTGTGTTTTTTCCGCAGTCTCCAAATGGAATTCTGTTTTATAGGATTTTATGTTTTTAACAAATTTAACAATAACTGACAAATTAAAAAAATTTTTAATTAGAAATATTGGTTAAATAAACGTTTAAAGTTTTATATAAAAATAAAAAAAGACCTCAAGCTTGATAATTTAGTTATAATATAATACTAAAGGTCGACTAAAATAAAATATATGTACACTTAGGAAATAATTCAAAAAAATAAATTTTGCTTACATTTAATGCATCCATTTCTGTTATAAGCTAAGATCACTTTAAATTTTTTAAATTCCTAATTATGTGCACCAGAGAACCAAGCCGATCGGCGCAAGCCGAAAGGCTCGCCGCCGCCGCTTGATTTCTCATAGCCGCGCCGCCGCCGATTTACACGGCTTAGCCGGCTCAATTAAAGCCGCCGATGACAGCAGCTGCGCCGTGAAATTTCTTAATTTGTGTAACTAAGTTTATTTTACTTGAGGGTTACACGATCAAGTTTTGTCTATCAAGTTTTAATACACTCACACTTTTTTTCCAATTCACTAATACTTTTAAAAGTTGAAGCGAACTTGCCTTTAAAATTCTCTTTTAAGTGAGTGTATCAATTTACGTTCAAGAAAACAGCTGATTACAAGTTTGATGAGGAAATTGTTCGTTTGTCTTTATAAATTGTGCTCTTGATGACATCTTGAAAGTAAATTGCTTCAAAATTGCGTGCAGCCTACGTCACAGCTTCCAATTATTGGAAATCTTGACAAACTGTATACATATATATAAAAGACTATATATAGACATATAAAAGACTATCAAGAAAAAGTAGATCGTGTGGCTGCAGTGTTACAGATTTGCGTTTTAATGTATTAATTTCTTGGTCAAAAATGGTATATTTTAGCGTCAGTGTGCAACATTCAAGTGCCGTTATATTTTCTTAAAATTTTTCAAAGCGTCATTGTACTTAACAACATGCAAAAATCTATGCAAGAATATTTTACAAAAAAGACAAGTGAACTACAACAAAATGATTTTGATTCTAAATCAGAAGCTTACTCTGATAGTGAAGTTTTTAATGTGGCAGAAAAAACTATAAAATATTACCAGCAGTTGTTAAATAAAAAACAAAAAATTAAAGAAGTGTCACACATTAAGACACTGTATGGAAGTGCAGAGTGTTGGCAATATTTTGGTCATTTGGTTCAGGTTAAGGAAATTGTATATTTTAATTTTTTTTAACCTTAAAGCTTACATTTTTATTAATAATTTATTGCTGAAAGCTTTACTTTTGTGAAATGGATATGGGTATGTGGTCCTCAGATAACATCAGTTTAAAACAGTAATTAGGAAAAAACGAAATTGCATTATCCCTTTATAATTATTTAATGTTTTGTACTTTAACATAAAAAAATAGATATAGAAATGATTAAAAGTTTTCCTTAAATAACAATTTTAAACATTTCAAGCCGACATTTAAGCCGCCGCCGATTCATTGACGCAAACGCCGCCGCCGCCGATCAATTATACCCGCGCCGCCGCCGCCGATCAAACGCCCTCGGCTTGGTTCTCTGATGTGCACTCGATGCTTTTACTATAATTTACCGTTTCATTATTTCATTGTCTGTTTTTGTGTTGATATTCTGTTTGTTTTGATAATACAAGCACTAACAAAGCAGAAGAGAAAAACTTTTCAAGTTATGCTTGTTTTGTTTTGGTGAGAATAATGTGTTGTTATGTTTGTTTTGCTATGTATTTTTACAGTGAAATAATATGATTGATAGTTGTGTGAAGTAGAACACAGAACATTAAGAATATTTTGCGCAGCCCTTTAGTAGGTATGTATATTGACGGCGATCCAGTATCGCGATATTTATTGAACGTGGAGCATGCAGTATTGATGGATCTGTATCGCAGAATAGCCTAATTTTATCCTTTAAAATGGATCGCGATCCAAATATCACAATATATATTGAACGTGTAGCAGTTCCCTCAAGCTAAATTTGAGTTAATGGCACCTTTGAGATCTTTACGTTCAAAAGTACACATGCGTCAAGTTTCAATTATTGTTCTGTGATATTAGGAATATTTAGAAATAAGAACTTAAAAAAAAACTATAACCGCAGACAAGGCGAATTAATTTTTCAGATTTTTTTTCTAAATTAGAGAGAGGAATATCAAAAGTTGCTTGTATTTTTGACATATCGACCAACGAAAGCAACAAATTAAATACTATGTTGTGTTTTTGGTGGTGTACCTTTGTTGTGTCGCCACGCCTTGACCGCAGAGAATTGATGATTATATAAGAATAGAGGAACATTTTCAAAAATAACCTTTACAGTTTAAAATTCCTCTCTTACAAAACTTAAAAAATAGGCTTAAGCACCTTTTCGTTATTGCCGCAGGTATGAATTATTTTTGCTTTCTAACGCATATGGCTCGGATGTTGACATTTTTTTTTGGACGGATATCTTTAAACGCAATTTATAAAACTCAGTTCAGTATCATAGAGATTAACTATGTATGTATATTACCTGAAAGAAACAATACATATCATTTTCGGGATTAACAGAGTTTATTAATATTCGGACTCCATTTTCGAAATTAGATAAATTTCTTAAGCAGATTGCAAGTTTTTATTAATATATCTGGGATCTACCGATTTTAAATTTAATTGACAAAAGATCTTTGGATATGGAACGCATGGAACCTAGTTGAAGAGCGTGGCTTGAATTAAGGAAAGAAAAATAATCTTAACAAAACAACTAAGACCCGCCACATGGAGGTTACATGATAAATTTTATTGCTGAAGTATTACATTTTAAATAAAATTAATAGAAATATATATGTTTATAAAATCATTGAAATGCCTAGTGACATTGAAAAAGATATTCAAACAGACGAACTATAAGGATATTTGATATACATAGGTATATTTCAAAAACATAGTGGTTACGGAAATTACGATTAAATGCTATTTTTGTCTCGTAATTCTTGCAAAGCGACATTGTATAAGTCATCTGTCAACGCACATAGTAATTTTTCAATGACAATTCGAACCAAATTGAATGAAATTTAAATCCAGTGAGAGAACACCGGAATAAGGATTCTACACATATTATTTAAGGTTATGTTTTTCTCAAAGAACAAACGATTTCAACCCGCAAACTTTGTTATGCAAATTGACCAATCGCCTTTAAAGCAGCATGACCCAGTGAATCTCTTTTAATCCGCCCAATTAAAGCGGAAAATTCATTAAAATATTGGCCCTCGGTGGCGCGCAAATTAAATGATATTTGATTCCAGTGAGAAAGCGCTACGTTCTGCACAGTGAACGACCGAATTCTACACAAATTATTATAGGTTACGGGTTTCGCGAAGAACGTTATGTTAATTGACCAATATGCTTTTAAATAGCATGATCCCAGGCATCTTCTAAAATCGGCCAAATAAAAATGGCAAAGTATTTCAAATATAGGCACTCGGTGGCGCGCAAATTAAATGACATTAAATTCCAGTACGAAAACGTTAATAATAGATCCCCGAAATAGATATTCTGAACAACGATTTGCGTTAATGTCCATTTCTCGCGCATGGAACATTAGTTGTCCACAAAGGTTATCCCATTTGAGCCCGCTAGACTTTCTTTTCTTATGACCGTTCATTTCAAAATCAAAATGACCCGGGTCTGAAACTTCTCAAATCAGCCCAATAAAACCGTGAAATAGACCCACATTCGCAAAGTACCAAGTGAAATGATACCATATGCATAATGACATACATGAAATAAGAATTTCATTAGTATCTTCAACAAGCTCGTCTTAATCCATTCCACTATCGACAGGTCTTTATTAGAAATCGCCTTGTTAGGAAAAAGATTAAGTAAACTATGTATATCCATTAATATTTACAAAAATGTAACAAACGCCACACAGACACTAAAAAATTAAACCACTTTTATAGTAAACAGTTTAACAATTAATGAATGAAAGTATTATAAAGATACATTTCTCGGTTGGTAGGTCAAATTCCATCCATTTGCTATAGTTGTTGTCTATAAATTTGGAAAAATAGAGATGGTAGTTGTACCATTTATACCAACAAACCAACCAATCAACAAACTAGCCAGCGTTATTATTGCTCGGCCACTACCAACTAACTTAAATAAACCGAAGAAAATAAGAGAGAAAAAGAATATCATCATCGCCATCTACTACAACATCATCAACACTGCTATCGTCTTCGTCATTTGTATATTCATGGAGAGAGATTTACCGTAATAAGGAGAGTATATATAGCGACGCGTTAAGCTCAAACAATTGTTGCATTCTCGCTCGCATTGTTTTGATTTTTGGTCGTTCACCTCGTTTACGTCAAGAACAGCAACAACAATAAGAGTAGTAGCAACAAAAAAAAACAACAACAGCTAAATCAATAAAAAAAAAACACCAGCAAACGACAGGCCACAGTCAAGATTAGCACTTCGACAAAAACACCTTTAACTCGGAACGCGACCGGCATTAGCATTGTGCTTTTACTAGTGAATAAACCAAATGAGTAGAGATACTTTATTACGTATTGGGACGTACGTTCATTACTCTCCTATCGTGTGTCAGCTGTGCAAGCAACTAACAACATATGGTATAAAGCATGTATTCATTCATTTGTTCTGTTGAGATAAGAAATGTTCTAGTTATCGTTACGTTAATTGTTTTTGCAATTTTATGTAAGGAGTGTAAGGTTTATATTTAGAGAGTAAACACAAAACAAAGAGCCCCATCTAAAACTGTCGACGGATGGTATCAAAAGGATAATATGTTCGAAAACATAAACCACAAATTGTTAAAAAAAAAAAAACAACGAAACGAAAAACCGAAGAAATAAAAAGTGCCACGTTGTCAAATCAAGCACGTTATGATATCAAATCGAGAATGAAAAATTAAAAATACTATACGCTGTCAAATCATAATATCGTGTTGTCAGATTGAGAACACTTTATTGTCCAAATCAAGAACAATATGCTGTTGCTTAGTTTTCTAGTTTTATCTTGGAATTAATTTTTAGTGCGGTAAAAGAAAATAAACTACTAAAGTAAAAAATATATAAATCGAATTTATTTCGAATCTTCTTGTTCGGAGTAGTTGAACAATTGTGATGTACTTGATAAAAAGAGTCTCGGCCAGACGAATAAATGTTATTATAATGAAATTTATTGCTCGACCAAGACTTGTAATACATATGTATATGAAGATATTATTCGCATTCTCAGGGGAAGAAGAAGCAATCAATCCTATCGTGAATAAAATTTTCCTCAAAATGTGTTCCCTTTTCCCTAAAAAAATTCATTGGGAAAAGCAAAATTTTGAATTAAAAGCTGTTCACTTTATATTCACGATAGGATTGAATAATTGTCTGCCGTTTAACAAGTTAGAGTGCTATATTCGGCTGTGCCGAATCTTTGATACCCTCTACCGACAGGAGTGGGCTCTATATGATAAATACATATATATTATAAACTACTCTTCACAAAAAGGAGCGTCAGCATTAAAATTAGTTGCGGTTAGACCTGAATTAAATTATTGACCGACAATAAGAAAATTTTATGCGTTTCTTGTTAGAACTTTGAAATGGCTTGTGTAAAATATCATGATTCGTAAAAGTTTTAGACGAGCTAAAATAATTTTTAGGAGCGTAATCTGTATTGGACCTATGGTAAATTATGGACCAGTCATCCCGAAATTCTGAAGACTAATTTCTGGTATTACAAAAAATAAATTAAAATAATTTTCAATACAGCAGTGTAATTAGTTTTAGCGTTAACAGTAAATTTCACAAATTTGCATGATATTTTTTCTGGCCATATGAATTTAAGTAAGAAATTTTACCGCAATATCTATATTTGTTATGGCTTAAGTCGAATTTAATTATTTTCCCAAAGTGGGTTTAATTTGGTTTTAGGCGCAATAAACTGTTTGCCGATACACGCAGAGAAAAAATATGTTTAAATATGGTCACCTCCAACAAAACTATTTTTAAAGAAAAATTTAAACATGTTATGTTTGATTTAACCATATTATTGTCACCGACAACCATATTATTGTTAAATTAGTCCTCCATCTAGAAGCCACAACCATATTATGGTTGCCTCTAAACATGTTATGTTTAGATATGGCAATAATTTTTTTTTAAATTAACAATAGTATTTTCCCCTTTTCCAAGAGCAACATTCTATGGTTGAAAATCAACCATTCCATTATAAATGTTAAACATATTTTAGTTATTATTAACCAAAACATGTTCGGAGGCAACCATAATATGGTTGTACGTTCTTGATGAAGGCGTAATTTAACCATAATATGGTTGTCGATGACAATAATATGGTTAAAATAACCATAGTATGTTTACAAATTTATTTAAAAATAGTTTTGTTGGAGGTGACCATATTTAAACATATTTTTTCTCTGGGTGTAGAAGGGTTTGTATTGGGCCTAGGGTAAATTATGGACCAATTTTAACGAAATTTGGCAGTGTAATTTCTCGTCCTATAACTCTGTGACGTCAATTTGATAGCATTATTTATTACGGTTTTAGGCGTACTAAACGGTTTTCCGGGAGTAGGGTTTATATGGGGTCTAGTGTAAATTATGGACCGACCTTCAAAAAATTTTACAGTGTGATTTCTGGTCCTATAAAACTGTGACGTACCAAATTTTAGTATGCTAGCGTTATTTATTGCGGTTTTAGGAGTACTAAACTGATTTCCGCGAGAAGGGGATGGGACCTATGGTCAGTTATGGACCGATCTTCACGAAATTTAACAGTCGTATAGCGCGAATTCGTGCAACATTTTATGTCATTCCGTGCATTATTCCACCATTTTTGTTTTTGTATCAAAATTATCAATTTTTTTAAGGGTGGTGGTTCCATATTTTGATTCATAGTTCTGATCCTACTGAACCGATTTTGCTGGATTTCAATCCCAAACTGCTTAGGATAACTACAAGCAATTTGAGACCAAGTATGTTTCTTTTGCGTTTTTCGAAAGTGATTTAACGGAAATAGTTAAATCGACTTAGAATTACTCAAGGAGTCAGAATATATATACTTTATGGGGTCTTAAATGTATTATAAAAAAGTTTCACACGGAATGACAAACTAAGTATACCCTCATTCACCACAGTGGTGGTGGAGGGTATAAAAGTGAAAGAATTCAAAGTGACACCTGATCTACACCTCAAAACAAATTACCCACGCTCTATCCACGAGAGAAACAATTACCCCCGATTCGGGTGTAAATTACGCGTCTAATAGCAGTTAAAACATTTTTTTTTAATCACAATTGTATGGTTTTTGCCCTATGTGCTGGCGCACAGTCCTTTTGAAAGGTCCAGAGTTGGTTTTCAAACAAGTAGTTGTCCTTTACAGCTTAGTCCACAAAACATCCGATTAGTACACCGCTGAAGAGGTTTTCAATCCATTTTCGCAAAAATTGAGGTTTGTAACTCCATCATATGCCACTCCCGAGCAATACCATCACTTCGCATTTGAACTCTTGGAACAACATCTGCTGCTTGTGCACATTATTGGAATCATTGATATTTTATATCATTTTGTTGCATCCAAGTTTGGAATC
This sequence comes from Pollenia amentaria, assembly GCA_943735925.1. Taxonomy (NCBI): domain Eukaryota; kingdom Metazoa; phylum Arthropoda; class Insecta; order Diptera; family Polleniidae; genus Pollenia; species Pollenia amentaria. The sequence continues at coordinate 16,601,429 of OX031008.1, read as the reverse complement.
GTTCCCCTTTCCAAACAGTGGACAATTTTCCTATGTTTGTAGTGCGTACTGCGATGGACGAAAGGCCTGTTAGAATTAGGTCATGCTCGAAGGCAAATGGTGGCCATTTTGAATAGAATTTTTTTAATATACATATGTATTTCTAAAAAATATTTTCGTGATTGTTTCGCATAAAAACCGTGTCCCAGAACTTATAAAAGTACGAGGTAGGTATAAAGTAAATTAGAAATACAATATGTATCGTTTTCATAGGTGACTATTCGCACTTTTTTACAACTACATCTGATGGAATTTGTAGTCTCCGAAAATACAAAAACTTAAAACAAATGTTGAGCAAAAAAATTGGTTAATACTTTAAAATTAACTTTTTTCAACCTTAAACCTAAAAATAATAATAAACTTTTTTGCAAAAAAGTAGTCAAGTGGAAAAATTAGGTAATAATAATTAAAAAAATTTTTTTAGTACTTTTCATATGACAATTAAATGGTGAAACCAATGACAAAAAAAATATATTGAAATAATAAGTTTGCATACCTAACAAATTTCAAAGATTTATATGCAAGTTAATTTTATAAAATTCAATACAAATATTTCAAAAATTAATTTTAAAATTACAGAAACAATAAGGCATTTTTACTCTCATTGAGAGCTTATTGACCTTGTATGGCATTAAAACAACAACAAACAATAAAAACACTAATTAAAAACTTAATTATGCAAAAAAATTTTTTTAACAAACGCTTAATATTAACGTCTACTTTTATTAAAATAATTAAGCTTTTTAGGATAAAAACTAAATGTTTGTTGTGGCAAAAGAGTAAAAGTTTATTTATAATTGTTGCAAGTTACACACACGATTTTCGAACTAATATTAAAGCCAAAAGCACAAACTAAAAAATTAAATGTAATAAAAGAAAGGCAAAGCCAACAAAAACATTGCAATTTACAATTTAACAGAGAGACACAACAACAATATACAAAATCTGTCACGAAACAAATCTGCGATTACAGAGCTAATAGCTGCCTCAGGGCTGCCAGATGATCTTGAAAGAAAAGTCGTTAATTTAAGCTTAAAAAATTATTATATCTGACCTTTTATCAAAAACTTTTTCCAGTTTCAAATGTATTATTTGGTAATATGATAATTTTTGCAAGTAATTTGAAGTTCAATAAAAAAACTATGTTGCCTTGTTGATCGTAGGCTATTCTTTTAATCTAAAATATGCTGGTTCAATTTCTATCAGACTTCGAATCTGTCAACGATCGGTGGTTCAATATTTCTTGTTCTATTAATGCAATGACCTTTCATTTCGCCGAAGAGGTTTAACAAGCTACCCCAAATTTCATTAAGCAAAGCGTTCCCTTGAACGGGACTTTATTTTTGCTTTATTGCAGCAATGATATAACCTAAATTTGCGAAAGAAAAAAAACGATTTACTTAACTTATTTTAAAAATGTATTTAAATATGTAAAATGTCCGGAAATCATTTAAAATATGACAAATGTCCGAAAATTAATATTTCTCACATACATACATATTTTAACTGCATTATCTAAAAATTGACGATATTTAGAAAAATTTTAAGTTTTTGTCAAAAATCTCGACAAAATTAAGGCTGGTTTAAGTGAGATAATTGGCTGAAAATAGTTCCATAAATTTATAAACCTTTCTAAAGACTAAGGCTTGGTTTTTGAGATCTAAGTAAAACTAGGTTTGTGTCACGATTACTAAGTTTGTATACACAATTTTGACGAAACAGCTTAGTTTTTCTCAAAATGTTGGTCAGAGTACGTTAAACCAAGTTTAAACTTAATCCACATCTTAAAAGCCCGGCCTAACAGACAGTTTCTGTTTAAATAGGTATTTAGTTAATTTTTTTTTAAACTTAAGTCGTATTTAAATACAATTTCAGTTTTATAATTGTACTTGATAAATTATTACTATTTGATTAAGATAAAAGTATGGTAGCACTACTAAATATCGTAATACAGCTGCTAAACTTGGAATTCACATGATCAAGTTTTACTTCTAATTTTGCTTAAAGTTTCAATACACTCACACTTTTTCACTAATACATTCTTACTTTTAAATTTTGATGCAAATTTTCTTTCAAATTGTCTTTTCAAATAGGTGTTTCAATTAACAGTCAAGAAAACAGCTTATTGCAATTTTAATGAACACATTTTTCGTTTGTCTCTATTTCAAGTTGTTTTCTTGATGACATCTTGAAAATAAATTGCTTTAATATTGCGTGCATCCTATGTAACAGATTAAATTTTTGTGGATTTTGGCCTCGAAGGTGGCCTAAAAGAAGCCCCCTGATTGTTTTTGATTTGCCTGTTGTTTTCTATTGTTGTGATATTGAGGCGACCTTGTCAAGTAAATCCATCATGGAAACTTAAATATACTTTAAATAAACTGGGGTATACATATTTATGCAAGTGAAGTATACGTCTTATGAACGCGAAATCGAAGAAAAATCTGATTGGATGAAAGTATAGGGTGTTTTTTCGCTGCATGAGAACTTAAAATGATAATACGAAATGAAATATTTGTTATAATCTTTTTGTCGACATAAACATACCCATAAACATAACATACCCCATAAAAAGTAATTCAGAGGCGTTAAATCACACGAACGAGGGGGCCAGTGGACAATACCACTTCTGGAAATAATGTTGCCACCAAATTGATTTTGCAATAAATCGATTGTTAAGCGCGCTGTATGGCAAGTTGCGCCGTCTTGTTGGAAGCAATAATTCAGTCAGCATGGCTCTGATTTTGAAAGATCCAGCAAAGCGCACCAAGGAGTCAATTTCAATGGATGATTCGTTAACTGCGTGAGGATTGGCTTCTCTCCAAATACGACAATTTTGCTTATTGACCTAGTCCATTTAACCAAAAGTTACCTTCGTAAAATGACAAAATTATCTGTGAACTTGTCGAAAGATTTTTTTTTAATTTTTACTATTTGAAAGCGCTGTTATAGAGTTAAAAGTGTGTTTTTGTTAATGCAAAAGTGCGAGTGTATAGAGTTTTTCGAACACGCCCTGCATTTATAAGGCCCAGGTAAGCAACGTAGCCTATTTAGGTATAATTTACCCCCGTTTACACAGGCAAATTCTAAATTTCAAGTCGAGTATACAAAAATGGCGAAGGAATGAAAGTTGCAAAGTTACCAAGTGTGAAACAGAGCTCCATTTCTACAAAAAAAAATTGTTGGCGATAATAATAATTATTACGTTTTTTTCACGAAATTCATGTTTTAAAATTGTCTACTTTATTTATATTTGCAAAAATACTAAGAAAAAAATATTTGTATATGCACTTAAAATAAGGCAAAGGTAACGCTGTTTATATTTTGCTGCAAGTGCGACATCACCGTCTGCTAACATCTCTTGAGAGTTGAGCAGCAAGTAGGAAAAAGGTGATGATAATAGTGAAAAATTGTATGTGTGTTCAGTTTTTGGAACTTGAATTTGCGTATGTAATTCCCACGTTAAAAAGAACTCAATTTCATATTTAAATAGAACTTAAAGATAATGATGCTGATTGTGCTAATTATATAAATTATAAAAAATTCGCAACACTCTCCACTATATGACAAGGCATACAAATATTTGTACCGATGAAAGCTTCTGTAGGTGTTGACGATGATCCTAATTTGTCATTACGCCGCCGATTTTATTTTCGTGTTTATTTATCAAATCTTCATAGATATGTACATATATAGCATTTTCAGTTTAAATAAAACATTTTTCAAATAAAACGAAACCTTTTTCAAATTAAACGAAACCTTTTTCAGAATAAACGAAACTTTATTCAAATTAAAACAAAATTTATTCAAAATAAACGAAACCTTTTTCAAAATAAACGAAACTTTATTCAAATACAGTTAAACAATTTTCAAATTAAAAACCATTTTTAAAATTTTGTAGGAATTTAGTTTTTTTTTTGCTAAAGAAGGCGAGAGAGCTCATGGTGTTTGCCAACCGTAAAGAGAAGGAATATGACTCTAATTGCTACGACAGATAATACTGGCGTTGTTTACCATAGTTATTTCTGTATTCACTGTGAATTCGGCCCGTTTCCAAGTATTTCTTCGAGAGCTCTTAGATAAAATTGAAAGCAGCTCAATGCTACAAAACTCATTTTTAATTATGGAGTATGCCAGAATCCATAAATTCCAAGTTATATGACATATGGTGGATAAAAGTGAATGTACATTAAAATGTTACCACTTTATTCTCCTATGCTGAACCCGATAGAGAAGACATTTTCAAAGTTAAAATTTCATGCCCAATCATTATTTAGTTATTTTACCACTGATCGTAACATTGTAAATGTCCCCTCTTCATTAATCAGTAATTCAAAGAAATCCAAAAAATAAATTCCCTACAAATTTTAAAAATGGTTTAATTTATTTTGAAAAATGTTCAACTGTATTTGAATAAAGTTTCATTTATTTTGAGAAAGGTTTCGTTTAATTTGAAAGAGATTTCGTTTAATTTGAAAAAGGTTTCGTTTAATTTGAAAAAGGTTTTATTTAAACTGAAAATGCTATATTAAATTGCAATAACACAAGGGAACAAGGTTTTTGTTTATTAAGAACGGAATGTTGTTTTTATGGTTATTTGGGGCGCTGAATCCAAATGTGCACTTAGTTTGTTCTATCACCTCGAATTTTCTCGATATTCCGTTATTTCCAAAATTAACGCACTTCCACTACAAACTGTTCACCATATTCAGTCAAAAAATCCAAAACTCTTCAACAATATTATCTTTAAGCCGTGCTTACATTAGTTTTAATGTGCCCAATAGTTTCAGAGATATCGTTGAAGTTTTGAAAATAAATTTTGTTCTTTAAAAATTCATTAAAAAAAAAAAATGCGATAAAAATCACAGTTTTGGTCTAAAAATATTTCATTTAAACATATTTCAAATAAAATAAGCATTATTTCATTGTAACCGGTGCACAACTTTTGATTTTGTTCACAATTTACTGAGAAAAAATCGCGATTTCCACACAAAAATAAAATTTTTGAATATATGTACATATGTATGTGTGTTTGCTGATGTTCTATTAATGTAAAATGAGATAGGTACCTAACTCAAAACAAAACAAAACATTAACGCGTTCATCGATTTTTATGATATATGTCTCATTTTGTCATATGTTATTTGACTTTACGTGAAGTGAAAGTAATATGATTTTACACTTTTTCCCGTTTTGTATTTTTCATGATTTTTAAATATACAAAATTTTAATTTTTTTATTAGATAGAAGCAAAAAAAGTCAAAAAATATGTTATCACAGACAGAACTTAACAGAACTCATTAAATTTTCACTTGATTTTTATGCACATAGGTACATGTTTTAGATTTGAGATCAGCGAATTTAAATTAGTAATAAAAAATGCAATAAAGTTCCTGTCCACACAAAAAATACTTCAAATTTGTTCCTTTGTGTAATTAATCAAATCTTATTTTAAAGCTGATGGTCCACACCACGCGCTCTATGCGTTTGATACTTTCTTGATCTTTTTTCAAGACGCATGCAAAAGAAGAAATTCATCTTACTTTTAAGGCTACTTTACACTATTGCAAAAGTCTTACGTATTTGAAAGAAAATGCTCCCCTGATCTAATTATTGTTTAAAGATTTTCAGAAATCTTCTTACGTATTTTCTTCAAAATACGTAAGACTTGTGTGATAGTGTAAAGTACCCTTTAAACTTGCCTACATAGCAAGTTTTACGCGCATGAACTGTGTTACTTGCGAATACAACTTATACTGATTCTACTTTATTGACAGATGCATAAACGCATTGAACGATTGGTGTGGACCATCAGCTTAATGTTTGAAATTATGTAGGTTCATGTTTTAGATTTGAAATCAGCGACCTCTAATTAGTAATAAAAATTGCAATAACGTTCCAGTCGACACAAAAAAAGTTCAATTTCGTTCCCTTGTATATTAATCAAACCTTATTCTAAAGTTGATGGTCCACACCACGCGTTCTATGGTTTGATACTTTCTTGATCTTTTTTCAAGCGCATTTAATCACGGTTGCCGTTCCCATAGATGGTTAGCGCTCTTCTGATCAATTAATTCTCTTCTCAGCAAATTAAGCTTTGTCCGTTCACAATATGAACGTTTTGCATAGAGATCTTACCTTTGCATTCATACAATAATAAGCTTCTTTTTAAATATACCTATGTAGGTCTAATGACCATATGATTGGTTGTGCGTTTGTGAATGATCTCACAAATTTATCATACCTATAAACATTTTCTAAAAAAACTAATTGGCAAAATAAAAATTTCATTTGATTCCTTTTTTTTAGTCTTTATTGTCAAATTTATTTATGGACTTTTTTATAAACACACTCTTTACTTGAAAAGCGGTCTATATATACTTTCCGGCACTAGTTAAAAATTTGTTCATATGTATGTATTTACTAGCCTATTATTGTAAAATATTTTGGTTTTTGGCCTACGATGTATGTTTAACTTTTATAGCATTGTTGAATCATTGAGGCTAATGACACTGGCACTCTTATTCGTTCCAAAGTGTTACTTTTTCTAGTTAAGTTCATTTGAAAATCTAGTAAAAGCTAAATTTACACCACAAATTTTATCAATGTACATATGTATATTACTTTATTGATTTTAAAAATCGTTAAAAATCATGATTAATTCACAAATCTGGCAATAGAGATTTTATTGCATAAAAAATACTCAATACACTCTCTTATAAAAACAAACGTACACACATAAATAAATATTCATACATACACTCGCATAAACACAAACACATTGACTTAAAAAAAAAACACAATTATTGTTTGTTGTTGCTATTTTTTATAAGTGTATGTGTATGTTTGTTTGTACTTTTTTCAGTGCGGGTTATTAAATACATTTAAAGAAAGAATAAAAATACAGAAAAAATTAAAAAAAAAAAATTTTCATACGACACAATACGAGACGGGACCCCATATAATAAGCGAGACATGAGGCCATACAATAAATACAACTCGTACTAAACTCAAACAAAATAAAAGAGTCACAAAGTATTGAAAAGGTTGCCTGCTGCTTGTTTAAAATAATAAAAATAAATATTTAATACACATTAATACTCTTTTTAATTTTGTTTTAATATTTTCCTTTACTTTTCTTTTTTTGAATTATTCTTCTTTTTTTTTTTTTGCTTGTTGAAAAAACTCTGGCCCGTGCTGCCTTCAGCTGTTTCACAAAGTCGTATTTTATACACACACGACGACTTTTTCTTTTGTGTGACTTCGATTTTAACTGAAATGACACCGCGTACGTTGACAAAAATTACAATTTTCAATCCATTTGCAGTGTAGCGTATCGTCGAGATATCAACACAAATTTTAGTTAATCGAATTCTAGTGATTTTTGTGAAAATTTCACATTACACGATTAATGTCTATGCCAACGAACCGAACGAACGAATACGAATGAAAGAGACAATGAAAAATATTTTTGTAGCGAAAAATATTACAACAACACTCGCACACTCGCAGTCGTCGTGAATCAAAGTGGAAAGAAAAAAATCGAGTGAGGTATGTGAAAAATGAGAGCACGAAAAGTAATACTAAAGCAAATAAGCGATTAATGACTAGATAGAAATACATAGGGCAAAACATTGTGTACAGTGTGTGAAAATAGAATAAAAATGTCTGTCAATTTTATTAATGGTAGGGCTTTTAATTTCGAAACCATTTCTTTATTTTTAAAAACGTATAAAAATGTTATATTTTGCCCAGAAATTTACGTAAGAAACTCCATAAAATAAAAAGTATAAAAAATATTCGCCACCTAATTATAAAATTGCACTATAGGAAATTTTTGCTTTTTTTGGCCAAAACGAGTTTTTAGCCAAACGACTGGCCCAAATTTAATGATTTTTGTGATTCGATCTTTGGAAGTCTCCCCCTCTTAAGGCCCATAAGTTTTTTGTCACACACTGTCACGGGAAAAAAGGTGGTCACGCTCGCTCACGCGCTTGCACATTCTTGCAAAAAAATTCTATTAAAAAGATTACTTTTTTGTTCCCACATAAAATAAACTTTTGTTTATAACAATGTCTAGTAAAGTTTGGTTTCTAGTTCTATTTCATATTTTTAATTAGGCTAAAAATTTAATTTTCAATAAATTATTTTTATGAAGGATGGAATTTTACAACATAAAATTAATTAAAATCTATTGATAATTTTTCATTCTTGACTGCCGTGGGACAGGTTGATCTGAAGCGTTTCTAGTAACCACACTATCTCTTTAGAGGTCTTTGCCGTTTTACCATCACCGCCATTGAGGGCGGCTGGTCAATTGCCAAATATAAAGCTTTAAACCAAATTGGTAGATCGAAATTTGTTTTAAAATTATTATCTCTTTTAATTGATTTACATGTTCCTCCTTACATCTTTTTTCACATCTTTTGTCAAGGATTCTTCTTGAAGTCCAAAGTACATTTTTTTCTGTTTTTCATGAATGAAAAATTATCAACAAATTTTGATTAAATTCATGTTGTAAAATTCATTCCTTCATTAAATTTAATGAAAATTAAACAGCTGCCCGTTTGTCAGCTTCGTTATGTTTTACTCGCAATAAATTAAATAACTCTGAATATGGCAACCCTATAAGAACTGTGACGGTCATTTTACCTGTCATTTGACTGCCATTGATGATAGAATAAAGGTCATCGCGTAGAACAAAGTTTCTATCACTTTCTTAAAGCCAATATGAAAAAAATGACCTAAACTTTTGTGTACGTGTGATTTTGCATCCTTCTCTAACCTATCAATTTTTATCGTTTGTAGTACATATTTCTGAACTGCTTACTCTAATGTTGTTTAACGTCATTCTTGATGGATTTATTGCAGCTAAAGTCAGATATTTTTGGAAGATATATTCTTGCCCTAGAGAAAAAATCAAGTTTAATTACTATCAATTGCAAACATTTTTTTCTATTTATTAATTTTCAGTACGCTTTAATTCTGCTATAATCGTGCTAATAGAAGAATTACCCAATATTTCAATACATTTAAAAATACCCACTTTCGACATTAGTTTTCGTTTTTAATTTTTCTGTTATCATAAGTTATTTGTATCAAACTTTTATTTAAAATCCACTTGTATTTTACTGCACTCAATCATTGATTTTTACTCGGTAACAAATCACATACATACATACATATGTTTGTATCTATAAAGTAACGGTAAATCTATATTATAGAAACAAATTCACTCAGATGCTTATTTTGGTATGTTTTAAGTGTATTAAATTAAAAAAAAAATCACAAGGACCATTGAAAATGGGGCGAATCGGTCCATAATTTCATATAGGCCCCATACAAGCTGCTTTCCGGAATAGTATCTTCGTACCCACTATCAAACCACTTTCAATTAAATTGAAAACATAAACAGATCCATATTTATATGGACACATATGCTATACATTTCTTTTATTTAAAACATAGATAGATTCTTATAAATAAAGCCACATTAGCTATATGCATTTCTTAAAACTAGGTCCCAAATAGGTACACTATTTTTTTATAATAGGACCAGCACTCGAGGATGACCCCTACTAATGCGTTGCATTGTGTTGAAACTAGGAAAATAGATTACGGGAAGGAGGAAATGTGTTCTTAAATACTGTGGTGTAGGGTTTCATATGATCGGGCTTGACCGATTAAACTTTCTTACTTGTTTTATTTTGTAATTTAAACAGCTTGACTCAAAAGCAATTATTTTCTTAAAATCAGCAAAATATGCAAGTGAATATTACTCATACAAAAATTATTAAAAATGTTCCCTGGTTATTACCGAACTAATAATTAAATAAATAAAACAAATTAATTAAACATGTGTATTTTGTTAAAACGTCATGTTCAACTTTTTCACCCACTGTTCATACATACAAATTGCCTCTTCAAAATCGCAATGAAATGGAAACCAAAAATACAAAATGAGGTATTCGAAAAGAGAGAAGCTAAGAAAAGAAAGAGAGAAACACACGAACATTTAATACGAACTCTAAACAAAATGTATTCGTACGCTTGAAAACATCCACCAGATACTTTTTTAGTTTTACTAATTATTTGTTGGTATCACTATATTTTCACCACTCTAAGCGTTCGTACCTTTTATTGTATTGGATGAATAGAAAGAGCAATAGTAAAAAAGACAATGACGACGACATAATAACTGGTCTGGTTTGGTGTCTCGGTATAAATGCTCTTTTTTATCGTTTATTTTATTTATTTCATTTATTTATTTGTACATATAGTTCGTGTTTCCAGAATTTTTTTTCTTAAGAAATAAAATATTTAAACTGTATCTTTACAAATTTCTTTAATTTTTTCAAAATCTCCAAACCTATTTCCAAAGAAGATCCTTTTCCAAATAAAATTTTAACCCTTAACCCTAATCTTAGTAGCTTGTGTAAGAATATATTCTACATATCGTAACCAAACTTCTTAACTGTATAGTTTAACAAAAAAAAAAAAAAAGATTAAATTCTTAATTATTTTTTTTTAAATAAACTACCGACATGTGTCTCATAGACACTCTTATTGCCAAATACGCCAAATGTCACAAAATAAATTACAAGGGCCTATAGTTCAGTGCATGCAGAAAGTTCTTCAAAAAGAAGCTTTACCAAATGTAACTAATTGTGCAACAAATAAACGCAAGATACTTTATCTGTGATCCTAAAAAAGGCGTATAGTTAAACAATTCTGACAAAAATTTTATAATAATATTTGTAATGAACATGATATAAAAACTTTTGTATGTAGACAATGGCCCATAATCATAGTCAAAAATAAAGTCCTTTTTCGAAAGTTTACTTTAGAACAATGAAGTTCATATTCATTTAAAGTTGGATTGTAAAGATTAACGATACCGTTATATCTGCAATACTTCAGATTTTCCGATGTATCGGTATAGGCGATATTTTACTGTCGATACAACGATACTTTTTAAATTTTTTTTTTTTTTTTTTTGTTTTTTTTTGATCAATCAATTTAATTTTCTATGCTTATTTTTGTATAACCAATAAGAGAAATAACGCATTTAAAAGCAGAGCATAATAAAACAGAATAATGAAATTCTTTTGTTTTAATTCTAAGCCGTATGGCTTTGCACCATAGCGCTGGGTTTGTAGTATATTTTTTACAAAACCTTAATTTTTTTTTAGGCTATATTTCTTATTTATCACCTTTTCAGTGGTCCATATTATTAAAAATGTAAAGCTTTCCGATGTGTGGAAAGTATATAAAAATAAAAAAAAATTCTGAAGTAGTAACAGTTATTATTGAAAACATCGAGCAAATCTCAAATTTAAAACACAATAAAAAAAGTTAATACAACGGCCTTCAGCTACTTCACCTTAGCACTAAGGCAGGATTTTTGAGATTCCAGTTTAACTGGTTTACTTAATCTGAAAACAGATTTGTGCCGCCATTACCAAGTTTGTATACACAAATTTTGACGGAACAGCTTAAGGTACGGTCACATATGGCAAATATTAGCCCCAAATATGTTAACCTTTATTTGGCAAATTTTTTTTCAAAACAATGTAGGTTTCATTTTGTGGTCACACTGCGCACATTTATTTGCTCGAACAGATGTCAAATAGCGGCAAACACACATATTAGCAAACATGTTTTCCATATGGTCACACTTAAAAAAATATTTGCCGAAGCAAAATATTTGACCAAACTGTCAAAATATATAAATTTATTTGCCAAAACACTATTATACAAATTGTGATGGAAAATATAGAGGAATTTCTTTCAATTAGAGCGTGTTCTATTTTGATCTGGCAAACCATCTGACATCAGCTGTTTTGCAAGTCGTCTGTTTGTGGAGGCAAATACCTATATATTAAAATCTATTTACTTAAAAAAAAAACAAAATTTTTAATTAACTAAAATACAATAAAAAGTGAATATAAATATAAATCAGTAAATAGTTTGCTAATATGAATGTTTTTATGTTATGTCAGGTGAAACCAAAAAGGAACGTGTTAAAGCAAAAATGATTAACCTTCTGTAATTGTCAATTTTGACAGACATGTGAAATTACATATGGACTTTACATCTGACAAAGCCACCGCAAAATAAATATCGTGTAAAATTGCTTAAACATTTTTGAAAGGTTGAGTTTAAAATCGATTATACATATATGATTTCAGTGTTCTTTTTATATTTCGTAATCCATTTTTGAAATCTTAAAATGGTAATTACTCAAAAAATGGTTTTATACAATAACTAGCATTTAACCCGCTACTTCGTTAGCATCTCCTTTTCTTTCGCCAAAGTTTATGTTTCTAGGTTTTAACCAGCTACTTTGTAATAGGTACGATTTTCACCTCTTAAACGTTCGAATTTCGAAAATGTACCAAATTTTTATTTGTATTTTTTAGATACGTTATGAATGTGATATAGTTTTTATTTTAATGTTTATTGGTTTAAAAGATAGATGGCATAGCAAAAAAGTTTAAAAATACAAGTTTTACCCGTTTACTCCCCAAAAAGGCCGAATTTCAAAATAGTACCAAGCACCTGTCCGCTTATTTTTTTTTTATTGAACAACAATAAGTAAGTACTAAATTTTTGAATAAAAAAAAATGTTTTGTAAAAAAGTACCAAAAATAGTTACGGTTTTTACCCCTTAAATGTCCGAATTTCGAATAAGTACCAAATTCGTATTTGGATTTTTTAGATAAGTTTCAAATGTGATATAACCCTTATTTCTATGTTTATAGGTTTAAAAGATAGATGGGGTGACAAAAAAGTCCAAAATACAGATTTTACCCGTTTACCCCCTATTTCCCCTTTTTTGTACTTTTTTCTCCCCATTGAAGCATAAAAAAATTTAAATATTGTAGTGGGAGCCCATAATTTAATACGTCTATGTCAATAAATAAAAACAATGTTTTGTAAAAAAGTACCAAAAATTGTTACGCTTTTTACCCCTTAAACGTCCAAATTTCGAAAAAGTACGAAATTTGTATTTGGATTTTTTAGATAAGTTTTAAATGTGATATAACTCTTATTTCTCTTATTATGGGTTTAAAAGATAGGTGAGTGACAAAAAAGTACCAAAATACAAGTTTTACCCGTTTACTCCGTTAAAGGGCTGAATTTCCAAAAAGTACCAGACACCTGTCCGCTTATTTTTTTAAAGAACAACGATAAGTATGAAATTTTAGTTTTAGAGATATAAGGTTACCGAATTTACCCGTTTTTACTCCCTAAACATTCGAATTCCAAAAATCCCGTCTTTGTGATCGATTTGGGGAGAGCTAGCCCTGGTCCAAATTTCAAGTTTTTACCTTCAGTCGTTTAGGCTGTGCGATGATGTCTCAGTGAGTGAATCAGTAACGTTACAATTTTATATATATAGATTAGATAACTTTTTTATCTTTGATCCAAGGCAGTAACCGCACGACGATTTGGCTACAACAACAAAAAATACTGAAAATCAAAAACGAATTTAATGTAATTCCAAAATCATGTGTTTTTTTTAATAAATAAATTAGATAAATGTTAAATTTTACAAAAATATTATTACAATACTTTGTGTTTTTTTATTTGATTTTAGTAGTATTTTTTTTTTAAGTTGTTCCCAACAGCAGTTATTTGCTACTGTTTGCTCTTACAAAATAATTGTAAGAAGAAATATTTGTTTGCTTAAAATACAGGCAAATATTTGTTTTTGAGTGGTCACATTAAAAGCATTTTTGTTTGACACCAAACAAATTTATTAGCCCAAAATCAGCTGTTTTCCTGTTTATCGCAAATAAATATTTTGTGGTCACATTACGGCAAACAAATATTTGACGTTTTTCGGCAAATGTTTGCCATATCTGACCGTACCTTTAGTTTTGCTTATAATGTTGGTATTTAATGAAAAAATAAAAAAATAAAATTTTGACGGAAATTTGACTACACGAGTTTTAGACTACGTTAAACTAAGTTTAAACTTAATCCACATCTCAGAAACCCGGCCTAAGTATTATTGCCGAAATTTTCCACTGCTAAATATTGTAGGTATTTGCACGTTTTAAGATTTTTCTGCTTTTTTCATCAATTTTCACTTAAGATGAATTGAAAGATACCTTAGATATCGTAATATTTCTGGAGTCGCAGATCCGCTTGTTTACGGGCGCAATGGCATGTTATAACCAAACTTGAAGAAAATGGGGCAGACAAATTTAAGATTTCAAATGAGATCTAAGGCAGCTGAGAGACTATTTTCCACTTCGGGTGTGGTTCAAACGGATTTGTGAAATCTACAATTTCTGCAAAAGCTTTTATGGTTTTTATATTTTAATATCACAAATAGTTTGGAATAGTTTGATAATACCAGAGATATGAATGAATAACCACGACTGTCCCCAATTTTTAACCATAAAATTTAACTTGTTTTAAGTCTATAATCTGTGAAACTTCCCGACATAATGGTTTTGGTACAATAGCGCCTAAGCATATTGTAAACTATAAGAACAAATTTGACCCAGATATTTCTTATATATAAGGAGCACTATAAATTAATATTTGGGCATATCGGACAAAGCCAGGTAAAGATCATACGAAAGTTGAGTCTTATAGGCCTATTAGCTTATTGTCAAATATGTCAAAGCTATTTGAGAAATTATTAGTTTCAAAATTAACACCGATTTTAAGTGAAAATAGATGTATTCCAAACCATCAATTCGGATTTAGAAGAAAACACAGCACAATTGAACAAACTCATCGAATAGTAAATGTCATAAGAAAAACATTTGAAGAAAAAAAATATTGCTCAGCACTCTTCATCGATGTTTCGCAAGCTTTTGACAAAGTCTGGCATGAAGGCTTATTACACAAATTGAAGCAAAATTTACCAGCAAACACACACAAACTGCTAGAAAGCTACTTAGTCGGTCGTCAATTTATTATTAAAGAAGGAAATTTCTTAAGTTCACCTCAGCCGATTGGCGCTGGAGTCCCACAGGGCAGCATCCTGGGCCCTCTATTATACTTAATTTATACTTCGGACATGCCAACAAACAACTACACCCAAACTTCAACATTTGCAGACGACACAGCTTTTCTAAGCGTCCACGAAAACCGTTATGAAGCATCTCGTTACCTACAGCATCATATATTTCAACTAGAAATATGGCTAAGACAATGGAGGATAATGGTCAATGAGCAAAAATGCGTACATATAACATTCACCCTGCGCCGGGAATCTTGCCCCCCTATTACAATCAATAATCAAATTATTCCTCAACATTCGCATGTAAAATATCTCGGTATACATCTGGATCGGCGATTAACGTGGAAATGCCATATAGAGGCAAAATTAACTCAAATGAAACTAAAAGCCATCCAAATTCATTGGCTTATTGGAAGAAATTCTGTTCTTAGACTCGATTGCAAGCTTCTACTTTACAACTCTATCTTAAAGCCTATCTGGTGCTACGGTATTCAACTATGGGGCACTGCCTCGGCCTCTAATATCGAAAAAATTCAAAGGCGCCAAAATAAACTTCTTCGTATAATCACAGCCGCCCCCTGGTATGTTAAAAACTCAAACATTCATAAGGATCTCAACGTGCCATTAGTAAAAACTATGATTACAAAATATGCAGTAAAATATTTAAAAAGACTTGAACAACACCCAAATCCTTTAGCTCGAAATATTTTAAATCATGGCGGCCACACTCGCTTAAGGAGAAGAGACACTGCAGCACTTACTCAACTAGATGAGCGATAAACACCTATATAAGTGAACAGAACCCGTGATGAAGAAAATTTTTGTCTGGCACTGGCAGGACATAAATAAAGTATTAGGTTAAGATTTGATAAATTATTGTTAGTTCATATTAAATATATGAAGATTCAATAAATAAATAACGAAAAAAATAAAAAAAAAAAAAAAAAAAAAAAAATATCGGACAATTATTTCACCTGGCCACACTAGTATATGGCTCCTGCATATAAGATTTGGTATTTTTAAGACTATAGTAAAGGGTAAATATGTTTTGGCACAGATGAATATAGCACATTTACTTGGTTTAAATCTTATTAACATCAATTTCAAATATTCACAATTTACGGTGTTATTTTGATATTTAAAAAAATTACTCTACTTAAGTTTAGTTAATTTTAAGTTGAATTCAATATTCGTATCGATATCGGTATCGCCGATATTTGCTTTTGAATATCGGTATCATAACAGCAAAAAGGCGTAACGTTACATCCCTAATTTAAAGCCGGTTTTAGTTTAAAGTTTACTTTACTGTGACTATGAGTGAGTATGAGTCAATGTGTTTAATAAAAAATTTTCTCTAATTTTCCTTGTTTTTAATTAATTTACGAGCATGTTCTGACAATCGCAAAACGCTTAACATTTTCTATTCTGATTTGAAATCGCATAGTAGGTGTTCTGCAAATCACAATCGCAAGAGGTTTGACGACTTTAAATTGCAACAGTATGTTGTGTTTGTGTTTTTTTATGCTAATCCCCCAAAGCTCTAAGCGTGTTTGCAATAGACAAGAGTCTTTGGCAGATACCGAAACCGAAACCACCGCCAAGATAGACAAGCTCATTACCAACTATCCTACCAACTATCCTACTAGAATATTTTTAAGAACACCATAGCATAAATCTGGCGTTTTGCGATTTTAAGTCGTGCAATTGTCAGAAAATGGCCGTAAAGCTTTTTTCTTCAAATTTTCGCATATGTATCTTAGGGCTAATAAATCAGAGCAAGTTAAACTCTATTTTTGGTTTAAAATGTGTTTAAGCCAACAAATCTATAAATCAGAAAACATATAAACCATCTTTAAACGCATAAAATTGGGCGTTTAAACTACCAATACAAACCATATGAATTTGTCTACATTTATCGTAGTGCTGCCACATGTTTCTTTTTACACCACATATAATACATGGGACACTGATTTACAACTATTGAGTTTAAACTACATATAAATTTAAGTTAAGTTCAACTAAACCAGCGTTTAAACACTCACTGATTTATTAGCCATTAGAGACACATGTTGGTAGGATTTGTAATATTTTATGTCGGTATGATTAGGGTTAAGAACAAATCCCTTATCTGGCAACACTGTTTCAAAAAACAAAAAAAAAACAATAAATATGACGACTCGTATTTTTACGAATATTTCTTTTTTTAGTTGGATGTTTTTTTGTTGCTTCTGTTTTTCTTACAAAATAAACATGCACACACATGTAATTGGTGTATATCGAATAAACGCAATGAAAATTAAAAATAATATTAATAAAACCATTACAACAACTTTGTAAAACACAAGTTATATTGTTTTTTTTTGCACTTGTGTTGCATACAAAGTAAAAATTTCAAATCTTCAAACAATGACAGCACATTCATTAAAAGAAACTGTTGTAGTTATTTTTTCGCTGTGTATTTGTGTAAGAGTAACAAAAGAGTGATATTCAATGTAAAATAATTAATTTAAACAAATTTATTGAATTATGATAGTTTTAGCATTATATTAGAGCACTTCTTCAATTCGTTGACTTTAGGCAAAAAGGTGTTAAGCCAAAAAAATGCATTTTGAGCTTTTTATTAGGTTACACTCAATTTTGTTTACTCTTTCGTTTGATATCTATAAGTTAAATCAATATAGTACAACTGATTCTAATCGTTATAATTTTCTCTTTAGGAAATAAATTAATTAAATAATTTTCAATTTAACATTACGAAAAACTATAGTTTCTGGCTTAAGGCCAGTGTTGCCAATTTTGCAATTAAGTGGCTAGATTTAGACATTCTTCATCTCGTTTAGCCATGAAAAAATCCAGTAGCCATTTTTATTTAACTAAATTTTCTTCAAGTTTTTAAAATTTTTAGACCTAAAAATGTTGCATTAATTGTGTTGCAACATTGAATTTTTCTTAATTTTTAACGCAAATAACTTTTGCAATAAAAAAACAATTTTAATGATAATTTGAGTTTTTTGTTTCGCAAATATTTTTCTTATGTTACTATAATTGTTACTAAAAATGTATTAAAATAATCTCTTATGTGCAATTTTAGTGTAGGAAGCAAATTTTGTTAGGTTTTTATTGATAAAATCTTAATAATAATAAAATCTTGTTTATCCATTTTTTAGTCACTATTCAGCAATTTTTAGCAGGCATCACTGCTAAAGACCTTTTTGCCTAACTACAAAGAAATTACTCTATTAACAATTATATGCACAGAAAACATTTTCCAAAGCTTTTCACCAATTAAAGCATTAATCAACAATAAAATCCGTTTTAGTTAAAATTTTAAACAAGTGAATTAGCCTTTATTCAAGTAAATTAAACGTTTAATCAAGTGAATTAAACGTTTAAGTGATACTATTAATTTGTTTACTGGTTCAAATTTAATTGATTTTTTAATTAATATCACAAATATTTTAATTGAAATAAATGTTTATTTTTTCTGTGCGATTGTTAAGGCACTAATGCGTTGACGACAAAAGCACGTGACTTAATAAACTACTTTGACAATAATAGCCTATTTCCAATGTGCGAAAGAATTCTTTCGTTCGCATAAGTCCATTGAAAACAAAAACAAAGTCTAAAAATTTGTTTTTGTTTTCAATGTAGTTATACGAAAGAAAGAATTCTTTCGCACATCGGAAATAGGCTATAAAACAATATTTTGATTTTTGGCTGGATGCCGTCCATGTTTTCTATGTTGACAGCATAAAAAACGTTTAGAACAGAAAAAACAGAAATCAGCTGTCAAAAAGCCTAACTATATAATTGTGTTAAGCTGGACAGTTTGAAACTTTCTTGACCTTTTTTAAGGAGCATGCAAAAGTAGAAAGAAATTTTTCTTCATGCGTTTGATACGTATATGCATTCTATGCATAAACGGGTCAACGCATTACGCTCATGGAACGCCAGCTTCTGTAAGAAGTGAGTTTACTTTATTGTTGTAAATTCACACGTAGGGAATTTCTGGTGCGGGTAGGTATTGTTGACGGTGTCTTTCAATATTATTTTTTTTATTATTGAGTTGTAACTAGGGATGCCAAACGGGAAATCCCGAAATAACGGGATTTTTCGGGATTGATAAACCCGAATCCCGGGATTTATTTTTATGAGTCCCGGGATTTTTAACATATCAACTTTTATGTACAAAACTGTTCGTTTTTATTGAATTTTTATACTATATACAAAAAAATTATTAAAAATTATATTTTGAGTTATATTTTTTATTGCAAATAATTCTTATTTTTGAGTTTAATTATTGTTTTTGGCATACAGCAAGTATTTAAAATTTTAATTTTTGCTTGATATATGACGACTATTTCTGGATTTTTGTATTTTGCTTAATTAAAACCATTATTTTAAGTAGAAACGATATTTGAAGATTCACATCTCAAGCCTTTTTTACAATTACGTTTAGGAAGTTCAGCTTTGGCTTAAGACATAAACCAAAATAAAAATGATTATTTTTATGCAAAATATAGAAATCAAGAAATAATTGTTATGTATCAAGCAAAAAATAAAAATTATTCACGATCCAATTAGAGTTTTATTCTGAAACTAAAGAATAAAAGTTGATATATTTATAACAATTAAGTCGTAATATTGATGAAATAGCTCATATTCCTTCCAAATAATAATAAAAAAATTTGCTTAAAAAACATACGGTAAATAAAATAATTTTTTTATAAATAAACACTATTTGACGTATTCATAAATAAATTATTTAAACTAGAAATCTGTTTTAAGAAGCATTTGTATAAACATTTTGTTTTAAAATAAATTTCAAACGTACTTAAATTATTGATTATGAATCTCCCCCTCACCCTGGAGGTGTACTGCACTGCAGTCGGCATAGTTTTACAGTTTTAAACTTAGCTATCGAGATCGATGAGGGACTACTCTTTGTAGTGTATTAGTGTCGTCACAACTTAATTCACATTAAAAATTTAATTGCTGTCAAAAAACAGAAATGAATTGATCTAGAAAAACTAAGAGATACGTATATTTTTTTAAGCTTTTTTCAGAATCTGATATTTTTGATCATGGGTGAGGCCAGTGTTATAAACATATGTATAAAATAATTTTGTTGTTTTCATTTTTAAAAATTTATGTTACTTATAAAAACCTTTTAAATATTCAAAAAGTGTTGCTTATTAAAAAAAAAAATAGCAGCTTAAAGAAACACATTGATCCCGAAAAAATCCCGAATCCCGGGATTTTCAAAAATCAGTCCCGATTGGCATCCCTAGTTGTAACTCATAAGGTGCTTAAGTGTTGCCGTTTTTGAAAAAGAGGTTTTTTTAATTATCGTTTCGAACTAGAAAAATATTAAACAAAAACATTAAGATAAATGATTCTTACAAAAAATCGTTTGATTGTTAAAAAAAAAAAAAATTTAATTTTATGACCGCTTTACGAATAATGCCTATCATGTCAAATCACTAAGTCATCGTCCAGACTAGCAATTCTTATTGCAACAATTCTTGTATTTTTATATAGAAAATATAAAAAAGGAGAGGAAAGACATGATAAAAATACAAAAATCGCAAAACTATAATTTTATAATCTGGACACTAATGCAATTTCAAAGCAGAACTTTTAAAAATTAAAGCAATAAAAATTGCAAGTCTGGACGATGACCAAGCAAAGTTATACAAGTGTGCAACACGTAGTTGCCTCCAAATTATTTCCACAGATGGTCATGCGAAGGTGCTTTCAATAGAGCCAAGAGATACTTGGCATTGCACTCTCGGGGAAAATATGTTCATCTAATACCTGACATTTTTGCGAAGCTTTTAGTTGGTAGATCTACCAAATTCGAGGTTTTTCGTATTCCAACCTCGCACCAAGAGAAACAGTAGCATTCAGAGCGTAAGAGAGGCCTTGCGCTGGTTATTAGTGAGATCTTTTTGTGGATAACATGGTGGCTGTAGCTTAAATCAATACTGCACCGACTAATGCGAAGATTATTGAATATCTCTTTAGGTAACTTAATATTAATATAATGAAAGGCCTTCGAGCTAAGTTTTTTTATTATATTTGACACTATCCCAACAATTTTAATGGGCTCTGATGCCTAACCAATTGAACTCTCTTTTGTATATTTTATATCTATAGTTTTAGGACACTGAATTTGTTCAAGCGCCTAAATACCGATGAGGGCTCTGAAGCCTAACCAATTTAAGCCTCTATTGTATATTTAATATCTATAATTTTATGACACTAAATTTGTTCAAGCGCCTAAATATCGATGAGAACAAGTAGATATATGATTAACTTGCTTGCTACCCTATATAGTAAAATCTTTGATCCCATATCTGAAACATGATCTTGCCGATTTGAAACTATCTTAATGTTTTCATTGGGCTAAGAAGCCTTAGCCTCTTTTGCATTTGATAATCTCAGAGCACTATATATGTACTTCTCTAGTCTCTAGTCCTTACATCTCATCGCTAGAGTGTCAAGAAATTTGATCTTCCAAGCAACTCCTTTATCAATTAAAAGAAATCATTTGGTCAACTTGGCGTCTGCTTGTTCCTTGGCAAAATTTTGGACCGTTTTGATATATTTGAATTATGTTCCTAAAGGCGTTTTTAAACTGTTTTTGACAAAACTCTGGATGCAACTTTTACTAAGGGCAACTACACCAAAATATCCTTCCATTATGGATGCTGATAAATTTTGGTCAACTTTTGTACATTTTTTTTGCCGAAATACATAGAAGATACCACACACAACTTGAACTTTATATAATATTGCGATAATTGATGAAAAGTTCTATAAAGAGGAATTAAAAACTCTATATCATAAGGTCTTTTTTATGTCTAATTCTATTAGATTATTTATTTTTACATGATTATCCAACGACCAAAGGTTTTGTGATTGCTATATACAATAAAGGTACAGGTACATATGAACACACCTACATATACATATCCCTATATACATACATTACAAAATCAAGGTGTACTTGGCGTTTGAATTTCTTTAATAAATTCGCCATTTTTGATCGCAGGGTTATAATAAAACCAGCAAAAATCAATTAAACCTCTATTTTTAATTTTTTGTTGCTACGCCCTTTTGCATTTTAGGTCACGATATGTATGTGTTTAACAAAAAAATATTTATATTGTTACATATTTTCGTAACTATCTATCTAGGTGTAAATACATATTTTGTTAATAATTAAACCACAGAGATCTAAATTTTTTTGTCAACATGTAGTTAAATAAAACGAACAAAAATCAATTAAAACTCTATTTTGATTATTTTTTTTTTTTTTTTTTTTTTTTTGAATTTAACCCTTTTGAATTTAAGCTGACGATATGTGAGTTTAACAAAAAAAATATTAACATTGTTACATATTTTTGTTACTACCTAATCAAGTTGTAAATATTTTTTTAATAATTAAATAATAGTTCTCTTTGCACATTCTATTTTGCAATATTTTTAGATGTTCATACAAACATACACACATACATCCATATAAATGTATTTTTATATGTAAATTTCCTTGACCTATTCCCCGCTATTTTCGCTTTTGTTTTATTATTTTCTTATTCATTGAATAAGTTGAGGGGAATTCCCTGGCATATTGATTCTTGGTTGTCTAAAGTTTATTCATCTTTTATTTCGTTGTAGTTGTGTTCGCAGGTGGTGGTACGCGCGACTAAAGTGTGAAATTGATTGCAAAAATAAGTCAACAACAACAACAACAAAATACAAATATGGAAAGAATAAGATATCAGTTACTTTTTTTCTCCATTCAACCAAAATTATAAAAATGTTTGTAATCAGCAGGTATTTATATGCAACGAGGTTCGTTTCAGTCTGTTTTGTCTTATCAAACCATGTGTACTTTCTGCAACAAATGTTTTGTTGCAGTAAGTTTTGCGGTTTTGTTAGGTAGTGGTTGTCTCACAAGAACTAATGTTCTATTGTCGTATTAGTCAAAAAAAATTGTTTTGTCTTTTGTTGTTGTGGGTTGAGCCTAATACGACAATAGAACATTAGTTTCTATTAGACAATCCACACCAAACAAAACAACCACAAAGTTGTCTTGTTGACTTAGGCCTAATAAATCAGAGCAAGTTAAACTCTGTTTTTGGTTTAAAATGTGTTTAAACCAAGATATCTATAAATCAGTAAACATATAAACCATCTTTAAACGCATAAAATTGGGCGTTTAAACTACCAATGCAGATCATATGAATTTGACAACATTTATTGTAGTTCTGCCTGGGACACTGATTTACAACTGTTAAGTTTAAACTACATATAAATCTAAGTTTAACTAAACTAGCGTTTAAACACTTTAAACATTAGCCATAAGGGCTAATAAATAAGAGCAATTTAAACTCTGTTTTTGGTTTAAAGTCTGCTTAAACCGACACATCAATAAATCAGTAAACATATAAACCTGCGATCGGCAAAATCTGGGCGCCGCGTTTTCTCTTTTATGCTCTTTTGTTACGTACGTGTGCATACTCATTGTAGAGAATTAAACAACATATGTAAAATACGTACAACGCATACAATCGCAAAATATAATAGTATAGGTTGCCGATCGCAGTTATAAACCATTTTTTTAAACGCATAAAATTGGGCGTTTTAAAAACCAATATAGGCCAGTCATGGAAAATTCAGTACTATGGTACTATTTTCAGTACTTTTTCTTTTCATAAATACTACAGTACCCCCACCGCAGTCTTAGTACTATTTTCTTATTGTGCTTCTTTGTTGAGAAATCCAGCGTTGCATTTTTTTTTAAACATCTATACAATTTATTGTTTTTTTTTTCGTTCATGTTTTTTGTGGCAAAAATATTGAAATTTTTCAAGCACTACATGGTTTCGATAACATTATAACAAAATATGCATTTACCATTTTTTACTCACCAATAGTTTACAAATATATTTTGAACACCACTAGAAAATATGTAATAACTTTTTGTTCGGAAATTAAGAACAAAAATAAAAAGATGATTCAAAACATGGCACAAAATGGGAGCTTCCAATGGGTTAAAATTAATACATTTCTAGAGAGTATATGTAGATATGTATGTAAATTTGCATTTGCATTTATTTTTATATCAAAATAAATTCATTTTTAGTTTTTCAACAAAAATGTTATATTTTTTATATTAAAATGAATTAATATTTTTTTTTATATTTTAGTTTTTTAACTGCCAGTTTATCGATTTTGAACGTTAGCGTCGCATAGAAAATTACTTAAAATTTATTTTAAAATTATTTTAAAATTTGGGCAAAAGTGTACTTTACAGGCCGTACGATAAAAAAAAAAAAAGTTGGACCCCCTCTGGAATAAAAAAAGAAAAACCCAAAATTAAAATTTAAGGGGGCTGAGGCCCCTGGGACCCCATGGATCAAAAAATGCGGACCGCCCACTTAGTGGTATGTGTGGGTACTCAAATTAAAGGTAATTGTGTAAAAAATACGAAATTAATAAAATTTAGGTCGAGCGGGACTTCTGGATCCCTCTGGGGGTAAAAAAATTGCCCCTCCCACCCTTATAACTATGTGTGGGTACTGGAATGAAAGGTATTTTGCTTACGATTGTAAATATTTTGTTTTTATCTTGCTTTTTTAATGTTATACCTATGCGCTAAAATTTTTAAATGAGTTTTATTATTTTTTTGTAACTAAAGCTTTTTTGTATAGACGGCCTTCGGCCGGGCACAAGGATTTTCTCCTCTATGATATAACAAAGACCGACTTCGCTAACTAAAGCTTTTCTGTATAGCCGGCCTTCGGCCGGGCGCAAGGATTTTCTCCTCTATGGTATAACAAAGACCGGCTTCGCTTACTAAAGCTTCTCTGCATAGCAGGCCTTCGGCCGGGCAAAAGGATTTTCTCCTCTATGGTATAACAAAGACCGGCTTCGATAACTAAAACTTCTCTGCATACCTATAATTATTATTATTATCATTCTTTATTAGTATTCAAAATACTTTCAAATTTTCACATTTACATTATAAATAAAATTTTATACATTATTATTGCTTTTAACAAAAACTACACATTGCTTTCTAAAAATATTAGTATTTATCTCATTTTTTATTTCATTTGATAGTGAATTAAATAATTTAAGTCCTTTGTAGAATAAAGATCTTTGCCCAGCTGTTGTATTAGCCCTCTTTAGTCTGAAGTTATTAGCATTTCTTAATCCATAAGGTTGTACTTCACCAACATATTTGATTTGGTCACATAGATATTTAGGTGCATTCCCATACTTAATTTTGTGAATAAAATTCAAAGTATTTAGTGTCAGTCTCTGTTTAATGTTGAGCAATTTAAGCGTATCAAGCATTGTTCGTATATTTGTATATCTATTACATTTTAAGATAGTTCGCATCGCTTTTTGTAACTTTTGAAGTCTCTCTATTTGGGATTCATTACAGCACGTATATATTATTGTAGACCCGAACTCGAAATGAGGTTTTATTATTGTATTATATATATTAATAGAAGTTATCACAGATATTTTATTTCTTATTCTTTTAAAAAAGCCAATTTTTTTACTTATTTTTTTACAAATAGGTATATTCTATATGGTCTTTGAATTTCATTTCTTCGTCTATTATAAATCCTAGATATTCAGCCATGTCACAGAGTACAATTCCGTTCGGAATGATTCCGTTCGGAATTGAAGAAAACATATTTGTTTATTGATAGAAAGTATATTTTGATGGTTTTTTGGTCTTTGACATACAGAAAACTCCCATACCGTTCATGAAAACAAAAATGGTTTCATTCCGCAAAGTTTTTTCGTAATTTTCTGAAGCACCAAAATACGAAATGAATTCCGTTTCCGAACGGAATTGTACTCTGTGACATGGCTGATTTAATAGTTTTTACTTTTTCTATAACTTCGTTATTAATTTTAAATACTTTTTCAGTGTTCATATTTATTTCCATAATTTTTGTTTTGTTTTCATTTAGCTTTAGTTTATTCTTTTTTAACCACATGTTAACATTATAAAAGATACATAAATTAACCTAGAGAGGAAAATATTAAACGAATACAAAAACAAATACATATTTGCAATCGCGAGCAAATTACCTTAAATTTGAGTACCCACACAGATATACATAAGTGTTATGGGGGGGACACTTTTTTTGTCCCAGAGGGCTCTAGAAATGCCGCTCACCAAAAATTGTTTTTGTTGCTCACCCAAAATCGTTTTTGTTGCACAATTACCTTTAATTTGAGTACCCACACATACCATTCAGTGGGAGGGCCGGTTTTTTTGGACCCAGGGGTCCCCACGGGCCTCAGCCCCCTTAAATATTAATTTTGGTATTTTTTTTTTAATTCTGGATCGGGTGGCATATTTTTTATATTTTTTTTCGTACGCCCCGTAAAGTGCACTTCGGCCAAAATTTGTTTTTGTTTTAAATGCTTTTTCTATGCGAACGTTAACGTTCGAAATCGTTAACAGGCAAGTAAGTATATTTTGCAAGAATGAATAGGTTTTAAAAAGTACCAAAATGTTTAATAATGTGCTGCATGTTACTTTTTAAACTACATATAATACATGGGACACTGAATTACAACTGTTGAGTTTAAACTACATATAATTTAATGTTTAGTTCAACTAAACCAGCGTTTGAGCACTCACTGCTTCATTAGCCATAAGTTGGCGGGTCGGTTTTTGAGTCCAGAGGCCCATGGCCATAGCCCCTTAAGTTTTAATATTGGTTTTTTTTTAATCCTGAATCGGGTTGCATATCTTTATTTATTTTTTCGTGTTCCCCGTAATCTGCATTTCTACCAAAAAAGTATCCATATTTTTTATAAAAGTCTGGCATCGCTCAATTATCACACAAAAATATTTCTCACAGACATTTCAACCTGGCAATACCCTCTAAGTAAAGGCGGAGAAATGCGCGGCTTGTTTGTGTTTGTACAAAACTCATATAAACAACAAAACATATTAAAAGAAAACAACAACGTTACTCACCACTAGAGCAGCAAACATTAAAAAAAAATATCAGCCATTATGACCATTTTTCCTTTGGTCATAGAAATTCCCACACTTTGTTTCACAAATTAATGTTAATTAAATTAATTAATTTCTTTGATCAAATTTTAAACAAATCCTTAATTTAAATAGATACACTATTTTTTGGGTAAAATTTTTTAGGCATAGAAAAAAAGACGATGTTGAAAAACGACGAAACGCAACGACCGTATGTTATAAAGAAAACACGAGAGCGCACAAACAAGCAAACGCGGCTAAATAAG
The DNA here is from genome assembly GCA_943735925.1 of Pollenia amentaria. Taxonomy (NCBI): domain Eukaryota; kingdom Metazoa; phylum Arthropoda; class Insecta; order Diptera; family Polleniidae; genus Pollenia; species Pollenia amentaria. Next base: position 16,574,095 of record OX031008.1, on the reverse strand, counting down.
GGGAGATAAACGTTTTTTGTACAAATTACTTATTGTTTAACTATTTTTTAAAACTATTTTTAGCTTTCTTTACATTAATTATATACTTCATTAACCTTGTTTATAGTAGTTTACTTTCAATATTTTTAAACAAACACGTTCCTCGAGGCAAATTTATGACTTTTTTTCCTTTCTTTCACTACTACCCGTTTTTATTTCATGTTTTCTTCATTTATTTAACATCGTCTACATTGTGTGTAGTTGTTTGTCCCACTTTCGTTGATTTTTAGTTACAATTTTACTAATACATTAATAAGATTTTTATAATAATTTTGTTAAAACTTTAGTGTGTATTATTAATTCTTAAATTTTTCACTTATTTTTAATAAGTTTTGACACTTTTTTCTTGGTTTTAAAAAATCACAATTAAGTGCAACACGACGCGTTTTTTCTTCTACACGAATAAAAAAGCAGCAGAAACTGTAGAGGTGACAATAACTTCAAGGTGCTGCCAGATGTTTTTTCTAATAAATATTGAATAATGGTGAATTGTAAATTTAATGTATTGCCAGAAAGGAAAAATATTGAGATCTTATACATGTGTTGTTTTATTATAATATTTTTTTTTTTAATTTAAGGGTGTGTGTGAAACGGTAGCAAAGTTCTATGGTAAGTTAAAATTGTCAAAAATTCTACGCTAATGTCAAAATTTATACTAGCCTCCAAGGGCAGTGAAATTTTATTCACCTCAATTTTGTCAAAATTTTACATCCATAAAGCGCCCTGGAGAGTATCAAATAAATCATATAGTTGTGTGCGTGCAGTCACCCTTTTTCAGCTACACCTACGCGTTTTCGAAAATGTTTGATGAAAATCAAAAAGTTTTTACTTTTTTATTTGATGGATGATTATTTGATAGTCTCCTGTTGTGATTGACAAACATTTTATTTGCCTTGTGTTTGTTGTCTTGAAAAATATTAATATTTTGTTTTTTTACAAAATACAATTGTTGATTATCGTGTTTATTTGTACATCTCCAAAAAAGCCTGAAGTAAATGACGCTAACACATAAGCACTGATTGATGGGCCTATGTGATAGTCTCCAGGGTCTGTAACAATGCAGCAACACGATCCAGTTTTTCTTGTTTTTCGTTTACATATACAGTTTTCCAACAAACACGAAGTCAAACCTTTGCTATGAAATGACTTTATCATTTGACATCGAACACATTTTTCAAACCTTTTTCAACTGTTTGATTTTAACATTTGAATTCAAATTGATTATGATTTGAATGTAAGCATTTGACATGCAATGTCTTATCAATTTGATATCAAATTGTTAGTTGTTCTCAAGTCAAAAAAAAAAAACTTAACTGCAATGAAGTGAAAAATAAATGTAAACGTTAAAAAATAGCGATTTAACTTTAAATGTGGTACACAATTAAAGAATATTAAGAAAGTGTGAGAATCTAAATACAAATAAAACGGGAAAGTGAAGAAATTATAAATTTGTTGTACGCTCGAGGTGCTACGCCACGACAATCCTCAAATCAAAAAGGAGCCAAGTATTTCGTCTCTGCCAGAATTAGAGGAGGAAAGAACACTATTTCATCTTTTAGCTATGTTGCCGAATGTAAAGCTTACACTTTTTTAAAATAAATAAAGAGTTTAAATAAAAAAAAAATATTTTTCATTTATGCTCCACATTGTATGAAAATCCACATTTGAGAATAACGTTTGAAAGCAAGTTTAAAATAAATGCATTTCTTAATTTGAAAATAATATCCCCTTTTTGTTGAGAATGCTATGATTTTCAAGTGATTTTCATATCATTATCAAACGTTTGTCGTTTGAGAAAAGATTTGATTCCAAATCATTTTCAATTTGATATCAAGCCCCGTATTAGTTGGGATGTCACAATTTCCAAAAATTGAACGCTGTGACGTAGGCTGCACGCAATTTTTAAGCAATTTACTTTCAAGATGTCATCAAGAAAACAATTCATAAAGAAAAACGAAAAATTGTCTCACTTAACTTGTAACCAGCTGTTGAACGTAAATTGATACACTCAACCTGAAAGAGGATTTCAAAGGCAAGTTAGGTTCAGTTGCTAAAAGTATGAGTGTATTGGTAAAAAAAAAGTGTGAGTGTATTTAAGCTTGAAATACAAAACTTGATTATGTACCCCTCAAGTAAGTACTTTGCTACCGTTTCACACCAACCCTAAGAAATACATATGTACATATAAATAATAGATTGAAGCAAAAAAACTTTACAAGCTGCCTGCGCTTAAATTGTCTTATGAAAATGATTTCTTCATAATTTTTCTATTAAAAATTTCCAATGCCTGTAAAAATGGTTAAAATCAAGCATTTATTATATAAATATTTTTTTTAATAATACATGTCTTCGGTTAGTCACTAATTTGCCGCACGGTTCAAAAATGTTTATTTCTAGAACATCCATAAAGGCCGGTATTCACTATCCTACATAATCGTACGATTCATTCACACGAAAATCTGACGGAATTCTAGCCGACATAAAAAAAATGTCTGCAAAATCTGCTGTCAGTGCCACACTATCCCACAAAAAAGATGCAAACTCAAATGACTCATCAACTTTACAAGAAAATGCAACTCTGATCGCATATAATCTATCATTTTATGAAAATTTTTAAAACATTTCCAAGTCGGACAGACTTGTCAAAAAAATCTGTCACTCAATTCATTTTTAAGCCACACTGTCATACATTATGAGCACACACGATTTTTTTGACATATCGTGCGACTAAATAGGATAGTGAATACCGGCCTTAAGGAATGTTTGGATTATTTTTAGTATACACAGCACGCTAGATATACATACATACATATGTATGTTTTTCTCTTGTAATCTAAACTTAAACTGAAAACTTAATTATATTTAACTAAAATAGTAAAAACCTGTGTTGTGCCCTTATATACCATTTATTACACTTATATTATTGAATGTCTTTCAAGTAGATCAAACTATATGTTTAAGCAAACACAAAATAGAAACCACATTGTGTATCGTCGGATGTCGGGAGAGAATATTGTTTGATCTACAATCTTTGAACAGAACATGCAGCATAACAGCTGCAAACAATAATATTTTTTGCTTTAACATTGGTAATTTGCATCTTAGAATATAAAGAGACGAATTAAGCAACATAATGTTTACGTAACTCTAAAACTCTTAATATATGCAAAAAAAATGGATTTAGAATTTTAAAAGAGGGCACATCTTTTAGATTTATAACTCAATTTTGTAAAAATGTGCCATGCAGCATACCATTAACCAGCCGACAATACAACGAATAGATGGTTTACCGTTAGAATGAATAATACTGGCAACCAAGGTCTATCCATTAGGTTTGCGTAAGGAACCAGTTGTTTATTTGGTTGTCAAAAGTACATATATATTTTTTTGGTTTTTTGTTTTTTGCGACATAAACATCCATACAAAACACGTTTTTCCTTTTGTTTTCCCTACGTAAGTAGTATTAAGATTTTGACAACGGCGAAGTTTTACACAACCAAAATCTTGGCAACTCTGCTGATATTTTTGCAAATAAAAACTATTTTACAGCATTAAGCTTTTATGCACAAAATAAAAACATTGTCTTAAAGGCGAATTAAATTTGTATAAAGCATACTTTCAATTATTAAGAAGTTCCGCTGAAAAAATTTTATTTAGCAATTTTTTTAAATAAAAAATTCCGTTTGTCATCGCTCAGACTAGCAATTTTTGTTGTAACAATTCTTGAGTTCTAAATTTGTATAAAGCATACTTTCAATTATTAAGTAGTTCCACTGAAAACATTTTATTTAACAAATTTTTTAAATAAAAAATTCCGTTTGTCATCGTTCAGACTAGCAATTTTTGTTATAGCAATTCTTGAGTTTTTGGCTGATAGCGGTGAGAAGATTGGGGAGGGCACTCAGTTTCATGTACTCTGCAATTCTGTTTTGTTTCGTAAATTCCACACTTTTCAACCTTAAGTTGACTGTAAGTGTATTTGTATTTATATATAAAATATAAAAAGAACAGCCCTAGAATTTCATAATCTGGACACTAGTGTAATTTCAAAGCTGAATTTAAAAAATTTCAGCAACAAAAATTGCAGGTCTGGACGATGACTTTGTTTATTAAAAACATATTTAAGCCCAGTTAAAATCGATGTTGACAATTTCTCTTTTGCTTATTTGTATTAACCCATTGCGTTGTTGCAACTGTGTTGTTTTTTTTCATTCTTTTATTTTTATATACCAGCCAGGTGTGTGCTATTTTTCACTCGAATAAAAAGAAAATAAATAAATTTAAGGAATTTTTTAAAATAAAAAAAAATGACCACCCTAAGACCATTTACTTGTGATGATTTATTTAAATTTAATAATGTGTAAGTATTTTTAAAATTACACTTTTTCTAAGAGTAATAACATTTTTTTGGGTCTGCGTCTGTTAAATTACAGCAACTTTGACCCGTTAACGGAAACATATGGTCTGTCGTTTTACACACAGTATTTAGCAAGGTGGCCAGAATTTTTTCAACTGGCTGAATCTCCCAGTGGCCAAATAATGGGCTATAGTAAGTAGTCGAAATTAAATAGAATATTTGAATTATTTCTTATCATTGATTTTAGTCATGGGCAAAGTAGAAGGACACATGGAGAATTGGCATGGCCATGTTACAGCTTTAACGGTATCCCCCGATTATAGACGTTTGGGCTTGGCAGCTCTTTTGATGCAATTCTTAGAAGACATATCAGAGAAGTAAGTATGTTTTAATACATCGATACTATACATCTGTCTCATGCAAAAAAAAGTTAAAGATAACATTAGTTATCCCATACGTTAAGCCCATACACTTTTGCTAGGCTTATTGTATTGATAAACTAATGTGAACTTTAACCCTATATTGCAAAATACAGTATATGTATGTTTAATATATTATAGGGAAGAATTTACTTTAATTCTCAAATATTATTGAAACGGGTTGAACACATTCTGTGTCATTGTTATAGGCTACAGAACAGAAGGCTGAGGTGCCTGGGTATGTATTAAGTTTAATGGCGAATGTCTCGGGCTGTAGACTGAAGAATCAAACGGCATTCGTTATGGCTATGATAGACAGCTGGGAATCTGGGCATGGTCTTTTATAGATCTACTATTTTTATTAGGATTGATTTTTCCCCTTCTGGTCCGATTATAACTTCCCCTTGTTTGTTTGTAACTTCCCTTAAATTGTTTTTTTTTTACAAAACAATTTTAACCAAATGACTGGGCCAAGTTAAATGATTTCTTAGATTCGGTCTTTGGAAGCCTCCCTACCTCTAAGTCCATAAATTTTTAGTCACGCACTGTCACGGGGAAAAAAAGTTGGTCATGCGCGCTCACGCACTCTTATGGTACTTTTTTGTTGTTTCACACATGCTCACACTTTCTTTCAAATACAATTTTTGGTCACGAGCGAAAATTTTAAAACCCTGAAATTTTTATTCAAAAAAAAGAAACTTTTGTTTTAAACAAGTTTTTATTATAAAATTTGGTTTTCTTGTTCTTAATTTACAATTAAACTAAAAAACATGATTCTCCATTTCTTCATATTCGCTCCCTGGTTAATGTTCGTTTTCCTATTGGTAGTTTTCGACGAGTCTTTTGCCATCTTTTACTGAAATTTAAACAAAAATAGTCACCTGGAAGGAGACATCTTTTTCAAATAAGTTAATTTACTCCCTATAAATTATCAGTTCGGGATGCTGGCTGAAAAACAGGCAACATGTTTTACTTTTTCAATAATTCGTATTGTGGTTATTTTATTGAACTGTTATGGTTTTTAATCCAAATTTTTATATTTTAATCAGGCTTAGATTCATCAAATTTAATTTTGATTAAATTTTTTTAATGAAGAAAGTTATTTTACAATATGAAATGAATTAATATTTATTGATTATTTTACATTCTTGACTGCTCGGGGATCGAACTCACGGACAGGTTGAATTGGCATGTTTTGATAGTAACCACACTATCTCCTCAGATATCTTTGCCGTTTAACACTCACTGACATTGACGACGGTTGGGAGTCAATAGTCAAACATCAGTTATTAACTCAAATCGCATTATTCTTGGTGGATCGAAATTTATTCTTGTGAATGTGTATCTCTTTTCAATTGTTTGTTTTCATGTTTTCCTCTAATTCTGTTTTTTTTTTTCAAACTTTTTGTCAAAAATTCTTGAAGTACAAAGTACATTTTTTCGTTTATTATGTTTTTGACCTTTTTCAGCACAAATGTAAACATAGAGCTTGTGCCTTAACTGTTTAACAATAATTATTATTAGTATTGTGGTTATTTTTTTTATTTTAAAAATAACTGGGGGTTTCTTAAATTGGTTTCAAAAGAAAATCAGCCTTATCGTGGTTGGCGTAGACGTATTTAGACTAAAATTTGTACAAATACGCTGTCGTGATTATAAAACTTAACGACAGTTTTTGCAACAAATACGCCAACAACGACAACCTTTATTGTAATAGATTTGCAAATAATGCCGTATTTGTTGTCGTTTTTGACAACTACGAATCAAAAAACAGACACCAATATAAATTTATATTATGAAATTTATTGACAAAAGCAAATTATTGACATTTGTTATATGACATTTGTTTGCCTCTAACCGATTTAAGGAAAGGAAGTTTATATGGGACCTATGGTTAATTTTGGACCTACCAGCACATCATTTTGTCATGATATAGTACCTATCGTAAAAGTTATTGTCGCCAATTTGTATGTCTATACCAATATTTATAAGGAAGTTATGACATTAAAAGCTATTTTCGGGAGTAGTATTTGTATGGGTGCTATGGTGAAATATGGACCGATTCCAATAATATTTTGTAAGATGATTTAGATTGTAATAAAATACGTTTGGACAAAATTTTAACTAAATACCAACATAATAAGATGATACATTTAGTTGCATTTATAGTACTTACACTATCGTATACAATTTTTATTATACCAATTAAAAAAAAAAATCCGATCAATATTTTTTTGCAACTAATATCTTGCCTTGAACTTTTATTTTGAAAGACTACGACTGATTAAATACAAATGACATAGACAAGTGATGTTTTTGCATCACGTACGTGACATTAGAATAACATCACAAACAAACCAAAAAATATACTGATAATCGAACTCTATATATAGTCTTTCCTCGTGGATCTTGTTCATTGTTGTTGTAACATTAATTTTAAAGTATAATTCCAATGTTACCAGTATCTGTATTTAATCGGCAGAAAAGTGAACATTGTTGATTGCAGTTACTAAAACTGATTCAAAGAGATAGTCAGTTTTAACTTTTATTTTTTGCTCTTTAAAAATTATAATAAGCAAACTTTGCATAGTAAAGTTTGAGTGTTTTTTACTTTCTACCATATTTGAAAAAAAGTTTCAAGGTTGTTTTTATTTTTTGAGTCGTGGTTGACATTCTCATAGAAATGCCCATATGTAGATAAATTATTTATCCAAAATATTACAAAATCGGGCATGTTCTAGAAATCGAAATGAAATGAAATTGAATGAGTTTTTAAGTTCAATAAATTACAAAATGACCGTAGATTCTCCTGGTTATAAGAGTTGTTTGTTATTGTAAAAATAATTGGCACTCAAAGAATGAAGAATATAAAAAGGGATATTTTTAAGAACTCTCATAACAGGATCTTTTTAAAAGTATGCTCGATTTTAAATCCACTTCATTTTTATTTCTAGAACATGTCTGAATATTTCTTTGAAAATAGAATTTTAGTACAGAATAAGCATTTACCGAATCGTATGAAAGCCTTTTTCTAATTTTAATCAAAAAGAATCCTTTCAATGAGAAAACACGTCCCCTTTCTAGAGATGTTCGCCTTTATAGTCAAAAGAACATTACATATGTAATCTCTGGTCGCTTTCATTTTTCTCAGTACTTCCTTCAAAAACTTGTGATTATTTTTTTAAAGATAACTATTTTTTTTTATTTCAAATTAGCATTATCTTTACTAACCTTCTGCATTCAAAATTTCCTGAAATAATAATTTTCAGAATGTAATACAAAAAGTATTTTATGCAGCAGATCTGCATTAAAATTAGAAAATTTATTGACACTAGTGGGAACAACTTTTTTTTTATATATCGCACTGGTTCCTCTAAAACTCAAAATTTTTAAATTTTCACTTGATGCAAGAAATCGATGTACAGTGGTCATATATACCCACTGTAAAAATCTAACACCATATTCTCAAGTATTTTATTCAAAAAAAAAAAAAAAAAAATTCAATTGTATCCCCCTTGTGATATAAGAGTACATATAAAAAGAAAACAGTTGTTTGTCCCTACTGAAAGTTTATAAATTTTGAGTAAACCTCGTTTAAAGGAACCATTGCGATATATAAAATCAATTTTGGTTTCAAAGGAGTTTAAAACTTTTTACCCGAAAATGTGCAATCTCGCTAAAACCCGTATGAAAAATACTAATCATTTCTAACTTTTTTATATCTAATCTAAAACACAAAAAAAAAAAGTAAATTCCTTTATTATCTTCCATTTTAGAAAGCGTTCATATTTTGTGGATTTATTTGTGCGTAAAAGTAATACAATTGCTATCAATATGTATAAGAATCTAGGCTACATAATATATCGAACGATATTGGATTATTATTCGGGAGATCAAGATGAGGATGCTTATGGTGAGCAGCAAACTTTTTATTACATACTTTTTTTGTTGTAATTACTTTTTAAAATGTTCCTTTTTCAGATATGCGTAAGGCTTTATCAAGAGATGTGGAAAAAAAGTCAATTATACCCTATACACAGCCAGTACGCCCGGAAGATTTAGATATGCATTAATATTGAATGTCTTTTGTTCTTCAATCTTACTTTTTGGTTTTTTTTTAACTTTATTTTATTGCAAGCAATACTATCAGCCATGTTACAGAGTACACTTCCGTTCGAAAAGAGAATTCATTCCGTATTTTGGTGCTTCAGAAAATGGCGAAAAAAATTTTCGGAACCATTTTTTTCATGAACGGAATGGGTGTTTTCTGTATCTGAAAGGCAAAAAAAATATCAAAATACACTTTCTATCAATAAACAAATATGTTTTTGGCGGTTCCGAACGGAATTGCACTCTGTGGCATGGCTGTATATACTAGTTTTTTTTTCAAATATTTATTGCCTGGTATCTTTTTGAAAAAAAAAAAAAAAAATATATATATATGTATATATATCATTTATTAATAAACAAAACTCCCATTTTAATATAAAAAAAACAAATCTCCAAAATTGTCACTAACATTTGTTTAAAGTCTTAACTTTGCAGTTTTATATAAACTTTAAGGAATTAAAAGTGAATAGTTTGAAATAAATCAGGGGAAAATTTTAACATTTGATAAAAATTTCAAATAAAAATTTCGACTAGTTTTTAATAAAACTTTTGATTCCTTTTTTTACTTCTGTCTCTTTTTCTCCGTCTTATTCGAATTTCACTAAATTTTAAAATTTGATTGAATCTGTTTTCGTTTTTCTAAGTAAATAATATTTTTTTCTGTGTTGTTGCTACGTAAAGAATGTTCTGTACAACAAAGGCAAAAAATATTTATTAGTTTTTATCTATGTAGTTCATTAAATAGATAAAAACCAATAAATATTTTATCTATTTCAATAAATAGATAAAAACCAATAAATATTTATTTCATTTATTATAATTTTTGAAAAGCAAAAAAATTGTTTTACAAAACAATCAAGGCGAATTCATAACAGGTAATCTCAGTACTGCAACAAGTACAACTCGTACAAAAACCACAAGCAATTTGTTTTTGTAAAATCTTAGTACAATGTCAAAAACAGAAACAAAGATAAACAAAATTTTGACATCTAACAATTATAAAGCTAAAAAAAAGTTAGCAGCAGAGCTTTTAAGATCACCTGTAATGAAATCGCCTTGAAAATAAGTTTAAATCTGATAAATGAAATTTGTTAAATGTTTTTAAATTAAATAATACCTGTTTTTTAATAGTTAAAGATGTTTTTTTCTTAAAAATTACAATTTCTGTGTAGAGTATTTTTCAATATTTAAAAATTACTCAAACTAAATTATTAATTTTTTTTATAAATTTTATTCTATTCAACCTTTACTTTTCATTAAATTTTTGTATTATTTTTTTTTTAGTTTACTAAATCAGATCTTCGTTATCATATGCAAAACACCAACTATTTATAAAAACTTAAGACGTTAATTTGGGTCGTATCAGCAGTTTCCTTGTTTGGTTTAAGGCTTAAATCAAGTTTAAGACTTTTCGAAGGCCTGTTTAAAAGTAACGATACCTTAAAATTTAGAACATGAATTTATTTTTTTAATTTATAATTGTTAATAAAATAAATGCGAACTTGATTTTAAATTTTAGTTTTTACAATATTAACACAAGTCAGAGAACGTGTAGTCAAATTTATATGAAAAACACTCAAAAAAACTGAGTGCTCTTCATATAAATTTTACTACACGTTAAATCACTTGTGTTATGAAAACAGCACATAAAACTTATTTTAATATTTTCATATGGATTCGAAAAACTGAAAAACTTTTGAAAACTTTAATAAAGCAAAAAGCAAACAAAACTAAACAAAGAGAAAGTTATATTAGTATATTTAAGATAAATTGGGGCGCTGCACTATGCTTCGTTCCCATATAACGAAGGGACAAAAATAGAAGGAGTTGTCAGATATTTTTAAAATTTGGTACACTAGCATAAACTAGCTTAGTTAAGAAAAATATGAATTTTTGGAAAAATCGGCCCAAGGACACGCCTACCTCCCATGTGTCCTGAAATTGAAAAATATAATTTTAGCTTCAATAATGCCCACAAAATTACAAAAAGTCATGCTGATACATATGCAACTAGCAACGTGTGTGTAAATTTTTATTTAAATCGGACTTAGGACTCAAGGTCCTGCCATATATCCTCTTTATTAAAAACGCTATCACTCCCACAAAAATTGTCCGATCGTTATAAATTTTTGTATGTTAATTGATATTTGCAAGACATATATTTATGCCAAATTTGGGTAGAATTGGATTATCAATGTAGAAAATACAAAAACATCATTAATTGAAAAATAGGCTAAAACGGTTAAAATACTCTTGCAAAAATAAAACTATAAGGATATTTGAAAGCTAACATAAATGAAAAAATTAAAGAGGAAAACTAGCAATGTTAACGTCATTAAAAATGATGAAAAAATCATATCGCACTTGATCCATCCAAATTTTTATTTTTTACAATGTGTGTATTAATATATGTAAATATACGGGCCTGTCACAGAAATCGATTTCGATCAAAAGTTTTGTTAATTCCGAGAAAACTTCTTTAGAAAACAAAAACCGATAAATTTTCTCGGAATGAAATCACTTTTAATTTTTCGATCGAAAAAAGTTTTTGTTTTGATTTGCACAATATTTCCACATTTAACTTAATAATAACAAAATTAAAATTTGTTGGAATTAAGAAAATCGATCGAAATGAAACTACGGATTCAAAATCATTCCGAATTCAAAACAATTCTCGAAAAAAAACATCGTTAACATTAGATTGATAGTACTACTAGTATTCTAATAACAAGAATATATTGTGTTGGTAATTTTGGAACATATTTATGTATATATTTACATAAATTTGATTGATTTTTCAATTCTCCATGTATTTCACATCGAAACTTTTCTTAAAACTTTATAATATTACCAGATATCTAACAAATATTAATATAATATATTGCAAATTGATTTAAAAAATTATTTAAAATCATATAATAATAACTTATTTAAGTCATTATACCAAAGTATTTTTTTGTAATGTATACATATGTATGTATACATGAGTTATTTAAGATATAATAATATAGTTATTATTTTATATATAACTAATAATGCAAAAAGTGGCGAATAAAGCTACAAAGTAATGAATTCAGGAAGTCATTAGAAGTAGCATTGTAAGTTAAGTTTTTAGGTATTAATATCCGCTGTAAAAATATCGTGCTATTTTGCCTACTTTTTGTTAATAAAATAGTTGGTTTAAAAATTATTTTTCATATGCCTTTAATATTAAATTTAAAACTGTTTTGCTTCTACTGAACATTTTGACTTAATACCCTCCCGTTGATAAAGTGCGATATATTTTGATTAAAAATTTAAAATTTTGGATTTTGAAACAAAAATTATAATAGCTTAACTTAATAATTATATTTTATAACTCCTAAAATAAAAAACTTTAAAAAAACATATAAATACAAACTTATAACAAAGCATCATCGCTACTTGATTCTTGCCAAAACCAATGTGAAACAAATTTTGGGTCTCCGAGTTTATCTTAAATGGGACAAAAAAAAATGATGTAATTATATCATTAGTAGATTAAAAACTCCGAAAGTTTTTAAAAACTTAGCTCGAGTTATTTTTTTATGGCCCACTGAACTTTTTAATTTTTTTTAAAGGTGTTTGGAATGTGTAAAACAAAAACTATTTAATGTTTGTAGAACATTTTAATCCTTTAAACACACGTTTTAAAGGTTTTCAATAAGAATATTTAAAAAAGAGACTTAAATGACTCCTAAAAATAGGGGTCATTTAATCCTAAAAATGGGAGATAGAGGGTTAGATAATATGTTAAGCTCAAAAGTAGATTTATTAAATTTTTTCGAATTATTTCACACGACTTTGCTGAAACACTGTTTTAAGCATTTTGCTTATATCACACGAACTTATGGTCTTTTACAACCCCTAGTGAAATTCGATGCAGAAAATTGTTGTAGAATATTTTAACCCTTTAAACGTACGTGTTAGTGGTGTTCTGTGCGGAGGGGCTGAAATGACCCCTAAAAATGGCAGATAGAGGGTTAATTAGTTCTATAAAAAGAACCGTCATCAAATTTTATTAAAATCATCTATTAATCTTATTTAGCTCAGAATTAGATTTAATACATTTTTTTGACTTACTCAAAACGCCTTTAAAAAAATTAAAAACTTCAGTGGGCCATAAAAAAAGAACTCGAGCTAAATTCTGAAAATGCTTCAGTGGTTTTGGTCTACTAATGTAATAATTAATTTTTTTTATTTTTTACCATTCAAAATATAAAACGTGTTACGCAATGATATTAAACACTCTTAAATGGCTAATATTTGAGTAAAAATCATAAAATTAGGCATTTCAAAAAACGCATTTTTTTTAAGTTGTGGTAAAAAATAGGCACTAATTTTTGAATACCCTGTTAGCTAAGAGTATAAACTTACAAAAACAGAAAAAAAATATCTAATTTTATATAATTTTTTTTTATACTCCATCAAACTTAAGTAATTTTTGGATTTTCAACAAAAAAAATGTGTTTTTCAGAGCAATAAAAAAAAGTTATTTTGTAAATAAATACTAAATTCTAAATTTTAGTTTAACTGCAAATATATCAAAGTACCTGAAAACCAAATTTCGAGTAACTTTAAAAAAAAAATGAATTTTTCAGAATTATTTTTGTGAAACAACTAAAACCTATTTTTCTGTTGCCATTTTTGCAAGAAATTATCTGATTTTAACGCCCTCTCGTGGTGGCAAAAGCAATCAGAAAAATTTTTTTTTGTTAACATTTATTTGAGATACCTTATTATCTTTAAAAAAATCTGTATTTAAAAACAATTTGAGACAAAATTTTTTTTTTTGATTTTTGTCTATGGGTCGAAGCATAGTGCGCTGTGTTCCTTATAGGAACTTCGGGAAAATACATATATATAAGATAAACTATTAATGGGTCGATCAGGCAACTCCACTGACGTTAAAGTTTAAAAAAATTTTTTTACACAACTTTTGTTGTGTTGCCTTCCGTTAATCGACCCATTAGTTCGAAAATTTAAAATTTTATCTAAAAAGGCAAAGTAACTGTATTATTTTTAATATTTTTTCTTTCAACTGTCACCAAAACTGGATATAGTTTTCGAAATTAAGTTCAAAGTTTAACACACTTTAAGAAAGCATTTAAATTTTGAAACTCAAACAATATTAAATAAAATATTTACTTACTGGTAACGAGCTCAATAACTACTTATTAGGGTATGTTCTAGCCAATTTTTTAGTTTTACAATTGGCTTTTATCAAAATTATTCGAACAATTTATTTTAAGCAGTTTAGGTATTATAAAAATATTATAATTAAATCTGTCACTATGTCAGTGCATATGTCCATTGTAAGTACTTACAATTCAACTTAATGGTAGCTAAATAAGAACCAGATATGTTTGATTTCTAATAAGTGTATTGTATAAGTACTGAATTCTGTGCACAACTCGGACAAAAAAAAGCCGAAAAATAAGTAGTGTTTATTTTTCTCCAACATTACTGGCTAACTTTTAATCTTTTTAATTTAAAGTAATGAATTAAGAGCATTTAAAGACATTCGGTTAAGTATCTTTGAACTTATTGTACAGATTTTTGTCATACACTGAAACAAAAAGATGTGTTGAATTTGGTTTAGTGACACCAAAAATTGAAAAACGCACCGAAATTTAAAAAAAGCGTGCCAAGCACCAAAGTAATTTTTCGCTAACAAAATTTAAAAAAATCATCAAAAACTTTTTTTATGTAAGCAGACATTTTTTTACTAGCAATATTTTTGACAATCGGACTACAAAAACACTCTGGAGGCTTATTCTGAATTGCGATGCGATAATCAATGCGATGCGAAAACACATAAATGCTAACAATTGCTATTCTGTATTGCGATTTTCGCAATTTCAAATGCGAAAAGGTGGCAAGTCGGTATTCTACATTGCGAAAACAAATGTCAAATTCGCAAAATTTATTCGACAACAAAATAGCATTCGCAAAGTACAAACATGTAAGTGAAAGATAATATTTTATTTGTTTATTCATCATATATTTATTATTTAATTCAGGGAAGCAAGCAATAAGACCATCAAACCTCGTCAATTTGAAATAATGATAGAATTTATGAATAAGCACAGCCAATTGGCAAGAGGCCATTTGAACACACAACGCACGTGCCACAGAATCAATTTTTATTATTTTTTTTTTCTTACAGAATGTCCTAAATAAATTTTATAAACAATTTTCACAGCCAAACACAAACAATTTTTTTATTTTTAATTTGACTTTTGTTGACACTGACATTTATTTGAGCAGCGTTGCCACGATTTGAAATAAATTGCGAATGCGATTGCGAAAGTCTAACAGAATACCAATTTTCTTTCGCATCGCATTTCATTTGCGCATCGCATTGATTTTCGCATCGCAATTCAGAATAAGCCCCCTGGTGTTGCAGAATTGACATCACCTTCTAGTGAATTCGCCTTGGTTGGTGATAAGGAAAACCACCCCTATATAGTCCTTTCTCGCTCTCACTTTAATTAACTATATGTTAAGATTTATTTGACTTGTGCTATTATCGAACGTGAACATTTTCAAGCAAACAATGGACGATATGTTCGATATCGCTAGTGCAAACGCCCTAGATGAGATGCGTATACAAGAAGTTTTTGTTGATACAAAGACAGAAAGGAAAACCAGTTTGTATGTGTGTACGTACGTACATAATTTTAAAAAGCTAATAAATTTTTCAGTGTGCCTTCATTTTATGAAAAAAAAATTTAAGCAAAAATATATTGTTTCCGATATGATTGCATTTCCTGTCTGCATTTCTCTTTGTCTTATTTCAAATAACTAGCAAAGACACCCCCTTTAAATTTAAATCAAAATACGAATTCCATATTTTACCAAACATTTAAAGGAAAAAATACAAATAAAATCAAATTCATATTGCAAACAATACATACATACATATATAAAAAGTTCCCCAGGGTACAGTGGGTCCTATTATAATTGTTTATGCTGGTAAAAATTTAGAACAAAAGTAGGTACATATGTTTGAAAAGCAAGAGCAGCAACGTAAGTATAATAAGTATTCATTCATTCACTCGTATAATAAATTTTAGTTAAGCAAATTAATCCGGTTTTTGCACATATTTCATTGTTGTTGGGATATTTTTTTGTAATTTTTTATCCATTCCACATTGTACACAGAAGCATATACATTAGAGCGTACCACCTTACAATGAAAAAAAGTGCACCGTACCACCTCTAACATAAAGTATTTTTGCAAGGAGGTTTCGAATTATCTTTTTTGCCGAACGTAGGGGTCACCTTTATACACTTTTCGTTATACCTATCTTAGGCATTTACAGTCCGATATTAAAGTATGATATATCAATGTTTTTGTCTCGAGATTTATCCAACAGAAATCTGTTCGTACCACCCAATGTACCACCCTAATGTCAGAATATTAAATCACGCAAGAAACTATTAAACTTTTGCTAAGGCATTTTTAAATTTAATTAGAAAATTAAAGCGTGCTAAAAATCATTACAGTTTTGCCAAGGAAGAATTACTATAATTCCTGCAGAACAGTCAGCATTTACAGTCGGATCTTTAAGTTTTATGTAACGAAATCGTGTCTTTTTGTCTACCCCTCTTGCATCTCTAACCCGTTCGCTTCCAAATAAAAGCAAATGTTATGCTTTTTTGCCTGTTTTTTCCAAGTAATATAAAAATTTCCGTTTGGGAATTAACATTGAAACGACAACAAAAAACTAAAATTTGTTTTTGTTTTCAATACACATAGGTACATACAGAAGTTCTGAAACGAAAATTTTTATTTTTGACGTCTGTGGGGAAATCGGTAACATTTTCTTCAAATTCCTGCTCTTCACCGCTGTCTGGTACATACGCTTCGCAGTAGAAGGCGCCATATACCGAATACGATGATGGAACAGTTGACGACATTTGAACACCGTCACCTCTTATCGACATCCGATCAACAATATCATCTAAAGTCAACAATCTTGGGCCCCACTGATCAATGAAAAAATCTTTCACGTCGTCTGGGATTTTATTAGAGGCGGTGCAATTGCATGGAATATGTGTCACAATGTCACACTTACAACGCTTAATCAAGAACAATCGATTCCATGGATATTTAACTACTTTATAGTAATTATTAACAAGTTTATCCAAATGTCTTCGAGCAGTTGTTGCCGATATAATTGGAATGCCAGGCTAATACTTTTCCAAACTTTTTGTTTAAATGCACTCAACTTTCGATTTCGATTAGTATTATGCCGCAGACACAAAAATAAATTAATAACATCACACTTCGGCGGTAAATGTGTTGGTGTTTAATTCAGTAGCAGTAAAACGCATTTTCAAAGATTTTTTGGTCGTCTTATAATTACAATAATTAATTGTGTTAATACAAAAACAAAATAAAGATGAAATTCCAACAGTTATTTTTATATAGTTGTTTTCAGTAGCAACTTATTTTATATCACAGAAATAACTTTTATATACTGATTTCATTCATTGAAATTCCTGTACATTGTACATCTGGGTGTGTAAAATATGAGTGTGGTGAATATGGTAAGTGTATAACACTAACTTGAAATGATTGTTTGTTTACCTTTTGCTCGGTTGTTATACTCTTTAAAATATCTACAACATGATTAAACCGAACTTATATGTATGTGTATAAGAACAGCAAAGTAAAAAATAATATGAAAGCCGTATAAGAAAAATAAGTGAAAAGCAAATTCTTTATAAAAACACGAGTGAAATACATATGTATGTATCTGAATAAAATAAATGTAGAAACGTATTAAAACGCACAGTGGAACGTATGAGATTACTTTTTTCAAATTTAATCGATATTAAATAAGGGTGTCAAGTAAAAGTAAGAGGGTTGTAAGCAAAGAAGTAAGGATATTTATACCCTACAGCAGCAAAAGTGAAGAGGGTTTGTCTTTTGAAATTGTTTAAAATCGTTATAGGATTTCATTTGTATCGAAGAGAAAAAAACAGTTCGAAAGTAATTGACGAATCCGCTGTTTTTAGAAATCAGCCAATATTTGGACCCGTGCTACTGATTTAGCTTTAATCTTGAGTCTTGTAAATTTATTATCGACATCGGTGATATTTTGTTTTGAGTATCGGTATCAATCTCGTATCGGCAAAAAGGCGTATCGTTACCTCCCTAATATAAGCCAAATAGCTATATAACTCCTAATAAATATAGTTTGTCTAGTTCGAACCTTAAGAAAATTCAGGCAAGATTCTCTCACGTCAGCTTGTTCATCATTGCCATTTTCACTGGCGGATTATCGTAAGCAAGGCAATATGGACGCATTTGGGACAAACATAATAGCCCAACTGTCAAATTTGGTATGTATATTCACCCACAAAAATCTCATAAACGTGTATTTAATCGTTACAATGGTGTTAAGTGCATACATATCAGAAAATAATATCGTAACATATTTTAAATACCTATTCAAATTATCGTAGTTTTCAAATTTCTTATTAAATAGGTAGGTATTAACAAATATTTTAAAAACTTATAAAATATTCCATTTTGTTATTTCAAACTTTTAATAAACCACTATGCAATTCTTATACAAAAAAACCTCTTACAATATTGAAAACTAACAAAGTAAAAATGAACGACGAAACCTTTTTGGAACGTAACTTTTAGCTAAAGGCAAACTTGTGTATATAAAACACATGTATGTAGGTATCCAAATACATACCTACATACATATAATTTATATTAAAAACTTGTAGATGAAAAGCAAACGAACGAGGCGAAATAAAATAGAGAAAATATGTCTTTTTTGTAGTTCAGTCATTTGGAACTCACTCAATTTTTCCATCTAGGTATCCAACCATTTTTCTTAGTCATTCTCATTAACAAACCACCAACGAACGAGGAAGCCATCTACACATCATCCCATGGCTTGAAAGAAAATACTAACAACGTCTATATTTATTACGGCGAGTACATATGTATGTACATACATACATACATACAATTTACATACTGGTAAATATTTGAAATGTTATGTTGTAACGGAAAGACACGGGGGGACTCTTTGTGGAATACACAACGAATTTTAAATATGTACACTTTATTAAAATTACCTTGCAGACTGTTATTTTTTAGTTGCTACATGGTAAAAAAAAGAGAGATTTGCTTATCTTATGGGTAACTACATAATAAGAATTACACAACTTGCACAAAAGTCTCCATCCCCAAGCCGAAAGTCTTTAGATTTATCTACATATCGTTGGTCTCATGTAGATAGGTCCTAACTCGATTATTTTTCGAAATTGAGTTTTAAGTAATTAACATTTTGGTACATACAGTTTCTATTATGTTTTTACCTTCTTCTGTAAAGATGCAATTATGTGTGTTAGGGCCATTATTACAACTTGCCGTTAGTTAAATGTAGGATTTTTTCGGACGTATAAAACGTTATTTGGTATTAACTTTAACCTACCCGGTAGGATGAACTTGCCTTTAACATATTGCTCACTTAAGTTTAAAACTAACCCTGCAGCCACACGATCTTGATAGACTTTTATACCATGTTCACACGGACAGCAATATTCATGTATCACCCTCCCATTCCTGTTTCGCGCCCCAAACATGATTGAAATAACCTGTTTTGCCATACAACATTTTGAGAGCGAACTAGCTCTCAAAAAAAAAAAAAAAATTAAAATAAAGAAAAAAGCAAACAAAATAAAAATTAATGTTTAATAAAATAAAGTGATAGTTATTAAATAATAATATTAATAAGAGTATTAAATAATGTATTTTGAATTTTTACGTACATTTTAATCTGTTTTAAATAAAATCACACTAACAAAACAATAAAAAATATCAAAATGAAACAAGAATGAATCGTATGAACATCATGTTTGGCAATCTAGTTTCTGAGAGCAAAACAAGTGGTTTGTATCGTCGTATGAACATAGCATTAAGGAGTCTGTACAGTGTAAACGGTCAAAATGCTTGTCATGCAGGCGAATTCTCTCGTGTGAGCTGGACTTAATATTCGCCGTCATATCTAAATTTTCTGATTTTCCATCCAGCATCGTCGGTGTCGCATATACAAACACATTTTTACTAATATTACCATAGCGCTTGATGAGAAATGTTTGACCGTGCACAGACTTAAATTGATTTGATGTAGGTATTTAACCAAATTGCTAATCTCATTCTTAAACTATCCAAAAACTAATAGGTATTAAATTTAATATGTTTTGCTTTTCCTTCAAAAAAAAAAAAAAAAAAAAAAAAAATTCGTACAACTTAAGGATTAAATTTTGTAATAAAAAAAAGAATTACTTTTATAAGCATCTAAATGTGCAATCTGTTTTCGTTTTATTTATATAAAAAATATATTAATGTCATATTACAATACATATTTTCATATAAATTCTAAATAAACTCATAAAAAATGTACTAAATATTTGTTTTGAAGATTTTTTGAAGATTTTCCTGATCCTGACGCAGATTTTGCAGATTTTTTGATGAAAAATAATTGTTTTTTGCTGATTTTACCTCTAAGTATTCCCGGGAATCTTTAATAAAGATTATTATTAAATAGAATATACACAGAATTCACAGAACATTTTAATGTCGCACAGAATTCAATGGCACACTATTGCACAAAAAAGATGCAAAAACTATGACTCAACTACTTTATAAAAAAAAATGCAACTCGGATAGAATCTTTGTCTAGGCTTACACGCTTCAACTTTTGCGTTCTTAGGAGGAAGTAAAAAGAAAAAAGGTGATTGGTTCGGAGATGTTTAAACTCGTCCAGAATTTTGTTTCCACAGGGAAGAACTTTGAACGACAGCAAACCTGTTACAACAACGTTATTTAAAGGAGTGAAACTTATGTTATCAGACAACGAGAAATGTTTAAGTATTACTTTAGATAGCAATCTGCAATGAAGCCTTAGTTAGATCTAGAACAGCGAAAGCGGAATTATATCTGCTTACGGAATTAATTATGAATAACTATACAATTGAACAGAAATAATTAAACCTGAAATTTTGAAAAACAGGAAAATACCTATGTAAAAAAAAAAACAGCACCTATGTGCGAAGCAGAAAATGGATATCACTAACAGGATATATTTTTTCAAATCTAATTTTAAAATAAATAATAAAAATCGCATAAATAAAAAAAGTTATAAGCCATTTAAGCCATATAGCTCAACTGGGTCACCCTGTACATACTAGTCAAACGAAATTTTTTTTAGTTTATAGTGTATATTCCGCCTTTTGGAAGAATATTTTGATAGGTACTTGTTAATTTTTTTTTTTAATGCACAAATAACATGAATCTTATACTGATGACATAATTTTATTCTGGTTGGTCCATTACTGACAATAAGCACTAAAGAGGTACACTCGAAAATGTGTCAGTAATTACTGTGGCGTAGACTGGAATGACTATACTTCTTTGCTTGTTTTAATAATTTAGTCAAATACCGATTAAAAATTTGTTTTTAGTGCATATTTCCGGTTTCCCTGGTCATAATAATGTTAAAACCCGTTAGTAGTGTGATAGTTTTTTTCAATATATTGCTCTCGACGCAAAGGGTAGATTTTTTTTTTTCAATTAAATTTCATATATTTAAGATTGGATATTCGTATTCGGCGAATATTGGCGCAGAAATTCGTACGTATTCGCGAATACTAAGAATTGACATTCGTTATATCACTAATACATACAGAAGTATATAATAGTATAAAATGAAAATTAATTTGTAGTTCTATATACCTACCTACCTACATATGTATGTACCTATATAGTTATGTATCTTAAAAATGGTAGCAGTAGAAGTACTAAAATTTTGTACAAATAGCTGGTTAAGGCTTGTTTACACTATCGCACAAGTCTTACGTATTTCACAATACTTTGTCAAATAGAAATCAAACGAGTTTTGTTGCGACTGTCAAAAAATTTTATATAACATTACAGTTTGCTCTCACACTATCACGCATGAACATGCTTTTGTTAAAATGCAACCCTGGTCAAATTAAAATTATTACTAGGCGAATTCATATATACGGTGGCAAATTCATATATACGGAGGTGTCGATACTACAACAAGTAACAACACCAAAAACACACCAATCTTTTTTTTTGTTGCTTTCGTTGATCGATATGTCAAAAACACAAGCAACTTTTGACATTTCTCTATCTAAGTAAGAAAAAAAGTAGCACAGCTGTGGTTTCAACGCCACCTGATAAATGAATTCGCCTTGGGTACCCCCTTATGGAAAAAACGTTAAAGCTTACATTAGTTAAGCAGCACAATAAGCACATACACTTTTGCTGGGTTTAATGTGCTGGTTAACTAATGTAGGTAGGTACCTATAGGTACTTTAATTATTTTTTTTTTTGCATAAGACAGTTATTGTTTAGAAACATTTCAAAAAACAATGCAGTCCTATGGGATGTAAATTTTTTTCGTAATGTAATTTTAATCACACTATCACACTATCACACTTTTACATACATATGTAGTTACCTACCTATCACTGGAGTTTTTGACATCTGTTGATAGGTACAAAGTAGGTTAAATAGTGTAAACTAGCCTTTATGAAAACATAACATTTTTCCAAAAATGGTCTGGATTGGAGAAGTGGGTGTGGCACCTCCCATGTAAAGACAATAAACATTTCTATATACATATGTTCCTATCTAGGCTGTGGGTACATACATAGATACCAGTAAAAGGATTCAAATTTAGTACAAATGCCTTCGTTTTCAGTACAAAAGACCTGTAATAAAAAAATTTACTTAAATGGGGGTAGCGAAGCGCACTGGGTTAAACTGCTGTTTTATAGTTTTATCGTATTTTCACATGGACAACAGGCACGTATAGGTACGTAATTCAAGTAAATACAAAAGTGTTCCAAAAAGCTAAAAACGAACAAAAAGAAGAAGATTGAGTAAAAACAAACCCAATGAAAAATGTGACGGACATTGAGAATAAAACAGAATTGCAAAAGCAGCGAACTCAATACAAATATCGTCTTCTACACTATAGAATCTATAGTACACACACTACACTAGACAGAGACAGAGAGAAAAGCAAGCTATAACGAATAATCATATGAAGAGTACAAAAGCGATAAAAAATATTGTACATGACAACAATGAATAACGACAAAACAAGAAGAAAAAACAACAATAAAACAAAATTACCGACTAGCACCACTGGCGAATGTAAAGTACCTACACAAGAAAATATTTGTATCGATGTGTTAATGCAAGAGTATGCGTAGAATTTCGTTATTTTATTTTATACATGAACCAGCACAAAGTTGTTTTTGGGTTCGCTTACAGTGTGTGTGACTGGCTGCTTATATTTTTTGTTCTCTATATTTTTTTATAAAAAAGTATTATGACAAAAGTATGTGCAAGTTTGTCTTGAGTTTATACGTTTCGTTGGTGGTTCGGTCGTACATTCAGTTGTTTGCTGGTGTATTTTTTTTAAGTATGTAGGTAGGTACATACATATACATATTATTATTTAAAGCCAGTCAGTCAACCAACGAACCGAACAACAAACCATCCAATGAACCATTGTAGCTAAGTACAAGTTTGTAGCTGCCAACAGCAATTATTTTCTGCTGGCTGTCTGTATGTCCGTACGTTCATCCATCTGTTCGTTTCATACTGCACACACAACTAATGAAAAAATCCCCAATCCCGTTTATTGTTCTGTATTCGTTGAAATGTTTTTCCATGAGGGTCGCTATCTATTTTTATGTTCCATTTTCTCATATTATTTCGCTTTTTAAAACGATACAAACCTACAAACGTTGCTTTAACTGTTCGTTCATACCTACGAAGGCTAGCTTAAAAGGCCTGTTTAAGTTTTGATGCTTACCGAAATTCTAGAAATACGTACCTACTTAAGAGGTAGGTAGGTACCTATTTACTTTTCTCTTAATCTCTCGAGACGAGCGGCAGGTTAAGAAGTGCTTATAGGTATACCAACACTTTCCAAAAAAGAATCTTCCAAAAATTGTCGAGCTTAACAGACTTTGAGAGATTGATACGAATACGTCCTTTTTCTTTCAAACTGAATTGATTAATCATCATTGACAACAAGCCAAGAAACTTAATTAATTTATGGGGGCAGTCTAGCAAGTTTTTTTTCGACGACACATTTATATACATACACACATATTTTGTTGTAGAATGTGTAAACAACTGTAAAATTTTTATTTCACAAAATTATACCTACATACCAGTTCTTTTTTTAAGATAAAAAAAAATATTTAATATTTCCAAAAGCAGGATTTAAGGTAGCTTAACTTCAGGCAGCTAAATCCGCTTAAAAATTGTTCATTATAATTACATAGGCAACTAGGTATAAACTTATTGATTTATGTAATTTTTAACATTTCATGTAAATTTTTGTACCTACATATAACAAATAAAAAGTTCAAAATGGAATTCTTGGGGGTAGACCCCTTTCAAATGCCTGATAATAGAAATGCTTGATGTCAAACTCGTGTACGTGTGCTTGACGGTATATATAAAGCGCCCTGTACCCATGTTTAGTAACTCCCTCGTCGAGGGCCTTTTTGATTGAAATATTTGAAATAAAACAAAAATGCCATAAATTGAAACAAACCACTGTTTTTCTCACTTCGCATCTGTAAAATTTTTGGCGAGTAATTGCTATCACGTAAGGAAATTAATCGCCATTTTACAGAAAAAGTGTGTCTGTAAAATTTTTGTCATAAAGTCCCGTTTTGAACTGTCAAATAAACTCACGCATAAAAACGGGGAAATGCAAAATGCATAGAATAATAACACGAAAGAGGTAAGTAGGTATTTTGTTTTTGTCAGATTTTTTCATAGTTTAATTATTTTGCTTTTAATATTTTTTAAGCAACAAACATTAAAGTCGCACATTACGACAGTTTTATTGTCGCCGCCGTCGTTGAAGATGTTTAAATTTTAGTAAATTTTGGTCGCCGTCAACGATATGTTTGAATGGCGTTCTCAACATCTGCAATTTCATATCGGTTTCGAGTGAAACATTATGACATTTATAACGTTAAGACCAAGGCGAATTCATGTATACGGTGGTGTCGATACTGCAACAAGTACAACACCAAAAACACAACAATGTATATTTTTGTTGCTTTCGTTAATCGATATGTCAAAATCACAAGCAACTTTTGACACATCTCTCTCTAAGTAAGAAAAAAAGTAGAACAGCTGTGCTTTCCACGCCACCGAAAAATTTATTCGCCTAGGTTACGACGTAATCTCTTTCGATAGTTTTTGACATTAGTAACACACACTTTTTTCTCCCTTTTCGAGAAACTATGGAATATTTTGTTTCACATCTTTTGATGATAGAAGTTCTCACCAAAGTTACATAACATGGGTACTGGAAACTATAAAATTAACACATCAACCACATAGTTGTGTGCGTGCAGTCGTTCCTTTTCGGCTATACATACGCGTTGTCGGGAATGCTTGATGAAAATCAAAAAGTTTTGATTTTTTTTTGATGGCCTCTTGTTGTGATTGACAAAAAAATTATTTGTTTTTGTTCATGATGAAGTGTGTACGGAAGAAAAAAATTTAAAATTGGTTTTTTTTAAATACAAATTCTGATTGACATGTTTATTTGTACATCTCCGAAAAAGCCTGAAATAAACGACACAAGCACATGCACTGATTGATGGGTTTATTTGATAGTCTCCAGAGACATTAAGGGGTCTGTACACGGTCAAAATGCTTGTCACGCCGGCGAATTCACTCGTGTACATGTGCTGGACGTTATATTCGCCGTCATAACTAAATTTTTTGATTTTCCATCCAGCATCATCGTTGTCACACATGCATACAAACAACCACATTTTCACTGATCCTACCATAGCGCCTTTAAATTTGTTTGATTTTTCTATTCAGCGTCGCACAGTGCTTTGTCCCATAGATAATTTAACCAAATTTAATCATGACTTATATGTATTGTAATAAAAGTCATGTTGTTCGACAGGTAGCAATATAATTCAAACCAATGTGAATTATATATATCTGGGGGGCAAAAGTCAGAGAATTTTGTGCTTTATTTACTTAGCAAGCACTTTTTACCGTTTCAATTAAACGGTTGACCTTTGGTTATTAAGTTTGTTGATTTAGTTCGGTCATACGTTTGTTTAGGTCATACGTTTTAAACAAATTTAAATAAAAATATAAATATTTTGTTTTTAATTTATTCTTTTATTTCCCAATATTTCGGTCAACATTGTTGACCATCTTCAGGGGTTCTATATAAATATACAAAAATGTTATATAAATTATTCAAGTATGTGATGGAAATCGTTTTAGAAAACGAAACGATTTAAAATCGATAAAATCGTTTTCAGTATCATAAAAATCTAATTTCTAGTACACTTTATTCTTATCTCCACTCTATCTTCTTTAAAATTATTCATTACATGTGTTAGTTGAGCTGTATTCTGAACAAAATATTAAGACAATAACACAGAAATGGATTTTAAAATCGATCGAAATTCATCACACCTTTTAAAAACGGTCGTTTTGAAGTCGATCGATTTTCATCACATACCGGATTGTAAAAATTAAGCAAAAACATTTAGAAAACCAAAAATTTAATTACTTTGAAAATATATAAAAATAAATTAATAAACAATTTTTATACTATATACCTATAAATAATATATAAAAAATATTTTTGATTAATAAAAGATTTATTAAACACATTTTCAAAGAACTGTGAAATAAAACTATTTCACAGTTGTTTACACATTTGGCGCCCTATGCTCCAGTGGGAGTTAGAGGAACATATATATTACACATTGTGCATCAAAATATGTATGTATATGTATGTATGTGTCGTTAATAAAACTTTCTAGACTGCCCCCATAAATTTATTTAGTTGCTTGGCTTGTTGTTAATGATGATGAATCGAGTTTGTTGTACAATAATGCATGTAATTTTAAAAAAATCTTTAATAAAAATTTGTCGTAAAAAGCTGTCGTGAAATAAAATCTACTTTATTTTGAGAACGTTTTTTCTTATGCGCTCACATATAAGTAGACACTCTCTGGACTTTTCTTAAAAATGCTAGCATATGTTCATTAAATTTCATATGTAGATTTTAAAAAGGAAGAACAAAAGAAATGAGAGAGAATTTTAATTTTTTATTTTGTTTAAAAACCCCCACATAATAGAAATATAAAATTGAGATTAAGCCCTTAGATTGACAAGCAAAATAGCTAAACTGCCATCATTTAATAACAATAGCGGCCAACTTCACTATTAAACGCGCTGTCAAAATTCGGTTATCCAATTGCCAACGCCGCTCTATTTAGGGAAGCTTCAGCTTCGGCTCTTGTTTAGGTACGGCTGTTAATTATGGGCTTTAAGATTTTTGGCTGAAGTTTTCTTTTGAGTTTTTCGAGTGTTTTCAACTTGACAAACTTAATATACCCTCATTCACCACTAGAGGTGGAGAGTATAAAAATGCCAGATTCAAATTTGGATGTTGCGGAAAGTGTGATACGTCACGGTAGTCGCTACCAGCAAATCCTGAGGAGGCGTGTTATCGATAACAGATTTGCAGAATTTATGAATGACAAGGATATTGACAATGATGATGCTGCATTTAACATTAAACTTGAAGATAATGACGACCTTACTTATCAGCCAAACCTTGACGTTGATGAGTCGGATGCCGAAACTGAACAGCTTGTGGAAATCAATGAGCAATAAGAAACTTCTAACAGTTATTTTACATCTAAAAATTGCACAAAATGAAGCAAAGTGATGACGCATAAACGCGAGACGGATCAAGGTGCCTAATCTGTATATATGGGTGGTATAATTATTGAGGAATCAGAATCTCTGATTCCTATATCACTGTGCTCTTATATTCCGAAGAAAAAAAGCGACGTTCTTTTTTGCAATTGCCACCAATTAACGTATTACGAGCTATCCCACGGTTCGAAGCACTACAAAAGTATTCAAAATACATAGAGATAAAATAAATTAGTTTGGAAACACACAAAAGCGGAAATACTAAATATTTTTTTCCCTTGTAGGTAGTCTCAAGACCGACAGCAGGAGCTGCACCTTCTTTTGCGCCTCGATTAATTCAGTCGTCATGTCAGTTATGTCGTGTAGAGTACGGTTGCCAGCGTGAAACCAAAGCGTATTGCTTAACTTTTAATTGTTGTTTGTGCTGAGCTTTCAACATTGCTGCATTGTTGCAATAGTTGAAAACTCGAACTGGAAAATCAGCAAGAATCATCACAATAGTGATTTAGTTCATGTTCTCATGTATTTCAATATTAAATAAAACTTGTCAAAAAAAAACCTTTTTTGTGCCTTTTTATTACTTTATATAACCTGAAATTAAGAATCAAAGCCATCAAAACACACCCCATCAAGCAAAATATGATACAATTTGTTAAAGTCCCCTGAGGATATTTTCACTATTTTAAGGCCAACGGGATACTTACTAATCGGAGGGTAAACAAAATTTAATTTTTAAAAACTACCTATTA
The DNA here is from genome assembly GCA_943735925.1 of Pollenia amentaria. Taxonomy (NCBI): domain Eukaryota; kingdom Metazoa; phylum Arthropoda; class Insecta; order Diptera; family Polleniidae; genus Pollenia; species Pollenia amentaria. The sequence continues at coordinate 16,545,586 of OX031008.1, read as the reverse complement.
CATTTTTTTTATTAAGTTATAAGCGGAGTCAGTTTGCTGAAAACAAAACATGACCGTTAATAGGAAAAAATTTAACTTTGTGCGCTTTGAAAGAAATTTAAAACTTAAAAAACGTATTAAGTACTGTGGGATTGAAAGGTTGTATTTATAAGCAAATTTTTGAATAACAACTAATAAAATAATACGTTAATAAGATTTCTCATTTTTTTTTTTTTTTTTTTTTTTGATAAAAACACTGAAATTTATTGTTGAGGGAAAGCTGGTTTATATTCGCATTTGACTGGTTACTTAGGCCAGATCGTCAGGAAACCGTTTTTAAAGACTTTAGAAAAGCTAAAATATTATACAAATAAAACTGTAAAGCGAACAAGAATTTTAAACACTCCGGTTTTACTTGTAACAATATCAAAGCTTAAACAAAACAACAACTTGATGTTTTGCTATATTTTTAAAATAAATATAGAAAATTTCCGAGTATTAAGAATATTCGGTTCGCTGTAAAGCTTTGTTAACAGCGTTATCGCTTTTTCCACTATGTTGAATAGGCGAAAATTATTTTTGCGGGGAAAGTTCGTGTCATATCCTTCGCCACAGGTGGAAAGGGTATATATAGGCTTGTCATTCCGTTTGTAATTTCTACAATATTGATCTTAGACCCTATTAATTATGGGTCCTTATAAAGAGCGAAATTGATTTAACGATGTCCGTATGTCATATATACTCGTTACATTTGACTATTGAAGTACAGCTCGATCGGTCCGCAAATGGCTCAGATATAAGCAAGAAATACGACTGCCTCTAATTTTGCACATAAATCTCTTGTTGTTTCTTGTTTGTTGTTTTATATCTGGAGAATCGCAACGGCCAAAGTTTCCAATTTGGGTACCGGCATCTTGGTTTTAAATAGACAACATCTGGCAAAATGTGGACTGGAGTGGTGAAGGCATGGCACAAAATAGATTTATTTATATCTAAAAAACGGGAGTAAAATTAACCAAATTTGGTAACTACAGCTGTGTTATAAATACACAAGATCTCAAGTTCCCAAATTGGGTGCAAGCATCTTGGTTTTTCAATAGAAGTAGATCTCATAAAAAATCGATAAGAACAAATAAGAACATGTTATAATAATTATATTCCGACTGACTACAGAAGCTGAAGAAGAATATTCATTCGATGAGCCATTTGATTTATAATTGAAATGTACATATTATTAAATTTGTTTTCACAAAATTTATGAAAAGGCTAGTAAATGTATCATTTACGGCTTAAGTTACTTTAAATTTCCTTATTTTACCTATTTACAACAATCAAGTGCTAATATTTCGTTATAAAATTTCATACGAAAAGGCGACTTTGCACTTAACATTATTGGACTTAATACCTACTTTTGTGTAGGTACAATTGCACAACAGAAAACTGAACCTTCCTATAAAATGGTACATATTTATTTTTTTACAAACTAAGTATTATTGTTTACTCTATTGCACCGCATCAAAATCAGAATTTTCAAAAAATATGTATGTATTTAGCTTCTTCATAACTGGAGGTAAAGATTTTATTTATCGTTATAAGACTTTTTATGTTAAATAAATACTTTATATGTAGTTGTTTTTTAATTCGCTTTGTTTTATTGAATAATGTGCAAAAGGTGTTATTGGTGGGAAAATTGACTAATAAAATTTTTATAAAGATATCTGTATGAACTAAAATAATATAAAATACCTATGTAATATAATTAATATTTTAAGATTAATTTTTAGCAGTTTATGAATTTTTTTAGCACTATTTTGAAGCCAACTTAGGTGAAAATATTTTTGAATTTGGCCGTAGTGCTGCTATCCCACTGTACCTCTTAAATTTGATACTTTGCACATCCCCGATACACATAATTAGGTACAAATATTTCTACGTTTTTCAAGTCTAGTATATGGTAACAAAATAAATACAACAAATTTATTGCAACCCTGTCAAATGCATTTCACTTTAAATCAAGCAAAATATTGAGAAAATAGCAGAAGAATAACAAAATAAAAAAAAGAATAGGTGTTTAATGAAAATAAAAACAAGTAAGAGTGGCATATTCGGCTATGATGAGTCTTATATACCCTTCACCATAGTGCGATAAGAACAGAATGTTATATAAATACCGTTCTTTAGATACAAATAAATCTATTTCGAGCCACGCCCACTTCTCTAATTCTGTAGATATGCATAAATAAATCTATTTTGAGCCACGCCTACTAATGCACTCCTGCCCACATTTTGTTGAATATTGTTTATTGATAACCAAGATACCTGCATGTAGTTCGGAAACTTTGGGTCTTACCGTTCTCTAGATATAGGTATGTACGTGTATTGATAACCAAGATGCTTGCATCTAATTTGGAAACTTTAGCTGTTTTGTTTCTGTATACTGTACATGTACATATATATTTGTAATGTGTAAAAACGCTCAAAAAGGGGCTCAGATCTGAACCAAGCCAAGTCATTAAATATAGGTACCTATATATTTACCAATATGTATGTATATACATACATATGGGCATTTCCGTGAGAATGTCAGCCACGACTCAAAAAATAAATAGCCTTGAAACTATTTTTCGAATATGGTTGAAAGCAAAAAAAACACTCAAACTTTACTATGTAAAGGGGTTTATAGCTTATTACAATTTTTAAAGAGCAAAAAATAAAAGTTAAAACTGACTATCTCTATGATTCATTTTTAGTAACTGCAATCAACAATTTTCACTTTTCTACCGATTAAATAAAGATACTGGTAACATTGGAATTATACCTTAAAATTAATGTTACAACAACAATGAACAAAATTCACGAGGAGAGACCAAATATATAGTTCGATTAGCGGTATATTTTTTTGGTTTGTTTTGGATTTTATTTCAATGTCACGTACGTGGTGCAAAAACATCATTTGTCTATGTTATTTGCACTTGATCAGTTGTACGTGTTTTAAAATAAAAGTTCAAAGCAAGATATTTGTTGCAAAAAAATATTGATCGGATTTTTTTTTTAATAGGTATAATAAAAATTTTATAAGCTATTGAACGGTGTCACGTACGATAGTGTATGTTCAACTAAATGTATCATCTTATTATGCCGATATTAGGTTGAAATTTGATCAGAAATTATTTTTTTTGCAATCTTAATCATCTAAACATATATAATTGGTATCGGTCCATATTTGACCATAGCACTCATTCAAATACTACTCCAGAAAATAGCTTTTGATGTTATTACTTCCTTATAAATGTTGGTATTGGCATACAAATTGGCGACAATAACTTTTATGATAGTTACTATGTCGTGATAAAATGTTGTGCTGGTAGGTCCAAAATTAACTATAGGTCCCATATAAACCCCCTTCCTAAAATCGCTGAAAGGCAAGCAAATCTCATATAGATGAAGATATTTGAATAATATTCGGCACAAATAACTTTTATATAACTCTTAACGTCATATCATAATTCTGTTCCGGCGACCACTCTCAAAAATTTGATTTTAAAATATTATGGTGTTGGGTATCATATGGTCCGGCTTGGCCGACTTTACTTTCTGACTTGCTTGTTTTAAGTTTTTGTATGCATATATTTACCAAAAATATATTTCATATCTTGTGAATACTATAAGAGAAAAATCTTCACGTACGGTATGTCACGAACGATATTACATTTGGTTCATTCTAAAACCATCTAGAAAAATATTTTTCTTTCAAATTACTGATTATAGCGGAAAATATATAGCTTAATGTAAAAAATTTAAAAAAGGAAAAACACCTCCCACAATTCGCAGATTTTCGGATTTTGTTACATTCACCCCAGTCACTTCCGTTTTATGTCACGTACGAAATAGGTACACTTATTTTGCCAGGTATTTTGGACAAGTTTTCGAATTTGATAATTTTTTTTTATATAGGTATAGTACCCTCTAAAAGAAACATAATGATAAATAAGTTTTCCAGTTACTACTATTTGCGCAAAAACTCTATCGCTCCGAAGGCGTACAAATGTCTCGTACGATGACATGGAAATGTATATGTAGGTATATTTTTCAAAACTATAACCGACTAAATAAATAAATGTTTCGTTCCTAAGGTAACGGTAATGAGCCTAAGTCAATGGCTCCAGAAATTAATGGCAGTTCACTTACTCAATTTTCGAATAGTCTTATTTTGACTTGGTTCGCTTCAGCCCTCCATAGCTAGGTAGGTATTTACTTTCGTTAAAATGTGTAAAAACCGACAGCAACATAAATATGACATCAATTAGGCAGTCGTGGTTATTTGCTCACATTTCAGCCACTTATGGACCGATCTGGTTGAATTTCAAAAATAAATCCGGAATAGGAAGAAGCATGTGACAAATATATGACAACCTAGTCCCCATTATATCTGGGGCCAACATACACGGACAGATGAACATCATTAAATCAACTTCGCTACTGATAAGGATACAGTATAGGTATACATACATATACATATGTATAGGGTGGCCCAAATAAGACCAGCTGATGTGAAACACAAATAACTTTTTTATTTTTTAACATAATTTATTTTTTCTTTTTGCAGATTATAACTGAACTCTTGGAAATTTAAAATGAATACGTACAGTCAACAACAACAAATACGCTATTCGCTTTACACAATTAGCCACACAAAATGATTTTTTAAATAATCTTTTGATGACGGATGAAGCGCATTTCCATTTGGGGCACCGAAAATCCAAGGGCAATACATCACCATCAGTCACACCAAATCAGATGCACTGTTTGGTGCGGTGTTATGGCCACAAAAATCATCGGCCTATATTTCTTTGAGAATGAGGATGAAACGCCAAAAACGGTCTCCGGGGCTTCTTACAGAACAATGGTCGACAACTTTTTGCAGTCAATGGTGGAGCAACATCCTAATTTGTGGTTTCAACAAGATGGCGCCACTGCTAGGCAAACTATGGACATTCTGCGTGAAATTTTTGTACCTACATATACCTATATAGGTATTTTGTAGGGTCTAACATTAATATTGTAAAAATTACAAACGGAATGATAAACTTATATACATATGTATACCCTTTTCCACCTGTGGTGAAGGGTATACTAAAACACACTCGGACAAATATACACACATACTGACATAAACATATCTATGCATTTTAACGCCTCAAAGAATATTGAGATAAACAACAAAAACAGAAAACATAAATATGTACAAAAAAAAAAATTGGCAAATTTACGAAAATCTATATTAAAACAAAAAGTATACAACATAAAACATTAAGCCCAAAAGGGAATAGAATAAAAATATACCGAGTGAGTAGATAGACATAAAAGGTGAAAGGAGGTGCGAGAGAGGAATGAAAAAAATCAAAAAGCAGCTAAAAAGAAATACAATAAACGACTACTACTAAAGCACAGTGACACAAGCACTAAAAACGATTACACTGCGCGACGAGGTTGTTGTTTGTACCCTATAAATGTACGAGACATGATGAGAATAAAGAACACACTGTAAAAAGCTGGTTGTTTTTTTATAATTGTGTAGTGTTGTATGTATGTGCGCTCTGAAATTGAAAAATAAAGAAGCATAGAAATAAAAATTCATTTCATATTATTGGCTGGCGAAGGAATTACGGTGAAAATATTGCAATTTCAATTTGTTAAAAAATAACGATAAATTAAAGGAAAACATTTTTAAAAATAAATAAACTAATTAGGTTTATAACATTCGTATAAAACAAGAAAAGGTGAGTTAAAAGCGAAACACTGAAAATCCTAATACTGGTGGTTTAAAAAAAATTATAGTGTTAATTTGCACACAACATGTTAATGAAAACGCTAAAACAAAAAAAATATTTAAAAAAATTTTGTATCTTTTAATTTTGCATTTAATGTGTTTTGTACAAAAAACAAAGATTTCTCCTGTGTCAAAGTATTGAGAAAAAAAAATCCGATTGCAAGTGTGGAACGCGTATAATACAAGTTGGAGAATCAATATTGTAGATACAACTTGTCTAACAGAAAGCAAATACAGTGGCCCAAAGGAGGTTATGGTCATATACCTACCTAGTAGTAAAAACGCTGGACAGGATTTTTCATAAGCTAACGGCCTCGAGTCATCTACAAACAGTTGTAGAGTAAAATATACTTTCACCACACACTCACACAAAAATTTAAACAGCAGCAAAAACAACTTTAATAAAAGAGTGAAAAAATATACCTATAATGAAGAAATAAAACTCACCACTAAGAATTATACAGCTGCCACTAAAACACGATTTTACTCGTTTCAACTAACAACAATAATATCAGCAACAACCACTATCACCACCAATACTACTGCTGCCGTTGAAATAACACCACCATCATCATAATACTCATCATCGACGACATTAAAAGCAGTAACATTATCCGCAAAATCAGCCACAGCCTGTAACAAAAAAATAGAACAAAAACAACAAATACAAGCGCATTTATCAACAGCAATACAACAACAAGCATTAAAAACAGCTCAACATTTATTGTTTTTGTCATTGTTTTCGTTGTTGCCTGCTCTTCTTTCGGCTCAGTGTACGTTGTGCCGCCATTAAGCAAAAATAATATAAAAAACAACAACAACAAGTACAAATTTAACTAAAAGAATACAGAGAGAAAAAGAACAGCCAAAAGCAAAAGAAAAAAAAACATTACAATACCATCTGTCATTTCTCATTTTTAAATTTCTCTTTTATTTTACATTTCTTTTTCATTTAATTCCCATCTTCGGTTTGGTTTTGTGCTGTGTATGCATGTGCATGAATTTTTATTTTATTCTGTGTGTCTCAAATCGATCTTCGTCTTGTAGCGGAGACGTAAAAAAAGAAAAAACTAAACTGAATTAATAAAAAAAAAAGTTAAAGAACACTAACCACCACTTCAAATTATAAAGATACTAAAGTAAAACATGGCCAACACCGGCAAAGATACGGCTTCATTTTTTGAAAATGCCACTTCGGAACAATTCGACTTTTGCTACAAATTATATCCACAAGTTTTGAAAATCAAAGCCGAGAAACGTAATAAGAAACCTCAGGAGTTAATACGTCTCGACGACTGGTATCAAAATGAATTGCCTAAACTCATAAAGGCGCGAGGGAAAGATGCCCATTTGGTGTACGACGAGCTGGTGCAGACCATGAAATGGAAACAAGCCAGAGGTAAATTTTATCCACAACTCAACTATCTGGTCAAAGTTAATACGCCTCGCGCCGTAATGACAGAAACTAAAAAAGCCTTTCGTAAACTGCCCAATTTGGAGCAAGCCATAACGGCTTTGTCGAATTTAAAAGGTGTTGGCACCACTATGGCTTCGGCCCTATTGGCTGCTGCTTGCCCCGATTCAGCTCCCTTTATGGCTGATGAGTGTCTTATGGCCATTCCAGAAATTGAAGGCATTGATTATACCACAAAAGAATACCTCAATTTTGTCCAACACATTCAGGCTACTGTAAAGCGTCTTAATACACAGGCTGGCGGTGAAACCCCCTTCTGGTCGCCACATCGTGTTGAGTTGGCACTGTGGGCTCATTATGTGGCCAACGATTTGAGTCCCGACCTTTTAGATGAAATGCCCAGCGGCAAGGGTGGCGGCGGTGCATCGAAAGCCAATGGTACTTCAACAAGTGACAATGTTCTTAGTGCAGGCGGTGAAGATACTAACGATGGTGACGATGAAAGTGCTGGTGAGTTATGATTTTTATTTTATAGGTACCTATTATACCTAGGTACATTTTAAATTAAGAATTATAGTTATTTTGGTTTATGAAATTTGTCTTAGTTAGTAGTTTTGGAAACATGTCTTTACGTTTTAGATACATTTAAACCTTTACAGTTGTTCTTTTTTTTAATAAGGTTTAGTAAGAAGACGAAGTTAGATTAAACAAAACCTTTTTCGTGTTTTTATATCTATCGTATGGCGAGTTTTTTAATAATTTTTTTGGCGACGTTAATCTTAGTACGAAACACACATTTTAGGTCTTTTGATCCAATGTTCAGTATAAATAATGTCTTTATAAGTTATATGTACATATATATTTTAGGGTGAGCCGATTTGTGTTAAGTTTAAGGTTATTTAGTAGGTAATAAAATAAAAATCAGCTGATTTAATTTTTTTAAAAATGTATTATCTTTCCAAGGTGAAATTGCACGCTAAAAACGATGGCGTTAGCAGTTTTTCTAAAAAAAAATTCTTGAGGTTTTGGACAAGTTTTTGTCAAAAAATCGATCTTTTTACGCGTTAATTTTTAATGTTTTTTTTATTAGTAGATATGTTAAAAAAATTCGTCGAATTACAATTTTGAAAAAGGTAAAATTGTACGCTTAAAACGATGGCGATACCTATAATTTTTTCGAAAAAAACGTTTTTTTTTTGGGCTTTTAGACAAGTTTTTGTAGAATAAACAATTTTTTTCGATTTTTTACTCTTTTTTTTTTTGTATATGAAGAGATATTGTAAGTACCTATATGAAGATACTTTTATGGTTCTTTAATTTGGAATACTAGCGAATTATAATCACATCTTGAGCAGGAATACCTGAAAGGCTGCAATTATTATTGACTGCTTGGTTTTAAATATTAACTGGCAGGATTTTCATGTAAAAAGAGATTTTATTTCAAAAAATCATGACGAAAATACACCATAATACCGAAATAAACTCCTGTCGAACAACACGCGAAAATAATATATGTTTGTTGTTCGTTGCATAACATCTGAATGTATTATAAATGCAATAACAATACAAATGATATGGAAAACTTGGAAACTTTCACTGTTCAAGAATGTGATGTGGTGTCATTATCCTCACAGCAGTATTTGTCTGCAGCCCAGGATATTAGAAATAATATTGGAAATAATTTATAATTTTATTTTCGTAAAGAAATACAGGCCACATTGTAATACACAGAAAAAATTAAAAATTGTCTCTAATCAACAAATTTATACCAAATTCATAATATCAAGCAAACAAGTTGTTGGTTTTGCACCTACAATCAAAATGATTATATGGATTACTAAAAATTTTAAAATTGTGAATAGTTTTATTTTCAATAATTGATATTTTTAATTTTAATTAAAAAAATGAACAAAAAATTTTGCCATTTCAAGCAATGTGTTAATTTATTTAATTAAATATGGAAAATTCCCAACAACAATTCTACAAGTTTAAATTGTTTTATTTTATACGTAAAAGTCAATTTATATGTTTTGATATTTAATTAATATTTTAATTAAAAAATTATTTCAAAGCAACTTAAATATTAATTAAATCAAAATCAGATTTTTAATTTTCTTTCAACTAAAAAAATAATTGATTCAATTATCACATTAATAAAATTTAAATACTTTTTAACCCATTTTTTAATTGATTAAAACCTTTTTTTTTGTGTACATACACAGAAAAAATTAAAAATTGATTTTAATCAAAAAATCCAAACAATCAAGTAAACAATTCGTTGAATTTGCACCTATCACCAAAATGATTATATAGATTACTAAAAATTGTTAAAATTGAAAATTGTAAGTTTTTTTTCAATAAATGCGAATTCAAGCAATGTCTTAATTGATTCAATTACAAAAATAATTAAGAAAAAATTTAAATATTATTTAAAAACCGCATATGATTGAAAAGAAACAAATAACTAATAAATATAGTAATTTAATTAAGCAAACTAGTAATCGAATTTTTTGTTAAATTCAATGAAAATTTTTATTGAATAAATTATTATAAATAATTGAAATTTAACTTAAAAATTAACTATTAAAATCAATTCATTTAATTAACCATAAAATTTTAATTTCTCGACATTACACTTAGAAACTTTTATCATGATCGGTCCAGAATTTACCACAGGTTCAATATAAATCCGCCTCCAGGAAAGCACTCTATGACGCCTAAAACACTTTCAAATTATACTTTTGTATTGAAATTCGGCAACTTTTTCGCTCTATCAAATTTTGTGATGATCGTCCCTCCTGAAAAGCCTAAAACCGAAATTAATCATTATATATATTTAATATCAGAAATGTGCCCTAAAATTTCTGTATGTCCTTTTTGTGTTCGGTATAGCGGTGTGTTAGATGAACATTAAACAAAGTTTGTGCCCTACTTAAAATTGCATTTTTGAAAGCGAGATGAAATTCAAGCAACTTACTCAAGATCTAACTCCTAAATCTTAAAGAATATTGCGTAAACGTAACAAAACCCTGGAGGAAATGTTCAAAAGAACTGATGACAATTGCACGGTATCAACACAAAAAACAGTTAACTTTAATGAGACTGTTAATGCCATAAATGTATTTAAATACAAAACCAATCAATGGTATATTCTTACGAGTATTAAAAAAAATTACTAATTATTGAATTAAAAATTATTTTGAAAAAGTTAGTTTTGACAATTCCCAATATAAATAATACCCAATTTTACCATTTTAAATTTTTTTAGCTTTAACGAAAAAAATCAATTAAGGTTTTGATTTAATTAATTAATATTTTAATAGCATTTAATTTTGAAAACAACTAAAATATTAATTAAACCAAAAATAATTTTTAGTTTTTGTTCAATGAAAAATATAATTGATTCAATTATCACATTAATTAAATTAAAATACTTTTCAAACAAAAAACTATTGAATATTTGTTCTGTGTACATACATATATATTTTTATACAAACAATTTAAATACTTAAATTTTTTTGCACAAACTCCCATGATTTTTTATCACGTTCTCCCTTTAATTGCCATTCGTAATACCTACTTTATTCCCGGGGCAGAGCTTCCCATTTGCGAAGTTTGTTTAGAATAAGGGAAAAGGGAAAATAGAAAAATTCCCCGGGAGATGTTATTTAAAAAATTCTTGGGGAACTGTTATTCATAATTGGGCTGACAAAGTTTATTTTTTCGAAAATATCAATTTAAAGGGTATACAATATTTTTAATTTTTAATTTAAGTTTATTCTGATATATGAGGTACCTACATATAAAGAACACAATGTGAATACATAATCATTATCATCATCATCAGAAAATTTAGAATAGAGAACCACCAGCACAGGCTTTAGAACACATGCCTTCACATAATGTGCTACTATTCGGTTCAGCAAGCGAACTAGATGGAATTACTTTGCGAATTTCTTCCGGTATTTTGAAATATTACTTTTTTTTTTTGAAAAAAGGAAATAAAATGTTCTCGTACAACACATTTACACCAAAAGTTGTGGCAAATTAAAGATTAAAGCAATTGAATCGTTGCAACTGTGTAGATCCACCGCTAGACGATCCGAAGATTATATGCTATATTCAAGGTACCGAGCGGTACGTTCAACTCCTACCCTAACTAAAGTAAAATGAGTCGAATAGAATCCAAGCAAGATTTTCAAGAAAATATCGAACTTTAAAATAAATCCCCATATTTTTCACACATTTTTTTCTATCGGCAAATAATAGCAAACTGTCATTTTCATTAATAAATAATTCAAATTTTCATTAATAGGTAGGTAGGTAGAAAGGCTGGTGTGAAGTTTCCTTCACACCTTCACCCAGAGACCAATATAATCCATTGTGACGCCTTGTTTAGAAACAAATAGATGGAAAGTAGGTGAAATAAATTGCGAAGGCATAAGAGAAGATAAAAATGATAGATAAGAACAGAAGATATTGGACCAAACCCGAGAGAAATCCTTCTCAACACGAATCATATCAGACTCTCGAGACCACAGCCCGAGACATCCTCTAATTCACCTAGGAATCTGCTGCCCAGCCACCTCAGCCTGATACCCTGTAGCCTGGGACAGTGGCACAGAATGTGCTCAACTATCTCTAACTGCCGATTGGTCACGCCCAGGATCCTTTCTGTTCCCCCAGAACGGACCTTAAGGTTGTGCTGGGTGCCGGGTCACTGCAACATAAACGGCAATGAGGTGTCTGTATGGAGGCCGTTAGGAAGGATCAGGGAAAGGATCCTGGGCGTGGATCCGCGAGTGACCCTGCGTGAAATTCCTAATCAATCCTAACTCCCTCAGTCTAAGAATGCTCCTGCCTGCCATTCCCATCACATACTGCTCAATAGGCAGAAAATGGAGAATAACAACCAGGGCCGGTTGAGCAGTACTTCTCATGGCACATGTCATGCCGATAGAAGCACACCTCTGAGCCTTAGACAGAATGTTCCTTCGACTAACCACTCTCAATGACACCCACCAAACACAGTATCCATACGTAAGAATGGGTCTAACCACCGAAGTGTACAGCCATTATTAATTTTCATTAATAAATAATAGGTGTGTTCATTTACAAAGAACTGTTGCTTATTTTCAATAATTGTTTCTAGTAAGTGTTCACGTACTCGAAAACCTTGCAACTAGAGAGTGAAAAAGAGCATACAAATTTGAGAGACATTTTTTTGAAAATTTCTGATAGTAAAATTTTTAATAGCAAGAATTTTTCAACCACCTGTTTCTTGTTTTTGTTTACAAAACAAAAATAATTTTTTAATTAAAAGTTTTTCAATGATATAAAAAATATATTTTTCTAAAATTGGAACAATATTCTTGCGGTAATAGTTCAAAACAAATGAATTTATTAAGAAAAAATCTGGTTTCTTACAGCTAAATAGTGTCGATATTCCTAATTTGCTAGTATTTTCTGGTGAAGCGTTCATTTACTTTTTTATTTTTTTGAGTATTTGGAAGAACAATTTTGTAAATTTTAAATTTACTCTCTCGTTGCAAGTTTCTGCTAGAAAAGTAAATGAACAGACCTGCTTAAATGTCATCAACAATAATTCAAATAAAGTTTCAAACAAAAACTTTAATTCAGTATTTACGGTGTTTTAACATAAACTTTACGCTGACAACTGTTAAATGATGGAAATAATTTTAAGTGACGCTTATCATGATGACGACTTAGGTGAGAAGCAATATTGTAAATGCTTTTTATTTGCCAAATGAATGCTGAAATTGAGTTTTGCTTATGAAAAATCGAAAGAAATCAATTTTTCGACGAAAACTCGTTCAAAATTGTTTTTTTTTTTTTTCGAAAAACTGATATCTACATTGCCTTGAACGTGCGACTTTCTTTAGAAATGGGCTATTTGATACGGGAGAAAATACATAAAAACTGGTTTGGAAAAATTTTTTTAACAAAATCTCTTCTAAAAAGCCAAAAAAAAATTTTTCCGCAAAAATGATATCGCCATCGTTTTAAGCGTACAATTTTACCTTGGATTTTTTACCTGAACATTGTTCATTGTTTCATTAATTGCTTAATTCTTGAATATTCTCCAACAGATGTTTATAATATTAACTTTTCCAAACAGAAATTCACATTTTTCATTATCTTTTTTTTTTTAAATTCCAGGACGCATTGATGGCAACAACGTTGTCACTGAATCCGAAAATGAAAATACCAATCCAACACCTCAAGATGGCGATTCAAATTTCGTTTCGAACGACTCAACATCACAGGAGCCAATTATCGATGAAAACACCACACAGACAACCGCTACCGAAACTACTGATGATGGTGATGGCGATATCGGCGGTGGCACAACACCACTGGCCTCCGATTCGGAAAGCAACATTGAAGCACCTGTTAAGGTTATTACCAATAATAACAGTACACGCAAAGAGGCAAACAACACTTCAACAACAGTAGCGGCTGCAAATGGCAATGGTGCCATTTCAGTTGGATCGGCAGCTGGTCTAGAGGGTGAAAATAGTAACAGTAATTGTTTACGAGAATCCGAATACGATGAAGATGAAAGCAGTAACAGTCGTGCATTAAACGACGTTGAACAAACGCCTTTAATAAATCACAACACCATGGATAATGATTCATCAACTTTAAGCAGTGCAGGTGCTGTTGCAGCTGCCACCATAGTGGGTCAAAAGAGATCTTTAAATTGTACGGATGAAGCCTCATTAAAGGCACAATCACAGCCAGAAATGAAGAAAATACGTAGTGATTAAAAATCCCAGAAAAATCCATACACACACATATACATATATTTAACATAACATGAAAGATTAAAATGAACAAATTAAGAAAAAGAGATATTTAGAGCCCCTGCAAGCTTTTTGGTCCGTTTAACTTCAAAGAAAAACGTTTAAAAAAGACATAATTTCTTTAATAAGGATATTTGATACAAAACAAATTAAATTAAATTCGTTTATTTTCTGGTTTAAAGGGAACAGGAGGCCAAAGGCAGTTGTTTGATGAAAGTAAAATAAATTTAAAAAAAAAAATATATAAAAAGAACATTCAAAAAACCATTTAACTTTAAGACAAATTTATATTTAATTAAATAATGAAAACAAAAAAAAAAAAGATTGTCTCGCCCCCTCCATTAAAGAAAAATTAAGCGGCAAAACATTCTAGCTCCCCAATAATAAAAAACAACCACAAAATAAAATCATATATTATTTTTATTATATATCTTTTATTTTTTTGTAATAATTTATAGAATAAAAGCTTTAAATGTAAAAGGTTTTATTTAGTTTACAAATTGCAAACCGCTAGAAACTCTAAAGAAATCAAAACAAAACATAAATTTTACTTCTTTTTTTTTAATATAAAATATAGTTTTTATGTTTTTTTTTTGTAATTTAAAATAATAATTCCTTCCCCCAAATAATTATAATAATAAACAAAATAACAAGAAAACATTTACTTAAGCGTATATACACAATAAATTAAGTTTTAGAGTTTTAATGAGTATCAAAACCAACAAATAAAATCATCTTTATTACTCCTCTTTAACAACATTTCACTTATAAAACAAAATAAACAAACATTAAAAAGGAAACATAAATTTATTACCAACTCGAAATTATTTTTAAAGCCATTACCTCAAGTTTTCATATCTAACGTAATAATTTTCAAAGTTAAACTTACTGTATGTTTTCGAAATAAAAAAAATTAATTTTCGTTTGGGAATTTGCATTCACCCCAGTTATGAAAGTCGACGGCAGTAATTGTATTTTCTAAGCCGTTATTGACAATAATCGATTACTATTGACGGCCACTTGATACTTTCTAAGGAGCTTTTAAGTCGACATGTAGTAGAATTGGATCTGTTTTAGTCGACAGGAAATTTTACGACGACTCGAATGGAAGTTAAAAAAAATTAAATAGAATGTAAACATATTTATTAAATATGTTTAAAATAAAAAAAATGCCAATGTAAAATAGGTTTTACTAGTAAATTGGACGCGAAAATTCGCTAAAATTTTTCATACTCCAGAATCCAGGGGGGGGCTACTCTCTATTGCGATGCGAATACAATTTCGATGCGAAAGTTAAATCCAACTTGGTACTCTCTATCACTTTCGCAAAATTTTTTGAAAATTAAGCAATACTGGTAATAAAAATCAAAGATAGCTCAGATTTCCAGTAATAAAATGGCAAAATATGCAAAAAAAATTTAAATTGGAAAGCTTAAATAAAATAAATAATGTTGATTTGCGTAAAGAAATAAACAAAAAGATGCGAAAAACAAATGCGCAAACGCATTAAAGAGTATCAATCACTAGATTTGCGACAATTTTCTTTTGCATCGCAATAGCGAGTAGCCCCCCAGTGGTGCTAACCTTTTTTATGTTAGCTCTTGTGTTCGCAGTTAGTTTTTTGAATAAACTAAAAACACTGAATTTCCGCAATAAGCAAGGCTAACCGCAGTCATCTTAGAAATAGAAATTTTGTTTGGCAAAAAAAAAAAAAAACAATTTTGTTGCAAAGTTTCGAAATTGTTTTTTTCTAAAACGGCATTAAACAAATTTTAAAATGCAGCTATGCTGGTAACAAAATACAAACCGTAAATGAATTTTATGCAGTGTTGCCGCAGCTCTGCAGCAAATTTTTGCCATTATTGCATCAGTTAATTTTCTGATGCAATGACATGATATAAAAGAAATCGTTTTATTTTTTTTTTTTTGATGCTTTTGCTTGTTATTTATAAGAAAACTGTCCCGTTCTGTTTCAATATTTTCAATAAAATTTGTCATCAGTATTGTTAATAACATTTTTATTTTATGTTCGTTTATAAAACTTTTGAAATTTAGCTCGTGCTCAAAAATTCAAACTGCACAGCTGTTGTGCAGTAAAAAAGCAACAGTATCACAACTGCAACTGGTGATCACGCATCAGCAACAAAATGTTAAAAAACTATCCCCCTAGGGGCGACTCCTAGGCAGTTATGGAACTTTGCAATATATATGTACATATGTATGAATTATATTCTTCATATATACTGAAGAAAGAGTTTTCTATACGTGTAAAAACAATAGCAGCACGGCTGCATTTTACAATTTTGTATGCATTGAGGATTTTAGATTTTTTTTTTTTAGTTTATTCAATAGCCGAACCCGTTTTTGAGGTACGCGAATATGTTGTGCAACCTCCAGCATTTTCGAAATAACTGCATATCTTGAAAACAAGAGCTAACCAAAAAAAAAAAAAATCGGATAGCACCACTGGATTCAGCGTGGATTCGAATTAGGTTTACCCGCTGGGTGCCCCGCTTATCAATTTTTTCAACTAGCAAAGTGAAATCGTTAAAGCTGTGGAGAATTTGAAAACACAGTAAAAAATCGCGAAAGATTTAAAATCGGAAACAAACTCTAAAATTAATTTGAAATCGCTTAATCGGTTAAAAAAACAAAATGGCGGAAAATAGCATTACAATAATTAAAAAATGAGTTTTAATGATAAAGAACAAAAAGAATAGAAAAATAAATAGAGACGGTATTTTTTTTTTGTCGGATTTTCGATAACTAGTCAACGTCGACACGACATTCGTAAAAAATACCAAATTAACGTCGAAATGATGTAGTCGTCGACTTGATGTTACAACAGTTTAAAATTATTGTCGACACCAACAACGTCTTACATAATACGGGCGATTAAAAAAACTATGAAAAAAAAAATTAAATTTGTTTTTATTTTCAATATAAATTTCTAAACGATAATTTTTATTTTAATTTCGAAAACAGGCAGTTAATGTCAATTGTGTTTTCGAAATTTTAATTTTACTTAAAATTATTTTATAAATGAAAGGGTTGAATACGATTATAAATGAATGGGACTTACGGCCAGCAGCGAAATCAGGCAACGCCGCTGATGCTAAAATATAAAATATACAGGTGTGTTTTAGAATCCGAATTCACTCGAAAGTAAATTACTTCAGCTTTATTGGTGTTCTGCAATTTACATCCACATGTTTTTATTCGTTTTCAAGGGGGCTACTCTCTATTACGATGCGAAAGGAAATTGTAGCAAATCTTGTGATTGTTACTCCGTAATAAGTTTGCGCATTCCATATTCGCATATTTTTATTTTTTTCTGTTCGCACATCATCACCATTTTTTTTAAATTTAAATTTTTTTACATATTTTGACATTTAATTACTGTCAATCTACGCCATCTTTAATTTTTATTGCCAGTATTGCTTAATTTTAAATAATTTTGCAAACTTGATAGAGAAAACCAAGTTGGAATTTCGCTTTCGCATCGGAATTGCATTCGCATCGCAATCGAGAGTAGCCCCCAAAACTTTAATTTTTTAATTTAGCCATCCGTAATCGACCCATAATTCTACTTTAAAATAAAAAAAAAATCTTCATTCTTTTGTATTTAAACCAGGGACCGTAACAGTTATTCCTTTTTTTATAAAAGTCAGATGATAACAGTTATTTTTTGATTTATATTTTTTTGAACAAAAATAACAGTTATTTTTTTGAACAAAAATGACAGTTATTTTTGGATTTTTATTTTTCACATCAAAAATAAGAGTTATTTAATGATTTTTATTTTTTCGAGCAAAAATAAAAGTTATTCTTTAAAGAAATGTGCGTGTTATAATTATTTAGTTGACTTAAAATATTTATATTAATGCGCATAAGATATCCCAATGATGATCACACATTTAAATAAATATTTAAAAAGACAACTCAATAATTATAACACGTACATTTCTTTAAAGAATAACTTTCATTTTTGCTCGAAAAAATAAAAATCAAAAAATAATTATTATTTTTGTTCAAGAAAATATAAATCATAAAATAACTGTTATTTTTGATCGAAAAAATTAAAATAAAAAAATAACTGTTATTTTTGTTCAAAAAAATAAAAATCAAAACTTTAAAAATCATAATATTTTATCATAGAAACTTTCATAAGGATCAATATGGTATACTTGAATCAGTTTGCCAGTATTTACTTCTATATGCTTTTTTTGTTTTAAAATCTCAAAATAACTGTTATTTTCGGTCCCTGATTTTAACAGTCTCAAATTTAAACTAACAAGACATCCTAAAACATTTTCAAAATTTTAATTCTAACAAAAGATGACGATGTAAATTAAAAAGAAAACTTCTTTCCTAAAACGAAAATCTACCCTTAAATTTAACTATTTTCATAAATAAAAATCTACCCTAATTTCCGAACTAAATTAAACTCTGCCAAAAACTATTTTTGTTTAGTTAAGATAACAAAACGCTCTGTTTTCAATTAAAATGTTTAATAAGTTTGAGTTTTGAAAAATTACAAACTATTGACCGAAAACAAAAATTCTCAATCTTACCCCCATATTCATAAAAAATATTTTTGATTAATAAAAGGTTTATTGAACTAATTTTCATAGAAATTTCGTTTGATAAACCTGCTATATGTAAATCTTAAATTTTTTTTATGAATATGGGGATTAATCTCTAACAAAAGAGAAATATGCAAAGATATTTTTTTTAATTGAGCAACAATTTAATTTTAGCCTAAAATCCAAACTTCCAAATTTTCAAGCCACAAATGTGTATAAATGGAAAATCTTTGAATTTAAGCTCTTGCAAAAAGAAATTTCGTTAAGTTTGAATAAAACACAATTTTCCTTAAATTTAAACTTTAATTATTATTTTCTTATCCATAAAACTTCTCCAATAATAAAAACGATGCGAAGTTTTTTCCAATAGGTACTAAGCATTTTGTTTTCTCGAATATGAGTGAAGATGGCTTAGTTTGCAACCTTACTCGATGTCATTTAATCATGGAAAGTTCCACGCTTCAAGAAAGTATGCAAATTATTTTATTTTGTATTTTACTAAAGTTCACATGCCCTTAAGCGAGTACGTTGTGTGCGAGGTGCGTTGTAATTAAGACAACTGGTTGAGGTGAGTTGTAATATTTTGATGTTTTTGGTCGCCGTAATATAGCAAAGTTGTAAACCAGTGGTGTCAATTATGATTGTGTTGGTGCGAATACTCTTGTCTCTTACATTCCCAGCGGGAGGAATCTGCGGTTGCGAGGCCTAATTAACATACATATTTTGCTATGAAGACTTTAGAGCAATTAATAATAATACAATTATCGAAAAATGTTGAGTTATGGACAGACACAATCAGTTATTTTTTAAATAAATTTAATTTGGAACCTGCATCTCGCAGAAACTTTGGTTATTTTTTGGAAAAATTGAGCATATGACAATATTTGAAGTCTTTTTACAACCTTATACAATTCTTTCCAAAATTTTTAATTTGGTGCTCAACATATCTTTGCGAATGCCAACAATGAAAATTCATTTGCACATACTAATGCAAATAATAACCCCATTAAGTTTAAAAATATTCTATAATTTTTAACCACCATTATAAAAAGAGAAGATTTTACTAGCCTATAAAAATATACTTTTATTTACCAATAATATCTTCTAAATTTATATTGCAGTTTCGAAACAACAAAATATTTTTTAGGTTTGCGGACGTTAATTTATTACGTTGTTTTGAGCAAATGTATTTCAAATCGGAAAATATTTGTTCGCAAAGATATATTGAGGAAAAAAAGCGACAAACATTTGAAGGAATTTTTTTTTAGTACAGGATATAGTGCCCCGTCTAAATTTTTCCAGAACTCAATAATATTTTCCCTATCTGGATGATTAAATTTTTAATAAACTCATCCGTTTGTATGCTCGTTATCGCTGTCTACAAGACTAATTAATAAAATTCAAATTTGAAGTTTACAGAAGCTCAATAAACACAACATCAAGGCGAATTCATCACAGTTATTCTTGATACTACAACAAGTACACTACACCTCGTACAAAAACCACAAGCAATTTGTTTTTTTTTTAAATCATTGTACAATGTTAAAAACAGAAATAAAACAAAACAGAAACAAAGATTATAAATAATAAATATATTATTTCTGTTTAGAGGCTTCAAAACAGGCCGTGCGATCGTGCGATATTTCCCGCTGAATGAGAGTGTTTTGCAGTAAACAATTATATTTTACGCTCGCAAAATAAAAGAGCGTAAGCGTACATGTGAGTTTTGCTGACACAATTGTGTATGACGCTGACATCCCTGTTGTAAACCATAATACAAAAATGAAGAAATTACAACTCAACTGAGTTGAGTTGTGAACCGTAATAGGGGCCTTAAAAAGTTTGGGGTAATTTTGACTTCAAGTGTATTTAAGGGTTATTATTATTATTATTTTATTATTTATTTATTTAATGATTTTCTAATACAACAAGACACATTATTATCTTATAATTAAAGTATAAGAATCAGAGAAGTTAGTTTAAAATAATTTAAAAATCATGTCCTGACAGTCACACTATTTGAAATCGCAAAACACCAGATTTATTTTATCGTGTACTGAAACTCCTGCGTTTAGCTTGCGATCTGCTATAATTTCTTACAAATATTCTAGTTCCCTTGAACGTAGTTTTGCAATTTGAAGTCGCCAAACCTCTTGCTATTGCGATTAGCAGAACACCTTTTATGCGATTTCAAATTAGAATCGCCAATGCGTTTTGCGATTGTCAGAACACGCCCGATAAAATAAATCACAAATTAATTACGGGACAAATTTTTTGTAGTTGATTTTTAAATATCTTATCGTCCACCGATTTTAATAAAACATATATCGTTTTAAAAGTATTTGCTTGTGGATATGCACAATATAAATTTATTTTCTAAATTTTTACAATTAAAGTGTCTTAAATGGTTTTAATTTATTTTGCAAACACACGTACACACATGTATTAACGGTGGTTGGCTTTTCGTTGTTTTAAAATGTTTTCGTTTTTTTTTTGTACTTGCAAACAGACACGCACACACATGGGTGAAAGAGTGCATTTTGTTGTTTTTTTTTAAATGATTATGTTTTGTTGTGTGGCCAGGTCTCAAAAATTTTTACAGCTAAATCTGGCATTAGACATGGCCAAAAAATGCTAAAAATTATTTTAAAAAATGCTAAAATTTCTTAAAGATTTGTGCTAAAAATTTATTACCAGTATGACATTTTATTCGAAACGAAATACATTTTAGTGACTAATTTTTGAACGAAATTTAAATAAATGGTTATATTTAAGCAAATGGCTAGATTTCGGTAAAGCATACCTATAAATATGTAGCACAGAGAGTTAAGATTAAATGTTAAATTTATTGGGTAATAGATAAATAGATCTATAATTACAATTAACAAAAAAATTACAGAAATATTTGAATTATAAAATTAAGTTAATTATTTTGAATATTATAGATTTTATTGAAAGTATTTTTAAATTTAGTTGCTTGGTTGAATTTTCGAAAGATACAGGAAGTTGGTTCCAGAGACGGATTGAATATAAAAAAATAAAAAACGACGTCGAGGTTAGACTGGCTGTTTACTCTCGAGACCTCATGAACTGGACGAGTTCGAATAAGTTGTACTGTGTTATAGGTATACACAAATTAAAAATGTAATAACGTGTTTTTCGTTTGGGCTCGATTATTGACGAGCATTGAAATTATTATAGATCAAGGCAGTCTGGCATGGTAAGTCTAACCTTAATGCAGCTTTGCGAAACACCTGAGTACATAAAAATCGGCTATGATAGGGTTTATAGTATCCCGTATTTTTTTCATTCCCGGGAACACAAAAAAAGTTTCTTTCGTTGTCGGGAAACCAGTGACAACCAATGACTGTGTCATTTGTATTCTATTAAAAATATTTCAGGCATTAGAGTTTAGACCAAGTCGCTCAGCTTTCCTTAAATTCCAAAATGCTTGACATTGTCTTTGAATGTCCTTATTGTACTTATTACGGAAGATTTATGAAAAAAAATTGTAATAAAAAAATTCCTGGAATTTCTTTTAAGAAACATTTTAGCTCATACCTTCTAAGATTTACTTGAACTCAGAAGATTTGACATTCCTGTTTTATACAACCCAATTATAAATAAAAATTCCTAAGGACTTTTTATTCATAATTGGTACTGGTTCACACTCTTCAAGTCTTAGCCGTCAAGTCTTAAGTTTTTATGAGAGAGAGGAAAATAAATAGCATTCTCTTTTCCTTTCCCTCCTAAAAGCTCAAGACTTGACGGCTTAAACTTGAACAGTATGAACCAGCACTTGGGTTGATAAAGTAAAACATTTTTTTAAGTTGCTATTAGACAATAAACCAAAGCAAGTTTAGCTCCTTAAAGTCTGGGGTTACACTATGAAAGTTTTCTTTCAAAAAGTCCGTGTATATTGGCGAAAGGGGAAGGAAGAATAACACTTTTTTTGAAGAAAACTTTCATAGTGTGAAGCCAGACAAATTGCGGTACAAAGTGGACCCATAATTATCCGGCCTCACGTATTAATGAATGTTACATTG
Source organism: Pollenia amentaria (assembly GCA_943735925.1). Taxonomy (NCBI): domain Eukaryota; kingdom Metazoa; phylum Arthropoda; class Insecta; order Diptera; family Polleniidae; genus Pollenia; species Pollenia amentaria. The sequence goes on along the minus strand of OX031008.1, from coordinate 16,522,904 downwards.
TAACATGCCGTCTTGCTTAGCCACCGCTATGTTAAAACAACAAACAATTTCTTTTGCACACATGAATTCGGATAGTGAAGACTGCTTGTGTCGTTAATTGGGGTTTTTGCTGTTTGTACAAACATTTGATGCAATGTTTGTAGAAATATCAAAAAATTTTAATTGCCAGACATGTTGACATATAACAGTAATCATTTCAGTGATAACTTTACAGAGTAAAGACGTAGAAGAAGAAGCAATAAAATCGTTTTCAACCTTAAATTCTAATGTTTTTTAGCAGAATTTTTTGCCCCAAAACAGCTCGTTGTTCAGAGCACTCTTTACTCACTCCTTACTTGTATGGCTATGGTAATGTCACGTCTAATTTGAGCTTTATGAAATTTGACATAAAATGATAAATTCTATGCGAACAGAGTTGCATTTTATTGTAAAGAAGCGGAGTTATATGATTTTGCATCTTTAGTGTGCAATAGTGTAGGATTGACAACAGATTTTGCAGAAATTATCTATAGGGTGGCCCAAAATTACCAAAGCGGTTTGAATTCCTTATAATTTTTTTTAATTATTATTTTTTCTTGGTTTGTTGTAATTACACTCGAAATATAGCGAAAAGTTAAAGAAATCGATCATTTTGGGCGAAAATTTCCGAATATTGCCGTCAAAAGTTCCCGCGAATTTTAAAAATATTTTCCCGGGAATTCCAGGAAATTTTTTCTCGAATATATACCCTAGCTATGAGACGTTTGATCACAATATGTATGTATGTACATGGCCTAATTGAGCCATGTGTATGTATTAGTTTTTCGTGTTTCACAAAAATAAGAATTATGTACTTAAGTGTTTGACAAAGCTTAAAAAATATCATACTGTTTCAAGATCAAATTTGAGCATATATAAACTAAAAAATTAATGGAAAAGTTAGTTTTTTCAAGTTAATCGCCCATAACACAGAGATTTTTTCCGATTTAAAATTGTTTTCTACTTCTAAGAGGTAAATGTTTTAAGTTTCAAGTGATAAAAGAATTCCTTTAGTTCATAAACAACAAAATTATGATTTTGGGAATTAGTGACCTATGTAAATGTTTTATACCTATTCAATTCTTAAAAACAAAAGATCTAGACAAGTTTTTAAGGTCTTATTAAAAATTATTGCAGGATAAAAATTGTTTAAAAAAAATTGTCTATGAAATTTTAGTTAAAAAAATTTTTACATATGTATCTTAAAGTTATACTTTCATCTAAAATATTTTGTTTTTTGAATAGTTGCCAGTTTGAGATTTTGGGTTTGACTATTCTCTTGCTATTAAGTTTTAAATTACGATTTTCTAGAATGGGACTAATATTCAAGGTATGAATCGATTCGAATGGAAAATATGATATTATTGATACTAAATTAAATTTGGGGTAGAACCGATTTCTGTATTGTTTCCCGGGTTGGTAACAGACTCGAATTTTGAAATCGGTAACGATATTTTATTATTTTATTATATCGGAAACAAAGCAGCAAAAACTGCAATTAATTGGAATTGAAATCCAAATGATTTCCACCAAACTTAAATTACTCTTTAATTTTAAATTGATTTCATATTCCAAAATGAAATCTTGTCAAAATTGCAATATTTTGTGATTGCAAACATTTTAAAATCTTTCTTTTTAGAAATCATTAAATGCAATCCATTTAATTGCAATCATGCGGTTTCAATCAGTTCCCATGGAATCATAACTTTGAATTTAGCGGCTGTAAAATTTACATTGTTGGTAAGTCAAAATTATCAGAGCCAGCCTTATTTCTGATTTAATTTTAATTGCAATTAAAGTATTCGAATCAAATCGATTGCAATCAAGTTGGATTATCAAAACATCTATTCAAATCTTTTTTTTTTGAACTCATACAAAATATTTTGAATACAAAAAAAAAAAAAAATTTGCAATCATTAATGAGAAATCATGTGATTGCAATTTAATCGATTGCAATCTTTTACAGCTCTGATCGGTATTCAGGTACAGAATTTTTTATTATGGACTTTATTATGAATACAGAATTATATTTTGTGCCACGCCCGCTTATCTTATCCGATCCACTTTTTTTTGACTGATGTTGCGTATTGATTGCCGATCTATATGTACCAAATTTGAAAACTTACTCTATTGCCGTTCTCTAGACATAAAGAATTCTATTTTGTGCCACGCCCACGTCTCCAATCCTGCCCAGATTTTGTCAGGTGTAATGTATTGATAGCCAGGATATTAAATTTGGAAACTTTATTTCCTGCCGTCCTCCAGATATACAGAAATACATATATGTCGGCTTTATATGGGTGGTGCCCTGCCCCCTTAAAATTTTGTGTGCAATTTTTGTACATTGTATGTTTTGATTGATGGCAGATGTTAGATGTGAACAATGTAAACACATGTTTCATATTTTCTACATCTTCCATACGTTGCACCTAAAGGTCGTCAGTGTAAAAAGCCCATAAACTAGAGCATAAAGCGTTTTCTAGCAGTCAAAAATTCTCATGCCCATACAATTTGTATGAAGCATCCCTAAATAGCGCGGCGTCAACGCTTTACAACTGGAAAATCCGAGTCTGACAGCGCATTTAATAGTGAAGTTGGCCGCTATTGTTAATAAATGGTAATTTAGCTATTTTTTTTATCAATCTAGCGGTCCCACCCTAATTTTTTATTTCTATTATGTGGGTTTTAATAAACAAGTTCTACTGTTCTTGACACAACGTTGACGCTCTTGTTTAGTTATGGCATATCAGCGTAAAGGCTAAGAGGAATAAAACGCCCCGCCTTCCGCTCTTGCTTAGGTACTGCTGTTAAACGGGATTGGTTATAATAACGCTATCGTTTGCCAACCTTGATTTTAGTCATTACAGTGATAATTTTGCAAAGTGAAAAAGCAGAAGAGCATTCAATATGGACGTTGTATTAAGTCTACAACTTTGTTTTATTTAATTCGTTTTTATACTTCGTACCTATGTATTGTAAATTAATGAATTTGCTGAGCGAGAGATAGAAAGTGGTACGTCAACTATTTTATTCTGGTAAATTGAACACACGTGCTTACTACCATGTACTGTAATATAATGTGCTGTAAATAACTAAAGGAGCATGTTTACATAATTTCAGATTTATAGAAAATAGGGTTTTTGAAAAAAGGTTTTGGACACATACATACATATGTCCCTGCAGTAAATAATCAGACCTCAAATTTAGGTATTCAAGAGTAGAAAATATTTATTTTTATTGAAACTGTTACATTATATATGGATGGCATGGTGTAAAACAATCAATACATCAAGCTACTTGACATTTTTTCTACTACGAAATCTATAAATGAAATTTTTTGGCGGGTGACTTCTTGATACAAAATATACGAATTATAAACACTGGTCATTAGCAACCTGTAGCTCGTTTCTGTATTTCTCGCATCGCAAATTTTCTCATATTAAGTGTGAAACAAAAAATTTCATCGTTTCTCGATTTGTGAGAAAAAAGTGTTTCTGTATTTAAATGCGAGAACAGACAACACAGATTCTGTTTTAACTGGAATACTTCCAGTAATTTAGTGTCAAATGCAAGCGAAACGTCAACGAAAGAAATATATATAATAAAAATAAGGCTGCCAGATTTAAAGATTTATCGACATTTTGACGATTTTTTTTTTGTTCCAAAATTGGCAAAGTGACAATTTGCTGATTTTTTTCTAGCGACGATTCAGTCTTTGAAATAAAACAATTTTAAATAGTTTTATATGTTTGTGTATTAGGCACCAAAGAAAACCGATATCTTTAAAAACAAGGCAGATTAAGAAATGTATCGGCAAAAGCAAAATTTCGAACGGAAACTGTTTAATTTTTATTTGCTTGAATTATTTAATACATTTGTTTGTGTGATCAAAAGATTAAACTATTACCCCATTTTTCAGTCAATGCACTTTAGGAAATTTTTGCCTTTTACTTTGTCCAAAAGTGTTTATTTTATTTCAATATGATATTTTGTCACTCCATTATGTGATTTCTGCAGGGAAAAATAACAATCTGAAATTTTAAACTCTTATCGGATAAAGGAAAATAAAATAAATAATTTTATTTAAATAGACCTCAAGCTTATGTATGTATAAAATATGTATTTTACCCATGAACTTAATGTTTTTTTTTTTTTTTTTTTTTTTTTTTTTTTTTTTTTTTTTGATTATGTGCTTATATGATAAATATTTATGATTTTATGATAAAAATCGAACAAAATTCGTCAAAATTAATTTTAAATTTTCCGAAAAAAATAGACGATTTTTTTATTTTTTCTTAGGATATTGACGTTTTTTTCACAAATTTATCTGGCAGCCCTGCATAAAACAAACAATGAAAGGCTAAAAAAATTTTAATAACAAAATATAACAATTGTGTTTTATATACTTATTTTTATCATTTAAATTCTTTCTTTTAAAATAAAATAAAATAATACACATTCTTGTGTACATACATACATAATTTGGGCTCCATTTTTTTAAATTTTTTTTTCTCGCATCAATTTCAAATATGACTTATTTTGACAGTTCTTGTGAGAAACTTTTTGCAAAATATTGTTACAGAAACACTTGTTCTCACATCCTTCCAATAATTGCTGGAAAATTATTTAAATGACAGATAATTCTCGCAAAGTAAAAGTACAGAAACACTTATGTGAGAAAAATCATTTTTTGTTTCATATTGCACTGTTTTTGTCATAATTCACTTGTTTCATGCGGGAAATTTTACGATGCGAGAAATACAGAAACGGGCTACTGAAAAATACTTTCTTCCACCATTTTGCACTTCCACATACTACTGTTTAGTCCCATCCCAGTGCTTTAAAAACGTCTACTGTTCACACCAGTAATTTTTGAACATTCTACTACAACTTTTTGTGGGATTTTTCAACCACAGCGTAGTAAATTATTGTCTAAAGGGGTCTGTACACGGTCAAAAGGCTTGACATGGCGGCGAATTCACTCGTGTAAGTGTGCTGGACGTAATATTCGCCGTCATATATAAATTTTTTGATTTTCCATCCAGCATCTTCGGTGTCACACATACAAACACATTTTCACTTATGCATACTTCCATAGCGCTTGATGAGAAATGCTTGACCGTGTACAGACCCCTTAATACATTTTGTTGTTGCAGTGTTGTAAATTTTAATACTTTAACTAAATTAATAAGATTAACAACAAGGCGATTTTATGTAAACGGTACTACAATAAGTACAATACCAAAAACACAACATTGTACTTTATTTGTTGCTTTTGTTGGGCGGTATGTCAAAAACACAAGTAACTTTTGACATTCCTCTCTCTAAGTATGAAAAAAAGGAGCTTAGCTCTGCTTTCAACGCCACCTGAAAAATGAATTCGGCTTGATTAACAAGTGCTACAAGGGACTTTACTATCTAGGGTGAAAACCGCCAATATTCTCTGTTTGTATCTATGATTGGTAAAAGGAAAGAGTGTGCTTGTCAAATTATTTATGTAGTTTTATTTGCTTTAGTATTTTGCAAAAATTTAGTTTATTTACATAATTATCACATTATCACTTAATTTTAAATAATTGTTTTGTTAAATTTTGCTGAAATCTTACTATGTTTTTTACTCTTGTACCTTTTACACTACTATTTCTCTAAGCACGTTTCTATGCAAAGTGCCAACACTGCCATAAACACAATTGTTTTTTCCCCTATTTTTTTGGTGTTTAGGCGAGTACAAAAGAGAGAACAACAAAAACAAAGCAGAAAAAGAAAAAAAATTCAGTAGAATTTGTTCTGTCATCAGATTAAGAATGTGTTTTCGGACAGTATAGTCAGTGAAAAAAGCAACAAAACAGCGTTAGTATTGCTTTAATGAAAAGCTAAATAGAAAAAAAATTGTTATACAAAGAAAGAATGAAAAAATTGTACTTCAATACAACTTTTACTAATAAGTTAAAAGAAATTTGTGCAAAAAAAATCGTGTTATAATCCAAGTAAAAGCTAAACAAAGTTGTTTTTTAGTATTAAAGTGTTTAAGTGATATGTGATAATTGTGTATAAGAAAATTTTTATTTCCCGACAAAAAAAAAATCTCGTCGTTTTATTGAAAACATGAAAAATTAAAACGGATTTTTGTTGTTGTAGGTATATTTTTTTCTAATTGCATTGTGGTTAATTTTTTTTCTTCTGTTTTTTGTCATCGTTTGTAATCAGTGTGACCAGATTTGAAAATAATATAAAGCTAAATCATGTTTGAAATAAAGCTAAAAACAGCTAAAGTCGTAAATATAAAGCAAATTTTTTTTATAGATTTATAATAGTAACTTTTAATTATTTCTATATTTTCATAGACTAAATAGTGTTATATAAGTATATCTGCACACAAACACACGCACAAATATATATACTTATATATATATTATACAAATCTATATATATACATATATGTATATATATTTGTGTCTTAAAGAAATCCACTAAGGCGGGATTTTTTTAAGACTCGTATGTTAACGGTATCAAAAAAGGGTAAACACATGTAAATTCGCTTACCTCTTATCTCCTAATCTAAAAGAGATAACAAAAATATTAATACTTATCGCTGGTCATTTTTGAATTTCGGCCCTTTTTGGGAGTTAACAGAATTGAAAATTATAACACAACTTATCTTAAAAATACAAATATGAATTTAGTACTTTTCGGAAATTCTAACGTTTAAGGGGTAAACACCTTACCTATATCTGGTACTTTTTTTTAAAAAATATTTTCAGCATTTTTTGCCATGTTTTTTTTAATTTTCTATAATATTAAACTGAGAAACATAAAATTATAGATGCAGGGTCCTGAGTAAATAAGAACCTTTAAGATGAAAAATGTTAGTACTTTTTTGTTAAAACCAAGAAACATAAACTTTGGCATATAAATATGTCCACGAAAGAATGGGAGACGCTAACGAAGTAGCGGGTTAAATGATATTATTATATAAAAATATATTTTTGGCTTAGTAAAATTAAAAAAATGAAAAAAAGTACTAAAATAAGTAAAGGCTTAACTATTTCTTTCTTCCCCTGGCGACGCTGGTATGTATATAGTAAATTAAATCTGGAACATCGATTGTTACTGCGTTGCCAGAATATTATTTTTTAAATAAATGTAAATAGGATACCATATAAATTTATACTGATAAACTGTTTTATTTGTTTTGAGATATAAATAAATTACACTAGAGGTAGAAAAAAAGGTAGAAAAAGCTAAATGCATTGTTGAAAAAGCGAAAAGGAAGGCTTTAAGTTAAATCAAATATGTCAAGCTAAACATGAAAAAATTAAGCTAAATTTAGCTCGAAAAAAGCTAATATGGTCACACTTTTTGTAATAAATGGCATTTTTACACGCACACACTGTATTAATAGCTCTTTTACTATTTTATGCTCTCTTAAAACTAAAGATTTTACTAAATATCCTCCCTTAGTAGGGCATTACAAAAAAAAAAGTGTAAAAACAGTGTTCCCAACCATAGCTGCCAGATTTGACGATTTATCGTCATTTTGACGATTTTTAGGAACAAAAATGGTCTATTGACGATAGGACGATTTATACCTCAAATTTGACGATTTTTTATATGACAAATTTTGTTCAAATTTACAAATATTTTTAATATAATTTCACATTTTATTTAGGCTTCTAATAATATTTTATTTGAATTATTTGATTGGCAGTAATTTTCATGTTTTAGCTGTTCATCATATAAAATAAGATTGTTTTTTAGCACGATGAATATTTGTAAGAGTTCTATTTGATCAAAGCCTGTACAACTACTCTCTTTAGGCTGGGTTCACATTATGAACCCTTCAGGAGATTAGGCGTTAACTGTCAAAAAGCCACCAGTACAATTACTAGAACAAGAGGCACTAGTGGTAACGGTGTTAAAGATTTTATATAAAAATACTAGTGCTTATTAGTACTAGTACTTGATGTAGTACAAGAGCATCACTTGTAAACTGATTGGGCAAAAACTTTTTTAAAAACAAAAATTCGTATTTTGATACTTATTTTTAAATATGATTTTAAATAATTAATTTATAATTTATTTATACATTATTTACGGCCATGTTCTGGAAATGGAAATCACGAGAAATTAAAATCGAACAAAATTTTAAATTTATCCTGTGTTTAAGGTTTATAAAAATAATTTTTTTATATGCCTCATATGTTGAGGTCCACTAACCTTCACCACTACCTCTTTTCAAATCAGGAAAAGATGCGTTCGATTAAAACAAAAATTAATTGAAAATGTCCAATTTGGTCCAAGTAAACTGGTACACGACTAGAACCAATAGTACTAGTGATTTTCTAAGCACATACAATGCTAATTTGAGCATTAAGATAGTATAGAAAAGTATACAGTCGAGAACTAGTACTGGTGATCTTTGTACTAGTTTAGTACTAGCTAGGTACTAGTTCGATCTCCGGCAGGGAAACTTTTCTTTCAGAGAGTCTGATTTTATTTGTGTTTACCTGACTTAAGTTCTTAAACAGGATTTTCGACGTGAAAAATAGGTCTTTGATATACCTTGGTTTTAGTTTATTTTCTTAGTTTTCTTATGAACGCCAATACTTTTGAAAAATGTTTGGTTGTGTTACTTCAATAATCAGTTTCTTAACGAATATATTAAAATTTTATTATCAACGAAAACTAAATATATCAATTTATTTTCAAAACTTATAAAAAATTAGTGGTTTTTTACAATGACGATTTTTGTGACGATTTAGCTTAGTCAATTTGACGATATTGACGATTGTTTCCTCAACATTTGACGATTTTCGACCAATTTTATCTGGCAGCTATGTTCCCAACCAAATAAAAACGAAAAAAGTATATAAAGAGATTTAAGATTTTTTCTGGAAAGAAACAAATAAATTTAAAGAAAGGTTGAAGTTAATCATAACAAAAATTTTATTTACGTTTAATGCAAATTACGCAAATGTGGCAAACGAATTTATGTAAACAAATCAATTTTTGCCTACCTATAATGAATGATGAAATTTTCAAAACGGGATAGCGTCATAAAATCAGCTTCAGATAAAAAAAAATTACCTAGGGTAATAGGTATAAAATTGAAAAATGAAAAGATAAGATAAAGCGAGAAAAGTGAAACGTATAGCTTTCGAGTTATGGAGCTCTGAAATTTTCACATATACATACATATATATATACATATAGGTATAAGATTTTCCACTACATTTCTGAACTTATATGGACAATATTGGTATAATTTTGAAACTTTTGAGGAGATCTTTTTGGATATACCTATATAAAATTTATTTGAATTTTTTTTAATTTATTTTACTACGGTTTGATTGATGGAACAAAAATGTTTCGCTTATGGCCAATTTTCAGGATTGATATTAAAACACATTTAAAGGCATTTAAAATCGTTTGAAATACATAATTCTCTTTTTCACCAAATACTTAAATAAAACTTAATTGACCGATGTACATTTAAAATTTAAATTTTAAATTCAACTTTAGTTTCCATTGTACGAACTTACTGCCTGTTTGTAGAACGCGAGTGCAAAAGTGACTCTCTTAACTTACATTTAAAACAAAAACAAAATTTCAAAATTTGTTATTATGTTAACCATTCTCTGTAAATTTGTTCTATACCAAGCAGTGTTTCCAGAACTGCAAACTCATCGTCTCGATTTAAAAATTTACAAAAAATTTTCAAAACACATTTAGTACATTTTTTTTTTATTTGGAAAATTTATAATAATTAATTTTAAAATATACTTCCATGTTCTGGAAATTGAAATCGATGGAGAATTTCAATTAACCTTTAAATGTTGAGATCAGTGTTGCCAGTTAAATTTCGAAAGATACATTTAAGTTTCCAAAAATATACACTTTTTCCCAAAACGATACATATAGAAAAAAATTTGAAAATCCATTTTAACTTTTAGCATTTATTAATATAACAGTTTTTTTCATATATAATAAATATTGTAAAGAAAATGATATCATATGAATTCATTTTTATATTTATTTAAGTCATAGATATTAGGTACCTATGTAATTCTTAAAAATACAGTAAACAAACTTTAAAATTAATTATATGGAACTATCTTTGGATGTTATCAAAACAAATAAATTTTTGTAAAAATTAATAAACGAGTTAAGGCGTTTATACTAAAGCGATTATATCAAAGAGTTGATATAAATTTTTCTTCTAAAATTTCATCTTAACACACATACACAAGAATAAGCAGACGACAGAAGAACTTAGAAAACCTAACAACAAAATACATGTTATTTTTGTATTTAGCTGTCACTGTTTTTTTAGTATTCATAACAAAATTATAACTTTAAAAAGCTGGTTGAGATGGTGGTACATTTTACCCTCTCTTTACATTTTTTAAAATGCTCTCTTCCATTGCGTTCTATCAATTTAATTCTCTTAGTATCTCATATCGTGATCGTTGTTATTCACTTGTTTTTTGGCTGAGCTACACATAGCACGAGCGTAGCTACGCACATATTGCTGTAAAGATTAACACCCGTCATTATTAACGTTATTTTTTTTTGGAAAATATTTTACCACCACGTCAGCGTTAACGTAAGTATTTAATTGAACAAAATTTCACCCACATTAAAATTAAAGTAATATTTCCACGGAAATATTTTCACCACACGTCCGTTTTCTTGTTGGTAAAAAATTATTTATTTCAAAAAACGTTATTTTATATGATACTAACTTAAACTAGTGCGCATCTCTCCACTCATAAAATACGTAAATTTACTGCCCGTTCGCCGATATCGAACGTTAACGTTCGCATAGAAAATTACATATAAAACAAAAACAATTTTTGAAATTTTGTTTTTGTTTTAAATGTTATTTACTATGCGAACGTCCATTTCTTAAGAATCTGGTTGTACCAAGTTTGAATACTCTAACAGCCGTACCTGAACAAGAGCGCAAGGCGGAACGTTTTCTTCCGCGTACAGCGTTGCCATAATTTTTTTGAAAATAACTGCAGTTTAAGAAGAAAAAAACTGAATTTAACTTAAAAAAACTGCACTTAAAAATTGCCAGAAAAAATATATGATTTCCTTTTTTTTTAACATACACGTGTACAGAAACAAATACAATATTACATAAATTATTAACGAATATCGTTACTTTTTATCTAGATGAAAGAGAGGGGAATTAAGAGCGGTATATAAGAAAATGTAGTCTTGCGATTTGTTTTGTTTCCTCATTAAAAATAAAATTTATTTTAATTCGGGCTCAGATTTGCAATTTGTCAAGTGAACTTACCTGAAAAGTTGCTGCAATAAAAATTTACAATGTAAACTCAAATGCATCTTTAAAAATTAAACATCAAAAATCACAAAATGTTAACAAGGACATAATTAAACATTCATAAGTAAAAGCTAAATAAACTACTCAAACGGCTTGACAATCGTGTCAAAATTGTACGTTTATACAATCTTGCGTTGTTAATTGGGTTATTTGACAAACGATTCAATAATTTTTGTAGAAAAATCTAAATTTTGTATATTTTCCAAACTGTTTACGCTACCTAGTGCTAAATTTAATCATTTACGTAAACATTTTGGAAACGACGAAACATGAAAATTTTGAAAAATAAAAATATTTTATTAGTATTTATTGAAAAATGATTAGTTAGGCTTGGGTGGTTTATTTGTTAACGGAAAGTGCGTGTTTCTTAAGCCGTTTGTGTTTTTTGTTTGGCTATTAAAGCTTGCCTCCGTTAAACTAGTATTTATTAAGCAAATTAGGTAAGATAATGGCTTAAGAAATAAAGAAAAATATAACAAAATTTAAATTAAAAAATTTTAATGCAAAAACTGCACAATTTACAAAAAAACTTATTTTTTTAACAAAAAACTTCAAAACTGCTCAGTGCTTAGAAAAACTGCAAAATGCAGATAAATCTGCTCATTTTGCAACGCTGTCCGCGTAGCTATTACGCTGATATTCTATACCTAAACAAGAGCGTCAGCGTTGTGTCACAAACAGTAGTGTTAACTTTCGTGCTTACTAAAACTAGCATAAAAGAAATAAGAAATTGAATTAAAACCGCTAGTTTGACCGCTAATTTGCTAATTTGCCATTATTTATTATCAAAAGATAAAAACAGGGTTGACAAAACAAGAAATAAAGCAACCCTGCTTATTTTAACGCACTGTCAAAATCGGATTTTCCAATTGCAAAGCGTTGACGCCGCGCTATTTACGGATGCTTCATACAAATTGTATGGGCATGACGATTTTTGACGGCCAAAAAACGCTTTCCGCTCTTATTTAGGTATGGCTGTATCTGTTACCATTCTGCAGTTATACATAAATCTATATGGTCTTTGTTTTGAAGGTCTGCTTTTAGAGAGATGTTTTTCTCCAATTCCGACCATTTTTGACAGAGGATTCTTTTTGTACTAATTTTTTTTAAATGTTTTACTAACCGCTATTCAGATATACAGCCCATTTTTTGCCATGCCCACCTATCTAATCCCGCCCACTTTTTGACTGATGTTGCGTATTGGCAGCCAAGCTATTTGTTTCCAATTTTGAAACTTTAGCTGTTACCGATTGTTCCATTTTGTAACTTCTTCTTACCATTTTTTAGATATAAATAAATCTATTTTATGCCACGTCCCTAATCCCGCCGAGATTTTATCGGATGTTGTGTAATGCTAACCAATATGCTAGTACATAATTTGGAAACTTTGATTCTTGCCATTCTCCAGATATATAGAAACCTATAAGGTCTTTGTATGGGACGTGTCATGCCCACTTATCCAATCCCAAATTTCGAATTTTTTTTTTCTCTTACCGTTCTTTAGATATAAATAAATCTATTTTATGCAACGCCACTTCTCCAATCCCACCCAAATTGTCGTATTTTGTGTATTGCTAACCAAGATGCTTATAGCTAATTTAAAAACTTTGACTCCTGCTATTCTTCAGATATACGTAAATCTATAAGGCCTTTGTTTGGTAGTTGAAACGTCCACTTCTTCAATGCCGCCCAGATTTTTCCGATGTTGTGTTTTGATAACCAAGATATTTCGACCAAATTTAGAGACCTGTAGTTCTGCAATGCAGTAAGCCAATGTTTATGGGATGCAGCAAACGCATATACTTACACTGTGAGAACACAGATGTTCTCACAGAAACAAAGATAATAAACAAAATTTTGACATCCAACAATTATAAAGCTAAAGAAAAAAGTTACCAGCAGGGCTTTTAGGATCACCTGTATGTAATGAATTCGCCTTGTGTTTTACAAACCAAATACAAATATTTGTTGTGTTCTTTATTTTTTGTTATTTTGAAATGTAGTAGCTTTTTTTCAAAAACAAATAATTATAAGAAAATATTTTTCACTTAAGTTGTTTTTTAGAAAAATTTACAGGGGTAAAATTTAACACCACGTCATTAACTGCCAGTTCATCGATTTCGAACGTTAACGTTCGCATAGAAAATTACATTTAAAACAGCACCAACTTTTTAAAAGTTGTTTTTGTTTCAAATGTTATTTTCTCTACAAACGTTAACGTTCGAAATCGTTGATCAGGCAGTAAGTATTTCCCAACAATTCACCTCGACATTTAAAGGTTAACTCGAAATATTGTATAATGGGTGTATATTTAAATAGTTAAGCAAATAATAACTTCTGATAAGTAAAGCCTGAAACAATTTTTGAATGTTTTCAAGGTAATTCTCTGAAAATACTTTTAAATAATTATTTAAAACATTACAACAGACATGATTTGCTGTTATAATATGATGTAATAAAAGCGTTGTTAAAACATATCGCAGCTGTTCAACAATAGCGAATTAACTTGAAATGTTTACGTAATATTTATATCTAACCGCTGGAAAAATATAAGGCTATTTTGTCTACTTTTTGGTAATGAAACGTTTGGTTTAAAAATTCTTTTTCATATGCCTTTAATGTTAATTTAAAAATTGTTTTGCTTCTATTAAAAATTTTTAAATTTTGAGTTAAACATTAAAAAAAATCTAACTTAATGAGTCTATACTTCACATTAAAGCTTTGTTCACATTATGTATATTTGTCATGTGGAATGTCACTTTTCTACACACGTGTAATTACATGTGTTTGTCAAAATTTGAGTAATACATAAGGTTTACAATTTCCATGTTCAAATGTTGGTATGTAAATTACATTTGACATAACCTATCAAGCAAAACTATCTTAAAAGAGCCGAGGTGTTATATGTATAAAAATAACACTATGCTAGTTGAAAAAACAGACAAGCCGGGAACATAGCGTTTTAACATAATTCGGGTACGCTGAATCCAGTGGTGCCCGCGGTTTTTTAAGATTGACTCTGGTTTTCGAGATATACCGTTATTTCGAAAATGGAGGAGGTTGCACAACATATGTTCGCATAACTCAAAAAAGCTTTAGCTTATAAAAAAAACCGAAATTCCGCAATAAAATTTCCTTTAAGAAAAGTAAAACCTCTTTCTAATATCCGCAGTCGTTTTAGAAACATAATTTTTTTTTTGGAAAAAAAAATAATTTTTTTAACAAAATTTCGAAATTTTTGTTTTTTAAAAATTCATAAAAAATTGGAAAATGCAGCTATGCTTCTAATTTTTTGCAGTGTAACAAACGAAATTCCAAACAAAACAAGCCATAAATGATTAAAATCTGTTTGCAACTTTTGATTAAATTCACAAAAGTCGACAAATTTTAATTAATTTAAGAATTTCATAAAACGCAATATTTGTATGGGAGCCCCCTAAGAAGTGAAGATAAGGGGCAAGTATGTCTCGAGAAAATGTTAAGGACAAAAAATTAATTGAGGTCGGTCATACATTATATACCACTATGGGCGACTTCTGGGAATTTATGGGACTTTATAGAAGCATAGCTGCATTATCCAATTTTTTATAAATTTTTAAAAAACAAAAATTTTAAAATTTTGTTATATTTCTAAAACGACTGCGGATATTAGAAAGAGGTTTTACTTTTCTTAAAGGAAATTTTATTGCGGAATTTCGGTTTTTTAAGTTTTTTCAATAAGCTAAAGCGTTTTTGAGTTATGCGAACATATGTTGTGCAACCTCCTCCATTTTCGAAATAACGGTATATCCCGAAAACCAGAGCCAATCTTAAAAAACCGCGGGCACCACTGGATTGAGCGTACCCGAATTATGTTAAAACGCCAGGTGCCCAGCTTGTCACGAAAAAAAATGTCAATTTCATGCACAGTGTAATTAATTATTTGTGTATTTTTTATATTTTTATTATTTATTTACTTAAAAATAAAAATAAATATCTTGTTTTTTTTTATTTGTGCATGTTCTTATAATTATATTAAAAATAAAGTATTGCACAGATTACTTGTATAGTATGTATCAGATGTTTTGTTTACCGGCAGTATATAATCCGTCATTATATAATCCTAATGAATTTTTTTTTTAGATTTCATATATCGAATAAATCAAAAATTTTTTGTATTCTTTACTTTTTTTGAATTTTCTTATTGTAGAATTAACTGTCGGTCCCTTGATTTCAAACCAAAAAGTCGTTGCATAACTTACCTTAAGAACTAAACCCCATATTCATAATAAATATTTTAAGCTTATAGCAGGTTTGTGAAACGAATTTTCTATGAAAATTTGTTTGATAAACCTCTTATTAATCAAAAATATTTTTTTATGAATATGGGGGTAAATTTTAAAATTGGTTTTTATTTTAAATAAAAGTTAGAGTGGGATTACATGTAATATGTTTGTATCTATGTAAATATGTATTGAAATTTGGTATTAATTTCAGCTTAATACGTTCGATGCATCGATATTTTTAATTAATAAATATCGATACGATATTGTATATCGATCAGTGATGGAAAATTAAAAAATTGGGATGGTACTCACCACCGAGCAAAATAGTACTTTATTCAACATTTTGGTACTTTTTATAAAACAATATACTCAAAAAACACAAAAAATTAAAAAGAAAAATAAAAAATTAATTCATTTTGATAAAAAAATATATGTAAATGCAAAAGTACATACAGAAAAAAATCAATGTAAAATCGTCTAAAACACGGTTAATTTTACATTTTTCGAAAGTGATTTCACTTACTAGTTACTTCATGTTAATCTTACATGATTTTACAATAATTTGCGAACAACATCGTTTCTTTTAAAATAACTTTAACATTCCAGCAAAGTTTGAGCAAAATTACATTGATATTAAAATAACACTATGAATCACGTTGAACTAAGGTTATTTCGAGTTGAAGCAACGTGAATTTAATGTAAAATCAATTTAGTTTGTGTGGGAAAAACAGTGAGAAGAAGACAACATATATTTTTATTTTAGAATGATTGTAAACACTTTCCCTTGATTTTCAATCAGCATTGCGCCTGGTTAATTTGACATTGGTATTTTTTCTGTGTATATGTATGTCCATATACTTTCTAGAAATTTATAATTTTTTACCCATTGGAAAAAGCCTCCATTTTTTTACAAAGTTTCAATGCATAGTTTTATTTTCGTTCTTAATTTCCCATTAAAACATTTATTACATATTATCTAGTGGTGTTCAAAATATGTTTGTTAGCTGTTGGTGAGTAAAAATAGTGAATAAATACTACGCTATACAGTTATTGAAACACGAATTTAAAATGTCATTGGTGCTTGTAGAATATATATTTTTGCAACAGAAAACATGAAACGAAAAAGAACAATAAATTGTATTTGTTCCCTGAATGTTATTGGCACGTAGAATATGTTGTCAATATAAAAAAAGGCACCCTGAATTTCTTTATAAGCATAAAAAGAAAAGAGTACTAAAACTGACGTGGGTGTACTGTGGTATTTATAAAAAAAAAAGTACTGAAAATAGTACCAAAGTACTGAATTTTCCATCACTGATATCGATATATTTTTTCAATTTGCCCATCCCTAATACAATTTCACTGTGTTTTAGTGAAGTAATGAAACGTTATTTTTATGTTCATTTCATTTTCATTTGGTTTTAAACAACTATTTAAAGAAATGAAAATATTTTTTTGCTCTTTTAACATATATTTAATTAAATGTGTTACTGACGTCTTGCAAAATCTTAAAATTTTTTTCATTTGTTGTAATTTTTGTCTTCATAAAATCATGTAAATTATGTTGTATTTCTTCCAAAGTTCTTACTTTTCATTTGGGCTCTGCAATTACATCTGACGTTTCATCAAAAAATGTTTCTTCGAAACTATTGGCATGTAAGTTTTCCACTACTACCAGATTCTCGAAAAATTTTTTGCGAATGCAGGCTTTTCACTCAGCCCAAACCCTTATTTCAAGCAGAATGATATTTTTCTGAAGGACCTATTAAAGTAAGTTCCCTTGATACGACCTTTCATAGCTGATCACGCACCGCCCTATCCACCTTATAAAATCCTTTAGCTAATCCAAGGTTGTTTTCATGAACCTTAGCAACTCCTCTTCTTGTTTCGAATTTTTGTGCTTCTCCCTTAAAAACAGAAATAAAGTCACCATAAAGAAATTTACGTATAAAATTTTCGTAATTTACTCACATTCTATTATATTCGCAACAAATATATAAAAAAGCTAAAAAAAATAATATTTTAACAAAAAGTATTTTCTTTCACGCGGCTGTTTGCTTTCGATTTTTTTGTAGTGAAAATGATTTTTTAGAACACAAAAATTCCTCTTGAAACAAACTGGAATTGAAATTTGACTTTTCATTTCACTTTAACGATTTTAAGAACACAAACTGAGTGGAGCATTCGGTGCATGTTTGTCGTAGACTGGGTGTAATGTGATTTTAAAATTTGTCAAAAATTCAAAGAAAAAGTCTATCGTTCTCATAAATTTTACATATAAATACGAAAAAGAAAATCAAATGCTTCTTAGAAATCGCCAAAATATTCGGCAACTTATTTAAATATCGCCATGTCGCCAAACACAAAATTTCATCACAGCCCTGACGCAGCCCATATGAGCGTACCCCATAGTTGCCTGGTGAAATGTGTTGAAAATCGTTAATTTTGCGGAAAAAATCTTCAAATTAACTTACTAAAATCGTCTCAAAAATTTTCATTGCAAAATAACACTATGTTTTGTTAATTTTTAAAATTAAATGCATACATGCATATTTCTTGCCTCACAAAACCTCTAAAAATTTAACAACTATTCTCGCTCCTGTTAACTATGTTTTTAAGTTTTAACTTCTTTTACAGGCCAACCTAAATAACAGTGGCAAGCATTTTTTAAATATGAAAAATTCTGTTTTTTTTTAATCCAAAATAAGGCGATTTCATACAGGTACCATTTTCGAGTCATCTGTTTATTGTTTTTTATTTATGTGTATACTTTGTTTCGAAATTAGCAAAGCGCAGATTTTTTCTTAAAAGTGATCACTATATTCAATCTTTACGTATGACAACTCTGAATCTTTTTATACATACCGAAAGTTTATGTTCAAAACGTGCTATCTGCAAAATTACAATATGACATGAGTGCGAGAAAACTGTTTTTTCGTTTAATTTAAGAGTAATACAGTTTAGTTTTATTTAAAAATGATATTTAAAAACAACGTCTACATCATACATATGTATGTTAATGTTTTATTAATTTAACATATTCGCGCTTATATGTCTGATAGCACTTTTTACAAGTTATAGAATTCGAAATTGTAGTTAATAAATTTAAAAACAAACTATACCATATCGTGTAGATGGCAATCAGGTGAACGCATCATGAGATAGAGTTATGCTAGCTATCCTGTACCCATGTTCTGTAACTTTAGTGAGAACTTCTCGCATCGAAAAGATGTGAAATAAAATATTCCACCATTTTTCAAAAAGTGAGAAAAAAGTGTGTCTGTAACTCATGTCGAAAACTATCAAAAGAGATTACGTCGTTACGTTATAAATGTCATAATATTCCACTCGAAGCCGATTAGAAATTGCATACATATGTTGTGAACGCCAGTTAAACATATCGTTGACGGCGACCAAATTTTACTAAAATTTAAACATTTTCAACGGCGGCGGCGAGAAAACAGCCGTCGGCTATGCCAAAAAATGTAAAGTGCGACTTTAATGTTTGTTTATGAAGAAATTGCTTTGAAAACATTCGTATATTTTTAAAAAATGTTAAAAGAAAAATAATTAAACAATGAAAATATCTGCCAAGAATAAAATACTTATCTCTTCCGTGTTAATATTCATTGCATTTTGCATTTTTAATTTATTTTTTAGTTTTTAATCCAAATTTTTACTATCTTTAATTAGGCTTAAGTTCATTAAATTTAATTTTCATTAAATTATTTTTATGAAGAAAGGAATTTTACAACATGGGAAATTAATTAAAATTGTTATTGATAATTTTCATTCTTGACTGACCTGGGATTCGAAGCCAGGCTGGCTGGCGTGTGATTCGAACCCAGGCGGCTGGTTACCCTGACATGTTTCGACCTCAACCACTAGGTCTCCTCAGAGGGATTTGCCGTCTTACACTCGCAGCCATCGATGACTACTGACGTCAGTAGTCAAACATCAATCCTTAAACCAAATTGTATTTTAACCTTTGGTAGATCGAAATTTGCTTTTTGAATGATTATCCATTTTTAATTGATCTCACATGTTTTCCTTACTTCTGTTTTTTCGTACTTTTGTCAAGAATTCTTCTTGAAGTCCAAAGTACATTTTTTGTTTATCATGTTTTTGTCTTTCTTTTTTCTTGTTGACATTTTTCAGCACAACTTGAAGGACAAATGAACACATAGAGCTTGTGCCTTAGCTTTAACAATAATTGGTATTGTGGTTATTTTGTTGAACTATTCATGGTTTTTAATCCAAATTTTTACTATCTTTAATTAGGCTTAAGTTCATTAAATTTAATTTTCATTAAATTATTTTTATGAAGAAAGGAATTTTACAACATGGGAAATTAATTAAAATTGTTATTGATAATTTTCATTCTTGACTGACCTGGGATTCGAAGCCAGGCTGGCTGGCGTGTGATTCGAACCCAGGCGGCTGGTTACCCTGACATGTTTCGACCTCAACCACTAGGTCTCCTCAGAGGGATTTGCCGTCTTACACTCGCAGCCATCGATGACTGCTGACGTCAGTAGTCAAACAGCAATCCTTAAACCAAATTGTATTTTAACCTTTGGTAGATCGAAATTTGCTTTTTGAATGATTATCCATTTTTAATTGATCTCACATGTTTTCCTTACTTCTGTTTTTTTTTAGTGTTAAAAATTTTTCTTAACCCGTTTTTACGAGTGAGTTTATTTGACAGTTCAAAGCGGGAACTTTCTCACAAAAATTTTATAGACACACTTTTTCAGTATATTGGCGAGAAATTTCTTTACGTGGCAGTTATTACTCGCCAACAATGTTACAGACGCAGTTAAGTGAGAAAAACAGCTGTTTGTTTCAATTTATGGCATTTTTGTTTCATTTCTTACATTTCGATCGAAAAGTTTCTCGACACGAGAGTTACAGAACATGGGCAGTGTATTGCATATTTATTGTGGCTCCACTTATTCCTAACGCACTTTTAATTCCATGATTTTTTGTTTTATATTCACTTTTTTTGTTTTATAACATTTAAATATTTTTTTTTTCCAATATTTAGATTTTTATGGAATTTTAAATTTTAAATAATTTTTTCACAAAATGTAAACAAAGCTTGACATTCAGTAGACACACAAATAAATAAACAATAAATATATGACTCGAAAATGTCAGCTGAACGAATTCGCCTTACTGAAACACTTATTGCTAGGAACACAATTGGGACGAACGACGAATTTTTGGCTGCGAATATTCGTCGTCAAAAATAAAACATATTGGTGTATATGAAAATACACACAATAATAGCGTTCGGCGAAATTCGTCGTCTTTGCAATACATTTAATTCTATTTCATACGCCGGCGAACGACGAACAAATCAGTACTAAGTGACCATATTTGGTTTTAGTTTAGAAGTATTTTAGTAAATAAAGTTTTTTTTTATTGTATAACATTTAAAATATATATTCAAAGTATTTTGCTAATTTTTTGAGCATTATTTGTTTTAATATGGTCACACTATTTTTCTCTCTTTGCACAAACAGCAATCAACTCTCTCAATTATAAAAGCTGCTTGTTATTCGTCGTTATTGTGCTTCATACGACGAATTTACTCAGCGAATTTTAATTGAAAAATTCGTCGTGTTGTGCGAAATTCGTCGTTCGTCCCAGTTATGTTCCTAGCATATCTGATGGCTTATTATGTATTGCGATGCAACCTGTGTGGCCAGGTCTAAAAAAATGCTAAAAACAATGCTAAAATATTAGTTAAAAATTTATTACCAGTATGAAATGTTATTCGAAACTAAATTCATTTTAGTGATTTATTTTTGAACGAAATTGAAATAAATGGTTATATTTTAGCAAATGGCTAAATTTTGGCAAAGCATATGATACATTTAAATATGTAGCACAGGTAGATAAGATTAATTGATAAATTTAGGGGGCTGCAAACCGCTGATATATGCAAAATTTAAACGATTTATTTCTAAGATATGTTGAAGCTTTAAAATAATTATTTTCTCAGCAGTTTAGAGCGAACAATTTTTGTCAAACATTTGCACTATTAAATTTTTTATCTAAATACAAAGTGAAATTTCCTTGTACTTTTATATGATAATATCAAAGGGCAAATAATATTTATAACCAAAATTATAAGGGCGTTTCTAATATGTATTCCCTGAATATTCTATTTTTTAACGAGACATGTAAGATGTTTCTTAACATAAGAATTATTCATTTTCATACGAAATTTCATTTTGGGTACAACTATTTTTAGTCAAAATTAATAATTTTTTTTTGTAAAATGAATAAAACAATTCTTCCAAATTTTTAAAATAAATAATGCTAAAAGAAGCTAAAAACGTTTTCCAAAAATGCTAAATAAAATGCCAAGTGCTAAATGAAAATTTTGCAGCTAAATAAAAATTTTTAATGCAAAACTTAGCTGCAAAATTGCTAGCAAAAAATTTGCAACGAGTGAGTAAATTTAAAATTTACAAAGTTTTTCTTCCAATTTCTCAAAAAATAAAAAAGTAAGTGAACGCTTTACCAGCAAAAACTACACGTTAGGCAAATCGACACTATTCACCTAAAAGATACGAAATTATTTCATAACAAATTTAATTGTTTTGAACTAACTATTTGCGCAAGAATATTGTTCTAAAATTTTAGAAAAATAAATATTTTATGTCATTGAAAAACTTCTAAGTTAAAACTTATGAAAATTATTTTTGTTTTGTAAACAAAAACATGAAGCAGGTGTTTGAATAATTCTTGCTAGTAAACATTTTACTATTAGACCTGGTATAATAAGTACAAGGTATAGTCATTAGAAAATTTGTTCTCAATTTAAAAACCCATGTAATGTCAAACAAAAGAAAATAAAGAAAAAAAAGTTAAAACCAGCGTCAAAAATCAAATAAATAAATTTTTTTTCTTTTAAATATCTTAATATAAAAATTTTGTAATACCAAATTTTTATCAAAAATCAATTTCAAATAGTCAATTTATTGAATAAAATATAATTTTATTTAAAAAAGTAAGTTCCAACATCTAAAATGTGCAAAATATGTTGAAATTGAAATACTTGCAACTTAATAATGTTTCGTTATTTGACATTACATGGGTACTTATGATACTATGTTATTAAAGATTTTCAACAAATTTTTTGTCTCTCAAATTAGTATGCTCTTTTTTAACTCTTCCGTTGCAAGTTTTTCGATTACGTGAACACTTTCTAGTAACAATTATTAAAAATAAGCAATAATTTTCAGTAAATGAACACACCTTTTTTTATTGGTTTGATTGCAACATTAGCTTATTGTACAGGAATTTCTAAAATTCTGCCACCTCGTCCTTGGAAAGCTTTACAAATCTTCAGGCAATCGACCTGTTTTGCATTTTGTGGAGCAAATTACAAAAGTTTGTTTCTTTTTAACGGATCGTGACCTTAAAATTAATTTTGTTAACTTTAATATTCGAATTAGGAGAAGAATTACTTATAAAAATGTTTTGTTCCCCAGAAAAAAAAAAAAAAGATAAAAAATTGGGAAATTGAAAGGGAAAAGTGGAAAAATTACAAGGTAAAAAATGTTCACGATCAGGGGAATTTTTCCCTCGAAAATTGTTTCACGTTATTATTCTCCTTTGAATTAATTCTTTTCATCGGAGCTTTTCATGATGGCAAATACGTAAAAAGGGAAACAATAACGAGGATAAAACTATTCACGATAGGGGTAAATAAAAATTAAAAGCACAAATAAAACATTTAAATTTGAATTATTCACAGGGCTGGTTTATTTTATATAAATGAATTCATTTGGGAATTAATTCAACAATGTATTAAAAAAAAATACTTAATATATGCTTTTAATTAATTACATATGTATACTAAAAATAATTTAGCAAATTTGCAATTTGCCAAGTCAATCTGTTAAATTTAGCAAAGATAATGCCAAAATGGTAACGCGGTAGTAGTTTTATTTAAGAGAACAATTTGCAATTTGACAAGTCAATCTGTTAAATTTAGCAAAAAATTTCCAAAATGGTAACGCGGTATGAGTTTTATTTAAGAGAACAAAAAACAAAAAAAAAAATACATAATAGAAAAAAGCGAAAAAGAGAGATGTAAATTACAGTGTTGCCAAATGTGGTATTTGTCACCGAATTGGGAATTTAAGCATTTATTTGGGGAAAGAGTTTTTTCTTTTGTGCAAACAAATAAATTCTTTTATTTTGCCGCTAAATAAATTTCAATAACTTTTATTACTACTATAAAAATGTAAAATCGGATTTACTTTGTAATCTAAGTATCATTTAACGAAAAAAAAAAAAAAAAAAAACAAATTGTGATCACTTTCGATTTTCACCAAGTATCGACTTCCTTTTTTAAAAATCGATTTTCTATAAGTAAACAAAAAGTTTAGAAAACGGACAACACAACAACAATGTGTGATCACTTTTTTATCTAAAAAAATTAGAAGTTAATAAATTTACAATAACACGAGGGCAGTTTAATAATTCCGTGACTTTCGGTATCAAATAAACTTTTTTTTTTCGCCAAAAAGCGTTTTATTCCTCAACTTGTTATGGAAAACTTATTAAGAGAAACTAAAATGGAGCACATTTGGAGAACGATTCTTTTTTAAAAGTTCATAAAAATACTTTGTTTTATATACTTCATACTTTGAACACCACTAAACTTTATTAAGACTACACTTAAAAAAAAAGTCTGGAACTTTTCCATGTGATAAACCCAAAATCGATCGTATTGTGTGGCTCGTGACACCATCTTGTTAAAACTACATATCGTCCAGTTCGTAATTTTCAATTTCTGGCCAAAAAAAGCGGTTATCATACGGCCATAGTGCTCTGAACCGTGGAATTGACCAATTCGGATTATCTGCTACACAGAAGCGATGACGCACATCTGTAACGTTTCGAGTCTCCTCAAATTCAACTCATAATCTTACCAATTCCTTACAAGGAAGCACAATTATGACGACCATAATCCTCCCGTTATGCTCGAAATATGTCCAAGTTTTAACCACCAATTTTTTGTTGTAAGTTTTAACTATTTTTACGCGGCCTTCGGTTGTTAACAGATCCATATTCACAAGCCTTTCAATAAATAAATCACACTTCAGATGACATATCATCGTGCCGAAGTTATCATCACGTATATCAAAAACTAAAATAAAATAAAAGTAAGTCCGTTTTCTGTGGCAAATTTAACAGATTAATCGATCTGAGCACTCCCCGGGTCTCCATCGCATATGTAACTCCATTCGTGATTGTTCTTAAAGTTGATGTTTTAAATTCGTCTTTTCTTGCACAAGTTTTTTATTGTTATGATTAAATTTCTTCCAAAAAAATTTTGTGATATACGTGAAGATAACTTTGACACGACGAATTATTTAACAGCCTTCCCAGACCACTAAATTCATTTCTGTCGTAAAGTCTTCTTTCGAGCGACCTACACGGTCGGTCGGTATCATTTGTTTTGGTGCGACCACAACGATACGCAGTAAACTACATACTTTTTAAAACTGATGTCGCAAAATCCCCATACCATATACCAATTCTTCTTTGGCTTCGCTGATTGGTTTCTTAAGTAAAAAACTAATGTTTAATCCGCGCACAAAATTCACCTTTCATTTTTTTCCATAAAAGTTAACGAAGCTGTGACCTACTTTCAATTGCCGTCAAAAGCAAACTAATAGATGCAGCTTTTTCAAAATTCGACAGAAGTCTAGTAATAGAATACAGTTAACGGGATCAGTGTTGAACTGTAAGATGCTGCTTTGGAATTTTTCAACTGCTTTCGTATAAAATTCATAATCTTTGTGTTAGCTTATAAAATACTAGCTGTTTGGTCCCAGCGCTGCCTGGGACTTTCCAAAAACCATTAAAACACTGAAGAATTTTAAAAATATAACTAATAACTTGACCCCTTCGCTATCTACAGGGTCAACATTTCTTCAGGATATTAATTTTATTTCAATAAATATATTGTGAATTTCAGCGAAATCGTAACATAAATTAAGCGCCACCTTTCGGGATTTAACTTTAGAGAAACCTGGTTCCAGACCTAACTAATTTATTTATCAGGTTTGGTGTCTATCGGTGCAATGGTTCTTGAGTTTTTGTAACACGTACTCGGAAAAACTTTTTTATATATTATAGCCCCTTCCAGACCATTACTAATATACTGTAAACGTTTTATAAAGATTGGTTCAACGGTTACGGATATAACATATGTCTTTGTAAGGGAGGTGCCACGCCCTCCAATCCAGCTCAGATTTTGTCAGAAGTTATGTGTTGATAACAAAGATATTCGCACTAAATTCGGAAACTTTAACTTTTGTCGTTGTGCAAATATATATAAATCTATAATGTCTTTGTATGTGAGGTGCAC
This sequence comes from Pollenia amentaria, assembly GCA_943735925.1. NCBI lineage: Eukaryota > Metazoa > Arthropoda > Insecta > Diptera > Polleniidae > Pollenia > Pollenia amentaria. The sequence continues at coordinate 16,496,866 of OX031008.1, read as the reverse complement.
CGCCTACCATACATTTCGAAAAAAAAGTATACAGCACCTCCCAGACATTCAGTAATATACCTTAAAAGTTTAATGAAAATGGGTTCAGCGGTTACGGAGATAACGTATGTCTTTGTGTGGGAGGTGCCACGCAATTTATGCCCAACTGCCCCTTCATATTCCTAGCTTTAAAATCTATGTATGATACAAATTTCATCAAAATAAGTAAGATATTTTCGGAGAGGCAGTAATTCTGCCTATGTCCTCCTCTTAGTCATAGTTTAAAAAATTATAATTTCATCAAAATCAGTTCAGCTATTTAGCCGATAAAGCGAAGCAAACGCAAAAGAAGTCGTTTTCGCATTCGGTCAGGGGACGGTCCAGAGGACAGATAAACAGAAGGCGGAATGGAGGGTGAACAGCGTATTCACGTTAAAATTACATTCTTTTTCTTTAAAGTATGGAAACTTATAATTTAACAGATCTCTTCTAAAACGATAATTAATAATAATTAATATTTTCTGAGTATAGGAGGATTAGCGCCCCCTATGTCCGTTAGGAGGTTCCATTCTTTATTTTGTTCAAAACATTTTTAAAATTGGACCGTCGATTCAAGATAACATTATCTCTTTATTATATTAGTATAGATTTAAAGATTAAAGTTTTGAGATAGGGACACCAAGGATTTCAAAATTTAACTTAACGACATAAGCCAAAAGCTTTCTGGCAACACTGTATGTAACTAAAAAAAGAGAAGTTTAATTATATAATTTAAATACGGAGGCATTTAGTTGAATTGTTATCAGCTGAATAGATTTTTTTTTTGCTTTTCGTTACTAATATCATGTATTTTCCAACTAATACATAGTTTTGTTAGATTTTTTTATACTCTTAACCACCAAAAGTGGCGGTTTTTAATATTTATCTAATGCTATGTTTACACTTGGGTTTTTAAGAGCGTTTAAGCAAAATGTTGATTAAGTTAATCAAAGCCGTTCACATTTTATTCGGAATGATTAAGATGACAGCTGGTTTATAATTAAAACACAACAAACAAATTAATATTTCTGTAAAGTATTAAAAATGGATAGACATTAGGGTATTCATTCGGTTAGCCGTTAAGCGGTTAACCGATTAGTTCCTACCCGATTAACTGATCGGTTATTTTAAAATTGCCTTTTTTCGATTAACGATTAAATCGATTAATTACAAAAGGTTAAAAATTTCGTTACATCGGTTAATCGACTGAAATTAAAACATATTTTTATTTTAACATATTTTTTGTGCTCTTAATTATTTGTTTCGTCTCATATACAAAGGTTGTGTTTAAAAATTTCATTATACAAACGAAGAAGGTATCCAGTGATTTATATTTTAAATAAGTGTTTGCTGTCAACAGCTTCTTGTTTCACGTACTTTTTATATGAATGCGTTCAGTTATTTGTTTCTTTTCATACCAATCTTTTAACAGAATTAACCAAAACAATTAGAAGTGTTAAACATTTTAAACAATTAAAACAGGACTCTAATGAAATAACAGAAGATTTTATATGCTTAGAAAAATTCGGGAAAAGGACTGAGAAATTAGATATTCTGTATTATTGCTTGCTTTTTCAAAGTCAAGTTTTATCCAAACTAGAGAAAATAAACGCTTCAATTCTAAACATTTAAACAAAATTTTTTGTATTAAAGATTATTTTATAAGATCTTCTTAAACTATTGAAATAACTAACAAAATTATCTTACAGTTAATTTTTTAATTAATACATAATGTTTATTAATTAAAAAATATGTATTACATATTTATGAATTATTCTTTTGTTTGTTCTTTTTAGTTTTTATTGGTTTTTTTTTTTACTAAAATACTCCAAATAATAAATAATTTATGCATTTTTATGTATTGAAATTACTTGATTTATAAAAAAAGTTTATTAAGCGGTTAACCGATCAAAAACAATATTAACCGATTAAACCAAAAGCTCGATAAATTAATCGAGCGATTAACCGATTAAAGCAAAAGCCCGATTAAATGAATACCCTAATATACATACTTTAATAAAGTTTCAGAATATTATTTTATTAATGATTAAAATTAAACAAAAACATATGTAGAATATTTTGTGTTCGATAGTACACCTGAAAGGTACGGTTATTGTGGCCGATGCTAATTAATACTCAGTTTGAGGTATGTTCAGAGGATTCTATGCGATTAATGAAATGATTTGGCTTTAAACATGTTAATTTGAAGGGATTAACAAATCACTTAAATGTAAGGTTAATCATCTCGATTTCGAAGCGATTAGAGGGTAAGCACGTTCAAAACGCTTAAACGCGTTTAAAACCCCAAAATTCACTATCTCTTTTTACATAACAAATAGTTCTGGTAACAAAAATGCCTATATCTCTTTTTAAAATAGTTTTTGTGGTCCTGGAAAGGACCGATTTTTTCGTTTTAATGATGGTTTTCTATAATCATATTATAAGTAAACGTAGAGTTTTGTAGGCCGTATAAAAAGTCCGTATAAAAGTTCCTTTATTACAATTTTACTTTAGCCTAACAGGTAAGAACTTACCGCTCACTCAAGGTTAAAGTAAAGTTGTAATAATGCTATCGGTAAGTTCTGAATACGGGTCTTTTACCCTATAAAGTATAGTAAAGTAAAGTGTATGTATATTCTGGATCCTTGAGTAATTCTAAGTCCAATATCTGAGCTACCTAAACAAGAGCGGCAAACGTTTTTTAAAACATGAAAATTCTATTGTCAATACATTTTTAATAAAACAAACCGACCTAGCGATCTGTGAAATACGATTTTTCAGCCTTGCAGTGTTGAATTCGAGTTCTAAAGTTTTGTTTCGTATAAAGTGTATGAAAATGAGAAGTCTTGAAAACGGTTGCCACTCCTATTTAAGTAGCTCAGCTACCCATGTCCGCCTGTTGAAAAGACTCTGACTTTCGAGAGACTCAACAGAAAAGAACAGTATTGGCGTCAAATTCTTTCCAGTTCTCCAATCAGTTTGGGATTGAAATCCTACCTTTAAATATCGGCAAGTTGTAGTAATGGCCCTAAATCATTCTATTTAATTTTGTGAAGATCGGTTAATAATTTACGATAGGCCCCTATCGGAAATAATTAAAATACGCTTAAAATCGTAGAAAAGAAAGGTATTGTGGTGAAATCTTATCCAATTAAGAACTATATGGAAGGAAATAAGACCATACATTTTGTGATAATCAGTCCATAATTTACCATAGGTCCCATATAAAGCGGTCTTCCGAAAAGCACTTTTAAATGCATAAAATACAAAATAAAGTTTTATTGAAATTTTGTCTTATTTAGGTTTTTTTAATACTATAATTCACTGTACAAAATTTTGTGAAGAACGATCCATAATTTACGGTTGCTCCAATATAAAATCCCCTCCTGAATCATAAACAGTCACAACTCAAAATTCACAAATGTTCAGGAGAGACAAAACAAAACAATTTTTAAAAACATGGTTGTCATTTTATAATGAAATTGAGTTCCAAAGTAACAGTAGCGGAGTTCAGTGTTTGGTGCTAATTGTCTTGCAAAAGAGCAACTGCAAAATCTTGTAGCTCTTTTATGAAATCTAACGGAATCTCAGTGCAGTTTGATGTAGGATTTAACAAAAGAGCTACGATATTTTGCATTTGCTCTTTCGCCAGACAATTAGCATCAAACACTGAACTCCGCCAGAATTTTTACACTTCAAAAAGACGCAAACGACATTTTCGTGCTCGTAAGATATATGATTTCTGAACTGTGCCCATGTTCCGTAACTCTCGCTTCGAGAAACTTTTCGATTTTAAAATGCGAGAAATATAACAAAAATGCTATAAATTGAAACAAAAAACTGTTCTTCTCACTTAACTGCGTATGTAACATTTGTAGCGAGTAATAGCTGTTACGTGAGGAAATTACTCGCCAATTTAAAGAAAAAGTGTGTCTGTAAAATTTTTGTGAGAAAGTTCCCGCTTTGAACTGTCAAATAAACTCAAGCATTCAAACGGGGTGAGAAAAAATATTACCACTAACAAATATATTAAATATGCAATGAAGAAGATATTTTTTCATTCACTCCTATCGTGAATAATTTTTCCCTCGTAATTTGTTCCCTTTTCAGGTATTTTCGATCATGAAAAATTCCCATGAAAAAAATTAATTCATAGGAGAATAAAAACGTGAAAAAAATGTTCCTGGGAAAATTCCACTTATCGTGAAAAATGTTTTCCCTCGTAACTTGTTCAGTTTTCCCTTTGAATATCTCACTTTATTTCTGCTGGGGAACAAAACATTTATGAAAGTGATTAATTCTTGTCACAACTCGAATGTTAAAGTTTACAAAATAAATTTTAAGGTCAAATTCCGTTAAAAGAGGCACAAACTTATATGTATGTTGTTCAACAAAATGGAAAAAACAGGTCGATTGCCTGAGGAGTTATGATACTTTTCAAAGACGTGTTGGCAGAATTTTAGAAATTATTTTATTACATAAAAGTGCAATAAGCTAATATTGCAAGCAAACTATCACCCAATACAATATATTTTATTTTGTTTTTTTTTTAACTTTTCTTTAAAATAAGCATGTATATTTTTGAAAAAAAAATTTTTTTAATGTTTTTTAATATTTCTTCATTTTTACAATCACTGAGAACTGATAGAGCGAAAAATTGTTCACGAGAGTTTCACGATAGAGGGAAATAAAAATTTCATGGAAACAAAATTTCCACTTGTTTTTCACGATAAGGGGTGATTGTTTAATTATTTTACTTTTAACATTTTTGAAAATTATACGAATGTTTTGAAACCTATTTTTTAAACAACAAAAATTAAAGCCGCACTCTAAATTATCTATTATCTATCTATCTATCTATCTATCTATCTTCTTCTATCTTCTTTCTATCTATATATATAAAAATGAATTATGTATGTTTGTATGTTTGTTTGTCGCTTTATAGACTCCGAAACTACTGAACCGATTTTCTTGAAATTTTTACAGTAACATCACGTGAGCCCTAAAAATAAAATAGGTTACTTATTTTTTCGATAGGGGCAGGGGAATTGGTACCCCCATAGGATGCCAATATTCGATTTTCCTGAAATTTTTACAGTAACATCACGTGAGCCCTAAAAATAAAATAGGCTACTTATTTTTTCGATAGGGGCAGGGGAATTGGTACCCCCCATAGGATGCCAATATTAATTATCGCATATCTTAAGAGTCGCTGCACGCATTTTGCTGAACTTTTTGTAGTAGGATCTTCTGAGCCCCGGAATTGAAATAAAATATCAGCGGGGGTATAGGAATACCCCATAGGACGCCAATGTTTAACATCGCATATCTTAAGAACTGTAATAGTGAGAATGTTCAAACTTTCTAAAAGTCACTCTTATGGTATACTACACTTTTGAAAATAAAAATAAAGCGGGTAGGCGCAGGGGGGGAAATACCTCCCATAGGATGCATACATTAAATATCGCTCAACATAAGAACTATTAAAGGGAGAGTCTTCAAACGTGGTTAAAGCTACTATTATAGTAAACTATAAATTTCATTATAAAAATGGGCGGGGTAGACAGAGTAGGAGCAGTACCCCTCATAGAAGACATATTAAATACCATATATCTGAACACAAGAGCTATCAACCTTTACAGGACAAATTTTAAAACAAAAATAAATGGGGTAGGTGCAGGGGTAGCGAAGCGCACCGGGTTAAGCTAGTTTGCTATAAAAGACTGTTGTATTTTCGCCGCCGTCATTGAAAATGTTTAAATTTTAGTAAATTTTGACCGACGTCAACGATATGTTTGATTAGCGTTCTCAACGTCTGCAATTTCACATCGTCTTGTGGAATATTATGACATTTATAACGTACCGACGTAATCTCTTTTGATAGTTTTAGACATGAGTTACAGACACACTTTTTTCCCACTTTTCGAGAAACGATTATATATTTTTTAATTAATTCATTTATTAATGATGTGCTAATAATCCCAATTTATGATAAAAAACACTGAAATTTATTGTTGTGGGAAAGCTAGTTTCTATGCGCATTTCGCTGGTTGCTTAGGCCAGCTCGTCAGGAAACTTTTTCCAAATACTTTAGAAAAGCTAAAAATATTATACAAGTAAGACCATAAAGTGAATAAGAATTTTAAACACTCAGCTCTACTTGTAACAATATCAAAGCTTCAACAAAGACACAACAATAAATAGTGAATTTTTTCTTTCTTACATTCCCCTACAATTGGCTGGGTTTTTTCCAACACAAATTGTAGTTGTAAGAGGATAGAAAAAAACAAAATTAAAAAAAAACAAGTTACTAAATAAAGCAGCTTGCCATTTCAGTTTTTTATTTGCCGGGCACATGCAAATTTATTATCAAAAATTATTTTCGGGAATGAAATATTTATTAATTAATTCATTTATTAATGATGTGCTAATAATCCCAATTTATGATAAAAAACACTGAAATTTATTGTTGTGGGAAAGCTAGTTTCTATGCGCATTTCGCTGGTTGCTTAGGCCAGCTCGTCAGGAAACTTTTTCCAAATACTTTAGAAAAGCTAAAAATATTATACAAGTAAGACCATAAAGTGAATAAGAATTTTAAACACTCAATTGTAGGGGAATGTAAGAAAGAAAAAATTCACTATTTATTGTTGTGTCTTTGTTGAAGCTTTGATATTGTTACAAGTAGAGCTGAGTGTTTAAAATTCTTATTCACTTTATGGTCTTACTTGTATAATATTTTTAGCTTTTCTAAAGTATTTGGAAAAAGTTTCCTGACGAGCTGGCCTAAGCAACCAGCGAAATGCGCATAGAAACTAGCTTTCCCACAACAATAAATTTCAGTGTTTTTTATCATAAATTGGGATTATTAGCACATCATTAATAAATGAATTAATTAATAAATATTTCATTCCCGAAAATAATTTTTGATAATTATATATTTTGTTTCACATCTTTTCGATGCGAGAAGTTCTCACCAAAGTTACAGAACATGGGTACTGGTTTATAAAAAAAACTGTTTTGAATTGTGAATGTTTATGATTTAGTCTGCGATATCTATTTATAATTTTCTGTCAAGTGTGAAAAATTAAAAAAAAAAAAAAAAAATAGCTGTTTACTCCGGCGCTGCCCGGGATTTTTCAAATAACATTTAAATACTGGTTTTTATTGATTTTTTATAAAAATCGGCAAAATCAAAACTGTAAAGAACACTTTCTTCTTTTGTTTGTCAACCGATTTGAACAAATAATCCATCATGTGAAAGGTATTCACTTTCAGCAGTGCACAATATAAATATATTATTAAATAAATCTGAGGTGGTAAAAACGGGTAAATTCGGTAATCTCATATCTCCAAACCTAAAAGAAATACAAAAAAAAAAAAAAAATTAATACTTATCGTTTGTTCATTAGAAAAATAAGCGAACCTGCTGTCCGGTACTTTTAAACCAATAAACATAGAAATAAAGATTCCAAACTCGTATTTTCTCTAAAAAATAGAAATATAAATTTGGTACTTTCTTAAAATTCAAAATGTTAAGGGTAAATCTTACCTATTTGTGGTACTTATTTTGCAAAACACTTTTCTCCATGTATTGACATATACGTATTAAATTATGAGCTCCCATTACAATAGTGAAATTGTTGATACCTCAATGGGGAGAAAAAATTTTAAAAAAGGGGAAATGCGGGAAAGCACAAATATATGTGTTTTAAACAAAAAAAAAAATATAAAAACAAAACATGTATACAATACGCACTCAGGCTATTCGTGCTGTGGTCGTGCAAAAAAATTAAAGTGATTCATCAATGTAAAAAAAAATTAAACACTTTAGCACAATTAGTTTGTGGTTTTTTTTTGTTGAACTGATCATGGTTTAATTGAAATTTTCGATATTTTTAAATTAGGGGTCTAATCACTGCCATGCCACTCGATATCGAGTAGACAAACCCATTACATCTATCGAGCTTTCATTCGATATGTCAGTGTCTATCGTATGCAGAAAAATACGATAGTTTACTCGATAACGAATGCAGTGATTATACCCCAGGCTTAAGTTCACCAAATTTAATTTATAAAAAAAAATATTTAAACAACTAAAAACTTTTGTGACAAATAAAAAAAAAAATTTAAATTTTTATAACATAAAAACGGGAACAAATTTAATAATTAAGTAAAAGAAAGTAACGTATTTTTGTTTTACATACAAAAATATTAAAACTCAAAATCAATAAAAAAAAAAAAAAATTACAGCAACAACTAACAACCTCATTTTAATCCTCCTCTCATCTTAATTAGCCAGTGAGTGAAGTGTCCCACCACAATTATCAAAATTGTCTCACAGCAAAACGAGAATCAATTTAAACAAACGCCACCACCTTTGCCGCCGATCCGACTCCGCCTCCGCCGTTTTATGAAACATCTTTACAAATGTCATTATTACGTCAGTTCTTTGGTATATCATCACATTCATGGGTACGTGCCCTTCTCCTATTCTGCTTAGCATGGGCATTTCTAGTGTATGTCTTTGTCACTAAACTAAATATCAAGAATACAGAGGAACCTGACGTCACATCGAAACGTATTAATCAAGCTCTGCAGCTATTAGAGGCATCGAAACAGCGTAATCAAGAACTACAACAAATGATTTATACACTATTGAAGTGAGTACAAAAAAAATATAGATTTTCTTTCTCTCTGTTTCTTTTGATAATATGCATATTGCAAAATATATAAAAATAAATTTGCTTTTTTTTATTACAATGTTATACTTTGATTATAATTTTATAAATCATATTGAACTAAAATATTTGGGAGGCTTCAAGTTTTGTTTTAAAAACAAAAACCTTTATTAAGGTTAGATTTACAATAGTAGAATTGTACAGTAATGCTCTGGAAATCAAATTCGAGTGAAATTGAAATCGATTTAATTTTAAAAACTACCACCCTGGGGGGCTACTCTCCAATTTGCTACTCTCTATGACTTTCGAAAAAATTGTTGAAAATGAAGCTATACTGGCAATAAAAATTAAAGATGGCGCAGATTGATAGTAATGAAATGTTAAAAATGTAATAAAAATTTCAAATTTAAAAATTAAAATAAAATAAATTGTGATTATTTGCGAAAAGAAAAAAATAAAAAGATGCGAAAGACAAATGCGCAAACGCAGTAAAGAGTACCAATCACTAGATTCGCTACCATTTTGTTTCGCATCGTAAGAGAGAGTAGCCCCCCTGTTCTAAAATTTGACAAAAATATTCCCTTTTATGTATTTCGTTCTTTAAGTACCACTTATCTTTATCAGAACTATTCTTAAAATTACCAAAAACTGCAGTCACTTGAAAAAAAATTAAGTTAAAATCACAGTTGTTTACAGTTTGACTTGCTTTCGATCTCCAAAACATGGCCGATAATATTTGAATTTAAAAAAAAAATATTGTTTAGAGGACAGAAAACCTGAAATGCAAATAAAGAATATCACAGATAAGAGGTACACGATAGAGGGGGAAACGCTTTCTACTCCATTGAATAAAAAATAGATTATGTATGTACTATGTATATTAAAGCGGGTCGGCCTCCATACAAAAAAAAGTTGTGCCAGTCACCCCCTAGAATGAAAGGTGCCAATGAAGTTTCTAAAACAGGGAAAACATTGTTTTTCCACGCCCAAAAATACAGCGTATTTTATTATTTATGTATAGCGCAGACATTTAAAGTCCCACCTCATCATATCGCATATCGTTGTTCATGGCTTGACTAAAGCTTATTCTTTGCCTTTGATAACTTTTTAATCCGATATTAAATTCTGGGAGCCACTAATGTCATCTCGGGTGCTTCCCCCTAATGACCAAATTTTTGTACGTTTTAAGAAAGTCCTTCTAAAGTTCTAGCTCTTAATATACCCATTTTTATGATTCGCTTAAAAATTGAGCACCTTTTTCTTGTTCACATACATGTTACATTAAACCAGGTCGATCCCAATACAAAATAAAAAATTGGAACCAGTCACGTCCTAGAATGAAAGGTACATCAATCATGTTTCTACAACTTCAGCCACAATTTTTTGCCACTCTCCCAAACAGAGCTCTTTTTTTTATATTTTGAGGCACCATTCCAATCAAGTCCAATCGCAACCAAGTCCAATCGCATATCGTTGTTAATGGCTTGACTGTGGCTGTTGAATGGGGGTTCTTTCACATCTGCTCCGTTAAATTTTGCTATTGAAATTCCGCTAGATCAGTCAATAAATGGCTGAGATATGAGCAAAAAACCACGACTGCCTCAATTTTTTGCACCAAACAAAGATTGTCAACGCAGCAACACTAACACAAGTCGAGCTGTTACAACAACAACAACAACAACAACGTATATACCTTGTATTAGTTGGCTTTTTTATTTTTTAATGTCAAGATTTTTTTTTTGCTTTTTTTTACACATACCAAATACATACATGTATAGCGCAGTTGATTAAACGATGTCCGTCTGTCTGTCTGTATATCTAAAAAACGGCAAGAGGCAAAGTTTGCAAATTAGGTACAAGCATCTTGGTTAAGGCTTGCTTACGCTATTATACTTTGTATTAATACATGTCAAAAACTCAGTCAATATGGAAAAGTGTGATAGTGCTGAATGCAAGGTGTAATGAAAATGACAAGTATTACGAAAAAAAATTTGACTTCATCGTTTGTTGAAAAATTTCAAAACAATAATACTTTTCATTTGATTAGGGTTGCATTTTAACAACAGCATGTTCATGTGTGATAGTGTAAACACAGACTGTAATGTTAATGTTAGCCGCAACAAAACTCGTTAGATTTCCATTTCACAAAGTATTATGGAATACGTAATACTTGTGTGATAGTGTAAACTAGCCTTTACCAATACACAACGTCCGATAAAATGTGGGCGCTATTGGAGAAGTGGGCGTGGCAAAAATAGATTTATTTATTTCCAAAAAACGATATTCATATAACTTTCTGTTCTTATTGCACAATGGTAAGATTCGGCATAGCCGAATATACCAATCTTACTTGTTAATTAAAAGTTTCTTTTTTAAATATTTCGAAGTGTTTTGAATTTTCAAAAATCAGATCTTAGTTGGTGCAATACTTGGTACTCTTGTTCGTTCACTTAATGATATACAGTCAGTGTCAAAAGAAAGTGTACAGCGATCAGTTCAACATTTATAAGTCTGGAGATGTTAAAAGGGGGAGAGTACAAAAAAAACTCTTTTAATTTTTTTCAAGTGTACTCAGTACTTGTTCCTTTAAATAAAAAAAATAAGTCATTTATTTTTTCTTCATTTTCAAATAAACACTAATCTCAAAAACGCCTTATTTTACGCGTCAAAAAAAGTGTACACTCTCATATTATTTCAATGTTCCAGTGTTATAACGGAAAAATAACCGCTATTTTTGGTTTTTTTATTCTTGCATTCATATTACTGATGTTTAATTATCTCTACTATATATAGTGATCAATAACAAGTCAAGTGAATTTTGCTTTATAAATAGTAGTCAACATGGGTAAGCAGACTACAGTTAGGTTAGGTTAGGTTCCATGGGCAGCCATCGAGACAGCTCACTTGGGTCCTTCAGCGGTCATTTTGAGATACCCAGCGCTAATGCCCATCCCAAAGAGCAGTTACTCAGATGGCGTCACTGCATAGTTGAGCCAATTCGTCTTCCTAATGAAGAGAAGAAGCAATCGTAGTTCTATTTAAGAAAGATCCTCCAAGCAAGAAAACACCGGCTCTCCCAGGTATTTTTCCCTGATGCCTCGTAGCCCAGGGCGTTGACAGAGAAAGTGAAGCACAGTCTCCTTTTCCTCCTCATCATGACAACTTCTGCAGTAGTTATTGAATTCCAGACCCATTCTCCTAGCATGAGTCCCAACAGGCCAGTGTCCAGTCATAACCGACACCACAGTCCTGATTTGGTCCCTATTGAACCTAAGTAGATATTTGGTTCTCCGTTCATCATAGCCAGGCCATAGTGCCCTGGATATGGAGCAGGTGGACTCACAGGTCCATCCCTCTTGCGCAATTCTATAAAACTCGCCCCATTGGAAGGCCAATGAATTGATTAATGAATGTGTCATCCATGCGACCACCTTTCTTGGCCAGCTTATCTGGTTTCCCGGGCAGTCTGAGTGCCCTGGTATCCATATAAGCGTTAACCCTGAATGCTCAGCAATCTCATTCAAAGACATCCGGCATTCCACAGTTAACCTAGATGTCGTATAGACACCCTCAAGAGAAGCAATGGCAGCCTTGCTATCAGTAAATATACGTATATCTCCCGATACACGAAAATACTTTAGCCAGTTGGCTGCACGCTTTATAGCTGAGATTTCCGCCTGCAGGACACTACATCCATCCGACAGACGAAATGAAACTTTTATGCCCAGTTCCTCTATGTAAAAACCTCCGCCAACTCTTTCCCCCTTCCTTGAACCATCAGTGTATAACCCCAGGGCTGGTTCATGGAAGGTAGACTACAGTAAAAACTCGTAATTTAGTGATAAAATCGGCATCTGAAGGCAAATCTTTAGGAGAAATTAGCAGTGCTATTGGCAGTACTATTAGCAGATGCCATAATTCTATTAAAAATTATTAGATAAGTAAAAAAGGTGAAAAATGTTGAAGACCTTCCGCGCTGTTGCAGACCTAAAACTTTGTCCAGCGTAGAGAAGAGGACAATAGTACGAAGAGTTAAGGCTAATTCCTGGTGCAGGGCAGTAAAAATAGCAGAGGAACGGGCAATAACACTAGGAGCAAGGGTACGCGCCAGTTCTGTTCGCCAAGCACTACATCAACATGGGCTTTATGGTAGAGTTCCCAGAAGAAAGCCATTTATATCTGTGAAAAATCAAAACAATCGTTTGGAATGTGCGAAAATGCAATAATGATAGGTTAGGTTTAATTGGCAGCCGACACGTGGACGGCTCACTTGGGACCTTATACCGGTCTCCTTGTGATACCCTGAGCCAGGATTCTCACCAGATTATTCCCTAGACGGCACTGCAACCTCCAATCATTTCGAATCCCCGCTTAAAAAAAAGATCGCAATTAGTGCTTTCTTACGTAGAACATCCAAACAGGGCAATTCTGCTCTCCCGGAATGGCTCATCCAGATTTCCTTGAGACCAGGGTGCTAATTCTGGCAGTCGTGATCGTAAGTTTTTTCGATTCGTAAGGAAATTTATTTCTTATTCTTTTAGCCGGTACTGAACAAATCGCAATCGTTTTTTCAGTGCTGTAAAGCATTTATTCGAGTTTTCACAACACTGAAAAAATAATTTCGATTCGTTCATTATCGACCGAAAGAATTGGAAATTAAATTGCTTTCGAAATGAAAAAGTATTCGATCACTACTACCAGAATTAGGTCGCAGGGCATTGTCAGAGAAAGTGAAAAAGCGTTTTCTCATCCTTCACCTCATCCAGACAACTAAGACAGTAGTCATTATAATTAAGGCCTATCGTAATAACATGGATCCCTATGAACCAGTAACCGGTAATGACCGATATCACTGTCGACCATTACCACTGCCAGGAAGAGCCGTAAATAATGCTCCAAAAAAGGTTCCCGAAGAACAATAGTCCAATCGTGCCCGGTCACCCGACATGTGTAGTGTAATCCTAGCATCATATCAAGTGCAATAAATATACATTTGCCTAAGGTAGGTGCACAAAAAATACAACTTTGTTTGATATTAAAGTACCTACCGGTCATGCTCGGCCCTATCTCACACAGGTCTTAACACCGGGTTAAAAAAAAAAATTCGACCACCAACTAGCCGAACTTCTCCCTGGACTCCTTAAGAAACAAATTTTTTTCGCGGACCCCTATCGTCATTTGGTTACAAAAGGTATCAAGAATTAAGTGTACATATCCCAAATAAATGTAGTTAACTAGATCCTTCAACCGTTTCTATTGTATTCTCCACACAATTTGTCTTGATTTTTACTTTGTATGTACATACTCATATATTTTCAATTGTTTTAAATTCCGTTGTCAGTATTTTAAATACAATTAAAATTTGCATGTTCTTAAACACTTTTAAAATTCAAAAAAATTAAAATTTAAATTCACGATTCATATCAAAAATTAAAAAAAGGGTTCGTAAAACTACTCTGAGTGCGACACCTCGTGAGTGCTGTCTATGTTTGTTTGTGCGATTCGTTCGCATTACAGCTTTTCCCGGGTTCGAACTTTACGTTTAAAACCTAACACGTTGCATTGTGCTGATGGAGTACCAAAAAAACTCATTTTAATATTTACCAGAGGCTGACTTTGGAAGTTTTGGCAACCGACATGATGGCGTATATCGTTCCATAGATTGTGGGTTAATCAGGCATAAGCCGTAATTTGTGAGGGCTGTAAAAAAATTTCGAGGTCAAATATTTTCTCTCAGTGGCTTTTCTATTAAAGGGGCATTTAACAATGATAATTCTGTGTCTATACCAACTCAGGCAGTCTACTAATGGTACATTTTGGGTGGAAAAACTCTTAAATGTCTAATAATTATACAAAAAAGAACATGAGTAATTGTTAGAAAATTGGGACATTTACTTGTGACCAGTAGAAAAGTAATTGAACGACTGAAAATCGTGGCTGAACTTTGAATAATTTCCTATTTAAGTTAAAGCGATTTGATTAACGCTTTTACTTCCAAATGCATTCCAAAGTCCACTGGACTTTTTAATGAGAGTCTGGATTGTTAACGATTTGCCTCCTAACTCACAGAACGTATATGTGTGTGAAGTTAGCTTCGAAATTAAGCTTCGTTTTTAACATTAGCTATGTTACTATGTTAAACAACATATCTCTCACTCAGTGACTGCTATTTTTAACAGAACTATACTATTTTCAACTAAATTACCATTATACAACTAAAATCCATATGGAAAATTTGTGAAAAATGGGAGAAATTGAAATTATGGGCGGATTTGCCCTAATAGGTTGAAAAGTCAAGGCCATAAGCATTTCATAACAGTTAATGCTATGTTCAGGTTTAATTTCAGATCAGAGTTATATAGTTTTAAAAATTGGAAATATTAAAATTGTAGTAGGTACATATTGAAAATTGGTGAAAAATTGGGAGAAATTGAAATTATGGTCGGATTAGCTCTAATAGGGTGAAAAGCCAAGCCCATAAGCATTTCAGAACAGTAAATGCTATATCCAGATTTAGTTTCAGATCAGAGTTATATAGTTTTAAAAATGTAAAATGTTAAAATTTTAGTAAGTACATTTTGAAAACTGGTGAAAAATGGGAGAAATTAAAATTATGGGCGCATTACCCCTAATAGGGCGTAAAGCCAAGGCCATAAGCATTTCAGAACTGTAAATGATATGTCCAGACTTAATTTCAGATCAGAGTGATAATTGAAAAAATTGAAAATTTTAAAATTTTAGTAGGTTCATATTGAAAATTGGTGAAAAATGGGAGTAATTGAAATTATGGGCGGATTAGCTCTAATAGGGTGAAAAGCCAAGCCCATAAGCATTTCAGAGCTGTAAATGCTATGTTCAGATATAGTTTCTGATCAGAGTTATATAGTTTTAAAAATTGAAAATATTAAAATTTTAGTAGGTACATATTGAAAATTGGTGAAAAATTGGGAGAAATTGAATTTATGGGCGGATTAGCGCTAATAGGGTGAAAAGCCAAGTCCATAAGCATTTCGGAACTGTAAATGCTATGTCCAGATTTAATTTCAGATCAGAGTTATATAGTTTTAAAAATTGAAAATATTAAAATTGTAGTAGGTACATATTGAAAATTGGTGAAAAATTGGGAGAAATTGAATTTATGGGCGGATTAGCGCTAATAGGGTAAAAAGCCAAATCCATAAGCATTTCGGAACTGTAAATGCTATGTCCAGATTTAATTTCAGATCAGAGTTAAATAGTTTTAAAAATTGAAAATATTAAAATTGTAGTAGGTACATATTGAAAATTGGTGAAAAATTGGGAGAAATTTAAATTATGGGCGGATTAGCGCTAATAGGGTGAAAAGCCAAGTCCATAAGCATTTCGGAACTGTAAATGCTATGTCCAGATTTAATTTCAGATCAGAGTTATATAGTTTTAAAAATTGAAAATATTAAAATTGTAGTAGGTACATATTGAAAATTGGTGAAAAATTGGGAGAAATTGAATTTATGGGCGGATTAGCGCTAATAGGGTGAAAATCCAAGTCCATAAGCATTTCAGAACTGTAAATGCTATGTCCAGATTTAATTTCAGATCAGAGTTATATAGTTTTAAGAATTGAAAATATTAAAATTGTAGTAGGTACATAATGAAAATTGGTGAAAAATTGGGAGAAATTGAAATTATGGGCGGATTAGCGCTAATAGTTTGAAAAGCCAAGTCCATAAGCATTTCAGAACTGTAAATGCTATGTCCAGATTTAATTTCAGATCAGAGTTATATAGTTTTAAAAATTGAAAATTTTAAATGTTTAGTTGGTACATTCGAAAATTGGTGAAAAATGGGAGAAATTGAAATTGTGGGCGGATTTCAGAAGCATTTCAGAACTGTAAATGCTATGTCCAGATTTAATTTCAGATCAGAGTTATATAGTTTTAAAAATTGAAAATTTTAAATGTTTAGTTGGTACATTCGAAAATTGGTGAAAAATGGGAGAAATTGAAATTATGAGCGGATAAGCCCTAATAGGGCGAAAAGCAAGGCCATAAGCATTTCAGAACTGTAAATGCTATGTCCAGATATAATTTCTGATCAGAGTTATATAGTTTTAAAAATTGAAAATATTGAAATTTTAGTAGGTACATATTGAAAATTGGTGAAAAATGGGAGAAATTGAAATTATGGCGGATTAGCCCTAAAAGGAAAAAGGCCATAAGCATTTCAGAACAGTAAATGCTATATCCAGATTTAATTTCAGGTTAGAGTTGTATAGTTTTAAAAATTTAAAATTTAAAAATTTTGGTTGGTACTTATGGAAAATTGGTGAAAAATGCGTGAAATTGAAATTATGGGCGGATTGAAAAGATGGGTGAAAAGTCAAGCCCATAAGCAATTCAGAACTGTAAATGCTACGTCCAGATTTAGTTCCAGATCAGAGTTATATAGTTTTAAAAATTGAAAATGTTAAAATTTTAATAGGTACATATTGAAAATTGGTGAAAAATGAGAGAAATTGAAATTTTGGAGGATTAGCCCTAATAGGATAAAAAGCCAAGGCCATAAGCATTTCAGAACAGTAAATGCTATATCCAGATTTAATTTCAGGTTTTAAAATTTTAGTTGGTACTTATGGAAGATTGGTGAAAAATGGGTGAAATTGAAATTTTCTATTTTCAAAATTATATAACTCTAATCTGAAATTAAATCTGAACATAGCATTTACAGTTCTGAAATGCTTATGGCCCTGGCTTTTCACCCTATAAGAGCTAATATGCCCATAATTTCCATTTCTCCCATTTTTTACCAATTTTCAATATGTACCTATTAAAACTTTAACATTTTCAATTTTTAAAACTATATAACTCTGATCTGGAACTAAATCTGAATATAGCATTTACTGTTCTGAAATGCTTATGGGCTTGGCTTTTCACCCTATTAGAGGTTATCCGCCCATAATTTAAATTTCTGCCATTTTTAACCAATTTTCAATATGTACCTACTAAAATTTTAACATTTTTAATTTTTAAAAGTATATCACTCTGATCTGAAATTAAATCTGGACGTAGCATTCACAGTTCTGAAATGCTTATGGCCTTGCCATTTCGCCCTATTAGGGTTTATCAGCCCATAATTTCAATTTATCCCATTTTTCACCAATTTTCAATATGTACCTACTGAAATTTGAACATTTAAAATTGTTAAAGCTATATAACTCTGATCTGAAATTAAATCTTGATATAGCATTAAATGTTCTGAAATGCTTCTGGCCTTGGCTTTCCGGCCTATTAGGGTTTATCCGGCCATAATTTCAATTTCTCCCATTTTTCACCAATTTTCAATATGTACCTACAAAAATTTGAACATTTAAAATTTTTAAAACTATATAACTCTGATCTGAAATTAAATCTTGATATAGCATTATATGTTCTGAAATGCTTCTGGCCTTGGCTTTCCGGCCTATTAGGGTTTATCCGGCCATAATTTAAATTTCTCCCGTTTTTCACCAATTTTCAATATGTACCTACTAAAATTTGAACATTTTCAATTTTTAAAACTATATAACTCTGATCTGAAACTAAATCTGGATATAGCCCCAGCAAAAACTTACATTGAAAAGTAATGAGTTAAAAAGCTAATATAACAACTCATCACTACTTCTACATTGGCATTTTAACTCATTATTTTAACACGGTGATGTCATTGGAGGCAAGTACTTACCACCTTCGCTTACAAATAGGGAGTTAAATAAGTCATTACCACATTCGCTTACAAATAGGGAGTTAAATAAGTCATTACCACATTCGCTTACAAATAGGGACTTAAATAATGACTTTAAAAAAAAAATTTTTTTATTATTTTTTTTTAATTATTTTTTTTTCTATTTTTTCTTATTTTATTTATTTTACCTTATTTTATTTGTTTTTCTATTTTTTCTTATTTTATTTTACTTTGTTTTTTTTTACTTTGTTTTTTTTTCTGCCTCTGGCGGGATTCGATCGCGCAACCTCGGTGCTGATAGACTAGCTCACTACCAGCTTGTCTACTGGGGCATTGTAGTTTTTGCATAAAAAAACTATGTTTTTTACTCAATTATTAAGAGCGTAAATATGAGATTAAATTACACAGTACAACATTTTTCAGTTAATTGATTGCCAACTCAATTCTGTGAACTGTATGTGAAATTAGACCCAAAAAAAAGAATTTCTGCATCATTCGTTTTGTCTTCTTACCTGCGATTTGAAGTTAGTATCGATTTGAAGTTAGTACTATCGTATAGGGGAATTTATCACGTTTTAGGCCCTGTTGTTTGACATAGCTCGACAACCACTAGCCCAATTTAGTTGAAATAAATTTTAAAAAATTAAGAATTACAATTCCCTTAATCTGTTCATATATTGTTTTCCTATACAAGTAACACTTTCGAAGTTAAAAATGAATGTATGAAGGGAAAAAATTATTTTTTGCCTAAAAATTTAAATTTTTTTTTTAAAAAATACATAAAAAATCCAAAATGGAAAAAAGTTTCAAGTCTAGTTATTTTTTCGCAAAGTCACATAACCTATGAGCAAAATGAGACAAAGATCATAAAAATCGATGCACGCGTTTCGCTTTTATTCGCAAGTGAGTAAATGTATGAATTTCAAAAATTTGCTCGAGATATGCACAACATTATTTGGAGAAAACATTGACACCTTTTTCATGATTCTGAGAATTAAAAAAAAAGGAATAAACAAAAGGTTATTTGATTTTTATGATTGCGGTAATAAATGTACGTGGACAATTAAACGGAAAGTGGACCTTTTTATTATTTGGGTTTTTCCGGTGGCTACCTATATGATTTTTTACAGAAATTGCACCCACATTTAAGGGTGGTCATTATTTGGAAAGTTTTGCACAGTTTGAAACGTACAAGTGCTGAATCAGGTATATAGCCAGCCGCCCTTAAAATATGCGCTCATTTATAAGTACCTGGCAGTAAAATATTCAAAAATACGTAGTATTTATAGGTGTGCATTGATCGATTTTTGGCATTCAGCCAGTGCCGACGAACGCGAACAGTAAAAGTGATTTTTCTCCAGTTTTTTAAAAGTGAATAACAACAAAACATAAAATATATCAATATGGAAAACAACAAGTGCCCATATTTGGATGAATATTGTTACGTTTGTGGTCATATCGTCCGAAAAATACAGAAAAAAGATCGAACAAATTTGTTTACTGAGCAATTCAAAACCGCGTATTGTAATTATTTCGATGAAGCAGATTTAAGTGGTGCAAATTTTACGCCGAACACAGTGTGCAACAGTTGTTATACTACCCTTCTAAAATGGATTCACGGAAAAAGTAGAAAGTTATCTTTTATGAAGCCAGTAATTTGGGTGGAAGACACAACTGGACATGATGAATCCAGGTGCTATGCATGCATAAATTTTCGTCCTGGATTAAACAGACAACAATTGAAAACAAAAGTATACACTGCTGCATTTACTGCCACACTTCCAGTGCAACGCCCTGCTGATACCGATGTACCTAAACCTCCGAGTGCGGATACTGTATCACTGCTAGCCGAAACCGTTTTCACCAATCCGACCGATTTGGATGATGCTGATTGGATACCCGATATTGAAAATAGTGCACCACAACCGCTACCACAAATCGAAATGGATTACATTGTGGCCAAGCTGGGACTATCACAACACTACTCCGAATGGCTGACATCATTTTTGAAGAGAAGAAAACTCACACAGCAAAATGTCAGCGCAACATCATACCGACAACGCCAAGCTGATTTTCAAAACACGCCCTTGAATAGTATGTGTATCTCGGATGACGATACAGACTCAGACCATGAATATGAACAACCTACGAAGAAAACAAGATCATCAGAACCACAAGCGTCAACTTCTACAAGGATGGATATTGCCAATAATTGAAAAAATGTTCTAAATTTTGTTTTTATGCATATTATAATTGCGTATTAATTGCATATTATTTTATTTTCATTAAGTTTTTTTTTTGCATGATAATTTTTTAATTTATATTTTTATTTTTATTTTAAGGGTGGTGGCTATAACTGATTTTTGAAATTCATACCTTTACTCAATTGCGAATAAAAGCGAAACGCGTGCATCGATTTTTATGATCTTTGTCTCATTTTGCTCATAGGTTATGTGACTTTGCGAAAAAATAACTAGACTTGAAACTTTTTTCCATTTTGGATTTTTTATGTATTTTTAAAAAAAAAAATTTAAATTTTTAGGCAAAAAATAATTTTTTCCCTTCATACATTCATTTTTAACTTCGAAAGTGTTACTTGTATAGGAAAACAATATATGAACAGATTAAGGGAATTGTAATTCTTAATTTTTTAAAATTTATTTCAACTAAATTGGGCTAGGGGTTGTCGAGCTATGTGAAACAACAGGGCCTAAAACGTAATAAATTCCCCTATACGATAGTACTAACTTCAAATCGATACTAACTTCAAATCGCAGGTAAGAAGACAAAACGAATGATGCAGAAATTCTTCTTTTTGGGTCTAATTTCACATACAGTTCACAGAATTGAGTTGGCAAATCATGTGTTGTACTGTGTTATCCATAATAACAATAAAAACGCTGATTGAAAGTGGATTGAAAGTTTTTGTTTCATTACTAAAATGACATTTTTATTGTCATAATGAAAATTTAAATTTATGAAGGCAATTATTGAAATATGTTGCTTTTATAAAAAAATTTTTTGATTTCATAAAATTAATGGCAAACATGTAACATTAGATGTATGAAATAATTAAATCTTACATTTTTTTAATTAACAATTAAACATTTTTTTAAGGAAACTACAATTTTGTATTAATTTATGAATATAGTTATGTTTGTATATTGTTTTTTTATGTTCCCAATTAAAATTTTTTGTTTAACTTGGACAAACTTAAGTTTTCATATATCCAATGAAAATTTTTAACGTAATTACGAAATCCAATGAAGCGATTTTAACGAAAATACTTCATTCTAACTATGAAATTCCATTTAGACTATGAAAATTTTCATTTACCCAAGGAAAATTTTTTTATGAAAATTATTCATTAAATATATGAAGCATTTTTCTTTCAGTGTAATAAAAAAAAAAAAAACAAATTGTAAGAATAAATATTTAAAATCAATTTGTATTAGATTTGAAAAAAATTAAACCGTAGATGCAATTTATTATGAATGAATTATAAATTTCCATAATCAACTTATAAACAAGTACTTATGTAACAGATTATATGTCAGCCATTACTCAACTACTTCTATGTAATGCAGATGGTATGAAGTAGTCATTGAAAAGTAAGTTGTTCAGTAATTGCAAGTCATTACCAAGTTTTTGCTGGGGCATTTACTGTTCCGAAATGCTTATGGGTTTGGCTTTTCACCCTTTTAGAGCTAATCCGCCCATAATTTAAATTTCTCCCGTTTTTCACCAATTTTCAATATGTATCTACTAAAATTTTAAAATTTTAACAATTTCAATTTTTAAAACTATATAACTCTGATCTGAAATTAAATCTGGACTTAACATTTACAGTTCTGAAATGCTAATGGCCTTGGCTTTTCGCCCTATTAGGGCTAATCCGCCCACAATTTCAATTTCTCCCATTTTTCACCAATTTTCGAATGTACCTACTAAACATTTAAAATTTTCAATTTTTAAAACTATATAACTCTGATCTGAAATTAAATCTGGACATAGCATTTACAGTTCTGAAATGCTTATGGACTTGGCTTTTCAAACTATTAGCGCTAATCCGCCCATAATTTCAATTTCTCCCAATTTTTTTCGCCCATAATTTCAATTTATCCCATTTTTCACCAATTTTCAATATGTACCTACTAAAATTTGAACATTTAAAATTTTTAAAACTATATAACTCTGATCTGAAATTAAATCTTGATATAGCATTAAATGTTCTGAAATGCTTATGGGCTTGGCTTTTCACACTATTAGGGCTAATCCGCCCATAATTACAATTTCTCCCATTTTTCACCAATTTTCAATATGTAACTACTAAAATTTTAACATTTTAAATTTTTAAAACTATATAACTCTGATCTGAAATTAAATTTGGACATAACATTTACAGTTCTGAAATGCTTATGGGCTTGGCTTTTCAACCTATTAGGGCTAATCCGCCCGTAATTAAAATTTCTCCAATTTTCCATATGGATTTTAGTTGTGAAATGTTAATTTAGTTGAAAATAGTATAGTTCTGTTAAAAATAGCAGTCATTGAGTGAGAGATGTGTTGTTTAACATAGTAACATAGCTAATATTAAAAACGAAGCTAACTTCACACACATCGAACGTATGGCAGACTCTTCAATCATTTTTCGTTGTAAGATGTATGGATTGCTAAAAGTTCAATAGTGCAATGACGTGATGTCAGCTTACAAATCTTTCTTTAGGTTCTTATGTAACTCTGAGTTATTCTGGGAAAAGGTGATTACTTCATTTCTGGATATATTAAAAGGTTACGGCTTATTGTGGGGCTTTTGTGTTGGCTAACAGGGTGAGTTGGCTGACAGGGTGTCTTTGAAGTAAAATTAGTGTTTCGTTTAATCGAAGCTTTTTATGACGAAAACACTTGATGTCGTCTCTTTTATACAGGGTGGCGTAGAGTGAGCTATATGGTTTAAATGGTTTAAACCTTTTTTATTTATGCGATTATTATAATTTTTTTTTTAAATACAGTATATTATTGGGGAATTTTTTGCAATTAGCTTTGAAAAATTATATCCTGTAAGTGATGTCAATTTTCTGCTTCGCACATACGTGCTCTTTTTAGCATGTTTTCCATAACTTTTCGCAAAATTTCGGGTGTAATGGCCATGATTCATTTCGCTTGTTGGTTTTTAGTTGGAGTATGGTTCTTGGTTTGTTAACGTACACTCTTTCTTTCAAATATCCGCAAAGCAAACTGTCAGAAGCTGTTAAATCTGGCGAACGTGGAGGCCAGTTAAAATCGCTTGTGCGCGAAATATTGCGTTGGCCGAATATGTCCCTTAACAAAGCCATTGAGGCACCTGCAGTATGTGGTGTGGCTCCATCTTGTTGAAACCACAAGTTTGGATGGTTTTGCACTGGCCTAAGAAAAAATTTCCAACATCGTCCGATATGCACCACCGAGGACAGAGATTGAGACACCACTTTCATTTTCAAAAAAATATGGGCCAATTATCCTTTCGGTGGATACACCGCACAAAACAGTACACTTAAGTGGGTGTTTGGATATTCTTGGATTTTCCGTAGCCCAAATCCTGCAGATTCAAATGGTTTATTGCTGACGCAGTGGGTGCAATGCGCACATTAAAATGAAGACGATATTATATGCACGCTGTGTCAACACAATAGACTGTTGGTTTGAAAAATACAATTCAAAATACAAGTCTTCTTCACAAAATGTTGCAAAAAAAAAAAAAAAAAACAAAGAGATAATAATAATTAAAAAAAATTACAAAGAATGTAGTTACTGCTGTTTTTCCGCTTTCTGTTTGATTTAGTGGGTTTTACAGAACATTGCTGTTCTGCTTTAAAGGACCGAACTAATTCTTTGGTTTCTACTAATTCATTAGTCTATCGATTGAAAGCAAAGTTATTCGCAAGCAATGGTCTCTTTTTCGTCATGTCTCTCATGATGTTAAAGAAATAGTGGAATAAAAAGTGCCAAACTTATGGAAATTCTTTTTTTTGTTTTGGAGAGATATGGAAGGTAGATTAAATATGCTTTTTTTGAGTAATAAAACTTTTAATAATTCAACAATCCGCAAAAATTACAGTACTGAGCGATAAGAAGCTGCCTTTTTTGCTTTTACGCTCTTAGAATAAATACTAAATTAATGACTCAGATTGAACTTACTTGTATGATCAAAAAAAAAAAGCCTGAGATGTGATTTACAACTCGAGTTTTCATTTTGTATTTCGCTGATGATGTTTAGTCCCTTAATAGACTGCACAATGTTGTGAAGTTAGCTCCGTCAGTTAGCTTCGTTTTGCTGACTATCAAGTTTCATGTACGCAAGCAACTTGTGTAAGATTGTTCTCGCTCAAACACTGTTAAGACAAAAAATGGATGTTTTTTGCCAAAAATAAATAATTTCAGACAAAAAAAAAAAAATTAAAAATGGTAATTCAGAATAATTAATAAAACATAAATTTTTTATTTAAAGAATTTGCCCAGAAAATGAATTAATATTAAAAAAGGCCTACTTTCAGAACCCGAAAATGGGTCAAAATCGAAATGGCGCTCTAATATGGACTAAAAGAGTTGATAGCTTAGGTAATTGGTCAAGATCGAAATGTTGCTCTAATATGGACTAATAGGGTTGATAGCTTAGGTATTCTAGATTTCAGAACTATATAGTTTATATTCAGAATTTGTAGATTTTTTGTAATAGAGCATAGCTGAAAGTGAAATGATGAGATTTCTTATAAAAAAGCCCTACTTTCAGAACCCGAAAATGGGTCAAAATCGAAATGGTGCTCCAATATGGACTAATAGGGTTGATAGCTTAGGTATTCTAGATTTCAGAACTATATAGTTTATATTCAGAATTTGTAGATTTTTTGTAATAGAGCATAGCTGAAAGTGAAATGATGAGATTTCTTATAAAAAAGCCCTACTTTCAGAACCCGAAAATAGGTCAAAATATTCCGAATTTGTAGATTTTTTGTAATAGAGCATAGCTGAAAGTGAAATTATGAGATTTCTTATAAAAAAAAGTCCTACTTCCAGAACCCGAAAATGGGTCAAAATCGAAATGGTGCTCCAATATGGACTAATAGAGTTGATAGCTTAGGTATTCTAGATTTCGGAACTATATAGTTTATATTCCGAATTTCTATAGATTTTTTGTAATAGAGCATAGCTCAAAGTTTTCATGTATAATTGTCTAATATCCATATACATACAAATAAAAAAAACATGAAAATTCATAAAAACAAACATGAAAACTCGTTTCGTGTCTGTTTGAGAACCCCTCTTTCTTCTCTAACCCGATCGCCAACAAACAAAACAAACGTGTTGGTTAGAAGTGTCCGAAAAGACACCGTATAAACACCCTCTTTCATTCCAACCACTCGCTCTCTTTGCTTTAAAAGACACTTAAAAATTTTCAATTGCTCTCATATTTACAAATTAAACAAACTTGTTCAAACTTTGCGACAACTACCCACTACGAATAACACGTGTACTCAGGTGTGCATCTTTGAAAATTAATAGAAATACTTATCACACGTATGTCCAGCTCTATTTAAAATGGCATGAACAATCTATGTATTCATTCATCCAAGCAGTTCGTCGTTCATTCATTCATTCATTTATATACAAATTGTGTTAGTTGTTCCATGTGGTTTCCTAAATACTTGTAAAGTTTTACCAAACTCACTTTTACATACAATCTGGTGTAACAACAAGCATATTTACAACATTGAATATGATGTTGGTTACGCACAATTTAAAATTTATGCACAAAAATGGATTCGTGGTACTAGCAAAAGACTACAGTGCAAAGTATGTGTATGGAACGTAAAGAGAAGCGTTAAAAAAAGTTGGATACTTGCCCAGATTTTTTATTTATATTGTATATTTTTAAGCGTTCCTCATTGTGTTCTTTGGATTTTGTCGGTGGGTATCTGTTGCATGTTGTGCGGGTACACATTCTATGGGACTTTGGGTATTCGCCGTTGTTCTTTCTATACGGCTCGTTAGTTAAATGGCGTTCAACCTGGTGTCATTTCCGGCGCTTATTTATTATGTTGTTGTTGATTGTTTATTATAAAGTTGTGTTTTTGTTTAGCTTTTGTTGTGCGCTTTGAATGCCATTAACGTGTTATTGTAAAGAAACTATTCCAAAGCAAACAATTGTATTAAAAACTGGGGTTACAAAAAAGGGAATATAGAAGAAATGTAGAAAAAAAATAATATTTATATGCCCTTTAAAATGGTCTTGTTCTTGTTTGAATTATTAATGAATGTTCTTACGTATTACAAAATCAGATACAAAAGTTAATTTGAATAATTCTTTTTTTTTTTGTGTTTATTACATTTGTAAAATTAATGGGCAATTTTTTTTTTTTATTTTTAGTTTGTCAATCCAAATTTGTTTTTCACATGCCAAAAAAGGTCAAATGAAATTAACTGTTTATGTTCATTTGAATGAAAATAAGAATAGGAATTAAGTTGTTGATCGCAACATTTAATTTAATGCTGCTTCTGGGGTCTTAGTCCAACTATGGCACACTGGCTTTACAGAAGCGTTATTAGACCAATTCTAACTTACGCTTCTGTAATCTGGTGGATCTCGTTGGACATAGCGTGTAATATAAGACCTCTTCAGGGGGTCCAGCGTACGTGTCGCTTGGGAATAAGTGGGGCGATGTGCACCACATAAACCAATGCTCTGGAGACACTGTTAGATATTCCCCCGGTCGAAACGCAGGTAAGATACGGCAATCGCGGTCAAACGGCTCTTATCTCTCGGCGAATTACATATAGCTGACTACAGGGCACGCCATCAGCGTATATTGGACACATTAATTGGATATACACGTTCACCGGACATGTCCGACCGAATACCAGAGCCGGAAATTGTCGGAAATTGCGAGACAGTGATCCCCGAAAGGGCATCTTGGTCAAGTGGAAATATGGGGCAAACGCCTGTGGGGATATGTTGCTACACAGACGGCTCTAAACTGGGGAATTAAACCGAGATATTCTACCGTCTTCCGGATCACAACACAAGCTTCCAGGCGGAAGTCCGTGCTATTACGGAATGTGTGAGATGGATTGAATCGAATATGGGGCTATTACGGAATGTGTGAGATGGATTGAATCGAGTATGGGGCGGGTGGACACTAACATATTTACCGATAGCCAAAGGGCAATAAGGGCGTTATCAGTTAATAGGTTTAGGTTCAGGAGATTACTGCAGGAAGGCCATTACTGAATTCTCCTCGGGCAGTGGGATCCGTATCATACCGGGGATACTCGTAAACGAAAGGCCAATATACTCGCTTGTTAAGAGAACTCGAGGCGGTTAACCTGGCGAATGCGAAGCCGTTTGGGGTAACGAAGGCAGATTTGAAGACGTGGGCTAGGGAGACCCACGCGGCCAGTTGGAACGGTGGGTCTGTGGGAAGGACTACTAAGATTTTATGGGGTAACCCAGACGAGGGGAAGGCAAAAAGCGTCCTCAACGGGAGTAAATCCGATGTTAGTAAGATGGTGCGTATCCTGACTGGTCATGCGGGACTGCAGGCACAACTGCACCAAATTGGACGGCCGGAATCCGACGAGTGTAGAGCGTGTGGCGAATACAGCGAGACGCTGGAACACTTCCTCTGCTACTGTCAGGCCTTGTCCGAATTACGATCCAAACATCTCGGGTGCGATGTCATGTTGGGTCTAGGATCCCTGAGCAACGTTGACTGGAAAAACTTAAGGAATTACGTCCTGGAAACTGGGTTTCTTAATGCCGGACATAATCCCTCACTATAGGATGGTGGCACTATTCACCAAAATCCCCCATGTTTCTTCTTAAGAATCGCACAACAGGCCCGGTAGTCCTCCTTTCGACCTTACCTAACCTAACCTAATGCTCCTTCTTGTCTAGTTGTCCCCCTTAGCATACCTTACGAATATAACTGATAAAACGCAGTGCTTATCGATCCCCTTATTATACCCACACCACAATAGTGGTGTACAATTTCCCCTTTAGAGTTCTCTGGGGATTAGTCCAGATTTCTGGAAAAGGATGTAGACTCCGGGCGAACAAAAATGATTAGGATTAGTGGAGTTCTGTGTAGTGGTTAATATAATTCTGTTAACATAACAAAATGTTGGTAGGGTTATAAATTTTAAAATTTAACTTCACACACATTTCTTTTTACTATGATTTTCCTAGAATACTGAATGGAGAGGGAAGTCCTCTAAGAAAGATCTTAGGGGAGTATGTGGTGAGGCTATACTGGCTACCGGATCACTCCAACATCACCGGTAACAAAATAGCGGATGAGTTGGCGAGTTTGGACTTGGAAATGGATGATCCTAACTGTGTGGAGGCAGAGAGACTTCAACTAGGCTCCTATCTCGGCAAGATAAGGGAATGGGTTCTGAATGGGACTGGGGATCGTTATGACAGGCGACCTAGAATACCGATTCCAATTCACTACTAGGCGGGAGTAAGGTCTGCGTTAAAACGATAGGTATTATCACGTGCGACTGCACAATAGGCAGGATGGTGGTGTTACTAAGATCTGAGTCGACGGCTCAATGTAGATTGTGCGAGGACACAGGGGAGATAAAGGAAATTAAGGACATTCTGCGTCACTGTCCTAGGTTGTAGTACATCAGACTGAGGTGGCTGGATATTAGGTTCATTGGCGAATTGGGGGATGCCTGGGACTGTAGGTTGGAGAATCTAACGGGAATCGTTATGGGCACGACCTGGCTGTATAGCAGGTGGCTGGGAACTGGGCTTAGTAGGGTCGTGTTTCCTTTGGTAAAAATATTCAAATAGGCTTCTTTTAGGCATCTTGACTGTATATTAGGTAAAACGAATTGGTGTACTTATAGGGCCGTCAATCAGTACGAGTAGAAAAAAATCTCTTGACTTTTGGTAGATATTCAATAAGGCTTCTTTAAGACATCCTGACTTGGTATCTTATAATGTATGGGATCATAGACAAAGACATTTTGGTAGATATTTTTTTGGGGATTTAGAATTGTTTAAGCAATTTAATTAACCTTAGAATACATAACCAAAAAAAAAAAACACGTAAACACATAACCAGGGTACATTTGTACCCTATTATAATGCTTAATCATTTTTAGGTTCACAGCAAAAACTATTTGATTTAAAACCCGTCTAATCAAAATCTAACAAATTAATTAAGGGGGTTACTTTGAAAACCACTTCAACTTGCCTTGAGAAACTATTTTTATAAAAGTTTTTAAATTTCCAAAAATTTGCATGAAGTTTTTTACAAAATAAGGGGGTAAATATTTTTTTATATTTGATACAATTTTTAAATGCTTATTAACTATTATAACAAAAAAATTATGCCAAGCTATAAAGCAATATATGTACATACAGTAGGCAAACAACAACAAAATACTAGGTAAACATATAACAGGGGTACTTTTGTACCCCATTGTAATTTTAACCTTCACAAAAAGATTATTTATTTTAGAATCCTTTAATAAAAAATTTTGAAAAAGTTATTTCATAGTTTAATAAATGTAATTCAAAAGTTCTTTGAACAGCCTCTTATTTGCTATTTTTTTCATATAAAAGCTATTGGGTACTCGGGAAGCCCGGTTATGTGTTTGCGTAGGTGTCATCTTTGGAAGCTTATAGTTATGCAACCGCTGAACCGAATTTCATAAATGTTCAAAAAAACGACTCAAAAAGACTTGAATTTCCTAGATCCGTATCAATACTCTATTGGAAACGTTTAAAGTAGCTAGTGTATACACGGGTACCCGTTTATGCATTCTACGGTTAACGGATCTACTGGGATTCATAAAGAGCACACAGTGGGAGTTTTTTCCCAAACGCAATAAAATTAAATACATTTTTTTTTAATAAATTCGGGTATTTATTTTGAAAATAATTTGTATGATAAACGAACATATAAATATTTTCCTTTCAACTTATATTTTTTTTCTTTTAGCGACCAAGTGGACAAAAAATCTGTTCTAAAAATCATACAGAAACTCGAACACAATATACAAAATCCTGTTGGCGGGGAACCAAAAGTTGAATCTCCTTTACCCTATGGCAGTGCCACAAACGAGCCCACTCTCGAATATGAGCTAACGCGCAGACGTATACAAGATAATATTGGCGAAATATGGAATTATTTCAGCAATGAATTGGGAAAAATAAGTAAACAGGTGACGCGAGAACCGCGCACCGATTTAACGGATGAAATAAATCGTGTGCTTATAATGGGCGCAGAACACAAACGCTCATTGTTAAGCGATATGGAACGTTTAAGACAACTAGATGGCTATGAGGCTTGGCGCCATAAAGAAGCTAAAGATTTAAGTGATTTGGTACAAAGGCGTATACATCAT
Organism: Pollenia amentaria; assembly: GCA_943735925.1. Taxonomy (NCBI): domain Eukaryota; kingdom Metazoa; phylum Arthropoda; class Insecta; order Diptera; family Polleniidae; genus Pollenia; species Pollenia amentaria. The sequence continues at coordinate 16,466,069 of OX031008.1, read as the reverse complement.
TTACAAAATCCCACAGATTGTTCCAAGGCCCGTAAATTGGTGTGTAAACTTAACAAGGGCTGTGGCTATGGCTGTCAATTACATCATGCGGTATACTGTTTCATTGTGGCCTATGCCACGGAACGTACATTAATATTAAAATCAAGAGGCTGGCGTTATCATAAAGGAGGTTGGGAAGAAGTTTTCCAGCCAATTTCAGATTCCTGTTTTGAATTGGATGGTGCTCATGCTAACAACTGGCCGGGTCGTCCAGAAACCCAGGTATTAGTTTTGCCTATTGTTGATTCTCTAATGCCTAGACCACCATATTTGCCTTTGGCCATACCAGAAGATTTGGCACCACGACTGAAACGTTTACATGGCGAACCCATTGTTTGGTGGGTGGGGCAATTCTTAAAGTATTTATTAAGGCCACAACAAGGCACAAAAGCATTCTTAGAATCAGGAATGGCAAAGATGGGTTGGAAAAAACCAATAGTGGGGTAAGTTACGAAATCTATTTCAAAATTTTTTTGTATATTTTATTTGAACCGTTTTTTCTTTTAGGGTACATGTGCGCCGCACTGACAAAGTCGGTACTGAGGCGGCTTTCCACAGTATAGAAGAATATATGACACATGTTGAAGATTACTTTCTGACACAAGAAATCAATGGTACCACCGTACCAAGACGCATATTCCTAGCCTCCGATGACGCTAAAGTTATTATAGAAGCCCGCAAGAAGTATCCTGAATATGAGATCATTGGAGATGCCGAGGTGGCCCGTTTGGCGGCTGTCTCTACACGCTATACAGACACAGCCTTGAATGGCATAATTTTAGACATACATTTATTGTCAATTTCGGACTATTTAGTTTGCACCTTCAGTTCCCAAGTCTGCCGTGTTGCATATGAAATTATGCAAACCTTGTATCCCGATGCTGCGCATCGTTTTAAATCGCTGGACGATATTTACTACTACGGCGGACAAAATCCACACAATCGCTTTGTGGTGATACCACACAAGGCTCGAAATCATGATGAAATGCATTTACAGCCAGGCGATTTAGTGGGGGTTGCTGGCAACCATTGGAATGGCTTTTCAAAGGGTACAAATACACGCACCAATCAAGGGGGTCTTTTCCCATCCTTTAAGGTGGTGGATAAGGTGGAAACGGCTAAATTGCCCACGTATCCAAATGTGTAATGTTTTAGTTGCTAATAATTTAGATCTTTTTTTTCTTTAGGTTTATTATGAAAAAAAATTTTAGTTTAAATTTTTTGGAAATTTATAGCATTTTCTAATTTGTTCCATAATACAGAATAATATTTTAAGTTGTATTTTTTTTTGAAAAATTTACTTGTAAAACTATAGAGTTTAGGATAAAAAAATGCTAAAGCTGCTATTAGGATGAATCCTTTTTGGTATATTTTTGTACTAAAACTTAGTTTTATTAGTTTTTTTATGATCAATAGTTATACATAAGTAATTTTTAATAGTTATAACACTGGGCAACAAATTAAAAGTCATAAGTTTCAACACACAAATATACAGGGGGCTAATTCTGGCAGTCGTGATCGAACACTTGCTCGATTCGAAAGCAATTTTGTATCTTATTATTTCAGTCGGTACTGATCGATTCGAAATGATTTATTCAGTGTTGTAATGCATTTATTTGAGTTTTCACAACGTTGAAAAAATAGTTACAATTCGTTCAGTATCGACTAAAAGAATTAGAAATAAAATTGCTTCCTAGATCGTAAAAGTTTTCGATCACGACTTCCACAATTAGCACCCAGGTGTGTGATGGAAAACGATTTTAAAAACAAAACTATTTGAAATCGATATTGTCGTTTACTGTATCTTTAAAAATGTATTTCTAATACAATTTTCTATTTTTTCTTTTCTGTATTTTAAATTTAATATTCAGATATGTCATGGAAAACGATTTTGGAAACAAAACGATTTCAAATCGATAATGTCTTTTTGATTTTCTACATATTTTTCTTCTTTCTTCCTTCTATTTTCTTTTAAAAATTATATATTACATGTTAATTAAACTGTATTTTAAGCAAAAAATTAAGATTCGAAATTAATTTTTAAATCACTCGAAATGCATGACACCTGCTAAAAACGATCATTTTGAAATCGATCGAATTTCATTACAAGCCTGATAGACTTGGGTTGTTCACGGAAGGCTGGTTATCAGGTTTAATGGTTATTTAGTTCTATTCACAACAAAAAACTATGTACATTTATTTAAATGTTTTTTAACATATTTTGTTTCTGTCAATATAACTACATAACCATATAACCTGATAATTCGTCTTTCATGAACAAACCAACTTTTTTTCTTTTTAAATACGAGTATTTCAAATTACATTTTTAACAGTATTGAAATTTCTTAATTTTTTTTATCGGAGTTTGATTTTAAGCAAAAGTTTAAGATATTTGCGAAAAAGATATAAAACATTTTATATATTTAATTTGTTTTAAATTATAGTTTCTTTTTATTGAATTAAAAATAAAGCTCACCATTTAATAGTCGACTTCACTAATCTTAAAACCAGGACTGTGGAGTCATCAAAAAATAGCTCTAACTCCGACTCAAACCGCTGAAATTTTTTAAGTCCGACTCCGACTCCCACTCTTACATTGATGCTAAATGTATATGAGACTGGTCCTTATTTGACTTTAAACTCTTTTTTAATTCAGCACCTTTTAAATTGTTAAATATAGCAAAAAAATTATTCTATAAAAATTTCGAATCGATATTTTAAATATTGCAACGCCAATTTGAAAGAATTTTTAGTTTGGAAAATTTTTTAAATTTGTTATGTCTAAAAATTTTGGAGTCGGATTCGCGAGTTTTTGTGGGAACTTTGACTCCGACTCCAGTGCAAAAACCTCAACTTCGACTCCAACTCCTACTCTTACATTGATGCTGAATGTATATGAGACTCGTCTTTATTTGAGTTTAAACTCTTTTTTTTTAATGGAGTACCTTTAAAATGTTTTAATATAGCAAGAAAATGTTTCTATAAAAATTTCAAATCATTATTTTAAATATTGCATCGCCAATTTCAAAGAATTTTTATTTTGAAAAATTTTAGAAAAATTACGGTACAAAAACCGCAACTCCGACTCTTCAACTCCGAGTCAGACTCCATAGCCCTGCTTAAAACCCATATGATTTTAAATTTGTTTTAACCCTCCGTCTTACTCATGAGTCTGGCCACACCTTTTTCAATGCATTTTGAATGGAAAATTAAAACAAGTGCAAGACGGAGGGTTGGATTGGAGGGAAACTTAAAAAAATGATTTAAAATATTCCAACTTTATAAGACCATGAAAATAAAATCGGATTTTAATTTTAAAAAATTTTTGGATTTGAATATGTAACCTGTTGCTCGGTGTTAAAGTTTCCTTCAGCTATTTCTTAAGTTTTAAGCACAAAAACAAACAAATCTTATTTTATGTATATACACTAAACTAAATAATTTGATGTCCATAAATATAAAAACCAAAAAAAAAAAAAAAAAAAACTTACATTTACAACTGCAATCTCAATAGATTTAAAGTGCAATATCAAATATATTTTTAATACAACAAACAATTGATTAAAATTAAATGAATATGTTTTAAGAATTTTGAATTTTACTAACCTTTACCTCAAATAAAACAACAAATTTTGAACAATTAACACAACAAAAACACTTCCCAGACTTTACACAAATATTTTATTACAGCGAAACAAATTTTACATTCTTTCAAATAAATTGCTTTAAATTTATAGCACAAAAAATTATATTAACTTTCTTGCTAATTTATTATTTTTATATTGTAAAAGAAAAAAAAAAAACATTTCTCAAGATAATAGTTTATAATTAATTTAAGATTTCTACATATACCTTTATGTTTATAATTAAGTATTTATCTCAATTGATAATAATATTTTTCTTAATATTTTTAAAATTGTTTAATACAAATGTATTTATTCCAATAATTGGCTGATATTAATTAAAATACAAGAATTTTCAAAAAATTCTCAAACAAATTCGATGGAATTTAGTTTAAGTTTAAATAATTTGATAAATGAAATGGGTAATTTAAATTTTCTTTAAATAAAATTATTGGGAAATCAGTAATTCGATTTTAAAGTGAACTGTTTGTACAGGGTGAAGCAAAATGAGTTATATGGTTTTAATTAAGATTTAAATTAAGTATATTCCTATTATTTCGACCTTTTTTCAATTAAATATTATATTTTAATATATTTTTATTAAGCTTTAGGTCACTTTTTTATAGAAAAAAAAAAAACAATTTAAATATTATTTATTTTTCGATTTTTCGATTTCCGGAAATCTTCGTCAGAAAATTTGTAAATAATAAATAATAATACCAATTTCCCGAAGAAGATTTCCAACGGAAATCGAAATATCGAAAAATAAATAATATTTAAATTGTTTTTTTTTTTTTTATAAAAAAGTGACCTAAAGCTTAATAAAAATATATTAAAATATAAGATTTAAATTAAGGATTTTTTTTTGCCATAAGAATTTACACCCCGGGGGTAGCTCTGCTAGTCTGATCGAATACTTTTTCGATTCGAAAGCAATTTATTTCTATTTCTTTCGGTCAATACTGAACGAATCGAAATTATTTTTTCAATGTTGTAAAGTATTTATTGGAGTTTTCACAACACTGAAAAAAAAATTTACATTCGTTCAGTATCGACTGAAAGAATTAGTAATAAAATTTCTTTCGAATCGAAAACGTATTCGATCACGACTGCCAGAATAAGCCCCCAGATCTTTTACGTTTATGTTGAATTATAGCGGGAATATAGGGTCACATTAGCGCCCGTGTCGATTACAAATTTAAGATTTGAAGTATTATCTCGCCAAAAGAGCTGACTTATCCTTAAATCTCCTATGTACGTTACCTCATGCGGGCCATACTCTACACAAGCTCAGTAACAAGTCTGGCACTGTTCAAAGGAAACTTGATACTCACACTACATATGAATAAACTGTGCAATTTTTTATTTTACATATTTAAACAAAAAAGACAACATGTGCAAATAAAACGACATTTTTTTTTGCCTATCTTAATTAATTAATTTTTTGTAGGATTCGACTTTCATGAGTCTATTGCTATTTTTGCGCCATTATTTAGGAGATTCTTTTAATACAGGCCTGTTCTGAAAATCACTTTTATTCATTATTGGGTGCCCCGGTAGGCTAGCTGGTAGTGAGCTAGTCTATCAGCGCCGGGGTTGCGGGTTCGATTCCCGCCAGTGACTCTGGTCTCCTGCAGACAAGCGAAGAGCTTCGCGGGATTACCATAGGTAATATAAAAAAAAAAAAAAAATTTTTTTTTAAATAAAAAAACGTGATTTCAAATCACATGTGCCTTTTAAAATCACACGTTTGATATTTTTGTGTACCGTTTGTGTATGTTTTGGCGTGATTTTGAACATCCAAAAGCATACCAGGAAACATAAAGACTTAATGTTTTTCAGAACAACACAAAATCACACGCGTGATTTTCAAAGCACTAGATTTTAAATCACGTGATTTTCAGAACATGCTCGATAGGTTCTATAAACTCTGTCCAGAATATTTTTTCCGCGTTAATTTTTTGTTGTCAACTTTTCAAAATCGCGACAGAACTGAACGTTTTAACCATACGCCACATATTTTAAATTCACCGTACTCTTTTACAAACTTGAGAAAATATCAAACTCGTTTTGATTTTTATTTTTACTCAGTTCACTGCGTAAATAGCCTTAAGCCCCAGTTAGCTGATAGTAACAATACTGTAACCGTACAGTAAAAAAAGTAAGAAAAATCTATTGTCTACAGATTTAGACGTTACGGTTAAGTTGCATCTTACTGTTAACTATAAATGCTCAGTAAGGCGAACGTTGCAGTACCGTATCTGTACTGTATCAATTAGCTGTTCGCTTTTTAGTATATGAAAAGCAAAGCAAAATCTTACCGAATTGTAATGTACCCTAGTTGTAACGTTTCATTCTGTATAAAATAGAATTTCATACCGTTGTAATGTGTCATTTGCAAAACAGCGATAGGTTGCTTATATGTTAAATTGAATGCGGGTATTTTCGCTCTTTTTTTTTGGTCCTTTTTTTCATTATAAATATGGACTTTCGACAAAACTACTTACATTGAAAAGGGACTACTCTTATTAAGTCAGCGCTTCTACTAAAGAAAAAAAGGGTAAAAAAGGGTTGGGTTAATATATTTTTATTTTATAAATTTTCCTCTATGCAGATTTAAAGACCAAAGCTAAAAGAAGGAATAATTGTTAAACATAAAACAATTCAATTAAAATGTCTATCTATAAGGAAAATATAAAATACTTTATATTTGAGTTTGAAAATGGATAGATACTTACTAAATAGTAAAGGTAAGCTAAATTTAAATTCACAATCAATGAAAATAGTTTAAATAAAAAAATTATTCTTTTACGATTGCAGATACTTCAGATAGCTTATCTTATGTCAGGAAGTTAAGTAAATTTGCAGACTTTTTTGCAAAAAAAATTCAGATTTAATGGCTGCATTTCCTACAATTTTTGGCCTTTCCCACATTTTTCTGCAAATGTGGAAAGAATTTTTTTAATATAACAAAATTTCGATGTTCCCTGTAATATTAATCTTTGCAAGTAGTTCTTTTTTTATTTAACCCAGGGTCTCCAACTGAGATAAGATTTTTATATCAGCAAACGTCAAATTCAATCGCAGAGAGTATTATCTTACGTGTGGACTCTCAAATAGTGTTAGTATTAATATTATAATAATAAGATTAACATGAAGAAATGTGCTCTCTCATTCTGCCGACTTTTTCTCACATATTATATCAGATATTATCTCAGGTGGAGACCCTGTGTAATGAAAATGTCAAACTCAAATATGAGCATTTCCATGAGAATGTCAACCACGACTCAAAAAAATAAAAACCCTTGAAACTTTTTTCAAATATGGTAGAAAGTAAAAAAAAAAACACTCAAACTTTGCTATGAAAGGATTTTATAGCTTATTTAAATTTTTAAAGAGCAAAAAATAAAAGTTAAAACTGACTTTCTCTTTGATTCATTTTTAGTAACTGCAATCAGCGTTACCGCTGTGTTACTAAAGTATCAATTTGACCCTTTTTCGACAATCTTGGTACTCTTTATGACCCTTTTTTTAACTTACCCTTTTGTATAATTTTCAACTATTTTGTGCACTTTTTGTCAACACTGATGAACAGTAGTGCTCAGTGTTGCCACTTTGTGGGTAATTACCAGAATTCGGTGTAATTTTACTCTCGTGGGTTGAGCGTGGGTAATATCTTTGAGGTGTAGATCAGCTGTAATTTGAATCTCTTTCATTTTAAAACAAATAATATAAGGATTGGACTTAAGTGTTTATTTTATACCATTTAAGAAATTGTTGATCTAAAAAATGTACAGTATATTCAACCAAAGTCACTGCTTATTAAAAAAAAAACATTTCCATAGTATGAAAATGATTTAGAACCCGAAGTTTATTGGAAAGCAAGGTATTTATACTAAAGAAAAAGAAATGAATTTTTTGTTTGCATTTAAAATGCTTTAGTCGAGCCATATTTAGCGCCCTTAACATTTGTGAAACTGATTTGAAAAACAAACTGTCATCTGAAACCATTACGAGAATTTTATTTACTAAATAAAAATATAAAGAAACGGCAATGGATATTCTGAGTCTTCCCTTAAAATATGGAAGTAAAACTTATTATTTAAATTTTTTTTTTTAAATTTATTTGAGGTTTTTAATGTTATTTTTGTTAAATTATTTTTAATTACTATATAAATGAATTACTATTGTATGACTAATATTGATCTTATTTAAGTGAATACGATATTATAAGTTTGTGCTGATATGTGAATCACACACAAATATTTGTTGTAGTACACCGATCGACTTAGAATTGGTATAGATCCACCTGCTGGTGGGTTGTTCGTCGATGTAGACCTTCAGCGCAAAGTACAGGTGTCAATTTTCAAGATAATTTAATGAATTTGGTTCTTACGTGTTTTGAAAATTTTAAGAATCGGTCCATAATTTCACATAGCCCCCATACGAACCATTTTCCTATTAGAGGCTGTGTGCCCATAGTCCATCTTATGATGTTGGTATTTGGGCAAAATTTGATCCAAATATATTTAATTTCAACCTAAATTTTCTTACGAAATTTATTTTGGAATCAGTCCATATTTTACCATGGCTCCCATACAAATACCAATCATGTAAAAAACTTATAATGGTATAACTGCCTGTTGGTGCGTATTGATAAAAAAAAATCTAATTTGTCATGGCAAAATGTTTTGCTGATAGGTAAAGCATTAAACGTAGGTCGTATATAAGCCCCTTCCCTTAAATTACTTTAAGGCCAAAAAATCTCAAATAGATGTAGTTAGGTTAGGTTAGGTTAAGGACGCACATCCACTCGGAGACCAATGAGGTCCATTGTGAATCCCTTCAATACAGGAGAAAAGATGAAAAAAGACAAGAAAAGTAGAAAATAGAAATACCGCGTAGGACAAATCCCCCCTATGGTTCCCCCAACAGAAACAGCCGTCCTATTTCCCTGACAAACCCCAGTTGATCGGTTGGATTACATCCAGCGAAACACCCCAGTTCGTCGTGAAATCTAGCCCCTAGCCATTTCTGCCTGGGGCCCTGCATCCTAGGACAGTGGCACAGCACATGCTCAACCGTCCCTAGGTCCTCAGCATCCCCGCACAGCCTGCAGAAGTCCGGTATCGCTATGTCCCATTTACCCATAAAAGCCCTAACAGAACAATGCCCCGTCAGGAACCCTATAAGAGTCCTGAGACTACTTCTATCCAGTCCTAATAGAACCCTGGTTGCCCCTGCGTCCAATCCGGGCCATAAAGCCCTCGACACCCTGCAATCCGTTCTATCCCTCCAGGACCGGTTAACGGCATCACGGATTCTTTCCCGTATCAACCCATAGAAGTGACATAAGGGGGGTTTTACCCCTCTGTCCCTTACATCTAAGTCTAGATTCGAACCCCCTCTCGCAAGTTCGTCCGCCACCTCGTTGCCATCCACCTTGCAGTGTCCTGGTACCCAACACAGCCTTATTGTGAATGCCGACATGAGCTCTCTCAGAGCATTCCTACACCGTGCAACCAGGCACGATCGCACCGTATAATTTGACAATGCTCTTAGCGCAGCCTGACTATCGACGTAGATTGTCACCACAGATCCCCCTACGATGTGACCCAGTATCACTTCCGTCGCCCTCCAGATCGCTAGGTTCTCAGCCTGGAAGACACTGCACTCATCCGGGAGTCTTAATGACCTTTTCACGTCAGTGCCAGCAATAAAAACACCAGCCCCAGTGCCATTATCCATCTTGAACCCGTCCGTATATACTGCCCACACCTCAAACAGTCCGTTGGATCCACGCCAAACTTCCCTATCCGGGAACTCCACCGGTGGTGTTACACCGAAGTCTAAGTCCTATGATCCGAGATTCCCGCCGGAATACTTTCCTGATCAAGCAGACCTACTTCGTATAGAATTCTTGTGTGGTCATCTCGCCCAGCTCCAATCATCGAAGACTCGTAGATTCTAAGAAAGTTCCTGGCAGCCACACTCCTTACATAATGTTCAATGGGGGACAGATGTAGTAGGATGTCCAACGCCGCCTGTTGGGTGCTTCTCCTTGCACCAGTGATGCCATGAGATGTACTCCTCTGGGCCTTGTTGAGCATCTTCCTATAGCTGTCCACTCTCAACGCATCACACCAAACAGTGCATCCATAGGTAAGAATAGGCCTAACCACCGATGTGTAAATCCAGTTTACCATATCTGGCCTTAGTCCCCAATTCTTAGCGATGGAGTTTCTGCATGTGTAAATTCTAACCTACATTATATTGGGCTTTAAGAACTCTTATATTATTATTCTTAACCTCATAACATAATTTTGTGTTAAAAGGTCCATTATTGCATATGAACGCTCTTAAAAATATGTCTGTAAATATCAAGTATTCGGAATTTACCGACTATACTTTCTAATTTGTTCTTTTTTGTAAAAGTTTTTTTTTTTTTTTTTTTTTATAATTACACCCAATTTACATGATGAATTTTATGACGTCCAATTTTTTTAATTCCCTTTTGAAGTTGCTACCAAAAACTACTCAAATTTATACGATGGTTTTTTTTGGACGTCTAATTTTTTTTCATTTTCATTCAATCCAGTTGATGAGAATATAAAAATAAAACGTAACAGAAAGAACAGAAAAAAGTGTAAAGCGAATTGTCAAAAAAAACCATGAAAACAGAAATCAAGTTTATTTGTCTACCCCTCTTTCTTCTCTACATCGCTTGCTACCAATCAAAAAATGACGTCCAAAATTGGACGTCATAAAATTCATCATGTAAATTGGGTGTTAAGCTTTATTTTTATATCAGATGTAATTTCATTTAAATTGGGTAATTTTGCGTGATCTCTCAAGTGTAGTTTTGAATTTTGCTGGTGGTAACACTGGTAGTGCTTCAGCTAAACTAGTGTTTTTGAAATTAGCATTGCTTAAAAATAAACTTTGGAACAGACTGAAAGTAGAAACTTACAATTCCATGCTTTCCACTCTTAATTTATTTGAAGTGGAGATGAAGGAATGTACTTCAAGTGAAGATTTAAAAACAAAATATAGAACGCACATTCCTTAAAAGTAGTAAGATGTGTAAAAAAGTTGTGTTTGAACATTTTTTACGACTTCTAACTTAGATTTTCGATAGAAAAGTACAAAGTACAATTTCCCTTATAGCAAACATAACATAATACATATTTTTTATACATATATATTTTTTATTTATTGAATTACTTATTGTACTTTCTTTTCCTCAAAAAAAAAAATGTGACATTTTATTTAAAAAATGCAGTTTTGTGTTCGTTTCTTAAAAATGTTTTGCTCTCCAAAAGTAAAGCATGTTTTACTTTTCGACCCGTATAAATCGATAGTACTGATAGGGCCCTGCAAAATAGGTGGCTCCGGTTTATATTTGGGGCTATTTTTAAAACGGCGAAGATAGCCTCAAAAAGCAACGAAGCTACGCAAAAATTTAAAAATTCGAAAAAGTTTGGAAAAATTAGCGAACATTTTTTATATTTAAAATAATCCCTAAAATTGATTAAAGTCCCTAAAACTAAAAAGAATGGCAAAAATTCGGGAAAATTGCTAAGTTAGCTGAAATCTCCAAAAATTGGTAAACGCAGTATGATAACAAAGCCTCATATTTATTAAACATTTTAAAAGTTTTAAAGAAACAGAAAACTTACAGGTGAAAGTCGCTTCTATCGCGCACATGGCTTAAATTCGCAAAAAATTGCAAATTTGGAAACAAACCCTAAAATTTATTTGAAATCGCTTAATCGGTAATAAAAATAGAAAATGTCGGAAAATATCATCAAAAGCATTAAAAAAATAATAAAGAATAACCTTTTTGTTAGGTGCTGAAACCAGGTAAGGGCATTCCATAAAAAAAATTTGTTGAGCACTTCGTACCTGAAATAAATATTTTTTGTTTGTTTTTAAAAAATTTGGTCTTATTATTTTCTTTAAAATGTGAAAAAATTCTTCATCTCGAGTGTAATTTTGACTTTTAATGGCGGTAACACTGCTATGTACAATTGTTCGTTATAGTCATCGTTCACACTTGCAATTTTTGTTGCTGCAACCTTTTAAAATTCTGCTTTAAATTTGCATAAGTGTCCAAATTATGAAATTCTATTCTTGAATTTTTTTTTTTGTATTTTTATCTTGACTTTCCTCTTCTCCTTTTTATATTTTATCAATACATTGAAATAACCTACAGAAAACTTCAAGCTGTAAAGCGTGAGAATTACAAATCAAAGCAGAATTGCTGAGTACATAAAACTAAGTAACCATCCCCAATCTTCTTACATCTCTCACCAATAAATTCGACAATTGCTGCTGCTGCAAAATAAAAAAAAAAAAAAAAAAAAAAAAAAAAAAGAGGTCGATGACATAGGAAGTTGCTGTTTTGAAAGGGATTTTTCATTTTCAATAAAGAATAAAAAACTTCCGTTAATTGGAAACAAATAGTACGAAAATAATAATACACAGTATAAATTGTTCGAACTTGTAAATTATATCTTTCGAATCCAAATACGCGGTAACCCCTCAGTAGCTTGATTGAATTTTTCGAAACATTTGGGGCTACTTTTTCGCTTAACTAAAATTATCAGGATTATTTTAATTTAAAAGCATTTTTAAGAAATTATGAAACAAATTTTAAATAAATATTCCATTAATAATTAGTATTGTGGTTATTTTATTGAACTGTTAATGGTTTTTAATCCAAATTTAGATATTTTTAATTAGGCTTAAGTTCATTGAATTGAATTTTTTCAATAAATTATTTTTATGAAGACAGGAATTTTACAACATAAAATTAATTAAAATTTTTTTTTTTTTTTTTTTTTTTTTTATTGATAATTTTTCATTCTTGACTGCGCTGAGATTTGAACCCAGGCGTTCACGGACAGGTTGCCCAGACAAGTTTCGATTGTAACCACACAATCTCGTCGGTGGGGTTTGTCCATCGCCAAAAAAATTTTTCGAATAAATATCTTAAATCAGAATGTTTACATTAGATTATTTATTTGTAATAGTTTTTTTTTAATAAAAAGCACACATTTTTTTTAAATTATTATATTTTTATAAATAATATTTTATTCAACCTTTACTTTTTGGATTGTTGTATAATTTATTGAGCTTGAGGTTTTTTTCTTTTTTATATAAAATTTTTTATTAACTCCAATATTTCGATACAGCAATGTGTATCATCATCAGGGAAACAAATTAAACAATTAAACTAACGTTTTTTTTTAAATAAAAAAAAAAAAAACAATAACAATTGTCACATAGAAAAAATTATTTACCATGGTACAAGCAGCGTTACCGTTGGATATTTTCAAAAAGTACCAAAAAAGGAGATTTTTACAAAAAAAGTGGCACCAAAAAGGCAATTTAAGAAAAAAAGACGGCACATGTTTTAAAATATGAAGAAGTACACAAAATAATGTTTTTGCAAAGCGCGTTGTTTAATTTATTTGAAATTTCCAATGACATTTTTAAATGAAAAAAAAAATGCAGAAAAGATAATATTAGATGTAAGCTAAAACATTTTTATGCGATTGTAATTGACCTTAGCTTGCTGAATCCACATGTGTTCAATGATTGGTTCTATCAGGTCTAGTTTTTTAAAAGCCTTTGAGTCATCCATATAAATTTTTTTATATTTTCAACTTTTTCGAAGTTATTGACAAATTAGTGGTAATATATTTTTTGCAAAATAAGTTCTATTTCTGTCTTAAAAAATTCATACAAAAGTTATAAGGACAAACATTTGACATTTTTCTCATTAATCTAAGATTGTAAGTATGAATAAAATGCGGCATATTTCATGAAAATTTTAGGACAAATGTTAATTTTATGTATTATTTGTTGTTGGGGGCATGATGATAATATGTATATTTCATCATGACTTGATTTGGATGCTATTACTAGCGAATGATTTTGGAATTAAATTCCCTTTTAGGCATCTTACCAAAATAAAAAAAAAAAAAATAAACGTTTTCAAAAATTTACAAAAATAAAATTATAAAAGCAAAAATTTTACATTTTTATAAATTAGCGAAGCTAGGCAGGTATATTACGAATAAAATAAGCCATAAACCATGAAAATGTTTATTTAAATGTTATATAAAAATAAAATATTGCGATTTTTGGCGAATTTTTCATAACAAAATCTTACGAAAATTAAATTTGTCGAATTTTGGCGATTTTCGGTGTATAATTGGTCACGAAGGTGAAAAAATCTGACAACCCTGAATTATACATGCATAAGTATACGCCATGGTTTAAGTATTTATTTCATCATGGTATACCGCATACGCACATAAGCAAGTAATACTTCCCAAGAGCACTTACTTGCGAATAATTAATATGTACACATGTTACATAATATATTCGCAATAAACAAAAAATTATTTCAGATAAGCTTGCTTACATATATGTATATTAAAACAATTACAGTTTATATTAACGCTGCGAGTTGAAATAATACAGAAAGTTCAAAAAGTATCTCATCATTAAGTAAAAAGTACCAAAAAAGTTGCAAGAATTACAAAAAGTATCACATTTGGGTGCATTTTGTAGAAGTAGCCAAATAGTATCCAAGCAGTCGAAAAAGTGGCAAATTGCTACTTTAGTAGCAGCAACGGTAACGCTGGGTACAAGTACACAAGGTAGTTTCGTTGGTCCAGATGTTTGCCAACTGTTTACCCCAGTTAAACCCCAAATGTCAAAAAAATTATATTTGTGTTTACATACATTTTTATATTAAAAAAAAAAAAGTTTTTTAATATAAAATTTTTGTGAATATAAATAAAATATAAAAAAATTATAAAAAATAGACGAATGAAACGAAAGAATCATTGGTATAGGCCAGAAAAACGATATCTTGTGAATATGATTAAGGGAAGCATATGTTTTTGTTGAAAGCGATGAAGCCCGACGCTGATTATAAAGACAAAGAGGTTGTTAAAAAGTGAACCATTTAAAGTACAAGTAAAGTTTTTGAATCAGAACTAGGAGGATGCCAACTATGTGTTAAGTGCAAAATGTGAATGTATTTACTCAAATTTTGCTTTGTTCGCAGTCTATAAGCAAAGGAAGAATGCTTTGACCCCTTCTCCATAGGAGTTGGTAAAATTTATTTGTGAATAATTCCAAAGAAAATATAAATTGGATCCATATGAAAGTCATCGTACATTAGCCAAGATCCGTTCTGCTGCTGCTAACTGTAAACATATTCTTTCAACTTTACCTTCCACTCAACTGCTAATAGATACCCAAACGGATGGTGAATGCGCGGAAAAGGCGTTAAAAGGCCATTCAGAAATTAAAAATTTGGATAATATGGTTTTATTGGGGGCCAAGTCTTAAGTACCCAAATTGCAATCTGCGATTTCCAAAAAATATCCAGATTTCGAAATAAATAGTTCCATATCAGCCGAAGGGGTTGTGAAAAACAAGTTTTGGAATGGTCGGAAGAATGTGCATGTGTGGCCGAAGAAGTGACTATATGGCACGGTTCAGTGGATGATGATGAAAATGCTCAAAATCTTTTGAATCCTGGATATGTTTTGCCCAAAATTGTTCCGCCCAATTATACATAAAAAAGACTCTTCGGTAGACTCTGAAGTATTTCAATTGCGTTATGGTTCAAAAATCAATGAGATAAAGTTGATGGACCTGAGGAAAGATTTGTTCGTCTGAAGGAAGAAATACAAAAGCTGAAAATATTGTGCGCCTTGTACGATTTAGATGTATGATTGATAAAAGAATCATATTTAGAGAAAGGACTCAAAAATTGTTTAAAAAACGCATTAAAAAAATGCTTTTTAAAAATAAATTTTTCTTTCAATTAATAAACTTTCGTAAAATGCAATAAAAAACTTGTTTTCTGTAAAAAAATTTCAGATTAAGTGCTGAATTTTCTGTTTTTACGGCAAATTAAAAAATTTTACATATTTCAAGAAAAATTTTAAAAAACTTTTATTATTTTCCTTCACGTATTGTTTTGTTTTTTTTTATTTGTGTTTTTTATTTTGTGCTTCTGAACTTCAGAATCTGAAGGCACAGTGTTCCTTTTTTTTTGAAGTCTCGGTAGAAAACACAAAAACAAATTGCCTGTTGTTTTTGTCTTGTTGTACTTGTTGTAGCAACGAGTCTACCTTGTGTAGTTGTACCATGTTATTTACTATTAAAAAAAATTTTATCCAAATAATCTATTACATTCTAAAAAAAAATTTTAATTTCCTGTTTTGTTTTTATAAACTAAATGTCTATAAATTTGTGCTACATTTTCCGTGTCCGATTTAAAATTAATCCTTAACAATTCTGGTACCTTAATGATTTGCAACATTTCTAGCATATAGCGGCGCTTATAATTTTTTTCTGTGTTTAAAATTGATACTTTCTCAAAATCCGGAGAATGATTTAAACTAGCACAGTGGGCTCTTAATGCTGTTTTCTGTGACGAAATATCCCAAAATTTTTGATTTGATTTGTGACCTGCAATTCTAGTTTTCGGTTTATTCTTTGTCGTACCTGCTCTATACTCTATTGCATTGTTCATCAATATTTCCCTTTTACAAGGTATTTTATAAACTACATTCGACATTTCCAACTTGTGTACTTTATCTTTTGTTTTAGTGAATAATTTACCAATTGTATTATACGATTTATGTGCTATTTTATATGTCTTTGTGTCAAATATTTTCGACTTTTCTAAACGTTAGTGATTTGTCAATTTTTTTTTCTGTAATTAAACCCGACTTGTTTGTCTTATTAAATTCAATATCAGTTCCATTGAAAAGCAATTAATTATCCCTCAAAATATCTTTAATTTTCTTCAAATTTTTGTTATGAAATTCAAAGTCACTTATTTCTCAGTATTCTTTCTAAAAGATTTTTTGCAGTATTAATTACATATAACTCTCTTGGGATGTTTGGAGAAATAATTTTTAATTCTACCAGAAGAAGCAGGTTTCTTGTACCAATCCATTAATAATTTTTCCTTTCTTCTTATCAACAAAATATCTAAATATGGAAGTTTTAAGTAACACTCCTTCTCAAAAGTAAATTTAGGCCCTAATCATGCAAAACGCAACGCAACGCCAAAGAATAACATTGAAAGCACAAACAATGTCATAAATATTTTGTCATTTTGTTGTTGCTTCCTACAGAAATTCACATTGCGTTTTAAAATTTCAAACGCTCCATTGCTGGTGTCGTTGAAAATTTTAAAAGGGTACATGAATTTCTGTTGAAAGCAACAACAAAATTACAAAATATTTATGACATTGTTTGTGCTTTCAACGTTATTTTTTGGCGTTTTGCATGATTAGGGCCTTAATGTTCGGTTGAAATGAGTTAAAAGTTTTCAAAACATTTTCTATTTCCGATTCATCAATAATGCAAAATAAGTCATCAACATATTTTATCAAATTTTGTGATTCAATAGTTTATTTTGGAATACAAGTATCTAATAATTTCTCCATAAAAATATCTGCTATAATTGGTGATGCTGGTGATCCCATTGGAAGTCCTTTTTGTTGAACATATATATTATTATCTAATTGAAAATATCTACTATCTATTATACAGAATCTAAGAATGCGTAAAAATAGTTTCCTTACAATTTTTGTAAATTCCTTAAGGCTAGATTACACAAGCCTTACGTATTCCATAATACTTTGTGAGATGGAAATCTAATGAGTTTTGTTGTGACTGTCAAAAAATCTAATGTAACATTACAGTTTGTAGTCACACTATCACACATGAACATGCTTTTGTTAAAATGCAACCCTGTTCCAATGAAAAGTATTAGCGTTTAGAAATTTTTCAAAAAACGATGAAGTCGTATGGGATGTCAAACTTTTTTCGTAATACTTGTGACACATTGCATTCACACTATCACATTTTGTCATATTACTTGAGTTTTTGACATGTATTAATACAAAGTATAATAGTGTAATCTAGCCTTTAATTATATTCCATTTTTCTCCTATTATATCCATGGCAAGATCTACTGGTATACTTGGAAATAATGAAATCACTTCAAAAGAAACCAATTTTTCATTGTTAGTTAACCTAACATTTCTTATTCTTTCCTTAAATTGAAGAGAGTCCTTTAGGCTATATTCAGAATTTACAGTTACGTTCTTAAGAATTGTTGTAATATATTTAGAAAGGTCATATGACGGAGAATTGATACTTGAACAAATTGATCTTAACGGATATTCTGTTTTATGAATTTTAGGAAATCCATACAATACTGCAGCAATTGGCGCGTTAGTTTTAAGTCTATATAAAGTTGAGATTGGACAAAGGGCCGATGCCACGCCCATAAAACCCAAAATTTAAAATCGTTATATCTTAGGCATTTTTGGCATAGGATGATGATATTTTGTACATATGGTGTTAGTATGAATAGAAATAAGCTAGGGCAGAGCCACGCCCCTTTATAGAAAAAGTAAAGACCACCATATCTAATAAACAACTGAACCGATCGTCATTAAATTTCCACAGTAGGCGACTGCCTTGAGTTACTGAACTTTAAGATATATAAAGATGTGGTTGGAAAAAGGGGCGGTGCCACGCCCATACAACCCAAAACATAAAATCCTCATATCTTAGCCACTATTTGGCGTAGGATGATGATATTTGGTATATGTAGTATTGTTACGAATAGAAATACGTTGCATGGAAAAAAGTGGGAGGGGCCACGCCCTTTTATGTCCATTATATCTAATTAACTACTGAACCGATCGTCATCAAATTCTCACAGAGGCTCTTGTTATGAATTAATGAGCCCTAGGCTATGTAAAGTTGTGGTTGGAAAAATTTTAAAAATTTAAAATCCTCTTATCTTCGATACTGTTTCACGTATGTAGGTGTTGGGATAAATTTAAAAGGGAATTTTTTAACATATTTAGCCATGTTTGATACACATGTTAATTAAATTAGTGGGGTAACCCTATTCTCATTCTCCCACTCCCACAACTTTTATAACGATTGGGGTAGCGAAGCACACCGGGTTAATCTAGTTTTATTTAAAAAAGAAAAACACCTCAAGCTCAGTAAATTATACAACAATTATATTTTTATTTTATAAAAAAATTTTAGTTTAATAACATTTTTAAAAAAGAATTTATATAAATTTTTTTTATAGAAAAAGCCATTTTTGTATGTATAACAAAAATAGTAATAAATGAAAACGAAATGTTGTCTTCTTTTTTTAAAAAGACTACAAAAAATAAAACTGCAATAATGTAAAAAATTCAAAAAAAAAAAAAAAAAAAAAAATTAAATAATGTAAAACTTAGATTTAAGATAAAAATTAAGAACACAATTAACTTGTAAGTAAAAGACAAAACAGCAAATGCATAAAAACACACACACACACAAATTATAATGACAATTAAAATAATTTACTTAAATTTAAGTTTAAGTAGCCAACAAACAACAAATTTTAAAATGAAAAAACGAAAATCACAACAATTGAGTATGTGTGTTTTGAAAATACATATACAGATTTAAATTTTTAGAAATAAAAAAATAATATAAAAAAAAAAAAAAAAATTTAATAAAAAATTATTTAAAAAATTAAAAGTGATATTTGGGTTGTTCACGGAAGACTGGTCATCAGGTTATATCGTTATTTAGGTATATTCACAACAACAAAATACATACATTTATTAAAATTTTTTAAAAATTTATTTCGTTGCTGTTACTATAACTACATAACCAGATAACCTGATAATCCGCCTTTCGAGAACAACCAAATTCTTTTTTTTTTAATTATATGTATTGTGAATTGGTCTAAAAATAGTTAAAAAAAACAAACATTTTTAATAAATTTCAGAAATTTGTAATTAGTTTTTTGAAATTTAGATTTACTCTTGAAAATGTTCTGGTTGTATATATTTCAAACATTTTCCCTCAATTATCAAAAATTTTCAAATCTGCTTTAGATATTTCCAGTTAGAATTCGAAACTACAGTGTTGGAAAAAATAATAGGGACGACTCTTACTTTCGCAAACAGATGCAAACAGTTTCTTTATATTAAGTTTTTTTTGGGGTCCCGCTATTTAACTTTTCCTAAAATAACGGAATTTTATTATTTGTTTACTTTTTCTCTTTTGCGCTTTTATTTTATATTTATTTGCAAAAAAAAAATCAGTGAAGTTATTAATTTAATTGGAAAAAATATAAGGGACGCACTACAAAAAATTACCATTAGTAAATAAAAATTATTATTTTTAACATAAATATATTAAAGATCCGTAAAGCAAAGTTAATGTGATTAAGTTAATCATATTGGTTTCGTGTTTATGATTTATGTCTTCGGTAAATAAATTTGAAAGTGGGTCGTGGTGTTCATTGTACAAAATCTGAAAAAAAATGTCATTCTTAAATTAAATTCGGACGGGTTATCAATTAGAAAAATTGCACAGATAATGAAGTGTTCCAAAACTAAAGTATTCAATGCCATTCATTCGAAACAAAGTCATGAAACTAGAGGTAGAAAGCGTAAAACGTCAGCTCGTTTTGACCAACGTTTAGTTCGACTTTCCAAAAATAACCCCTTTATGTCATCAAGTAGCCTTAAAAATTAATTGTGTGAAAATGAATCACCGCCAAGTCGCACAATAAGAAATAGGCTGCAGGAAGTCGGATTAATGGGACGCAGTCCGAGAAAAGTACCACTGTTGAGCAAGAAAAGCATACAAAAATTGGTTGGAATTTGCCAGGCGACACCTGTGCCGTAAAAACTGAAACAACGTACTATGGTCAGACGAAACAAAAGTCAATTTATTTGGATCTGACGGAAAATCAGTTGTACGTCGTCCTGCAAATGCTGAATTTGATCCAAAATATTCCAAAAAAAAAACCCGTCAAACACGGTGGTGGTTCTATAATGCTATGGGTATGTTTTTCGGCTTCTGGAGTTGGTCCAATAGTTTGGATTCAGGGAAAAATTAATGCTGCTGACTATATATCCATTCTCCAGAATAAAATGCTTTCCGCTAGAAGCGTCAAAACGTGGTTTCAGCAGAATGAGGTGCCTGTAAAGTGGCCGTCCCAATCACCGGAATTAAACCCCATTGAGCATCTCTGGGGAGTCCTCAAAAATAATATTGGTAGCTTTAAATCGAAAAACAAACAAGAGTTGTGGGAAAAAATTCAAGAAACCTGGTACTCAATTCCGCCCGAGGTATGTGCGAATCTTGTGGGATCTATGAGCCGCCGTTGTCAGGAGGTTATAAAAATGAAAGGATCTTCAACCAAGTATTGAAAAAGTATTTGGAAATGATGGTAATGTTAAAAAAAAAAAATAAATATTTTATCCAAAACATTAAGTGTCCCTATTATTTTGTCCAGGCCTTTTTTTAAAAAAAATATTTTTTGGCATAACTAGTTCCTTATTTTTGCTTTATAAGTTAAAATAATTTAAGTTATTTAATTTAATGTGAGTTGAAGGCCCAGCTGCTCAGACTCCAGTTTTATATTATATATTATATAATCGCATTTATAGTATTTAATCTTTTAATAAATAAATAAAAATTTTATGTATATACTTTTAAATATTTATGGAATAGTAAATAAAAAAGTAAGAATATATTGAAAAATTAGAATTTCCCTATTATTTTTTCAAACACTGTATGTTTTAATATTTGAAAGTCTTCAAATCTTTTTTTGAATTTTTTTTCTTGTTATATTCTTATAACACAGGATTTGAAATAAAATACATATTTATCTTTTTCAGAAAAAAAAAAAAAATTCTTAGACTTAATTAAGAATTAAAATTCTCTGCCAATTTTTTCCCATTTTTAAAATTGATTTTTGGCCGGAAAAAATGGGAGAAGGGGGGTTTCTCTTAAAAAAGACAAGTGTGGAAGACCTTCATGAGGAGAAAAGGACAATGTGTTGTTAGCAAGACAATTCCATATGGCATGTTATTACAATAGTCACTCCAAGAAATCATATTTTGATAGAATATCCTCTTTCTCGACAAAACCGTTTGCACTTTAGGTTTTTCTCCAGTGACATCCAAAACGTTATCGAACTCGACGGCAACCGGTTGTCATTTAGAAGTTAATGCTTGAATTGGTCACGAAAGCTAAAAATGCCTACATATACATTAATGTCTTAAACGAACATCCTGTTGTAGTTTTGGATAGTAAACGGCAATTACCCAGGCAAACACGGTCAACTCTGGAACAATTAAGTTACTGCTGGTGCAATATAACTATAGCTTTTCGTGAACGAATGGTTGACTACACTATAAATCGTTTTCCAGACTGGGTTTTTAAGCCGCCAATAGGCTCACAAACTTGTCCCAATAGGCTCACAAACTTGTGCCATATAGACCTATGGTTAAGACCGACTGAGGTGGCTAAGTTTCTTCAGCTCCCATTACCACACAATGACAGAAACAGAAATAATAAGCAAGTAAGAAAGTATAGGCGGTCAAGCCCACCCATATGATACCCTACACCACAGTATATAAGAACAAATTTTTGCAAGTGCACCTATTTGGGACCTAGTTTTGAAAAATGTATAGCTAATGTGGCAATATGAATAGGGAAATATCTACGTATGTTGGGTTTGATAGTTTTTGCGAGGAAGAAATTGCCCCCTATCTCCCCACCTGGTCCTTTTTTTTAAAAAAAGTATAGCTTATCGGCCTGTTCAACGATTTCGAACGTTAACGTTCACATAGAAAATAACATTTAAACCAAAAACAAATTTTAAAATGTTGTTGCTGTTTTAAATGTAATTATCTATGCGAACGTTACCGTTCGAAATCGATGAACTGGCCGTATGTGTTTATATAAGTTTGGATCTATCTATGTTTTAAATTTCATTAAAATTAGTTTGATAGTGGGCACAAAGAATCTATTGCGCAAAGCAGCTTGTAGTATGGGAGCTATACGAAATTATAGACCGATTCGTCCCATTTTCAATAGGCTTGGTCCTTGTGCCAAATGGCCTATGTACCGAAATTCATCAAATTATTTTAATTATCAAAATTGCGAACTGTACTTTGCGCACAAGGTCGCATGGACAGCCAGCCAGCCGGACCAATATTTTAAGGTGTTATACACATCAGCACAAATTCATAATACCCTCTTCACTATTTTGGTGTGGGTATAATAAATTATTATGATGATGTACACTTTGCATTGAAAATAATATCCATTTCCACAATTGTCTTAAAATTGAAATTTTTACCACTAAACAACATATTGGAATAATTTTTTAATCTACATATAGTGTCTGAGCTTTCAGCTTATATATGATGCCAAAAAAATTCTTAATAATAGGTGCGTTCGAGTACTTTTACAGTAAATAAGTAATTACTGAGTAGACTAAAAAATTACTCTCAAAAAAAAAAAAAAAAAAGCGTTGCCCAAAAAAGCACGAGAACGGAAAAAAACATTTGATTCCTTCCTTCAGCAAATGACAGATTCATAAAACTTAAAAAAAAAGTTTCTTTAAGTTCAATATGGTTTGACACATATAATTAACATAATTCGCACAGTTTCTTAAGCCAGTTTATGCATTTTAAAGTTGGGCATTAGGAATGAAGTCAGACACTTGCAGGAAACGTCTAATTCAGGCAAAACTATTCAAACGGACTATTTTGCTGGCTGGGAATATACATTTGGAAATTAAGAGCACAAGTCGCACAAGTAGAAATATGCTCTACAAATGCGTATTATGCGCATTAAATACATATGTAGGAAAAACTCGAAATATGCCCAAAACAATTGCTCATTTGAAAACAAAATATTCAAAAATTTAAAAACATTTGCATTAAAAAAAAAACAATCATAAAACTAAAATCGGTAAAGCCCAGACACTATAGTATTTACAGACGAATTTTTGAGATTTTACCCTATTTGAAGACGATGTGCCTATCATGGGCTCACAAAAAAGAGCTATTTGTGGCGAATATTATCTAGATATTAACATCCATATGAGATTTTTTGTCTTAATACATTTAAACCTACACAAAATCTGGTAGATTTAAGTTGAAATCTTTAAGAATTTTTTTGGCGTTTACACCACTGCTTTTTGACATATTGTCGGATCTCATTTTCATAATAAAAAAAGCCGATTGAAAAAGGAAAGAAGTTGTAATGTAAACTTTAATTAGCAAAAATGTAAAATCAAAAACAAAGTGTTATTATATTAAAATAGTTTACATACCCCTTATTTTATATTGGTTTATCCATTTTTACAAATGTTTATTTATTATATTACTAATATGCCGCAAATTTATTTTTCCCCGCATTTTTTTTTTTTTTTTTTTTTTTTTTTTTTTTTTTTTGCCAAACTGGGAAATCTAGTAGAAATGAACAAGATTTCGCTCAAAATCCCTTACATACTAGATTTTGTGTAGGTGTAAATGTAGTATAAAGGGATTTCAGGGACGGTCGCTAAATTGTTTATTAATGTTAAAATTCAAAAGGTGTTCACTAGGGCTTCCAATCGGGAAATCCTGATTTTCGGGATCCCGATTTTTTTTTATATTTTTTTTATTATTTTTACATTTTTTTCAATAATTTGTATAACTATTTTTTTTGTAAGCGTATTTAAATTTAAATTTTAAATATTCTATTAACGAGTGTTGAGTGCGAAAGATGTTTTTCAACTGCATCATATTTAACAACAAAATTCGTTCGTGTTTAGCTCACACAACATTGGATGCTTTAATATTCTTAAGAAACTACTTGAACTTAGTATTAAGTACACTCCTTTTAAAAGTTTGAAATACATAATTTCCAATTGTGTTTTTAAAGTTTCCAAATGTTAATTAGTACTGTGGTTATTTTATTAAACTGTTAATGGTTTTTAATCCAAATTTAGATATTTTTTTATTTAGGCTTAAGTTCATTGAATTTAATTTTCATTAAATTATTTTTATGAAGACAGGAATTTTACAGCATGAAATCAATTCAAATTTTATTGATAATTTTTCTTTCTTGAAAATTGCAATTGTATTTTAAAATCGTTCATATATATTTGAAAATTATCCAAATATATTTTAAAATTTGCCCAATTGAATTTTAAAATTTTCCAATTTTTTTTTTTGTTGAAAATGCCCAATTGTATTTTTAAAATACATTTACAAAATTTTGGAACACATTTATATAATTTTGAAATACATATAGACAATTTAAAAATACATAAGGAAAATTTTAAATTGTATTTAAAATTTTTAAATATTGTTTGGACAATTTCAGTATACATCTATTTGGATAATTTAAATTCACATTTGGAAAACTTAAAAATATATTAAGGCAATTTTTAAATTCATTTGTAAAATTTGAAAATACATTTGGAAATTCTAAAATGCAATTGAAAATGGTGTAGGTTTTTATATCAATAAGCAAATATGGATAAAAATAAGATTTTTATGTTTTTTGTTACGTTTTTTAATACATGATCTTTATGAATTATGATCAATAATAATTTGAGTTTGTTTTTATTATATTTTTTTTTTCAAATAAATAATATACAAAGTTCATGAAATATACGAGGGCGGATCAATAAGTCCGTGACTTTTTGAATGAAACACTGTTTTTTTTACAAAAAAAAAAAAAAAAAAAAAATAGGCATTTGTTTGACCAATAATTTCATCGTTTGAGCTAAATCTTTTTCCACCGAGCCACTTCTTTAGGTTCGGAAGTAGGAAATAGTCACTGGGGGCTAAATCCGGAGAATATGGTGGATGAGGTACCAATTCGTAGCCCAATTCATGTAACTTTGGCATTGAGACTACACACGTGTGCACCCGTGCATTATCTTGACGAAAACGAACTTTTTTCTTGGCCATATGGGGTCGTTTTTTTTTTAAATCCTCGTTAAATTTGTCCAATAAGTTGGCATAATATTCGTCGTTTATTGTTTTTCCCTTTTGAAAGCAATCGATGTGGATTATCCCGCATGCATCCCAACAAATTTACCTTGGCCTTCTTCGGAGCCGGTTCACCCGGAGAAACCCATTGTTTAGACTGCTGCTTGGTCTTCGGAGTGTTGTAATGGATCCATGTTTCATCCACAGTTACAAAACGCCGCAAAAACTCGTCCTGAATTCGGGATCCCGAAATATTTTCTTCAATCCCGAATACCGGGATTCAGAAAAACCAGTCCCAATTGGAAGCCCTAGTGTTCACGTCTGAACCGAAGGCATGGGAGTTTCCAGCCCTGATTTCTATTTTGAATGATGATATGCCCTAAGACGAATTGACAACTTGTGGCCCCACTGTCATAATGTACTATATTTTAAATTTTTCTTTAATTTTTATGTTTTTTGTCTCAATTTTTAATAATTTACAAAAAAAAAATGGCGAATCGTTGTTTGGCAGCCATATTGAACGGCTTTTTTTCTTTGATTTTTATGTTTTTTGTCTCAATTTTTAATAATTTACAAAAAAAAAATGGCGAATCGTTGTTTGGCAGCCATATTGAACGGCTTTTTTTTTGTATTCGCCTGTTATCTAAATTTAATTAAATTGTTTTAGAATTTAATATACCACAGTAAATTTTGTATTTAATAGTCAAAAAACAAGTTGGTTTGATATTTGGTTAATGTTTTAGCGCTGAATCCCAAAGCCACTCTATACACTCCATAACCTGAGAAACACAATCGGTGTTTTCTCTGGAAATATAAGCAATTTGTTTGGTTCCTTGGCGAATATTCTGGAGCTGTAGGCTACAAGTCCACCCCTAAATACAGTCCATGCTCCACGAAACGTATTGGCGTTTCGTATGGACCAGCATAGGACGTAATCGCTGTTTTTGAAGGAAGTTAAAGTTAAAAGCTTTGGGCAAATGTAAACCGATTCTTAAAGCATTTAATTTGCAGTAAAATATTTTAGGGCGAATTTAATGTAAATACCAACATAATTACATGGCTTACGGGCTCAAAAGTTCGAATTTGGAAAGAAGTTTTATGGTTAATACGTGAAATTATAGACCAGTTCTCACCATTAACATAAACTTCGTTCTTAGTACAAATTAAATGTATTTGAAAATGCAAATTTGATAAAAATTATCTACAAAATTGCAACTTGGACTTTGCGCACAAGGCAAACATGGACAGAAAACCAGCCAGACGGACGGATGGACATCGTTAGATCACTTTAAATAGTGAATTTGAGTCGATCAGTGTACTAAAAGATTGGTCCAGATTTCTATGTGTTACATCGCCAAAAACGTTTATACATAATTGCTTTTTCCTTAATTGTTTGCTTATATATGTAAATGTAAAATTTTAAAGTTTTAAGGGGTCTGTAGACGGTCAAAATGCTTGTCATGCAGGCGAATTCACTTGTGTACGTGTGAACGTGGACGTAATATTCGCCGTCATATCTAAATATTTGGATTTTCGATTCATAATCGTCGGTGTCACACATACAAACACATTTTCACTAATTCCACCATAGCGCTTGATGAGAAATTCTTGACCGTGTACAGACCCCTTGAAACAACATTTATCTTTAATGATAAATGTTAGAAAAATTAAATGTAGACGCAGCGTTGCCATAATTTTTTTGCAAATAACTGCATCTAAAGGAATAAAAAACTGAATTTTACTTAAAAAAAACTGCACATAAAAATAGCAAAAAATATATTTACTTAATTTTTTTTAACATACGTGTAATACAGAAACAAATACAATATTACATAAATTATTAACAAATATAATCTGGGAATTTTAGTTCATTTACTTCATTGCTAGCCACAGGATAGCTAAAGTAAGCCTTGTAATAAAAATATACATACAAAAAAATTCTGATAGTACATAGAAAATATTCCTGAAAAATATTGAAGTTATAAGACTATTAAAGAATGATAGCTTTATAAGTTGTAATTTGACTTACGGCCTAAGTTATAAAAAATAAAACAGGTTAATAAAGGGTTTATGAAACAGATTTTTATACAAAAGTCGTTTCGTAAACCCTTTATTAACCTGTTTTGTTTTTTATAACTTAGGCCGTTAGAATATACATTCGAATTAATATAACAACTTTGTTGTCTAGATGAAAGAGAGTGGAATTAAGAGGAGTAACAATAAAATATAGTCTTCCGATTTGTTTTGCTTCCTCATTTAATACAAAATTAAAGTAAACATACATATAAAGATGCTGCAATAAAATGAAACATCAAAAATCACGAAATGTAAACAGGGACGTAATTAAACTTCCCAAAGGAAACGGCCTGGCAAACATGACAAAATTGTACGTTTGTACAATCCTGGTGTATTTGACAAACGATTCAATCATGTTTGTAGAAAAATCGGAATGTTGTACATTTTCCAAACTGCTTGCGCTACCTAGTGCTAACTTTAGTAATTTAAGTGAAAATTTTACAGTCAAGAAGGAAACGAACGACGAAACATAAAAATTTTAAAGAATAAAAGTATTTTATTGGAATTTATTAAAAAATGATTAATTAGGTTTAGGTGGTTTATTTGTTAACGAAAAGTGCGTGCTTCCCAAGCCGATTGTGTTTTTTGTTTGACTCTTAAAGCTTGCCTCTGTTACAGGAGTATGTGCTAAGCAAATTAGGTAAGATTAGGGCTTAAGAAATAAAAAATAATATAAAAAATTTATAATAAAAAATTGTAATGCAAAAACTGCAAAATCTGCACAATTTACAAAAAAACTTATTTTTTTAACAAAAAAATTCAAAACTGTCCAATGCTTAGAAAAACTGTAAAATGCAGATAAATCTGCACATTTGGCAACGCTGTGTAGACGCCGAAATTGAAGCAACCAGTGTGGTCTGAAAACCTCTGATATATGCAAAATTTAAACGATTTATTTCTATGATTTACAACATTTTTTAGATTATTTTATTTTTTATAGTTTAAGAAAATTTAAATCTTTAAAATAATTATTTTTTCAAGTTTAGAGCAAACAATTTTTTCAAACATTTACACCATTGAATTTCTAGGTAAACACAAAGTGAAATTTCCTTGAAGTTTTATATCGTAATATCAAAGGGCAAATAATATTTACGATCGACATGAGAAGGGCATTTCTAATATTCCCTGAATATTCTATTGTTTTTTAACAATACAGGTTTCTTAACGTAATAATTATCCATTTTCATACGAAATTTCATTTTGGGTACAACTATTTCTAGTCAAAATTTAATATAATATATAAAATTTTTGCAGTAAAATCAATAAAACTATTCGCCCAAATTTTAATTTTAAATAATGCTAAAAGAAGCTAAAAACATTTTCCAAAAATGCTAAATAAAATGCCAAGTGCTAAATGAGAAATTTGCAGGTAAATATAAATTTTTAATGCTAACTTTAGCTGCAAAAATGCCAAAATGGTCACACTGGAAGCAACATATTGGGTATACAGATAGCAGATATTTAAAACAGAAAAACAAGAATTAAAAAATTTTTTTTTTTATTTGCTGCGAAAGCTTAAGGCGAAATATGCGCTATAAACTTAAAAAAATGCTACATAAATACTCTTTTAACTAAATTTTGCAAAAAAATGCTGTAAAGGGTAAAATATGCAAAAATATGCACTAACAAATCGATGCCAAAATTCATAAAAAGCTCTAAAACGGATAAATATATTGTTTCCGCCTTCATTGGCCGCACAAGAAAAAATATAGAATTGCATATTTATCGTTTCCCTGATTATGCATCTTTATAATTATATAACAATCCATTCCGAAACTTATCAGGGATCAAAAAGAAACTGATTTCAACAAACACATGCACATGAATCTAGTATATTTATTACTTAAGGGAATCTTATGATCAATATTTGATTGTGATGAGAGTTCATATAAAACACAAAATTTTAATTATTTTTTGAAAGTTAAAATCCATTCATGACATCATGACTGCAGTTGAATATTAATAAAGTAAATCCAAATAAATTATAACAATCTGATTTTCTTTTACTTTATCATTTGGTGTTCATAAAATTTAATTTATTATTATTAATTATAATAATAATAGTCCAAATGATATCACATATTATTGGTAAATCAATTTGCTATTCATTAAAATACTTTACGATATAAAACTATATTAATAGTTATTCAAATTTCCAATGCATTTAAAATATTAATTCAAAAGTTTTCACCCATAATTGGGATGGCTGGGTGTTTGTCTGAATTTCTATTTTTATATATTTTAAATAAAACGACTTAGAATCAAATTAAATTTTAACCAACAAAGTAAAACACTACTGTTAACAATTAAAAATTAAAAAAATAGAAAAAAAAAATGATAACAAATTTTAATCATTATCGCTTTTTTACTCGATTTTTTTTTAAGCCAGACATTGAAAATAAAATTTTTTTAATTGCACTGGCTCATGCAGTTTTTATGTTGTACGGCCCATTAAATTTGCGTTAACATGATTTACATCTTGAGTGCACTTTTAAGCTCCAAAAAAAGCTGACCTTCTTTATGTTTTTATGTCCAACTGAACTTATTTTTTTTTTTTTTTGCAAATTGAACGTAATAATTACATCATGGCTGGCAGTGGATAAACGCCAGCTCTACTTCTTCAATTTCCATCGAATGTGAGCAAAATAAAATCATTTTTTTTGTTCAAACAAATCATTTGTAAATTAAATATTCCGAACCATTTGCCTCGATGCCGTTTACAATAACCATTCATCCGACAACAATTAATTTAGCCATTCAAATATCGATTTAAACAAGGGTTTGCAAGTCGATTATAACCGTAATCTTCATCGCAGTTAATTAACTAGTTTAATCGGTAACGAAATCTCACAATGAAATCCTGCTTTGCGATAACGTTATGATTTATTTGATGATTTCATTATTTAATATGATCTTTTTGTCGAAGGCCGACTTCCAAATAAAATTTAACAACTTTGGTTCTTTTGTCTGTGCTGAGTCTTCTCATTACAAATTTCCCAAGTTTTTTAAAGTTAGTTCTGAAAAGAGCAGAACAGAAAACGTAAACAAAAAATTTATTGATTTGTTAAATCATAACTTTACTTATGCGGATCACTGTACTTGTATATGGGTAATTCCACGTTAAATCGACCACGAGTGGTACCGACCCCTTTCGATTTGAATGAAATTTTGTGTAAAGGTTCCTTTCATCCTATAAGGATCATACGAGGGCGGATCAATAAGTCCGTGACTTTTTGAATAAAACACAGTTTTTTTTACAAAAAAAAAAATTATTTTTCAACTAAATCTCCTTTTAGCTCAATACACTTAGTCCAACGTTTCTCCAATTTGTGTATCCCTTCCAAAAAATAGGATTTTTCGAGGTCCAAAAAAAAAGGCATTTGTTTGACCAATAATTTCATCGTTGGAGCTAAATCTCTTTCCACCGAGCCACTTCTTTAGGTTCGGAAATAGGAAATAATCACTGGGGGCTAAATCCGGAGAATATGGCGGATGAGGTACCAACCAATTCGTAGCCCAATTCATGTAATTTTGCCATTGAGACTGCACACGTGCATTATCTTGATGAAAAAGAACTTTTTTCTTGGCCATATGGGGTCGTTTTTTTTTAAATCCTCGTTAAATCGGCCCAATAAGTTGGCATAATATTCGCCGTTTATTGGTTTTCCCTTTTGAAGGTAATCGGTGTGGATTATTCCGCGTATATTAACGAAAGAAAATTTTCAAATTTTTTTTTCAAAAGTTACGTCATATTCAAAGTGTCATAATTCCGCCGAATTAGCCGAATGTGCTGAGTTTATTTTTTCAATATCTCAAAAACTACTGCACATACGAAAATGATTTGTATGTCATTTTAAAGAGAATACTTGGGGCTACAAACAAAATTTTTTTTTTATTAAATGTAATATCTACAAAAAACCTATTTTTTTGGCTGATTTTTTTTTATGTAATTCCTCAAACTGTTCTTTAAAAATCCTGAAACTTTGAAGGAGGTATTTTTTTCTTTTTTAAGATATGATTTTTTTTTTCTTTTTAAAATTGTAAAAAATTAAATTTTAATATAGTAATTTTGAGCAATAATTATTTTTAAATCTGACTTGTGTGATTTTAGGTGCTAAAAAAGCAACGACATTGATAAAGATTTTTATGTTTATTTGCTGGAGCTCAATGTGGGCACTTTCAAAGAAAATTACACTTTTTGTCACGTTTCATCTCCAAGAAATAAAATGAGTATGGGTTAAAGTAATTCCCAAAATTATAGAATAATTTTATACTTTCTCGGGTAAAGAAAAAGAATGGAAAACTAGAAACCCTAAACTTTGGCCAATAACTTCTTAAGAATATAACATTTTTTATTGGAAATCCCTCTTAATTTAGTTGAAATTGTGCATGAACAAAATGTTTAAAATAAAAAATTTTACTGGCTAATTTGTTAAAAAAAAAGTAATAAATAGGCCCGATTTTAAAAAGCCAGCAAAAATTATTTCTTATTTTCGATTGCGTTTTTTGAATGACAGGGGTTCCCTACGATTTTTTCTTTACGGACCCTTGAGAAACCAATTTTTTTCTGCGGACTTCTAAACGTTATTTTGTTATAAAAGGTATGCAGAATTATTTGTGGATTTTTTTTTTAAGGAAATTGCACTTAATTTTACTGTTGCCAATTTAGCTATTGTGTTTTAGCTTTTAGCGGGATATCTAGCGATTTTTTATTATGGGTTTGTTCGTTTTTAATAAATTTTTTGACACTTTTGTTAAAAAGCTGCTTTGATATAAACTGTTGCACAGACATATAACAAAGCATGAATCGTGCTTGTGTGAATATTACAAATTTGTTATCTTGTTGTCCAATTCTTATATCCAGTTCCTATTTCTAAAAAAATATATTGACTTTAAAGCCTCATTCACAATGGAAGCAGCTATTTCGTTTTCCATATGTCACATATCTCTCCAAGATGATTCATATAAATTCTTTTAATTTTAAGTACAAAAATGTAACTGCAATTTTGTTAAAGAAATGAAAAACTTTTTTTACTACTTTCTTCTACTACAGCAATAATTTATATGAAGTTCTAAATGACGATTATGATAATTTTCTTAAGTTTTAAATAAAATTAAGCATAACTTCGTCAACGAAATCCTGGCAAATCTTTTTTTATTATTGATTACTTTAGACTTAGAGAGTGTATTTGCAATTGTTATTAAAATTTGATCTCAGCAAGGCCTATAGCTAAGCTAAATTATTTTAATTTCTTATTTTCCTATGTATGTATGTATGTATATATGATTGTAAGTTCTACATGCTTCCTGAAATTTGTTCTTAAAAATAGCATTTGATTATCCATTAGCAAATTGTTTCATTCATAATTTTATAAAACTCAACATGAGTTGCTGATTTTATTTGCAAAAACGCGATTTGTATAACCAGGGCTGGCAGATGTTGCGATTTCTCGCCAAACGTGGCGATTTTCCAACTTGTTTGGCGACTAATTTTCGATTTGGCGACATGGCGATTTTTTAGCGATTTATAAAATAGTTGGCGATTTTGTTGGCTATTTTTGATGAGCCATGAATTTGTTTTGAAATTTGTAAAATTCAATACGAAGAAATAATATTTTTTTTATTTTAGTATTTCAATTTATGAAATTTGATGCATTCATATGTATGACCAGTAGCTCGTTTCTGTATTTCTCGCATCACAAAATTTCTCACATTAAGTGTGAAACAAAAAATTCCATCGTTTCTCGTTTTGTGAGAAGAAAGTGTTTCTGTACTTCAATGCGAAAACAGACAACACAGATTCTGTTTTAACTGGAATACTTCCAGTAATTAAGTGTCAAATGCAAACGAAACGTCAACGAAAGAAATAGATATAATAAAAATAGGGCTGCCAGATTTGACGATTTTTTGTTCCAAAATTGGCAAAGTGCTGATTTACTGGTTTTTTCTAGTGACGATATTATTCAGTTTTCGAAATAAAATAATTTTAAATAGTTTAATATGTTTGTATATTATGCACCACAGAAAAACGATATCTTTAAAAACAAGGCAGCTCAAAAAGTTATCGTCAAAATCAAAATTTCGGAGGAAAAATGTTTAATTTTTATTTTCTTAGATTATTTAGTACATTTGTTTATGTGATCAAAACATTAAACTATTACCCCATTTTTCAGTCAATGCACTATAGATAATTTTTGCCTTTTTTTTTTTTGCCAAAAGTGTTAGTTTTAGTTCAATATTATTATTTTGTCACGCCTTTGTGTGATTTTTTCAGGAAAAAAAAACAATCTAAAATTTTAAATTGTTATCGGATTAAAGAAAAATAAATAGACCTTAAGCTTAAGTATGTATAAAATATGTTTTTTACCCATGAACTTTAACTATTTTTTTTTTTTTTTTTGATTGTTTTAATAAAAATCGAACAAAATTTGTCAAAATTAATATTAAATTGTTCGATTTTTTAAAACAAAATAGACGATTTTTTTTATTTTTTCTTAGTAAATTAACGATTTTTTCACAAATTTATCTGGCAGCCCTGCATAAAACGAAAACAATTAAGGGCTCAAAAAATTAAAATAAAAAAATATAACAATTGAAGCAAAGCCGCGAATAACGTTGTAAAAGCCACTTTTTGCAAAAACTGTTTTTTGCAGATTATCGTTAAAATTACTCTCTTACACTGTTTAAACATCAAATCACCCAAAATTATGCACCTTAATACCGTTAAAATGCGATACAACGAGTCAGGCAGTGGAAGAACGTTGTAAGTTACAAACAAATTGATACAAATGAAATGGTTTTGTAACGTGGAATAACGTTTTAAAAGCCGCTTGCATAGTGGAAAAACGTTTTAAATGACATCGCGATTGTGGATATGAAACGTTTTTCCACTAAAAAAACATTATAAACTGCAATTTTGCATGTCATTTAAAATTCAATTTTCTTGATATTTTGCATAAAAGTTTTTATTGTCATTATTTTTGATAATCTAAAAAAAAAAAATTAAAAAAAAAATAATCCTGCCTGTTAAAAACGTTTTTTTGCTCTCCTGAAAAATAATTATTTTGTAACTTACAACGTTATTCGCGGCTGTGCTTCAATTGTAGCGGTTTTCACCCTTTGTATTAAGTGTACCACTCTTTTATATTTAATACGATTTTATACTTCAAAGCGTGAGTGTCTTTTTCGTATGCATTTTAAATTAATGAATTTGCTGAGTGAGAGAAAGAGACAGATAAAGTTTATTCAACTGTTTTATTCTGGTAAATTCACACACTTTGTTTACTACTGCTTTTTGTGGGATTTTTCAACCACAGCGTAGTATATTTTAGTCTAATACATTTTGTTGTTGCAGTGTTGTAAATGTTAGTATTTTTACGAAAATTATAAGATTAACAAGGTCTACAAGGGACTTTACTATCAAGGGTGAATTCTGCTTGTGTTTTATTAATGTTCATCATTTAAATTCTTTCTCTTCAAATAAAAAAAAAAAAATAATAATACATATTCTTGTGTACATACATACATAATTTGAGCTCCATTTTTTGAATTTTTTTTTTCTCGCATCAATTTCAAATGTGACTTATTTTGACGGTTCTTGTGAGAAACTCTTAGCAAAATATTGATACAGAAACACTTTTTCTCACATCCTTCCAATAATTGCTGGAAAATTATTTAAATGACAGATAATTCTCCCAAAGTAAAGATACAGAAACACTTATGTGAGAAAAAACATTATTTGTTTTATATTGCACTGCTTTTGTCATAATTCACTTGTTTCATGCGGGAAATTATACGATGCAAGAAATACAGAAACGGGCTACAGTATTTAAAACTAAATTATGTTGAAATGGCTGATGAAGATAATGAACATTTTCGAGAAAATTTCTTTCACATTTTAATGTGCTCTTGAAAGAAGTAATAAGTAGAATTCTTTAAAAAATTAATATAATAAAAGTTTATGAACATTTTTCCATTATAAAATGTGACAAATTATCACAGATAAAATTCGTTGCTGTTAAAGATATTTTAAAGATTTGTATGAATCCTAACGTACCTTTGGATGTTAATGAAACACAATGGTAAAAATACCGTGTGTTAAAAGAGAATTTTAAAGATGATATTCAGTCTTATCTTAATCAGTTTAGGCCAACAATTTATATCTACAAGCATAAGGCACGTACGTACCATTTTAAGGAACTGGCATTGGCTGTTCTTTATATGCTGCTTATTACAACTAGTAATGCTAGTAAAATTCGCCTTAGAAGTAGAATGCGATATGAAGTTTTCGAAACGTTTTTACGAGTTAAAAGTTATATGAATGTAAATTAGGGATTGCTGTTCGGTTTTAGCCGAAATTAAACCGCGGTTTTTAATGCATAAAAACCGAAAACCGACAATAAAACCTCGGTTTTCAGCTTTTACTTTTAAAATATATATATGTTTAAAGAAATTGCTAATTATACATAACACTCGTACTTTTAATAAAAAAAATTGTTTATCTAACAACTGGCAACAATGGAAACGTGTTTCAAAAATTCTTAAAATTAAAAGATGTAATGAGAAGGTGCTGCATCGGTAAAAAATTGAAGGATCTTTTGTCGAAATCTTGAAAAATCTTATATTTTAAGCAGTGCTCCAAAATAAGTTTTTTATAGATTAACTGCCTGTTTTTCAAACTAAATAAAAATTTTTGGTCAGAAATTTATATTGAAAATAGAAACAAATTTGAGTTTTTTTTATTATTGTTTCAATATAAATTCCCAAGCGAAAATTTTTATTTTATGTTGAAAAACAGGCAGTTAAAGTTCCTTTTTGGAAGATTTAAAAAAAACTCACTCAAAAATTTGTAAATATCCCAAAAAAAAAAAAAATATATGCATTGAATAACAAAATATGGAAAAAATATGCATTTTCACTAAGATATGCAACAATATGCAAAAACAAATCGATGCCATTTTAAATCAAATTTATAATTCGGAAAGATAATTTGTCGACATCGTTCTTAGACCATGCAGCATATTTAAACTTTTTTACTTATTTCATTATACATATTTTATTTCAGAAATGTCTGAACGAAAATCTGGAGTTTGGAAACATATCAAATTATCAGAGCACCAGTCAAACACAACAATATGCAAGATTTGTAAGAAAAACCGAAAACCGAACCGAAACCGACCGGTTTTTATCATTTAAAACCGAAACCGCGGTTTCACATTTTTACGGTTTTTAGCAAACTCTAATGTAAATAGTACATGTTGCATTTCGTTTGTACTTTCACAATGTATTTCAAAAAAGAAGACAAAAAGGGAGTCTTCTCGCTGAAGTTTATAGCGTTTAAGATATATAATAGAACTCCAACAACATCCAAATGTATTGTATATCCAATATTTGTTTAATACTTACCGCAAAAATTCTTTTTTTGTAGACTACTATAAAATATTTGAAACGTTGCCCCTTTTTGTGTTTACTAATCATTTTTACTTTGTTCTAAATAAACATTAAACAAAATATATCATGGCGACTTTTTTTTTTGAATTTTTGGCGAATTTTAGCGATATTTTTTTTTTTTGGGATTAATAAAAAAATATTTTTAATTATTCTAAAAATACAAATACTATTGTCGAAAACTAAAAAATAAATGCTTTGGCGATTTTTGACATTGAATATGGCGAAAAAGTTCAAAATCAATCTGACAACCCTGTGTATAACCAAAAGATTGTTCTTGCGGACGCCGTGGATATCTGACACGGACACTTATTTGGAAACGGCTGATGTACTAAAAAACTCCCGTGTGGAAACGTAAAGTATATCGTGACATTCTTTCTCAAGAAAACAGAAACGGAATAAAAAAACACTTTTTAAGGAAACTTCTGCTAATAGTCAGCAAAAACGGTTCCAGAGACACACGCACAGAAAATTTTGGATGTTTTTTTTAATTTATTTAAAAGTTGTCATTTTAATCATTTAAATACACCAACAAACACTTACACTTCAAATCGAATGAATGTAAAAAAACGAAACACTTGCTCTCACCAAAAGCAACAAACTTTTTTTTTAATCTAATTGAAATTCTGAAAATGTTTTAAACTACGCGCTCATTTAGTTTTAACGACTACGACGGGTAACACAGACTGGGGAGCCGAAATGTTGAAAAGAGACAAACGAACAAACAAAACAACAATTTTAATTATATTAAAAAACATAAACAAAATGAGTTCAACAATTTAATAAGGGTTTATAGATGTGTATAATATTTTGTTAAAATTGAAAATTATTTAAACTAAACTGTTTATGCAAAAATACCGATTGATAACATGGGGTGCCCTACAGTGGGGCCTAGTAAGAAAGTTGATTGGAAAGTACATTTGACTGTCAATATTACGTAATCTAAAAGTGTTGAATCAAAATCAATCTACACAGAAAAAAATAAAAATGGATTTAAATTAAAAAATTTGTGATATTAATTAAAAAAATAAATAACATTTGCACCAGTAAACAAATTAATAGTATCAATTAAACGTTTAATTCACTTGATTACATTTTTAATTAAAACTGATTTTTAATTAAAAAATTAGTTAAATTTGCACCAGTAAACAAATTAATAGTATCAATTAAACGTTTAATTCACTTGATAAAACTTTTAATTCACTTGATAAAACGTTTTATTCACTTGATTAAATTTTTAATTAAAACTGATTTTTATTTTTGATTTATAATTTAATTGGTGAAAAATTTTTGGAGAATTTTTTCTGTGTAAACTTCTAAAAAATATCAGAAATAAAACAGGTTTAATGGGATACCCTTACAGTGAAATATTATATAGGGTTAAAATAATGGACCAGTTTACAAATATCATTTCGCAATTCAAAGTCTTAAATAGAATTATATTAAAGTCAAGGTATATTTTTTTAAACTTAAATGAGAGGTCTAGTTTGTATAGATTCCTTATGTTTTAGCCCCCTACTAGACCCCTCAAATACGATTGTAGCATCTGTGTTAAATTTTTCGATCCGAGTTTAAATTTATTTTAAGCAAAAAATTCAGGTTCCTTCCAACGATTCCTAAAGGACCAAATTCACTAGTCTAATGCTTGTCATGCAGGTGAATTTGCTCTTGTTCGTGTGCTGGACGTAACATTCGTCGTTTTATCTAAATATTTTGATTTTCCATTAAACAAATTAAACATTTATT
This sequence comes from Pollenia amentaria, assembly GCA_943735925.1. Taxonomy (NCBI): domain Eukaryota; kingdom Metazoa; phylum Arthropoda; class Insecta; order Diptera; family Polleniidae; genus Pollenia; species Pollenia amentaria. The sequence continues at coordinate 16,427,272 of OX031008.1, read as the reverse complement.
GAAATACAAAAACCTTTTCATTAAAATAATGAATTCTTTAAACGTTTGACCCTTCAACATTATTTTATGAAATGTTTGCTTCATTAATTTGATGACAAATAGTCACAGTCTTAATACAATTTCTTGCATTAAGTTAATGCAACATGTTCATAGATTTTATGAAAAATTAACTGGGGGTTAATAAAAAATTTTTCATTAATCCAATTAAGCGTTACATAGCACGCTAGTTAGTTTGAGCTACTTTTTAGGCCAACATTAATTTCAGCCAACGTTTTGGACCGATATGGCTTAAATTTGGAATTTAAGAGTTTTTTATGGGCCCATAAAAAATGTAAAATAACTGAATATCTCGAAAACTAACGGATAATTTTTTTGAAATTCATAACAATATAAATGCGCAAGGGGGCTAACAAAATGGTGTTTAAGACAAAATCAGTTTTGGTTTTGCTTGAAAAAGTCGTTAATTTTTCCGTGAGCCTTGTGTCACCTTAACGATACATTTTTACAAAAAGTTGGTACTTTGCTTTAAAAAGCCACATCTTGTTTTGAAACTTTATTTAAATGAATTTCACTGATAATAAAATTGTAAACACTATCAGTTTTTTTCTTTTTACTTTTTTTACAAATCCAAACATTAGAAAGTTCGCTTTATTTTAAAGCTGAGGCCGTCTAAAAGAAAATGATATCGAGCCATAACCGCCAAAAGGGCTGTAGCGACATGATGGACGATTTTCGTTTTATCATTAAAATTTATTATTCATGACCATCTGCATCATCTCAGAGAATATCAGGGCTGTAGAATTTACCGTTATGATTTTACAGCAAAAACAATAAAGACTTAAGTACAATTCACTTTTTGTTTACAAATTTTGTTACCACGACTGTCGCTTGCGTCTTTTATACGTTTTTATAAATTAATTCGGTTTAGTGGCAAAATAGAAAAATATTACATTTTAAATGAGTGATTTTTTAAAATGGAGTTATGGAAACTAGTGTTAAGTGTTTTATTTTAAAAAATAGATAGAATTTCTATAAATTTTATATAATTTTCTGGTAATGAAAATTTTACTTCAGAGTTCGACCAAAACTGGTCTTGTTCCGTATAGTGATACTGATTCTTCTGGACAAAAGCATTGTTTACAAACACGTTCCAGTTCCGAATTTTCAGAGACATTAACCATAGAAGAGGAGACGTGTGATGGTAAACGGGGATACAAAAGGAAAGAAAAACACCAAAGAGAATGCAAAATAAGAAACAGCGTGATACCAGTGTTCAACCAAATCCATGTGCAAGAAAAAAGTGTGGACATTTTTGAAGTGATAAGTGCATTAAGTCAGATCGGTAAGCAATAAATGAGCATTATTGGGGTACTGGCAACAAAATAAGACAAAGAGTCTGGCTGATTTCATGTATTACTCTGCTTTGATACAAAATGAACCCATTCGTTTATATGATAACTTTTAAAAAGTTTCTTCAAAAAAATTCAAAGATTTAAAAACACTTTGTGATAAAAACATAATTCCTGCAAAATTTCACAACGAATTATTAAATTTAAAATACGATGAAACTATTAAAGATTCGCTACCTGAAACTGATCAGGATGACATATAATATTTACTTTAAAATTATTTCTTTTAAAAATTTTTTACCTATATACTTTTATTTCGAATTCTGAAGTAATTTTCTATTAACTTTGAAAACAAAAACCATAAATTTTTTTATAAAAACCACTGGATTAAAGGTTAATTTAACGTTATGTTTAATTTTTTACACAAAAATACTTTGAAAAAATAAAAAAAAATTGAAACTGAAAGTTGTGTTTTAATAAAATCACAAGGGCTTAACCGCCTTAACATTGGTAAACCCCTATCCAGAGTGACAGCAAAAAAGTCTTTAGCGCCATAAATAGCCGTTATCTTGGAGATATACAAAATCAATCAAATACAATATATTGCTCAGAAGTAGCAATGTTACAAACCAAATTTTACCGTAATCCCTAGACATGGTCCAAAGATATTTAAAAAAATGCTTCTCCTGTAAATTTTTGTTTTTGGCGCTTGAGTCTTTTTGGCGGTTAGGGCTCGATATATGTAAATAAAAAAAAACGGAAAAAGTTGCAACTTAGAATTCTTTTCTTAACACTTTTCATCAAGGAAAAACACGGCAGTCCATAGCCAACATTATCAAAAGCTTATGCGAAGTTTATATTTATTTAATAAGTTTTTATTTGAGGTAAAGTTAGAATTACACGTCCACAGAAAAAATTAAAAATTTTCTCTAATCACCAAATTTATTCCAAATTCATAATATCAAGCAAACAAGTTGTTGATTTTGCATCTATTGCCAAAATTATATTGATTACTAAAAAAATTTTAATTAATTTCATGTTGTAAAATTCCTGTCTTCATAAAAATTATTTTATTGAAAATTAAATTCACTGAACTTTAAAATATCTAAACTTGGATTAAAAACCATTAACAGTTCAATAAAAATAACCACAATACTAATTATTGATTACTAAAAATTTTAAAATTTAGAAAATTTTTTTTTAATAAATGATATTTTTAATTTTAATTAAAAAGGTGATCAACTTGCCAAACAATGTGTTAATTTATTTAGGCCCTAATCATGTACAACGAAGCGCAACGCCAAACAATAACATTGAAAGCACAAACAATGTCATAAATATTTTGTAATTTTGTTGTTGCTTTCAACAGAAATTCATGTACCGTTTTAAAATTTTCAACGACACAAGCAATGGAGTGTTTGAAATTTTAAAACGCAATGTGAATTTCTGTAGAAAGCAACAACAAAATTACAAAATATTTATGACATTGTTTGTGCTTTCAATGTTATTCTTTGGCGTTAGTTCTGTGGCGTTGCGCTGCGTTGTACATGATTAGGGCCTTAATAAAATATTAACAACTCCCAATAACAATTCTAAAAGTTGAAATTATTTTATTTTAAACGAAAAAAAAACAAACAATATTTTTTGATATTTAAATAATATTTGAATTAAAAATTTATTTTAAAACAATTAAAATGGTTATTAAATCAAAATTATATTTTTAATTCAACGAAAAAAATAATTGATTCAATTATCACATTAATTAAATTTAAATACTTTTTAAACCATTTCTTTAATTGATAAAAAACTTTTTTCTGTCTATGCACGATTTCCTTTTTCTTGTATAATAACTTATAAAACACGTTTTAATTTATATCAAAATTAAGGCCCAACCATAATATGCATAGCCTTGCTTAACCTACTGTCAAAAATTAACAAAAAGTCTCTCAAATGTATTTAAGAAAACAAAAACAAAATAAAAAAACATTTGATTCCGTACGGAATGTGCGATCAGTTTCGCACTTTGCTTAAGCAAATGACAATTTCATAAAACTTAACAAAACGTTTCCTTAAGTTCAATATGGTTTGCCTCACATGATGTACATGTATTCGCACATTTGCTCAAGCCAACTTAAGCACATTATGGTTGGGCCTTTACACTTCTAATGCTGCACTATCAACGTTTGCTTGCAAATGTCAACTTCGACTGACCATAAATCAGCTGATATTTGTTTTTTTTTTTTTTTTTGCATAAACCTAATATGCAGTTATTTGCTTTGATATGTACTCAATCAAACATTATTATCAAAAACGTTATTATTATTAGTGCAAAAAATGATTTTTGGCTAAGATTTCGGGTCAAATTACCTATAGTGCATAGGTTGAGTTTTATATAATTTCTCATTCAATCAGTGATGTTATACGTAGGAAAAAATCTCTATTTGTAGGGATTTTCTTCTAAAAAAAAGGCCGTAGGGTAAAGAAGGACAGATATTTTGAAATCAATAAAATGTAGGGACTTATCAACAATGTGGCAAAACTGTATATATTTGGCAATCTTTTTAGATTTGTGACAAACTACTAATAAGATTGTTGATACGGCAAACATTACAAATTGTTAAATTTCTTTAAGTGATCGCTTGCCCCCATTTCAACTTTGATTTGAAAGTAAATTTTTGAAACTCTCTTTAACAAGAATTGAATGTTTCAGAGCAATAAATTGATAACTTGTTTAAGATGGACATCAAAAACTTTTGGAGTAAAGTCACCAAAATGAAAAATTTTAATGAAAATTTAATTTTACCACTTTAGTCAATACATATTAGATATTTTAGATTTATCACTGCCACCGTCCAATTCAGATAGCAAAATGTTTTTTGTATCAGTTTGCAATCTAAATTACTTCCTACAAATAAAGTTAAGTAAATCAATAGAAATTGTTAAAAATATTTTAATTTTTTTTTTAATATGGGACATTATTTGTGAAGCGGACAACCCAATAAAAATATTTTGTTGGAAAGCATTTATATTTGGCATTACTATAATTTTTTTTCTATGATGTTTATTTGTCGAGTTACGGGGTGGTAAAGTGTTGCCGTTTTAAAAAAAAATTTTTTTTTTTTTTTTTTTTCGAACTAACAACTAATCAAACCAAAAAAAATTTCAAGTGATTCTTATAGAAAATCGATTGATCTTTAAATAAAAACAAACTAATTTGAAAAAAAAAAAAAAAAAAAAATTTTATCTGCAAAACCGGAGATGACCAATTTAATGCAAAATTTTTCTAACTTAATTCTTTCAAGAACTTAACAGTTTAGGAAGCAACCGGTTCCCCTGGTTACACAGAAAAAATTATTAAATTTCTCCTATCACCAAATTTGTTCTAAATTCATAATATCAAGCAAACAAGTTGTTGATTTTGCACCTATTACCAAAATGATTATATTAATTACTAAAAATTTTAAAATTTTGAAAAGATATTTTCAATAAATGATATTTTTAATTTTAATTAAAAAAGTTATCAAAAAACTTTGCCATTTCAAACAATGTGTTAATTTATTTAAATAAATACTGACAATTCCCAACAACAATTCTACATGTTTAAATTATTTTATTTTAAACGAAAAAAGTCAATTAAGATTTTTTGTTATTTAATTAAAATTTTAATTGAAAATTTATTTCAAAACATCTAAAATGTTAATTAAATCAAAATTAAATTTTTAAATTTTATCAGCTAAAAAAATTATTGATTTAATTATCACATTAATTAAATTAAAATACTTTTTAAACCATTTTTTTAATTGATAAAACACTTTTTTCTGTGTATAGATTGGACCGCAACGTAACAAAGCATACAGGCAATAATCGGTTTTCAAATTTCTGTAAAGTCAAGAGAGCGGTGTTATTTTAAGACGCTAATATATAATCCCGGGAAATAAGCCTAAATTTTAATAATAACAAAAAAATTTTGACAAAAAGATATTGGGAATTATTTCTTTTCATAAGCAACTTTTTATTATATTCAACATATTTTATTTTTCGAATTTATTCTATGAGTTAAATTTCAGTTATGTATTTTATAAAGCATTTTGTAATAGTTCTATTCCTTAAATTTTTTAGGAATGACTTTATACACTACCAGACTATTATCTTGTTTCTTCTTGTTACATTTTACCTTAGCTATCCGTTGGATAGCAATGAAGTATGTACAGAAAAATTTACAATTATTAGACACCAGCAGAATGTAATAAGAAGATACAAGATAATAGTCTGGTAGTGTATAAAGTCATTTCTAAAAAATTTAAGGAATAGAACTATTACAAAAAGCTTTATAAAATACATAACTGAAATTTAACTCATAGAATAAATTCGAAAAATAAAAAATGTTGAATATAAAAAAATTTTGTCTATATAAATACTAAAAAAGAGCCTTTAAAAAAAAATTACATTTTTTTTTCAAAATACTAATATTTTTATATTACATATTAATTATATGTAGCCTCCTCTTTTCAAACTATTCTGGTAGTAGTAAGTGCCCTAAAAAGTCGTCTATAACCCAACTTTTATAGTTTTTTCTTACATTTAAAAATATTTCAAATGCCACCATGTCTGTATTACAGTAGATTTTTAATTTTTTTTTTTTTATAAAAAAAAACTTTTAAAAATAAATGTAATGAATTTATAATGTGTTGGCAGTGAAAGTCTTTTCCAAAGTGTTCAATTAAATTCCATATTAGCGAATTGTTTTACGAGCATTTGACTCGTACTAGTGTTAATTTGAATTAAATATATGGAGATATACGAGTATATTGGATATAAACAAGTCTCTAAGATATATTTGTTAGCTTTTACCAAATTTAAAAGAAAATAATTGTTATGTAATTGCAGTTTTGGTAATAGTGTATGCGGACGTGATAAAATTAGATTGAATCATTGAATCAGAAAGTATTTCTAAATGGCTGGCGAGTTGACCTTCATTAGGAAGAAAGGCTTTGATTAGGTGATTAGGGTTGGCAATTGAATTTAGATTTTGAAATGTTTACTATTGAAATTAAAAGACTTCTTCTTCTTCTTCTGTTCTAACCCTACTCCTTGTCGAGTCTCTTAAAATCCTGGGATAAAATAAAATATTTTGAACTTTCCAATAAAATCACTAGTGCAATTATCAATTAAAGATCTGAACTATTAGCAAAACACCGATTTTGAGAGGTATCAAAGAAAGTGTTAAATTGCATTGCATTTGTAGGGAAACTGGATCCATTGGAAGTTTAAGTTCACGCATTTAACGGATCATATTTTTGAAATATGTTCAGTTAAATGTGATAAATTCAAAAGGTTTATAGCCGGATTCTGCATGCTCTGCAAAATGCTATCTCAAGAGAAACACAATTGGGGAACGGGGTTTTCGCAGAGGTTCAAAGCTCTATGTCTGCTATTTACTTGAGGATAGTCAGAAGCTATTTCTCTGTTTGAAATTCCCAAGCAACTTACGACTTCATATATCTGACCAAGTGTTCCCTGGTAATGTATTTCAGGCAACCGCTTGAATATAGCCAAAATGTGAGAAGACGTACAGTACTGAGTAACCAGAAAAGCCTGCTAATACCGGTGCGTCTGAGTAATTAGATTACAACTGAGTACAAATAGTCAATGAACCTCAACGGTATAATGCCATGTAACGGCAGCCCAAACACTAGAACACTCAATCCTCCTAAACACGAAATGATATCAAAATCATTAAAAAAAAAAAAAAAAAAAATGATAACACTGTACGCAAAATATCAATTTTTGACCTCACCCATGACCAAAGTGGTTCGTGCTTGTTGAAGAACTGGTGTGGGTAACTTCCCCAAGTGATAAACTCCAGAATTCACATTAAAAATTTAATTGCCCGTAAAAAATCGAAATGAATTGATCTAGAAAAACTGAGAGATACGTATATTTTTTTAAGCTATATTTTGAGAATCTGGTCAGTTTGGGCATTGGTGAATAATCGTGTCGTACAGTGTAATACAATCATAACGGGCTTCGGCATTAAGCCGCTTATAATGCGTCAACTTTTTAAAAGTCTTTGTTAGATACATACGTAAAAACAAGTACAAAAAACATCGTTCTAGCCCGACCATATGATACCTTACACCACCGCATGTAAAATTTTTTCCGAGAGGGTCCCTCTTTGGGACCCATGGGCAATCATGGACGTGCCAATATTTTTTTTATTATTAAGATACCTTCATCTATAGGAGACAGGGACCGTAACAGTTATTCCTTTTTTCATAAAAGTCAGATGATAACAGTTATTTTTTGATTTTTATTTTTTTGAACAAAAGTAACAGTTATTTTATGATTTTGATTTTTTTGAACAAAAATAACAGTTATTTTTTGACTTTTATTTTTTCGATCAAAAATAACAGTTATTTTATGATTTTGATTTTTTCGAGCAAAAATAAAAGTTATTCTTTAAAGAAATGTACGTGTTATAATTATTTGGTTGACTTAAAATATTTATAAGATATGCCAATGATGATCACACATTTAAATTAATATTTAAAGACAATTCAATAATTATAACACGTATGTTTCTGTAAAGAATAACTTTTATTTTTACTGGAAAAAAAAAATAAAAATAAAAATATTATTGTTATTTTTGATCGAAAAAATAAAAATCAAAAAATAACTGTTACTTTTGTCAAAAAAAATATATAACTCAAAAAATAACTGTAATTTTTGATCCAAAAAATAAAAATCAAAACTTTAAAAATCATTTGCCAGTATTTACTTCTATATCCTTTTTTTGTTTTAAAATTTCAAAATAACTGTTATTTTCGGTCCCTGATAGGAGATTTTTTTTGCCTTAAAGTGATTTTAGGATGTGGGTTTATATGGGACTTATGGTTTTGGACCTACCACCACAATATTTTGTTATGACTATCAAACGTGTTCGTTCAAAACTGCTTGTTTATGAGGTTTCTCGATTAAAAAAAGACGGTTTTTGTTAGTTGTCCAGTACAAGGTTACATCAAAACGCCAGCTGATAATTTTGTTTATGCATACAATTTTAACTAGATATTGTCACTTCAGTAGCATCTTTGTTTTCATTATTTTACCACAATACCACCACGTAAAATAAATAAAACTTGAGCTACTGGTGTTGAGTTTAAAATAACATCTGGTGTACACACATCATAAACAAGATTACAATCTTTCAATGCCGACAGAATGTTACTTTAAAGTTGTGGTGCACTGCACACATATAAATATATAATACATACATAAATGTGTGCGAGTGTAAACAACAGAGTTTTTAGTAATAAACAGTAATGTTTTTATTACTATTTATTTAGAACGAAGATGTACATTTACTATAGTTTTATCTTTTGTTTATTTAGGCTGCATACATGTAGGCTGACTTCCAAAACGTTCTAATACAAAGTTTGTATACGGTTTTACTACTGTATTTATATTTTGTACTGCAGCGTTATGAAACATTATACTCTGTTCTAATACAAAGCAATTGACGTTTTGGAAGTAAGCGGTATTGTTTTTAGTGATAGGATCTAATAGGTAGGAAAATTGTTATTAGCGAAATTCACCCTTGATAGTAAAGTCCCTTGTAGACCTTGTTAATCTTATCATTTAAGTAAAAATACTAACATTTACAACACTGCAACAACAAAATGTATTAGACAAAAATATACTACGCTGTGGTTGAAAAATCCCACAAAAAGCAGTAGTAAACAAAGTGTGTGAATTTACGAATTTACATCGTTCTAGCCCGACCATATGATACCTTACACCACCGCATGTAAAATTTTTTCCGAGAGGGTCCCTCTTTGGGACCCATGGGCAATCATGGACGTGCCAATATTTTTTTTATTATTAAATACCTTCATCTATAGGAGACAGGGACCGTAACAGTTATTCCTTTTTTCATAAAAGTCAGATGATAACAGTTATTTTTTGATTTTTATTTTTTTGAACAAAAGTAACAGTTATTTTATGATTTTGATTTTTTTGAACAAAAATAACAGTTATTTTTTGACTTTTATTTTTTCGATCAAAAATAACAGTTATTTTATGATTTTGATTTTTTCGAGCAAAAATAAAAGTTATTCTTTAAAGAAATGTACGTGTTATAATTATTTGGTTGACTTAAAATATTTATAAGATATGCCAATGATGATCACACATTTAAATTAATATTTAAAGACAATTCAATAATTATAACACGTATGTTTCTGTAAAGAATAACTTTTATTTTTACTGGAAAAAAAAAATAAAAATAAAAATATTATTGTTATTTTTGATCGAAAAAATAAAAATCAAAAAATAACTGTTACTTTTGTCAAAAAAAATATATAACTCAAAAAATAACTGTAATTTTTGATCCAAAAAATAAAAATCAAAACTTTAAAAATCATTTGCCAGTATTTACTTCTATATCCTTTTTTTGTTTTAAAATTTCAAAATAACTGTTATTTTCGGTCCCTGATAGGAGATTTTTTTTGCCTTAAAGTGATTTTAGGATGTGGGTTTATATGGGACTTATGGTTTTGGACCTACCACTACAATATTTTGTTATGACTATCAAACGTGTTCGTTCAAAACTGCTTATTTATGAGGTTTCTCGATTAAAAAAAGACGGTTTTTGTTAGTTGTCCAGTACAAGGTTACATCAAAACGCCAGCTGATAATTTTGTTTATGCATACAATTTTAACTAAATATTGTCACTTCAGTAGCATCTTTGTTTTCATTATTTTACCACAATACCACCACGTAAAATAAATAAAACTTGAGCTACTGGTGTTGAGTTTAAAATAACATCTGGTGTACACACATCATAAACAAGATTACAATCTTTCAATGCCGACAGAATGTTACTTTAAAGTTGTGGTGCACTGCACACATATAAATATATAATACATACATAAATGTGTGCGAGTGTAAACAACAGAGTTTTTAGTAATAAACAGTAATGTTTTTATTACTATTTATTTAGAACGAAGATGTACATTTACTATAGTTTTATCTTTTGTTTATTTAGGCTGCATACATGTAGGCTGACTTCCAAAACGTTCTAATACAAAGTTTGTATACGGTTTTACTACTGTATTTATATTTTGTACTGCAGCGTTATGAAACATTATACTCTGTTCTAATACAAAGCAATTGACGTTTTGGAAGTAAGCGGTATTGTTTTTAGTGATAGGATCTAATAGGTAGGAAAATTGTTATTAGCGAAATTCACCCTTGATAGTAAAGTCCCTTGTAGACCTTGTTAATCTTATCATTTAAGTAAAAATACTAACATTTACAACACTGCAACAACAAAATGTATTAGACAAAAATATACTACGCTGTGGTTGAAAAATCCCACAAAAAGCAGTAGTAAACAAAGTGTGTGAATTTACCAGAATAAAACAGTTGAAGAAACTTTATCTGTCTCTTTCTCTCACTCAGCAAATTCTTTAATTTACAATGCATACGAAAAGGACACTCACGCTTTGAAGTATAAAAGCGTATTAAATATAACAGAGTTGTACACTTAATACAAAGGGTGAATACCGGTATTGTTTTCGTGATAAGAATTTTAGTATGTAAGGAAAACAATATTAGAAAATAAAGAGAGTTCTATTTTATAAATCAAATATTGTGATTGAGTTATGTTCATTTAATTTCTGCGGAAGTTAACAACTGGAAAAGAACGCCGCTTAGTGTGTGTTAATTTTTAACCGTACAGTTTTACCCATGCAGTTAAAACTGTCTAAAGAGATCAAAGTGCATGGCCAGCTTTGAGGCAACCAGAAGTCTTCGTGATCTAGACGAAATGTTAGCAGGGATAAAACGATACCACTTAGGTATCGATTCTTGTACTCGATACTGTATCTGCAATAGGGTGTTCAATAAATCGGCTTTCTTGTTCGATTAAACGATTAATCGATTCTTGGCATTTTTGACTTTTTCGATTAAACGAAAAAAATAAATATAAATTTTACTACACATTCAATCACTTGTGTTGTGAAAACAACACATTAATAAAGTGAATTAAACGTTTAACCAAGTGAATTAAACGTTTAATTGATACTATTAATTTGTGTACTGGTGCAAATTTAATTAATTTTTTGATTGAAATCAATTTTTATTTTTTTCTGTGCATATTGGACGGCGGCTTTTTTGTACTCGGTTTCTCAACTACTTAAATTAGTAAATTAATGTGCTGTTTTCAGACCACGAGTGCTTGAAAGAGCAGTAAAATTTATATGAAAAACACTCAAAAAACTGAGTGCTTTTCAAATAAATTTTACAACACGTTCAAGCACTTATGTTGTGAAAACACCACATAAATAATAATTGTGCAAATTAAATATTTTGTTAATAAAAATAAATAGTTTTATTATAACGTCATGGAAAAAAACACATAAGGAAAGTGTTTTATTATGGTTAGAAGCGCTTTATTTTCAATATTTGTGCCTTTTTACCTCTTTTTAATTCTAAGGACACCCTCTACACTCCATAAACTGAGAAACGCAATCGGCGTTCTGTCTAGGAATTTTAGCAAGGTGTTGGGATCCTTTGCGGATATTCTGAAGCTGTAGCCTACAAATCCACCCCTAAATACAGTCGCTACCCTACGAAACGTATTGGCGTTTCGTCCGGACCAGAATTGGACGTAATCGACGTTTTAAGTTTTTGTTTACGGTTCGAAATGCGAACCATTCCTAACAAAGCACTAACAAATCAAAACAAATTGGTTCGAACTGTCAAAATTAGATAGCGTTTCTACACCACTTTTAGTTGAATCCGTCTTGTACTTGTTGTAGTCTCTTGATTACCTGTAATGATTTCGCCTTGCTTGTGTGGTAGCGAATTTCCTTGCTGCTTACAAATACATATATATAAATTGCTGCCTGAGTGACTTTGAATGATTTTACAAACTCTTTTATGAGTTTGACAAAAATCTTCATGTAGTAATTTTTTTTTGAATGATATGGGTAAGGTTGGTGTTTCAATGTAAAATCACCACTTCAAAATCGCAAATATCATCTCACGCTCATATGAATCTATAGAATATATTCAAAAATCTGTGTGCTTCAGCTGTAATTTTTTCAAGGTGAAGAATGAAAGGAAAGCTTCGCGCAAATGATGCTTTGATGGCATAAAATTTGTTATTTTCGAAGCAAATAAAAAAACCATTCTCGCTCATACATATTTGCTCATGAATGAACAATGGGCGAACGTTTCGGTATTCTGTTCAAAATACAAATCACGTTTAAAAACTACGCCATTTGTTGTAAATCCCGCATTTTAAGGTTCATTACCCAATACTTTCAATATTTAAAATTGAATTAATTTGAATCAATGATTTTTTTTATGCAATTTGTTTTTCCGATGACATACTATTTCCCAACGCCTAAATTGCGTGCTGATGATCATGACATCTTTATGAGTGTGTTAAACAACACCGTTATCAAAGTGCCGATTTGTAAGGTGATGCCATCTAAACCATGTCTAATCACAATTAACTTCTCACGATATTCATTGCCAATTTTTTCTTCTTCTTCAATTGGTGAATTGTCAGATGGCCAACTAAGAAGAGACACAACCTACCACAAGTATGAATTAATTTAAATTGAACAATTTTTTTTAAGATAAATAACTGGAATTATACGCCAATAATGTTTTTTTTGCTCAAAAATAATTCCAAACATAAATTTAATTAAAAAACATAATACAATAAACTTATAAAACACGTTTAAAGAATATTAATAAGAAAGACGGAATGGCTTTTAAGAGATGCAAATAAACTTCTCTTTCATTCTCCCTTCAAACTTTTGTTTAAACATTTAAAGTAAGAAAGGAACAGCAATAATTATGTTTAGGGCTACAGTGCAGTGCGTAAATAAAGCATACTAACACTAAAACACAATATAAAAAAAAAATTTTAAAAACGTGCTAAGAATTTTAATTAAATGCTGTTAATTTTCGTTATGAAAATGAAAGAAAAATATCAGTAAAAAAATAAATTTCTGGTATTTAAATATTCATAGAGAGTAAAACTAAAAAAAAAATTAGTAGTTCGGTTATTTTGTAAGCATAAAAATGCATTTAAAGCTTAACTAACCCCGGCTTATAAAACCAAAACTAGTGAACAAATTTTAAAATTAAATATGCGCACCAAATAGCATTAAAAAGATGGTTGCAAAATAGTTTAACTGCGTCTTAAATGGCTGTGGGGGAGTCTTTTTTTTTGGGTAACTCTCTCCCTCAAAGAGAGGGTAAATCATTTTAAAGTGGTCAGTTAAATGCTTACGAAATATATCCGCTTTATAAATACACCATAAAGCAAGGAAGTCCATTTCATTGTGCAAACTACAATTGACTGGTTGATATTAAACTCGCCACCAAGTTTTGTCAGCCATAAACGGTTTTGAAAAACGGTTACATAAGTTGGATTAAACATAACAAGCAAACTAAAAATAATTAAAAAAAAAAAAATATATAAAAATTAAAATTACTTAAAAAAAAAGAAAGTGAAAATGAAAGTGTTTACCTTGACCTTGATGGCTGTGTTGCTAATTGAAGCTTCAAGCTCTGCTAAAATTAGGCGTGGCGAAAAACGTGCCGCTGTGGAAGATGCGAAACCCTCAGAAACTGAAGATGCTATTAAAGCTGAAATACTCGCAGCTAATACTGACAAAAAGGAGAAAGAAGTTCACAAAAGAGGCATATTTCATTATGGTGGAGCTTTAGCTTCACCCGCCAGTTTGTGGCCTAAAACTTATGCCGCTCATTATGGCTATGGCTTACACTTGCCTGCCGCTTCTGGCTTAAGTGCTCATTTTAATGCTCCTTCAGTTTTGAAATACAACACAGGTTTCCATTACAAAACTTCTCCTTCAGTTTTGTCGGGGGTCTCTAGTTTTGGTGCTGTTTCTGCAGCTTTACCTACTTATGCAAGTCTTAGTCCTGCTGTGTCACATGTCCATCAAGCGGCCACCGCCCAACCTTTTATTATCCGCCCCGGCGGTGCTGTTGTACAATCATATAGTGTTACTTATCCTCATCGTAAGCCAGCTCTAGCTGTTAAACCTGTTCACGCTTTTGCATCAGTACAACCTGCTGTTGCCGCTGTCCAACCAGCTTTTAGTGCTTTTCAACCTGCTGTCCAACATACTTTTGCTGCCGCTCAACCTGTGCACTCTTTCCAAACCATCCAGCATGTACACCCAGTCCAACCTGTACAAACAGTTCAACCAATTCAACCCGTAGCTGCTGTGCAACCAATCCATCACTTGCCACCAGTTCAGCCAGTACAACATTTGCACCCGGTCCAACCGGTTCAATCTGTTGTTCAAGTACAACATTTTAAACCACCCGTTCATTTCGAAGTCACTCAACAGCAATTTCCTTCATTTTTCCAGACTTCCTTTGCACCACCAGCCCCAGTTCCTGCCATTCCTCAAGTCCCTGCCTTCCCCGCTATTCCTACATTCCCTAATCCCCCGGTTTTCCCCTCAATTCCATCAGTGCCCGTTGTACCCAGCGAGCCATCAGTGCCTGCCCTACCTGCTGTACCAGCTAATCCTAGCATTCCTACTATTCCCTCAATACCTAATTTTCCCCAGCCCCAGGTGCCCGCCAACAATTTTTTCCCCGTTAATGTTCAGCCGCCATTGCCCCAACAACCTCCAGCCTTTGGTAGCCTAAATCCTCAAGCTCAATTCCCAGGTTTTGGTCCAATTGGGGGTAACAACCATGATGTTGCTAGTGCCGAAGCTGCTCCTCAAATTCCTGTCCAACCATTACCCAGCCCCGAGCCCGAATTACCATCACTCCAACCTCAACCCACCCAAGAGCCCTGGAAGCCAGTTTTGTATCAACCTCCCACTGCTGAGAGTCCTTTAAGCCGCCCCTCTCACACGCTGTTGCCACCTTATGGTAACTCTCCAGCTGAAGGTAAGATAAATTATTCTTTATATATATTTAAACTCTTGAACAGACATACATAAATTCAAACAAAAAAAAAAAAAAAAAAATCTATAACAGATCTAAAACGCTTAAAGCTCTACTGGCCGTTTTCTCATTAGGCGATTATCTTTTTTTCCAACGAAATACTGTAGATTAAGGAAATTTGGTTTTCTGAATGTCTCTTTTGCTCCTATTCTGTCTCAAAGCCAACCCAACCTCATCAGCCAATTATTTATTTGCCGTACAGATAAATAAAATCAGCTACTTCACAATTTTTATATCTATTTTGAAAGCCATTGCCAACTGTAAATAATGTTTTTGTCGGTATATTGAGAAAACTAAAATCGTTTACGGACAGTTTATCAGTCTAAAAAATTCAAGTCGAAATTAAGGCCCTAATTGTGTAAAACGCAAAGCAACGCAACGGCAAAAATTACATTGAAAACAACAACAAAGTCAAAAATATTTTATAATTTTGTTGTTGCTTTCTACAGAAAATCATATGGCGTTTTAAATTTTTTAACGCCACAAAATATGCAGCGTTTTAAATTTAAAAATTCAATATGAATTTCTGCAGAAAGCAACAACAAAATTATAAAATATTTTTGACTTTGTTTTTGCTTAAATGAAAATTTTTGGCGTTGCGTTTTCCACAATTAGGGCCAAGTAACAGGCAGTTAGTTGGTCGATACATTGATAAGATGGCCAGAAGACTTGTTAACAATTTCTTTTTTAGATAAACAAATTTAAAGAATTTTATTGCGACTAATTGAGGCAAAAATTTAAAAAAAAATTTAAAACAAGAAGCTAACAAAAGCGAAACGCGTTTTCTAGTTGTCAAAAATTGTCATTATGCATTGGACGCTCTTGGATTTCGTAAGGATTGCTATTAACCTTGAAAGGTTCAGTTTCAAACTGCTCAAGGGACATATTTGCTAGAATTGTTGATCGCTATATCCTTCCATATTGATTTGGCAAAGCTGACTAAATAAATGACAGCCAACCGACAAATGTAGCTTCAACAATTTGACCGCTAGCAACTGTCAAATTTCGGAAGTTCTTACTGGAAGAGACTTTAGATCAAAAGAACAAACCTTAAGCTTATTCTTAGCTTAAATAATTTTATTTACCTTCTCTTAATCAAATTCAAAGATTTTTTTTGGTTCCATTTGCGAATTTCAGATTTCAGATTTCAATTGCAATATTTAAAGGTTTCAGTTGTCTTACTACCAATTAATTCAACCGATTACAATCGTTCCATTTATAAAATATATAATTAGTTTTATTAAGGAAATATATGAGGGGCTTAAAGCACAAGGGGTTTAAGGTGCATTTTTTTAAAAATTGAGATTAAGTGCTCCTATACCCCGTTTGCTCCAAGCGAAACAGGTATTTTAATGACAACTGCTAGAATTGGTCGCCATATGAGAATTCCACATTCACCTCTTGTGTTCTGTACTTCTCTGAACTTCACCTACTAATTCCATATGTTATCTCAATTTTAAAAAAAGCACTTAAGCCCCTTGTACTTTAAGCCCCTCATATGATTTTAAAACCAAGCAAGAACGCTTAAAGGTCCTTAGAATAAATTTTCACCTTCCATAACCCTAAATATTTCAAATTAACAAAAAAAAAAAACCTCTTAACATTTTTTAATTAATTGCACTTCTTATTACATTTTCCACATCACCAATCCACATATTCCTTAAAACACCCCCAAATCCTCTACAGTTCCGTACTTAATTTCCTTTAACAGCCACATTAATTTATAAATTTTTCTATTTCTTCCCTCCAAACCCATCTCCCACCAGGTTACCTGCCACCTGCTGCTTCCTCTTCTTACAGTGGAAGAGGTCAACCGGAATACACCATCGATAGCAGTTTATTCGATAATTTATCGGATGCTGATATTCAACAAATCTTTGCCCAAGCCAATTTAGCTGCCCAACGTGATCATCATCAACATCATCATACAGTGCACAACTATCACACTCGTTTCTAGGCATGAGCAACGAGAGCGTTGAAAGGAAAACGATAATTTCCATAAAACATACACGTACATTTAAGTAGGAAAGTTTTAAGTTTATAGAGCTCATGGGTATTTTCATTACGAACTTTAAGGGCCAAAGTATTTTAAGTTAGAAATTCAGGAATTTTCTTAAAATTTCGAGAAACTCATTTTGCAGTTTGTATTCGAATGTTAAAAAAAAAATTTAGGTATTAATTAGAATATTTAATTGTATTTAGAATTTATTTATTACAATTTTTTTTGTTACTCATATAATTGTAAGAAAGAAAATATAAATAAAAAAAAACCTTTAAAATTTTCAAAGTGGAACTTTCTTTAAACCAGAAACGATTTTAAATTGTAAGATTTTTAAAAAGCATATTTT
Source organism: Pollenia amentaria (assembly GCA_943735925.1). Taxonomy (NCBI): domain Eukaryota; kingdom Metazoa; phylum Arthropoda; class Insecta; order Diptera; family Polleniidae; genus Pollenia; species Pollenia amentaria. The sequence goes on along the minus strand of OX031008.1, from coordinate 16,409,561 downwards.
GTCCTTCAAAATTTATTTTTCGCAAAATTTAGGACTCGTGCAGATGAACTTGCCAAACTAGGTGGTCGCTTCGATGACAGATTTATTAATCAACTCGTTGACTTTCCAATGGGTCGCTGTAAGACACACATCAAGCGCATGTCTTATAGGCTTGTACAGTTCGCGTGGACTCGCGCATCCATCTGCTCCGTATTGTGCTATGATGAATGAAGAACAAGCTGTCTACTTGGGTTCAATAGAAAACAGATTAGAACAGCGGTCCCAGCGAGGGGAATAATTCGAGAATGACTACTCAATGACTACTACAGAAATTGTCATGACGAGGATGAAGAGGAAACTGTGTTTAATTTTCTGTATCAGTGTCCAGGAATTCAGAACTTTAGGGAGTGGTACCTGGGAAAACCGGAGTTGGCCTGTTTGGATAACCTATCTAGAATATAACAAAGATTGCTTCTTCTCTTCATTAGGAAGACGAATTGGTTGGATTCTGCAGTGATGCGTATTGAGTAACTGCTCTGTAGGATGGGTATTGGCGCTCGTAATCACAAAGGGACCACTGGGGAACCCAAGTGAGCTCTCATCTCAATGGCTGCCCGATGAACCTCACCTTTAGGACGCGTTGTTGACGCCTTGTGACTTGACCAAAGAAAAATGCGGTTAAATTGCGCAAGCTAGGCTGCAAAACTTGGTCTTCACTAATTCAATTGTACCGTAAGCTCTAAGGCATCTTGCCTGTTAGAATCATATTTCGCCGAAGTTAATAGCGACCAGCTGGTCCTAAAAGTACTTAAATATTATGGCCCTATACCGATCGCTATTAACTGTTGTTGTCGCGCTATTTTAAAATTAAAAGAAAAAAAAAAACAAAAAATTGGACGATAATGCCGTCGGCATTAAAAACCGCACTAACCAGTGCGTCGTTCATCACTTAAGGCTGCTTACTCGTCTTAATTTGACAATAATTCTGGTTATCGAATAAAAAGTTCGCTGGCTGAAGTTTTAAACTGTCAAAGAATTGAAAAGCCAACTGTATTTCATTCGAAATATGTCAAAAACAAATGTGAAATAACCGGACTTTATAGTTCTCGTTGGAAAAGGAAGATGAAAGCAGTCGTGTAGTGTAATCATTTTTCATTTCTCAGAGCGTTTTTTTAAGCGTCATGCCTCTTTTAGACAGGTAGCGTTTATTCTATAGGTTAAGGACTTTTACTTGGTCCCGTTTACAACTGTGATATCGTAAACTAGTGGTCTGGTCGCTAAGACACTTTTGTGAGCATCCACCTTTTGTCGTTTAATTAGTGGAATGGTTGATAAGGCAATAAAGTCATTGAACAATGAATAAATGGATTACATGAGAAACGTAAGGAGAACTGACAAGCCGAGCGTTGAGAACGATAATGAGGCTCTTGTTGTCTCTCGCTTAAGTTGTCGAAGGACATCGTGAGCCAGGCTGTCAATTACCATAACAATCGAGAGTTTTCTAAGGCTTTTAGTATTATTTTGTAGTTTCACCCAGGACCTAAATAATGTCCCTAATTTTCCTAACTTTTTCTTTTCCCGGGAACGGAATAATTTTTTTCCAAGATTTTTTTGTTTTATTAAAGAAAAATGTAAAATGTGGAGGATTGAGATTTTTTCGAAAAGTTTTAAAATAATTAGAACTTAATTTCCATGACTTGTTCTTCTCCCGGAAACAGAATAATTTTTTTCCAAGAGTTTTTTGTTTTATTAAAGTGAAATATTGAGGTTTGAGATTTTTTCGTTTAAAAGTTTTAAACAATATTTTAAAATAATTGGACCACCTTATTAAGCCGTTATCGATAAAGTGGCTGTAATGCCGTCAATGTTTGAAAGCCATCAATTTTAATTTGGAGGCTTTGTAAAGTAATTTTCTGCTTGAAATTCCTGGAAATTCGCAAAATTGGTTTCCCGTTAATTCCCCGAAAATTTTTCTCACGAAAAGAAATTCTTCTTTTGAGTTAAAAAAAGCAAATTTTTGTATTTATAACAATTTAAAGTACCTTCCAAAAAGTGTGCTTGGTTGCACATCACTATTTCCCAAAAAGCTTTTTCCCATGATAAACACAAAAAAGCTTTTCATTTATAAAAATATTTTTTTTCAAGTTCCGGTTCGAATGGTAAGCCAAAGAAATGTGGTAACAGATACGTTGAGACAAATCGAAAACTTGCACAACATAAGAGAACTATGATTGAACACTTTAATTTGGATCAGCTTTTAGAAAGAAAATTAAAAAACTCGCCGTGACAGGTCAATTTTTAATGATTTAAATTGACTTTGAAAGGAAAACTTAATGCGAAGGTTTTTTGTTGGTCTGGTTGCTAACAAGTATTAATTGCATATTTAGTTTCATTAAAAAGGTACCAGCAAATATAAAAATGTATATACTGGAAAGCCATCGAACAGCTCTTTCAGACGTACAGCTCCCATAGACGAACGATTTTCTAAGTCGCATTATTTTTTAATGGATCTATTACGGATGACAACTGAACTTGAGTTGCCAGCTGTGAAATCTGGCAACGCCGCTCATGTTAAAATATAAAATAATAAAAAAATGCTGTATATTTTAACATGAGCGGCGTTGCCTAACTTCGCTGCTAGCAACTCCACTTCAGTTCAGTTGTCATACGTTATCGACCCATTAAATTCCTTTGCACACATTTAAAGCACCTAAATTCCTTAAAGGGGCATCTCATTTCAGCGGACAAATTTCGCAGACGAACAGTTCCTATTTTGCTAAAAAAAACGTGGCAAAAATCAACAATTCGTTTTTGAAATTTTGAGAATTGAATTATCACAAATGACAAGAAACATCTCGTTGATGAAGTACCAAAACCCCGTTCTTAAATCGGAGAAAAATTGTGAGTGTTACACCCGCTCAGAGTTGATAGTTGTTAAGGCTGTAGAAAAAACGTAAAATTTCGAGCAACACTTAAGTATTGAAAACATTTTTTGCTAAAGTTTACAATTGATTAAAATTTTTTTTTTTTTTTTTGATTTTATTAGAAAAGTATTTTTTTCAAACTAATAAAAAAAATAACCTTCACCGAAGATAAAAGGTCATTCCGTTTGTAATTTCTAAAATATTAATCCTAGACCCTATAAAGTATATTTATATTGGATCCTTATGAGAAGAAATAGGGTTTAAGAAGACCCAGATATGATGGGGACTTAGATGGTATATACAGTGTATTTATGTCGCATATGCTCCGTTAAATTTTGCTATTGAAATTCAGCCGGCTCGGTCTATAAATGGCTGGAAATGAGCAACAAACTATAACTGTATCTAAATTTTGTTCATAAAATCTCATGTTGTTGTTGTTGATTTTTTATTTCCAACACCAAAAATAAGTTGTTGTTTTATTTATTTTAAAACTTTTCTGAGTTTTTCTTTACCAAAACAAATACATACATTCATGTAAAGCCAAGTTGATTTAACGATGTCCGTCTGTATTTCTGTATATCTGGAAAACGGAAAGAGCAAAAAATTCCAAATTTGGCACCAACCTCTTGGTCATCAATACACAAAGTCCTACACGATGTGGGCGGCATTGGTGAAGTGCGAGTGAAACTTTAAAAACAAAGACATTATAAATTTCTCTATATCTGAAGAACGGCCAGAACCAAAGTTTACGAATTGGGTGGGATTGGAGAAGGGGGCGTGGCACAAAATAGATTTATTTATCTCTAAAGAACGGTAAAAGAAAAAACTGTCAAAATTTGGTGCATATAGCTGGGTTATTCATACACAACCTCTCTAAAAATATCGGCGGGTTTGGAGGCATTTTTGGTGTTAATAACGAGGTTTTGACAGTTTTCTTCTTCATGCAAGTAAACAAAAAAAAAAAATTAACTTATATTATTTAGAGTATGAAATCAAATAAGGTGTGTATATAATATTTCCCGTATCTTCGTGTCACTTTTTGAGTTCTACTTCATTAAGTTATCAAATATTACCCAGACATAGGGTGCCTAAAAAACTGCGCCTACTTATGTTTAAACAAGTAAGAGTCCTATTTTCGGATATGCCGAATCTTATATATCCTTCACCCTTCACCATGGTGCGATAATAACAGAAAGTTATATTAATCTCGTGCTCTAGATATAAATAAATCTATTTTGTGCCACGCCCACTTTTCCAATCCCGCCAACATTTGTTCGGATGTTGTCTTTTGCTAACCAAGATGCTTGTTCCCAATTTGGAAATTTTGGCTCTTGCCGTTCTCCAGGTATACATGGTTTTTTTTTTATCATATCTCAGCCAGGCTGAATTTCAAAAGCAAGCAATTCCTGACTACATGTGACGAAAATATATAAACACTTGGTCCCCACAATTAATGGGGTCTTCGGCAAACCCATTTCGACGGACAGATGGATATAGTGATTTGAATTTTTCTTCTCATAAGCATCCAGAATATATATACTTCTAGAAAGCTAGATCTAGAAATTACAAACGGAATGGCAAAGTTATATATACCCTTTTAACTTCGGTAAAGGGTATACAAATATTTAAAAAAACATGCATCAGCGATAAAAATAAAAAATCTTTTATAAGTTAGCCTGGGTTCACACTAGAAAAGTTTGCTTTCAGAAAGTCTGAATTTGTTGCTAGGAGGGGAAGAGAACATACTATTATTCTCTCCCCTCACACCAATAAACTCCGACTTTCTGAAAGAAAACTTTCATGGTGTGATCTCAGACTTAAGCAATTGAAATTTGTACCGAAAATATTTTTTTAATTTGACTGCTTTTGTTGGAGCACCCTGTCACCGTGGCAAAAAAATGTGATTCATTGTCTTAAATACAAAAATGTCTTCTTTCAAAATATTTTTATTTTTTTAAAATATCTTTGTTATATTAAAAGTTATGATTTTTACAATGGAAAATGTTAAAATGAGCAACTGTGCGACGTTCGGTATTCGCCTGCAGGAGCTTCCACTTTATATAAGTATAAAAGTCTCCCACAGTGAAATAATTATTTGAATCTGCTGCTATTAAATGATTTCGTTAATTCTACAAAAATAAATCGTTTAAGAATTTTAATTTCTTAAAAAAAAAATTAAGCTTTTGTAAACAAATACTTGTGGTGCTACTGTAGAATATTTACTTTATACAATTTTAAAATAAATTAGAAATATACTAGGAGCTTTGAAATTATTGTACTTAGAAAAACTTAAGATTTTTAAAAAATAAAAAATATTGTTAATTAGATTTTTTAAAAGAAGAGTGTGTTTGATTTATAACAACTAAATACAATAGAATATTAATTTTTTGTGAGAAATATCAGTTTTTTTTGAGTGATGACGGATTTTCTTTATTTTTGCTATAGCTGTTATAGTTTTCGAGAAAAACACAATTTTATGTTTTCATATAAGAAATAAAAACTAAAATTATACCAAATCTTAGTCTAAATTAAGGAGTCATTATATTAGAATATTCTCTTAAAAAGAGTCTAAGGCACAAACATATGCCAACTTACAATTATTTTACTGTTTTTATTAAAATAATCTCATAAGATTTTATTGCTCATGTAAACGCTGTGTTTTGAGTATTCAATAGATGCCAGAGAAATTTACATGAATATTATCACTTTTGCTAAAAGTTTTACATAAACGATTGATGTATCCTGTCATTAAATTAATAAATACAGAAATTTATTAAATTTATACAAATTGTTCAATCGAAATTTATAGTATTAATTAATTGTTTATTTTTTGTTCATATGAATTTCAATTATTTTTATAAATCAAATCGAATAATGTTTTCTAAAAAATAATAATTAGGATTCTGTGTGTCTATTATTTAAAATTTATTACTATATGAGGCGTATAAAAATTGTAAAATATAAAAAATTTTATTTTTAATATAATTTAGAAAAGTTTTCATAATTTTCCTACAAAAGTTGAGTCATATAGACCTATAAGCTTATTGTCTAATATATCAAATCTGTTTGAGAAGCTGTTAGTGTCAAAATTAGGCCCAATTTTATATGTAAATATATGTATTCCAAACCATTAATTCGGTTTTAGAAGAAAGCACAGCACAATTGAACAAACCCATCGTATAGTAAACGCCATAAGAAAAGCCTTTGAAGAAAAAAAATATTGTTCCGCCCTCTTCATCGATGTTTCTCAAGCTTTTGATAAAGTCTAACATGAAGGCTTATTACATAAATTGAAGTTAAACTTACCAGTAAACACACACAAGCTGTTAGAAAGCTACTTTGTCGGTCGAAGGTTTATTATTAAAGAATGTGATTTTATAAGTTCTCCTCAGCCAATTGACATTGGAGTCCCTCAGGGACTCCTTATATATACCTTATATATACCTCAGACATGCCAACAAACAACCACACCCTTACTTCAACATTTGCTGATGATACAGCTTTTTTTAGCATACACGAAAACTGTCATGAAGCATCCCGTTACTTGCAGGATCATATATTTGAACTAGAAAAGTGGTTAAAACAATGGAGGATAAAGGTCAATGAGCAAAAATGCGTACATATAACATTCACCTTGCGTCGGGAGTCATGTCCCCCTATTAAAATTAATAATCAATTAGTGCCCCAGCAATCGCATGTAAAATATCTCGGTATTCATCTAGATCGGCGTTTAACATGGAAATGCCATATAGAAGCAAAACTAACACAAATGAAACTAAAAGCAAGTCAAATTTATTGGCTTATTGGAAGAAATTCTGTTCTTAGCCGCGACTGGAAACTTCTAATTTACAACTCTATATTAAAGCCAATCTGGTGCTACGGTATTCAACTATGGGGCACTGCCTCGGCCTCAAATATCGCTCCCTGGTATGCTATAAACTCTAATATTCACAAGGATGTCAATGTGCCATTAGTAAAAACTATTATAACGAAGTACGCAGCAAAATATTGAAAAAGGTTTGAGTCGCACCCAAATCCACTAGCTCGAAATATTTTAAATGACAGTGGCCACTCTAGATTAAGGAGATGAGATACTGCAGGACTCATCCGATGAGAAGACCGCATCTACATATGTAAACAGAAACCGTGAGGAAAAAAATTTTCGTCTAGCATTAGCAGGACAAAAATAAAGTATTAGTATAAGTATAATTATTGTTAGTTCATATTTAATATATGAAGATTCAATAAATAAATAATGAATTTTCCCAATTAATTGTCTACAACAGTGAAGGGCATATTCTTTATTGCACAGCACGCGTGCTTGGGCAATTTAAATTTGTCTGCTCTATATTAAGAAACGAAGATCTTAGATAAACATGGATACCTGTCTTGTCGCCCGTACATTACTGTGCTCTTAACACCGGGTTGGCTCAATGCGCCTCTGACGGCCCTTTATGTGCGTATCAATTTACGCGACACATAGATGAAAATTTGAGTGTATAATTCGGCAGAACTTAAAACTTGCTCCATGCTTAGAGGAGCTACCTAACCTCCTCTGCTGAAATACTGCAACATCTGTTAATTAGCAACAGACCGAAATTTCGCACAATGGCTGAAGTAACTTTTTAAGATCTCCTTTCCCAATTACAGGACCAGGACCAAATTTCAAGGGGCTACTGGCTCCTGTCGATCCAGATTAGGATCTCTGGTCAGCCGGTCGTCATCTGAGATACAAGAGATTTGCCAATTTTGTTTCTGCTGAAGTAACGGGTATTGGATGCACCTTCATAACCGGGAATGAAACAGCGAGAAGCGAAATAATATCTCCGGTGGGGGGCACTCATAGCCACTAAATTCGCAAGTTCATTTCATTTGGAGCACTCCATTGTTCGCAGACTTTATTTTATTCGTAAAATTTTTCAGTGCCAAGATCTTCTGGGTCGTTCTCTACACCGTGCACCTTGTGGGCTCCAGTCCAAAGCTTTTATGGCGTTATTATTTAAAGGCTTTCGCAGCGTGTGTCCAATCCATTGCTATTTTTTTCAAGCCATCTATTTTTCAATTGGTATTTGTTTTCATCTTCTGTGCAGTTCTACAATTAATTAATGGTCTTGTACTTTTAATATCTGCCATAATAAATGCCATACCTAAACAGGAGCGCCACCGTTGTGTCACGAACAGTAGTGATAACTCTCTTGTTTAAGAAAACCCACAAATTACAAATAAAATAGGGATAAAAACGCTAGATTGACCAAAAAATTGCTAAATTGCCATTATTTTTTAACCGTATCGGCCAACTTTACTATTAAACGAGTTGTCAAAATCGGATTTTGCAATTGCAATTATTACAATTTTTGACAGAATTAGAAACAGCGTGCGGCTTTTGTTTAGGTACAGCTGTTAAAATGCTGCCAAACAAAAGTTTCATTGCAGGGATACAAATACAGTTTCCAAAGAGAATTAAAGAAAGTTTCTGCATTAAATGTCTCATAATACGGACGAGAACTTCTGGGATCCTAAATCATGGGTTTAATAGAAACTACAAGCTGAATGATAAGCATTCATAAATCCCTTTTATCTGTGTTTTGAGGGCATACAAATTATTTGTTCAACACTACCATACAAGAAGACTACAGGTCAGTTTACTAGTTAGATGACCAGTAGTGCTCACCGATATATTGGTTATAGTTTCTATTAGTTTATTAAGAGCAAAATTAAAAAACGGACCGAAACCTTGTGTACGTGTGTTCTTCCCTCCCTCTCTCTCTAACTCATTATGTCTCTCTCTCTCTCTCTCTAACTTATTAGTTCAATGTAAAATTGTTGCAAGTGTGTTAGTAAATTTTTTTTTTTAGTTTTGGTTATTCATTTCTTGTAGGGTATTTATTCGCTAATGCATAAAACAACTTGGCGCCTTTAACAAAAAGCTTTTCAGTATGATAAACGCAAAAAAGCTTTTCGGAGAACTTCCGGCTTAAGTAGAGAGTAAAGGCACAACTACCAACATAAAAAAACCTTTAAAACAAACAGAGAAAAATAAAAAACTTGTCCAATGGCAGGGGGCGTTATTAACGATAATAATGAAGTTCTTTTATATTTCAAACATTTTTAAGAATTCAAAAGGCAAAATATCCTCAGTTGTTGCTATAAGCTCGCCAAGAACGGACTGCTTAAAACGGATTAGACGAATTTTTAAAAACATATTAATATCAGACGTATCTGTTAGAAATTGCGTGAGTTTTTTTTATTGGTATTTATGCGATTGTCGGTTAGTGGTTTTGCTTCAAGTGATAATTGTGATATTAAGTGCCATTAAGGGAAGTAAAAGGAAAATATTAAGGCCCGAAATGTGTAAAACACAACAGAATGCCAAAAATAACACTGAAAGCAAAAACAAAGTCAAAAGTATTTTATAATTTTCTTTTTGCTTTCTACAGAAATTCATATGGCACACACTGACCCCTTTTTCGCGGATCAATTCATATCTCCTTAACTACAATAGCGAGGCACACTAGATTTGATGTGGGTAACTCTTAGAATAAACTTCATGTTCAAACAAAATCTTGGAGGAGTAAGAGGGGTATACGGGTACCCCCCATACAAAAAAATAATTGTCAAATATATAACGGTGCTTTTGTAATGACATTGTAAGAAAAAAAAGCTTAAAACAGAGTTTTTAATTGCAGATATTGTGGCGTTCATAGAAGCCCAGCGATGTAGAATTTTGTGCACTTTAACCGAGTACTTTTAGTTTTAACGGTACCTAATTTTTTTTTTAATTTATCCGTGAAATCAGCGTCTTTGGCCTCTGTGTGTGGCATTTTAAAATTTTCAAGGGCCCAAGTAATGCAGTGTTTAAAATTTAAAAACAAGAAAATTATCAAATTTTTCTGACTTTGTTTTTGCTTTCAGTGTAATTTTTGGCGTTGCGTTGCCTTTAACACAATTAGGGAATTAGTAAACCTAAACATAATTTGTGTGAAATTTTTAATGAATAAAATATTTGCAATTCAATTCCCACAGCTTTAAATGAAATTTATCGCTTAATAATAAAAGTAAAATTGAAAAAAAAGTTCTAAAAATAAAATAAAGTGAAAGGGTTTAAAAAAGTTTTAAGATTGATGACTTATTTTTATTAAACAAATGGAAAATTGTTTCGAAACTTTTTTTTAGGAAAACAAAAAAAAAAAAAAAACCAACTCAAGTTTTATTGTTGCTTTTTAAATAAATTTTTCCAAGCGAACAAGGCAATCAGCCTGTGCAAGGATAAGTTTAAAAACAGCTTTTAAAAAAAGGGTTTAAGAAAAAAAAAAAAAAAAATCAATTATAAAAATATCAAAATAAATTTCAACAAATAATTATAGATTGTATATAAAAAATGCGAAAACACACAAATAATAAATTAAAATAAATTGAAAACAAGCTAGAAGACTTTATTCGGTCGTGCAGAATCAATTATAACAACCACTTCTAGTTGGTTCAAATAAAACAAGTAAGAAAGTACACGAAAGGCGTCATGATACAAAAGGCGTCATAACGCTTATGTATTTTTTACATCAGCACTATGACAAGTAACTTCGTTTTTGACTCTGATGTCAGCCTTTACATCACTTTGCCAAATTGTCATCAGGTTCAAAAATTTTAATTATGTCATCAATAGGATGACACATTGGCATCACATAAATGACGAATCGGAGTCGGTTTTATAAAGCATGTCATCAGTGTGATGACAAACTGTCATCAAATTAAGTCATTGCAATTGACCTTAAGTTAAATTTGAGAGAATTTTTTATTTACGTTACCCGTGTTGTTGTATTCCACCCGTTTTTAACAGAAGAACTCTCAATAATAACACACCAGCAGCATGCCCGATTTGGTTTTCGTAATAATTCTAATTTAAAAGTTTTATGTTTATATTTAAATAATTTAAAAAAATTGAATATGTGAATTTTTGCTTCTAATTTTACTTTTTGAACATGAAAAAAATGTTAATAATACGAGTTTATTTTGATATGATATTCTATGTCATCGCACAGATGATAGTTCGTCATCGCCCTGATGACAGTTTGTCTGTACTGATGTCAAATAACAACAGCGTTATGATGCCTTTTCTATCAGTGTACACAAAATGTGGCATTGAATGGATGTCACTGTAGTCATAGCGTAGATGACGCATAAAATATGACAACATTTTAGGATGACGTTCGTCATGGGATTGATGTAACTTTTTGCGTCATTGATGCCATTTGTAATAACATTGATGTCACAATTCTGATGTCAATATGAAGATGCATTTTTTATGAGTGTCAGTGATGCCAATTTATCCATTTAGTGGCTAGATTTAGCCATTTTTCACCTTGTTTAGCCATTAAGAAATGATTTTAGCCATTAGCCATTTTTTCAATTTGTTTAGCCATAATTTTTTTTGCTGTTTTCCTTTAAAGTAATAATTTTAATTTTCTTATACAAATTTATAAAATTAATAAAAGTAAAAGAAACATTTTTAACAATTGCAACGAATTTAATTTAAATCACAACTTTTATAAATGTTGAAAATCGCTATAAACGATGATGATGAAATATCTTTCAAAATAGAGGAACAGTTTTCATTCCAATATTAAATTTAAAAAATGGATCACCACAAGCAACCCTTTTTTTCTGGTCGAAAGTATTTCAATATAAAGATGCGGGCGGCAACAAACAACTTTTAGAAACTCCAGAATTAACTTTAAAGTTGCTCTCACTTCTGTGGTCTAATGCTGAAGTAGAAAGGGTATTTAGGGTATTAGTAAACATTGTTAAAAGTAATTTGAGAAATAGGTTTTATATTGGGAACCATTAATTCGACTTTATCAATAAGGGAAATATTTTTATCATAACAATAAAATATTTTTTATCTTTTTCTATTTTTTATTGTAGATTTGGATTCAAAAGATTGGGTAAATGTTGTCATGATTATGATTTACCTTCAACATATTTAAAATGATTTTTTTTTTATTTTTTTATGATTATTATTGAGTTCAATTTACAATTTCATTGTTAAAATTTTTTAATAAACTATTATTGTTTTGTTATGGAATTTAAATGTGTTTTTATATAAAAAAATTTTTAACCATTTTTTACCCATTTGCTCTCCATTAAATTTAGCCATTTTGGGCCATAAAGTTTTGGCAACACTGATGAGTGTATAGTCGGTCAAGTCCGATCATTTGATAACCTACTCAACAGCATATAAAGAGAAATTTTCAAGAGCGTAATTTATTTGGGAACCTTGGCCAATTATGGACCCGGAAAAACAAAATTATGTTGGGGAGGTTAGGATTCATATAAGAATTCTTTGTGCTGATGTAATGAAAAATTTTAAAGGATATAGACTGGAGATAAGAAAAAAAAGTACTAGAAATTGTATGATAATTAAAACGATTTTAATTCGTTTCGTTTTCTAAAACGATTTCCATCACATACCTGATTATCTTAATATCAGCATCTATATATATGAGATTTGTTGGCCTTAAAGGGATTTAGGAGAGGGGATATACATGGGACCTATGGTCAATTTTGGACCTTCTCCATGCCATAGCAACTTTAAAAATGTTATCGTTGCCAAATTTTCTATCAGTACCAACATTTAAAAGGAAATTATGGCACTTAAAGCTATTTTCGGGAGTTGTATTTGTACGGGAGGTATGGTTGCATATGGGCCGACTTAAAAAACAAATTGGTAAGACGATTGACGTCGCAATAAGATATTTTTGGAACAAATTAAATCTAAATACCAACATTATAAGATATACTAAAAGGTGGGTCTAAAATTAATACTTATATGTGTTACACTCATTAGCACAAACGCATAATACCCTCTCCACTATTGCTCCATCACACACGAGACTATTTTGTAAGCCACACAATTTTTGTTCTTTCCGCTACACACGGGATTATTTCATCTGGTATAAAATGTATACGTGTACACAGCTTTGTATCTATTAGTGTTTTTTTATTATTCCTACGCTAATCCCGCGAAGCTCTTCGCTTGTCTGTAGGAGACCAGAGTCTCTGGCGGGAATCGAACCCGCAACCCCGGTACTGATAGACTAGCTCACTACCAGCGAGCCCAACGGGGACACCCTCATTCATTTGTTTACGAAAATGTGCATGTATTGGTTTTATGCTGTTAATGCGGGGTGAAGCTGGTTGAAAAATAATGCCAGAAAAAAAAATATTTTCCCGCCTCTCTTGCCAACAAGCTGTCATTTTGTGGCAGCACAATTATGCCCGTGTGTTATAGGCCATGCAAATGAAAAAATTATTCTACAGACAGGTCCAAACAGGTACACAAGTATATATGGGGTTAATCAGAGCACTTTACCTTTCTGCTGGTGGTGTACGTTTTCTGACCCCCGTTTGAACCCTCAAAAGTTCTTTTCGTCTGAAATTAAAATTTTACTAAAATATTGTACCTTAGAAAACATTTAATTACACACCAGCAGTGCCCATGTTTTGTAACTTTGGTGAGAACTTCTCGCATCGAAAAGATGTGAAACAAAATATTCCATCGTTTTTCGAAAAGAGAGAAAAAAATGTGTCTGTAACTCATGGCGAAAACTATCAAAAGATATTACGTTGTAAATAATAAAATATTGCACTCGAAGCCGACGGGAAATTGCAGACTTTGGGAACCCCAATTACACATCTGTGGTTTTCATGGGTAACCGCATATGTCTTAAAATCACATTTTTCAGAAGAGCGGAAAAAACATTCTAGATCGAACTATGGGCGAGGAATTGAACTCTTTGAAATTGGTCATTAAATAAAAAAATCGAAATTGGTCCATATTTTTTCAGAAATTTTAAGAGCCATTTAATTAGCGTTTAAAATTAAGCAATATGGCATCAACATCTCAAAATCGAAAAAATGACATACGCGGTTACCTCATGAAAACCACAGACATATCGTTAACGGCGACCAAAATTTACTTGAATAAAAAATTATAAACGACGGCGGCGAAAATAGAAACGTCGGCTATACCAAAAAATGTAAAGTGCGACTTTGATGTTTGTTGTTTATAAAATAGGATATACGAATGGGAAAACGAACCTTGATGTAACAACATTAAAAAAAAGCGGAAAATTTTGTTTATTTTGCGAATATTATTTTATTTTGATAAATTTTAACACTGCTACAGGCAATTAAATTGCTATTGTTAGCAACTTGGTATCTTCATACCCGTTGTGATGGAGGATGACGACCTACCGCCTGGTAGACAGCCCTTGGGCGAAATTCCATTGGACGTAAATGGTGCTGACAATTGTACTAAAAGAAGAAGAGTTGATGGCGCGACTCCTCCAGCTATTGTGGATGTGTCGGGTTTGAACGGGGTTGCTCCCAACCGACATAACAGATTTGCTGCACTTGCAGATTTGGAGATTCCAATCGAAAAAAATGTCAGCCGTAAAGGCACGCGTAATCCATTGTATCTGCCTAATGAGCAAACTACTACTACCGGCAAGTCCTTTTGCCCCCCTATTTTTCTGTACAACGTCAACATAAAGCGACTTGTACAGCAACTTGAAGAAATTACGCCGAAAATTTTGTTTAAAATAAAAAATATAAATCAGCATAAAAGTAAACTCTATATGTCAGATGCTACAGTACATGCTGACATGATGGCCCTTTTAAAGGAAAAGAAAATCAGCTCATACTCGTTCACTCCTAAGGAAAATAAACAAATGTCCTTGGTCATACGTGGGTTATATTACGATACTGAAATTAATGAAATTAAGTCTGCCTTAGACATTTCTGTTCCTGGTGTGATATCTAAGGTGTCCAAGTTTACAACAAAATTTTCATTGAAAAATGATTTTGATACTGGGCTCTTTCTTGTGACTTTGTTTCCTGGGAAAAAATTAAATGATGTTTCCCACATAAAATTCTTGCTCAGTCAATGTATTGTTTGGGAAAAACCAAAACGAAAGGATAACGAAATCCAATGCCGCAACTGTCAACTCTGGGGACATATTGCGAAAAATTGTAATGCACAATTTAAATGTGTTAAGTGCAACCTACAACATGAGCCCAAAGAGTGCTCCCGTAACAATGAGCAGGAAAAAACAACATCCGAACCATGCTGTGTAAACTGTGGTGAATCTGGCCATCCAGCAAACTGGCGTGGCTGCCCTGCATTTAAGAAATTTCTTAATAACAAAAAGGAGCGTTTAAAAAAAGCACGCGAGGAAAGAACAGCAGTATCAAACAACGTTGACAGAGCTTTACGGTCTGCGCCAGTTACACAGGGTAGGTCTTATGCCAGTCATTTCCACTCAAATGAAAATGTTCCAAAATCATCAATAATTCAGGAGTTTATGAAACTCGCTGATTTTTTTATGGGACCTGAGCTGACCTTAGAGCAAGAAATAAACAAATTTCTTGGTGAATACAGAATCATGTCTGAAATAGATGCAAAAGCAGAGTTTTTGCGCCTTTTCAATAAAGTTAAAAGCTCTAATGGGCCTTAGACTTCTTAACCTCCTGTCCTTCAATGTAAGATCTCTTGTGGAAACAAGTCGTCGAATAGATCTTAATAATACTTTATTTCACAACAACATTGACATTGGCTTCATTCAAGAATGCCACCTGAAAACAAATAGAAAAGTAGTACTAAGAGGTTACGACTTTTTGTATGATAACTCACCTATTGGAGTGGCCATTGTCATAAAAGAAAAAATTTCATATAGTCGTTATAGTATTGGGGGCATAAAGTTTTTTTGCACCTTTATTACAATAGAATCCAATTCAAATGGTTCACGGAAAACATTTTTAGTTGGATCTGTATACATACCCTGCAATTTTCCTACGTTGGAGATTTACGATGGACTAAGCAAAATATTAGACGCGGCTAATAGTTTTGATGGCATTATTTTGGGCGGAGATTTAAACGCAAAAAACCAGGAATGGGGTGATACTATTGAGAATTCTAATGGTAAAGTCCTTCACAGTTGGCTTCAGGACCATGCAGTGGACGTTTTACGCCTCTGTGACAATTGTCCATCCTTCCCAAATGGTTCTTCATTCCTAGATCACTTTCTGGTTAGTGCTTACCTTATTAATGACAGTCTCCCAAATTTTAAAACGTCAAGCCTCCCAACATTTTCGGACCATTTTCCAATCAAGCTGGAACTACAACTAGATTTATCTGAGCTTGTAATGCGTTCTCCACGTTTCTCTAATTCTTATAATAAAACCAACTGGAATCTGTTTCGTCGCGACATGGAAATCTCTTCTCTAAGTATTATGCCTGCCGAGGATAAAAATTTGCAAAATGCTGAAATTGATGACCTAATTAACGAATTTAATTCCAATTTTAATTCAATTCATAATGCCCATTCAGAAAGAATTGAATTTAAAAACAACAAGACTCCATTGTCAGAACAAGTAAAAAAATACTTTACTATTAAGCATAGATGGCAGAGGGAGTTGAAAAAAATCTATCATCGTACGGGAAATAGACTTAGCCATGAATACAACATATTGTCTAAACAAATACAACTGCTGAAAACCATTATCAAGGAACTTGTTAACTTGGATCAAGCTAAAAAGTTCAATGAGAGATTAGAAAATATTAGGCCTGGTCCCACAGCTTTTAAAGAAATCTACAATGTTATCGGTAACAAAAAATCCCCTTTTTGTCAACAAATTGTTATAAATGATACCGTTATAACTGATGACAATGAAAATGCCAATCATTTCCTAAATTATTATTCATCAGTATATTCTGAAGAACTGCCAGAAAGAGCTGTCACCGATCTGGTTCAGCGTGTTTCATCATGTCTGAATGTTGTTTCTGATCACATTTACTCCTTTGACAGATCGTTTAACGCTTTGGAGAGCAATGATTCTTACCACTTCATCAATTTCCAAACAGTTAAAGGCATCGTGAAGGTTATTAACAACAAGAAATCTTATGGTATTGATGGGATTTCGAATTTTGTGATTAGAAAGTTCCCCGACACCACTCTGAATCTGTTGACAATTGTTTTCAATAACTGCCTTAATAATGGATACTTCCCCACAGTGTGGAAGTCGGCTAAGATCATACCCATCAAGAAGGGGAAAAAAGCGATAAGATTGAAGACTTCCGTCCAATATCAATGTTATCAAATATTGGCAAGATCTTTGAACACATCCTGAAATTGAAGCTTGAAAATGAATTTGTGGTCAACCCAGTGTCAGCATACCAATTTGGCTTTAAACGGTACCATTCTACACAGCACGCGCTTTTAAAATTTCACACTGATGTGGTAAACAATTTAAGAAATAAAATCTGTACAGTTGCCATATCCCTTGACATTGAAAAGGCGTTTGATTCAGCATGCCACAAAGGAATTCTGTACAAGCTGGTGGATCTTAATATAGACCCATTTTTAATCAAATTGTTTTACAGCTATTTTTCGGACCGAAAATTTAGCGTTCAAATCAACGAAGCATCTTCCAACACTGGTACGGTTAAAAGCGGCGTTCCTCAAGGGAGTGTGCTGGCGCCGTTTTTATTTAACATTTTTCTACACGATTTTCCCCACTCGGTTGGAAATTCAAAGGCAATTCTGTATGCGGACGACTGCATGATATATTCTCATGACGAATCCCCTATACTGGCTCTGAATAGTGCGGCCCTTCACCTCGGAGCTATAAATGTTTTTTACAAAACCTGGGGAATTAGAATAAATGCTTCCAAATCTGAGGCCATTTGCATTAGAAACGCATCTGGAAAGTGCGCAAGATTTGTGGTGCCGCAAAGCAAACTTCTTCATCTATCTCTTGATGGTGCTGAGATACCTTTCAAGTCTAATATCAAATGCCTTGGTGTTAATTTTAATAACTTGTTAAAATTTAATCATCATGGAAGATTGCTTCTTACAAAAGCAAAGCGCATCTCTGGTATGTTTTCCAGTCTGATGAACAGTAGATTTCTTCCCCAGAATACAAAGCTTTTGCTGTACAAGGTCGCAATTCGATCAGTCATGGTATATGCATTTCCGATCTGGTTCACCATTTCCCCTACTGTGGTCAAAGAGTTGGAAATTTTTGAACGGAAAATATTGCGGAAGTGCATATACAGGAATTTTGAGAGTTATACGAAAAGATTTTCTAACAAATATATCTACGAAAACTCCTCGGTCGTGCCCTTTTGTAGATATGCACTGATGCTACAAAATAAGTTTGTTAACAATCTCGCCCATATTGACAACACCTTTATGAACGAGATTTTTGATGCTGAAAAAAACACGGATTGGTCAACATATCCTTATATCTCACCAATTGGTGTCCTTTCGGAAAATTTTGATGAAGTGCCGGTCTTGTTTATACTGCCAGATTTTTACCAAAAGACTCATCCTGGCTCTCATAGAGGCTAGGTTTAATTTTGTATTACCTGTGATATACTTTCACTAACTTAAAATATCTTATATTCAAATTAGTTCATTATATTTATTATATACTTACAACTTAATTTTGTATCTTCGGGTACTTAGCTTTGTTTAAAATTTTACTTGATTAACGTTTATACAAACATTCGCTTGATAACTTAAATGAAACTCTGTGATATGAAGGTATACCCTGTTTTGATATTTTATTTAACAGTATGTTAATTAGTTTTAAGTGTTTTTATATTATATGTTTTTTTTTTTTGTTAACAGATTCGCTCTGTTTGTCAATGTAAATGTCGGGAGCAAACATTGTTTAGCTATATCAAAACGTATCCACTATATATTTAAAATTTTCAATTTGCAAGCTGCTTATTCTTTTAATGTGTATTAGAACAAGACAAATACAGTTCTAAGATTTATTATGTTATACTTTCGATTTGTATCTCTTTCTCTGTAATAAGTTTAAAAAATAAGTCTCAATAAAAAAAATTTACTTACTTACTTGTTTATAAAATAGCTTTGAAAACATTCGTATATTTTTCAAAAATGTTACATAAAAGCAAAATAATTAAACAATAAAAAAATCTGGGGCAAATTACGGCATTCGATATCGATCGAAATTTCCATTTAAATTATATTGTAATTTCGATCGATATTGAATGCCGTAATTTGCCCCCTGGCAATAACAAAATACTTACCTCTTCCGTGCTATTATTCATTGCACTTTAAATATATTTTTTAGTGTTAAAATCGAAAGGGTAAATAAAAAACTCAATGATATTTTACAAATACTTTGTTTTTTTTTGTGTACCAAAAGATTGCAATTGATGTTTTTTTTTAACTTCGAAAAGCCCCATATTGAATTTCAGTTGCTTAACTGGCAACCGTTTAATGTTATTTCAACTATTTGCTTATCTGTTAAAGATTTTAAAAGAACAAAAATAATTGACAATAAATTTCCGATGGTTAAATGCGTAGCAATACCTTTTCAAACGCATTATAGCAAAATGCTATAAAAAAATATTTACATATATGTATTTTTTTTACGACCATGAAAGTAGTAAAAATATTAAACCGAATATATTTCTTTAACTTTTCCTTATTTAATTAACTTGAAGGTTAATCTTTTTCTGTTGTTTGCAATTAAAACAAAAATACATTTTTATTGACTTTCAACGATTTCCCATGCGTGATTAAGATGAAAACTGAACAACAATTATATTTATTTTGTAAACCAGAAGTAAATAAATATTCGAACATGTAGAAATTCTTCCGAATGTGTTTTTTTCTCGAAAAAAACATATTAATCGCTTAATTTAAATGCGTTAAAACAAAACAAGTAAGACGGAATAGTCATTCAAGCCAGACTATTTGATACCCTTCACCACTTGCATATGTTTGGGATCACATTATGAACATTTTCTTTCAGAAAGTCTGAGTTTATTGGTGAGAGGGGAGAGAATAATAGCATGTTCTCTTCCCCTCTCACCAATAAGCTCAGACTTTCTGAAAGAAAACTTGCATAGTGTAAACCCAGACTACTTTGCAAAATGTTTTTCGAGAGTGGTTCCTATTTGGAACCAACAGGCGATTCAAATTTAAGGCCTTGTTACCCATACGCAAATGTTGCGGACGCATTAGCGTTGAGGTCGACTTCAATGTTTGGTAGTTATAAAACATACTTCAACGTGTTAAAAAGAAATCAGAAAATTTGTCAAAATTTACAGAATTCATTAATTTTATTAATTAATTTATTATTTTGTTATCAGTGCGTTTTGTATAAATATATATAAAAAACGTCGTGAACGTCGATCGTCTGTTTGATTTATCAATAAACATAAAATTTTTGACCAGCTGATATTTAAAAACGGAGAAAAGTTTTAGTTTTATCAGGTTCTTCCGTAACGCAACTATTACGTAAGAGTACCTATTTATATATAAGCTTGGTAAAGAAAACGGGACAGCTGATTCACAACGTGAACGTTTACGTAAGAGTACCTATTTATATATAAGCTTGGTAAAGAAAACGGGACAGCTGATTCACAGCGGGAACGTTTACGTAAGAGTAACTAGGCTTTAAATACAACATTTCGTTTTGGGTTATTAATTATATAACAGTAATTTGGGTAGATTTTTTTACATTCTACCGTCTATATGAGATATGGGAGGTAATCGATATGGAACTAATGGTCAATTCTGGCGTTCGCATTTAAAGTGAAGTTATATGGGGTCTTAGATCGATATTGTAGAAAATATAAGGTGATTCAAGGAGAGATACTTTTTTCAATAGCCTTTTTTTGACAGATCACGTGTGAGTCGTGTCATGTAATTTTTGTTTAGTATTGTTTGGCATTTCATAATGGAAAGGCTTACGCCTGAACAACGTTTACAAATTGTTCAAATTTATTACGAAAATTCACGTTCTGTGAGGAATGTGTTTCGTGCTACTGAGCGTACAATTCGCAACACCATCACCCATTTTGAGACCCACCATTCTTTATTGGATAATATTCGACCACGTCCAGCACGCTGTGAAGAAAATATAGCGGCCGTAGCTGAGAGTGTACACGAACACCGTGGAGAGTCGATTCGGCGCCGTTCGCAGCAACTCGGACCGTTATCGTGCTATGATAACCGACTATTTGATGCTTGAAATTGAAGCTCGTGATCTCGGCGACATTGAGTTTCAGCAAGACGGCGCAACTTCCCACACATCGCATCAATCAATGGATTTATTGAGAGAACACTTCGGTGAGCACATAATTTCACGTTTTGGCCCGGACGATTGGCCACCAAGATCGTGTGATATCACACCGTTAGACTTTTTCCTGTGGGGATATGTAAAGTCTAAAGTTTATGCGGACAAACCCGCTTCGATTCAGGCTATGGGGGAAAACATCATGCGTGTCATTCGCCAGTTACCAGTCGAAATGCTGAAACGAGTCATCGAAAATTGGACTCAACGGATGGACCATCTGCGACGTAGCAACGGCCAACATTTGATAGACATAATCTTCAAAAAATAAATGCCAAAGAATGTTCTTTCAAATGATGATATACATTCCTCATTTAATTTGAATTTTCTGTGTTTTGTTCTTTAAAAAAGTAGGGAACCTCGAAATGGATCACGCTTTACAATTAAAAAACATCTTATTCATAACAATATTTTGATGTCTTACTCCCCCCCCAAAAAAAAATGACAGTTGTAATTGCACTAATGACAGGTTGTCTGTACTAATGTCGAAATACATCAGCGTTACGAGGCCTTTTCTATCAGTATACACAAAATGTGGCATCGAATTGATGTCATTGTAATCATAGCGTAGATGACGCATAAAATATGACAAGATTTTAGGATGACGTTCGTCATTGGATTGATGCCAATTATAATAACATTGATGTCATAATTCTGATGTGGGGGCGTCATTAATATGGAGATGCACTTTTCTATGAGTGTGCCATAAAGTTTTACAAGTTTCCATTTAATCGCTCTAAAAACAAAATTGTTTTTAAGAGAAATTATCAGATCGGGCAGAGTGGGATAAAATAACGTATTTTAAAAATAGTACATAATTTTTACGTTTGCTGCCAGCAATTTCGAATACTATTTCTGTCAGTGTTTATACGTATAATATTTTGGAATTAAAAAAAAAACTCGAAAGACCACCAAATTTTAAATCTTTTCGAAAACGTTCATCATTATCTTTAGCATAATTGACTAAAAACTGACAAATAAATAAAATACACATATTTCGGAATTTGTAAAGAAATTTGCAGAACTTAATATTTTCTTGTACTATTTATAGTTTTTGGATTTCATCAACTATTTTAAATACAAAAAAAAAGCAACAATAATACAATAGATAAAAAAAAAAACAAAAGCAGATGGCTAAATAATGAAAATTGAATTTAATATTAGTCTTTAGTTCATACAAAAATGCATTTTGAATTAAGAAAAACCATAAAGTAAATATTGGCATAGATTTGTTTTTTTTTAGTTTCAGTTTCTCTTATAGAGAAAAATATTGGAAATTTTTGTTTAAATTTTGGATTATAAGTGATCTAAATGGACAAATATCTTAACATGCACTTTTCAATACAATGTGGTTTCGAAAAGTCAAAGTTCAATGTACGAATTCGTTACAGTTTTCAAGTACTCCAAGGAGTAACAAACATATTTAATTTATTTAATGAGTGTGATAGCAAAACTTGTGGTGTACATACCTCTTTATGCATACAGTTTCTTCCACTATAAATGGGAAATCTCAAAAAAAATGTTCATCTTTATGGTAATATTTTGTGTGGGTCTGAATTGAATTGGTATAATTAAATTCATATAAAACTGTGTATATTTAATGAAAATTCATAAGTAAAACTAAGACTTTTATAAAGACTTCCAAAAATAGCAACATCACACTTTTTCTTTGTGTCCCACTTAAGGTGTGAGTAGCCGTATATAAAAATTCAAATGAGTTAGTTTGTTTTTTTTTGCTCCCTATTGACTCCCTAGCTACTGTCGATTTTCCTAAAATGTTTACTGATTATCCGGCTCCTAACAAATATATTTGAAAAGATTTGTAAATTTTCAAGTAGGCGTGCCTCCTCTCATATAACGACTGCAAAATAAATCACATCAGCACATGGTGCAAAAGCCCTCCAGAAGAAGGCTTACGTCAAAAATATTTACATGGAGTCCTGCCCTAAGGGTACTCCACAGTGGATCTTAGCCTCTGGGTGGCAAACAATGCGTTTACAACCCGCTCCAGAGTACGGGAGAAGCCGGCACACACAGGTAGCAATTAAGTTGCATAGTCCAGCAGAATTATATACCCCTCCATTGTTTAGGAGCTGGAGCTATCTTCGCTGCTTTATCAATAGCTTGCAGCATCTGTTGAATAGCAAAACCATCGGCGGATGATCCGTTTTTAAAAAAGTCAAACTTTCCACAATTGAAAGCTCTCTTTTAGTTCAGCAACTCCCATTCCGCGGTTAAGGGTTAGGACCACAACCACTACATGATTCCCATAAGGACCTTCCCATGGAAAATGCATTTTTTGTTGAAAAGCATCCTCCTACGGAAAATACACCCTACGATAGTAGTCACCCTTTTCTACATCCTCGGCGCTCGGCTCTTCATCCATTCACCGAAGACAAGATTCTCCCTTCATTCAACTCTCCCCTTTCTTCTTTATTTTTGGTTCCTACATCTTTACCCTTCAAGCAATACACTCCGCTCTTTTTCCATCTCGGTTCCTTAACTCTTCATCCATTCACCGAATCATTGTCTTCAACTTCGACCAACATCTCCACCATTTACCGCTCTGCATCTAGTAAGAGCATCACCTTATATCACATCTCATCATCATCACCCATTTCGACTACCTAAAGTGTATTTCTTACAAAAATTATCTCTTCAAGCACAAAACCCCCTTCTCAAGAAAAGATTTGCAAAAGATGTTTTACAAAGCGGGCGCCTCAACTAATAGTCAGTATGTTGCCGAAGCACCAGGGACTACTGACTCCCGTGGTACCAGTTGTGCGATTCACTAACTTTAAACGATCCGACAATCGTAATTTTTGTCGACATATATTTACATTCGCTTGCAGTAACGATAGTGTGATTCTGTAATTTATTTTTAACGATGGTAAACAGCTGTAGTTTTTGTAACATTTCTGTCTACAAAATGTTAAAACAAACGAAAAGATTAAAAGAAGCAAAGGAAATTGTGCTTAATTTACTGTTTTTATATTTTATTTTGTGAATTTTACATTTCGAATTTGCTTTTTTATGTACATTTTGAATTTAGAATTTTGTTTTTGTTCATACATATACATACTTATTAGGGAGATCGAACGGTTATTATTCGACCGGTTTTAACCGGTTTTTTAGCTTTGCCCAAGTCGGTTATTTTAAAATGTCCATTTTTCGAATACCGAATAAACCGGTTATTTTGGTATAATAAAGCGGTTATTTTAGTAATGTGTAATTTATATACATTTTCCTTACTCTTATTGTAGATATACCCTTAATTTAAGTATTTTCTAATTAAATATTGGCCAAACTAAAACTTTTTATAAAGAATGTCAAAACAAAATGTAACAAAGGTCAAAAAACATTATGAACACTGTAAATAAAAAATGGTTATTAAAGCGTGTGTTCTTGTAGAACAAACCAAAAACTATTTAAAATTCTACAAAAACGTGTGCAGTTAAAAAGTAAATAGTAATTTGTGCAAGAGTGTTCTAAATATTAAATATATTTTTATATAAAGGTTATCTCTAGATATTTTTCGAACGCGATTAATAAGACAAAGATAGTTGCCTGAAGTGCCCCAAAATGATAAGTTACAAAGGTTCTTCCATGTCACGACATATTAATCACCTTTAATTAGTATACATGCTTGACATTAATGTGATCCAAATGAAACATAACTCCGTTCGAAGTAGTTCTAAGGAGACGACAAATAATACTTTATTAAAATGCGCTGCAAAAAATTAATCATTGGGTAAAATATTAGCCCGTTGCGTTGCCGAGGACGAAATGCCCGTTAAGGCACTAAAAACTCTTAAGTAGTTCTAGCATCTTTTCATGCTGAAAACTACAACATTACGGCAGAATCAGTTTTGTTTATTAAAACACCAAGAACTAAAAAACCAAATTGAAGGAATCAAACAATGTCATGGAATGTTTTAAATTGTAGTCGACGAATTGACAAATATTTTACACAAAAAGAATGTTAAGTTCACTATTTGTTTCTTAAACAAAATAATTTGAAATAGATAATCCTGGCTAAGAGGGTTTGTTTGCAACTTTTGAAAAATATGGTTGATTTATATAGATAACTTAACCACCATCAAATTAAAGGTCATTCAAAATAAATTTGAGAGAATATGTCAAATAATAACTTTATAAAATTCCTATTATTTATTTGCTTTTGCAAAACGTTTCTCTAGATCAAATATCATTCAATAGTTTCTAAATTACATTATACAAATATCTTCTTACAAATAAAGTTTAGTAAATCAATAAAAAATTGTTAAAAATTTAGCTAAAGTTTGATCAATTTACTGGTCCCACTTTTCTTCGATTTTATCCTTAAATATTTGTTAGGTCTGATCTAAGTCACATCTTTGTATTTTGTTGGTTCCTTACCTTTGAAATTGTTTTGTTTTTATTCAAATTAACGTTTTATTTAAAAACTTATTTGATTTTTGTGATTTTAAGTATTCGAATTAAAACTGGTTAACCGGTTATTTAAAAATTGCTTAACCGAAGACCGGGTTTTTTAGAATAGCAACTATTCGTAATATTCGAAAACCGGTTATTGAAAAAGTCGAATAATCGATCTCCCTAATACTTATGTATGTATGTATGTAGTATGTATATAAGAAATCGGGCCTCAGCCACTTTTAACATACATAAAATACACTTTATCGATTAAATGAACACTACGTAAATTATTTTCGTTAAAATAACGAAAAAAAACCGCTTAAAGTAACAGCTGACTTTAATCGACAGCGAATATCGTTAAAAATGTTACTGAATAGCAAATTCGATACATTTTCGTTATATTTATTTTAACGATGCGGTTATCGTAAAAAAGTTAGTAAATCGCACTATAGATACGATTTTTGGTCCGCCATTATCTCAATAGATCTGTCAATTTGAATTACTGCCGAATTATAGGTGTTGGCTGCACCTGATGTCCCAGAGGATGTAACATCAAAAGGTAAAATATCCTTAATAATGGGTGATTCAAGTAGATAGCATTTTTTCAATAGCCTTTATTTGACAGATCACGTGTGAGTCGTGTCATGCTGTCATGTTATTTTGGTTTAGTATTGTTTGGCATTTCAAAAGACTTAAATCGTTCAACTTTATTACGAAATTCACGTTCTGTGAGGAATGTGTTTCGTGCACTTCGCTAAACCTAATGTCAACATAATCGGCCTACTGAGCGTACTATTCGCATCACCATCACCCATTTTGTTACCCAGCATTCATTATTGGATAATATTCGACCGAATAGACCACGTCCAGCACGCTGTGAAGAAAATATAGCGGCCGTAGCTGAGAGTGTACACGAAGACCGTAAAGAGTCGATTCGCCGCCGTTCGCAGCAACTCGGACCGTTATCGTGCCATGATAACCGACTATTTGATGCCTAAAATTAAAGCTCGTGATCTCGGCGACATTGAGTTTCAGCAAGACGGCGACACTTCCCACACATCGCATCAAGCAATGGATTTATTGAGAGAACACTTCGGTGAGCACATAATTTCACGTTTTGGGCCGGTCGATTGGCCACCAAGATCGTGTCATATCACACCGTTAGACTTTTTCCTGTGGGGATATGTAAATTCTAAAGTTTATGAGGCCGTAGCTGAGAGTGTACACGAAGACCGTAAAGAGTCGATTCGCCGCCGTTCGCAGCAACTCGGACCGTTATCGTGCCATGATAACCGACTATTTGATGCCTAAAATTAAAGCTCGTGATCTCGGCGACATTGAGTTTCAGCAAGACGGCGACACTTCCCACACATCGCATCAAGCAATGGATTTATTGAGAGAACACTTCGGTGAGCACATAATTTCACGTTTTGGGCCGGTCGATTGGCCACCAAGATCGTGTCATATCACACCGTTAGACTTTTTCCTGTGGGGATATGTAAATTCTAAAGTTTATGAGGACACACCCGCTTCGCTTCGATTCAGGTTTTGGAGGAAAACATCACGCGTGTCATTCGGCAGTTACCAGTCGAAATGCTCGAACGAGTCATCGAAAATTGGACTCAACGGATGGACCATCTGCGATGGACGAATGTACCACCTAGATCACACAATCAGTGATGCCAGAAGTGCAGATTTATCAGCATTTTGCAGATTTTATACTCGAAAAATGCCAAAATGCAGATTTGACGATTTTTGGCTTGAAAATGCAGATTTTTATGTTCGGTGGAAACTTCTATACTTTGTCACTTATGTTTGTACTATTTTCACTTCTTGCATTAAAAAACGAAAAATTATTTATTTGATTTCTGACGCTTGTTTTAATTTTGTAAATTATTTTCTTTTATTTGACGTTATATGGGTTTCAAAATTGAGAACACTATTTCTTATGAATATTGGCTATTTTCACAATGTACCGACAAGCTGCCTTTTACTAAATGTCGGCATAAATTTATAAGAGCTATAAACTGTCCGTTTACGATTTTGTTTTTTTTTCTCAATATTCCGACAAAAACATTGTTTTCATTTGGAAACACCTCTCAAAATACATGTTAAAGTTGAGAATCAGCTGATTGGATTTATATGTACGCCAAATATATGGAAAATAAATAATTGGCAGTGGAGTGCCAATTTACTTCGCGACAGAATAGCAGCAAATGAGACACTGAGAAAACCTTACATCTTTAATGTGCAGTTTATCGTTGGGGAAAAAGATAATCGCCTAATGAGAAAACGGCCATATATATTGTACTTATTTTACCATGAACTAAATTACGTACTTATGCTTTAAGGATTACATTTTGTACGAATTTTTTGAGCTACTATAATGTGAATCTGTTTTCGTTTTGTTTAAATAAAAACTATATTAATATCGTATTACATACATTATATTTTGAAATGATTTTTTACATTTTTTTTCAATTAAACTACATACATAAAAAATGTGCTTAATGTGTTTTGAAGATTTTTAAATCTAGACGCAGATTTTGCAGATTTTCTGATGAAAAATCGTTGTTTTTTTGTAGTTTTTATCTCTTAAAGTTCTGGCAACACTGCACATAATTTACAGAACGATTGCATTAAAAGCTTCTAAATAGTTTGAACTGAAAAAGTGAGATTGAAACCTCCCATATAATAGATATTTGATATTTGGATAATATAAATTTGAAAATTGGTACAAATTGCTTTTTCATCAATCTTTTTTAAATAATTTTACTTAGTTTACTATAATGGGGTTAAAATCTTCTATATATCGCACTTGATCCTAAATTTGGTGTTAACTCAAAC
Source organism: Pollenia amentaria (assembly GCA_943735925.1). Classification (NCBI taxonomy): domain Eukaryota; kingdom Metazoa; phylum Arthropoda; class Insecta; order Diptera; family Polleniidae; genus Pollenia; species Pollenia amentaria. The sequence continues at coordinate 16,381,221 of OX031008.1, read as the reverse complement.
TTCAAAGAAGAAACGACAAAAATCGTATAATATAAATGGGCACTATGTATGCTTCAATTTCATTTAAAAAATAATCTAGAACCTGAAGGACCCTGTAGTAAATAGTCATGCGTACTTATATAAAAGGTACCAAAAAGGGTAATCTTTTATTCATTCATAAACTTGGCGTCATAAACAAAAAAGCTTTTCCTTTTTAAATAAGACAAAAGCTTTTCATTCATAAATTTATTTTAGAAAACTTGTTGATAATAGACACAAAGAGTAAATACACAAATACAAACATTAAAAAAAGCCGGTATACACTGTTGCCAACCTTTTCCCAAAGAATATCTCTAAAAGAGATTGAAAAATAGCCAGAAAGCAGCTAAATATTTTATATATAAAAAAATTTTGAGATATATCGCTAAAAAAATCATTTTTGTAAATAAAATTTTGGAAATTCTAAAAATAAATTTTTAAATTTTGAAAAAAATTTTGAAATTTAAAAAAAAAAACATTTTTGCAATTTATAATTTATATTAAACAATTACAATTTGGCAATGCATCACCAAACGCAATTAACAAAAAAAAATTCTGGAGGCCTCTAAAAAATACACGTGTATATAAAAAAACGATCTTTCCGCTAGAGGCCTTGAGACGTGGGATCAAATTGAATTTTTAAGGCCTGGTTTTTGAGATGTGGATTAAGTTTAAGCTATGTTTAACTTACTCTGAAACCCGAATTTTCCGGCGAAATGTGATTTTTTTTATTATTTCATTAAAGGCCAACATTTTAAGCAAGACTGCTGTTTCGTGAAAATTTTATATACAAACTTGGTAATGGCGGCACAAATCTGGCGGGAGAATAACTAAACCAAGTGTAACTGAAATCTAGCCAAAAAAATCCAGCCAAAATATTTCAAAGGGTGTATTTGTGTTAAGCAATCTTTGAAAACCCATTTTTTACGATCACGTTGACGAAGCTAAGCTCTCTTTTCCGATTGAAATTTTCAATTGGTTTGGAACGGCGGAAACTTACTGCCTGTTTGTAGAACGCGAGCACAAAAGTGACTCGTTTAACTTATATTTAATTGATACTATTAATTTGCATCAGTAAACAAATTTATAGTTACAATTAAACGTTTAATTCACTTGATTAAACGTTTAATTCACTTGATTAAACGTTTAATTCACATGATTAAATTTTTAATTAAAACTGGTTTTATTTTTGATTAATGCTTTAATTGGGCAAAATTTTTTTTCAGTAAATGATGTCAAAAAAAAAAAACATTTTAAAAAATCGCTAGATTTCCCGCCAATAGCTAAATTACAATTTATCCCGCAAAATTGTATTAAAAATCGCTAGATTTGACAAGAAAATAGCTAAACAGGCAACAGTGCCGGTATAACAAATACAAAGTAAAAACTTGGCCAAATTAAGGGGACTTGTTGAAGATAATAATGAAGTTCTTTTGCTATTTAAACTTTTTTTTTGAGACATATAAGAAATTCAAATAAATCCTTAGTAAATGTTATAAATTCGTCGAGAACGGACGCTTTTTAATTATACGATTATTAACGGGTATATTGAACAAATTTTGATAAAAGAATCTGTGTGAGAAAGCGGGCGTTTTTTCGTTTTTGTTTTTCTTTTTTGTGAAGAAAGCGTTATTTATGATAATTAAAATTTTAGCTGAAAATGCTATTTTATAATTGAAGTGCAATTAAAAATTTAATTAAAAAGAAAAAAAAACAAGTTAATCTAAAAATAATTTATGTTAAAAATGTTTATCAGATCTAAAGTTTCTGCTATTAATTAAGTGGTTAGTGTTAATACAGCAAAAGAATTCATTTTTAATTGTTTTTAAATTGTTAAAATTTTTTTTTTTTTAATTTAAGTAAAAAGGAAAATTTTTATGTGTTTTTTTTTCATAATTTAAATAAATTAATTTAAACTAAACTAAGGAAGTTTACTCGACCATCAGATACCCTATACCACAGTATATAAAGAAAACTTTCGAGAGTGCACCCAAGCTGGGACCCATGGGCAATCATAATCCCGTCAAAATAAAATCATGTAATGAGGTTAAGATTTAAACAAGAGTTCTTTGCGCCGAATATTATCTAAATACAAAAATCTATATGAGATTTGTTCGTTTTGTTAAAGGGATTTTGGAGAGGGGATATATATGGGACCTCTTTGCCATAAAAGTTATCGTCGCTTAATTTTATATGATAACAAACATTTATAAGAAAGTAATAGAATTTAGAGCTTTTTTCAGGGTTGTTATTTGTATGGAGCTATGGCAAAATATGGACCGATTAAAAAAATTTTGGTTATACGATTTATCTTGCAATAAGTGTAATATTTTTGAGCCAAAATTTATCTAAGTGCCGTCATAACAGGATAGTTTATAGGCACAAAAACTCTTCTGAAAAGAAGTTTGTATGGAAGCTGTGTAAAATTACCTACTGGTTCTCACTATTTTCAATATTTTTCGTCCTTATGACAATTAAGAGGTATGTAACGAATTACAACAAAATGTCTTTAAAATTGCGACCTGTACTTTGCGCATAATGTTCCAAGGTCAGACAACGAGTCAGTCAGCCGGTCGGAAGGACAGCGTAAGATCGACTCAAAAAGTTATTTTAAGTCCACGGTACACTGAAAAATTTGTTAGTGCTACATACAACAGCAGCAACGTAATACCCTCTCCAATATTGTGCTGTAGGTATAATTATAGCAACTAAAATAATACCCTCTCCACTATTGTGCTGTAGGTATAATTATAGCAACTAAAAAAGATATAAGAAAAATGAAATAATTATCGAAAATAATAAAAAAAAATGTTTAAAAAAGAAATCAAATGAGAGCAATTAAAAAATTTATTTTAAGAATTAATAAACATTAAATGATTGTTTTGTTTATTTTTCTAACGTTTTTTTAGACCATAAAATCAAAAATTCCTTTAAACCAAATGAAGCTACAAATTGATTGTTTTTTAAAAGAGAAAATTAAATTTTATTTTTTTTAAATATTTATAAAAAGTGTTTGTATAATTAAACAAAAGAAATAAATTTGCTGATTATTTATTCAAATGGTTAGTGCTATTTTATTGGTTACGAGGGGTGTTTTTTATATTTTGAGCCTTGGCAACACTGAGTGTCTACGGGTGCCATCTGACGTTTAGATTTGAAAGTTTGACTTTTTTATTCATTACCCTTTTTCGAAAGTTTTGTAAAGGGCAAACTAAACCACACAAATTGCAAACAGGTCAAAATTTTACGTTTGTATAAATATTTTGCGCTGTTTGGACAAACATTGGAAGCATCCATTATCAAAAAAGTTGGAAGCATGTTTGTAGGAATATTAAAAATTTTTAATATTTGGCGAACATGTTTGATATTTGTCAAACTTTTTGTGGTTTTAGAATATTGTGCAGAATGATGATTTGGAAGAGGAAGCATTAGAATAATTTTCAGTCTTAGATTTTAATTTTTAAAAGCCAGTATTCACTATCCTACATAATCGTACGATTCATTCACATGAAAATCAGACGGAATTTTATCCGACATAAAAAAATGTCTGCAAAATCTGCTGTCAATGCCCCACTATCCCACAAAAAAGCTGCAAGCTCAAATGACTCAGCTACTTTTCAAGAAAATGCAACTCTGATCGCAAAGAACCTTTCATTTTATTTTCATAAACATTTGCAATTCAGACAGAAATGTCAAAAAAAAAAAAAAAAAAAAAATCTGTCACTCAATTAATGTTTAAGCCACACTGTCATACATTATGAGCATACACGATTTTTTTGACAAGTCGTACGACTGAACAGGATAGTATATCGCCGCACAGTGGCGCCCGTAGAGCAAGCGAGGTTGCAAAAATCAAAATTTTCATGAGTGCCGACGAAGTTTTGAATAAACCCATGTTATAGGAAACTTTCCAACGATTTCAAATATGCCACTCTTAATAATATCACATTTTTAGTTTAGAAGATATAACCGTTCAAAGTTGACCGACTTTCGGTTTTCAAAAAAACACACAATTTTTAGTCAATTTGTTGCGATTTCAGGTGTAATATCACGAAAAATAGGTAACGAATCGCCTTATTTTTTGTTTGTATTGATTGATGTATTTATTAAATGTATAATGATAAAAAAAAAATTAACTGTTTGCTTTGTGTTTCTCCTGGTAAATCACTATTTAAAAACTATCCGTTTTTTCACTATTTTTCAACTTTGACGGAAAATAAAAAAAAACTATATTTTTCTATATTTGCCATATTTGCAAAACCTGTTCTTTGATTATTTCTTTACATAATTCAAAAGGTTTTATCTGCCCGTACGTGCCCGTTTGGCTTCTAGAGGTAAAAAAGTTTAAAAAGACATGGTTGCAGAAATTGTATGGCGTCCATCCCTTATATGTTTTGACTGACAGTAGTTTGATCTAATAGTTATTATATTAGCAGGTACGTACCTCACATAAACAATACTTTGGCGTACAAATGGTCAGGAACAATATTGACTTATGGTCCCTACAGGTAGGCACAAATCTTATTTGGACACGTGCATAATATCAAAATTGCATTATTCAGCCTAAATCCATATGTATGCAGGGAACAGGTAAATTTTTAGGCATGGTAGCATAAGCCTATATATTGCAAAATAAGCATAATGCCTGGATTAGTCTACGCCTGAAAGTTGGCGCAACAATTACTGAAACCATTAAACAATTTAAGTACTGAAAACATGGCGTTGAACAATTTAAAATTATTTGAACTGTTTAGAAAGTCAACCACACCAAAGTTTTTCACGGAAGTGAAAATTCTTCCTGAGAAGTTGACATTGATCAGCAAATGGGGCTGCGATGGATCATCCGGACAAAGCGTTTATAAGCAAAGGATATCTTCCGATGACGCTACAATATCGGACGGAAATATGTTTATGGCATCTGTTGTTCCTTTGCGGCTAAAATCGGATGATTCCCTACACTGGAAAAATCCACGTCCGTCATCAGTGCATTATTGCCGACCAATAATGTTTCAGTTTGTAAGGGAATCGGCAGAACTCATAAGGACTACGGTGAAGGACATTGAAGAACAAATAAGCAAGATTAAGCCTACAAAGCTGCAAATTGGAGAAGGAAAATATATTGAATGCAATTACGAACTGACAGGAACAACCTCAACAATGTCATGCCCGATTTGCAAAAAGAGTCAGAAGAACTTTTTTCAATTCAATCCAATTTATTTCATATATAATATGTTACATCTCAATTTTATATAATTAGTTGTAAAGAGTTTAAGATTAGTATCTTTTTCTGCTTAATTATAATATATTTCAATTAGTTATCATATACATATATATAGACAGAATTATATTGGAGGTAAAAATTTTGCAAAAACCTATTTAAACCCCTTTTATCGTTTTATTTTTATATTTTTTTTATCGATTTTATATTATTATTTGTCAGAAGAACTATGGTAATTTAAACGATTCTACAAATGAGGAGAATTACGAATATGGAATGTCACCATTGCACGCAAGGATAAGGTGTATGGAATTCTTGCTAAAACTGGCATATACCCTACCACAAGAGGAGGAAAACTTCGATGAAAATACATCAATAAAGGATAAGGAAAAGATCAGAAAGAAGCAAATACAGGATGCTTTTTTTAAACACGTTGGACTAAAAGTAGACTGTCCCAAGCACGGATACGGTAACTCAAACGATGGAAACACTTCTAGGAGATTTTTTGAAAATGATGAGGCAGTAACTAGAATCATTGGAATTGACAATCAAATCGTGAAAATTGAGTACCAGTCTTTGCCAATTGGAGAGCTTTCTGAAGAAGCACAGGAGTCTCTTAACAAATTTTATAAAAAATATAGATTGCAGAACACATTCAAAGCATCAAGGGTAAGGCAAAATAAGGACCTCTTCAACATGTTGGCAGCATCTTCCGATCCACTTATTTCTTCCCTGCGGCATGTGAAGTCACGAATAGAGTTACAAAATAATTATAGTTTAGAAATGGTTAGTCTTTTAGATATACCTTCTCTTACGAATTGTGATGAATATTTTACAGAAAATTGAAAAAATAAATTTAAAAAAAAAATAATTTTTTTTTTAATTTGTTGGGTAATAATTTAAAACATAAAACCCTTAAGAAAAAAAATAAAAACAATCTAAAAATGTAAAAATAATTTTTTTTAGTTACCATAAAATTGATTTTTCTACTAATTTTAACTTTGATAACCCATAAGTAGGCCCCTACAAAGCGTAGCACCCTTTCCAAACGCTCATTTCATAGGCTGAACAGTTATCTATCATATGCTATTTAAACTGTTCAATTATCTTATTCGGTTCAAAAGATATGATTTTTGCAACGAAAAAACTCAAATGGCGCCACTGTGCGCCGGCTTAAGCAGCACTGTTTGCTCGTTGTTTTTACTCCAAATTCTTTTCTTTTATTTTAGAATTCTCCTCCGTTTTAACCCATTTTTAGCCGCACCAAGTAAACTAACAATATAAAAACCAAATAAGATTTTTACTGATAGAAAAAAATTGCAACAAAATAAAGAGCGTGAGTGCTGGTTATTATAATCACCGGTCAGCGTATAATGGGTTAAAAAAATGGCGAGCAAAATTGCCAAAACACTATCACCGTCTGTATTCATTGAAAACAAAACAAAAATGAAAAATTTATGTTTGTACGGAATATGATTGTGTTGTTTTTTTTTCTGGCGAATACAAGACGGTGTGAGGTTTATTTTCCCTTTAATTTAATCACAACTTATGTTGCTTACAGTGGCGTAATTCATAAAACTGTTCTAGGCACCGAAACAGTCTTTTTTTTTGCGCAAAAGAAAACTTCCTCAGCTACAATAAATTCATCCAAATCGGAAGACATCGATTTAAAAATTTGGGTCAATTGACATGAAATTGCCCATGTTTACCGACTTTATAAAATTTTTTTGCACTCTTTTTTGATCCATTATATCAACTCGTCCTAGTTCTCTGGCTGTCAATATATATTTTATCAGTTAATCCAGTTAGACGTCACTTGACCTTGAATACCACTGTTGGGGCAATAACATTTTAGGCCATTTTGACTATGGAGGTACTATTTGACATGCAGTTACTGATGTCGCCTCTTATTGTAGAGGTTTTTAAGAATGTAAATTTACGTTTCAATCAGCGTTACCGTTGGATAATTTAAAAAAGTACCAAAAAAGAGGATATTTGCAAAAAAGTGGCACCAAAAATTGGATTTTAGAAAAAAGGGAGGACCTCTTTTAAAATAAAAATAAGTACAGCAAATTATGTTTTTTCACGTATTTTGTTCAATTTATTTTAAATTGCAAATAGCATTTCATAAATGGTAATAAAAAACATTATGTAGCAACACCGGCCAGCAAAAAAAAGCGACGGTAGAAAGAACTTCTTTTATATAATTTTAATTGACTTTATCGAGTTGAATCCAAATCTGTTCACAGATTTATAGGCTAGAACATATTTCGCCCAACATAAGGCGGTAATGCTAATACATTTTATCATAACTTGAGATCGATTTTTCCCGATTTTGTCAAAATACTTACAGATGATTAGAAAAAAAAATTTCCTTTGAGTCATCCAAATAATTTTTTTTAAAATATTTTTAACTGTTTCGGAGTAATTCAGAAATTAATGGCGATAAATTTTTTTTGCTAAATTAGTACTATGCTAATTTTATGTATTAACTATTGTGGGCATGACTAATATTTCCCCTGAAATCAGTTTAATGTGCTTATATATTTCATCATGACTTGAGAACGATTCGTCCGATTTGGAAAGAATTACCAGCGAATGATTTGAAATTAAATTCCCTTTTAGCCATCTTAACAATAGTTGTTTATATTTTTTAACAATTTCGGAGATATTCAGAAAATAATGGCGTTAAATTTTCTATAGCGAAATTAATGCTATTTTTTGTTTTTAAACATTTATAAAAAAGATTCTAAGAACAAAAATTTTACATTTTTGTAATTTATCGGAAAGCTAAGTAAATAACGAATAAAATAAGCCATACACCGTGAAAAAGTTGATTTTATTCAGAATCCATTAAGGGTTTCTGGTAGCAGATTTATATTTTCAAACTTAAATAAAAAACGTAATAATTGACACAAAGTTTTATTAAGAGCTTTGAACGATAGATTGGAAATGCGGATTTTATTTTTAAAAGAGCATTCACTGTTCAAAACGGGGCCTTGTGTTCTGCGCCACACGCTGCAGTAAACTTGGTTAGCTGATTTCTCGACGAATATTTTCCTTTAAAGCCACATGAGATGGGGGGGGGATTGTCCTTATAAGCCCTCTCTTTAAGGTAGCCCAATAAAAAAAATCCATGGGCGTTTGATTGGGCCACCTCGGTGGCCATTGGATTTCCCCAAAGGGACTGATCAGTTTTTGGGGCAAATTTTGGCCTCGAGAATTTTCGAAAAAAAATGGTCCAATTATCTCATGCGTGAATAAGGCACACCAAACAGTTACCCTGGGGCAATGCAATGGTTTTTGATGATTCAATCGAGGGTTTCGGGTTCTTGGAGACCAGTAACGGCAGTTTTGCTTGTTGACGTGGCCGTTTAAGTGAAAATGAGCCTCGCCGCTTCAAAAAATTAGATTTACAGTGCGAAAACGCTCCAACATCGTTTCACAAAAATTTTTGCGTAAATCAAAGTCGTTTTCTTTCAGTTCCACGAACGAGTTAAATTTACACTCGGTCCATCACGTATTCGTCGAATACCGAACTTTGAACAAAATTGTCGACGTGCAATTACGTAAGAATCATTACTCTTAAAAAATGTCTCCACAGCGAACGCGCGATGCTCACTCGACCACTGCAACATCGTGACTGACAAATCCTCACAATCGATAATTCAAACGGCGCCACCCTCCCTCCGCAACGCTTATTACTTTTTGAAATAATCGTATATAAAAATATAAATTTCCCACCAGACACCCTGTACATTTGCAGACATTTCATGAAAGTACTTTTATGTGTACATGCAGTGTTATATAAAAATCAAATTTTGCGACTTTTGGTGAATTTTTCTTAACAAAAATCATAAGAAAATTAAATTTGGCGAATTTCGGCGATTTTCGGTGCGTAATTGGCGACGAAGGTGAAAAAAATCTTACAACCCTGATTAATACAGACATAAGTATACGCCATGGTATAAGTATTTATTTCATTTCTTTATTTCATTTATTTCATATTGCGTATACCGCATAGAAACAAGTGACAAAGTGCACTTGCTTGAGAATATTTAATACGTACACATGTGTAAAAAAGCTTTTCGTAAGATATACACAGAAAAAATTATAAGTAGTTTTTTACCAATTAAAAAAAAAAATTGTTTAAAAAGTATTTCAATTTATTTAATGTGATAATTGAATCAATCAGCCCAATTATGAATAAAAACTCCAATTTTTCCTATTAAAATTCAATTGTAAAAATAGGAAAAGGGAGAAAACTCCCGGGGATTTTATATTCATAATTGGGCTGAATAATTTTTTGGCTCAAAAAAAATTAAAAATATAATTTTGATTTAATTAACATTTTAGTTGTTTTTAAATAAATTTTTAATTAAAATATTAATTAAATAAAAAAAAATCTTAATTGATTTTTTCGTTTAAAATAAAATGATTTAAACTTGTAGAATTGTTGGTCGGTATTGTCAAAACCTGAGCACACTCCAAATATTATGTAGGTAAATCCCACAGAAAATTCATTTAAAACAACTAAAAATTTATATAAAAAACGGATCATTTACATTTCATTTAAAATAAATGAATTTTACATAAATTTATGAATTTATTTTTTTAACATAATAATCCGTAAAATTTAACAGCTCTAAAAGAAATATAATATAACTGACAAAAAATCAAACTTCATAACAATATTAGTCTGGAAAACCGTATTTTTTTGTAGTTTGTTTTTTTGAATAACAAACATAAAATTTTAAAAAATAAATTGATTCGTAAAATAACTATATTTTCATTAAATTTTAACAGTACGGAAAACGAATTTTATAACGTACAATCAGTTACTCTAATAATTTTATGAGTGTATATTTAATTAAATTAATTAACAGATTCTTTGAAACGGCAAAGTTGTTTGAACATTTTTTTATTAAATTTCAAAATATCATTTATTATTAATATCAATAAATTTTAATTCATTTCATGTTGTAAAATTCCTTTCTTCATAAAAATAATTTATTGAAAATTAAATTCAATGAACTTAAGCCTGATTAAAATATCAAAAATTGGATTAAAAACCATTAACAGTTCAATAAAATAAACACAATACTAATTAATATCATTTATTGAAAAAAAATATTCAAAATTTTCAATATTTTTAATCCAAATTTAGATATTTTAATTAGGCTTAAGTTCATTGAATTTAATTTGCATTAAATTATTTTTATGAAGAAAGGAATTTTTACAACATGGAAGATTAATTAAAATTGTTATTGATAATTCTCATTCTTGACTGACCTGGGATTCGAAGCCAGGCTGTCTGGCGTGTGATTCGAACCCAGGCGGCTGGTTACCCTGACATGTTTCGACCTCAACCACTAGGTCTTTTCAAAGGGATTTGCCGTCTTACACTCGCAGCCATCGATGACTGCTGACGTCAGTAGTCAAACATCAATCCTTAAACCAAATTGTATTTTAACCTTTGGTAGATCGAAATTTGCTTTTTGAATGATTATCCATTTTTAATTGATCTCACATGTTTTCCTTACTTCTGTTTTTCGTACTTTTTGTCAAGAATTCTTCTTGAAGTCCAAAGTACATTTTTTTTGTTTTTTCCTGTTTTTGTCTTTCTTTTTTCTAGTTGACCTTTTTTCAGCACAACTTGAAGGACAAATGTAAACATAGCTCGTGCCTTAGCTGTTAACAATAATTAGTATTGTGGTTATTTTATTGAACTGTTAATGGTTTTTAATCCAAATTTAGATATTTTAATTAGGCTTAAGTTCATTGAATTTAATTTGCATTAAATTATTTTTATGAAGAAAGGAATTTTTACAACATGGAAGATTAATTAAAATTGTTATTGATAATTTTCATTCTTGACTGACCTGGGATTCGAAGCCAGGCTGTCTGGCGTGTGATTCGAACCCAGGCGGCTGGTTACCCTGACATGTGTCGACCTCAACCACTAGGTCTTTTCAAAGGGATTTGCCGTCTTACACTCGCAGCCATCGATGACTGCTGACGTCAGTAGTCAAACATCAATCCTTAAACCAAATTGTATTTTAACCTTTGGTAGATCGAAATTTGCTTTTTGAATGATTATCCATTTTTAATTGATCTCACATGTTTTCCTTACTTCTGTTTTCTAGTGGTTGAGGTCGAAACATGTCAGGGTAACCAGCCGCCTGGGTTCGAATCACACGCCAGACAGCCTGGCTTCGAATCCCAGGTCAGTCAAGAATGAAAATTATCAATAACAATTTTAATTAATCTTCCATGTTGTAAAAATTCCTTTCTTCATAAAAATAATTTAATGCAAATTAAATTCAATGAACTTAAGCCTAATTAAAATATCTAAATTTGGATTAAAACCCATTAACAGTTCAATAAAATAACCACAATACTAATTTTCAATATTTAAAATTTTTAGTAATCTATATAATCACATTGGTAATAAGTGCAAATAGTAATAGTAGCAAAAAAGTATCCAAGCAGTCAAAAAAGTGGCAAATTGCTACTTGAGTAGCACAAACGGTAACGCTGGTTTTAACCCAAAATAATTGCCGAGCATAATTTGCTTATCTGTTGGCAGCTTGGAGTTTACGCATACATTATCCTTTTTTTTTCTGATAGTAAAGGCTGAATCTAAATAAAAGATAATATACTCTTGCACAATTTTTACCCAGTAGCAGCATTCAGCATAAATACCATTGACTGGTCATGGGGACAAATATATAAACAGGGCGCAAATATATAAACTAAAAAACGCACAGGCAAGTATACTCGCCTATGGTCGTCAAAGGGTTAAGCCTTCGATATGTATAAAATTTATTTGGTATTGAAAATCACAGAAATTCTATAGAATATTCGTATTTTTTTCTTATTATTTATTACAAATTATGTAGTCAATTAAAAAAAAATTTTCCATTGAATTGCAAACTCTTTATAGGAAAAAGAACAAGAAAAAAGTATTTTCCTGCTGTTAAAATCCCTTATCATAACCATTTGAAGTTTAAGTTTAAATTGCAGTGTTCAGATAAAAATGACAGGGGTGTTAATACAATAAAAAAGTAATCAGTGACCCATATTGAATTACAAACTTAAATATGTTTTGTTCAATTAATCATTTCTTAGATTTCATTTCATATTACCTTTTTGTTTTTTGATGGATGAGATATTTGTATAAAATTTGATATTTCCTACAGTTAGTCAAACATAAATAAATAAGGATTTTTATTGATGACTCTTTTAGTTTCAATATTAAATTGAAATCGATTAACACTTTTAAGAAAGTTGAATAAGTTTTTAATTAATTTTATGAGTTTGTTATAGTCTTAATTTTTTTCCAAAGCTCATTAAGTGTTGGTATGAATGTAAAAATTAGTTTTGGATGTGGATTTTATGAAACGGATTTTGTATGAAAATTTGTTTAATAAACCTTTTATTAACCTGTTTTATTTTTTATAAATAAAGCAGTAAAACGTTAATCAAATAAGCATAAACATTTAGACTACATCAGAAAAATTTAAATTTTGTTGGAAATTTTTGAAACTAGCAGAGTTTGTACTCAGAAAAAAATAAAAATTAATTTCAATTAAAAAATTAATTAAATTTGCGCCAGTAAACAAATTAATAGTATCAATTAAATGTTCAATTCACCTGATCAAACTTTTAATTCAATTGATCAAACGTTTAATTCACTTGATTAAACTTTTAATTCAATTGATTAAACGTTTAATTCACTTGATTAAATTTTGAATTAAAACTGATTTTATTTTTGATTAATGCTTTAATTGGGGCCACATTTTTTTTAACGAATGTTGTCAAAAAAATTATAAAAAATCGCTAGATATCCCGCCAATAGCTAAATTTCACTTTATACCGCAGCATTTTATTAAAAATCGCTAGATTTGTCAAGAAAAAAGCTAAACAGGCAACAGTGCCGGTATAACAAATACAAAGGTGAAAAATTAGCGAGACTTTTTGCGTGTAATGGATTTCAACTTAAAAAAAGCAAATTATTTAAAATGTAAACCAGAATTGAAGTTATTGTTTGAAAAAGTAGGCTACAAAGAGTAGTAGCAAGACAAAATATATAATAAAGAGCCCAATTGGTATGACATAAATGATCTGTTGAGAGAGAGAGAGAGAGAGTACATACTAATATCCAAATCTTTTGATGTTCAACATACCAAACTGACATACAAGAATTATTCGCTATTACACTAGTATGATGGTATGGTGACATACCATGCTCACATGCCAAATATGACCATCTAATAGGCGCTTAAACCCTATTTCCCTGCCTGGTGAAAGATTATAAATATCAGTTGGGCGCAAAATTTACATCCGCCCCCCCCCCAAAAAAAAATTGCTGCCTGGAAGTCCCCAAGGCGAGACAGCAGCAGATCAGATGTTCTGACGTTTCATCATCCTTCTTAGGCATCTTTGGCAGCTAATTCTTAACCTGTCCGACCAAAAGAGACGTAGTACAATAATTTTCGCTTATGTGCACGTCTTTTGCTGCCACAGTGCTTATAGAAAAACTCGCTTAATTTTATGAACATCATGAACATAAACTATTTTTCTTGCAAGTGCTTGTATACATTCAAAGTTGAATTTATATTCAGGAAATTAAGTCATTTGTCCGCACAACGAACCATATCAATAAACGCCATATACATTAATGCCATCTCCATTGCTATTGTTGTTTTTTTACGGGTTGTTCTGCTATATGAATTCCCTTCTCAAAAGAATATGTGAAAATAAAAGGGTGTTTTTTAGAGGCAAAAAACTTTTTTTTTTTTAAATAAAACACAACAAATTCAATGGAATGATCAAAATTCTCACTCACAAATTTCATGGAATTTAATGTTTCAAAATAATTAAAGCATATGGCCTCCACACTCATAAGGCAGTGCCATCCTTTCGGTACAATTTTGCATAATTTTTTCGAGCATACCCCGTCTTATTTCGCCAATAGTGCTTCGAATCTTGGCTTCTTAATGATCAATCGTGACCAAATATGACCATCTAATAGGCGCTTAAACCCTATTTCCCTGCCTGGTGAAAGATTATAAATATCAGTTGGGCGCAAAATTTACATCCGCCCCCCCCCCCAAAAAAAAATTGCTGCCTGGAAGTCCCCAAGGCGAGACAGCAGCAGATCAGATGTTCTGACGTTTCATCATCCTTCTTAGGCATCTTTGGCAGCTAATTCTTAACCTGTCCGACCAAAAGAGACGTAGTACAATAATTTTCGCTTATGTGCACGTCTTTTGCTGCCACAGTGCTTATAGAAAAACTCGCTTAATTTTATGAACATCATGAACATAAACTATTTTTCTTGCAAGTGCTTGTATACATTCAAAGTTCAATTTATATTTAGGAAATTAAGTCATTTGTCCGCACAACGAACCATATCAATAAACGCCATATACATTAATGCCATCAAAGTTGATACATACAAAATGTATGAAATTGAACGAAAGTATGGTAGCATTGTTGGGAGAATAGTTGTCTCTATGTGAGAGCATGAGAAAAAACGTTTTCAAAATAAAATTGATTTTATTTCTCGACCGCATTCTCTGGCATAATTTTATGTCAAACTGTATGGAAAACATCGTTCAGCCGCAGTTCTGTTTCATCATTTACGAAGTTGATTTAACTTTGTCCGTGAGTCTGTGTGTATGTTGAAATGGGGTTTCCGAGGACCCCCAAAAATGATGGAAAATACGTTGTTATACATATATTTATGTCAATTATACTCCGTGTAAGTTTGGTATTGAAATTCAGCCAGATTGGTCCACAAATGACTGAGATATGAGCAAAAAAAAAAAAAAAACATGACTGCCTCTAATTTGACCCATAAATCCCTTATTGTTGTTGTTTAAAATTCATTTTTTCTATATATCTGGAAAACTGCAATAGCCAAAGCTTCCAAATTAGGTACAAACATCTCGGCTATCAATGCACAGCATCCCCCAAAATGTGAGCGGGATGGGAGAAGTGGGCGTGGCACAAAATAATTTTTTCCTATATCTCATGAACGGTAAGAGAAAAATTGTCTAAATTTGGAGCAAATAGCTGGGCTATGAATATACAACCTCTTTAATGTATGCGTGGCACTTCACATACAAAGACATTATAAGTGTCTGTATGTCAAGGGAACGAAAGAGTTTCCAAATTAGGTACAAGCATCTCGGCTATCAATAAACAGCATCCCCCAATATGTGAGCGGGAAGGAAGAAGTGGGCGTGGCACAAAATAGTTTTTTTTCTATATCTCAAGAACGTTAAGAGAAAAACTGTTTAAATTTGGTGCACATAGCTGGGCTATTATATATAGCCTCTTTAAAAAATGGGCGGTATTGGAGAAGAGGGCGTGGCACTTCATATACAAAGTCATTATAAGTTGCTGTATATCTAGAGAACGAAAAAGTTTCCAAATTAGGTACAAGCATCTCTGCTATCAATACACAGCTTCCCCCAATATGTGAGCGGGATGGAAGAAGTGGGCGTGGCACAAAATAGTTTTTTTTCTATATCTCCAGAACGTTAAGAGAAAAACCGTCTAAATTTGGTGCACATAGCAGGGCTTTTATATATAGCCTCTTTAAAAAATGGGCGGAATTGGAGAAGAGGGCGTGGCACTTCATATACAAATTCATTATAAGTTGCTGTATATCTAGGGAACAAAAGAGTTTCCAAATTAGGTACAAACATCTCGGCTATCAATACACAGCATCCCACAAAATGTGAGCGGGATGGGAGAAGTGGGCGTGCCACAAAATAGTTTTTTCCTTTAATTCATGAACGGTAAGAGAAAATTTTTCTTACACATAGCTGGGCTATTAATAGACAGCCTCTTTAAAAACTGGGGAATAAAAAGTTCCAAATTAGCTACAAGCATCTTGGTTATCAATACACAACATCCGACGAAATGCTAGCGGGATTGGAAAAGTAGGCGTGGCACAAAAAAGATTTATGTATATCTTAAGAATGGTATTTAATCTACTTACTGTTCTTATCGTACCATTGTGTAGGGTTAACAAAATTCGCCGAGTATAATACTATTACCTGTTTTTTTCTATTTATAATTCTAGATTTTCATCGACTGTTTTCAATGCGTCGATTAACCAGCTAAAAAAGCCAAAGCAGATTGCCAAATTAAAAATAAGAAAAAAAATTTGTATTATAATTTCTGACTAAAAAAATTAAAACAGATCGAATAATTTCTTTAATTGTTACTACAGCGCTACTCTTACACACAAACCTGTATCAACCTTAAATATTTATAGTAAAAAATATGTAAAATATTTAAGAGTTTGTTTAGTTTTCGTTTTAAATTATAAATATATGCGTTCCAAATGAATAAATATTTCTTAATAAAAAAAAAATAAACAACATGTAACCAGTTCTCGCACTTTAAAACTCAAATAGATTTGTTGAGAATCAAAAAACTTTAATTCGTTTTTATAAAAGTTCAATGAACGAGATCGTATCCGTATCATTTTCAGTGTGAGTAGATATAAAACGAAAACGTTAATTGATTTCAAGAGCTTTAAATTTGGCACGTAAACGATAAAGGAAATGTTTGCTGGTTTAAGAACGGAACATATAAAATCATGTGGTAAGTACAATTTTAAAAATTGACACAAGTTTGCATGCACTTCCTATAAGAAATTAAATATTTTATAAGAAATTTTACGAAAATTTGCTATTTTATAAAAAATTCTAAAAACAAAAAATTTAATATTCTATAAGAAATTTTTCCTCAAAAACTTACTTTTCTATAGGAAACTTTACAAAATGTACGCCTGAAAACTTCTCTTTATTTGTTAAGAACTTAAAGGTAATACCTTGTAAATTTTACAATGTTTGATTTCAATTTAAAAATGTTTGTTGTCAAAAAAAAAAAAAAAAAAAAAATATTAAAAAGTATATTCTTCATTCCAGTCCGCAATTTTAAAATTTTTTTCGAGAATAACCCCTTTCTGGTACCCATACTCAATTTTGGACCTACCAAAAAGCAAATTTTGCTTAAGGATTCATATAAAAGTGGTTTTGGCGAACCTAATCTAAATAAATAAACATCTGTATGAGATTTTTTTTCGCCATAAAGTTATTTTAAGGACGGACCATAATAAAACAAAATGTTACCATGACTTTGTATCTTTTTTTAAAGTAATTTTTACCAAATTTTTAAGCAATATCAGCTTTAACAAGGAAGTAACGACATGAATAGCTTTTATCGGAATCTGTGTTTGTATGGGAGTTATGGTGTAATATGGACCGATTCTAATAAAAATTAGAAAGATGATTTAAGTTGCAGTCAAATATTTAAGGGCTAAATTTGATTGCTAATACCAGCAATAAATTGTCGGTAGATGGCTCTTAACTGTAATAACTCTGGTAATGTTAATCAGGCTACACTCTTGTTTGAATGGTGACATTTTAAGCTTAATTTATTTAAAAGGCATTCACCCCTCTTATGAAAGTCGACATCGGCAGAAGGCGACGGCACCGGAACAGTAATTGTATTTTAGTCGTTATTGCCAATAACCGATTGCTATTGACAGTCCCTTAATATTTTCTAAGGCGCTTTGAAGTCAACGTCGGGTAGAGTTGCCTCTGTTTTAGTCGACAGGAAAGTTTGCGAAGACTCAAATGAAAGTTACGGAAATTTTTAATATAATGTAAACATATTTATTAAATACGTTAACAATAAAAAAATTCAAATTTAAAAGAAGTTATGGACACAAATAATATAAGTAAAATAAACGCGAAAATTCCAAAAGTTCGAAAAAGATAATAACCTATTATGAAAGTCGAAGTCGACATGAGTCGACGGCATCGGAACATTAATTATATTTTTTGAGTCGTTATTGACAATATTCGATTACTATTGACAGTCACTTTATATGTTCTAGAGCACTTTTAAGTCGACGTCGAGTAGTATTGTTTTTGTTTTAGTCGACAGGAAATTTTGAGACGACTCAAATAAAAGTTGAAGAAATTTTAAGTAGGAGTCAACATATTTATTAAGTACGTTTAAATCAAAAATGCAAATTTATAAGAAGTTATGGACACAAATTTTAGTAGTAAATTAAACGATAAAATTTGGAAAAGTTTGCTAAAATAGCGAAAATTCGCGAAAATTTTCAACTTAAGACGATTGCCTCAAAGAACAACAAGACTACGCAAAATTGCAACAATTTTTAAAAGTTTGCAAAAATAGCGAAAATTTTTAATATTTCAAACAAGTCCCTAAAAACTATAAGGAATAGCAAAAATTCGGTAAAAATTGCAAAATTAGTGGAAATTCGCAAAAATTTGCTAACAGCGGCATGATAGCGAAGTTTTATATTTATTAATAATCGTTAAAGCTATAAAGAATCAGAAAACTTACAGTAAAAATAGCTCTTATCGCGAACCTGGCAAAAATTCGCGAAAAATTCAAAATCGGAAACAAACTCTAAAATTAATTTGAAATCGCTTAATCGGCTAAAAAACAAAATGTCGGAAAATAGCATAAATAGCGTAAAAAAATTAACTTTAATGATGAAGAACAAAAGTAATAGAAAAAAAATTGGATATGGAATTTTTTTGTCAGATTTTCGATAACTTGTCGACGTCGACACAACTTTCTTGTAAAATTTCAAATTAACGTCGAAGTGATGTAGTCGTCGACTTGATGTGACAACCAATAAAAATTAATGTCGACGACGACAACGACTTACTTAATAGGGGTGAATAACAATAATTCCGAACTTAGCGAAAATTCGCGAACATTTTTAATATTTTAAACAAGCCATAAACTTGATTAAAAGTTCCTAAAACTATAAGGAATAGCGAAAATTCGGTAACAATTGCAAAATAAGCGGAAATTAGCAAAAATTTGGTAGCAGCGGCATGATAGAAAAGCCTTATAAAGGGTGTCCCAACTAGAACGCAATTTTTAAATTTTAAATAAAACACAGATATTTAAAAAAAAATCGTGAAACTTTATTATATCGTAAAGTAGACAGAATGAGGTTATGTATGGAACAATATATCGTGCAGATGGCCGCCGCGGCTTTGCTGGCAAACACGCGATCTTTTAATGAAATTTTCAATGACCTTTTTGCATAAATGCTGCGGTATTTCATTAATGCAGCGTCCAATTTCCTCTTTTAAGGCTTGAGTCGCCGTCGGCTTATTCGCGTAAACCATCGACTTCAAAAAACCCCAAAGAAAAAAAATCTAAACATGTTAAATCGCACGATCTAGGCGGCCAATTCTGGTCTCCAAAACGCGAAATAACACGACCGGAAAATGACTGATGCAGCAATTGAATTGTTTCTCTGGCTGTATGCCATGTGGCGCCATTTTGTTGAAACCACATGCCCTCCACATTCATTTCTTCAATTCTTTCGTCAAAATTCGCTGCATAGTGGATTTGGAGACACCAGTTTGCTGAGCTCGGTGTCGAATTGAGGTGGATGGAGTTTGAGCGACATCATCACGTACAGCTGCGACATTTTCGGTCGATCGACCTGGTCGAAGGCGCGTTGTTGTCTTTACATCACTAACAGACCCAGTTTCGGCAAATTTATCCATTAATCTCTTTACAGTTGACTCTTTTGGAGCATTATTGTGACCCCAAATTGATCGCAATTTGCGAACTGTAGCCGCAAAACTTTCACCATTTTGGTAAAACAATTTCACAATGAGAATGCGTTATTCATTCGTGTAGCGCTCCATTTTTACTAACCTCGTACCTTCTACTAGCAAACAATAACAACTGTTCAAATGTCAAACAATGACACTTCGAATGGCGGCAAATTTAAAAATTGTGTTCTAGTTGGGACACCCTTTATTTATTAAAAATCGTTAAAGCTGTAAAGAATAAGAAAACTTACAGGAAAAAAAACGCTTCTACGGCTCAAATTAGCGAAAAATTGTAAACTTGAATACAAACCCTAAAATATAAAATATATTTGATATCGCAAAATCGGTGCAAAAAAAAAAAAAAAAACAGCAAAAATTCGCCAAAATTCGCGAAAAGTTATAATACTATAACAAGCCATAAAATTGATGAAAAGTCCCTAAAACTATAAGGAATGGCAAAAATTCGGTTAAAATTACTTTATCAATGGATATTCGCAAACATTTGCTAACATTGATTTATAATGATTATAATGATTTATTAATATTCGTTAAAACTATAAAGAATCAGAAAACTTACATAAAAAAATAGCTCTAAACGCGAACATAGCAAAAAATCACGAAAAAATTCAAAATCAGAAACAATTTCTAGATTAGGTTAGGTCGAAAGTAGGACGAAGCATCAAAGACCTCATATCTGTACGACAACTACACCTAGGCCATTACCGGGCCTGTTGTGCGCTCCTTAAGAAGAAACATGGGGGATTTAGGTGGATAGTGCTACCTCCACCTATAGGGAGGGGGTTAAAGTCCGGCGTTAAGACACCCAGTCTCCCGGGCGGTACTCCTTAAGGCTTTCCAGTCTACACTCGTTAGAATACGCATCATCATACTAACTTCGGACTTACTCCCGTTGAGGAGGCTTGTTGTTCTACCCTCGTCTGGGTTACCCCATAAAATCTTAGCGGTCCTACCAACAATCTCACAAGCTCTAAAATTTATTTGAAATCGCTAAATCGGTATAAAAAAACTAAATGTCGGAAAACAGATCAAATAGCGTTAAAAATGAGCTATAATGATGAGGAACAAAAATGATAGAAAAATAATTGGAGATGGATTTTTTTTGTCATATTTCCGATAACTTGTAGTAGTCTACACAACATTCTTTTAAATTATCCAATTAACGTCGAATGCAGTCGTCCGCAAGATGTGACAATTTTAAATTAATGACGTCATCGACAACGACTTACATAATAGGGGTGATTATTAAGATCGCCTTGTTCTGTAAAAGCTGTTATGTACGTTTAAAAATAAGTGAACATCCGGAATTTCGCTTTTAAGAATGCGTCGCAGGGTGCTGTAAAAATTTGTGAAGTTGAAGGGGACGATGCTGTTACTAGAAAAACAGCAGCGAAATGGTTTGCTCGTTTTCGATCTGATAATTTCGATCTAATAATTTTAATGACGACACGTGAAATTATGTGCTCACCGAAGTGTTCTCTCAATAAATCCATTGATTGATGCAATGTGTGGGAAGTGGCGCCGCACAGTCGTAACAGTCGAATAAAAGTAGATATGGCAATGAAATTTAGCAATAATAATGATGAGATCGATATAGCATTGGACACAAAAAATGGGCGGGTCCGCCCACTTTTTTGGCCACCCCCCATATAAGGTGTATTTTCAAAATACCATAATTTCTAATTTAATAGTACTTATTTTGGCGGAAAGAAATAAAAATAATTTTAATTTCACTAAATTTTTAGATACCCACAAATGCATTCAATTAGTAATTGTTTTGAGATGATTAATATATATTTTTGAAAATAAATTTAAATTTCATATTAAAAAAAAAGCAATCTGGAAATAAAAATAATTACTCCGAGTCAATATCATTTCCATATTCCGGTACGGATAATAAGCTAATAACTTCTTTTGGTAATCTTCGTCGCTTTGTCTTAGTCGCTTTCCGCAAGCTGCATATAAAGGGGTCTGACGATATGAGTAATCTGTGCAACAAATCCAAATTACTTTCAATTCTAGATGTTTTTCAAAATATCGCAGAAACAGAATTCTACAGAATCATGCAAGTTTTTCTCTATCGAAAAACAAACATTTTTGGAAATCACTCAATTTTTAGTGATTGCTCATTGATTAAAAATTAAAATAATAACGTAAAAGCTTCAGAAACTTACCAGCCTTTATAGAAAATGTTCCAACTTAATTAAAGCAAAAAGACTTTTGTAAAATTTTTTTGCCAAACAAAAGTAACGCCACCGCAAAGTTCAACAAAAAATGAAAACTATAAACCGATTTACTACACTTGTCACAGTGACACAAGTTTGATAACACTGTTATCATGTTAATTGTTGTTTTTTTGATTTGTTTTGAGTACATATTCGTAATAGTTATACATTTTACTATTACATAGTATAAAATTATTAAAATCGGGGAACATTTTTTTTTTCTTTTGGCATCCTAAAAGTAACAAAAGTTCCACTGTGCACCGTCTTGCTGAAACCAAATGTCGCCGAGATCACGAGCTTCAGTTTCAGGCATCAAATAGTCGGTTATCATGGCACGATAACGGTCCGGGTTGCTGCGAACGGCGCCGAATCGACTTCCCATGGTCTTCGTGTACACTCTCAGCTACGGCCGCTATATTTTCTTCACAGCGTGCTGGACGTGATCTATTCATTCGAATATTATCCAATAAAGAATGGTGGGTCTCAAAATGGGGGATGGTGTTGCGAATAGTACGCTCAATAGGCCGATTTTGTTGACCATAAGTTGAGCGAAGTGCACGAAACACATTCCTCACAGAACGTGAATTTTCGTAATAAAGTTGAACGATTTGAAAACGTTGTTCAAGCGTAAGTCTTTCCATTATGAAATGCCAAACAATACTAAACAAAAATAACATGACAGCATGACACGACTCACACGTGATCTGTCAAAAAAGGCTATTGCAAAAAGTATATCTACTTGAATCACCCTTTACAACTACGTATTCTCTTGACACTACTTTGAAACTGCCGTTTTCAACTTTTCACATGTTGCTGCACTATTCGTAACGTTGTACTACAGTGACTATTCTGTTCCGTACTTAACAGTGAAAAATTTAATGGGCTCAAACAAAATTTTGGTTTGTGGAAATTTTTATAACATTATATTGCAGATATGAGAACGTTCATTTATAAAAGTTTGTTGTAAATAAAAACAAAATTAGGGTTCGTGAAAATTTTTTACGTCTAGTTTTCACTATGAGAGTTTTCTTTCAGAAAGTCTGAGGTTATTGGTAAGAGGAGTGAGAAGAATAATAGCATTTTCTCTTTTTCCCTTTAACCAATAAATTCAGACTTTCTGAAAGAAAACTTTCATAGTGTGAATCCAGACTTACAAGTTGAAATCAGGGGGTATCAAAAACTAATTAATTTTATTGTTTGTGTTTTAGTTGGCAATTTAAAGTTTTTAAATTAAACCAGTTCATGTACAAAATTTAAACGAGTATTGTAAATAAAAATATTGACAATTTATGGTGTAAAAGTAATTACGAGCATAAACAATCTTGCAACAAAAAATTGCAAAATAAGTTCTTATTTATAATCCTTAACTTTTTCCCCACTTAAATAGCAGCTTACCTTAATCTTTTAGCCATATTCTGCATTTTTGTAATTTATACCTCCGCGAAATGTACACCACTAAGTCTAAATCCAGATGATATTCTGATATTACCCGATGATCCAGATGCCTTTTGCCCCATGGGTTATTTTCATTGCAATACAACGTTACAGTGTGTGCTTCAGCGTTTGAATTGCGATGGTGCGGTCGATTGTGATGACGCCTCAGATGAATGGAATTGTATTAATGATGCTGATGCGAAATTCTGGGATCATTTGTTTCGCAAACAACCCTTTGGAAGGCATGATGACATACCAATTGGAACATGTTGTAAGTTTGTATATCTAAAAAAAAAAAGAAACAGTAATTTTATTTAACTTTTTATTTGTTCATTATCATCAATCAATTGTCTCGGTTCTTTATTTATTACCCTCTCATTTTCATAGATTGGTCTGTCAGTAATTTAAGTTGTCCCTGTCGTGGTAATGAGATTTTATGTCGTAACCAACAATTGACAGCATTACCCCACAATTTACCCCTTAATGATGTGGCCATGCTGTAAGTTGATCCCTTTTTTATATATTAAAAATTTATTTGTTGATTGCCAAATGACGACAATTAAAAATGTGTTTACATTAAATTTTAATTGCAGTGATTTAACGGGAAACAATTTTACACATTTAAGTGAAACTTTTCTGGATAATCTGCCCATGACCGAGGAATTGTAAGTAAATGTCTTGAATTCTTGAATTAAAAGCATCTTTTTTCTTTAATTTATTAAATTTAATTTATTCTATAATTCGTTGTTATTTAAAAAATTGCTCAAATTAAAGCCCTAACAAACAGGCGTAAAAATTATGTAAAAACTAAAGCATACTCTTAGGCTTATCAATTTAATTAACATCGATTCTGCTGCTGGACATTAACAAAAATATTTCTTTTTATCTTAAATTTGCATGTGCAAAATTTTTTTTAGATACTAAAGTGGGGTACAACACACTTTCGATCATGAATGACAGTTATGTTCAAATTTTCTCTTACTCGGTAGTTTGTCCGCTAAATTTCGTCAGTCAATCGGCAACCACAAACTATTTTGTGGTTGATTCTTGACTGATTAATTTTTGAATCACACTCAAGTTCGATAGTGTAGACCACACTTTGCATATGGGTATTTCCAGCGAAAAGTCTACTTTTTGTAACCTAACGCCAGCAAGCAAATAAAGCTTGTATTTTAGGCCCAAGTTGTTCAAATGTTAACTTTTTTTGTTACTCAATGTAGAGCTTGTTGCGCTTTTCACTAAAATATAAAAAAGTTAATTGTAATATAAAATTTTTTGCGAAACAATTTAAATTACTTCTGACGGTACGTTACAAAAATTAGACATTTCGCTGGAAATTCCCATATATATAAGAGGTTTTTGCGATCTTAAGTCAGCTCCCATACATGAATGATATTGTTATCTAAATAATGTACCGATTTTTACCAAATTCAAAGGATTTGTTTTCGGAACTTCAAAAATGTCATATTAATCTGGATCTGATCTTAACATTATCGCACTAACCGAAGGACATCAATCGACTCACAATATAAAAAACCAACGAACAAAATTTAATTTCAAGTCGAATTAACCTCTAAGTTGGAATTGAAAAATTTCTTTAATTTCAATTCACTAGATTTTAAATAAACCATCACGCTGCTCGTTAAGAATTCGAAGACAGCTTCACCGTCTTATTCAGAGTCGCATAAAAGTCTAACCGGTAAATTTGCAATTAAAAACATTTTTGATCCAGTGCATTTTTAAATTGTATGATTAAAGAATTGATTCACATATCAACTAAAAATATGAAATGAGAAGTTCTGAATACTCTTAATATGAATTAAAACCTAATTCATTTAGAATCATGTGGACAGTGGACTGGTTCTTTTAAAATTGAGAATAAAAACTAATTTCATTTTCAAACAACATGTTGGTTTACTATCTCTAAAAACTTTAATTTTAATACTACGATTACTTAACCTCAAAATATTTCTTTATTTTTTAGGGTATTAAAACTCTGTTTTATTTCTACAATGGATTCCCACGCCTTTAAAAGATTGTCTATGGTTCCGGTTCAGACATTGTAAGTATTGATAAATTCATTGTCTATACATTAGGGTGTCCCAGAAAAATAAAAGTATTTATTTTAAAACACATACCCTCAAATTTTGTTCTAATGGTATCAAAACAATTGTAAAAAAATTTCATGTATGTAGAGCCAAGATAACCCGTGGCGATTTGCGTCGAAACATGTCTGTGCTTGCATAACAGAGAGCCCAGAGGCTAAATTATTGTTATTGCTCACATAAAATATTGATTTTAATTTCAAGTTTTAATATTAATTAAAAAATTAATTAAATTTGCACCAGTCAACAAATAAATAGGATCAATTAAACGTTTAATTCACTTGATTAAACGTTTAATTTAATTCACTTGACTAAATTTTTAATTAAATCTGATTTTATTTTTGATTAAATCTGATTTTATTTTTGATAAATGATTTAATTGGTGAACAATTTTGTTAAAATTTTTCTGTGCTTGTTTGTTTCATTAATGAACGCAATGTTTATGTATGTCCAACATGTCGGTGGTGTTACGTTGTTCTAACAAGTAAGAGTGCTTTATTCGGTTATGGCGAATATTTAGTACCCCCACCGAGCGTTCGAATATGATAGACTAGCTCACTACATTCGAATGTGTTTTATGAGTCGTATTTCAATTTATAAAGCTTTTTACCATAGTCTTATTCCCTCAATATTTCACATACTTTTTTGCTTAAGCCAACCTTTGGTTAACATTGAAGCTATAGATATGCACTTATACTTAGGAATTTTTTATTTCGATTCTCTGAAGTTAGACAAAAAAGTATTAAGTCAGAATTTGTAGTGTTTCATTATGTTTAATTGAAAATTATTTAATTGCCTTATTTAATTGACTTATTTCCTTAAGATCAAATGATTAAGATTGGAATAAGTTGTGCTAGACTTATCATATTATTACCAAACGGAAGGGAAAAAAAAGTTTGAGTTAAACCCAATCAAAAACTCAAAATTAATTATTTTGACTTAATACTTTTTTGCCTAACGTCAAAGAATTATTTGGATCATATATAATAACAGAATTACGGGGTATGTGAATTCGAATTAAATAAATCGCCATAACAGCCTAAAACACCTTATTGTACACATTCCAAAAAACAAATATTATTAATAGGGTGGTATCTTTTAGCTTTTGTAATTTTGAAGTTAAATAAAAAAAAAGAAGCAAAATACTTATCATGCGAACAATAAATAAAGGAAAACTTTAAAAAAAATGACTATATACACAAGTTATCAATTAAAAATTCTTTTTGATCCCCCTTATTGTTATAGAAACTTTCCTATTTAATATTCAGTTGAGGTGCCAATTAGCTTTGCTATTTATTATAAGTCGCATAATTTTTCTTAAACCAACATCTATTGTTTGTACTTTTTGTATTAGTACTTTATAAAATTGTTTTCCTTTTATCTTGATGGCTTTTTAAGTCTACATATTTCTATTTGCTCATTAATTTGATGTCTAGTTTTTTGTTTTGTTTAAAATTTATTTAGATATTTGGACGAAAACAAAATTGAATGGCTGCCGGAAAATTTATTTGCCAAAGGAAACCATTTAAAAACACTGTAAGTCTTAATTGTTCGCAATAAATATTCTAATGAACTTAAAAATAAGGAGATTAAGAAAAAAAATTAACAGAAAATGTCCTTAATAACTGTTTAAACGTGCAAACGTTTTTGATTTAAGGACTTTACTCGTACACTGCAAATAATTCATGCGACATTCTTTAAAGAAATTTTCTATCTGCTTTTTTTTCGTATTATTTAAAAACGTTTCGCATATAACCTCTCCGTTCCGATGCTTCAAGCCCACTGGCTATTTGTAAATCTTTCCTCGTCCATGTATCATTCACAAATATATAACATCACGTTTATAACAAAAAATCCACTCTAAGGCCGAGTTTTTGAGATGTGGTTTAAGTTTATACTTAGTTTAATCTACTCTGAAACTGGGATTTTTCCTGCGAAATGTGATTTTTTCTTATTAATAATTTTTATTTTTGATAAAAACACTGAAATTTATTGTTGAGGGAAAGCCAGTGGCTATGCGCATTTCGCTGGTTGCTTAGGCCAGCTCGTCAGGAAACCTGTTCCATAGATTTTAGAAAAACTAAAGATATTATACAAATAAAACTGTTAAGCGAATGAGAATTACAAGCACTGAACTCTTATTTGCAACGATATCAAAGCTTTAACAAAGCAACAACAATAAACAGTGAGTCTGCTCGTATCTTTTCTTACATTCCCCTGCTATTGGCTGGTTTTTTTCAACATGAATTGTAGTAATTCATTTAAGAGCAACATTTTAAGCAAAACCTAGCTGTTTCGTCCAAATTTTGTATTGAAACTTGGTAATGGCGTCACAAAACTGTTTTCAGATTAACTCAACCTAGTTTAACTGAGATCTCAAAGACCCAGCCTAAGTTGTCTAAGGAAATTCGTCACATGTGACTCATGAACTTATAGAAATATACTCTTATGAGTCACATGTGACTTTTGAACTTATTCGAATATGCTCTCGTATGTCATTTATGACTCATTGCACAGGGAAGTTGTTAAAAACTTGTGCTTTAGCTTATGGAAAATTAACAAAGCTAATGAATGCTTTAGTTTTTCATAAAATAATTTGGCAAATTTAAACAAAAGGCTAAGAAGGCATTTCCTAGCAAATTTTTTTTGTATTATAAGAAAAAAAAATAGAGCACTTTTACAAAAGTTACTGCCTTTTTAACCCTGGATGGTTACTGTTCGTCGAAGCGACGAAGCTCATTTACTCTTTATCATAGAACTTTCTTTATGTGTATTCAAATTACGCTCTTTTTTTCAACAACGTTAGTTGATGACGAAAGCTTTAAGAAGTTAATTAATTTGAAAACACAAAAAAGAGTTCAAATTCGTATCGAATTTTGAGAGAAAAAAAGAACTTTAACGCCCTTATTTTATAAAACACTTAACCTCACTTAAAAAAAATATTTTCATACAAATTTTTAAAAATTCGAAAAATGTTATTTAAAAAATTTGTCAACCTAAGGTGAGGTGATTTAAAAAATAACCCCCTTATTTTTATGCTTTCTTTTATTTTATTATTTTAACCCTGGATGGTTACTGTTCGTCGAGTCGTGAACGCTCATTTACACTTTATCATACAACTTTTTTATGTGTATTCAAATTACGCTCTTTTTTTCAACAACGTTAGCAGATGACGAAAGCTTTAAAAAGTTAATTAATTTGAAAACACAAAAATGAGTAAAAATTCGTATCAAATTTTGAAAGAGAAGAAAAACTTTTATTTTTTATACTTTATTTAATTTAATTTTTTTATAAAATGCTTAACTAACAAAGTTTTTGTTGATTTTTTACTTTAAACATCGTTCAGCTAAAATTTTTTTTTAAAAAATTTCGTCGATCGACGAGGGGTAACTTTAATGTACTAAAATGAAGAGTTACCTTTCAGGGTTAATACATTTTTTGTTGATGTTTTACTTTAAAAATGGTTCCGCTGGAAGTTTTTTTTTTAAATAGTTCGTTGATTCGACGAAGAGTACTTTTAATGTACTAAAATGAAAATTAACCTTCCAGGGTTAAAACATATAATTTATACGAGTTCGTTGGGAAAAAGTACGTTTGCAGTGGAAAATCAATAAAATTAAGATTTTTATTGTTGTTTATTATAAAAATTTTAAAAACAAATTCATTTACGGGTTTTCCCTCACAACAGGCATTTTTTTTGTGATCGTGTTAGGAATAAAAAGATAATTCGCTGCGAAAAAAACTAAACCAAAATCGTATTAAATTTAGTATTTGAACATGTGACTCTTTAGTGTAACGCGTATTAAAAGAACGATTCGCAAAGTTTACGAATTATATTCATAGTTTATCAAAAATTTGCATTTATTATAAGCAGGAGTTTTGTGTTGAAACAAGTGTTGCCAATCTGTGTGTCAATTACGCATATTGTGTGTAATTTTTACTTACATGTGTAATTAGTTTCATGTGTAATCTGTGTGTAATTTTACGTTGAGTTTTATTTTTTCATTCACTTTTGTCAGTCAAGTTCGAGCATTGATTTATTCTCATTGTTTTAAGTTTCCGTCACAAAAAAACTCAAACAATATTTCGCACATAAATCCCTTAGTAATTGATCAAACATTTTTAAAGAAATATTAGCATCATAAACTGTCAAACTTGATTTTCATTTCTTTGACATTCATATGTTCTGCGAATAAATATGAAAAAGTGCGTACATTCTCTGGATTTTAGAATTTAAGTGTGTGGACTTTATTTTATGACTATAAAATTTGTTTTTCACAGTTAATTAGAAAAAAAAATTTGTTTTGTTCGTCTGCCAACGTTTTTGCTAATGTTTGAAAAATGAGCGTTGAGACGTGCCATTATACCGGTACGTCCATTTTTTTACTTCAGCAATCCGTAAGCGTTGCCTTTTTTTGTAAGCATAAAGATTTTTTTGCAAAGAAGGACTTACAAAAATGTTATGCAAGGCGAACTCCTTCTCTCAAATCTACTTTTTTCTTTTTGAATGTGTAATTTTTATTCATATGTGTAATTTGGGACACAGTCATGTGTAATTTCTGAATTCTCAATTGGTAACACTGGTTGAAAGATCACGAAATCTTTCGTAACATTATTAATCGATTTTTTTTTTAACTTAACAAAATTTTATTTTATATTTAACCAAAACATGTCGCTTATTTTCGTTCATTGAAAGCTGAAATTTCGTTATGGAAAATCATGAAATATTTTGTACAGTGAACGACTTTGTTCGTTAAAAAACATACATTTGTTTTTTCTGTGTAGCTTTATGTTTTTAAAATCTTTTAAAATATTACAAATATTTTTGATCCGTTTAGGATTTTATCCGGCAATCGCTTAAATGTTTTACATGAATATGACTTTGTATACTTGGAGGAGCTACTGGAATTGTAAGTGCTTTCTTTATTCGAATGCCATTTAATTTATTTTTCAGGCATAAAATAATGATTATTTTAATATGGTTTTCTTTTTAGAGATTTACGTGATAATCGCTTGGAAACTTTCAATGCAAAAATGTTTGAGCCTTTGCAGAAATTAGAAGTTTTGTAAGTAGATATTCTATGAACGCAAAAATATGTTTAAAAGAATATATGTTTATATTTGCCGTATTCACACAACCCCTTGTATCGTTGTATCGATTGTGTGTTGTATTAAAATACATCGTTCAATATTGTTTTTTTATTTAACACACAATACTACGATACAAGGGGTTTTGTGAATACGGCAATTATCTTTGTTTGTGCGCTTCGCGGTCAATTCCTTTCGTATATCTATACAAAGTTAAATTTATTTGGTTTTCAACATAAACCATTTGCAATTGTTTTTAACCCTACTTTCAAATCTGTATGTCCTAATCAGTCTGTATTTCTACAATAACTCTTCAGCTATTCGCTTCGTATGTGCTCGACTTTTTTTGGTTTAGCTAAACAGATCTGGTACTTTTCATATAACTCAATGTGTCCTGGTGGAGTACAACTTTAAACTCAGATGGATTACTGGTGGAGACCATAATACTCGGGAGCGGATTCTAGAAGTTTTTGCCTTCCTAAACAAAGGTCTAGGCTGACCAATAACTTTGGAAAAGGGTGTATTTGTTGTTAGCCAAAGAATTTTATTTATAATAAAAAAAATCGTATTTGGCTGAGAATGCCAAACAAAACTTAATTACATGTTTGTTCCTTTTACTCCTCCAGGGAGAATAGGGCCTAAACAAGATTTTTGAAAAAAAAAAAAAAAAAAAAATCCGATATTTTGTGCGGTGTTTAACTTAATTCCAGTTCATACGTGCATCCGCTTATTCTCTAAATATTTTGCGTGTTTAGGTAAAAGCGCGTCTCCCTACCCGTCTACTTTATTGTGGATTCCACTCAATAGCCTTCCTGGCGTTATCTTCTTCTAATTCCCTAAAGTGTATTCGATCCAGTTCTATTTGCTTTGTTTTATTTCGGTTTTTATCCTTAGCTCAGCCAGAAAATGTGAAGGAGCAGACATCTATTAGCAAAAAACACACAGCCTGCGTATGTGGGGCGTGGTGAGTAATATATTTATGGGGTTTCTGTATATGAATTTTGCTCCCTACGTGATTCCCATAAGGAGGAATTTTCAAAATTCAGTTTGCTCCCAGCGTATTTTGCCCAGTGTTTAAAATTACTAAATAATTTTCATTCCAGAATACGTTATTTGCTGTGACTACGAAAATGATTTGCAAAAAAAAAAAAATGAAATGAAACAGATACACACAAAATGATTGGTTAGCAACGAAAACGACTTCGGCAAACACAAGTCGTTTGCAACAGTAATATTCATGCGAATGAAATGAAATGAAAATGAATATGCGTCAGCCGTTTGATTTTGCTATTTAGTCGTTTGCGGTGTGCGCAAACAACTAAATAGCAAAATCAAACGACTGACGCATATTCATTTCATTTTGCAATCAGAAAATTGTTGTCGTTGCTAACCAATCATTTTGTGTGTATCTATTTCATTTAATTTTTTTTCCAAATTATACTCATAGATGAAGCAGTAGCAGTAGTCGTTTGACAAAAATTGTTTATCCGTTCGTTATGCATTAGTCAATTTTTGTCTACTGTTGCTATTTTTTTTGTAAGCAATTTAAACACTGATTTTGCCATAAGGAGGAATTTTGGGAGTATACTGAAATTGAAAATTCCTCCTTAAGGGAATCACGTAGAAGCAAAATTCATATACAGAAGCCCCATAAATATACTACTGTAGTGCCATGCTGCATGTTTGACAGCCATATAGGTTAGCTAAGGTAGAAGTGGCAGTCAGTATCCATCTGATACATTTAGACCCAATGATCCTTTGTGATACCATGAAGTTCCACTAAACATAACCTCCACCCTGACTTCTAACGAAGTTTGAATCAGTCTAGTTCAACGCCAGAGGTGTAAGACAATCCTTCAAATGTGGCTGATCCCATTTCGGCCAGTCGCCTTCTCGCCAGTGCAGAACAGTGACATATAAGCTGTTCTACGTGCTCCTCCTCATTTTTATCATCGCAGCTAAGGCAGTTATCATAGTGTCCAGCTCCCAGACGCTGTGCATGCCCACATATAAGACGATATCTCCTGGCAACAAATACCAAAAGTGACACGTCTCTCTTTGTCATCGAGATTAGAGACATAAATTCCCTGACAACAGATACCAAAAGTGACACGTCTCTCTTGGTCATCGATATTAGAGACATAGCTCGACCGTCATCCATACGTGGCTACAATTGCCTGGCAATCCTGCATCCACTGTTCGCAGCACAAATGTCATTATGTAAGAAATAAAAATTCACTGTTTATTGTTGTGTCTTTGTTGAAGTTTTGATATTGTTACAAGACCTGAGTGTTTAATATTCTTATTCACTTTAGGTCTTACTTGCATAATATTTTTAGCTTTTCTAAAGTATTTGGAAAGTTTCCTGACGAGCTGGCCTAAGCAACCAGCGAAATGCGCATGGAAACTAGCTTTCCCACAACAATAAATTTCAGTGTTTAATCATAAATAAAGATTGGGAGTTTAGCACGTCATTAATAAATGAAAAAAGTCATTGGCAATATTTATCCGAAGTTCGAGTTTGCACACAGCCATAAAGCAGAGTGGATTTTACAGTGGAATTGAAAATATTCAGTCTGGTCTTTTCCGATATGTTTAATGACAACCAGACTCGTTTTAACTGTGCAAACATTTTTCTCGCTCCAGCGATCCTATTGGATATGACAGTCGATGACCTGCCTAGAGTAAAGACCATATTCTAAGCAGATAATTACGGCCAGGCTATACTCACGAGCTCGCAATCATTTGCGTGAAAAGCTACGCCCTAACTGAAGCATCCGAAAAATCCAAGGAGGTTTTTACGATCAACAGGATAAAACTCTTTGGAATGTACACAAGAAAGATATTTTAATTATGATGGGGTGACATTAATGCCCAAGTGGGGCCCAACAACGATGTCGCTGAAGATTCGATGTGAAGGCATGATATAGGACGTATGAAGGAGAATGGTGAGATGTTCTAAGATACGTACCATACCAAAAATCTCGCCATCGGGGGAACCATATTTCCCACAGGAATATACATAAAGTCACTTAGGTATCCCCTGAAAACTGCACTCAAACCCCGATAGACCACATCATCATAAGCGAGAAATTAAATAATTTTGGTATATTGTATAATTTCTACTTGACATCTGATAAAAGAAAATAAAATATCTGTTAATAGAAATGAAACACTATTGCAAAGGAATAACCCAGCTAGCATTTTGTATCATAATCGAATCTGATAGGAATCAGCCTAATGAGCAAAATAACTTCATATGAGCTAATTTTTCGATCAGAAATTATCCTCTCATTGTGAAAAAAATTATACCCTACCGATGAATCATCTCAAAAAATCATTTGTATTACAATTTCCTGATTCCCTATTGCGCATATGAGTGAATCATATGTGAATCCTTTTTCAAACGCTCAAGTGATAAATCAGTTTTTAATCATCAAAAGTGATCTGAGAAGACTCATTTAGGTGATATTTATAAAAAAATTATAACCCAAATGATAGCTGGGAACAAACTTGTCTGAACCAAATTTAAAATTTCCACTTTTCTTTGGCTACGTTTATATGAATTTTACCCCACTGTGAGACATCTAAGTTTGTTATAAGACAACGATGTTTATGGCACGTCTTATTATTTCGTACAAGATGTTAAAATC
Organism: Pollenia amentaria; assembly: GCA_943735925.1. NCBI lineage: Eukaryota > Metazoa > Arthropoda > Insecta > Diptera > Polleniidae > Pollenia > Pollenia amentaria. The sequence goes on along the minus strand of OX031008.1, from coordinate 16,346,814 downwards.
AAATTTTCCAAAACATTTTCTTTTGAAATTTACTATGTTTTATTTTCTTAAGAAATTTTTTTAAAACAAACAAAAACGTAAGTACATACTTGTAGTTAAATACATATGTATATGTACACGAGTATCTATATATATTTTCCTACGTACACCCAGCGGTAACTATTGAAAGGACCGCAAGTGGTAGGCCTTTTTGAAGGCCTCTATACTCGTTTCTAAGAGATTATTTTCCTATGATATCCTGCCTTCAGAAGTACCCATTCGCTACTCCCTTCTTTAAGAAGGGAGAAAGGAAGTGATTTATGGGAAGGGAACGAATTTGTTGTTATAAGGAGTGTAGAAGGGATTGATCCCAATGACAACCTCGGTAAAAATATATAAGTATGGAATGCGGCGAGGAGGGTTGGTGTCTACTCATTTATTTTTAACACAGGTTGTCATTGGGAGCAAGCCCTTCTACACTTCCTATAATAACAAATTCGTTCCCTTCCAAAAGAAGGGATTAAGGAAGGTCACTAAAAATAAAACTGAACAACTTCCTTTCTCCCTTCTTTAAGAAGGGAGTAGCGAATGGGTACTGAATGTTTTGGAAGGTCTTTCAAAAAGAAATGTATACCTTGTAGAAGGCATACTTTTGAACGCAGCATATCATACAAAGCGAATCTTTTAGAAAGCAGTATAGAGGCCTTCAAAAAGGCCTGCCACTTGCGGTCGTTTCAATAGTTATTTACTATTTTATCTTTGTTCTTACACATCGTTTGCTTTCCATTTCAGATATCTCAATAGAAACCATCTTAAACTATTGCATACTGGTATGTTTCCAACTTTAAAAAATTTACACACATTGTCTTTGGCTGACAATAGTATAAGGAGCATTACGAGGAACACATTTTCATTTCCACATCTGAAATATTTGTAAGTTTAAAGAAAAGAAAAAAAAAATCATATTGGAATGTCATATTAGATTCTTAAATTCATACTGAGGTCCAATTTTTACATAGCCTTTGCAGTTAATCAGACTGTATTTCTTTAATAACTCATCAGATATTCGCTTCTAAGTGCTTGATCCTTTCTGGTTTATCTGCACAGATTTGGGACTTATCATATCCCCAGAGAAAATAATCCAATTGCGTAAAATCACCTGAGCCAAGTGGAAAGTTTACACGTCAAGTTCGTGAAAATTTTCGTTCGCAAATGCATTACATCATGCACTACATAATTTCAGTGCACAAGACTAGCATTGTACACTGCGTTTGCCTAGTGTATGGCGGATTACTCAGTGAACTGAGTAAAAAGCAAAACGAGTTTGATGTTTGCTCAATTTTGTAAAACTGTACAGTAAACTTGTATACTTTATGTTAAAAACGTTCAGTTCTGTCGCGGTTCTTAAGAGTTGATAAGAAAAAAATATTCTAGACAGAGTTCTTAAAATCAGCATTTAAAAAACTGCAGTCAAAGTTGAAAAACTGCCATTTCTTCCACTTCTTCATTTGTCATTGGCCAAAAAAAAAACTGTTGCTTTTTTTCCATTTATTTATTTTCATTTAAAAAACATTTTGCAATTTGTATCGATTATGAATCTCAGGCATTATTGAGGCGAGTTGGCAAATAAATGCATGTATTACAATTTTAAATATTTAAATAAATAAAAAAAAATTTATAAAGAATATAAACTAAAATTGATTTACATATTAATGTGAGAAGTTCTTCGAGATTATTAAATAGATAATTTTTCAGTTGATTTTTATTATATTCACGAGTACCCATATACTCTATTCGCTGCCTTGTTAACTCCAATCTGCATCTTGCAATTGCTAAGTTACTGCTATTTCTTGTATTAAAAACGCGTTGGTTCTGGCGAAAATGCAATGTGTGATGTCCCTTCTGATTCATTAAATGTAAACAGTCGCTGTCAAATCAACTTAAAAAGCGAAAGGTTGTACACAAATTTTCGTTTTTTGTTCGACAGTTTTTGGTTTCGACTGCAGTTTTTAAGACCTGCTTAAAATTCTGCAAAGAATCGTCTGAGTTATGGAACATGAAAATCAGCAATAGACTCATGAGAGTCGAATTATATGAACACTTAATGAAAAGATAAAAAGGGAAAGACTGTTTTCTTTTATTTTTTATTTGCACATGTTGTCTCCTTCGCTTATAAATTTAAAATAAAATTCGTCTATGCCGAATCTTGTATACCCTTTTTTATGGTGCGATAGGAAAAGAAAGTTCTAGATATAAACAAAATTATTTTGTGGCACGCTCACTTCTCCAATCCCGCCCACATTTTGTCAAATTTTGTTTATTGGCTCTTACCAATTAGTATTGTGGTTATTTTATTGAACTGTTTAAGGTTTTAATCCAATTTTTTAATATTTTATTCAGGCTAAAATTCATTCAATTTCATTTTCATTAAATTATTTTTATAAAGAAAGGAATTTTTACAACAAAAAATTAATTAAAATTTATTGATAATTTTTCATTCTTGACTGAGCTGGGAACTGAACCCAGATTTTCACGGACAGGTTGCCCTGACATGTTTTAATTGTAACCACACAATCTTCTCAAAGGGGTTTGCCGTCTTAACACTCACCACCATCGAAGGCAGCTGCCAGTTAATAGCCAAACATCAAACTTTCACATAAATTGGTAGATCGAAATTTGTTTTTTTTTTTTTTGAATGATTATCTATTTTAATTAATTTACATGTTCATCCTTACTTCCGCTTTTTCATACTTTTTGTCAAGAATTCTGCTTGAAGTCCAAAGTACATTTTTCTGTTTTTCATATTTTGTTCACGTTGACCTTTTTATTGGCACAACTTGAAGGACCAATGTAAACAAAGAGCTTGTGCCTTAGCTATTTAATCTCTTACCGTTCTCCAGTTATTCAGAAATCTATATCTTAATATAGGAAATGCCACTTTTCCACTCCCGGTCACATTTTTTCGGACGTTGTTCATTGAACAGAAATTGAGGATATGAGCCTGGACGATATTTCGTTCCAACTGGGTGGTGCCACTTGCTACACAGCCAACGAAACAATGGCTCTTTTGTTGGACTTATTTCTTTGGGGATATTTAAAAGAAAAAGTGAACGTCAATAAGCCAAGAACAATTCAAGAGCTAACGGATGAAATAATTCGGCACATTAACGACATTGAACATCAATTATGTCTCAGAGTCATTGAAAATATGGAGCATCGGATAGGGCTATGCCACCGAAGCTGTGGCGAGCATTTGGCCGATTTTTTCTTTCACGCATAATATAGTTTGAATATATTCTTAACCGATCTAACTGAATTTCAATAGAAAATTTCTGTCTGCAGGATATATGCGATAAAAATATATAAATAAAAGCCTACACCATAACTTTTCTTGGGACTTTAGAGAACTTATTTAACTAGCAAAAGGGCAAATGGAAGGATCGAAAATATAAAGAGGGACCCTAAGAAATTTTAGTTGATAAATACCAAAATTAAAAACTGAATGTCCATTTTTTCTCCTTTGGCGAAAGGTGAAATAAGTAACACTCCAAAGAAAATATTTGTTCAGCAATTTTAATATCTAAACGTTTAGGGACTTTTGGAACACACTCGTTAAGATACTTTTCTCCCTGAAGGGGAGATTAAAATAGATATTCAAACATTGTAACTTCAAGTCAAAGTAAATGTGTATTATTTTATAATGAAAGAAAGAAGACTGATATGAGAATAATAAACGCACACACAAAATCCAACTCCTTAAGGCAGCAGACGGTGATGTTGTTCAGGAAATCGAAGAAAAGAAAGGAAAAGAAAAGTTGTTATCCTGGCAAACGTTCCTATGAGTCTGTGTGGTCTGCAGATAATCTTTTTATTATCATTAAAAGTCATGTTGAATACCGGATTGAATACAAAATTTATTAAATACAAAAAGAAGGGGGTGGGAATATTTAGATTTTGTCTCTTTTCTGGGGGTTTCTGCTGGAAAAGATGAATGAGATTTGAGTTCATGGTCTATCTTTTTTTCCTTTATTCTGATAAAAAATGTTCTGGGTGTTATACAATATTGTAAAGGTTTATGAATATCAATTGAATGTAAATAATATAATTAAAAAAAAAAAAAAATGAAGAAGTAAAAAATACAAGCATAAGTTTGAATAATTTCTTTTTATTTTTATTTTTTTCTATTTTCATTTACAGATTCTTAGCTGGAAATTTGTTAACAGAATTGGAGGGTCACACATTTTGTAATCTAAGTTTGCTTCAGGGATTGTAAGTAACGCTACTATTACGAGTATATCTAATTTTTAGCCTTATTCTGAATGTAGGACTGTAGTGGTGCCTATAAGAAATTCAAGACTGATTCTTACAGGAGAATAACAAAACGTTTAAAAAAAGAGTGCTTTATTCGGCTAAGCCGAATCTTTTATAAACTATACCATGGTGTGATAAGAGCACAATAAATACCGTTCATTTGATATCATAAAATTGTTTTGTGCCAGGCCCACTTCTCGTATGTATTGATAACCATGATGTTTGTACCTAATTCGGAAACTTTGGTTCTTGCCGTTCTCTAAATATACAGACATTTTTTATGTCTTTGTACGGGAAGTACCTCGCCCACATATCCAATCCTGCCATTAAAAAGAGAGGGTGGGCATTGATAACCCAGTTATTTGTACCAAATTTGAACAATTTTTCTCTTACAGCTCCTTAAATATAAATAAATTTATTTTGTGCAACGCCCACTTTTCTACTCCCTTTCACATTTTGTCGATTGTTGTCTGTTGATTACCAAGATGGCACTTACATCTTTGAAAACTAGAAACTTTGAAAACTTTGGCTCTTACCGATATCCAGATATTCAGAAAGGTATACTATCTTAGTATAGCAAGTGCTACGCCTACTTTTCCACTCTCGGTCACATTTTGAACGACGTTGTTTATTGGTAACCAACATGCTTCTCCACAGTTTGGACTCTTTGGCTTATTCCGTTCTCTAGATATTTTTTTTTTTTTTTTTTTTTAAAGCTTTCTTATTTTGTTTATTGGATCTTTTCTTTGAGAAAAATAACAACAAGTATTAATATCTTAAACTAAATGTATATTGTGGCCCTGATGCCAGCGCATAAGTGACCAATGAGTGTTAACAGGTTTTGCGTTTTTTTACTGGTGAGCTATAGCCAATGTATCTACTCTATTTAAACGACTATGTCCTCTAAATAGGAGTATTTAGAGCAATATTTCTGTATCTCTTCACTGATGTATGGGATGCTAAGATCTTTGTGTATGTTTTCGTTGCGGATAAACCACGGGCTGCCAGTTATAAGGCGTAATATTTTGGATTGCCTTCTTTGCAATTTTTCAACATCTATTTATACAGAAAAAAATCAAAATCGACAATGGCTAGATGGGTAAAATTAGAGGCAGTCGTGGATTTTGCTTATATCTCAGCTATTTGTTGACCGATCCGGCTAAATTTCATTAGCAAGATTAAACGAAGCATGTGTGATATAAATATATTACAACCGTGTCCACATCATAACCGGGATCTTCAGAAACCCCATTTCATTGACATTGTTAAATCATCTTCGCTACTCATAAGCACCCAGTATATAAAATTTTAAAGAGTACACTGATATAAATGGCGTCATAACAGTACTATGACAAGTGTCTTCGTTGTTGACACCATGCCAATTTCGTCGTTTGCTTAGAAATTATCCGTTAAAACATTTCCGGATATTTCAAATGTATTTTTTTCCTTAAAGTTCCTGTTTTGTGTTTCTGAGAAACTTTTTTGAAAATAAACTCTTTTTTTAAGTACAAATAAATTTAACTTTTTTTTCTTCCCTTTTCATAGACATTTAAATAACAATTCTTTGCGAAACTTCAATTTACATGCATTCGATTGTTTAGGCAACCTGACATCCCTTTTATTGAATGATAATGAATTTAGAACCCTGGATCCAAGAGTTTTACAAAATTTATTTAGTTTGGATTACATGTAAGTATATAAATGAAACTGATTTTCAAGAAAAAAAGTATAAAGTCATTACATCCCGTTAAAAGGCCTCGTTATTCATACGTAAATATTGCGGATACGTAAACGTTGCGGTCGACTTCAATGGTTGGATGTTGCTAACAAATACGTTAAAAAGAAAAAAAAAAGAAAATTTGGCAAAATTTATTTAATTAATAAATTTAAGCTTTTGTTAGTGTCCTAAAGCCCATAATTAAAACGTCGGCGGTAACTTCAAATTCTCTCCCATATTATTGTTTTAATTTTTTTTATCTTCTTTTGTGTTTAATTTTCTGCTTACAAAATGTATGAAATTTAATGAAATTATGATAGCATTGTTGGGAGAATAAATGTCTATATGTGTAAGAATTAGAAGTTTGTTCTCAACTGCAGGCAAAAATCCTAAAGCCCATAATTAAAACTTCAGCAGTAATGCTAGGAACACAACTGGGACGAACGACGAATTTCGCAAAACACGACGAATTTTTCAGTAAAAATTCGCTGAGTAAATTCGTCGTATGAAGCACAATAACGACGAATAACAAGCAGCTTTTATAATTTAGAAATTTGATTGCTGTTTGTGCAAAGAGAGAGAAATAGTGTGAACATATTAAAAAAAATAATGCTTAAAAATTAAAACATAATCAAAAACACAACTAAAAACTATTTTTATAGCAAAATACTTTGTATATACATTTTAAATGTTATACAATAAAAATAAAAACAATTATTAAAGTAAAAAGTAATTTTATTTAGGCTGGGTTTTTGAGATCTCAGTTAAACTAGGTTTAGTTAATCTGAAAACAGAGTTATGCCGCCACTACCAAATTTGTAAACAACATTTTGACGGAAAAGCTTAGTTTTGCTAAAAATATTGGTGTTTAATGAATTAATAAAAAAAAAAATTAAATATTTCGCCTAAAAAAATCGAGTTTCAGACTACGTTAAACTAAGTTTAAACTTAATCCACATCTCAAAAACCCGGCCTTACTAAAACACTCTTAAATTAAAACCAAATATGGTCACCTAGTACTGATTTGTTCGTCGTTCGCCGGCGTATGAAATATAAATAAATCTATTGCAAAGACGAATCTATTGTAGGACGAATTTCGCCGGACGCTATTATTGTGTGTATTTTCATATACACCAATATGTTTTAATTTTGGCGACGAATATTCGCGGCCAAAAATTCGTCGTTCGTCCCAGTTGTGTTCCTAGCATAACTTAAAATTTTATCTCATTTTTTTTCTTTTATTCTTATTTTTTTTGTGTTTACAAAATGTATGAAATTGAATGAAAGTATGGTAGCATTTCTAAGAGAATAATTGTCAATATGTGAGAGAATTAAAAAAAAAACGTTATCAAAATTAAATTGATTTTATTTCACGACCGCATTCTCTGGCAAAATTTTATGTCAAACTATATGGAAAACATTGTTCCGCCCTATTTCTGTTTCATTATTAAAAAAGACTTTATTTCACGACGGCTTTCTACGATAATTTGTTTTGTCAGTTCTGTTTGAACACTTATTTGTGTATTCTGTATAAAAATTTAAATGAAAAGTCGTGTACTTCGAGGGAGTGTTCGCTTTATCAAAAAACATAAAATTCTTTAACAGCTGATACGTAATACGGGATACAAATTTTAATTTTATCAGGTTCATCTGCAACGCAACGTCATGTCTACGTAAGAGTATCTATTTATACATTAGCTGGGTAAGGAAAACCGAACAGCTAATAGGCAACGTATACGTAACATTAACGAGGCCCTAACAATTTCAAACGTTAACTTTCGCAAATTTTTTTTTATGAAAGACTAAAAGCACAAGGGGTTTAAGTGCCTTTTCTTTAAATTGAGATTACATATGAAATTAGTAGGTGAAGTTCAGAGAAGTTCAGAACAGAAGAGGTGAATGTGGAATTCTCGTCTGGTAGCGAGATATGGCGAAAAATTCTGAAATACCTGATTCGTTTGGAGCACACGGGGTATATGAGCACTTACTGCATGTTCATCGATTTCGAACGTTGACGTTCGCATAGAAAATAACATTTAACACAGCAACAACATTTTAAAATTTGTTTTTGTTTAAAATGTTATTTTGTATGCGAACGTTAACGTTCGAAATCGTTGAACAGGCAGTAAGTCTCAATTTTTTAAAAAAGGCACTTAAACCCCTTGTGGTTTAAGCCCATCATATGGATACTGAGTTTTTTTTTCATACAAATTTTCTATGAGAACATTTACGCTTAACATCGATAAATAGACAGTTAAATTAAATTCCGCCTAAAATTCCAAACATGTTTAGCGGATCTGGTCGTTCATGTCTATTATAATTTGCAAATAATTTGTTTATTTTTCAAGAGTTTAAAATCTCATAAAAGCAGATGTGTTGCACTCTGATATGGTAAATGGCGGCAATTATAAATGTTATTCTCTATTTTCAGTTATTTCTCTTGGTTCCATTTGTGTCGGGCAGCCATGCATGTTAGAGTATGTGATCCACATGGTGATGGTATCAGTAGTACATATCATTTATTGGATAATACGATATTGAGAGGAAGGTGAGTTAAAACGGTGCCGAATACCCATCAATTTGGCTTGATTGAAACAGACATTAAGGTGGATTCATCGATGTGTTGCAAACAATAATTTTGTCTGGAGAATAATTTTTTTACTGAGAGTGTTCTGCAAAACGATTCACCCATTTCGGAAAATTTGTCTTGAAAAACAAAGCTACCATATGGTTTACAGATGTAAACAATTATTCAAAATGGCAGCACAACCAGCAATCTACTTATATTTAATTGTTTTCTAAAATTGTGTTTAAGAAAATTGACGAAAAACGAAATATTAAAAAAATTTTTTTAATTTAATTATTTAGCAAAAAAACAATTGTTGTAATATAAATGCTACAAGACCTTATGATGTGGCTGCTCAAATCAACTTTTATGTACAAATTGAAAAAAAGTAGCATCTCAGTTCATTTTGTTCTGAACAAGAATTAAAATCAATTTCAGTGTTTTTATCAAAAATAAAAATTGGGAATTTAGCACGTTATAAATAAATCTTATTAATCAGTGTTACCATTTTTTCTGCTAATTTAGGAGATTGAGTTGGGGAATTGCACACTTTTTTGGAAAAAATATGACAACTTTTTTTAACCATATTTCCTTGTCCAAAAACACATTTTTTTTTAGCATATTATTACTTTTAAGAAAAGTAGAAAGCAGAATTTTTTTAAAAATAAAATTTTTTTTAAATATATATCTAAATTTCTTTTGATTTAGCAGATTATTATATTATATTATATATTATATAAAATTTTTTTTTTTTTTTTGTAAAAATTTTGTATATTTTTAGCACATTTTAAATATTAAAAAATTGAAGGTTTGATTCATAGCATATTTTCTTCATTTTACGATTTAGCAGATATTGGCAAAAAAAAAATTTTGAAGTTTTGGCATATTTTCATCAAAAAGTTATGGTAACAGTGATTAAAATTAATCCAATTCGAGAAAAAACTTGCCGAGCAAAATAATATCTCTCTCTCTCCAACATGCATGAATTCAAACCTTTGATATTAAATGACATTATCATTTGACATCAAACACAATTTTCAAACCTTTTTCAACTGTTTGATTTTAACATTTGATTTCAAATTGATAATGATTTGAATATTAACATTTGACAATGTTTTATCAGTTTGATATCAAAGCAAAAAAAAAAAAAAAAAAAAAAAAAAAAAAAAAAAAAACTTGACAGCACTGAAGCGAAAAATAAATGTAAGCATTAAAAAATGGCGATTAAAGTTAAATGTGTTACACAATTAAAGAATAGTTCCATATTGCGTGAAGTTAATTCGCCTTTAAAAACATTAATTTGTAGCTAAAAATTATAAACTATATTTGTGAGTAAAAAATTAATTACAAAGTGTAAGAATGTAAATAAAAATAAAAGGGGAAAGTAAAGAAATTATAAATTTGTCGTACGCTCGCGGTGCAACGCCATGACAATCCCCAAAACAAAAAGAGCCCAAGTATTTCGCCTTTGCAAGAATTAGAGGAAGGAAATATCACTATTTTATCTTTTGGCTATGATGCCGAATGTTAAGCTCACAGTGTTTAAAATAAATTATGAATTTAAATTAAAAAAAATATTTTTCATTTAGGTTCCACATTGTTAAAATGCACATTTGAAAACTATTTGAGAATAACGTTTGAAAGCAAGTTGAAAATAAATGCATTTCTCAATTTGATTAAGAATGCTATGAGAATGCCTTTTGGTTGAGAATGCAAATGATTTTCAAATCCTTATCAAACGTATTCGTTTGAGAAAAGGTTTGATTTCAAATCATTTTCAATTTGATATTAAACCTCCATGTTTGTTGGTTCTCTCTCTCAACAGTTAGACGGCAACTCAATATAAAAAAAAATTCTCCGGACAATAATATTGTTCGGAACGCATGGGTGAATCGGGCTTTAGTTTTGAGTTTTTGATTTTTCGTTAATTTAAAAATTGTTTTCCACATTTTAAGATTTTCTGATCTGCTGTTACTTCGATCAAGACACTATTCGTATATAAATATTTTATTCAAGAAAGAGGCTTCGCAAGAAGAACCCGATTACGAAGAGCTTGAAAAGAAAAAAAGTGTCCTTGACTTAACAAAACTTTAGGAACTTTTTCATTTAAATAAAATAAAATAAAAATTAAATTTTTACAATTTTACACAATTTTTTATTTGTGTAAAGAAACCAACGTTTTATATTTTTATAAAATAAAAAAGCCTTTTCACCACACAGCCCATCTTTAACTTTTTAACATTTTTTTTATTTTGCCTTTCTTTCTAATTCACTGACTTTTATAACATTTTGTATGTCTGCTTTTCTTTTATATTCTTTTCAGTGTCTGGGTCATGGCTTCCATTGCCATTATGGGCAATCTGTTGGTTCTTTTGGGTCGTTATTTCTATAAAACTCGCAGCAATGTAGAGCATTCCTTGTATCTTCGCCATTTAGCAGCCAGTGATTTTCTGATGGGCATTTATTTGGCGATTATTGCCTGTGCGGATATCAGTTTTCGCGGGGAGTATATTGTGCATGAGGAATCATGGAGACACAGTGGCTTGTGTGCATTTTCAGGTTAGTTTTTTTTCTTATGAAATTTTGATTTTTGTATTCTGTTTAGTGTAAAATAGAAATGTAACCATAATATGATTGCCGGTAACAATAATATGGTTAAAGTGACCATAGAATGTTTAAAAAAAATTTCCTAGGAAATATGTTTGTCACCCCCCGTTGCCACATGGAAGTGCAAGTGAAAAAACTCAATACAATCACAGTTTTTTACTAACACCATCACATTTTTAGTACTTGCAGCTCAACTGGCAAGGGAATTTGCTTGCAAGCAACGTAAAGATGACCATATAGAAAAATAGCTTTTTTCTGCGTGTAACTCATACTTTCAGACTTTTATAAGTTCAAATCAGTCGTAGTAGGAGACCGGTCCTTATTTGACTTTTAACTCTTTTTTTAATGGAGTACCCTTTAAATGGTTAAATGGTTAGCAAGAAAATTATTCTATACAAATTTCGAATCGATATTTTTTATGCATCGTCAATTTTAAAGAATTTTTGAAAATTATTAATAAATATTTTAATTCATTACATGTTGTAAAATTCCTTTCTTCATAAAAATAGTTTGATGAAAATTAAATTTAATGAACTGTAGCCTTTTTTTTAAATTTGTTATGCCGAAAAATTTTGGAGTCGGAGTGGCGAGCTTTTGTGGGTAGTCCTACTCCGACTCAGCTCAACTTCTACTCTTCAAATCCGATTCTCCAACTCCGACTCCACAGCCCTGCTTTTGATCAGCGCATTGATTAAAATTGGTCTGTAGGTAAGGTTACCCAGTAAAAAATGTGCTCCAAAAGGAGCAGGTTTTATGTATGAATTCATACCTGAAATCGCTTCAAACCTGCTGATGGGATGCCTGATTTTTGTATGGGGTGTTCCCGGTTTGGAGGACTATTTTCTGCTGACAATAAGCGCTTCTTTTAGCACAATAAAAAATACAAATAAAGCGCTCCTAAAGTGATTTTTTAAGGGCTAACTATATTAACATACTTATTAATGTTTTGGTTTTACTGGCTTAAATACCTTTTTTCAAGCATTTTCGTAAAGAGACCTTTTTGTATATTTTATATGTTATCATTTACTGCTGTATAAGAGCTCGCTTATTGAAGCGCTCGATTATGCGCTTTTTCCCTTAAGTGCTTCAAAAAACTGGGTAGGTTCCATGGTTAGCCATCGAGAGACAGCTCCCTTGCCAATGATCATCCCATAGAGCAGTTTCTCAGATGGCGTCACTGCAAAGTGGAGCCAATTCGTCTTCCTACTGAAGAGAAGAAGCAATCTAAGTTCTATTGTAGATAGATCCTCCAAGCAGGGAAACACCGGCTCTCCCAGGTATTTTTCCCTAATGCCCCGTAACCCAGGGCATTGACAGTGAAAGTGAAGCGCAGTCTCCTCTTCCTCCTCATCATGACAACCTCTGCAGTAGTCATTGAATTCCAGACCCATTCTCCTAGCATGAGTCCCAACAGGCCAGTGTCCAGTCATAACCGACACCACAGTCCTGATTTGGTCCCTATTGAACCTAAGTAGAGATTTGGTTCTCCGATCATCATAGCCAGGCCATAGTGCCCTGGATATGGAGCAGGTGGACTCACAGGTCCATCCGTCTTGCGCAATACTATAATACTCGCGCCGAATGAGTGACTTACAGTGAGCCATTGGAAGGCCAATGAATTGATGAATTGATGCGACCACCTTCCTTGACCAGCTCATCTGCTATCTGGTTTCCCAGGCAGTCTGAGTGCCTTGGTATCCATATAAACGTTGCCCCTGAATACTCAGCAATCTCATTTAAAGATATCCGGCATTCCAAAGTTAACCTAGATGTCGTGTAGACACCCGCAAGAGAAGCAATGGCCGCCTTGCTATCAATAAATATACGTATATCTAACGATACGCGATAATACTTTAGCCAGTTGGCTGCCCGCCTTATAGCCGAGATTTTCGCCTGCAGGACACTTCATCCATCTGGCAGACGAAAGGAAACTTTTGCGCCCAGTTCCTCTATGTAGAAACCTCCGCCGCCAACTCTTTCCCCCGTCCTCGAATCATCAGTGTATACCCCTAGGGCTGGTTCAGGGAAGGTGCCAATGACCGACAGCGCATTGCCGTGCGCTATATGTGTCTCATACCTCGCACCAAAGAAAGTCTCCGGGGTGCAATAGTCCACTCCCTCAGCGACAATCGAGCATCCAATTATCCTGGAATGGCCATAATCACGGGTCGACCAGCCGTGTGCCGCGTTCAACCGTGTCGCCGAGTAAAGACCCATCTGTCCACCGGGAGCCAGTTTAGCATTGCAAACAGCGCCCTGGAGTGAGTGGAGGCATCGATCCTGTGATCATCAATGCGACCAGTCTGTGTACCTTCTCAAGCATCGCACGGTAATACAGAGTCGGCTTTACTACAGCCTCGAAGATTTAATTGACACACCTCGGGCCCATACCCCAGTTCCTGCCGATTGTACCTCTGCACGCATATATAGCAACAATTGCTTTTTCAATCCTCGTCCGGACGTTCAGCCCCCACGACAGCTTACTGTCCAAGATTACGCCCAGGTACTTGGCGCTATAAGAGAACGTAAGTTCAGTCTAATAAATAAAGAAATTGGTCTGTAACTCTGCAAAAGTTTTTACATCTGCTTACGATTTCAATTTAAATTTCTTTAAATTTTCCTTTGTTTCTTTGTTTTCCCAACACAATTATAGATCATAATATGATATAATAATATATAATATGATATGATATAATATGATATTATGTGTGAAACATTTTGAATATGGTCACTTCTACAAAATTGTCTAGTTACGCCACCACGCAATAAATCTTGTATTTTAGACTCATATTGCTAAGATTTTTCTGCGCTTTAAAAATAGAAGAAAAATTAATTATAAACCGTTTAAAGCAATTTATAAATATATCATATTAAATAGTTTTTGCTTCTCCTGTAAAATTTTCAAAATGTTAGATGGGGCATTTTGCGTTTCAGGTAACGATATATAAATTATTCTTTGAGAAATAATTACATTTACTTGGTGGCGTAACGTGACAAACATGTGACTTTCCTGTGGAAATACTCATATCTAAAAATTAATTTTGATAATTTTCTTTTTTATTTTATTCTTTCAGGATTTTTAAGCACCTTAAGTTGCCAATCATCTACCCTACTTTTGACATTGGTCACCTGGGATCGTTTAATGTCTGTGATGAGACCTTTACATGCGAGGGATCCAGCCAGAAAACGGTAAAGTTTGAATAAAGTTAAGCAGATAATTTTTAATAGGAACATGGTGGGATGAGCAATTAATCGAAATATAGTATAATTTGTTTTAAAACTTTTGTTTTTAAACTATTTGTTTATCGATTAAATGATTAATTTTAAAAATTTCTTTGTCAATATAAAAGAACCAGTGTTTTTGCCTAATGGTCGAAATTCGACCATAACTTTTTATGTAGATATCAGGGACCGTAACTGTTATAACTTTTATCGTAAAAGTCAGAAAATAAAAGTTATTTTTTGACTTTTATTTTTACGAGCAGAAATAAAAGTTATTTTTTGACTTTTATTTTTTCGATAAAAAATAAAAGTTATTTTTGACTTTTATTTTTTCAAGCAAAAATAAAAGTTATTTTTTGACTTTTATTTTTTTGAGCAAAAATAACAGTTATTTTTGACTTTTATTTTTTCGGGCAGAAATAAAAGTTATTTTTTGACTTTTATTTTTTTGAGCAAAAATAACAGTTATTTTTGACTTTTATTTTTTCGGGCAGAAAAGCGAAAAAATGGTAATTTCGTTTTTCAAAATAATTTGAGCATTTATTCCTAAAATTGCCCGATCACTTCGAGTTGCAGTGTCAATTTTTAAATGAATAATTTTATTTTTTAAAACGGTTTTAATTTTGGTTTTTATTTCATTTGCCTTCACAACCACCAATTCCATGATATTTCTGGAATTTATAATTGGAATATCTAAGCCGTGCAATATAGGGTTCACTAACACTTTAAATGAATTAGAGTCAAAAAATGAAAGTGGAAGAGATTCTTTGGTGACTATTTCTATGCGAGCGTTTGTCACCTCATTTTTGTTTATTTCTATGGAAATTTTTGTTTTTGTTTCCACAGCACTATCCTCACTACTTTTTCTCATTTTTTTTATAACATCTTTAAAAATTTCACTATGTTCTTTTTCTAAATGTCTTTTTAAATTTGTGGAAAAGTTACTAACTTCTTTTTTACACGATTTGCAAATTGCTTTACCATTAACTTCTATAAAAAATTCTCGTAAATAATAATTACGTTTACGACCCATCTTGGAGTGAGCTACGAACAATACTATTTTCATCAAAAATTAAAAGAAACCAAATGATCAAAATAACGGTGTTCTTTTATTGAGATGTGAAATACATATGTTTTCTTTCACATTTTATAATTCTAAAATACGTTATGACCACATTTATAAGTCATTTTTGTTCGACGTCAATTTTGGCGCGTTTGCAATAGTGAATCGTTAAATTTACTTATTTAGAAAAGAATATGTATTTGGAATATTAAATAATAATTTCTTTGTCAAAGGGGTTGAAAACACAAAAATAACTTTTATTTCTGATCAAAAAAATATAAGTCAAAAAATAACTTTTATTTCTACTCGAAAAAATAAAAGTCAAAAATAATTTTTATTTCTGCTCAAAAAAATAAAAGTCAAAAAATAACTTTTATTCATGCTCGAAATAATAAAAGTCAAAAATAACTTTTATTTTTGCTAGAAAAAATAAAAGTTAAAAAATAACTTTTATTTTTGCTCAAAAAAATAAAAGTTAAAAAATAACTGTTATTTTTGCTCAAAAAAATTAAAATCAAAAAATAACTTATTTTTGCCTGAAAAAATAAAAATCAGATTTTTAAAAAGCATCGCATTTTCTGACAATTTGGTCCAAGACTTTCAAAATGGTATACTTGGTTTCATTCTCCGACATTTCCTTGATGTTGCTTTTTTTAATCAAAAATTCAAAGTTAACAGTTATTTTCGGTCCCTGGTAGATATGAAGAAAACATAGTACATCTTATTATATTAGAATTTTTTCCTCTTAGTGGGTCGATTTGGCGAGGAACCAACCTCCAGTCCATATGTTAGCTTCTACGTGAGTCCGTAAATGTTAAATTTAATTTTCTCAATTCAATATGAAAAATATCAGAAAGTACCAATTGAAAATTAAAATTAAAAAAGTATCAAAAAGTATCCTCTTATAAATTCAATATAAAATATATCAGAAAGTACCAATTGAAAATTAAAATTAAAAAAGTATCAAAAAGTCTCCTCTTATAAATTCTTATCCACATTGCATGTTTAATTTTATGTTTCTATGTCTAATATTGACGAAACTTTATCAAAGTACCAGATGTTGAACGAAAATGTACCAAAAAGCTCCCCGTACATATTCTTGTTCAATAAGGACCATGAATGTTTACTTTTATCTTTATAGGTTTAATATTAATAAAAATTCAAAATGTACCAGATGAAGAACAAAAAAGTACCATCACTTTCATCTTCATTTACTCAGGACCCTGCACCTATAATATTATGTTTCTCAGTTCAATATTATAACGGATGGTTAAAGTTTAAGGGCCGATGTTGAATGTGAACAACACCTAAACGTCAAGTTTTTTTCTGCATTTCATTTGACATTTCTCAATTTCAGGCTAACTCAATTTAAACCATGGAAAGATACACAATCGAGCAACGCGTTAAAGTTATTCAGGCTTATTATGAAAATCGGCGTTCAAATCAAATTGCATATCGTGAAAATCATCTTCAGTTATGAGGCACATTGTCACCTCAGTGGATTCGTCAATAAGCAGAATTGCCGCATTTGGGCGAATGATAATTCAGTAGTGGTTGTCGAAAATCCAATGCACCCACAAAGAGTGACTGTTTGGTGCTGTATTTGTTTTTTCCAAAATGAGGCCGGTCAGGCAGTAACTGTGAATGGTGTTCGCTATCGTGAGATGATAACGAACTTTTTATGGCCCGAATTGGATGATATGGATGTGGACGATATGTGGTTTCCACAGGACAGTGTCACTTGCCCCACAGCTAACAAAACAATGGCTCTTTCTGCGCGTCAAATTCAATGGCCGTGTTATCTCACGTGGTAGCGATGTCAATTGGCCGCCAAGATCATGTGATCTGGAACTTTTGGACTTCTTTCTTTGGGGTTATTTGAAAGAAAAGGTGTAAGCCAGCAACAATTCAAGAGCTAAAGGATGAGATAATTCGGCATATATCCTAAATTATGCCTCAGCGTCATGGAAAATTCGGACGATCGGATGGAGGAGTGCCGCCGAGATCGCGGCGGCCATTTGGCCAATATTTTATCATAATAAAAAGAAATGACAATAATTTCCTGAATAATTTGTGTTTTATTCAAAATCAACATCGGCCCTTAAAATTTAACCACCCTTTAGAAAATTCAAAGATTACCACATGCAGCATGGAAAAGTAAAAGAAATTTAATTTATCCTCTTTAATATTTGTTTTTCTCCCCGTTGAGATTCGGTTGAAAAACAAAGGAGGAGAGTGTTCTTAACTGGCTTGTTTTTTTAACGATTTATAGTCGAAATATTCGAAAACCGGTTTCTAAAAAATATCGAATAATCGATCACCCTATCTTTTTTTTTATTATTTGATAGAAAAAAACTTTTTGTATATGGAAAAAACAAATTTATTGTTTATATGTTTTGCAAATGGGTTTAGTAGCAAATTTAAACGCTTATAACTCGGAAAATATTGAACAGATTATAATAAAATATACTCGTATATTGTGCTTTTAAATCCAATTTTTGATATTTTAATTAGGCTTAAGATCATTGAATTTAATTTTCATTAAATTATTTTTATGAAGAAAGGAATTTTACAACATGAAATGAATTAAAATTTATTGATAAATTTTTATTCTTGACTGCGCTGAGATTTGAACCCAGGCGTTGTCGGACAGGTTGCCCAGACTAGTTTTGATTGTAACCACACAATCTCTTCAGAGGGGTTTGCCGTTTAACACTCACCGCCATTGACGACGGATGACGTCAATAGTCAAACATCAATCCTTAAACCAAATGGTTTTTTTACCCTGGTAGATCGAAATTTGCTTTGAATGAATGATTACCTATTTTAATTGATTTACATGTTTTTCATTCCTTTGGTTTTTGTACTTTTTGTCAAGAATTCTTCTTGAAATCCAAAGAACATTTTTTGTTTTTCATGTTTTCGTCGTTCTTTTTTTTTTTTTTTTTTTTTGTTGACCTTTTTCAGCACAACTTGAAGGACAAATGTAAACAAATGTGCACTTCTCTAAGTAAATATTTTTATAATGGTGTATTTTTTGTTCTAGTCCTTGGGCAAACAGAGGAGGAAAGTGTAACTATTTTGCCTTTGTCGATTTATATATAAGATAACAATTACTTTCGATTCGCATAAAATGTTACAAAATAAGTTTTAAAAATTTTCGTATTACACTTGAGACTAGAACAATTTTACAGTTAAAAAAAAAAAAAATTCGAGTTTTCGTTTAATTTTATTCGAATATTTTTTATTCGAAATTAAAAAAAATTTCTCCCTTAAAAAACTAAATTTATAAATTTAAATAAATAATAGAGAAATTGCTTACGATGTTATATGAAACCGCCTTTAAAAAAAATGTAAGTTAATCGACGTTTGGTACTTTTGTTTTGTTTAATTTGTACATTTGGGGGAAAGAAATTCTTAAGAGCAAAATAAGCCACACAAATCTTGCGGCAAACACACACACACTTTGTGTCTGTTTCTGTTTGCAAATAAACAACACAAACATATTTCGTACAAACATAAATTTTAAGGCTTAACATAATTTTAATGCTTATTCTTCTACTTCTTCACTCTTCAAAGTGTTTACTGAACGAATAACATTTTGCACTAGACAGAACAAATAGTTTGACAAATATCCAACATGTCTGCCAACTATTAAACAATTTTAATATTTTAACAAACATACTACAAAAGTTTGCCCTAACAGCAAACACCCTTAACATTCCACTGTGCATATTTTCAATGTGCATGGTTTGAGTGTAAAATAAAGTTAATCCCTTTTTTTTTTTTGTATTGCATAAATTTTATTTTCAGAGTCATTGTACGACTAGTGCTATTGTGGACCATATCGTTTGCTTTGGCTGCCGGCCCTTTATTTCCCATGCAATATTTTGGTTTACATTTCTATGGGACAAATGGTGTTTGCTTATCGCTGCACATACACGATCCCTATGCCAAGGTAGGTGAAACAATTCTGGAACTTGAAAATGTAAATTGATTTTTTAAAGAAATTTTCTTTTTTCATTTTAGGGTTGGGAGTATTCAGCTGCTCTGTTTATTTGCATAAATACTTTTTCGCTGATTTTCATTTTAATTTCTTACTTGAGAATGTTGGAGGCCATAAAAGATTCTGGTGGGGCCATGCGTAGTACGATAAGTGGTCGGGAAAGTGTGGTAGCGACAAGGTAGGTTTTGAAAAGGGGAAGAAGAACTTTTCTACCCTTAGTTTGGATTTTCTTTAAAGAAAATGGTGAGATTTAGTATTTAACATGGAGTTTTTTTTAAAATAGATTTGCCATTATTATAGCCACCGATTGTGGTTGTTGGTTGCCCGTAATAATTGTGAAATTGTTGGCTCTATCTGGTCAGTAAACATATCAAAGCACCAAACATTATAATTTTCATCTTTCTTTTTTTTTTGGCTCTTTAGGAGTACCCATATCACCCTCTTTATACGCCTGGTTAGCTGTCTTAGTCTTACCCGTAAATTCCGCCTTAAATCCCATACTTTATACGCTCACAACGGCAGTATTTAAACAGCAAGTTAGACGTTATTGTCAAGCCTGGCCACCCTGTTCAAACATGATTCTGGAGCGACAAAATACTCAGATGGGCTATGAATCGGCCGTTAGCACTAGTCTGGGCCAGTTTAGCAGCAGTAAGTCCTATAAATCCAATTCGGGGCGAAAACGTTGGTCTCAAAAGGGTTCACAACGTAGTGAGACTATACGATGTGGTAATCATGTATGAGATAGGGAGAAATTTGTTGCCCATTTCGAAGACACATTACTGTAGTAAAGACTTGGAAAAAGATCAAGTTAGAAAAAAGAAAATAAAGTGTAAAACAACTTAAAGAAATATTCATTACGTAGTACCTACTAATATCTGCTATTCTTTCTATAGGTTTATTTCTTTCCTTCTTCAATTCTTTCTTTTCTCTACCTCCTAACTGAAGGGACCTTACACAATGGACCGCATTGGTCTCCGAGTGGAGGTCTGCCATTGGGCGCCTAACCCTTACTAACCTAACCTTACCTAACCTAACCTAAAAAAATATTGTTATACTTTTGTTAATAACTGTAGCATGCTTATGAAAAGTATTATTTTTTTTAGGAGTATTAATTAAGAACATTTTAAGATTTAATAATCATACCTACAAACGAATAGTCGTGATTGTTTTAGTTTTTATTTTAAATAATAAAAAATGTTGTTAAGTAGTGGTTAATAAGTGTAGTTTTGCTTCTTGACGCTCACTGTAACCTTTATGATTTTAAAAAAAATTGTTAGACTGATCATTGTTTTTTTTTAGTTAAGAACAGATTTTAATGTAAGGTTTTTACTCAAGTTTTAATTTTAAATTTAAACATAAAAATAAATTCGAATATTTTATTTATATGAAATTAAAATTGAATTTTGAATAAAAGAAAAGAAAAGGTAAGATCGTTTTAAATATTTTCAAGAAAACAACTATTTTTGCATTATTTGGGCTATGAACTGCCTTAACACAGGGTTTCTTACCGACTTTTCTCTCAATCTAGACCAAAATCTCTGGCGGGAATCGAACTCGCCACATTGCCACTTACATTTCTACTAAAAGGAAAAATTAAAAAAAAAATAAAATATTGTTTGAATTGAAAGTTCTAGATCTTGAGTTCTAGACCTCATTCATTTCATATTTTTTACCTCTAGTGAAAAATAATCACCCCTATTATGTATGTCGTTGTCGATGTCGAAATTAATTTTTATTTGTTATCGACTTTTCAATCAATCTAGACCGAAATGTCTGGCGGGAATCGAACTCGCCACACCGCCACTAACATTTGAAACTAAAATTTAAATTGAAAACTATTTCTACGGATTTTTATTCAAAAACTTTTCTTGAGTTCTAGACCTCATTCATTTCATATTTTTTACCTCTATTGAAAAATATTCACCCCTATTATGTAAGTCGTTGTCGACGTCGACATTAATTTTTATTAGTTATCGACTTTTCACTCAATCTAGACCAAAATCTCTGGCGGGAATCGAACTCGCCACACCGCCACTAACATTTGAAACTAAAATTTTAATTGAAAACTATTTCTACGGATTTTTATTCAAAAAATTTTCTTGAGTTCTAGACCTCATTCATTTTATATTTTTTACCTCTAGTGAAAAATATTCACCCCTATTATGTAAGTCGTTGTCGACGTCGACATTAATTTTAATTTGTTATTTGTTGTCACATCAAGTCGACGACTACATCACTTCGACGTTGATTTGGTATTTTATAAGAAAGTTGTGACAAAAAAAAACACATCTCCTATTTTTTTCTATTATTTTTGTTCTTCATCATTAGAGCTAATTTTTTAATGCTATTTTCCGACATTTTGTTTTTTTAACGGATTTGAAATTTCCGTCGACTCATGTCGACGTCGACATTCATAATAAGGGTGATTGAATTATCTCTCTGTAAAGAGAGGCACAAACAAAAACTTTAGTATTAGATTATAATCGGATATGACTGACTAAAGCGTGGTCCAACCATAATGCACGATGTTAATTGTGAGTCACACCTTAACGTCAAGTTTCAGTGTTTGACAAATTCAAGAATGGAGAGGTACACAATTGAGCAGTGCGTAAAGACTGTTGAATCCTTTTACGAAAATGGGCGTTTAAATCGAAATGCATTTCGTGCACTTCGTGACTTTTTTGGTCAGCATAATCGGCCTCAGTGGACTCGTTAACAAGCAGAATTGCCGCATTTGGGCAAATGAGAGTGCACGAGTGATTGTTAAAAAGTCGATGCATCCACAAAGAGTATCTGTTGGATTTACCTACATAATATTTTCAATGCAGTTGTTTGAAAGAATGAATTCCTTCGCACATCGGAAATAGGCTATTATTCCCTAAATATCCAATGATTACGATTGGAAGCAATTGTACAGGACTCATCTTGTCGATACCAAACGGAAGAGAAAAAAAATATTGATTTGAACCTTTTTTTTGGCCTTTTTGCCAAACGCCAGAGAACGAAAGCAATGAGTTTTTCACCCTCATACATTCCTCAAAATAACTTGCAGGAAAGTTCTTCGGGTAAAAAATCACGAATACCGGTTATTTAATGAAAATAGACAGGGGTTTTTTCCTTTATTGAATTTATTAAAATAATATTTAATAATAAAACCATAAACTAAAATCATCCTTAAAATTTAATCGGTTGTAGGTAATACTTACTCGTTTTTCTAAATGGGTGAAATTGTAGCCGAGGGACTTTTGAGTAATTCTTCAAATAATTTTTTAACATTTATATGCATAAAGTAAAACTTACTGATCAATTTAAAAAATTAGAAAGTCTCATTTAGCAAAATGTTAAAGAGATATTAAATTTTGAAACATAAAATGGGTAAATTTTCTCCCGAAGACCATATAAGGGTTAATTAAAAGGTCCTTATTAAAGATAAAACATGTGTGTCTTATTCCTTAAATAAAGAAATATTTTTATTAATTTATTTTTCGTTGCTAAGAGTTTTATATTTATTTATTTTCCTTTTTTTTTTTTTGCCGAAAGGAGGAGTCAAAGAGACTGAAACTCTTTCAAAAACATCAAACTGTTAACTAATTTCTTATAAAGTTGTCGATGTGCTGCATGTGTTGCTTAATTGTTTCGCATTTATTTTTTGTGTCATTTGTCTAATTGTTATCTTTAATTAAAAAGACTATTTCACACTTGGTGATATTTTGCTTAATTAAACATTTATCATCTAATCTTTACCACCAAATGGGGTAAAATTTTAGGCAAGCAATGGCTTTAAAATATTTAAGTACAAAAACTTATTAATATGACAAAACTATGCTATAATCATAATTGGGACGAACGAGGAATTTTTTGGAGTGAATTGTAATTGGCAGGGCTGTGGAGTCGGAGTTAAGGTTTTTGTACCGGAGTAGGAGTCGGAGTCAAAGTGCTTACAAAAACTAGCGACTCGCGACTACAAAATTTTTCGGCATAACAAATTTAAAAAATTTTTCCAAAATTTCCAAAATAAAAATTCTTTAAAATTGGCAATGCAATATTTTATATATCGATTCGAAATTTTTGTAGAATAATTTTCTTGCTATATTTAACCATTTAAAAGGTACTGTATTAAAAAAAAATTTTTAAGTCAAATAAGGACCAGTCTTATATACATTTAGAATCAATGTAAAGCTACGGTCACACTTTTTAAATATTTGACCAAGTAAGCATAACCACTACTTTTGTTAATAGTTAGTGAGATTTAACATGGTATTAGGCTAGGTTTTTTAGATATCAGTTAAACTGGGTTTAGCTAATCTAAAAACAGATTTGTACCGCCATTATTAAGTTTGTTAACAACATTTTGACGGAACAGTTTATTTTTGCTTAAAATGTTGTTCTTTAATGAAATAATACAAAAAAAATCACATTTCGCCGCAAAAATCAGAGTTTCAGACTACGTTCAACTAAGTTTAAACTTAATCCACATCTCAAAAACCTGGCCTCAAATCACAAAATAAACCTAATTATACGTCTAGACATAGCAGAAAACGGTTTTATGTCGGAGGTCGTATTAAAAACAAAATAAATATTGGAATTAAGGGAAATTATATTTTAAGTTGCCTGTGGGTCCCGTTTTTTTCGTCAAATATTTGAAAAGTGTGACCGTAGCTTAAGAGTAGGAGTCGGAGTTGGAGTTAAAGTCGAAGTTCGAGTCGGAGTTAGAAAATTTCAGCGGTTGGAGTCGGAGTTAGAACTATTTTTTGACGACGATTAGTAAGTAATCATTTGTTTTAATGATAATTAAACACAATCAGTGCGTCAACCAAATTTCGCCTGTCATAACGAACTCTGCTGTAGTTTTATTTTTTTTTTCTAACGTCGACGAAGGAAGGGTTAATTGGGGCTGTTTTTATTTCCGTATTCATAAAAATCTTTTTAATTTAATAAAAGTTAACAAAATAAATTTTCTATGAAAATTTTACTAAATAAACGTTTGATTGCTCGTTTATGAATACGGGTGTTAGTGTTTTAGTACACAGAAAAAATTTAAAATTGTCTCTTATCATCAAATTCATACCGAATTCATAGAATCAAGCAAACAATTTGTTGATTTTGCACCAACAACCAAAGTGATTATATTGATTACTAAAAATTGAAAATTGTAAATATTTTGTTCAATAAATGATATTTTTAATTTCAATTAATTAAGCCATGAAAAACTAGTTTTCCCATTAGCCATTTATAAATGGCTTAAAGTTTTGAGTAGAACTTTAGATCAAAAAAATTTTAAATATTCTGCTTAAATTGAATTTAATTGAATAATAGAAGTTTTTACGCAAAATATAGCCATTTTGGGTTGGCTAAGAATTGGCAACACTCTTATGATAAGCGTCAAGTAGAAAGTGTATAATGTACTTAAATTAGTTTAATTTTACTCAAAAATGGTACAGGGTGGCGCATAAGTAACATTATGATTTAATAAGTAAATACATTTTTGATTTCTTTTTCTTTTGAAAATTCACTTTGAAAAATTTGGGAAATATGTGATGGAAAGGCTCAGCACAGAAAAAAGATCCAAAGTTGTTAAATTTTATTTTGAAAGGCAGCATTCGATTATTCAGAAAGTCAGCATTGGATTATTCAGACACAAATATCATATCGACTACTGAGCGTTGAGGCCCATTTTCACCTCAATGGTCACGTTAATAAACAGAATTGCAGAATATGGGACAACTAAAATTCAATAACAATTATTGAATATTAAATGCACCCACTTAGATGAACATATTTCCTTTCTGGACCATATATTTTTCGAAAACGACGAACAAGTTGCGGTTCATGTGAATCGGGCAATGTTTGCAAGAGAACAATCCAGAATTGTGGTTCCATTAAGATGGAGCCATAGATCACACACTTTCTTAGTTGAACATATCGCACTTGTTCAACAATACTGTATTAACTCCAAATTTAAAATTAAAGGCATATGAAAAGGGATTTTTAAACCAAAAAGGAGATAAACCAGCACGATATTTTTACATCGATTTGATAGGAATACGAAGTGTCGATTTTTTTCCAAAAAGTGAAAAAATAAAAAATTGGAGTTAATACACTATTGTTGAACCAGTGCGATACTTCTTTTTTGGACAAAATTAATT
Organism: Pollenia amentaria; assembly: GCA_943735925.1. Taxonomy (NCBI): domain Eukaryota; kingdom Metazoa; phylum Arthropoda; class Insecta; order Diptera; family Polleniidae; genus Pollenia; species Pollenia amentaria. Next base: position 16,321,194 of record OX031008.1, on the reverse strand, counting down.
TCGAAAACGACGAACAAGTTGCGGTTCATGTAAATGACATTCTATACCAGGCAATGGTTGTTAATTTTTTAAGACCTGAGATAATGAATAATCCAGAAATGTGGTTCCAACAAGATGGAGCCTCAGTTCGCACAGCTCGTCCAACTATGGATCTTCTGCGCAAAATTTTTAAGCGATCGAATAATATCGCGTTTTTCTTATTTCAATTGGCCATCGCCATCGCCCAATTAAACAGCTCCCATTTTTTCTTTGAGGTTACCTGAGGGCACTGGGATCTGAAATTCTAAAAAAATTTAATGGGAAAAGGCTCTCGAAAGAACACGTAAGGTCATTAAGGCAAAATTTTCATACAAATTTTTCTTATAATACAATTTAATTTCATTTTAATTTTTTATGAATACGGCAGATTATCATTAAATTTTTACATTATGTAAAAATATTTCTGAGCTATAATTTAAATTTAAGTAAATGCCAACGCTAAATAAAATCAGAAATAAAAAAGTTATTCAGTAATATTACTTATGCGCCACCCTGTGTAAGTTAAGTTATTTAGAAATGGTAGTTAGCTCTTATACTAGCACACTTGGACCTATTGATCCACTTTAAAGCCAATGAGTTATGTTTAAACAGAATTCCTCCCGTAGAAGGAACCCGAACATCATGCAAGGTTCAAATATACTTCCACTCCCGTTGCCAAAAATATCCCACAAATTTTGGCTAATATGGTTGAAATAACCATAATATATTTACAATTTTATTTAAAAATAGTTTTGTTGGAGGTGACCCTATTCAAACATGTTTTTTCTCTGGGTGTGCCTGTTAGACCCTGAGCCAGCCTTCTTATATGACAGTCTCCGGTAATTGCCCTGCAGACAAAGTAACTAGTATTAACCCTCCGATGGGTGAAAAGGTCCCTGGGGACCTTTTTCGTTTTCAAACTAAAATTGCTCATTGATGGATCATGGGAAGTATACCTTACCCCCACATGTATTCCAAGGAAATTTTATTTAGAATCGTTTAAAAAAAGTTCAAGGCGATCCGACCAATAGGTTAGCTTCATTAGGCATTAATATATAATAACTATATCATTAATAAATGCACTTGCTTTTAGCTTGTTTTACTGTTTGAACACACTACAAACTTGTTCTTTGAATTTAAGTTACTTTTTGGATTATTTTATTGTGCCTTTCCTTGAAAACATAAAAAGCTTTCCGTCCCTTTTTGAATTTGTGTTACCTCCTTTATGTTTGAACACATTTCAAACGAGTTCTTTGAACTTACCCGTACTTTTTATTACTCATTATTTATTACGAGGGTAGATCAATAAATCTTTTTATAATAAGACTTTTTAAATGAAACACAGTTTTTAGAAAAAAAAAAATTTTTTTCAACATAATCTCCTTTTAGCTCAATACACTTAGTCCAACGTTTCTCCAATTTGTGCATCCCTTCCAAAAAATAGGATTTTTCGAAGTGCATAAAATAGGCATTTGTTTGGCCAATAATTTCATCGTTGAAGCTAAATCTCTTTCCACCGAGCCATTTCTTTAGGTTCGGAAAGAGGAAATAGTCACGGGGGGCTAAATCCGAGAATATGGCGGACGAATTACCAATTCGTAGCCCAATTCATATGATTTTGCCATTGAGACCGCACACGTGTGCACCCGTGCAATATCTTGATGAGTATTTATCAAGCGTTTCCTTGGTTTGATTGAGGGTTCTTTTCGCAAAAAATAATGTTTATTGAGCACTCGAAATTCACTTTTTCCATTTTTAAAAAAATCCTCGAGGTTGTATGTTTTGAACAGCTGTTAAACGGAAAGTAAATGACGGAACTTGCTCAAAACAAAAAAGTGTTGTATTTCATATAACTACGAGGGAAGTTCGGACTTATTGATCCCCCCTCGTATTATTATTATTTATTATTATTGTGTTATTCATTGTTTAGGAAAAAGGCATGACTTTGAATTTCGGTAGACAAAAATTTGTTTATATAGCATATGGGGCAAGTTTATCCTTTATACAGCATTTGCCTACAAAATGCAAAGTCATGACTGTTGTCCCAAGCAAATAAGTGATAATTTTTTTTCTATCTATAAAGCCAATGAAAAAGCAGTGATTTGATGCGCAAACGAAGAAATAATTTCACGAAATTTTAAAGCAGTCGGGTCTTAAAGATTGTTAGACCTAACGCCTTTTAGATATTTTCTGTATGGCCATGTCGAAGGGGGAAATAAATACAGCTGTCCACACTTTAAGTGGGGCACCTCATAAAAATACTTCGATTTCATACCTTACAGTCACACAGATAATAGTGCGTACCCTTAAAAGTTCTTTAATTTTCCGAAAATTGGTGATATTTAAAAAAAATAAAAAAACCGAAAATTTTTAAATGAACGCAAATATTTATTTCATTCTTTAAAATTAAAATTAAACACTTCAATTTTATAAAAAAAAACGCAAAGGCCTATTTAATAGCACAGATAATTATACGTTCGATAAAAAAAAGATTAATGTACAAAAATGATTTCAGGTGAATATTATTTCATTAGTATTTTGTTGGACCTCCTTTTGCCTCAATTACTGCTCTCAATCGATTACTCATTGAAAATACCAGTTTTTTTGTTGTCTCAGACGTTATTTTATTCCACTCATACTCCAAGCCATCTTTAAGTTCTTGTTTGTTTCCGTAAGTTTTTTTTCGAATGCGACGTTCCAATTCATCCCATAAATGCTCTATGGGGTTCAGGTCTGGTGATTGTGGAGGCGAATGGAGTTGTTTCGGGACGTTATACAGCAGCCATTCTTTGACAATATGTGAATTGTGCTTTGGGTCGTTGTCCTGCTGGAAAAACCAGGCGCCACTAAGACCCAAAACACATGCGGAATCTTTCAAACTGCTTTTCAAAATGTCTAAATAAAGAAATCGGTCCATATTTGTTTCCAAAAATCGCAGTTTTCCAACTCCATTCGCCGACATGCAGCCCCAAACCATGACCGAATCACCACCATGCTTAACTGTTGGAATGAGGTTCTTCGGTTGCAGCTCTTCATTAGGTTTGCGCCAAATTTTTTGTTTGCCATCACAACCGAATAAATTGTACTTACTTTCATCACTAAAAAACACATTCGCCCAAAAATCTGTTGATTTTCGGCATATTTAAGTGCGAAGTCGAGTCGCTTTTTTCTGTTTGTTCGCTTATTAATGGTTTTTTTCTTGGTACGCGGCTATGGAATCCGCTTTTTCGCAAAACACTTCGCACTGTTTTTGAATGAACATTAATATTGTGGTCATTTTCCAAAGTGTTTCGAATTTCCACGGCTGTTGTTTTAGGAGTTTTACTAACAACACTTTTTATAAATCGCTTAACTCGTGGAAAAATTTTGGGTGGACGTCCAGTTTTTGGCTTGCTTGCTAGGGATTGAGACTCAGAAAAATTTTTTATTACAGTCTGCACTGTAGACTTGGCACGTCCAACAATTTTAGCAATTGAGCTCAAGGAATTCCCATCTTTCCTCAATTTTAAAATATGTTCACGCATTTCGATACAAATGTCCTTTGTTTTCTTACCCATTTTCACAAAAAATTAATTTTTTTTTTAAATTACTGCAGTCTTTAAGAATTTGGTTACAAACTAAGCGTTTAACACTTTCCGTTTATTATTTTTTCTTTAAATTTAATTAATTTTAAAAAGTACCGTTTTCTATTTAGCATCGTACGTATAATTATCTGTGCTTTTAAATAGGCCTTTGTGTTTTTTTTATAAAATTGAAGTGTTTAATTTTAATTTTAAATAATGAAATAAATATTTGCGTTCATTTAAAAATTTTCGGTTTTTTTATTTTTTTTAAATATCACCAATTTTTGGAAAATTAAAGAACTTTTAAGGGGTACGTACTATTATCTGTGTGACTGTATTTATATTGAGATAATTTAATTCATATAAAATTAATTTTATTAATTGAAATTTCTTAAAGTAAATGTTGAGTTCCAAATATGGCAGCATACCCACTTTTTCTATGTGTCCCACTTCTAGTGTGAGTAGCTGGATGTTATTTTTATTTTGCTTTTATTAAATTAATTCAAATGTTTTTTTTGTTTTGTTATCTCGTTTTATTTTCAGCGATTACGGGACACACTACAAAATTGCATCAATCATTCTGCTTGATAAATGTGTAGGAAAAAATTTATATTTTAATTTCATATTCTCATTATTAAGGTAATTTGTTGTGGAGTCATTTTCATAATTCCGATATCATCTGTGTTCATGTGTTTAATGCCCGAAATTGTATTATATTTATAAATGATAGACATTAGTCATTTAATAAATGGAATATGTTGGAACCCTCTCTCACACCCAAAATTTACTTTGAAAAATTGTGTGTACTTTTGTTGTGTGTTGCTAACTAATAAGTGCAATCAAATACAATCATGTATAAAGCGCGAACGCAGAAGAAGAAACTTTCGGACTACATCTGAATTTACCTTTAATCTTCTTCCCCCTCTCTCTAAAGAACTCAAGAATAAGCAAACTGACCTTTGCTTGGAAGAAAGGTATCTTATAAATTATGTGGAGTTTTAATTCAGAGATAATACATTAGCCCTATTCACAATATTGTGCAAAAAGCCTTGCATTGTAGCATTTGAAAAACGGCATACAATATTTTACGACTACACCAACAAAACATAATACATTAGTCCTATTCACAATATTGTGCAAATGGTCTTGCATCGTAGCATTAGCAAAACGGTATACTACATTTTACCACTACACCAACAAAATATAAAGCAATGCACTTGCTACTCTTTTGCTAATATGCAGGACTTAGATGAGGTTAAATTAGGTCGAAAGGAGGACGAAGCATCAAAGATACAACCTCATATCTATACAATATACACCTAGGCCACTATCGTGACTGTTGTGGGCTTCTTAATAAGAAACATGGGGATTTAGGTGGATAGTGCTACCCAACCTATAGGGAGGAGTTAAAGTCCGGCGTTAAGAAACCCAGTTTTCCGGACGTAATTCCTTAAGGTTTTCCAGTCAACGCTCCTCAGGGATCCCAAGCCCAACATGACATCGCTCCCGAGGTGTTTGGATCGTAATACGACAAAGGCCTGATAGTAGCAGATAAAGTGTTCTAGCATCTCGCTCTCCTCGCCACGCGCTTTACACTCGTCAAATTCTGCCCGTCCCATTTGGTGTAGTTATACTAACTTCGGATTTCCTCCCGTTGAGGAGGCTTCTTGCTTTCCTCTCGTCTGGGTTACCCCATAAAATGTTAGTAGTCCTATACACAGTCCCACTATTCCAACTGGCTGTGTGGATTTATCCAGCCCATGCCTTCAAATTTGCCTTCGTTGTCCCGAACGGCTTCGCATTCGCCAGTTAAACTGCTTCGAGTTCTTTTCCCCCGATAGCGAGTATATTGGCCCTTTCGTTACCGATTATCCCCTAGTGACCCGACACCCTTATGATACCGATCCCACTGCCCGAGGCGAATTCGGTATTGGCCTTCCTACAGTATAACATGGTCCCGGACTTAGCCCTATTAACTGATCACGCCCTTATTGCCCTTTGGCTGTCGGTAAATATGTTAGCTTCCACTCGCCCGATCTTCGATTCAATCCATCTCACACATTCCGTGCAAGACCTAAAACCAATAGGTTTTATTTATTAGACTTATGCAACACTTTATTGCAAACCGACAGATAACACTTAGAGAACCAGGCCGATCGGCTTGCAATTGGTTGATAACGTCGTCGCTTACATCTCACTCTTACCCGCCACCGCTGACTTTATTTTGCTCAAACGCTAAGGGGACTTACAAGCCGCTTCTTCTGTCGCCGCCGCCGATGTTCAATAACAAAACATAAATAAAAACGAAATAGTGAAAAAATAGAAACATGGAAAATCAAAAATAATAAAAAACGAATGAAACGGGATAAGCCCAATAAGAAGTGGACAGAAGATAATTGTTCCTCAACCCTCCGTCTTACACATGTTTTGATTTTCCATTCAAAACGCATTGAAAAAGGTCTGGCTAGACTCATGAGTAAGACAAAGGGTTAATTTCTTAGGCATATGAATTTTTTAGGGTAAAAGTTCAGTAGAAAATAATTATATTTATCAATCAGCTGTGATTTTTCTTATTTTGCAACAAGCCTTGAAAACTTAACCAAAGACGTCATTTAGAATTAATAGAAAATATTTACAATTGCAATCTTAAATACACAAAATCGTGAACTGAGCTTATATTTACTCGACCTATGAAACACTTACGGTGTTTTCTATACAAAATATATATATCACCTTTTGAAAAGGTGAATGTATAAAATACCTTTATAATCATGTAATAATGCCTGCCATTTGTTATTTGACGAGAACAAAACACAAGTTATGTAAAAGTGGAACGCTCTGTTTTGAACACCTGACATTCGTTTTTATTCGTTGCAAGTATACAACATTGTTTTGCGAAGTTAAACAAAAAACATGTTTTTTTTAATTATTATTAAAAAAGGTAAAACAATATTATTTTTATAATTTCCCAAATCAAAAAAAAATATACAATTTTATTATTTATTAATTTTAGCACTTTTCCACATTTTTTTTGTAAAACGCTTGTTATAAAAACCACTTTACAAATACAAAATAAAAAATTACAAAAAATGATAAGTTGTTGCTTAAAATTACGTGCGAAATTATATGAGCTGCACTTGTTTCGCACGGAAAATAAAAATGTTGCTGGAAACATTTCGAGTGTTTTTCGTAATATAGAGTACAACTATGAGCAATTCCATATGAAAACGGTCAAAATTGGCAAATTTTTGGACGACCCCTCTCCGATTTTAAAATAAATAGTCTCAATCGATTGCCCAGCAAAAAATAATGTACATACATATTTTTTTTTTTTATAGTGACTGGTTTAGTGGTGGTGTACACCACTGTCATGTGACAAAATTGAAGAATTCTTCATAAGGGACCTCATTGAAAGTTGTTTTAAAAAAAACTACTAAAGCGATCGCAACGAGTTGGAAAGGTATTGAATCAGGCTTTAATTGAAAAATAAAATTTTTCTTAGAAATTTACCTTTAAATTTTCCCAAGAAAATTAAATTTTCCGATTTTCCACAGAAACTCCTAAATTTTCCGGCTAATTTTTTTTGGATTCCTCATAATTTTTGCTTTAAGAATCAGCAATAAAAAAATGGGCCCCGACTCCTTGTTTGGACAGGAGAAGAGCATTTAAGAGACCACCTTGTTAAAAATACATTTTAAAAATTATTTTACAGTTAAAAATACATTTATGAAGAAAAAATCTATTTTTTTTTAAGAGCCCCAAGTTGAGTGTGTAGTGAATATGGTCTGCCTGCCTTCACAAGATCGGCCATAAATCCATGGATAATAGCAGCAGTGGCATGTAATGGCACACCAAACCCGACTGAGGCTACAGGTCATAAAATGTTTTGTAAATTTTTTAAATTACCAGGTAATAAATATTTCGCCTAAAATTACACGTGCAGAAACAAGTCATAAAACAGTTGAATACTAAACGTGAAAGTGTTAAAGTATTTTTTTTTTGTAAAGTAAAGAGTGAAGCTGTAAAGACAATTTAAAGTAAAATGAATAAATTTTGCTGCAATCCGTTTAACAAGAGTGGACATCGTTCGAAAAAGATAAAAGTATTAAAATTAACTGGTGTTTCGAAGCGATACATGAATGAATTAAATATACAATACGGTGAAGAAGCAGAATTCATTTGCCCCAAGTGTAAAATCGATTTGTCTCAACAAGCAAATGCAGCCACAATCCGAGAGTGAAATGACAAGTGAACAAAATGTTTCATCTGATAGTGAGGCAGACATTCCGATGGTCAATATGTCTTTGAGTCCTTTGAATGAGGCTATTACCACTTTAGGTGAAACGCCTATTAGAAAAAGAAAGTTGCGAAGTGAAACATAAAGGAAAGTGAAAAAAGGCAAGGTTATGAGTGCAATCGCGACAATATTTGATGAAGGCTCTGATAACGAATGCAGTCAAGCAGATGACGTTGATGACGGCAAACAAATGATTGAGCAGTTGAAAAGAAAATTCAATTTAGCGACCACTTTTCCGGAGAAATATCTCATTTTATCTGTGCTGCCTCAATCATGGTCTATACGCAAGATTTCTGAACAGTTTCAAACATCTTTTTACATCGCGAGAAGAAGCAAAGAATTAGTTCGACAGAAGGGCATATTGGCGACTCCCACCAAGAAATTTGGCTCAAGGACCTTCAGCGAAGCAACGGTGAAATTGATTCAAGATTTTTACTGCAATGATGACAACAGCCGCGTCTGCCCAGGTACACGTGACTATGTTATCACACGTGAAGATGGAGAAAAAGTACACAAGCAGTGCAGATTATTATTATGTAATCTATCCGAAGCATACCATCAGTTCAATGAGAAATACCCAGCAGAAAAAGTGGGATTTTCTAAGTTTGCCATCCTACGACCAAAAGAATGCGTGCTGGCATTAGACAGGCACGGAACGCATTCAGTCTGCGTTTGCATGTTTCATCAAAACATCAAATTAATTTTCTTTCCATGCAAGAAATTGAAAGTATTTCACGGTGAAATTGAAACATATAGGGACCTCCTGTCGAAGTCGTTCTGCGCATACCCCACGGAAAATTGTCATCTGTCCAAATGCGACAATTGTCCGAAGATTGACGAGCTAGAGCAATATTTGGCGAAAAAGTTTGAACAGCTGTTAATTCAGGAGGTGCATTTCAAACAGTGGATAATTAGCAGCGGCAGATGTTCCCTTGAGACCGTGGTAAAGCAGATTCCGGAATTCATCGAGGAATTCGGATTCAAGTTGAATGAACTGAAGGCGCACCATTTCATATCCGAGATGCAATCGAAATTTCTTAAGGAAAGTAAGGAGAAATTAGCCCAAAATGAATTCATTGTGATAAGCGACTTTGCCGAGAATTACACTTGTCTCGTTCAGGATGAAATTCAGGCTTATCACTGGGCAAACGACCAGTGCTCGGTGCATCCTTTTTGCATTTATTTCAAAAACGAAGATAACGAACTACAGACCGTAAGCCTTGTTGTTGTCGCGGAGAGTTTAGCTCATAATTATGTGTCCGTTTATTTATTTCAAATGAAACTGTTTGAATTCTTAAGATCAAAATTCGATGCAATCGACAAAGTAACGTTTTTCTCAGACGGCGCGGCTTCTCAGTACAAGAATAAAAAAAATTTTTATAATCTTTGCATAATTGAAGAAGAACAAAACTGCAAGGTCGAGTGGCACTTTTTCGCGACGTCCCACGGTAAGGGCCCATGCGATGCGTTAGGGGGAACCCTAAAACGCATGGCGACTAAGGCAAGTTTGCAAAGGCCATATACTGACCAGATCTTAAATGTACAACATTTGTTTTCGTGGATTCAAAGCAAGGAAATTGCCATTATCACAGTTTTATGCACTCAAAAAGAAGACGATGCCATGGAGCGACGAATTCAAAACAGATATAATAATGTCAAAACTATAACTGGAACGCAAAAGTTTCATTGCTTCATACCAAATATTTCTGATATGTCAATTAATGTAAAGCGGTACTCTTCGTCTGCCGACGTGCTAAATTTAAAGTTACTTTAATTTTATAATGATGCCAAGACAATTGAAATTTTTAATAAATATTGTAATTAAGTATAAGCAGCAAAACAAGAAAGATTTTTTCTTCATAAATGTATTTTTAACTGTAAAATAATTTTTAAAATATATTTTTAACAAGGTGGTCTCTTAAATGCTCTTCTCCTGTCCAAACAAGGAGTCGGGGCCCATATTTTTATTGCTGATTCTTAAAGCAAAAATTATGAGGAATCCAAAAAAAAAAAATTAGCCGGAAAATTTAGGAGCTTCTGTGGAAAATCGGAAAATTTAATTTTCTTGGGAAAATTTAAAGGTAAATTTCTAAGAAAAATTTAAAACAACTTTCAATGAGGTCCCTTATGAAGAATTCTTCAATTTTGTCACATGACAGTGGTGTACACCACCACTAAACCAGTCACTATAAAAAAAAAAAAAAATATATGTAGGTACATTATTTTTTGCTGGGCAATCGATTGAGACTATTTATTTTAAAATCGGAGAGGGGTCGTCCAAAAGGTGATCGCTTTCATATGAAATTGCTCTATATCAACATTTTCTTCGCTTGTATTTCATAGAATTTTTTTTTATATTAAGTTAAACAACATTTCGAGGCTTAAATAATTTATTTTAAAAATTTATATTGAAAACAAAAACAAATTTAAGTTTTTTTTATTGTTGTTTCAATAAAAATTCCCAAGCAGTTGCTGTCTGTTTTTCAAAGTAAAATAAAAATTTTTGTTTAGAAATTTATATTGAAAACAAACCCCCATTTTAAGTTATTTTATTGTTGTCCTAAGCGAAAATTTTCATTTTATTTTGAAAAAAAAAAAAAACAGGCAGTTAATCTATTTACTCAATATAAGTTAATCAAATTGTTCATACTTCAATTATATTTTCCTTTTCCACTGAGCAGCTCATTTGCATAATTACTAATTAATCCCATTTATTAATGTCCCAAATTGTGCTGCTGTCTTCATTAACAGGGACATTATCTAAGTAATGAAGCAAATGCCACAATATTTGACATTAGTAATGAACAATTTTACAGACTTTATAGATAATGTTGTCTATGTTCAACTCATTTGGTGAATGATTGATGTTATTTGGTATTGTGATCCTAAGTTGGTGAAAATGTTATAAATGTTTGTAACACAATATGATGCAAAAAAAAAAAAACATTTATATTTTCAAATATAAATCGGCAAAGGCAAAACGGTTAAGAACACTTTCCGTCTCTGTTTGTCAACCGATTTAAACAAAAAATACACCATTTAAAAGGCATGTAACTACAGAAGTGCACAAGGTATATTTTATTAAGAGTGTAAAAAGGGTACAAATTCGGTGACTTCATATCTCCAAAGCTAATAGAAACCCAAAAAAAAAAAAATGTATGCGGACAGGTGTCTGGTTCTCTTTGCAATTCGGCCCTTTCAGAGAGTAAACTGGTTTAACCTATATTTTGGAACTTTTGGGTTCCCCATTTAGCTTTTAAACCAATAAGTATAGGAATAAAGGCTAAACCAAATCCGTATCTTATCTAAAAAATGCAAATATAAATTTGGTACTTTTTTGAAATTCGAACGTTTTAAGGGATAAAATCGTACCCATTGGTACGTTTTTTTTAAAGCATTTTTCTCTTTATATTGACATATAACGCAATAAATTATGGTCTCCCACTGCAACACTGAAATTTTTGATACTTCAACGGAGTGAAATAATTTTTAGACTGGGGGAAATACGGGAAATTTAATTACCTTCTTTTACTTTTCCGTGCTGCGTGTGGTAATTTTTAAATTTTTTGTAATATTGAACTTAGAAATAAAAAATTATTTGTGCAAGGTCTTGAGTGAATGAGAACCTAAAGATGAAAAATTTTGGCACTTTTTTGTTCTTCTTAATATTGGACCTAGAAACATAAAATTAAGCATGCATTGTTCTGAGGGAATAAGAATCTGTAAGGGAGAGGTTCTACAACTGGTACTTTTTTTAATTTCCTTTAATATTGGACCTAGAAACATAAAACTAAACCAGCAATGTCCCGAATGGGTGAGAATCTATAAGAGGGAACTTTTTTGGTCTTCAAATGGCCCTTTTTGCATTTCCGTTAGTATTGGACCTAAAAACATAAAATTAAACATGCATGGCTCTGAGTGAATAAGAATATGTAAGGAATAGCTTTTTGGTACTTTTCGTTCTTTAACTGGTACTTTTTGAATTTTTAATAATACTGAACATAGAAACATAAAATTAAACATGCAGAGTCCTAAGTGATTGAGAAACTATATTTAAGAGGGGAAATTTTTGTACTTTTTCTTTTTCAATTGGTACTTTCTGACTTTTTTCATATAATTCAACTTAAAAAACTAAATTAAACATTCACGGACTTGAGTAGAAGAGAACTTTAGGTTCGGAGGTTGGTACCTAGCCAAATCAATCCACTAAGACGAAATAAACGAGTTCTCTAAACATTTAAGAACATATATACTCATATGTATGTTTTCTTCATATTTGCATAAAAAATTATGGTCGAATTTCGACCACTTGGCAAACTCTAGTATTTTCAAATGCTTAACTCAGTATTCAGAGTATTTATTTTTTAAGTCCTGTTTTATATACCCTATACCACGGGTGCACACGCTTTTAAGTTAACGAAGAAGTTAACTTTGTTTTAGTCGACAGAAAATTTTGCGAAGACTCAAATGAAAGTTGTTAGTTAAAAAAATTTAAAAATATTAGGCCCTAAACATATAATGTTGCTCAGTTAAATGCATGACTGTCTATGGATCCCAAATATAGAGTACACAAATTCGTCTGTTAATACTTAGGAGCAGAGTATTATATACTTATGTCGAGCTTGACTGACTCAAGTTAGACCCACATCATAATAGTGGAGAGTGTATTCTGAGCTTGTGCTTATGTTTGTAATACCTTAAATACATATTAGTCCTAGACCCACCTTCTAATGGGTGATTCAAGTAGAGATACTTTTTTCAATAGCCTTTTTTGACAGATCACGTGTGAGTTGTGGCATGATGTCATGTTATTTTTGTTTAGTATTGTTTGGCATTTCATAATGGAAAGACTTACGCCTGAACAACGTTTACAAATCGTTCAACTTTATTACGAAAATTCACGTTCTGTAAGGAATGTGTTTCGTGCACTTTGCTCAACTTTTGGTCAACATAATCGGCCTACGGGGCGTACTATTCGCAACACCACCACCCATTTTGAGACCCAGCATTCATTATTGGATAATATTCGACCGAATAGACAACGTCCAGCACGCTGTGAAGAAAATATAGCGGCCGTAGCTGAGAGTGTACACGAAGACCGTGGAGAGTCGATTCGGCGCCGTTCGCAGCAACTCGGACCGTTATCGTTCCATTATAACCGACTATTTGATGCCTGAAATTGAAGCTCGTGATCGCATCAATCAATGGATTAATTGAGAGAACACTTCGGTGAGCACATAATTTTACGTTTTGGGCCGGTCGATTGGCCACCAAGATCGTGTGATATCACACCGTTAGACTTTTTCCTGTGGGGATATGTAAAGTCTAAAGTTTATGCGGGCTTTGATTCATGCCTTGGAGGAAAACATCACGCGTGTCATTCGCCAGTTACCAGTCGAAATGCTCGAACGAGTCATCGATAATTGGACTCAACGGATGGACCATCTGCGACGTAGCAACGCCAACATTTGATAGACATAATCTTCAAAAAATAAATAAAGTAAAGCGATCGACTCAGAATCAATTTGAATTGATTTAACGATGCACAATGGTTGAAGAGCGGCATTAATTAATTTTTTTCATGTTCGCCGATTTGGATAATTTTTTGGTATTTTGCTGTCAGGTATCTGAATATTATGATTCCGTAATATAAGCCTGATATGTTTAATATTTGTTTGGATACATATGTTCGCTTGTTTAAAATGGCATGCAAATTTACTGTATATTTAATCTTTTGGTACAAATCCCAGTAAACTTATCATTTGACTTCGTTGTATATTTTCGTAAATAACAATTGTCAAAGATGAGATTTGCATTAAAAAGTTGGAAAAAATGCCATATAAAAAATTTCGTAGAACAAAATATAAACAACATCAAAATTTCAATGTTCATCAACTTCAGTGGACTTCATCTTTTTAGCGATGTGGAGCGCTGCTTAACGAAAGATGTCAAATTACAGCTTGAAGTGTCAGCTTAAAGTAAAAAAAAAAAATTCAGCTGCTCCTACCTGCTCCTTTCCAAAAAGAAAAAAACAGTAAAAACTATAAAATGATAAAGTAACAAAACATGAATTTTCTTTCATGCTTGTTATTGTTGCCATAATTCTTTAGTGTTTAAAATGATTACATAATGTAATATACATACTAGTCAATAGTGTTAATTGCAAGGACCGGAAAACGTTTTTTTTTTATGTTTTTTAAAAAATATTTATCATTGGAGTTCGAAAAATATTTTAAATTGTACAATAACCAAAAATAGATATAAATATTTTGGTTGATATTGTTTCTTTAAGTTCAAAATAATAAAGTTCTCAAAAGAAAAGGTTTTTAGAAAAATATTTTTTTTTGTTCTTTTGTACAAAAAATTACGAACCGAAAATTTAATTTTTTCTTTTTAAAAATTTAAAAATCATGCGTACAAAATAATTTTTTTTTTTCATCAGTTTAAAAAAATAAAAGCAAACACAAAAAAAAAGATATTTATTTTTTCAGTACAATATTATTTTGTACATGAAAAAAAAGAACCGAAAACTTAAAATTGAATTTTTTTTTAATTGACAAAATTTAAACTCATACGTACAAAATTATAGTAAAAAATATAAAGCTTATTAAAAGTAAGTAGTTATAACATGATAAAGATTATCCTAGAACTAAATAGTAATCTTATCAATTACCTTGATGTTGGGTTTGAGCAACAATAAATTTTCTACATGCTCAGAACTTAAATTCCTTCTATTTTTGGTCATAATAATTGGCAAAGCACTGAAGGCTGTCTCCACAGATACCTGTGTTGCGGGTACAGCCAATGCAACAGCAGCTAGTTTTGATAATTAAGAATCTCTTAGGATTTTTTGCAATTGCAATTTTAAACACAATTTTATATTATAATTTTAATTAAAATTCACAATTTTAACTTCAAATTGAGTTTTTATTGTTAGTTTCTAAAAACAAAAAAAAAATATTTTTTAAGAACTTTATTATTTTGAAGAACAAATAAAACAAAATAATTTATATTTTTTTTTTTTTTTGTACAGTTGAAAACATGTTTTGAACACCAATGATAAATATTTTTCAAAAAAAAATAAAAAAACATTTTTGAGGGAGTTTACACGGTGTCTATTCAGACATGTCTGACAAACACGTCTGTTTTGTTTGTTGGCGATCGGGGTAGAGAAGAAAGAGGGGTTGCCAAACAAACACGAAATGAGTTTTCATGTTTGTTTTTATGAATTTTCATGTATTTTGATTTGTATGTATATGTATATTAGACAATTATACATGAAAACAGACATGTTTGGATAGACATCGTGAAAAGACAAAAGGTTTTTGGTAGCATGTTCAAAAGAAAATGTCAAAAAAGACAAGTCAAAAAAGACATGTCTGAAAAGACTCCGTGTAAACTATGCCTTTGTGTATTTTTCAAATTTTTGTTTTTTTGTTTCTTTTCATGTACAAAACACATATTGTACTTTAAAAATAAATATCTTTTTTGTGTTTCCTATTTTTTTTTTTAACTGATAGAAAAAAAAAATTATTTTGTACGCATGAGTTTTGAATTTTTCAAATGAAAAACTTAAATTTTAAGTTTTCGGTTCTTAATTTCTGATTCCTGGTTAATTGTAATGAATTTCATTGTTGAAAAAAAGAATAAGCTTCAATTGAATTGACACTGGGCATAAATGTCGACGTAGTGAATCAAGGTATGGGCACAACAAACGATGGCAATACGGCAAGAATGTTTTTCGAAAATCCAGTCAAAACTGCAGACGTAATTGGCATAAAAGAAGAGTTAATGAATAGATTTAAAATTATTTTGGCCACAATAAATTGTAATGCAGCGATCGACACAAACAAATTTCATATATCTGTGGTTTTCCTGGGTAACCGCGTATGTCTATTTTTTTCGATTTTGAGATGTTGATGCCATATTCCTTAATTTTAAACTCTCTTTACATGGTTCTTGAAATTTCTGAAAAAATATGCACCAATTCTGATTATTTTACGTAATGACCAATTTCAAAAAGTTCAACACGTAGCCCATACTTCAATCTATAAAGTTTTTTCCGCTCTCCTGAAAAATTTAATTTTAAGACATACGCGGTTACCCATGAAAACCACAGATATATTGCATGGATACTGCCAAGTTGTTTGTTGATTTCTGTGGATGGTACTACATGCCTGTAACTGTGCATAAGATTCTGGTGCATGGTAGCAAAATTATAGCAGAAGCTATTCTATCAATAGGTATGTCTCTATCTAAAGGCCCTTATTCAGGTTTGCTGTCCGAGGAAGCTCAGGAAGCGAGGAATAAAGACTATAGAGGCTAAAGATTACATAATTCGCGAAGAATTGGACGTGTAGCCACTAATGAAGACGTAATGCATAATCTTTTAATGTCTTCAGACCCCTTTATAAATAGATTTTGTTTAAAGCTGCAAATCAAAAAATTGGAGTACGATAATGATGTTAAAAAATTATTAAAAGAAAATGCTTAAATTACGTATTCATGTTTTTTCTATTTGTTTTTTCTATGGGAGGTGGGCGTAAAAGTGGGTGGATCGTTTTACACAATTAGGCCCTAATTGTCAACTACCACAATTTACTAGAGAGTTAGTTCGTATACGAAACAAAGGTAATGTGACAGTACCGGGTGCCCCGGTAGGCTAGTTGGTAGTGAGCTAGTCTATCAGCGCCGGGGTTGTGGGTTCGATTCCCCCCAGATACTCTGGTTTCTTTCCTGCAGACAAGCGTAGAGCTTCGCGGTATTAGCAGCGCAACGCTAAAGTATAACATTGAAAGCACAAACAATGTCATAAATATTTTGTAATTTTGTTGTTGCTTTCAACAGAAATTCATGTACCGTTTTAAAATTTTCAACGACACAAACGCCGCATTTGAATTTTTAAAACGCAATGTGACTTTCTGTAGAAAGCAACAACAAAATAACAAAATATTTATGACATTGTTTGTGCTTTCAAAGTTATTCTTTGGCGTTGCGCTGCGTTTTATATGATTAGGGCCTTAGTATAGCAAAAAAAAAAAAAAGCATTAGATTAAAGCTGGTGTTCCACGGGAAAGTGTTCTCTATTTAGTGTTCACCTCCGAGTAAAGTTTAGTTACCGACAGCTCATAAAAAAACGTATCTAGCGGAAGGTGATCTGGGTTATATTCACTCCCTTATAAAGGCATTTAAATGGCTTAAGAGCGACCAACAGGTCAACTAGTTGGATTAGAATGAATTGGTGCGGTGAATGGAACGGTATCACAACGGGACATATGATTGGAGCCAAGTGAGTTATGCCTTAGGGCGGTTGCAATATGAACCAAACCGAACGCCCATTCTTCCAACAGGGTTGCTTTAATTTGAATTTGTTTTTTTAACTAGCAACATAAAAACATTAACAAGACAAAGGCAATATTTTAAATTTTTTACAATAACAATATTATTAAATCTTGTGATTTTCTAAATAAACAAGACTAAGATTAAATTATTGCTTGTTATAAATTAGTAAACACAACTTAAATATGTGAATAAGATATTGGCTGGGTTGTGGAGAGAATTAAATTTACATGCCGTTGCCTTCTGCGTTAATTTTTGTTTACTCTTTCCAAAAGATAAGCAAAAGAATAAGCGCTTTTAAATGTTACCTAAATTTTATGTTTATTTTTAAGTTCTCAAAACAAAACCCAGCTAGCATTTTTCATCATAAACGATTTTTTTAGGAATCAGCTTTAAGAGCAAAATTACGGCACATAAGTTAATTTTTCGATGATAAATGATACTATCGTTGTGAGAAAGTGGTAGGTACCCTACCGATGAATCACCTCAAAGAATCATTTGTGGTACAATTTCTGAACCTTGATTGAGCATATGAAGGAATCATATGCTTTTAATGCTTTTTCAATCGCTCAAGTCATAAATCAGTTTTAAATCATCAAAAATTACCTGAAAAGACTCATTTAGGTGACAAAAAATTATCATCCAAATGCTAGCTGGGAAATAATTAATAAAACAAACAAAAAATTAGGCAAAATTAACATAATACATACACATGTTTGTAGATTTATGTGTCTACATGTATGTATGTATGAATGTTACAAATATTTAAGCCATGAAATATGCAAAAATATTCACAAACAAATTAATGCCATTTCTCAGAATAAAAGTGTCATCCATATAAATACCGTTGTATTTAACTGCCGATAACATTTCCGCCTCTTCCCTAAATTGTAACAAAAACTTTAATGTTTTGGGAGAAAATTGAATGACTAGGGATGTTCACAGTTACTGGCACTAAGTGATACCAATTTAGATATTACCCTGCAGATAATACGAGTATTCCATACACGCGTGTTTAGTGTAGCCCATAAGGGACCAGGTCTAGTCCAATGGTAACCCAAATGCATTGAATAAGCATGGTCTATTAAACATTACGATATCCTAGGGCTGGACCATATAACCCAGCTTTACATTACAACGGATTAGTCTTAAAACTACTCCATGTGCATACATACTCCCAGTAGGTTAGTTTTAAAACTACTCCATGGTATACTCCAGAGGATTAGTTTTGCAATCTTTTAAAAACGAAAGCATGTCGTTTAAACACGAAGACATGTCGTTTAACTACAAACTCTTTTTTAACAATGACCTGGTCCATGATTGCATTACATCGGACCATGTTGTAAGTACAGTGGTTTCCCGATTTAACGAACTCTCGATTTAGCGAATTCGGGATTTAACGAACAGGCAAACATTTTACCTTAGGTACTGTGTATAACGAATTAAAATCCAATTTGGAACTCGATGTAACGAACAAATATAAATAATATACAAAAAATTCGTAAAACTTATTTAAATACATAGATGGAGTAGTCAGGTAAACAGTTGTAGTCTTGACACACACCTCCAGACATATATTTCATTTTGTTTACAATGAATTATGCACTACTGCCATCTATTTGATTTTTTTAGTTTCTGATAAGCAAATCGTAAATAAATTACCCCAAAAGGCTTTATTAATTTTGGATAACGCTCCTTGCCACCCACCAGCAGATCAATTAGTTGAACAAGCACGTAATGGAAAGATTTGGGTGCTTTATATGCCACCAAATGTTACTCCTCTAATACAACCGATGGACCAAAATGCAATCCGTCTTGTAAAGCTGCATTATAGAAACAGCCTTTTGTCTAAAATTATTACATCAGGGAAAGTCGACATTATAAAGTTTTTAAAACAATTTAACTTGTACGAAGCCTCTTTAATGCTCACATTGGCGTTGAAAAGTGTTTCAGAAACATCAATATCAAAATGCTGGAATAAAATTTTTACAGAAACGGCCAATACTTTGATGAAGAGTATGATATACCATTGGCCAGACTTCTTATAGTAAGAAATAGTAGTTTAGGATTGCTCAATTCAATTGTTTTAGTACTGGATTTAACGAACTTTTCAATTTAACGAACAGGGCTGGCAATCAATTGTTCGTTAAGTCGGGAAACCACTGTATTCCATTTTATCTAAAATGGATCAAGTAGTCCATTGTTATTTGCAGGGTAAGAGAAAAAAAAATGAATTAATCAGTTCTTTTGAACAGGGGTTGTCAGATGTTTTACAAATTTTATTCTCAAATTTTAAATCTTTATTCCCAAAAATCCCTGAAAAAATAATTTTTTCATCACTTAAAATCGCCTCTATGTACTCCTAAATTTTGTCATAAAATAACACAGGTCAACAGCAAAAAAGGGCTTGAATAACTACTATATAGATTTGATGCATCATGGCTACCTAAGTACAAAAATGGTAACATTTTTAAATTCTATGGATAATTTTTTTTTTAAATAATTTTTAAGTAAAATTGTCAATATTTCGAGATATTTCTCCACTTATATTATCATAACTCAAAAACAACTTGTCCGATTTTGTTAAAATAAATCTACAAAAATCATGATTTACAATATCTTTAAATGATGTATACAAATATTTTTAATGCGATCAATAGTTTCAAAGTTATGAAACAAATTGTTAGCCAAAAAATAAAAAAATTGGTAAAAAAAATTTTTTTCGGAAGAAAAAAATCTGGAAAAAATCGAAAACGTCAAAAGGTATTATATTTTATTTATTTGTAGTAAAGCTACATATCATGTAAATTAAAAAAGATATGGATCATGAAAATCGGTGCATGGTTAAGGTTTTTAGTTACAATTAATTGAATCTGTCGCATATTTACAAGCACTGGAGAAAATGGTATAATGAAAATGCAGAACACAGAAACACAGGTGCATTATACGACCCGGATTTCGGCAAACCCTCTTCACATGTAGAAAATTGTTTGGAAAAAAAATCTTTATGACATTTTTATGATTTTCAGAATTAAAAAAATAAGTAATAAACGAAAGGTTGTTTTACGATTGCGGTAGCAAACTAATAAACGCTCATAAATGTGCGTGCACGCTGCAATCATAGCTGCCAGATTTGACGATTTATCGTCATTTTGACGATTTTTAGGAACAAAAATGGTCTATTGACGATAGGACGATTTATACCCCAAATTTGACGATTTTTTATATGACAAATTTTGTTCAAATTTACAAATATTTTTAATATAATTTCACATTTTATTTAGGCTTCTAATATAATTTTATTTGAATTATTTGATTGGCAGTAATTTTCATGTTTTAGCTGTTCATCATATAAAATAAGATTGTTTTTTAGCACGATGAATGTTTGTAAGAGTTCTATTTGATCAAAGCCTGTACAACTACTCTCTTTAGGCTGGGTTCACATTATGAACCCTTCAGGAGATTAGGCGTTAACTGTCAAAAAGCCACCAGTACAATTACTAGAACAAGATGCACTAGTGGTAACGGTGTTAAAGATTTTATATAAAAATACTAGTGCTTATTAGTACTAGTACTTGATGTAGTACAAGAGCTTCACTTGTAAACTGATTGGGCAAAAACTTTTTTAAAAACAAAAATTCGTATTTTGTTACTTATTTTTAAATATGATTTTAAATAATTAATTTATAATTTATTTATACATTATTTACGGCCATGTTCTGGAAATTGAAATCACGAGAAATTGAAATCGAACAAAATTTTAAATTTATCCTGTGTTTAAAGTTTATAAAAATAATTTTTTTATATGCCTCATATGTTGAGGTCCACTAACCTTCACCACTACCTCTTTTCGAATCAGGAAAATATGCGTTCAATTAAAACAAAAATTAATTGAAAATGTCCAATTGGGTCCAAGTAAACTGGTACACGACTAGAACCAATAGTACTAGTGATTTTCTAAGCACATACAATGCTAATTTGAGCATTAAGATAGTATAGAAAAGTATACAGTCGAGAACTAGTACTGGTGATCTTTGTGCTAGTTTAGTACTAGCTAGGTACTAGTTCGATCTCCGGCAGGGAAACTTTTCTTTCAGAGAGTCTGATTTTATTTGTGTTTACCTGACTTAAGTTCTTAAACAGGATTTTCGACGTGAAAAATAGGTGTTTGATATACCTTGGTTTTAGTTTATTTTCTTAGTTTTCTTATGAACGCCAATACTTTTGAAAAATGTTTGGTTGTGTTACTTCAATAATAAGTTTCTTAACGAATATATTAAAATTTTATTAGCAACGAAAACTAAAAATAACAATTTATTTTCAAAACTTATAAAAAATTAGTGGTTTTTTACAATGACGATTTTTGTGACGATTTAGCTTAGTCAATTTGAAGATATTGACGATTTTTTCCTCAACATTTGACGATTTTCGACCAATTTTATCTGGCAGCTATGGCTGCAATGCTCTTTTTTCCGTTGGCTACCTGTAACGGATGATTTTTTTGCATAACATTCCTTAATGTTTTTTATTATTCTTGGGAATAAGAAACAAATTTGCAGCACACACAAACTGTACCCACATGAAGGGTTATCCCAAATTATAGTATCAGTATTTATAAGAACTCCTTGAGCCATTTTACTTTATTCAAGAATTGTTTGCGATAACGGAAACATCATTTTATCCCTACATAAAGAGTCATTCAGCTTACAAGTTAAAACAATTTACAAGTATTAATAAAAATGAGCAAGAAAGCCAGAACATTTTTATGTAAAAACAATCCGGATTCATTTTGTTATGTGTGCGGCCAATATATCACCGAGAAAAAACGTAACTGCTTCCTAACTTCATTGCAAAAGTCATATGAAGATTGTTATAATATATATCCCCACAATTTGAACCAGCATTGGACACCCAGTACCATATGTATTTCATGTCGATTTAATTTATCTATGAGGTTTTCTAACGTAAAGTAAGTATAGGTTAATACATTTGGAATATTTCATACTTAAAGTATTTCTTAATTAAATTTTGAAATTTTTTTCATTTTATAGACGACGCTTGGAAATTTCGAAGCCTATGCTATGGAGAGAAACAGCGAGCCACGAATCCGATTGTTATTTTTGTTTAAGTACAAAAACCGGCTTCGGAAAACATATGCGATGGTCTTACATTCACCAGAAATGAAATATGCTGAAGATCAGGGTCCAAGCTCTAGTCAAGTGCTTTCATCTTCACCAGGACACTTAAGTATGTGTTAAAAATCAGAAAGTTCAAATTCAGCACTGCTATCTACATCTGAAAATGACGAGTTAATCCCATACAAAAATTTCTTGCCGAGACCATGGAATCAAGACCAGCTTAATGATGTAATTAGAGACCTTGGATTGTCGAAAAGGTCTTCGGAATTACTTGCGTCCCGGATGAAAGAAACAAATCTCATGACAAAAGAAACTAAAGTTTCGTATTACCGTACTCGAGAAGAAGGCTTACTTCATAATTATGTTGAAGAGGATGATTTTGTGTACTGCGCAGATATTTCTGGTTTGATGACTGCCATGGGCTTCCAGAGATACGATTCAAACGAATGGCGTTTATTTATCGACTCATCAAAACGCAGCTTGAAGTGTGTCATTTTGCTTAATGGAAATAAATTTCACTCCTTGCCGATCGCACATTCAACCAAAGTAAAAGAAGTATACTCTGTAATTGCATTGGTCATGAAGAAGATAAAGTATAATAAACATAATTGGGTAATTTGTGTTGATCTTAAGATGGTAAATTTCCTCTTAGGTCAACAAAGTGGCTTTACCAAATACCCTTGCTTTTTATGTTTATGGGACAGCAGAGCTAAAGCAGAACATTGGAATAGAAAACAATGGCCTTCTAGGGAAACACTGGTTCCAGGTATGCCAAATGTTATAAATGTGGCTCTAGTGCCCCGAGATCGGATCATATTACCCCCTCTTCACATTAAACTTGGTCTTATGAAACAATATGTTAAAGCACTTAACAAAGATAGTGAATGTTTCCAGTATATTTCAAGGAAATTTCCTAATTTGAGCATTGAAAAGCTGAAAGCAGGCATATTTAATGGCCCACAAATTCGCAAATTGGTCAAAGATATTGATTTTGGCAGTTCAATGTCAGAAATAGAGAAAAATGCATGGGATTCGTTTGTATGGGTTATTCAAAATTTCTTAGGAAATAACAAGGGTGATGATTACGTTAAGCACGTTGAAGAGATGTTAACTCACTTCCAGAATCTTGGATGCAACATGAGCATCAAAGTACATTACCTGCACAGTCAAAAAGTTCAACCAACTAAACATTTTTTTTCTTTAAATTCGAATATACCAATTTAGGATATCATAATGATGCGTTTTTATTTATATATGTACATAATTTCTATTCAATGGTGAAATGATTATACATATATCGGTATTGTAAAATATTAACTTAAGCCGGCTAATGATTCCGTCAACAATGCACCGCCGCTGCGGGTTTCTTCCCGGCATAGATTTCTGACACAGCTGATGTCAGATGGTTTGTCAGAAGAAAATAGAGCACGCTCTAATTGAAATTTTGTCAGATGACTTTGCGTCTGACTTGTACAGATGCAATGTTTTAAAGGTAACACACGACATGTATGTATTTTGCAGTGGGAAATTTGACAAGTCAGATGTAAAAAACATGTCGTGAACATGCAACTTTAGTGAAAGTCTTATCTTTCATAAATTTTTATTTCAAAGATGGCTTTTGTTGCTTAAAAAAAATGAAAATTCAATAATAAAATTAAGAAAAAATCCCCAAAAATAAAAAAAAACCCCAATAAAAATCCCTAAATCAAATTTATTATCCTCGTTTTCAAAATAAAATCCCCAATTTGAGGATAAATTCCCTATCTTACTTCACTGCTTTTGAATCGAATTGATATGTTTAAGTCTGAACTAAAGGCAGCGGTGTTCCCAGGCCTGGGGTCTATAGATTGAGTGCTATTTACGTCTTGAGGCACCACTTTCAATAAGTAGTACATTTTAAGTTTATTTAAATTTTTATGTATGTTCGATGAATTTGTTTTTCGCTTTAATTAAATTTAAATTTCAGAATTTTCTAGGTCGAATCGTTGTTTGAGGCCATATTGAAAGGTCGTTTCATTTTGTGATTTCTTAACTTTAATGGATTTAAATTAAGTTAACAAATAAATCGTTTTCGAAGTTTAATTTTTAATATTAATAAATTGATAAGTTTTAAAACATTTTTGAAAACAAAGCAGGAAAGTGTTTTTATATTTGTTGTGTTTTATTTTTTTTTAATTATAAGTGCTATTAATTATAAGTGCTTCATTTTTCTAGTCTTAATAATACTACCAAGTTGTCAAGGTACTTGGCTGATGTTTAAGCGCTGAATCCCAAAGTTACCCCATACACTCCATAACCTGAGGAACGCAATATGCGTTCTGTCTGGAAATATAAGCAAAGTGTTTGGATCCTCGGAGGATATTCTAGAGCTGTAGCCCACACATCTACTACTAAATACAGTCCATACCCCACGAAACGTATCGGCGTTTCGTCCGGATCAGCAAAGGACGTAATCGACGTTTTTTAGAGTAATGCTTAGGCATTCTTTTAAGCCATTATTTGCTCAACATGTTGCCATTTTTAGTCATGAAAAGTTGGCAGCACTGCTGGAACATAAAGTTTAGTTTTTTTCGCCCTTGTTTGGCAAAAAGAATTTTTTTCTTTTAGAAAACAACTTTTGTTTTTAAAGTATTTTTCAGGGCAAGTTTTTCAAACTTTTTTTTAAAGGAAAAAGAAGTTTTTGCACATTTTGCAATTTTTTTTTTGCATATTTTAAAAAGATTTTTTGAATAATTAATTTTTTTTTTTTTTTGTGAATTTTTCATTATTTTTTTTCTATTGCCAATATCTGCATGAACGTCGAGTTAATGGCTAATGATTTTCATAAACAACTGGAAATTGTTTGACAACGATTTGTCTAGAGCTTTAAGAAAAAACATAGAAGCAATGTTTTTTTAAATATAAAAACTTTATTATAACCGGGACTTTTTTTCTTCTATCCGTTTTTTCTTCTATTTTTTCTTATTGCAGTACCTCTTAAATATAGGAAAAAAATTATTCTGTAACAATAACGAATCGATATTTTAATTCTACCACATGCCGCATTGAGCTTTAATTTAGTTATTTACATACACAGAAAAAAATAAAAATTTTCTCAAATCACCAAATTGATACGCAATTCAAAATATCAAGCAAACAAGTTGTTGATATTGCACCTATTACCAAAATTATTATATGGATTACTAAAAACTGTTCTATCCGTTTTTTCTTCTATCTTATTTCTTTCAAAAGTATTTCATATATTTTCATTTAATTTTCCGAACAAAATTGTAACTAAAGTTTTTTTTTTAAAAGTTGAGCCTACTTCTTCTTCAGCATCAATTTGTATGAAATTATATAATAATTTTATTTAGTTTTGAATGAAAATTTTTACAAAATGTGTTAAAAAATAAAAATATATACGTGGTTTTGTTGTAAGTGTTTAAAAAGTCACCCTGAATTTCTTTACAAGCATAAAAAGAAAAAGAGTACTGAAACTGACGTGGGGGTACTGTGGAATTTATGAAAAGAAAAAGTACAGGAAATAGTACCATAGTACTAAATATTCCATTACTGGTACGAATCCACAAAATGGACAGTTCACGAAGTCATTACACAAAAAGTTTAAGCTTTTTGCCTTCGAAATATTCTAAAAATATGATGGCCTAGAGTTGTCAAACAAATGGGTTGGACACACGCTAAGAAAGCCACTCAACAAAATCAGCCAAGTATCATTTAAGTTAAACTCCAAGGTTTAGAAAAGCAAGGGATACCAAAACCTTCATGAAGAAGTACAATTTTCAATGAGACCGGAAAATAGTTCAACGAAATTTGTATTATTGCAATGGACAGACAGACGGACAGACAGACAGACAGACAGACAGACATGGTTATTCTATGTAGACAGCCTATTTTCCTGATGGAATTCGCTGAATAATATATTCAGATTTTTCTGAATACTTTTAAACATATTTCTTTGTTTTTCTAACATATTTTCAAAATTTGTGTGGACATAAAAACTTGTCCTAGTGTTTATTTATTCCTTCTTACTTTTACAAGTCATTTCTTAGATATTCCCTGGCTAAATTAATTCCATGAGTTAAAAGTGTGAAGAAGTTGAAAATATTTACTTCTGTTTTTAAATGCCCGACAAAAAGATGAATTTACAATTTATTCTTATGCTTAAATTATTTAAGTTCTTTAATAGCATTTGCTATTGAAAAGTGGAAAAAAAAAACTTTCTATCTGGTACGTTAACGATTGTTAAAGATTTTCATTATCAGTTCATATTGAATTAAATTTTTTATTTGTATTTTTCTTTTTATTTTAAAGAAATATTTTAAAGAAAAATAAAATTTTTTTATGGTAAAAGACCAACACTGGGAATAGTTTTTAACTTTTTTTTTTGTTGATGTGCAAGTTAAAAAATTTTGCTTTCTTTATACCCTTCACAACAGGTGAAAGGGGCATATATAAGTTCGTCATACCGTTTGTACGCAGACAGAAAAAACTCGTATCAAATTTAAGTTTTTTTCCAGTACTTAAAACAATTCATAATGGGATCAAGTCAATAAAAGCTTGACCTTTTCTTTGGTCGTGCTAGAGTATCCACTCAATTAATCGTTGTTCGATTAATCGAAGAAAATTTATTTGGTCGAATAGTCAAAATAGCCAATTTCAAATAACGAATAACTCGAACAATTTATATTAATTAATTGATTAAAATTAATTTCTTAGATAATTCTACTTTTTTAATATAAAAATATTTTTTTTTTTAGATTTCTACCTAATAAAATACATAACAACTAAATAAGATGTTGTTTTATTCTGTATCTATTCTGAACATATTTAAGTCCCTTTTTAGATGTGGGTATGTATGGAACAAATATTACATGATTAACTTCTAATTCCATACGCATGAATTTTCGTACTATAATAGCGCTTTATATATTTAGTTTGACGTTTATTGTGAAAAAAAATTCATCATTTATAAATATGCGCTATCAGATTATGGGTAATCGGTTTTAACCCGACTATCAATTTCTTTTTTTCTCTTACCATCTCCAACGGCTAAATGAATTTTGACAGTTTAGGTATTTTTAGATTTGTCTTCATAACCGAAGTGTCTTTGGATAGATAATTGAAAAACTTAAAAACTAAATGTTTTGCAGCATTTTTGATTTTTTAGTTATTTATTTTATACGTGGTATAAATTAATTGTTTTTTTTTATTGTGTATTGTTTAACTACATTTTTATTTTATAGTTTTTTTCTGTTTATTAATATAATAAAATTATCAAATCAAATAGACATGTATGTTTTTTCCATTGGATAAAATAATTTAAACTAGTGTTTGCCCAGTGGTCGGAATTCGACCAAAATTATTTATGCAAATATGAAGAAAACGTACAGCATTTGTTTTTTATTCGTCTTTGTGGACGACTTGGCAGGGGACCAGCCTCCAGTCGATGAATGTTTAATTTAGTTAATTTAGTCCGTGAATGTTAAATTTAGTTTTGAAATTTCAATAATAAAAAAAAAATCAGTAAGTTCCAGTTGGAAAACTAAAAAGGACCAACAAGTCCTTCTAAGTTTAGTTTCTGAATCACTCTGGACTCTGCATGTTGAATTTTATGTTTCTAGGTTTAGAATTAATAAAACTTCAAAAAGTTGAAGTTGTAGAATGAAAAAGTACCAAAAAGCTCCACCTTACAGATTATCAGTCACACCCATAACTTTATGTTTCTAAGTTCAATGTTATAGAAAATTTAAAAATTAACACATGCAGCGCGGAAAAGTAAAAGAAAGATATTTCTTTCCCGTATTTTCCCATTTTGATAATTTTTTTCTCCGCATTAAAGTAACAACAAGTTCAATATTGTAGTAATACAATACAATGGTAGAGAAAACGTGTTCTAAAAAAGTACCAAAAATAGGTATGATTTAAAAAAATTCGAATTTCCAAAACGTACCATATTAATACTTTTAATTGTTTAGATAAGTAACGAATTTGCTAGGAACTTAATTTCTATGTTTATTAGCTTAAAAGCTAAATGGGGCGACAAAGAAGTTCAATAATTAAACTCCCCAAAAGGTGCGAATATTAAAAAAAAGTGCCAGACACCTGTCCCATTAATTTCCTTATGAATAACAATTAGCATCAAATATTTTTTTAATCTCTTTTAGTTTTGGAGATATAGGGTTACCTTTTTAGCCCATTTTTACCCCTTTTATCCCCTCAGATTTTATTAAAATATATATTTTACACTTCAGCAAGTACATACTTTTCAAATGGCGTATTTTTTGTTCAAATCGGTTGACAAACCGTGGAAAGTCGGGACTGATTTTCGGGATCAATGTGTTTCTTTAAGATGCTTCTTTTGTTTAATAAACAACACTTTTTGAATATTCAAAAGGTTTTATATACGTAACATAAATTTTTAAAAATTAAAACAACAAAACAATTTATTTTATAACCAGGGCTGTGGAGTCGGAGTTGAAGAGTCGGAGTTGAGGTTTTTGTACCGCAGTCGGAGTCGCAGTACCCAAAAAAACGCGCGACTCCGACTCCAAAATTTTTCGGCATAAAAAATTTAAAAAAATTTCTAATATTTTCCAATATAAAAATTCTTCGAAATTGGCGATGCAATATTTTGCAGATCAATATGAATAAGTAGATTTTAATTTATTTTATGAGAAATAGTTGATTCACGTACTTTACTATTTAAGTATATTTTTTATACGTGCGGGAAAAAGTCTAAATTACATTAGCAAAACTTATACTCAGTTATTGATCTAGTTGAAAAAAATTGTGTGATTTTTTAAATAATTTACTCATGCTAAACAATGTTAATGACAGGAATTGCCAATAATTTTAATATCAGAATTTTTTAACCATCAACGCTGAAATATTTTCAACATTGTACAGAATAAGTGTTGCTATAGCGCATAAATACTCGTATGTATTAGAAAAATTGTGACGTAAAATTATTTCTCTTTTGTGTAGAAACATCTTTATCGGCCTGCCTTTAATTCCTACCATAACACTCATGTTTTTCTTATGCTTATTACGCGGGGATTCCCATAATTCGTTTAATAAAGATGTTTCTACACAAAAGAGAAATAATTTTACGTCTCATTCATTTCGCATCACGGTTAGAGTAGGAGTCGGAGTCGTGAGTCGGAGTCGCACTTAAACAATTTCAGCGTTTGGAGTCGGAGTCGGAGTTAGTACTTTTTTCTGACGACTCCACAGCCCTGTTTATAACACTGGCCTCACCCATGATCACACATGATCTCTTAGTTTTTCTAGATCAATTCATTTCGGTTTTTTGACAGCAATTAAATTTTTAATGTGAATTAAGTTGTGACGACATTAATACACTGCAAAGTCGATCGTGATAGCTGAGTTAAAAACTGTAAAACTATGTCGACTGCAGTGCCGTACACCTCCAGGGTGAGGGCGAGATTCATAATCTATAATTTAAGTACATACGTTTGAAATTTATTTTAAAACAAAATGTGTATACAAATGTTTCTTAAAACAGATTTCAAGTTTAAATAATTTATTTATGAATACGTCAAATAGTGTTTTTATTATTATTGGACCGGAAGGAATATGAGCTATTTCATCAATATTACGACTTAATTATAATAATTATATCAACTTTTATTCTTTAGTTTCTAAATAAAACTTTAATTGGATCGTGAATAATTTTTATTTTTTGCTTGATATATAACAATTATTTCTTCATTTCTATATTTTGCATAAAAATAATCATTTTTATTTTGGTATTATGTCTTAAGCCAAAGCTGAACTTGCTAAACGAATCTTCAAATATCGTTTCTACTTAAAATAATGGTTTTAATTAAGCAAAATACAAAAATCCAGAAATAGTCGTCATATATCAAGCAAAAATTAAAAATTTTAAATACTTGCTGTATGCCAAAAACAAAAATTAAACTCAAAAATAAGAATTATTTGCAATAAAAAATATAACTCAAAATATAATTTTTAATAATTTTTTTTTATAAAGTATAAAAATTCAATAAAACGAACAGTTTTGTACATAAAAGTTGATATGTTAAAAACCCCGGGACTCATAAAAATAAATCCCGGGATATTAGGATTCGGGATTTCCCGTTTGGCATCCCTAGTGCATACGCGTGTGTTTGTAAAACTTTGTTATAGAAACATCAACAACAACAACAACAACACTACAAAAGTATGTAAAAAAACGGTTTGCTTGCTTTGTGTAGAAACAGCAGCAACAACACTACAAGAAGAAAAACAAACATTATTTCCATGTTATGTTTTAAAGTAAAATAAAAAGCAAAAATTCCCGAATTCTATTTAGTCAGGGAAATCGACCTATTTCTTCACCTAGCGCTCATGTGAATGTGAATCTGGTATAAGGATTTGGTCACGATAGCTCTCATACCATATAAGCAAGAAACAATTACCTTTGGTGAAGGGTATCTAAGATTCTACATATCTAAGCCGAATACATAATTTTTATTTGTTTATCTTTCCTTTTCCAGTTGATGTTTAAAAAAAGTTTTTTTTTTGCTTGATGACAAATTTTATTACTGTTTCAACTTTCTGTTTTCTTGAGTATCCATCAAATTTACAGTGTTAATTTGCAGTCGTAAAAAAGTAACGTAAAAAAAATTAAATACAGAAAAATGTCTTAAGACTTTTTTATATTTAAACGAATAGGTTTTTAACGTTTTTGAGAATACTGTAATTTTTCTTGTACTTAAATGTGATGTAACCTTTCAGGAGCCTGTTGATGTTTTCGTTGTAAAAAAAATTTTATTTTGAATGTTATTTTTAGGTGCTGAACAATAATAAGTATTGTGGTTATTTTATTGAGCTATTAATAGTTTTTAATCCAAATTTTGATATTTTAATCAGGCTTAAGATCACTGAATTTAATTTTCATTAAATTATTTTTATGAAGAAAGGAATTTTACAACATGAAATGAATTAAAATTTATTGATAATTTTTCATTCTTGACTGAGCTGGGAATTGAACACAGGTTTTCACGGACAGGTTGCCCTGACTAGTTTCGATTGTAACCACACAATCTCTTCAGTGAGGTTTGCCGTTTAGCTCTCACCGCCATTGACAACGGATGACGTCAATAGTCAAACATCAATCTTTAAACCAAATGGTATTTTACCCTGGTAGATTGAAATTTGCTTTGAATGAATGATTACCTTTTTTTAATTGATTTACATGTTCTTCCTTACTTCTTGTTTTTTCGTCCTTTTTGTCAAGAATTCTTCTTGAAATCCAAAGTACATTTTTTTGTTTTTCATGTTTTTGTCTTTCTTTTTTCTTGTTTACATTTTTCAGCACAACTTGAAGGACAAATTTAAACATATAGCTCGAGCCTTAGCTGTTAACAATAATTAGTATTGTGGTTATTTTATTGAACTGTTAATGGTTTTTAATCCAAATTTTGATATTTTAATCAGGCATAAGTTCACTGAACAATTTTTATGATTAATACGAGTAGCATAAAAACTAAGAAAATGATGCATATTTTAAAGTTTTGTTTGTTATTAAAAGTACTAAAATTATAACTTTTTAGATTATAGATTAAAATTTTTTTTAGATGTATTTTCGTTTTTGCGCTTTTCAAAATAAAAGTTCAAGGGAAATAGAAACGTTTAAAAATCCTTTCAACGATATGGCTGCTATCAACTGTCAAAATTCGAAAGCCTCTATTGGAAGGACCTTTATTATACCCTTCATCACAGGTGGAATGGGTACAAATGTTTTGATGCTGAATGGGTTACGAGAATGGTTAATAAAAATTATTAAAGCCGAATTTATTTTTTCACAAAAGTAAATTCAAAGAGAATTCATTCTTTTAAACGTTTCCTCGGTGGTCATATTTATAAATGTCTATTTTTACGAAGAAAAATAATCTGGGGTGTCTTTATAGTTCTATTTTGTGTATAATTTATTTTTATTGTTAATGTTTATAAGAAACTTTGATTAATTTTCTTAACTTTACATAAAGATTATAAAAGACTTATGTGCGGTTTCCTTAATATAAGTCGTTGAACGTGTATAAAATTTATATGAAAAAAAAAAAAAATTAAAAAAGCTGAGTGCTTATCAAATCACTTGTATGGTGAAAACCGCACATCAGACAAAGATATAAAACAAATGGTAAATTTTGTGTGTACATTTAGGCGAAGTTAGGATTAAAGGATTTTAGTTTTCCTAAAAATATTTCAAAGGCAGAAAAACTTATTGATTTAGATTAAGAGGAAATAAACATTCAGCCTTATAGCGGTTTTCGACGTCGTATACGACTGTGTCGTTATTTGTAATAGATTAAAGTAACACACAACCCGTGTTTTTTAATCAACTACAATAAACGACGCAGCCGTTTACGACAACGACAACCGCAATAAGGCCGATTATCCTTTTCTGGTAAAGTTTGTTAAAATGAAAGGTAAAAAAGTACTGGAACGACAAAAACTCGATTTGTAACCACAAATGAAAGCGTTCGATTTTTTTTTTATATTTTTGTGAAAAATCAAATCAATCAGCTTAATAATAAAGAAAAGTTCCTCGGGAGTGTTTTCCATTCTCCCATTTTTCCTATTTAAATTCTAAAAACGGAAAAAAGAGAAAAACTCCCGGGGAATTTTTATTCATAATTGGGCTGAATATTTTTCCTATTGTCAACTTTTTGACAGCTAATTGCTTGAAAACTTACCCAATCTACCCGAAGAACAAGTTTGAACTGTTACTGTGCAAGAAGAAAAAAAATATTGTTCTCTTGAATCTGCTCTCATTTGAACAATTTTCAATAATAAAAAAAAAAATTTAAAAAAAATTAAATAACATCCAAACAAAATTAAATAACCCCCAAATAAATCGTTGTTGTTGTTCTCTGTACAAACTTTTGGGGAATTATTTAATTTTTTTTTGTGGGGGTTATTTCACGCCGCCGTCCAAACGATCGCATTTTCGAGTACAGGAACAAGCCTAATATCATGCCAAATTTATATTCTAGTTCGAAATTCTAATGTCTAAGACAGACACAGAGTAAAGTGCCGGCTGGCTACTCTGAGCCAGTCGCAACAACAATTTGGGAAAAGTTTAAATAACCTCTGAACTTAATTTCAAAAACATCTAACAGCCGTTCTTAGCCTAAGAAACAAACGCTTTTAGATTTCCGATTAGAGGTACAAACATTGCAGTGTTAAGAGTCAGAATGGTGCGTGCCTAAGATTTGATATGTAGCAATATCTTGGGCACGCGTAAAGGTGGCCATCTTTTTGGGAAACGTTTTAAAATTTAGTTTATATTGAGTTAAATACATAAAAAAATTTAAGTAGAAACCATGTCGGGCATGATGCTGGTGTTTCCAAATTTAAATTCTATAAACAATACAACAAAAGTGAAACAAACAGATGTAAAACGGGTAAGTAAATCAATCATAATAATATTTTTCTTCTGTCTCTGGTTCTCTGGGGTAGGTGTTTTAGGTAAGAAACAAATTTCACTTTCGGATTATTTCGAATTCGGGATTAAATCAAACACCACCGGTAGAGTTCCCGGATAGGAAAGTTTGGCGTGGATCAAAGGCACAAATTTTACTTCCGTATTATTTCGAATTTGGGATTAAATCCAACACCACCGGTGGAGTGCCCGGATATGGAAGTTTGGCGTGGATCCAAGGGACTGTTTGAGGGGTGGGCAGTTTTTGTCCATCTTGCTGAAACTGACGTGAAAAGGTATCCCGGCTGAGTGTAGAGGGGTCTGTGGGTGGTGACAATTTACGTCGGTAGTCTGGCTGCGCTAAGAGCATTGTCAAATTATTCGGTGTAGCAATGATCTGAGGGAGCCCATGGTGGCATTCACAATAAGGCTGTGCTGTATACCCGGATACTGCAAGGTGGATGGCAATGAGGTAGCGGACGAACTCGCGAGAGGGCGTTCCAATCTGGACTTAAAGGTAAGCGACAGAGGGGTAAAGCTCCCCTTATGTTACTACTATGGGTAGATACGGGAATGATTCCGTGATGACGCTAACCGATCCTGGAGGGATAGAACGGATTTTAGGGTTTCGAGGGCCAGGGTTCTATTAGGATTGGATATGAGTGGTCTCAGAACCCTTCTAGGGTTCTTGACGGGGCATGGTTCTGTTAGGTCTTTTACGAGTAAATGGGACAATGCCATACCGGATTTCTGCAGACTGTGAGGAGAGGAGCTAGAGACGATTGAGCATGTACAGAGTCTCAGGCAGCAATGGTTAGTTAGGGGCTAGATTTCACGACGAATTGCACTTTATCGCTGGATGTAATCCAGCCGATCTACTAGGGTTTATCAGGGAAATAGGCTGTTTCTGATGGGGGGAAATCCGTACTAACCGTACTATTGACACCGCTTCGGCTTGATTTAAATACGGATGGCTTGTTTCGTCTTTTCAGTGTTGATGCCGTCAAAATGCAATACAAAGATTTAGCCAGTGAAAGAACGTTTTAGGTTAATAACAAAATGATACAAACGCCTTATGCCGTAACAAATGATGATTACCCTTTAAAATTTCGATAAGATCGGTCAACAATTTCCAGCATATAAAACCTTCTCTCGGAAAACAGTTTATTATGTTAAAAAACGTACGGCCTAAGTTATAACAATTAAAACAGGTTAATAAAGGGTTTATGAAACGGATTTTGTATGAAACCCGTTGTATTTTTTATAACTTAGGCCGGTAATATATAATGATATTGTAATACAATTTGGTACGTCAAAGATTTATTGGACAAAAAATCACACTATAAAATTTCCTGAAGCTCTGTCCATAATTAATCATATAATGTCCAATATTATGCTCACTCTGGGAAATTATTTAAATTCGATAAAAGCCGTAGCAAATATAGTTATTGTGGTGAAATTTGGTCAAGTTTTGGTTCATATGGCCAGAAATAATATCAAGCAATTTTCTGATTATCGATCCATATTTACCTTTGATCCCATATTAAGCAGCCTTCTGAAAAGCTAAAACAAATTTCACTACTCTCTTGAAATTTTTTTCATTTAGATTTTTAAAAACAGAAATTCCACAGGATTTTGTGATGTTTAGTCCATAATTTACCATGGGTCTTATATAAATTCCCCTCCTGAAAATCATTTTTGTTCGGCATAAACTGTTACGAATCATGATATTTTCAAGTTAGTTCAAATTGCTAGAAATAAAAGCATAACTCTGTCTGATTGTCGTCCAATTGGTTTAAACCGGAACCAATTTTTGTACCGACGTCCATTTTTTTAAAGATTAATTAATAATTAAAAGATTTTATTTGTTGTGCTTAATTCCCTATTTTTATTCTTGATAAAACAACTGAAAATTTATTGTTGGAGGATAATAATAAATTTTCAGTTGTTTTATCAAGAATAAAAATAGGGAATTGAGCACAACAAATAAAATCTTTTAATAAATAATTGTATTCCCAAAAACAACTTTGATAATAAAAATTTTTGCAAGTGCACGTTTTCATAAAAAACTGAACTGGCAAATTGTTTTTATTTTGATTTCTTGCGAAAACAAAAGCAATTTGTTTTTTTGTCTTTTCTTTACCCACTGTAGTTGTTCAAGTAATATTGGGAGAATTCCAACTAATTGTAGTGGAAAATGTAAGAAAAGATAAACACAATGTTTTATTGTTGGAATTTTGTTTAAGCTTTGATATCGTTGCAAAAAAGACTTTTTGAGTGTTTGTAATTCTCATGCCCTCTGTACTCTTATTTGCTGATATTTTTGGTTTTTCTAAAATTTTTTGGGAAAACGTTTCCCGATAATCTGGCCTAAGCAACCAGTGAAATGCGCATAGAAACAGCTTATCCTCCAACAATAAATGTTGAGTTGTTTTATCAAGAATAAAAATTGGGAATTAAGCACAACAAATAAAATCTTTTAATAAATAATTGTATGCCCAAAAGCAATTAATAATTTAAAGCTCTCATATATTCTAACTGTCAGAGGGGGATGTCAACGATTCGGCACAGCCTATAAAACACTCTGGTTAAATATCGCAAAAAAATTATTCTGTAAAAATTTCAAATCGATATTTCAAATACATATTGCATCGTCAATTTCGAAGAATTTTTATTTTGGAAAATATTAAAAAAAAAATTTTATGCCGAAAAATTTTGTAGTCGGAGTCGCGATTTTTTGTGGGTACTAAGACTCCGACTCCACAGCCCTGATGCAAAGTAACAAAAATCAAGTAAGATTATGTTTATTTCACTTGATTAAAATATTGATTTATTTGATGAACAAATTCTTAAAACAACATGAATGCATTAAAGATATAAGATTTATAAGTTTGTAACAAGATTTTTTCAAACCTATCAAGATTTTCATACTTAATAAGCCGAAAGGGAAACCTGGAAAACTTTCTTCTAACTTTTGTAGGATTTGTTTTTTACTGCATAATTTTGTAGCAAACTTGCATAAATAACTTTTTGTCCATAAAACAAAGAAACGTGTCATTTTATTAAAATACACGCGGATTTGAAAACATTTATAAAGTAATTAAAGTTTTACCCCCATATTCATAAAAAATATTTTTGAGTAATAAAAGGTTTATTAAACAAATTTTCATAGAACATTCGTTTCACCTGCTATAAACCTGTCATGACGAACATATAACTTTTTTGTATTACATTACTCATACGTGCCCCTGTACTTTTTTTTGAAGCATTTACATTTTCTGGCAAGAATTCCACTGGAACGTTTTTTTTTTTTTTTTATCATTATTAGCTTTTTCAAATTTATTGTCATAATTTTTTTGCGCATCTCTTTAAATTCTTTTGTTTAACACTGCAGATTTAAGATTTCATTTAACAATTATCACCAATTAAAATATTTTTTTATTATGTAAATTATTTTGTCTAATTTATAAGAATGTTAAAGACTTAATTGAACATTTTAGCTGTTTGACACAATGCGACATGTCACACAGAAATATTTCACAAAACAGAAGATTAGTGAAGATAACAGCTTAAAATACAAAAGTTGCAAGACTAGAATTTCATAATATTGGCATAATATATTTCGCACTATTAGCTTTTTCACACTTGCATACATTTCCGAGAAACGCATATAAGATGTTGGAAATGTGAAACAGGCATTCACACTTGCAACATCTACTATCAATCAGAAATGTCACCATTTCTTAAAAATAAACTTATTAAAAAAAAAAACTTTTCTTTTACAAAAGTGCCAGATTTAAAGTTTTTGATATTTTAATTAGGCTTAAGTTCATTAAATTTCATTTTCATTAAATAATTTTTATTGAAGGAAGAATGTACAACATGAATTTAATAAATTTTTTTTTTTTGAACACGGGATTGACCTCGGGTCGAATTTACATGTTTCGAGAATAACCACATTCTCATCATCAGAATTCTTTGTCGTTCTACCGTTTACGCCACTGCGGCGCCTGCCAGTCTCTAGTCAAATATCAATCTTTCTTTTATTTACTCACCTCTTGTTTTTTCGTACTTTATTTTTAAATAAAATACCAAAATGTATTTGGAATTTATTTTGTTTAAAAATCTATAAAGAGCAAAAAGGGACTTGCAAAATAGGGAAAACTTGACAAATGGTAACGCTGCTTTAAAAACAAATTCCATTTTGGCAGTGATGCCAAAATAATAAAAAAAAACATTTCACTTTTTTAATGATTACAGTAAAATAATCGGAAGATGTAGAATAAAATAAAATGAGATATGAACATCTTGTAAAAATGTTAATTTTTGGCTCTATGTATTTCTTTTGGGAAATGTTCAACATCTTCGCAAATTGCTTATGTTAGATGTTGTCAAGAGTGAAAAGGCTATAAGGCAATTTCAAAGAAGAATTTTTAAAAAATGTAATGATTGGTTCAACTTCCTTTAAAAGAAATATCTTCCAAAATAAATAAAATACTATTAAAAATATAATCAACCTTAGAATTCTCTTTACAACTTTTAACAAAACTAAAGAAAAGCTCCTTAAGGTAGACAACAAAAACTAAGCGTTAACCAAATGCTTAGAATTGTTTCATTCTTATCTGAACATACAAGACATATAATTAATTACATATTATTTTTTTAAATTTAAACAAATTTGCCACCACTTAAAAAGGCATTTTTTTTTTTTTAAATAAATCCCTTAAAAAGTTTGCTTACAAAACAATTCCTTTTTAAAGTTCTTTAAGCAAAAAATGTTCAATTAAATTGTCATTAAAATTTGAGGGAAAATACAAAACTTTTCCGTAATTAAAACAATTAAGCAAACCCTTTAAGAAATGCGTCTTTAATTTTTAAGCTAACATGAAATTCTGATTTGGGTTTATTAATTTTTTTAATTCAACAATTTAAAAGAACTAATTTAGTATTTTGAAACCCTTCATAAAAGATTTTTCTTTTTACTGATTTTTAAAATCTGCGCAATAAAATTAAGACAGGCGATTTAAATTCTTAAAAAAAAACTCTCTAATGTAGTTGCTGCTACAGTTATGTTTTAATACTTTATAATTTTTTTGTTTGTGTTTTCATCAAGAAGGCTTAGGGAAATTAATCATTATCATCATTAATACATATACTAGAGTAACCCTGCCCGCGTTGCTGGACAATACAATAACATGCGTTTACGTTTTTGTATGCAGAGCTTGGTGGTGGTAAACGACATTTTAAGTATTGCCATTTTCACAAAAAATGCCATTTCACAGAGACGACGGCTTCACAACACGTGAACATGCAACATACAGTTGACACCTGACCCTGCATTTTTAATTAATATTAAACAAATTGGTTAGAATTTTCGTATAAATGAAAACATATATTAATATCTGAATTGAAAACCACATTATTAAGATTTAAAATTTAACTGAAGGATTACAAATCAACAATTAAAAAATGTCAATGCTCGCACTGTAAACTTATGTAAATGACAATTAATAAACACATAGAAATTAAATAAGTTATATGACGCGAGCCAGCAGAGCCTTAAGCTGGAGGTCCACACCACGCGTTACACGCCTTTTCGCAGTCTACGCAGCTGTCAAAAAAGTAGAATCTGTGTAGTTGTATGTAACAAGTTACATGCACAAAAGCGTAGGATGCATTGAGGCGTTGAACGCGAAAAGTAGGTTTACTTTCTATTTTTGCAAGCGTCCCAAGCAGCGTTCGAATAAATCAGCTGATTTTGACAAATGAAATTTTATTTTTACTTGTGGTGATGCCGCATCAGAAGCGTTGCATGTAACTTGAAACGTAGAACGCAAGTAAGGTATAAAACGCATGCAATGCGTGGAGGCTTAAACGCGTGGTGTGGACCTCCAGCTTTATACCGACAAAATGTAATTCTCATAAGGAAAAAAATACATTTTATATAGAGAAAACACACCATCATAAAAGTGCGCGTAAAACGCATATTCGTAAAAAATTTTCGATGGTTTTTTTTATAAACCATCAGTGAAAGTCGAAAATCGGTTTTGTGGTTTTCGAGTTATAAAATGACGAACATAGGACAACTTATTTTTACATCCTAGTGTTCCATTTTTGGAACAGTTACTTTTATTATTCATATTTTATTTTGTGTGAATGCAGTTGTAATTAATTTTATGCTGCGTTATCCCTGAGGTAGCCAGCTAACAAACTAAAGAGCCGATATTTTGTTCAGTACTAACTTTTTGTTTTATTGCGTGTTGTTTGTTTAAGTCACAATGTAAACGAATATTTTTCTTAAAACTCATGAATTTATAGTTGATATATAAAATAGTTATAAAACAAAACAAAATGTTAAGTTTTTTGCGTTTCGTTTTTTCACATAAATGCGTTCCATTATTCGAACAGTAGACAATATACTTATGTTAACCCTCTGCGACTGACGTGGTTGTCTTACAGACACCAATGAAAAAAAAGGAATTTTCTCCGTTCTTTTTAAATTATCGGCTCTCACGCATTCAGTATATCCTTAATACGCTAGAGCGTACGCGTCGCGCAGAGCAGAACAACCACTTGAATATTAAGCTTGGGGTCTGAGAAACAACCACATCAATATTTTTGTTATAGTTTTGTTATAGTTTGTCATTGTTCCAAGAGAACATCATCTGGAACTTATTAAAGCCATGAAGAGCATAAAATAGATAAAACAATTTGACATATCCATGTTAGAATGGCTGATTCAATGCACTCGATGTATTGTATGTTTTTATTTAACCACTAAAATTGTCTTATTTTTCTATATTTTTATTATTTTTTTGTTTTTGTTTAGATGTAAGTTCTTAAAGGCCATTTTGTGCTACGCCATTAAATACGGTGTAAAATTAATTGTCGTTTTGTTCTCAAAAATAAAGTACAGGAAATAACAAGTTAAAACATTAATCTAAAATAATTCCAGGAGGTTTACAAAACAGAACTTGAAAAATATAAGCCATACTACCACGTCATTGAAATTGTTATTACAAATTCACGTCAGTCACAGAGGGTTGGTTAAATAAAGTAAAACTTTACTGGGTTGTTTGTTTAGGAGGGTATTAACATACCATAATACAATTTTTATTAAAATCTGACGACTAGTAGATGGCTTGGTATAAAATGGGTTAATAGGCAAGTGGATTTCTTATGCTCCCTTTTACGCCTACACTATGCATTCGAAAGATATTTTTTGGGAGATTACGACAATATACTACATTTTAATAAAATCGCTTCAGTATTTTAGGAGTTATAGGCGCTAGCAAGTGTTACTAATGCATAGAAAAAACTCTCATACGTGTGAGCAAAAAAAAAAATGTAAACAAATAATTGAAAAACAGTTTTATGCTTCTTTTTTTTGTGTTTACATAGTAAAAACAATAACAACATTCAGAGTTCTCTCCTATGCAGGGCTGCCAGAATTGACGATTTATCGTCATTTTGACGATTTTTGGTTCCAAAATTAGCAAAGTGCCGATTTGCTGATTTTTTTCTAAAAAGTGACGATTTTATTCAATCTTCAAAGTAAGACAATTTTAAATCTTTTGATGTTTGTTATTAGGCAGCACAGAAAAAAAAACATTTTTGTTCTTTTCCATAAACAATTTTATGAGCAAAAGCAAAATTTTGAGTCAAGTCAATTTAAGTAAAAACTCGTACCAAAATCTTGATTGAGATTTTTTGAGTTATGCACTGATTTGGCTCATTTTTAACATTTAATACTCTATACATGTATATGAAACATTTTTAAGCCAAATTTTATCATCCTAGCTTCATGCCAAAACTATAATTTCGTGAAGAAAGAATATTTCAGGTAGAAAAGAAAAAATAATAATAAATTTAAAGAAGATATAAAGAAGTTAAGGTTTACAGGTCAAAATAAGAGATTTATGGGTATAAATTACAGGCAGTCGTCGTTTTTTGTTCATATCTCAGGCATTTGTAGATCGATCTGGCTGAAATATAATAGCAAACTATTCCGTACCATATCTAATATATGTGTATAGCAATGTTAATATACGTGTCTTCGGAAATCCCATTTCAACAAACACATGGTTAGATTGACATCGTTAAACCAACTTTGCATAAGGATTCAGAATATACATATATACTTAATGGGGCCTAATATTAATGTTGTAGCCATTACGAAAGGAATGACAAACTTATATAAGAATATATACCCTCTGTTGTGAACGGTATACAAATTTGAAATTTTTTAGAAAATGGTCCGATTGAAAGTATCTTTTATTCTTAAGACTTTGGAAAAAACCTTAGATTAATATAATATAGTAATTAAAGGTTTACAAAACAAATTTTTTATGAAAATTTTCCTTAAGAAACATTTGTTAAATTTAACAAAGAACGTTTCCTGATGATCTGGCCTAAGCAACCAGTGAAATGCGCATACACAGAAAAGTGTTTTATCAATTAAACAAATGGTTTAAAAAGTATATTTAAATTTAATTAATGTGATAATTGAATCATTTATTTTTTTTGCTGAATGAAAATTAAAAATTTTTTATATTGAAAACAATAATAAAAAACTAATACTTGTTTTTGTTTTCAATATAAATATACGAAAGAAATGTTCTTGTCGACATTGTGAGCCAGGCAGTAAAATTTTATTTAATTAACATATTAGTTGTTTTGAAATAAATTTTCAATTAAAATTTTAATTAAATAACAAAAAGCCTTAATTGACTTTTTTTGTTTAAAATAAAATAATTAAAACATGTAGAATTGTTGTTGGGAATTGTTAATATTTATTTAAATAAATTAACACATTGTTTGAAACGGCAAAGTTTTTTGATCAATTTTTTAATTAAAAAAATTGGGATTATTAGCACATCATTAATAAATGAATTAATTAATAAAATATTTCATTCCCAAAAATAATTTTTGATAATAAATTTGCATGTGCCCGGCAAATAAAAAACTGAAATGGCAAGCTGCTTTATTTAAGTAACTTGTTTTTTTTAATTTTGTTTTTTCTTTCTATC
The DNA here is from genome assembly GCA_943735925.1 of Pollenia amentaria. Lineage (NCBI taxonomy): Eukaryota > Metazoa > Arthropoda > Insecta > Diptera > Polleniidae > Pollenia > Pollenia amentaria. Next base: position 16,278,361 of record OX031008.1, on the reverse strand, counting down.
CTCTTACAACTACAATTTGTGTTGGAAAAAACCCAGCCAATTGTAGGGGAATGTAAGAAAGAAAAAATTGACGGTTTATTGTTGTGACTTTGTTGAAGCTTTGATATTGTTACATTTAAGACCAGAGTGTTTTAAAATTCTTATTCACTTTATGGTCTTACTTGTATAATATTTTTAGCTTTTCTAAAGTATTTGGAAAAAGTTTCCTGACGAGCTGGCCTAAGCAACCAGCGAAATGCGCATAGGAACTAGCTTTCCCACAACAATAAATTTCAGTGTTTTCATTTAAAAAAATTGGGATTATTAGCACATCATTAATAAATGAATTAATTAATAAAATATTTCATTCCCAAAAATAATTTTTGATAATAAATTTGCATGTGCCCGGCAAATAAAAAACTGAAATGGCAAGCTGCTTTATTTAAGTAACTTGTTTTTTTTAATTTTGTTTTTTCTTTCTATCCTCTTACAACTACAATTTGTGTTGGAAAAAACCCAGCCAATTGTAGGGGAATGTAAGAAAGAAAAAATTGACGGTTTATTGTTGTGACTTTGTTGAAGCTTTGATATTGTTACATTTAAGACCAGAGTGTTTTAAAATTCTTATTCACTTTATGGTCTTACTTGTATAATATTTTTAGCTTTTCTAAAGTATTTGGAAAAAGTTTCCTGACGAGCTGGCCTAAGCAACCAGCGAAATGCGCATAGGAACTAGCTTTCCCACAACAATAAATTTCAGTGTTTTCATTTAAAAAAATTGGGATTATTAGCACATCATTAATAAATGAATTAATTAATAAAATATTTCATTCCCAAAAATAATTTTTGATTAAAAATATCATTTATCGAAAAAAGTTTTTCAAAATTTTAAAATTTTTAGTAATCAATATAATCATTTTGGTAATAAGTGCAAAATCAACAACTTGTTTGCTTAATATTATGAATTTGGAATAAATTTGGTGATTGGAGAAATTTAATAATTTTTTCTGTGTAGGAACAGCTTATCCTCCAACAATAAATTGCAGTATTTTTATCAATTATTTAAAAAAGGGAATTAAGCACAACAAACAAAATCTTTTAATACGTAATTGTATTCCCAAAAACAACTTTGATCATTTAACAAACAATTTCATTAACATAGGGGGATATATGTGTGTATATAATATGTTTTTGTTTGCTTGTTTTTAAATAAAAATCGAACAAACTTTGTTTAAAAACTAAATTTAAATTATCCGATTTTTTTTGACGATTATTAAAACAGAAAAAGACGATTTTTTTATTTTTTCTCAGGAAATTGACGATTTTTTCACAATTTTTTCTGGCAGCCCTGCTCCTATGCCTTAAATTGGAGACCACTAGAAAATAAGATATAAAAAAGAGACAGACAATTTTAAATATTTTGTTTTCTTTTTGGAAGAGTTGCAGTTTTTAAATGTTACCGTTGATTTCTTAAATTTTTTGCATATGAATAATTTTAAATGTTACCGTTGATTTCTAAAAGTTGTTGCATATGAAAAATTTCAATGTTACATTATTAGTATTGTTACATTGTAAAGAATGGGTGTATTATATTTTTTTTTTAAAAAATCGGTGGTAGTTTGGTATTTTTTAAATTATTATTAAATTAATAAGTTTTTGGTGTTAATTAGTTAAGACTTGATTTTAATAAGAATTCTTTAACTAAATTTATAAATGTATGAAATAATATAGGGTGATTCAAGTAGAGATACTTTTTTCAATAGTTTTTTTTTTTTGACAGATCACGTGTGAGTCGTGTCATGCTGTCATGGTTTTATTGTTTAGTATTGTTTGGCATTTCATAATGAAAAGACTTACGCCTGAACAACGTTTACATATCGTTCAACTTTATTACGAAAATTCACGTTCTGTGAGGAATGTGTTTCGACGTTTTCTGGCTCAATTGTTTTTTCTGTGTTTAAATTAAAAATTTTAAATGATTAAAATCTTTTTTTTTAATATCCATACTTCAATAAATGGAGAGGATATAATGCGATTGTACTGATGAATGTTACAGAAAAAAATATTGGTTCTCGGACCCCCTTTTAGTGTACCAATCGATTAAGTCCGTTGGGCTGGCTGGTATATACCAAGCAAAGTCTTTATTTCTAGATTGCATGCTAGTCCATACTATTACGATATTACGAAGAACTACACAATCAAATAATGTACCAAAAAAATTTACTAATAAAGTGTTCAAAGGAAAATTGAGACTTTCTTCAAAATTTGATAATAAGCGATGACGTCTCTTTCCTATTAAATGGCTACGTCAACAAGCAAAACTGCAGGATTTGGGATATGGAGAATCTAAAAGAAGCTTATTTGCAACAATTACACTTAACGTTATCAAACGAAAGGATAATTGGACTACTTTTTTTTTGAAAAAGACATCTCTGTCAAATGTAGTGCATATCTCACGTTGTAGCAACATTTTATGGCTTGAACAAATTGGAGCTACAGCGCATAATGCAGGTGCCACAATGGCTTTGTTTAGGGATGTATTTTGCGGACGCATTATTTTACGCAAAAAAACAACTTTGACTTTCTTCCAAGTTTACTGGATTTAAGAGCTTTTGACAGTTTTCTTTGGAGATATTTAAAAAAAAGGAGTGCTTATATCGCACACTAAATCATAAACAGGCACAAGTCAAAATTTATCAAAATCGCTTTTTTCATAAACCAGTTCACAAATCAAATCTATAGCGACCACGAAAGTTTCATTTACCTTTAAAACGGCCGTAAAAAATAATAATGGCAAACAATATTTATGTATCTGTTAATTTAGTTTTCACTTTTTTTTTCTTTTTAAGCATTTATATCAAAATAAAACTTTTCAGCCATGTCTTTAAAGCCAGTTTTTTGCATCTCCTAAGCATTTTTGAATTTTTAATTGTGCTTTTTTATGATTAAGTGTGCGATATGTATGTATGTTACCAAGCCAATTACCATTCAACGTTCGAATTGAAATTTTGCGAAAAGCTATGCAAAATATGTTGATAAGAGCACTTTTGTACGGAGCAGAAAAAGGCCACCACTTACAGCATGTCATTTTTTCAAAACTAATAAAATCCAATAACATTATGTATTTAAAAAAGATTAATAATAATTACTTAAATAAAAAAGTTATAAGCAATTGAAGCCATACAGCTCATTCTGCACAACCCTGTATCCATTTAAACACACATTCAAATCATTAAAAAAAAAATTCAAACTCTATACTGTAGTGTCGCTGGCACAAACAAATACTGAAGAGAAGTGTAGACGACTGTTAAGCGCTCGCGCCACTGAGCAAATGGAATTTTGACATTCCACTCTTTTGTAAACAATTACGTTATATACATATGCTCAACAGTTATGTATGTTATAAATATAATTGTTATTGAGACGATATTAAGATCAGTTACGATAAACATACATAGACAGCAACACATGTTCTTAAAAATTATTATTATTTAAGTTTTTATTATAAAGTTATTGCCATACTTACGAATGAATAAATATTGATAAAAGTATTACTGTGCGACTTGTTTGATTAAGTCTATACCGATTTAATAACGACGAATTAACGTGAGTGGGTGAAGTAAAGAAGCAAAAATCATATGATTTACTATATTTAAATTGCGGGTATAAAAAATACCATCAAAAATTAGCAAGGGAATAAAAAAATACACGCAGAAAAGAGAGTGATTACAAAAAATACACACATTATTTTTAATATGAGTTTGGAATATGTGTGTACAAAGAAAAAATTCTCCAAAGATTTTCACCAATTAAAACCTCAAAACAAAAATCAGAAAGGGTTTTTCTAATGCTAATTTTCCTTTCATACCAAGTGATATTAAAAATAGTTTGTGTCCATATTAAAAATAGCTTATGTATAGTTAGAACAAAGTAGAAAATGAATTAAAATTCCTAAACTCTTTAGATAAATTATACTTAAGATGATAGATGTACGTTATATTAAATAGTAAATAAAGAATATAATAGAATAGAAAAACATTAATCAATAATGATATGAGTTTTAATTTAAAATTTAATCAAGTGAATTAAGCGTTTGATTAAGTGAATTAAACGTTTGATCAAGTGAATTAAAGGTCAAATCAAGTGAATTAAAGGCAGTGTTGACAGGTAATTAATTTTCTTCCCCCCAAAAAAAATTTTAAAACCCCCAAATTTAACGTATTTTGAAAAAAATCTCCCTAAATGTCAATGTTTATATAATAATTTCATTTTTATAAGTTTAACTTGACTCAGTTTTAATTTACGTTCTAATATCAATACCTAAATAAATCGCTAAATATTTAACGTTTCACTGAAATTCCCCCAAAAATATTTGTTTTTAAGTTTCATGAATATTTTTATTTAATAAAATATCTTAAACACAATTTAAACAAATTTGCAACCTTTTGGTTAGAAATTTGTTGTTGTAGGCTTTTCAACGGGGTTGAAAAGCAGAAAACCAAAATCGTAAAGAATTTAAATTTGGTAAGAGAAAATTTTAATCACGGTTCAACAAAGGTTATATTCAATAAAACTCGGAGTGGTTAAACGTTATAAGCCTTTTATTTTGTAAGTAAAATATGTAGAAAGATAGAGCTAGTGCCCCGGTAAGTAAGTTTGTACAAAAAAAACGTCACAACGACTCCAAAAGCAAACTCCCCGCCATTAAGGCGAATTCTCTCTGTCAAACTCTCTTAGTGGCATTCACGATAGTAACCTACAGCAGGAGCTCGATGTCCAAATCAAGAAAGTCGTCCTTCTGATCTAAAAGCCTTTCCTCAGAGGGCGCCTCAAGACAGTTTATAAACAGTTTAAAAAAGACTGTAACATTGTATACAACTAGTATCCCTGCTCGAGAGAGCGTTCTCAATTTTTTTAGTTCACCCCTCACACATATAGATGCTGTGTTAATCCAACACACATAAAAACAACAAAAACAAAACAAAATTTTAAATTATAATATTTCAAATATTTCACAATGTAAAACTTTTTGTTTAGTTTTATGACACAAACACATAATTAATATTTTCTTTCAACACATTTTGCTTATTGGCTTTTGCAAAATGTTTTAATTTTTATAAACTTAAAAGGTTTGAAAAAATATTTTTGACACTAATTTTTTTCTGTTGTTAATATTATTAAAGCCAACAGAACAGAGTAGTATATTGTGGTATGAAAAAATATTTGAAATCTGAATTTATTTTAATATTTACCGATATTGCAGAAAAATAATTAAACAAACATTGTTTTTAAAAGTTTATAAATGCAGACAGCATTAATTAAATTGAAAATTTTTCGATATTGTAGAAAATTTTATACGATTTTATGCAACTATTTTTTGGGGTGAAAATAGTTTTAAATACCAGTACTTTTAAAAAATCTTACTAAGGTTTAATTGATACTATTATTAATTTGTTGACTGGTGCAAATTTAATAAATTTTTAAATTATATCACAAATTTTGTAACATTGCAACAACAATGCTTTGTAACAATTCTTTTTTCATTGTACTGAAAGATTTTGAAGAAAACAGATACTGTCGGGAGTGTATTTATTCTTACACTCCCACAACACTACACAGAAAAAATTCTCGCTAATTTATTTTTTCAATTAAAGCATTAATCAAAAAAAAACCTGTTTTAATAAAAAAATTTAATCACGTGAATTAAACGTTTAATCAAGTGAATTAAACGTTTAAGCAAATGGATTAAACGTTTAATTGATACTATTAATATGTTTACTGGTGCAAATTTAATGAATTTTTTAAATAATATAAAAAAGTTTTTAATTGAAATACATTTTAATTTTTTTTCTGTGTATTTAAATTTAGCGACAAACAGTACCGCATAACATTTGTCATTATGATTGTACACAAACGGTTTGTATACTCACATTTGATTTTTGTTGTGTGTTTGATTTTCAAATACATTTATGCAGGCCTTAAATAAATACATATGTACTTCATAGTTCATTAGTGCGTGTTAGTAATACAATTTATGAAAAATCTGTGCTTTTCATACGCCATGTATGTCAATATACATATTACAATTTTGATTAACATTGAAATGTTTTCAGAACCGTTTTTATTACAGTTAAATAAAACGTATGTTACTTTGCTTGGTTAACAAAAAAAAAGAAAAAAAAATTTAACTATTTACACGAGTTGTCTTACAAAAATATGTTAGTAAATTTAATGAAGATCACAATAGTTTTTAAAAATTTTATTTGGAATTTTTTTTTTTTTGTTAAAAAAGTGGCGCCAAATTTTGGCAAGTGAGAAAAAAATCTTTTCACAAATATATAAATAAAATATTTTAAATACCATCCCTGTAAACAATTTCGATTGAAAAATAATCTAAATATGGGGAAACCATTTTAGCAAAAATCTATCGCTTTTGCTATTCAATTCTTATTGATGTAGTTACATCGTTCGGGAAGAAGTATCCCACTATGGAAATATTTACTTTAAGAATCCATTTAGTGTCTATATTATATGACGAATTAGAGCGCTTTGGAAGTTTAATGTATATTAAATTTAGTAGTATCGCTGTTGGCTCCAAAAAGCCCTCTTTTGAAGTTACATTTTTTCTTATTGTTCTTTATAATAAAAAGTGGGTCATTTTACTGTTTATCTTTTTTGATTTTGTAAGGGAAATCTAAGTAAAATATAAAATAAATGATCTTAAAGTTAAACAAATATTAAAAAATCTACGTTACATTTAATCAAAATAGCTGTTAATGTTTAAAAGTTAAAAACCTTATGTTAAAGTTAAAGACCTAATTTTGTTAAAGAAAATTACACAAAATCACAAATTTGTTCAAACACTAACTTTGTAAACTTTCATCATATTATAACTAGCATATCTTTTTATTGCTTTACAAAACTTATTTTACAAATTTTCTTCACTCAACGTTATTGTTGATCTTCACTAGAAAAATTTAACAAAAACACTAATTTTCACAATAAAATTTTTAAAGTCAATAAATAAACAGACAGTTTAAAAAAATCACTAATATCCTTTAAAAAAAGACAATTATCGAATAATTTTTTTTAATTTAATTTTCATTTGCTCTAAAAAAAATATGTATGAGAAATTATTAAAAAAATTATTATTGGGCTGTTTTGTGCACTCATCTATACAGCTTTCATGAACTAGAACGCTTTTCGGTAACATTTGGATTCCACTGAGTCCTAACTTTAAGTACAGTACTATAACTATTTCATTTTTCAAATATTAAAAATTTCATTTTATTTTACATAATTTTATAAATTTATATTATTTAACACGCACGCAGGACCGATCACATGGCAACTTAAATACAAACTGTACTCTTTTACGCATTTTCCTTTTGTAGTATTCACTATTAAACAGAAAATCGTTGCAAAGAAGTCAATATAGTATGGGAATTGCACAGTTGTGCTATTGTTGTAATTATATAACTGTTACAATTATCTGAACAACTCATTAAAGTGACGAAAAATTATAATTGTAAAACTCATAATTCGATACTAACGTATTTTGTTGTTGTTAAATTCCGAAAAATCTACTGTTTAACTACCAAATGTGACGAAGTAGTTAAAATTCGTAGACAATCGAAAAACACTCTACCAATTGCTTGGAGGGATAGAATATTAACAAGAAGAGAGAGAGAAAGAGAAAAAACGTAACTCGGCTGTTAAAAAAACCCTAACTCTATAATTGTGTTAGTAAGAATTTGTTAAGTTAATTGTTGTAACTTCACTCGTATGTCATTCAAGGAGATAATTTTTCTTCTTTTGTTTTAAGAAAGTTTCCGTTCTACACTCCTTTAAGTTTAACCCCCATATTCATAAAAAATATTTTTAATTAATAAGCGGTTTTTTTAACAAATGTTCATAGAAAAGTCGTTTCATAAACCTGCTATAAGCCTAAAATATTTTTTATGAATATGGGGGTAAGAATTTATTTTTGAAATAACTCAACAGTGCAATCAAGTGGAAAAAAGAAATTCTAATCTAATTTTTCTAAATTTAGAAACAAAAGTTGAAGTGTAAATTGGCCAAAAGCAAACAAAAGTTTCCATTTTATTATGTTTACTGGTAAATATTAATTGATTACATGGAAATGCGTTTGCTAAATTCAAAAACAAATATTTTATTTTGATTTGTTTATTCATTTATTTATATAATTGAACCACTATTAAATTTCGTAGAAAAGTGATCAATTAATTTTTTGTAAGCGTTTTATTTTTCCTTTTTTTGTAACGTTTGTTTGTGAACTGTGAAGGTCGAAATAAGGACATTGGGGACAGGGATATTGTTAATTGAAAGGATATTATTTAATAAGAGTTTAACGAATATGACCTTTAATATTTCGAAACGTGGATTTAAATTATTCCTTGAAAAAATCTTACATTCTGCATAAATTTATCTTTCAAGCGAAATACAAGTAAGAAAAAAATCTAAGAATTTCTATCTTTTTTAAACTATAAAACTATTGGGCATATCTTTATATTCTTCTTCTTATAGCCGCACCACAATTGTGAAGAGGGTATTATACGTTTGTGCTGATGTTTGTAACAGCTTAAATTATTGGCCCTTGGCCCACCTTCTAGTATACCGATCGACTCAGAATCACTTTCTAAGTCAATCTAACTATGTCCGTCCTGCTGGCAGGCCGACTGGCTGTCCATGTAATTTTTGTGCGCAAAGTACAGGTCGCAATTTTAGAGATAATTTGATAAAATTTGTTATATAGACTTGAATTGTCACAACGACCAATCCCATTAAAAATTGTGAGAATCGCTCCAAAATTTAACATAGCCCTCATAAAAGCTTCTTTCCGAAAGTCTTTGTGCCCAAAAATCATCTTATTATTTAGGTACTTGGATTAAATTTGGTCCAAACTTATTTTATGGCAACCTTAATTACACTCATAGAAAAATGCATCTTCATATTGATGATGACCTAACATCAGAATTGTGACATAAATGTTATTACAAATGGTATCAATAAGGCAACAAGGGACATCAATCCAATGACAAACGTCATCATAAAACTTTGGCATATTTTATGCGTCATCAATGTTATGACTACAGTGACATAAATTCGATGACACATTTTGTGTATTATTAACATTATTTTCACGTTTAAAAAGTAGAATTAGAAGCAAAAATTCCCATATTTTATTTTCTAAAATTATTTATTTAAATACATCAAGTTTTTAAAGTAGAATTACTACGAAAACCATTTTGGGCCAGCAATATGGTATCTTATAATTGAGTGTTCTTCTGTTAACAAAGGTCGAAAAACAACAAGAGAAAAACAAACATGTGTAACGGTTAAGGAAATAATATAACAGATTCTCTCACTTTGACTTAAGTCAATCCCATCGTAGAAACGAGCCTAATGAGTCGCACTGATGACAGATTTAAATAAACTGACTCCGATTCGTAATTTCTGTGGTGCCGATGGTTCAACCCATTGATAAAATAATTTCAATTTTTGACTCTGATGAAAATTTGGGCATTGCTGTTAAGCCTGACATCACAATGATGTAAAGTGTTATGGTGTCAAAAACGAAGACACTTGTCATAGTACTGATGTCAAGATACATCAGTGTTATGACGCTTTTTCTATCAGTGTATCTTACCAAATGTTATGGGAATCTTTTCATAGTTGACCACAGCTCCCATACAAATACTACTCTCGAAAATAGCTTTTAATGCCATAACTTTCAAATTTTTCTTTCTGGGAGTGCCCCGGTAGGTGTGCGGGGGTTGCGGGTTCGATTTCCGCCAGACTCTCTATGGTCCTGCAGACAAGCGTAGAGCTTTGCGGGATTTGCATTGGAGAAAAAAATTATGTCTTGGTAGTGACATACAAATTTCCGACAATAAATTTGACGATATCTACAATATCATGACAAAATTCTATGCTGTATGTCCCCAATAACCTCGTCCTTAAATCCCTTAAAGGCAAACATGTCTCATTTAGATGAAGATATCTAAATAATAATCGGGACAAAGAACTTTGACCTGAATTTTAAACTCATAACATAATTCTGTTCTGGCTGGTCCATGATTGTATTTGGTTCCCAAATGGAGTATACTCTCGAAAATGTGTTTTTAAATACTGTAGTGTAAAGCATCATACGGTCGGGCTTGACCGACTATACTTTCCTACTTGTTAAACTTAGGATAATAAATGTAACTCATAATAACTATCCTTAAGATACTTATTTTAAATAAAAAACTTTTTATCAATAATAAATGTTTAAAGTTTCATGTTTTTATTTTAGTTTAAAGGCAAACATTTTTTTGCAATTTATGAAATTATTTATTTAAACTCTAATTTTTTACATGGCCAGTATTCTAAGATAAAATTTTAACGAGTGTTTTTTTGCTGGTATTAATTGAACTTTTTAAGTAAACTGAAACTTAAAATGACACAAAACATTTGTAAAAATGGCAATGAATTTGTCTGTAGGTAACGGAAACAAAAATGAAAGTGAAGTTTTAAAATATTTTATAAATTTTTTCTTAACCATTTTTAAATACATTGCGACCAACAACCCACACAGTTGTTGGTGCGGTTTCCACAACAACACAAGGGATTGAACATATAGACAAATTTATATGAAAAATACTCGAAAAAACTGAGTACTTTTCCTATAAATTTTACTACACAGGAGTCTAAAGCGATTTCTTTCCAAAAGCTTTCATTTCGCTTGTAAATCCATTGTACGAAAAGCACTCAAAAAAATGAGTGATTTCCTTATAAATTTTACTACACGATTAATCACTTGTAAATTTCTGTTCAATTGATTAGGCCCACATAATTTTTCGAACTTAGCACGCCATATCTTCTGATATTATATGGGTAGAACAACCATTTTACTACTAGCGGATAGAGTATTTCATTGAGCTCAAAAGCATATGAAAATATTTTAAAGGTAAAGTTCGATTGTATTTTTAAGGTAATTTTTTCGAAAATTTAATAAAATAAAGTGTTATTTTTTGTTCACTTGATTATAACCTTATTTATTCATTGTTTTATAAAAATATTTTTAATAACTTTATTTATTTATAATATTGTAAACATATTAGTAGTGGGTGTGTCCTCCACGATTTACAATAACTTCAAATAACCGATCTTTTAGTGAGTCATAAAGTGACTTCAAATAGTCTAATGAAATTTTTTGCCAACATTCTTTAATGGCTTTAGTAAGTGACTGCTTGTCATTGAATTGCCTTCCTCCTTCATATACCTTCCGGGTAAGCCATCTACAAACATTTTCAATTATATTTAAATCAGGTGAATAAGGCGGCTAAGAGAGAAGACGAATGTTTTGGCCTGAAATAAATTCTTTTACAGCTCTGGTTTTATGTATAGGAGCATTATCCTGCTGTAAAATCGAAGGAATCGGGCCAAAAATTCCATTTACTTCTGTAAAAGCATTATTAAGCACTGTTTTAAAGGTTTCTCCAGCCATTCTAGCGCTTGGAAATTGTAATTCGATTGTTCCATAGTACGTAACAGCACCCCATACCATAACACTGCCCTCTCTGCTGTGGTGGCGGTTCAGAAACAACTTTTTTCTTAAATCATGGAAATAGTAGTTATATCCATCTGATCCATCAAGGTTGAACTTCTTTTCATCCCATAACTCCAATCATTAAGGTGACTACTTCATTGTACAATCCACGTCATATGCTTCATCGCAAACTGCAATCGATTTTGTTTGCGTGTCTCATGCAACGGGGGATTTTCTTCAATTTTTTTCGCTGCAAGTGTTCACTGCTTATGATGGCTCTACGTACTGCTGAGATACTTGTTTGTGTGCAGCTTCCAACCTAAATTTTGATACCGAAGGGGATGAGCTCGACGCAATTCTGCGAACTTTTCTCGTTTCTCCCGGAGTTATAGCTGTTTTAGCTCTTCCTTTATGACTTTGTTCAAACATTTCTTTGTCCTTCATGTATCTGAGTACGGTTTTGTGGCTTCTTCCGATTTCACGGGCGATTGCACGGCAGGAAAAGTTAACGGTAAATACATCTTTTCGCTTCACTTAGAATTTAATTTTCACCAATCTTAACCAAATGTCAATTAAGAACTAAGAAATTTCATCAGCGTATCATTTGTTGTGGAAAACATGGCCTATTATTTGCAAAAAGACTTAAAAACTCAAAGTGGGTATAATCAAGTGAACAAAAAAATAACACCTTATTTTCTTAATTTTTTGAAAAAATTATCTTAAAAATGCCATCGCATTTTTTATTTAAAATATTTTCATATGCTTTTGAGCTCAATTAAATACTCTATGCGCTAGGAGTAAAATTTTAGTTCTACCCATAAAATATCAAAATATATAGCGCGCTAAGTAATAATAATTATGTGGGTATAATCAATTGAACAGGAGTGTATTGTGTTTAAAACATGGTCGTCCACATTGTCTACTGCCCTGTGAACTCAACTTTAGTGCTACTCTATATATAATTAGCAAGACCCGGAATTTTATGCAGTTAAAATCTCGTCTTATGCGCATAAAACATGAACCAAAAATAGGAAAATGTGCGCTAAAAATTTAAAAAATATGCACATCAAATTTTTTTTAACACATTTATTAATGATAAAATATAACAAGAAAAATGCAAAATTAACATAATAACCAGTGTGGCCAGGTCTAAAAAAATTTTACAGCTAAATCTGGCATAAGACATAGCCAAAAAAAGTAGCCATAAGATTTTTGTTAAAAATTTATTACCAGTTTAACATTATATTCGAAACTAAATACATTTCAGTGATTAATTTTGTAACGAAATTTAAATAAATTGTTATATTTAAGCAGGTGGTTAGATTTTTGGTAAAGCATACTTATAAGTATGTAGCACAGGTAGTTGAGACTAAATTTTAAATTTAGGTGGCCATAAAACCTCTGATATATATTTAAAGTTTAAGCGATTTATTTCTATGATATACAAAATTTTTTATATTATTTTATATTTTATTGAATTTTTATCAAATACAAAGTGAAATTTCCTTATACTTTTATAACGTAATATCAAAGGGCGTATAATGTTTGCTATCGACATGATAAGGGCATTTCTAATATTCCCTGAATATTCTATTTTTTTTTTTTAACAAGACAGGTTTCTTAACATAAGAGTTATCCATTTTCATACGAAATTAAATTTTGGGTACAACTATTTCTAGTCAAAATGTATTATAATTTATAAAAATTTTTAGTAAAATCAATAAAACTATTTGTCCAAACTTTTAAAATAAATAATGCTTAAGGAAGCTAAAAACATTTTCCAGCTAAAAATAAATTTTTAATGCTAAATTTAGCTGCAAAAATACCAAAATGGCCACACTGATAATAACGTAAAAACTCAGTCTCATAAACGAAAATAAGTAACAATAAACACAGAAGTAGAAGTTAAAATAAAGTGAAGCATAATTAATATTATCAAATGAAAAGTTAAGGCAGCACGACGGTAGTGATCGATACATGATAGTTGCTTTGTGGTATATGTATTAATTTTCCACTACGCTGTTTTCGTAAAAATTTATATTAAATATGCCAGCAGTTTGTTTTATTGTTTTGAATCCTTCATTTTTCTAAAAACTTAATCAAGCTTGATACGAATTTGTTTACTGAAGTTACCCTCCACTGCATACATTCTATTTATGGCATTATCAACTAAATTAATTTGCTTTCTCAATGGATTTGATTTCCCTAATTTCACAAAAGTCTCAGAGATAAATCCATAATTTGAAGACACAAACATTATCCTTCCACCACATCCTTGAATTGGTCAACATTTTCAGCATAATACATAACGTTCCCCACTTGGCTGTAGAGGTACAAATAATCGGGATACTTCTCTTAATTTGCGCCAAATCGCGAGGTGCTTTGCAAAATATTTTTTTCCCATGAGAAATCACTAAATCAATATCGCAGTTGCCTCTTATTTCTTCTGCAGCATGGTGCATCGTAAAATAAAACAAATAAAATAAGTTTTGTTTTTCAAAATATGCAAAAAAAAAATATGCAATGTAAGCAATATATGCAAAAATATGCATTTTAAGCAAAATATGCACTAACAAATCGATGCCATTTCACTTAAAATGTCATGATTCGCAAAGATATTTAGTTTTTGTTGATCTCAGACTGACGACAACAAATATGCATTTGCATAAAAATCCGGGCCTAGATAATTAGGACTGGTATGCGAAGGGTATGCCGAATCCATCCCAATTTTCTTTTTGTTATTTTGGTTATAATTGGGAACTCGCAGAATTCGAAATGGTATTCGGCGGCGGTGCGCAAAATGACCCCAGGAAATATGGCCCTAGAAAGAAAATAAAAAATGGCCCCAAAATTTTACATGAGACACAACAACACGAAATTTTGGGGCAATTTTTTGTTGTTTTTTGGGCTCTTTTTAATTTTTTCGTTAGCGTGTCTTTGCATTTTAAGTAAAATAAAAAATTACCCCAATATCACGAAATGAAAAATGGCCCAACTAAAATCACAATTTTTACTTTGGGGTTATTTTTTATTTACTAATATACAGGGGTGTTCTGGAAATCGAAAACGCAAAATGCAAGAATTTTTAAGTTCTTTTGAATACACTCTTAATCCAATTTTTTTATAAATTTCTTATATAATTCTGTTTAATAGAGAAATATCTGTATTGTATTGTATTTGTATTTCTTTAACAAAAATCTTATTAAAAAAACGACTTTTAAATTCTTTCGTTTTGCGTTTTCGATTTCCAGAACATCCCTGATAAATTGTAAATTTTAAGAAATAAAAAATGACCCAAACAATTTTTATATAAATTTTATGTAAGAATTCCTAAGAAAAGTATCTTATACCAAAGTGGAGAAAATTCATGTCGGCTATGCAGAGTTGATTTAGTTAGCGAATCCGGTATTTGTTATACCATAAGCCTGGTACTCTGTTCAACATTTCACGTGAAATGCTGTCAAAACTCATATGAAAAAAAAAGTTGTGAGGAATTTCTATGAAATCATGTTGACAGAGTTGTACTTTGTTCCATTTATGAAAAAGTTTCGAAATGTTTCTGGCAACAGAACGGAAAAACTTCAATAACACAGACGTTAACAGTTTTTCATCCATCGATCCATCCAAAATTAAAGTAAATTTTTACTTAATGTTTTATTTTAAAAAAAATACTTTTTAGTAAAATACATGTGGGTTTTGTTTTCATATGCAAAACAATGTCGCATTAAAACGTAAAATTGTGCAAACTCACGAGACAGATAACATTCAAGGCGAATTCATTTTTAACGTGGTGTTGAAAGCACAACTGTGCTACTTTTTTCTTTCTTACAGCCGTACCTAAACAAGAGCGGAAGACGGAACATTTTCTTCCGCGTAGCTTTTACGCTAATATGCCTTACCTAAACAATAGCGTCAGCGTTGTGTCACAAACAGTAGTGTTAACTTTCGTGCTTACTAAAGCCATCATAAAAGAAATAAGAAATGGAATTAAACCGCTAGTTTTACCTAAAAATAGCTAACTTGCCATTATTTATTATCAAAAGATAAAAACATGGTTGCCAAAACCACAAATATAGTAACCCTGCTTATTTAAACGCGCTGTCAAAATCGGATTTTCCAATTGCAAAGCTTTGACGCCGCGCTATTTAGAGATGATTCATACAAATTGTATGGGCATGAGGATTTTTGACAGCTAGAAAACGCGTTCCGCTCTTGTTTAGGTATGACTGCTAGAGAGAGAAATGTCAAAAGTTGCTTGTGTGTTTGACTAGAGATCAACGAAAGCAAAAAAAAAAAAAAAAAAAAATCCTTTGTTGTGTTTTTGGTGTTGTTACTTGTTGTAGTATCAATACCACCGTGTACATGAATTCGCCTTCGTAACATTCATACATGTCAAATTTTTCACATGAAATAATAGATGTTCTTGAACATTTTTCACAAATTAGAACAGAGTACTAGGCTATAGAGGAAAAAATTCAGGATTTTGAAATTCTCGATTTTTCAACTTGGGATTTCGAAATTCGGAATTTTAAATTTGGGATTTTGAGTTTCGGGCATATGAATCCAATGCTAACTTTTTTCCTGGGGTTAAAGTTTATAAAAAATGTTTAGCTGATTTTTCATAATGAAGAATTACCCCAAATTTGGGGTCATATTTCATTTTCTTTTAAGGGATATTTTAAGTTTTTTTTTTTTGGTAATTTTTAATACAAAAATTGGGTTATATTGCATTATGAAAAATAGTCCTTAATTTAGAGGTAAATTTTCATTTTTGTTTTGGGGCCATATTTCGCACCGAAAGTATTTTCGCTAAATTTTCATAATGCAATATGACACAATTTTTTTAATGAAAAATTACACCAAAAATAGTTTAAACGTACTCTAAAATTCGGATTTTTCTAGCGAAATTAGATTTTTTAAGCAAAACTAAGCTGTTCGCCATAATTTTGTATGCAAGCTTGGTAATGGTGGCACAAATCTATTTTCATATTCACCCCTATCGTGAAACTCCCATGACAAATTTTTTGCGCTATCAGTGAATGGAAAAAAGAAGAAATATTAAAAAACATTAACTGCCAGGCCCACAATATCGACAAGAACATTTCTTTCGCATTTTTATATTGAAAACAATAATACAAAATTTAAATTTGTTGTTGTTGTTAATATAAAAAATATAAGAAAGAAATGTTCTTGTCGACATTGTGGGCCAGGCTGTAGATCAAAAAAATTGTATATTTTAAAGAAAAGTTAAAAAAAAAATAAAATAAAATATTTTGTATTGGAGTAATAGTTTGATTGCAACATTAGCTTATTGCACTTTTATGTAGTAAAATAATTTCTAAAATTCTGCCAACACGTCTTTGAAAAGCTTTATAACTTCTCAGACAGTCGACCTGTTTTTTGCATTTTGTTGAACAATATACATATAAGTTTGTACCTCTTTTAACCGAAATTTACCCTCAAATTAATTTTGTAAACTTTAATATTCGAGTTATGAGAAGAATTAATTACTTTCATAAATGTTTTGTTCCCCAGCAGAAATAAAGTGAGAAATTCAAAGGGAAAAGTGAAAAATTACTAGGGAAAAAATTTTTCACGATAAGGGGAATTTTTGCCGCGAACATTTTTTTCACGTTATTATTCTCCTATGAACTATTTTTTTTCATGGGAGTTTTTCATGATCGCAAAAACGTGAAAAGAGAACAAATTACGTGTGAAAAATTATTCACGATAGGGGTGATTGACTAAGCCTAGTTTAACTGAGTTCTCAAAAACCCCGCCTAAAGGTATTGTCGATCCAAAAAATGTACAGTCTTTTTAAGCCAAGTCAATGTTGATTGTTTAGAAGAGATTTGCATTGTCTAAAATAGATTTGCAAAAGCACCAGAATTGACCCTTAAATTTCGATAAATATGAACTTCATAGTGATTTAGAACCCCTAGTTTGCTGAAAAGGCATTCAAAATAAAAAATAAACAAATCTCGGAAAATATTACAAAAACGCTTTATTCAAAATAAAAAAGAAAAAAAATCTCGGGAAATATTAAAAAACGCTTTATGGCGTTTTCTTTTCTAAGTAATATTCTGCATTTATTCTGCCTTTTATACTTCTTTATGCTCTTCTCTGAAAAATATGTGTTATTTTGAAAGTGTTAGCGTTCTTTTATCACGATGTTCTCCTAAATAAGAAAAAAATGCTACATGTTCAACACTCATTCTAATTAAAGGGTCATGAGTGCAGCACTAGATTATCAGCTGGTTTTGTTATTATTTCTGAATAAATGAATAATTTTCAGTTCGTCCCTCGTATTTTTTTTCTACTTAGAAATGAGCGGTTAGAAATTAGCGTTCTTTTCTCATGATGTTCCCCTAAATAAGAAAAAAAAAATGCTACATGTTCAACACTCATTCTAATTCAAGGGGCATGAGTGCAGCACCAGATTATCAGCTGGTTTTGTTATTATTTCTGAATAAATAAATAATTATCAGTTCGTCCCTCGTATTTTTTTCTACTTAGAAATTAGCTGTATAAGAGAGCTTCAAAAAATGTTGCCAAATCACATGTATGATGATACACTTTTTTTAGAAAAGAAAACGCCATTAGTTGAGAGAATATTTAGCACCTTTAAAATTTGAAAACTGATTTGGAAAACAGACCGTAGTGGAAAACCATTAATCTTCTCAAAAAGGTATACAACAAAAAATGCAATTTTGAACATTCCCTAGATACAACCGAATGTGGAAGTAGAAATCATTATTTTCATTTGAGCATTCTTATTTCTAATAAAAACAACTCCAACTGTACCACATAACTTTCATTTCTGAGCTGGAAAATAAAACAAAAGACATTTCTTTGGTTGGAAAAAAAGTGTTGTACTTTTACCACATATTTACTACAATTTAAATTTTGTTGAAAAAATAACATGTTTCTTTTTATTTCACACAATTTTTTTGTTTTTTTTTTTTAAGAGCAGAAACTTTTACAAACTTGTTACCGGTTTATGAGCACCATTTAGTTTGCCAACAAATGTGGCAAAAACATATTTCATGGGGTTTTTTTTGGCAAAATGTAGAAAAATATTTTCAACTAAAATTTAAATTAACTTTGAATGACCAAAGTGTTGCCCAAAGTTTGTTTGCCGGACAGAAAATAATTGAAGCAAATTTAACCCAATAGGAAATTTATCCAAATTAAATGATAAAACCTTAAAGACAATTATTAAGTTGTGTCTCATAAATAAATCACTTTATCGTATTAACAGATAAACCTATTTTTACACCACTCTGATTAACACGTTCCTTTCTGATTTAAACTTTCCCCTTTATATATGTTCGTGCATATTTTTAAATGTCACTCTTCGTTAATTTACGTACAAATTTGTTAAAGTTTATACATAAATTTTATTTTATCATTTAGATTTTTATCACCTGCCAAAAACTTTACATTTTAAGTAAACAGATTCTGGCAAAGAACTTAACTTAAGATATAAGTACCTTAAAACACACACGCATTTAAAAAAATCGTCTTTTAATTTGAACGGGTTTTGTGCATGTGAGGAAGTGCGTGTAACATTTTTTGCGTTAAAACTTTTGCAGTTGTTTTTTTTTTTTATTAAATTCATTATAATAATTATACAATTTAACACTTACAGCTTTCACACTTAATTTAACAAATCGCTTTTGATGGAAAAGTGAAATTTATAAAAAGTGAAAAATAAAAGTAAAAAAATTTAAAAATAAAAGGTACAGACATTTTAAAGAAACGATTTCATTAAACACTTTAAGAAAAGCTTTGCACACAATAACAAAGTTGGTTAACAGGCGTTTTTTTTTATCATCACGTCTCTAAAATTTTACAAAAAAAAAAGTTTTAAATAATCTGAAAGGTTATAAGAAAATCTTATGCAAAAAAAAAAAAAAAAAAAATTACGAAACAAATTATAATACATTAGCTCTGTTCCACCTGCATAACGCAACAGTCCAAACTTGCACACAGTTACCCAAACGCGTTCCAGATAACAATTTTTGTGCAATTAAGAGAGTAATTTTTTCATTTCCTGTACAAATTTGCACGACAAGAATAAACAATCAGCTGTTTTTGTTTACATATGAAACTGCTAAATTAATCAGAAAATTTGCAAGCAAAAGAAAAAGTTTAGTTTTTATTAAAAAAATATATTAAAAATCAAAATGTAAGGTTTTAATGAACATATTTAAGTGTTAAATGCATTATTGCATACATATTTCCCTAAGTCTTAAAAAAACACACAATAAAACAAAATTATAATGAAGCAAAGATGGTTTTATAATGTTATGACTTTTCAGCGCCTAAAATCACTTAAATAGATATTAATTTAAAAAGTAAGTAACATAAGCAAAAGTTAGTATTTCAAGTTGTTCAAAAAAGGTTTTTAGCGTTGCAACTATTTTGGGTAACTTTTGCAAATTTAGAGAGTAATTTTCATTTTACTCTCATTAGTCCGAAATTGCCCAAGAAGAAATATTAAAAAACATTAACTCCCAGGCCCAATATCGACAAGAACATTTCTTTCGCATTTTTATATTGAAAACAATAATAACAAATTTAAATTTGTTTTTGTTTTCAATATAAATATAAGAAAGAAATGTTCTTGTCGACAGAGTGGGCCAGGCAGTAATTAAATTAAAACACTTTTTAAATCATTTTTTTAATTGATAAAAAACTTTTTTTTGTGAATTAAATTGAAAATATTATAAAAAAACGTACGGTTTTCAACAAAGTGTTAATTGATTCAGTTAAAAAATAATTAACATCAAATCTTTATTTTATTCAATTATCTCATTTGTTTCAAACATAATAAAAAAATAATTATTATAGTAATTGAATAGAGCAAATTAGTAATTGATTTATTTGTAAGATTCAATTAAAATTTTTATTAAATTTTATTAAATGAATTAAGATGAATAATTGAAATTTGAATTCAAAATTTATTAACAAAATCAATTTTTTTTTTAGTAAACCATAAAAATCTGATTTTAACAAAAACACATTTTAAAAAAATATACTATTTATTTTCATGGAATCGCTCCATAAATTACATTGGGTCCCATGCCCACTCTCAAAAAACACTTTAATATGCCTAAGCCTGTAAAGAGTTAAGTTAAAATTTTGCATTTGGTGCACAAGTGGAATCAATTAGATAATAAAGCGTGATCCATTTCGAGGTTCCTTACTTTTTTAAAGAAAAAAATTCAAATTTAATGGGGAATGTTTATTATCATTTGAAAGAACATTCTTTGGCATTTATATTTTGAAGATTATGTCTATCAAATGTTGGCCGTTGCTACGTCGCAGATGGTCCATCCGTTGAGTCCAATTTTCGATGACTCGGTCGAGCATTTCGACTGGTAACTGGCGAATGACACGCGTGATGTTTTCCTCCAAGGCCTGAAGCGAAGCGGGTTTGTCCGCATAAACTTTAGACTTTACATATCCCCACAGGAAAAAGTCTAACGGTGTGATATCACACGATCTTGGTGGCCAATGGATCGGCCCAAAACGTGAAATTATGTGCTCACGAAAGTGTTCTCACAATAAGTCCATTGATTGATGCGATGTGTGGGAAGTGGCGCCGTCTTGCTGAACCCAAATGTCGCCGAAATCACGAGCTTCAATTTCAGGCATCAAATAGTCGGTTATCATGGCACGATAACGGTCCGAGTTGCTGCGAACGGCGCCGAATCGACTATCCACGGTCTTCGTGTACACTCGCAGCTACGGCCGCTATATTTTCTTCACAGCGTGCTGGACGTGGTCTATTCAGTCGAATATTATCCAATAATGAATGCTGGGTCTCAAAATGGGTGATGGAGTTGCGAATAGTACGCTCAGTAGGCCGATTATGTTGACCATAAGTTGAGCGAAGTGCACGAAACACATTCCTCACAGAACGTGAATTTTCTTAATAAAGTTGAACGATTTGTAAACGTTGTTCAGGCGTAAGTCCTTCCATTATGAAATGCCAAACAATACTTAACAAAAATAACATGACAGCAGGCATCACACGTGATCTGCCAAAAAAAAGGCTATTGAAAAAAGTATCTCTACTTGAATCACCCATTAATACTACACGGAGCTTTTGGTTTTTCGTTTTTTGATGTGCAATTCAAAAGACATTTCTTTCTTAAATTAATTGTCTTCTTACATAATTTTCAGCACTTCTCACAATTAAATTTCTTTATAATTGTTGGACACGCTTAAAAAAAATAACAAAGTTTATATTTTTTCTTTTTTTTTCAATGACAGTATTAACAAGGTTAATCAAATGAATATATAAAATCAATATTGTGTTTTCTATTCTCTCATGGGAGAACGTCATGTTGAATTTCTTTTCATAAAAAAAGGTAAAACAAAAAAATTAAGTTAACGATTTCGGGATTCACTGGATAAAAAAATCCATACCTCGGGATTCGAGATTCGCTGAATCCCGAACATCACAGGATTTTTCGGGATTGACATGCCTAATATGTATGTATGTCTAACTTTGGGTATAAAATATTTTTTAGTTTTTTATTAAGCCTCGTACACAATGCTAGCAACAATTTTATTTTTTCTTCTATCTTATTTCTTCCCAAAGTACTCGTATTTCATATATTTTCCTTTCATTTTTCGAACAAAAATGTAACAAAATTTTTTTTTAAAAAGTTGAGTCCACTTCTACTTCAGCAACAATTTGTATGAAAATTTATATGACGTTAATAATCATTTTATTTAGTTTTGAATGAAAATTTCCACAAAATGTTTCGAAAAATAATAACAAATACGTAATATTGTTGTGGGCAAAATTTGCAGTCGGTTTCTTAATGGAAAATGTGTGTGGTTGTGAAAAAATTGTTGCTCTATTATGAACACCAGTGAAAATGTTGCTGCCTATTGTGAACGAAGCTATAAGCCTCGTAGCAACATTTTCACTAGTGTTCATAATAGAGCAACAATTTTTAATTTTGTTCTTTTATTTAGACGATTTTTTTTCTTTATTTTGAGACTTTTCCGATTACATAATAATTTTTGTTTATTTTGGAATATATGGGCAAATCCCAGGAACTGTTCACCAACCGAAAATTTTTCATATTAATCTAATTTAATTTTTTTTAATGTAATATTGGACTAGATGTATAATTTCAGATAAAAAAAAAATGTATTTCGATGATCATAAATACAAAAATTATAACCAAATCTTACCCTACATCAGATCTTTTAATGTTATACATACTAGAAATTAAAATTTTTTTGGTGTTCATTAAAATACTTTAATGTTAATATAAATGGTCCGATTGAATTGAAAGCTATATATTTATTCACTCAATTGTCTTAAATTTTGGTATAAAATTATTTTGCTTACTATTTTGGAAAGATTGATATTATTATGAAATATCAGGCCCGAGGGTTGTATCGTGCGTTACGAAAAATAAGGTTTTTTTTATATGTCGTCTATAATTTTATTTCAATTTCATTACCTCCTTTTAAGCAAATAAAAATTTAAATTCGACAATAAGAAAATAAAAAAAATTTTGCGTATTAAATTCTGTAGTGTACGTCACGATTTGAGTTCATCCAAAAATTGTATTAAAAGCCGATTCAATAGTTATTTTCTTTTCTTATATCTTCGCTTCTTATTACTTTTCTTTAGAGTTAGAGCTGTTGTGAAGCGAAATATTTGGCAGGTTTTTGGCAAAATTTGATATAAATAGCCTTTATGTTTTAAATGTAAGCATATAGATATATAAGCCAGTAAAAAAATATAGTATGACACGCTATGGGCAATCATTGACCCGCTACAACAAAATTATGTTTTTAGCAGAAGGTTCATATAAGAGTCCGTTCGTTGTATTATACTATGTATTTAGATAAATAAATGTATCAGTATGAATTTTTTCGACTTTTATGGCTAATAAATCAGTGAATGTTTAAACACAGCTTAAACTGGACAGCGGTAAACAGTGCCCCATATATAATTTGTAGTTTAAAAAATAATAATGCGGAAGCCCAACGATAATTGTTTTCAAATTTATACGGTCTGTATTAGGAGTTTAAACACCAGTTTCATGCGTATAGAGATGGTTTATATTTTTTATTTAAAGATTTGCTAGCTTAAACACATTTTAAACCAAAAAGAGAGCTTAACTTGGACTGATATATATATATATTTTTGTAGCGTGCGTTACTAAACTCTATGATAAATTATTTCGCAACAAATACCTGCTAAGAAATTAAAATATATGTCATTCGATAGTACACAGTAATGTCACTAAGCACTATGTATAAGAAGCTTCATCTCTTTTTAAAGATCAAAAAATGTTTATATATTAATCATAAAACGCATAAGAATGTAGCATTCGTCACGCAGGATTTGCCCATATGTCTAAATTTATAATTCTTCGAGCCTTAATTTTTGTCGTTTTTTCAAGATTTGTTTTCAGGCGATTTTAACAATAGTTGTTAATTTTTCCGATTATTTTCTCTTTTAACAATTTGGTTTATCTGTTCAAGTCTAGATAGGTATACATCCAATTTAAAATTTTTTCTGGTGTTTGGGTTTTTCTTAGGTGCTATTTTATTTAGGCAATTTTTCCTTCATTTTCTGATATTTTCGATCATTTAATGTTGTTTGTTTTTTTCGTAGATTTGTCGAAATTTATAGTTATTCGTGTTCTAATTTTTGGCGTTTTTTTTTAGATTAGTTTTTTAGGCGATTTTAACAATATTTTTAGATTTTTGCGATCATTTTCTCGTTTTAGTTATTCTGTTTAAGTTTGGGCATATTCGATTTGTAATTGCTTTTTTTAATTTTTCTTATTTACTTAAGCAATTTTTTGCTTCATTTTGAGATTTTTTCCGGTTATGTACTAATTTTTTGTTATTTTGATAGATTTGTCTAAATTTGTATACGTTAGATTATTTTTATTTTTTTAATTTTTATGAGTTTGGAATATTATTCGGTGGATTTGTTTGTAAATTTATTCGATTTTTTGACGATTTGGACGAATTTTTAAATTATTTGATCGTTTTATTTATTTAGAATATTTCGTTTTTATATACCTATTTTTCCACTAAAAACTATTTGCGCTTTTTTCCATTTTTTAAAGTAAATTCTAATCTCTTTTTATTTTTTTTTTTTTTTTTTTTTTTTGCTTCATCGATTTTTAACTGTGTTAATATTAATTTTTTTATTTTTTTTTTTTAAATTATTTTTTTCTTTTCGACTACTTTTTCCTCCTTTAGATTTTGGTGATTTAAGGGTTTTATTGATTTGGTGGCGGTTTCAACTTAGATTTGAGCAACTTGTTTATTTTCTTATTTTTTTTTTTACTATTTGACTTTTTAATTGAGTTGTTTTTGTTTAAATTTTTTTGGCGATTTTCCTATTTATATTTTTTGATCATTATCTTTTTCTAGTCAGTAAGTATTCCTTAATTTGGCTGTTTTCGCCAATTCTTGAGTTTTTTATTTTGGCTGTTTAACTGCTTTTTAGCGTTTAAATTTTTAAAACTTTTGTAAATATTGTAGTTCAAATGTTTTTGGCTCATTTTTTTAATTTGGCGATATCCTGTGATAATTTCTTTAAGTTTAGTTACATTTTAATTAAACTTTTTTTTATTGTGACAATTTTTTTTTTTTTTTGCAGAAAATGTTCTATTTTTTCAATACTTTTCCGACTTTTGGACTCTTTTCTTAAGTATTTTTTTTAATAAAGAGCTTTCTGTTATTTTATTTCGCTTTAGCCAATTTTTTTGTGTTTTTTAATGGTGAACTAGTTTTAATGATCTTGTTTAAATTAGGTAGATTTGATTATATCCAGTTTTGATAATTTTAATATTTTAACTGCCTATACTTCAATTTTAAGCGAAGACTTCGGTCGCCTAACTTGAATTTAAAACAAAAATAAATTTCACAGAAAAAATTATTAAATTTCTCCAACCACAAAATTGATTCCAAATTCGTAATATCAAGCAAACAAGTTGTTGATTTTGCACCTATTACTAAAATAATTATATTGATTACTAAAAATTTTAAAATTTTGAAAAAATATTTTCAATAAATGATATTTTTAAATTTAATTAAAAAAGTAATCAAAAAACTTTGCCATTTCAAACAATGTGTTAATTTATATTGACAATTCCCAACAACAATTCTACATGTTTAAATTATTCTATTTTAAACGAAAAAAGTCAATTAAGATTTTTTGTTATTTAATTAAAATTTTAATTAAAATTTATTTCAAAACAACTAAAATCTTAATTAAATCAAAATTAAATTTTTAACTTTCTTTGAACTAAAAAAATAATTGATTTAATTATCACATTAATTAAGTTTAAATCCTTTTTAAACCATTTCTTAAATTGATAAAAAAACTTTTTTCTGTGTTAAAACAAGTATGAAACCCATACAGTATATAAGAACAAATTTTTCAAATGTACCTATTTGGGACCTAGTTTTGAAAAGTGCATAGCTAATGTTGATAAATGAATAGAGATCTATCTATGTTTTAAATTTTATTGAAATCGGTTTGATTGTGGGAACAAAAACCCTTTTCCGGAAAGCAGCTTGTATGGGGGATATATGAATTTATGGACCGAACGGACATCGTTAGATCGACTT
This sequence comes from Pollenia amentaria, assembly GCA_943735925.1. NCBI lineage: Eukaryota > Metazoa > Arthropoda > Insecta > Diptera > Polleniidae > Pollenia > Pollenia amentaria. Next base: position 16,252,191 of record OX031008.1, on the reverse strand, counting down.
AGAAAGTGATTCAGAGTTGATCGGTATACTTTAAGGTGGGTCTTATTATGGGGGATTTTTTTAGGTGTTACACACATCAGCACAATACCCTCTCCACTATTGTGGTGTGTGTATAAATATTGTTTTTGTCTTAAATGAAAGTTAAGCGAACGAAATTTTTTTACTGAAGTTTTTATGATTTTTACGAATTTTTTTTACTGAAATTTTACCGATATTTATTTATTTCCAACTTTACTGTTTTTTGTAATTTTCTTTAGATTAAAACAGTCTCTTGTGGGAATTAAACACGCAACCCTCATACGGATAGACCTAGCCTACTACAAACTAAAGGCCTACATAAATGTATTTGAAAATCAAACACACAACAAAAATCAAATGTATGTTTACAAAACGTTTCTGTACAAAGGAAATGACAAATTCTATGCGTTACTGTTTGTCACAAGAACTTCAATATTGTTGAGGGTACAAGAATTCAAAGGAACAAGGAACCAAACAGCAATTGTTTCTTTCAAAACATTTAAGTAAACATTTTTGCCTTTACCCCTAGTATTTGAAGTTCTCCTGAAAAAACTGTATGTCATTTACAGCGGACGCATACAAAAAATTGTTTGTGTAAAGAATTGTTGTTTCAATATTTTCAGAATAAATAACATACAAAATATTTCGTACATACCATTTTTAAAAGCATTTTTATAGCTGCACTTTAACTATAGTAAACAATTCTTCTTTTGCTTATAAATTTCACACACTTACGTTTATTCAACGTCTACACTTCTATTCAGTATTTGTTTGTGGCGTGGACACTACAGTATAGAGTACTCAAAATTGTCTAACGATTTGAATTGGTCAGGCCTCTATTACCAACGAGCCTACCCAATAATATTGTTGTTGTCGTTCTTTTTTTAAACAGTTTTTAAGTAAAATAATTCAAGTACATAATTTATTTAAACCGTTTTCATTTGTTTTGCTAATTTTACACTTGAATAACTTCAAACGCAAGTTCGCTCAATAAACCATAAATTTGAAAACTCATTTTCTGAATTTTTATTTTAAAGCAAAAATCGAACATTCATATTAATTTCTAACTTTTCGGCATTTGCATTTATTCAATGAACCTGAAAAGCAAATTTTAAATATTTATTTTATTATTGAATAATGTTCACACAATTTTTGTTTGCGACTTTAACCTTGTTAAGTGTATAAATTATGATTTAATAAATATTGCAAATGATTTTAATTTTTGTCCCTTGTCGAGAGTGCTGAGGATAAACAAAGTTTTGTCATAGGATTTGTAACTTCTATACAATGAAAGCAAGAAAAAAATATAGTTGCCCAACCCTCCCATATCTATAAAACCCTACAAACCCTAAGTAAGTTATATATTTTTTAAGACATGTGTTTTAGAGTGATTTTAGTTCTTAAGAGTGGATATTAACATTTATTTTAACGCGTATAACCAGCAATTGAAGCAATCGACCACAATGGTTTTTTTACTTGTTTACATTATTTTTGCTCACATTATCACCCCAGTTGGCAAAAGTGCCGTCGACGACATTGTCGTCAACTATTTATACACAACATGTCCTCTATAACTTAGGATTTCTGGAAGACAATTTTGTGGAAAATGTCGTGGACGACGAAATAAATACTCGACATTGTCTAATGCACTGTCTTCTAAAAAACTTTATAAACTACGACATAACCGACATTGGCTTTTATACAAGCCTATCCACGAAAACATGACCGACATTATCTTGTAAGGTGTCTTTTATCAACAACTATACACGACATGAAGAGCGACAATGTCTTTCTTTGTGCCGTGCACGATTCTCGCGACACTTGTTCGAAAATGTTGTTGACGATTTGTTCTGGCTGTCCTTCACAAGTCTTGCAGGAATTAACATTGTCGTGCATCCGTCTTCAAGGATGTCTTAAAGACGTGGCCAACTGGGACGTTATTTTTGCTTTACATTATAAATATTTGCTCACACGTATGTGAGTTGATTCTATGGATTAGTAACAATTTTTAAAGCCTATAACTCCTAAAATACTTAACCGATTTTAATTAATTATTATTTGTGAAAATCTTCGAAAATATATCATTCGAATGATGCATCCATTGTTAAACTGTGACGTTTATTGAAGGTCCTTGCGCAGTGGTCGAAATTCAATCATAATTATTTATGCAAATAAAAAAAAATACATAAAACTATATCTGCCTGTCCATCGATTTCGAATGTTAACGTTCGCATTGAAAATTAGATTAAAAACAAAAACAAATTTTGAAATTGTGCTTTTGTTTTAGATGTAGTTTTCTATGCGAACGTTAACGTTCGGAACCGTTGAACAGGCAGTAAATGTATGAATTACCATGTTTCAAGCGTTTGGTTTTTCCGCCTTAGTGGATCGAGGGACCAACCGCGAACGTTTACTTTAATTTTGTAAGTTTAATATTAAAAAAAAATCAGAAAATACCAATTGAAAAACATAAAAGTTCCAAATCAAACAGTCTCCTCTTATAGTCTCTCAATCACTCAGAGCTCTGCATGTTGATGTTATAAAATGGCTAAATGTCAATAAAAAATAATATCATTGTCAAAAAAGAGAAGTTTTTGTGAATTTTCTAATAAAATTCAAATAAAAAGATATAATTTTTTAGACCTTTAATTTGTGTTTGCTGGGAATATTGGGGAATATTTCCCAGCTAGCATAGGCTGTTTGTTAGAAAATTATGATTAATATACAACTCCTAATATAATCTTCTGATGATTATCTGACGAGTAACAATAACAAAAACCTCAATATTTTTTTTATGGCATACTTTTTTATACATTTTTTTTTAATCTTGGAATGAACCTTTTGCTACTCTCTGTATGAGTCATATACAAATTACTGAGCTACTTAAATAAAAGTGTTTTTGAAACATGAAAATTCTATTGTCAATACAATTTCAATAAAACAAACCGGCCTAAGGATTCATCAAAAAAATATTTTCCAACAGGATGTTTGTTTCATATTAATTGAATGAAAATTAGAAGTTTTGACGTGCAAAAAACATTTAACGCTCTTATTTAGGTAGCTCAATTATACAGCTGAGCATTTCACGAGTTGTAAGAGAATCCCTGCATGTAATAAATGTGTTTGTATTTGTGTAAACGAATAGGTTAACAAAAAGGAATGTCAAAGAAATAAAACAAATATGGTATACATATTCCATGTCTTCTCATTTCCTGTTTCTTTTGTACTTACTTTTCAACCGAGACGTCAAGAACAACGCGCATATAAATTTTAATACATTTCCTTGTACCTGAATTATATATAAGGAATATATATATTACATTTAATAAATATTGTTAAGAAAATTAAATAAATTGTTTAGCAATAAAAGTTACTAAAATTCAGACGTAGTTGTTATTAATACATGGTGTCAGAAGTGAACATTTTTACAAACCTAATTCCTGGTGACTTGTGAAAGAGTTTTTAAAATGGCGGATGAAGGGCAAAGCCGTACACCACGTTCTTTGGACTGCTCAAATATTGCCACTGAGTGGCCAAAATGGAAGCAAAATTTCATGGTTTGGATGATTGCTACTGGAAAGATGGATAAACCAGAAAAAAATAAAATAGCAACTTTCATATGGCTGATTGGCGAGGAAGGAGCCGAAATTTATAACACCTTGTTTCCGAACGATGGCACGCAGAATTCGATGCTTGGGGAAAAACGTTTGGCGTCCGACAAAGTTGAACAGCGATCATTAGAGGAAGTCTTAAAGAAATTTGATGATTATTGCTTGCCGCAAAAGAATGTTGCGATGGAATCCTTTAAATTTAATACAATTCTACAAAAAGAAAAGCAGTCAATTAATGAATTTGAGACTGAGTTGCGGAAGCAATTGCCCTCTTGTGAATTCAAGTGCTCTTGCGGTGTCTCATATGAGAACCGAATGCTGCGTGACCGAATCATTATTGGTGTCCACGACAAAAAACTGCAATTAAAATTGCTGGATGGCAGAGACGACACATTGGCAAGAGTTCTAGAAACTTGCAAAATTTTTGAAGCGGCTAATGTCAACAAATCTATTTTGGAAACAAAAGCAATTGCAAGTATTTCAACGGAAGACAACAAGCATCCAGCAGAAATTGATACCATCAAACGCTTTTGCTTTAATTGTGGATATTCATGGTCTCCAAAACATGTAAGTGAATGCAAGGCGAAGGATATTAAGTGCCGCATCTGTTCCAAAATTGGACATTATGCCAGAATGTGCCGCCAAAAAGGAAGAATGCAGATCTCTCAACAGAATAAGAACAACAATGATGACAACAGCGGTAATAGTCGATACAACCAGCGAGGAATTGGCAGTGTCGCTTGGGGTGACGTTCAAGGTAGGTCAAAAGATGGTTTTGAGAAGATAAGGAATATGCTAAGTAATGAACATTATTTTAGAATAAATTTAGTAGATGTGAATCGGACGAAATGGACGAAACAATATCGTGTGGGTGAGGAGATAATAGAATTTAAAATTGATACGGGGGCTGATGTAAATTGTATTCCTTTGAGTTTTGTAAGAAAATTAAAATTAAACATTGATAATAAACGTACTGAATTCCCTGTTTTTGATTACAATAATAATAGAGTTAGCATTTTCGGTACTGTGAGATTGAAGTGTATTGATCTAGGGTCAAACTGTGGAAAAGAGGGTTTATTTCTGGTTGTTGATGATAAACTTGAGCCAATACTTGGATTAGGAAGTTGTATTGAATTTGGATTAGTTAAACGGATAGATATAGATAAAATTGCATTACCGGATATTGCAGAATCATTTGTTAGAGAGTACAATGATGTGTTTCGAGGATTTGGAAACTTCCCGGGTGAATATAAAATTTATTTAAAAGAAAACTCAAAACCAGTGCTTCACTACAAGAAACGAATACCACATGCTTTAATGGATAGACTGAAAAAGGAGCTAGATGTTTTGGTAGTAGATGGTATAATTTCGGTGGTGAACCACCCTACGGATTGGGTCAATAATTTGCAACTTGTTGAAAAAGCAGATGGTAGGCTACGTATTTGTCTTGATCCCAGGCCCCTGAACGAGTGTATCAAGCGGGAACATTTTCTAATACCCACAATTGAGGATCTGACATCAGGTTTGGCTAATGCGAGGGTTTTTACAGTAATTGATCTTACCAGTGGGTTTTGGCATATGTCATTAGATAGATCGTCATCAGAATTAACGACCTTCATGACCCCATTTGGAAGATACAGGTTTAACCGTTTGCCTTTCGGTCTTAATTGTGCTCCGGAAATGTTTCAAAGAACAATGGTGCAAATTTTTGGGGATATTCCAGGAGTTTATATTTATTTTGATGATATTCTGGTTGGTGCGCCGAATATCACGGAACATGATAGAATTTTGCAATTGGTAATGCAACGTGCTAGGGAAAATAATGTAAAGTTTAATGCCGAAAAAATTCAATACCGAAGGGAATCGGTGAAATTTATGGGACATACTCTATCGTACAATCAGATTAAAGCGGGTAGAAAATATTGTAATGCTATTCTTGGTATGGAAAGGCCTAGGGATAAGGCTGGGGTTTTGAGATTTCTGGGATTGATAAAATATTTGGCACGATTTATACCAAATTTATCGAAAATAACGGCCGAATTACGCAGTTTAACTAGGCTGGATGTAGATTTTAAATGGCATGAAGAGCATGAGAACGAATTTAGGAATTTGTTAAATATTGTTGCTTCTGAGCCTGTTTTGGCTATATATGACCCGAAATTACCTGTAAGAATTCAAACGGATGCTTCTAAAGATGGATTGGGCTGTGTGTTGATTCAAGACGGACACCCGGTCGCCTTTGCATCACGAACGTTGACTAAAAGTGAGCAAAAGTGGGCTCAGATTGAAAAGGAGCTTTTAGCCATTGTATTCGCTTGTCAGCACTTCCATTATTTCGTATATGGTCGTGAATTCACGGTTGAGAGCGACCATAAACCGTTGGAAACTTTGGTTAAGCGGGATATTGATGACATCACAATGCGCCTTCAGCGTATGTTTATGTCGCTACTGAAGTATCCCCAGATGACCGTTATTTACAGGCCGGGAAAGGAGATGTTAGTTGCAGATTGCTTATCCCGAGCACAACTGTCTGACGAGGAAGAGTTAGAAGGTATGTCAGGCATAATTCATAGGGTTAAGGAATTGGTTTGTTTATCGGAAGAGAATTTCAATTATTATCGGAATATTTTGGATAGGGATGAACACTACAGTCGAATTTGTAAGTACATTGAGAACGGGTGGCCGAGTTTCCACCAGTTAAATGATGTATGTCAGCACTTTTATAAACTAAAATCGGAACTCCATGTTGAGGGCGGGCTGCTATTATTGAACCATAAATTGGTTATACCGACAGAGTTACAGGAAAAGATTGTTAAGTGGTTACACGGGGCGCACCTTGGTATTGAAAAGACATTAGCAAGGGCTAGGGGATTATATTATTGGCCCGGAATGAGCGTTAAAATCAAAGAGGTTCTTCAGTCCTGCAGTATTTGTGAAAAATTTCGGCGAAATAATCAGAAGGAGCCATTACTACAAGAGGAAACACCGAGATATCCGTTTCATGTGGTAGGAGTGGATTTATTTGAATACGCTGGTCGAGATTTTGTTGCAATTTTCGATGCATACTCCAACTATTTGGCTGCAATACCTCTGAACAATAAAACGTCGAAACACATTATTGAACAAATGAATCAGATATTTTTTAAAGTTGGGTTTCCAACCATAATCAAATGTGACAATTCCCCATTTGGATCAAGAGACTTTGATCATTATGCCTCTGAGTTTAATATACAATTTCATTTTTCTAGTCCACGGTATCCACAGAGCAATGGGTTAGCTGAAAAAGGTGTGGCTATCGCAAAGAATATATTGAAACGGTGCTATGAGGCAAATGATTTGAGCTCATATCAATACAGAATTTTAGAATATAATACGACTCCCGTTGCAAGCATGCAGATTTCGCCATCCGCATTATTCTTTGGGAGACTTATTAAAACTAAGTTACCAGTATTGGGTTCAATGTTAACCAGAAATAAACTTACGGAAGATCATGTTCAGGAAAAAATTAAAAGGAAAAAGAATAGACAAAAATATTACTATGATCGAAGCGCGAAATCACTACCGGCGCTCGACATAGGCGAGTTGGTGATTTTTAAAAAAGGGGGAAAAGAATGGCATCATGGTGTGATAGTAAAACGAATTAACAATCGATCATATATTGTCAGGGATAATTTTGATAATTTTTATAGACGCAACAGAAGATTTATATCACGCTCTAGGAATACCGGTTTTAGCGCAAGTGACTTATTGTTTGAGGATCATATTGAAGATAGGGACCCACCAGGGATAAACATGGCGCCACCACTGAGTGTAGACTGTGATCGGATGAATAGCGGTTATGATAAGGGGAATATTTCTACTGACGGTAGTGGGACAGTAGCACAGGAAACGGAGGGTGTGACAAGTCAGTCTGAGATAATAGAAGTTAATACTGAGTCTGATGCCGTTGATCAAAGTGAGGTACCTGTTGGGGAAATCAGGACTAGAAGTGGTCGTGTAGTGCGGCGGCCAGGAAGATATTGCGATTAATGGAAAAAAAAAAAAAAAAAAAAAAAAAAAAAAGAAAGCGTGTAATAAATGTGTTTGTATTTGTGTAAACGAATAGGTTAACAAAAAGGAATGTCAAAGAAATAAAACAAATATGGTATACATATTCCATGTCTTCTCATTTCCTGTTTCTTTTGTACTTACTTTTCAACCGAGACGTCAAGAACAACGCGCATATAAATTTTAATACATTTCCTTGTACCTGAATTATATATAAGGAATATATATATTACATTTAATAAATATTGTTAAGAAAATTAAATAAATTGTTTAGCAATAAAAGTTACTAAAATTCAGACGTAGTTGTTATTAATACACTGCACGAGCCTCATACGATTCCTGAGATGCTTTCTGAAAGACTCGTTAGATAATCGCTACACACATCTCAAACAATTCCCTCTACAATTAATATAAGCGTCTTTCTCTGAGTAGCAGAATTTTCTTACAGAGGATCAGCTTGTGTAGCAGTTTCTCCCGCGCGAGGAATCTTCTACGATCAAAAAATTAGCTCTTCGACGATCGAAACGATCTTCATAAGAATCCCAGTATACTCTTACACGATTGAAAATGCTAGCTGGTTTATTTCAAACTTCCACTATGATAACAGTTTAACTAACTCATTCTCATCACTTAAGTTTTTTTTATAATTTTTGACAACCGAGATTCCCATCTACTTGTTTCATCTATGCAATCAACCCTTCTTTAAACTTTTAATAAATTCAATTTATAGGTTTTTTCGAAAAAAAATTTGGAATTTTATATATCAAAATTTTTTAAATAAAACTATAATTTTTTTTTTTTAATTGCCAGGGGCCTAATTCTGGCAGCCGTGATCGATTCGAAAGCAATTTTATTTCTAATTATTTCTGTCGATACTGAACGAATCGAAATTATTTTTTTAGTATTGTGAAACTCAAATTAATGATTTACAACACTGAAAAAATAATTTCGATTCGTTCAGTATTGACTTAAATAATTAGATATTAAATTGCTTTCAAATCGAGAAAGTACTCGATCACGACTGCCAGAATCTGGCCCCAGGATTAGTAAGTTCACGAATTTAGTGTAAAAACCATTAAATTATTTTAAAAATAAGATTGCGCAAAGAAGTCATTGTCACCCAAATAGGTATAGGAAAATAATTTAACTTTTTTTTGCCGGAAGAGCCATTTGAAGAAAGTGATCGCTTTAAAAACTCAACAGCTCAAAAAAAATTTATGTATGGTTAAATCCGAAATTGAATTACATGTATGAGACTGTTTAAAATTTTTTTATGGCAAGTCGTTAAATGCTAGCCTCCATATTTAAAAAAAATTTCTTGCACGTACATACATAATTACTATATACATACATATGAACATACCTTTTATTTTCGTTGCCTATATTAAAATAACTTAACTCTTTTTAATAAATTTTAAATTATTTTAAACTTTTTTTTTGTTCATTTTATTCTTCTTATTTTTTGGCTTTTTTTAACAGATAAAAGTACACTTTTTTAACTTTGTCTTTTTTCTTTGAGGAAATATCAAACACCACTAGCGTTGCCAGCAAAAACTTTTTAATAAACAGAGTTGCATTAATTAAACTGGTTGCTTCCATGGTTATTTCAAAAAAATCATAAATTTGAAACAATAAATCGCAAAAAATCAAAAAGATTTTTAATCGAATTAGAGTTACGCTAAGACCCATATTTTCATATGTAACTTTATGATGTCTTAGATGAATATTAAAAAAGTTTCACATGGAATGAGAAACTTAGTATAGCCTAATGTGTAGGATAGACAACTCCGTATTCGTCAAAATTGGGTGGAAAGCTTTGCAACCTAATTATGAACTTCCGAAATATAACTGCTAGAAAAGTAAAATTTATATAATGCTTGAACCAATAATCTTAGTTACAACGGCGGATTTTTTTTGAAATTGCCCTAATATGAAATCAGTCATGGATTAAATGCATATACGGTTGTTGGAATGCACTTATGATTATTTGTTTGATTTTACAGAGAATATGATTAACATAAGTGTGTTTAATATGTTAAATGTCTGCAAATATATATAAATATATGTATGTATATATGTATGTCTTATGTAATGCTGAAACAAATTTAGCTAGCTAAAGTGCTGTATGTACTTCAATTACATATGTTGTCATTTATTAAAATATGTAATACAAAAACATACATTTTTATAAGAAAACTAAAGCATTTTAAAATTGCTTATGGTTGCTTGTTTAAAATTTTTTGATTTTAATGATATATTACTTAAGCTAAAACTGTGTAAGTTTTTATAGTATAATTTGTTGTAAATAACAATTTATTTATTACAACGATAAATTTACTTTAAAAATTGTTTAAAATATGAAAATGCGAGTTAAATATTTCGAATTAATTTCTTTTTTATTACTTTATAAATTTTTTTATATAAATCATTTAAAATATAAGAAATAAAACGTTTTTTTTAACTTATTTTGAATGTGGTAATACTTCTTTATTTTTCAGTCTTTGCGCAACACCTTGTTTATCAGTTTTATTATATGAGTATATGAGTCAGCCTGTGCCAAGTTGTTCACAAAAACTTCATTGTCTATGATAAAAACTCCACTTAAACAGCCGTAGGATAATAAACAAAAAATCCGAAAATAAATATTTTTTTTGCATAAAAATTGCAATTTTACCACTTGAAGAACCAAAAAGTTTCCTCTTATATATTCTTATCAACTCAGGACATTACATGCTTAATTTTATGTTTCTCGGTCCAATATTAACGAAAATTAAAAAAAAGTACCAGGTGTAGAACAAAAAGTACCAAAAAGCTTCCCTAACAGATTTGTATTCACTCAGGACTATGCGTGATTAATTGTATGTTTCTAGGTCCAATAATAATAAAAATTCAAAAAGTACTAGTTGAAGAACAAAAAAGTAGCAAAAAGTTCCCTCATATAGATTCTCATCCATTCAGGGCTTATGGTTAATTTTATGTTCATTGGTCCAATATTAACCAAAATTCAGAAAGTACCAGTTGAAGAACAAAAAAGTACCAACCTTTTTCATCTCATAGGTTCTCATTCGTTTAGGGCCCTGTACCCATAATTCTATGTTTCTAAGTTCAATATTATAGAAAATTCAAAAATTACTATATGCAGCACAGAAAAGTAAAATAAAGAAATTGAATTTTCCGTATTTCTCCTTTTTGATACTTTTTTTCTCCCCATTGAAGTATCAAAAATGATAATATTGTTGTAAGAGCCCATAATTTAATACGTATTTATATCAATAAATGGAGAATAATGTTTTGTAAAAAAAAATACAAAAATAGGTAAGATTTTCACCCCTTAAACGTTTGAATTTCCAAAAAGTACCAAATTTATATTTGTACTTTTAAAATAAGTTTCGAATTTGGTATAATCTTTATTTCTATGTTTGTTGGTTTAAAAGATGGATAAACTTTTTTTTATTAAATATTTACATCCAAATTTCGGTTTAATTCATAACTTTATTGTCTCTTCCAGCTTATCCCGGCAAATGTACCATTGATGAAAACACTATCTTGTCACCCGGCCAAAAAGGCATTTAGCAATTAAAAAAAAGGAATAAAAAAAATTAAGCACTAAAACAAGAAATCATTCTTTACCTAACATTTTACTATGTTTAGTATAAAAAAGAAGAAAGACTCATCAGTAAAAAAAGGTGTGTCTGTGCTTTTTTAAGACGATATTTTTAAGCATTTATTTCCAAACAAAAATACAAGACTAAACCAACAACGATCCTATTTATCATACTATAAAGTAGGAAGCTGAGTGTTTTTTGTTTAACATGAAAACTTTTTAATAAGTTTAAGTTTAATGGTTTTTTATTATTAAAAAATGTAATTTATTTTAATGTTAATTTATTTTGCAATTTAAACAAAACAAATAATATAAAAAAAATATAAATTTATAAAAAAAACATGTTTGTATTTTATTTATAAAAAAAATAACAGACCCATAAAAAAGTTTATAAAAAAATACTTATTTGGTTATTTACTTGTCTGTTTCAACAGCATGTTGTATTAACCTAATTAAGCAAATTAATTATTTAAAAATCTCTTTGGGAAATTGTGATTCAAATTGTATATAAAATGAATCTTTTTTGGCATTTGACTCTTCAGCTTTCAAAGCCGCATCAATAAAGTCTCTGCAATAAACAACAGAATATTAATAAAGGAAAACAAAAATAAATTTATTGATTTTATAATTTCTACTACTCACTCTTCGTCAGCCAATGTTATATTAAGTCTACCGGTTGTTATTTCCGTTGGTCTTATAGAGCCGAAGAAATCGGTTATGGGCACTTTATAGGGATCTCTTTTATAGAGATCTTTGCGCACTCCTACTGTTGAAATGCAGAGGCGTTTAGGGCAGACCGTCAACTAAGGCAAACAATAAATTTGTTAATTCGAATTCCTTGATACTTTATTTATTTTAAACTTACAAATTCTCCCATGGTTTTATCACTATTTGGTTGTACTTTTTCCAAAAACTCCAAAGCATAGTACGTATAACGATCAATCATATAGACGCCAATAGATGAATCAACATGATGCTATAAATAGTAAAAATATTAAACAATTTTGTTAAGCAAGATAATTTTAAAATGGACGCAAACAACTGGCCTTCAGGGGCAGTTAATAGATAAACAAATCATCCTCAATATTATAATACATTCTTACCGATAAAGAATCTTCTCCAACAAGACTACTAGCAACTGCTAAAATATTAGGAGAAGTAAACTTCTCGTATAAAGAAGCAGCCTGACAAGTATCAACCATTAAAAACAATTCGTTGTAGCTGGAAAAAAATTAAGCAAAACGTTTGTTAATTGCTTTTTTATAACAACTTGAAAATTATTTTAATTTTATAACTATTTTAGTTAGCATTAGAAGCAAGCGTTAAATGTCCAAAGCTAAGAAACCACAATGGACATGTTTTTTCTATTTTATATTGAAAAAAGTCTTCTTTTGAGAATTCTTTGTTTTATGCCATCTTCTTGTACTTACCGCTTCTTTTCCCACATCTGCTCCACAGCGTCAGCTAACTCTTGACTAGTTATTTCCTCAGAATCTTGAAATTTTAAGAAACCATCACCACCATGTCCCGTTAAATAAATCAAAACATTACTGCCAGCATCAGTTAACAATTTTTTAGAACGGGCCGTACCATTTTGGGTACGACCTGTCAACAGGCGTACAAAATTCTCGACGGTTACCTCATAGCCACGATAATCAACCTCTACATCATCACCATAAACATTAATATGTTGATTGGCATTATTGTAGACCTGGCCAGGACGGGGATTTCGGGGATTACAAGCCATATCATCAGCAATCATTAAAATTATTTGCGAATCCGGAATGCCCAATCTTTTGACAGATCTATAAATAGATAAGACATTAGCGACATGACGATAATTGAACCAAAAACGGGAGGCATCAACTAGAACGGCCCAATTGTTGGTATGGGTAGAACGCTGGACAGATTCGACATATTCAGCAGGAAGTTGTTTGGAAGACTGTAAAATTTTTTAAATTATTCAGATAATTATGTATGTATGTTTTGTGGTATTTTTTTAACTTACATCTTGACTTAAAGATAAAGTACTATTTATTATTAATATTAAGATAATTTTAAATAAATTTCTCATTTTGTTTTAATAAAATTGCAATTTTTACGCAAAAAAATATTTATTTGCGGATTTTTTTGTTTATTATCCCACAGCTGTTTAAGTAGAGTTTTTATGAAAAACTTGGCACTACTGGTTAGTTGACAGTGGCCAATACAGGCTGACTCATATACTAATTAAATAAAATTGATAAACAAGGTGTTGCGGAAAGACTGAAAAATAAAAAAGTATTACCACATCGAAAATAAGTTAAAAAAACGTTTTATTTTTTAAATTTTAAATGATTTATATAAAAAACTTGATAAGGTAATAAAAAAAATTAATTCGAAATATTTAACTTGTATTAATTAAGAGTAAATGCAAAATTAAAATTTTTTTCATATTTTAAAAAATTTTTAAAGTAAATTTATCGTAGTAATACAAAAAATGTTAATAACAACTTTGATAATACTATAAAAACTTACATATTTTTAGCATAAGTAATATTTAAATACATATATTTCTTTTATACTTTGTGTTTTTTTTATACTTCATTTTGTTTCATTAAAATCAATAAATTTTAGACATGCAACCATAAACAATTTTAAAATGCTTTAATTTTCTTATACGAATTTATATTTTTGTATTACATATTTTAATAAATTACCACATATGTAATTAAAGTACACACAGCACTTTAGCTAGCTAAAATATATATTTGCAGACATTTCATATATTAAACACACTTATGTAAATCACATTCTCTTTAAAATCAAACAAATAATCATAAATGCATTCCAACAAACGTATATGCATTTAGCCCATGACTGACTTCATATTAGGATAATTTGGAAAAAAATCCACCGTTGTAACTAAGATTATTGGTTGAAACATTATAGAAGTTTTTCTTTACCAGCAGTTATATTTCGGAAATTCAGAATTATGTTGCAGAGTTTTCCACACAATTTTGACGAATACGGAGTTGTATATCCTACACATAAGGCTATACTAAGTTTCTCATTTCGTGTGATACTTTTTTAATATTCATCTAAGACACCATAAAGTTACATATGAAAATATGGGTCTTAGCGTAACTCTAATTCGATTAAAAATCTTTTTGTTTTTTTTCGACTTATTGTTTCTAATTTATGATATTTTTCAATAACCATGCAAACAACCAGTTTTATTAATGCAACTCTGTATATTAAAAAGTTTTTGCTGGCAATGCTAGTGGTGTTTGATATTTCCTCAAAAAAACGTATAAAGTTAAAAAAAGTTTACTTGTTACATTTGTGGTTTACTTCTATCAGTTAAAAAAAGCGAAAACAAAAAGAAAAATTAAATAAACAAAAAAAAGTTTAAAATAATTTAAAATATATTAAAAAGAGTTTAGTGTTTTTAATTTAGACAACGAAAATAGAAGGTATGTTCATATGTATGTATGTATATAGTAATTGTGTTTGTACGTGCACCAACATTTTTTTTAAATATGGAGGCTTACATTTAACGACTTATCCATGGCCCAATTAATTGTGCCATTTTATATGCAATTTGAATGACAATTTCCCAAAGAGATTTTTAAATAATTAAGTTGTTTTATTAAATTGGAACAAATCTAGTGTACCGACGCAGCTCCAAATAAAAAAATAAGTACCTAGGGTAAAAGAACATTGAAAAATAATAAGAAAAAATTAATAAAAAAATTGGCGCAAACGCTTAGTTTTTGAGTTACGGACGTTTAAAGTTTTCATATAAATATGCGATTTTCCACTTCAATTCTAAACGTATATGGCCAATATTGGCATCATTTTAAAGCTTTTGAACAGATTTTTCAGAATATACAAAATTTATTTAAACATTTTAAACTCTGGCTCACATTACAGTTTTTTTATTTTACGTCGAAGTGTGCACGGGGAAAGAATGTTGTTTATTTAATAATACAAATTTTATAAAATGACAAACACCACCATCACTTCTCTGCATAGCCAGCCATTGGCCGGACGCAAGGATCTACTTCTCTATGGTATAACAAATAGCGGCATCGCTTACTAAAACTTCCTTGCATAGCCGGCCTTCGGTCGGGCGCAAGGATTTCCTCCCCTATGGTATAACAAACACTTGCTTCGCTAACTAAAGCTGCTCTGCATAGCCGACCTTTGCCCATGGGCAAGGATTCTCTCCTCATTAGTATAACATAAACATAAAGAAGGTTTTACTTTTATTTAAATTAAAATTCTTAAATAAATTAGTATGTAATATATATGTACATTAAACAATTAGAAAAAATGAATGAATTTGTGTTTATGATTACTAAAAACTATAGGTATTCAAATAAATTCTGTATGTCCAGAAAGACCTAGGGAAAAGCTTTGAAATGATACCAATATTAGCCATATAAAGGATCCGCCATCTAACGTTTTTTTTTCAACTAGTGCTTATTTCGTGAATGGTTACACTTAGCTCATGTCTGATTTGACAGATAATTAGTGTTATCCTTCCGCTGAACGAATATGGTTTTGTATACGCTTGAACAACGCGTGGAAATTTTGCGACATTACTTTGAAAATCATGGTAATGTTGCAGAATGTGTGCGAAAATTGCGTACGGATTTTGGAAGAAGAGAAGCACCGTCAGCTCCGTATGTTCGTTATCTTGTGAAAAAAGTGAAAGAAACTGGCATCCTCATAGATAAACCAAAGCGTGAAATCCAAAAACAGTGCGTACACCCGAGAATATTGCTGCTGTGGCAGAAAGTCTGCGTAAAGCGCCAACAACATCAATTCACCGTCGTTCTCAACAATTGAACATTTCGAAGACATCATTGAGACGAATTTTGCATAAAGACCTTGGTATGACGCCATACAAAGTCCAATTGGTTCAGGAGTTGAAGCCAACTGACCATCCAATGCGTTTTCGCTTCGCTAAGTGGGCCTGCGATCGACTTACAGAAGATGCCGATTTTGCCAAAAAAAATCATCTTTTCAGATGAAGCTCATTTTGATCTTGGCGGGTATGTAAAGAAGCAAAAATTGTCGCATTTGGGGCACAGAAAACCCGCACGCATACATTAAAAAGCCGATACACCCAAAACGGCAATTTTTCTTCGAAAATGAGCAAGGAGTGGCCGTTACAGTCAATGGCGATCGTTATCGGGCCATGTTGAACGAATTTTTGTTCACAAAAATTGAAGAGGAGGATATTGGAAACATTTGATTTCAATAGGACGACGCTACGTGCCACACAGCCGAAGCTACACTCGATGTTTTGCGCCCTGTTTTTGAAGATCGCATTATCAGCCGCAGAGCTGATGTCGTTTGGCCACCTCGGAGCTGCGATTTGACACCGTTGGACTATTATTTGTGGGGTGCCGTCAAAGATAAGCGTTACGCCGACAAGACAGAGACAATTGACGCTTTAAAGGACAATATTCGTGAAGCCATTGGTGAAATACAGCTGCACACAATCGATAATGTGCTTAAAAATTGGACCGATCGTGTTGGCTACTGCTTGGCCAGCCGAGGCAGCCATTTGAATGAAATTATTTTCCATTATTAACCGGAAGGATTGTACTTTCAAATAAAAAAAGAAATTTGAGAAAATATTCAGTAGTTTTTTTTATAGCACTTTCAAAAAAAAAAAGTTATTTGGCGGACCCTTTACCTACGTTTGGAAATGTAGTGGAAAATCGCATATTTATATGAAAACTTTAAACGTCCGTAACTCGAAAACTATACCAATTTTTTAATTTATTTTTTCTTCGTATATTTCAATTTTCTATTATCCTAGGTACTTATTTTTTTTATTTGGAGCTGCGTCGGTAAACTAGATTTAAGACATTCAATGAATACAACATGCTGTTAAAACAGACAAGTAAATAACCAAAAAATGAATTTTTTATTAACTTTTTTATGGGTCTGTTATTTTTTTTTTTTTTTATAAATAAAATAAAAACAATTTTTTTTTATTAATTTACATTTTTTTTATATATTATTTATTTTGTTTAAAATGCAAAAAAAAAAAAAATGAACATTAAAATAAATTACATTTTTTTAATAATAAAAAACCATTAAACTTAAACTTATTAAACAGTTTTAATGTTAAACAAAAAACACTCAGCTTCCTACTTTATAGTATGATAAATATAATCGTTGTTGGTGCTTAGTCTTGTATTTTTTGTTTTGAAATAAATGCTTAAAAATATCGTCTTTTAAAAAAGCACAGACACACCTTTTTTTACTGATGAGTCTTTCTTCTTTTTTTTTTTACTAAACATAGTAAAATGTGAGGTAAACAATGATTTCTGGTTTTAGAGCTTAATGTTTTTTATTCCTTTTTTTAAACTGCTAAACTAAAATTGTACTACTCCTGTGTTTTTTTCTTCTGCTTTATTGTGTTTTGATCGTTATCTTTTTCGTTTAAATCAATTGAGTACAATCATATTTACGTTCACAGCACTCGGGATAATGGCGATTAGTGTTGACAAAGTCACGCAGTTTACAACCTTTTGGTGGTGCCACGGCGGGACAACTGTTATTGCAAAAAATAAAAAATAATTTATTGTTTTTAATTCGAATTTGGCCGGCATTTCCTCACAAAATACTTACGTTCTAAATTCTGCATAACCATTATCCATACAGGTAACACCAGCACAAGGATTATTGGGAGCCTTGCCTTTTTGGCCGGGTGACAAGATAGTGTTTTCATCAATGGTGCATTTGCCGGGATAAGCTGGAAGAGACAATAAAGTTATAAATTAAACAGAGATTTTTATGAAAATATTAAAAAAAAAAGTTTACAACGAAAGCGAATCTGCGGGCAGGGTTCTGGTACTTTTTGAAATTCGGCCATTTTTGATAGTAAATGGGTATAACATGTTTTTTTTTAACTTCTTTGTCATCCTATCTTTTAAACCACCCTATCCTTTAAACCACTCAACATAAAAATAAAGATTATACCAAATTCGAAACTTATTTTAAAAGTACAAATATAAATTTGGTACATTTTGGAAATTCAAACGTTTAAGGGGTGAAAATCTTACCCATTTATTGTACTTTTTTTACAAAACATTTTTCTCCATTTATTGATATAAATACGTATTAAATTATGGGCTACCACAACAATATTTAAATTTGTGATACTTTATCAGGGAGAAAAAAAGTATCAAAATAAGGAAAATTAAATTTCTTTCTTTTAGTTTAACATGTGTAAATTTTTTAATTTTCTTTAATATTAAACTTAGAAACATAGAATTATGGGTACATGGCCCTGAATGAATTAGATCCTATGAGATAAAAAATGTTGGTACTTTTTTGTTCTTCAACTGGTACTTTTTAAATTTTTTTTAACGTTGGACCTAGAAACATAAAATTAAACATGCAATGTCCTGAATGGTTGAGAACCTATAAGAGGGAACTTTTTGGTACTTTTTTGTTCTTCAACTGGTACTTTTTGAATTTTTATTAATATTGGACCTAGAAACATAAAATTAATCATGCATAATCCTGAGTAAATAAAAATCTGTAAGAGGAGCTTTTTGGTACTTTTTTGTTCTACAGCTGGTACTTTTTTTAATTTTCGTAAATATTGGACCTATAAACATAAAATTAAACATGCAATGTCCTGAGTTGATAAGAATCTTTAAGAGGAAACTTTTTGGTTCTTCAACTAGTACTTTTTAAATTTTCGTTAGTATTGGACCCAAAAATATAAAATTAAACTGTCCCTAGTTAATAAGAATCTTTAAGACGGATCTTTTTTAGTACTTTTTCATTCTTTAACTGGTACCTTTTTTAATTTTAGTTTATATTGGACCTAGAAACATAAAATTAAAAATGCAATGTCCTGAATGTACGATAATCAATAAGAGGAAACTTTTTCGTACTTTTTTGTTCTTCAACTGGTACTTTTAAAATTTTCGTTGGTATTGGACGCAGAAACATAAAATTAAACTTGCAAGGTCACTAGTGAATGATAATCTGTAAGAGGGATCTCTTTAGTACTTTTTCATTCTTTAACTCTTTTAATTTTCGTTAATATTGGACCTAGAAACATCAAATTAAACATGCAATGTTCTGAGTGGATAAGAATCTATATCCGGGAACTTTTTGGTTCTTCAACAGGTATTTTTTAAATTTCCGTTATAATTGGGCCCAGAAACATAAAATGAATCTTGCAAGATCCTGAGTGAATAATAATCTGTAAAAAATAGCTTTTTGGTACGTTTTCGTTCTGCAACTGGTACTTTTTTTAATTTTCGTTAAAATTAAACCTAGAAACATATAAAATTAAACATGCATGGTCCTGGGTGAATGAGATTGTGTGAGTGGGATATTTTTAGTTCTTTTTCGTTCTTTAACTGGTACTTTTTAAATATTTATTAATAGTGAACCTAGAAATATAAAATTTAGCGATCAGAGAAGAGGAGACTTTTTGGTACTTTTGGTTTTTCAATTGGTACTTTCTGATTTTTTTTATATTATTTAACCTACAAAATTAAATACAATATTTATTGATTTGAGTGTAAGATAACATATGGACCGGAGGTTGGTCTCTCGGCATATCGATCCACTAAGACGAAAAAAATACAAATACTCGAAACATGCAAATTCATATATACTAATATGTATGTTTTCTTCATAATTGCATAAATAATTAAATATGTAATTACGATCACTAGACCAGCACTAGTGTTCTTTTTAAAACTGTTTTTTTTTTTTTTTTTTTTTTTGTAACAATTTTTATGCAATTTCAAACAGAAGTCATACAAATCTATGTTCCACCTTTTCTTTAATGTACGATTGTGTTTAATAATTTTGAACAAAAACACTCACTTGGATTATTAAATCTGGCCATGGCAATGGCTGCTTCGTTTATAGCGATCAAAGAGCACAAAACACAGATAACAGCGGCAAATTTCATTTTGTTAAAAAAAATATTTAATTTTTATTACAAAAAGAACACAAAACAAAAATTATTTTCAAATTTTTAAGTATCTATTTTTTTTTAATTAGCGTGTAAACACCGCACTGTATTCGAAACAACTGTTAATTGAAATTGAAATTCATCATGTTTTATATGAATGGCGGCGCGCAAATATACTGAAATTGCGGAAATTCTTGCCCAACAAGTAAATTCAATTGTATTTAAATTTATGTTTTAATTAATAATCTTTAAATTTTGTTTTCTTATGGTTTCGATTTCAATTTCATTATACAGTTCTTAATGACAAAGACAACAACACAATAAATTCAAGTTCAAAATACAAAACCATCTAAAGGAAAAATTTAAATCTCAGGTTAAACAAAAAAAAAAAAAAAAAACAAAAAAAAAAAGCGGGTGCAGCTAAATAAAGTAAAATTTATTTAAAAACATTCTGCAAAAATTATCTTCAAAAGATTTTTTCAGATTTCATTATAAATGCCTCCCTATTATTACAATAAGAGTACGATGCACTTATTCGCATTCATTAAGGTCCAGTTTTATACGATCTCGCTTCTAAACCGGAATTTAAGGCCAATAACTAAAATACGACGGTTAAAATTATTCAGGAATTTGTAAAATTTTTAACTTTTATTAAAATTTTTTGGGGGTTTTCACGATTCTTAGTCATGCTGGATTGTTCTAATTAGCGTGAAACTTCGGTATAACGAACTTTGTTATAACGAATTTTTTGCTAAGTCTCCTTAAAACCCTCTTTATTGCAAAGTTATTTATTTAAAAAAATGCTCTGTAGTATAAAGAAGAAATTTGGTATTCATTCGAAAGCCTCTTTATCGAGCTCTCACCGCAAAAATGGCTTAAGCGACAAAATTTTCAAATTTCGTTTTTTTTTTAAATAAATAAATTGATTGTCAACACTTGCATCATCTCCTAAAATGTCGTGGTCACATAAGGCACCGTTACGATTTTATAGCAAAAACAATTTTAGCTCAAGCGCCAATCTTCATACAAAACTTTTATGAAATATAATAAAAAAAACCTCCTCCTGTAAAATTGTGTTTTTGTCGCTTAAGCTATTTTTGCGGTAAGGGCTCAATATAATGAAGTCAGAATTAAGCAGAATTAATTTTCGTGTAAAATACAAGGTGGGGCAAAAGTAGTATCCCTAATGAAAAACGCTATCAGCCCAATTATGAATAGAAATTCCCCGGTAGTTGTTCGCATTTTCCCATTTTTACAATAGAATTCAAATATGAAAAATGGGAGAAGGGAAAAAACTCCCTGGGAATTTTTTTTTATAAATGTGCTTTATATCTTTTGCAAATGGCGCCAAATTTCAATTCGGTTTTGACATTTGTAAAGCAAACGAATGCAGAATACAAATCGACAAGCCATGAATCGGTTTACTTTGCAAAAATGTGGAATAATTGTTTCCATTTTTTTGCGCAACAATTCGTCGACACCAACTAGACAAACACCGTGGCGTTTGGCCACTCTCCTTGAAGAGACTGGGACGACACGAGAACTTTCCAAGGCTGGCCGGCCCCGGAGTCGTCGTTTTGCTGTGAATATCGCCGCTGTTGCCCAAGATGTCGAAGAGGAGCCCGGAACATCGTCCTGACGACATGCCACGCCATTGGCCATGATTAGGTACCGAATTTTTTCTTTATCAATTGGATGAATTGGGAGTGGAAAAAATGTGGTTCCAACAGTACGGGGAAATGGCGCACACTGCTCGATGCACAACAATATTCTTAAGGAAGCATTCACGGGTCGCTTAATTTCTCGTTTTGGTGATTTGTACAGTACACCAAAATTAACCGTTCTAGACTTCTTTTTATTGGGTTTTTTGAAGTCGCAGGCTTACGTCAACAAGCCTCAGACTCTTGAAGCCCTTAAGGAGAATATGCGCCAGGAATGCGAGAACCTGTGGCCCAAAGATCTGGCAAGAGTGATGGAAAAAGTCTATACAACAAGCCCGTATAGTCATCAACTCTTGCGACGGCCACTTGGCTGATATCATTTTCTCAACTTGATGGAAAAAATTCTAATGGATTAAATAAACATATTTCACACCAGAACCAAAGTTTTTTATTAAAAAAAAAAAACAAAAAAAAAAAAAAATTACAGCAAAGGAACATTGGGTGATTACTTTTGCCCCACCTTGTTGAATTTGTGTAAAAATACTAAAGGTACGTTCAGACTAATGAAATATTTGACGAAAATATTTGTTCTGATATTTGCTTCAAAATGTGTGAAACAAAAAAATATTTTGTTTAATGTTCAAACTAAAGGGCATAATAAACCACACAAATTGCTTGGCAAACATGTCAAAATATTACGTTTGTACAAATATTTTGTGTTGTTAATTGGGGTTTTTGCTGTTTGGACAAACATTTGAAGCAATGTTTGCAGAAATATTAAAAAATTTTAATATTTGGCAGACATGTTGGATATTTGCCAAACTTTTTGTGGTGTCTAGTGCTAAAATACATCATTTAAGCGAAAACTTTGCAGAGTAAAGACGTAGAAGAAGAAGCAATAAAATCATTTTCAGCCGTAAGTTGTAATTTTTTTTAGCAGCATTATTTGCCCCAAAACAGCTTTTTACTTAGAGCACTCTTTATTACAATTTTTTTCTTTATTTTATATATATTCTGCGTTTTAAACAAATAGCGAGCGAAATTGCCGCAGCACAATCGACGTCAGCATTCATTGAAAGCAAAACAAAAATGAAAAATTAACGTTTGTACGAAATATGATTGTGCTGTTTATTGGCAAAGAGAAGCAAAAACCAAGGGCTTGTTTGCCAAGCAATTTGTGTGGTTTATTATGCCCTTAAGCTCAAATATTTGACAATTTTTGTTTGATAAAACAGTTGGCAAACAGCGTTAAATAAAATAAATTTATTCATGTTTGCCATGCGTTCAGATTAAAAGAAATATTTGCATTAAATAATTATTTAATGAAAGTGTTCAAAAATAAAAATATATTTCTCAAGAAAAAAACAAAAAAAAATGTTGCAAAAATAGCGAAAATTCGCGAAAAATTTAGATATTTCAAACAAGCCAAAAAATTTATTAAAAGTGCCTAAAACTGTAAGGAATGGCAAAAATTCGATAAATATTGCTAAATTAGCGGAAATTCGCCAAAATTTGCTAATAGCGGTATGATAGCAAAGCCTAATAATTATTAAAAATCGTTAAAGCTCTAAAGATTCACAGTGAAAAATCGCTTCTTCGTGAGCATGGCTAAAATTCGCGAAAAATTGCAAACTTAGAAACAAACCCTAAAATTTATTTGAAATCGGTTAAAAAAACAAATTGTCGGAAAATAACAAAAAAAAATTTTTTTGCGAAAATAGCGAAAATTTTTGATATTTCAAACAAGCCATAAAATTGATTAAAATACCTTAAAAGTATAAGGAATGGCGAAAATTCGGTAAAAATTGCTAAATTAGCGAAAATTTCCAAAAATTTGCTGATAGCGGCATGATACCAAAGTTTAGTACTCATAATTATTAAAAATAATTAAAGCTGCATAGAATCACAGAAAGAAATCGCTTATTTTGCGAACATGGCTAAAATTCGCGAAAAATTGCAAACTTGGAAACAAACCCTAAAATATATTTGAAATTGCTAAATCGGTTAAAAAACAAAATGTAGGGGAAAAACAAAAAAAAAAAAAATGTTGCAGAAATAGCGAAAATTCGCGAACCATTTGAATATTTCAAACAAGAAATAAAATTTAGTAAAAGTGCCTAAAACTATAAGGAATGGCAAAAATTCTATAAAAATTGTTAAATTAGCGGTAATTCGCAAAAATTTGCTAATAGCGGCACGATAGCAAATTCTAACTAATAATTATAAAAAATCTTTAAAATTGTAAAGAATCCGAAAACTTACAGGAAAAATTGCTTCTATCCGGAACATGGCTAAAATTATTTGTCGTTGTTTGTTCTTACAATTTTTTTGTAATATCAAATAAATGTTTGCTCAAAAATTACTAAAATATTTGATTTTTGTGTTCACACTATGTTCACATTGGACAAATATTTGTTTGCCGGCAAATACTTTTATTTGCTCAAAATCATCTGTTATTTTATTTGATACTCAAAAATATTTTGTGTTCAGACTACGTTAATGAAATATTTGATGTTTGCTTTCAAATATTTCATCAGTTTGAACGTACCTTAAGGCCCTAATCATATAAAACGCAGCGCAACGCCGAAAAATAACATTGAAAGCACAAACAATGTCATAAATATATTCTGAATTTTGTTGTTGCTTCCTACAGAAATTCACATTGCGTTTTAAAATTTCAAACGCTCCATTGCTGGTGTCGTTGAAAATTTTAAAACGGTACATGAATTTCTGTTGAAAGCAACAACAAAATTACAAAATATTTATGACATTGTTTGTGCTTTCAATGTTATTCTTCGGCGTTGCGCTGCGTTATACATGATTAGGGCCTAAAGTTATAATCAGGGCTGTGCAGTCGTCAAAACATAGTTCCAACTCCCACTCCGACTCCAACCGATAAAAATTTTTAAGTCCGACTCCTACTCTAACATTGATGCTAAATGTATATGAGACTGTTCCTTATTTGACTTTAAATTCTTTTTTTTTTAATGTAGTACCTTTTAAATTGTTAAATTTAGCAACAAAATTATTCTATAAATATTTCGAATTGATATTTTAAATATTGCATCGCCAATTTCGAAGAATTTTAATTTTGGAAAATATTCTTTAATTTATTTATTTATCACAAGTATTATATAAAAGACTAAATTTATAAAAAACTTAAATTCAAATAGTGTGGACTACTAGATCATTGCACCAACATTTCTTTAATTTGTTATGCCAAAAAAATGTGGAGTCGGAGTATCGAGTTTTTGTGGGTACTTCGACTTCGACTACGATAAAAAAAAACCTCAACTCCGGCTCCACAGCCCTGGTTTTAATCTGGTTATTTATTTCGAACCCCTTCAGATTCTTTATATCGTAGTTTCACTGTAATAAAGTTTTTGTTATAAATAAATAACAACCAAAATTGGTAAAATCTTATCATGTCAAATTGAGTATACAAATATTTCAAATTATTTGTTATCAGTCGAAATTTTTAAAATATTTTTAAAATTTGAACTTTTGTTTATTGTTTTATTACAAATAGAACAGATCGGGTATACAAGTCATGGCATCATTGTACTATTTTTATTTTGTTACATTTTAAACACTGTTGGTACCGTGTGGTACCACCACGGCCTATTTGGTACAATTTAAAGTTTTTAATATGTATCGAAACCAATTCGTGTATTAAATAAAATTTACATTCTTTAAACTGCTTAAGACGGAGAATCATCTTAAGTGTCTTTAAAATTATATTTTAAGGGCAACCAGGCCGTCTTTGTTTATCTGCCTTTCGTATTGGCTAATGGCTTGGCGTCGCATAATTGTAGCGAGCTAGAGTATTTCGATTTACAACAATAACCTGGGGGTAAATTACGGCATTCGAATTTTCCATTCTAATTGTATTGTAATTTCGATCGATATCGAAGACCGTCATTTGCTCCCTGATGCATTCGTTCTACCGTTTTATTCGTTAGAAAAAACAAAAAAAACTCGGATTTGACTTGCTGGAACCTCATATGAAAATCCGATTGATTACTGATGTAGATCATTGTACTCAGGAGCGGTTTGTGGAAATTTTCGATTTTGCTAGGCGAAGATATAGGTAAACCAAAGATTTTGGAGAAAGCTCCTATCTTATGTAATATTTTTTTTTATAAAACTAACACCCAATTTACATGATGAATTTTATGACGTCCAATTTTCTTAATTCCCTTTGTTGCTACCAAAAACTACTCAAATTTATACGATGGTTTTTTTTGGACGTCTAATTTTTTTCATTTTCATTCCATCCAGTTGATGAGAATATAAAAATAAAACGTAACAGAAAAAAGTGTAAAGCGAAGTGTCAAAAAAATCCATGAAAATAGAAATCAAGTCTATTTTTCTACCCCTCTTTCTTCTCTACACCGCTTGCTATCAAACAAAAAATGACGTCCAAAATTGGACGTCATAAAATTCATCATGTAAATTGGGTGTAAGCCATAAAATTAATTTAAAAACCTGTAAGAGTATTCGATTGTACCGAATTTTAAAACCAGTAAGAGTATTCGATTGTGCCGAATCTTTAATACCCTCCTATAAGAGCTCGAATATTTCAGGAGTAGGCTTTAAGTGGGTAAATTATAAGCCAATTCTTATATTACATATTGCTCTTAATCAACAAAAGAGTATTAATGAAAAAAAAGCAGTTAAAGCAAATTCAAGATAAATTGGCAACAACTCAATACACAGCTGTAAGAATACGTATGCAGCACAATAAGCTACTTTTTCAAATTAAATTTTGAAACGTGGCGCTTGCAATAAAATACTATAAACTTCTAACTTCATTCATTAAAGTTCACAAGAATTTAAATTTTTCTTCAAAATATATGCCGTAAGCCAAAGGGGAAAATGCACAAAAAATTATATCGGGACTATTTTCAGAAAACTTCATGTAAACCTTCATTGTCGTTTTTTTCCACTCCGACTCTTTTTGGCATATACATCAAACCAATAATGAGCTGATGATTAATGCAAAAAAAAAAAAAGAAAAAAATATTATTTATTTACATTACCATCCCTGGGCGCAAGCCAATTAGTTGGCAACGTCGTTTGTAATCTCAAATACCAATTCAGATTAACTCATCCAATGGAATTTTTTTAATAAATGCCAGGAATTCGTATGACTCTTGTTTTTGTTTATCCCCCAATTTAATTGTTATAGTTCAGATCAATATGGCGCCTAGGAATTTTTTGTTATTTAATTGTTATTACATTATTTTTTTATTATTAAATTTATAGCATCAAAACCGAAACGGGTTTGGATTTTTTGTTTTATTTGTTTTAAGAAACAAAATCTTCATATTTAAAATCGACTGATGATGACGCTTTAGTTGAATTGTTTACAAACGAGTACTAAATAAAACTGAAAGTGCGGAAAAAGTCATTAACATTTTTTGTGCAATAAATATAACTTTTTATTATTAATTTGTTTTGGCAACTTAATAATTTTTTTTTTCAACATTTTTTATTTTTCGAATTGATTCTATGAGCTAAATTTCAGTTATGTATTTTTATGTATTACAAAAAGCTTTATAAAATACATAACTGAAACTAAGCTCATAGAATAAATTCGAAAAACAAAAAATGTTGAATATAATAAAGTGACTTATGAAAAGGAATAATTCCCAGATTCTATTTGTTAAAATAGTTGAGTAAAAAACATTCAAATTATAAAGTATTTCTATCCAGTGTGACACAAAGAATGCTGACGAAGGCCGTAGCTGGCCAAAAAATGCATTACAGTCTGCTGGCGTCTAATAATTGTAAATTTTTTCTGTACATACAATATACTTAATTGCTATCCAAATGAATGATAGCTAAGGTAAAATGTAACAAGAAGATACAATATAATAGTCTGGTAGGGTATAAAGCCATTCCTAAAAATTTAAGGTATAAAACTATTACAAAAAGCTTTATAAAATACATAATTGAAATTTAGCTCATATAATAAATTCGAAAAAAAGTTGAATGTAATAATCGGATTAACGAAAGAAATAATTCCCAGATTTAATTTTTTTTTTTTAAATTAACTTTTTGTCTAGACCTGAGTTAGAACCAGAGTATAACGTTAGAACTTAATAATAAAAAGTTAATGTATCGGTTGTTTTGGACTTTACATTTTTTTAAACTAAAAACAGGAAGTAGGTTTTTGAGAGGAATTAAAAAAAAGTTATTTATTTGTTTATTGCCTCTGTAAAACAATAAAATATTATTAATAGCTGCTTTACACTATCAGACAAGTCTTACGTATTTTGCAAAAATACAAACCTGTCATGATAAGTTGTTATTGTTTTTTGAAAAATTTCAAACAAAAATTAGATCAGGGAAGCATTTTCGAAAAATACTTAAGACTTTGTGGGATGGTGTAGAACGGCCTAAGCCAAAATGCCACAGAAAAAAATAAGAATTGATTTCAATTTAAAAATTTGTTATATGTACTGATTAAAAAATTAATTAAATTTGCACCAGTAAACAAATTAATGGTATCAACGTTTAATTAACTTGATTAAACTTTTACTTCACTTGATTAAACTTTTTATTAAAACTGGTTTTATTTTTGTTTGATGCTTTAATTGGTGAACAATATTGGAGAGTATTTTCTGTGTAGACGAGCAATTAGTTTGGCAATTATTGCCGTTCAACTCTGTCAAATTCTATTACCATCACTCGATATTAAAGTGTGCACCACATAAATATGTATTTAAATACACATGTTCATCAGCAAATGTTACAGCCATACCTAAACAAGAGCGGAACGCGTTTTCTAACTGTCAAAAATCCTCATGCCCATACAATTTGTATGAAGCATCCCTAAATAGCGCGGCGTCAACGCAACGGTAGCGCTTTGCAATTGGAAAATCCGATTTTGACAGCGCGTTAAAATAAACAGGGCTGCTATATTTGTTGTTTTGACAACCCTGTTTTTATTGTTTGAAAATAAATAATGGCAAATTAGCTATTTTTAGGTCAAACTAGTGATTTTAATTAAATTTCTTATGTCTTTTATGAGGGTTTTAGTCGGCACGAAAGTTAACACTACTGTTTATGGCACAACGCTGACGCTCTTAAGGCCATGTCAGATAAAACTTTTGCTTCGCGTTGCGTTACCGATTCGCTTTGACATCTAAGATAATACGTACTTATACGAAACATGTCACATAAAGTACTTTCAAAGCGGAGCGAAGCAAAAAGTTAGCCAACTCTCATCTTTTTGCGCGCTTTGACAATTGGCTAGTATAATTTTCTTTTTTTTTTAATTTTTTTTTGCCAAATTCAATTCCAAAAAACCGTCCAATTAAATTTTTAACTTTTATTTTTGTAACAAATAATTAAATGTACAAATTACCAACCGCTTTTATAAGTAAACAAACAATGCGTGAGTGTTGTCAAAGTTTTCATTGTGGCATATACCTTTTGCTTTGCGTTTTTCTGCCGAAGGTAGAAACGTCACGCAAAGCGACAAAGTTGTATCTGACACGGCCTTTATTTAGGTATGGCATATCAGCGTAAAAGCTACGCTGAAGAAAACGTTCCGCCTTCCGCTCTTGTTTAGGTACGGCTGTTAGTGCTGATTAACACTCTTC
Source organism: Pollenia amentaria (assembly GCA_943735925.1). Taxonomy (NCBI): domain Eukaryota; kingdom Metazoa; phylum Arthropoda; class Insecta; order Diptera; family Polleniidae; genus Pollenia; species Pollenia amentaria. Next base: position 16,222,684 of record OX031008.1, on the reverse strand, counting down.
AAGTTTTAGCCGTCAAGTCTGGACTTTTTAGGAGAGAGAGAGAGAGAGGAAAATAAATGGCATTCTCTCTTCCCGTCTTTCCTAAAAGTCCCAGACTTGACGGCTAAAACCGGAAGAGTGTTAGCCAGCCCTTATAATGATATACCCTTATAATAATATACTTAAACACAAGCTGTGAAAATGAATTCTCAGTAACCAAAAGAAAAAATTTAAAACTACAAACGTATAAGTATTTATTTACAATTCGTATTGTTTTGTGTTTAGACATACGTCAACTCCACTCTGAATAAAATGTTAGGTTAGGTTAGAGTGGCCGGTCGCAAAGACCCCACATTGACCAAATAGGTCCCTAGCGTTACCACGTTGTACGATAACCCGCAAAAGAACGTTAGAAATAAGAAAGGTCATTCCGATGTGATGGTACTCAGAGTACCCCACATTCTCTTGACGAAAGCCAAGAGTCTCATTAACCCAATTCCAGAGATTTCCCCGAGATTTTGGAAGTAATGATCTCCCAGACAGTTCGCCCTGGAGCGCACGAGAAGAAAATGTTAAACTTAGAACATTTTAGTGACGTCATTCTGCCGATGTTGTTTGTTATGTTAACAAATACAAATTGCGAGTCTAGACGTAGGGTAAAAATTACGAAATAAAAAAATTACTTCTTTAACAAAGAAACATGTGTTTATTAAAATGTATTCTGAAACATTAAACATTTGAACTTATTAACAGCAAAGATTTTAAAGGTTATTTGAAACAAGTTTTAAAAACATTTACTTTATTTAATTAATGAAAATCACGTGCTTTAAAAAAGTCAATGACTTTTAAAGTTGTTTGTGTTAAAACAAATTATTTATTTGTTTTCTTTTAAAACTTTTATTTTAGTGGTTAAATTAAAGGAAATCTTCAACTTGTAAAAGCGAGAAAAGCTTTTTTTGTATATAAAAAGTTATTCTTTTCAAAATACATAAAAACGGAGGTAAAGAAAATTATGTATCAATTATTAATACGACCTATTCTAACATATGGCTGTCAAATATGGTTCAATATTTCCCCTTCTTACATGGAAAAATTGAGAATTTTTGAAAGAAAATGCCTGAGAGGTTGTACGTCTCATTTTAGAACCTCACGTAGCAACTATATAAAATATATCTCAAACAGTAAACTATATAATGAAGCACAAATCTGTAGAATTGATAACTTCATTATGCACGTAATAAGAAATCACATTATGAAAAGTCTTGAATGCTACGAAAATAACTTAATCATGGCACCTTATTATGCTAGTGATGAGAACATAAAAAAAACGTTACAAAATGGATTCGTACCTCCTGAGGTCTTCCTATACCTCGATAGTCAAGGTTTTATACAAAACGAAATTGGCACTCCTATATTTTACCACATTTATAGAAGAGTCAACATAAAGAATGTATTTAGCAAAGAACTAACAACACAAAATAGTAGATTTGATACTAGCGTTTACGCAGCGGATAAAAATATTAACACAAAATATAAATATTAAAAAATATTGGTGGCTCAATAAATAATTGCCATTATTTTTTGTTTTAATTTTTGACTTTAGTTTTTATTTTTCTTAAATATACAAGTAAGGTTTTTTTAAATTTTTATAATAAAAATACATAAATCGTATCATTAGGAATTAATATATATTGGGGGGATTCACAAGGTGTGCTATCAAGTCATATCGTCATAATGTCCTAAATAATATTTTACAATTGTTTAAAAAAAAAATATTTTTTTATGTTGTTTGAAACACAACAATATTTTTTTTTTAAGCAATTGTAAAATATTATTTAGGACATTATGACGATATGACTTGCTAGCACACCTTGTGAATCCCCCCATTATCTAAAAAATTGTAATATCATATAGAAAATACTTGAGAGCCCGTTTTTTGGACTGTGTATAATAACTAAGTTATATTCCGACTATTTGTTTATTTATAGTTAATTATATGTTTTTTTGGTCAATAAACGTTAAAAAAAGTAAGGGAAATTTGTTTTCAAACTTAAACTAAATAAACACTTAAAATGTCATCTTAAAGTTTAAAACACATCTTCCCGCATTTTTTTACACTATGTCACAATTAACAACTATCACTTGTTTGTTAACCATTGTGTGTGTAACACCCATCATAAAATATTTTTCTAAGATTCTGTAAATTATATACTCTAGATCCGTTTCGTGTATAAATACTCGCTTAATGGAAATATAAATTTTTATTTATAAATAGCTATTAGTAAAAACTATGATAACGAAAAATACAGTAAAATATTTAAAAAGGCTGGAACTGCACCCAAATCCATTAGCTCGAAATATTTTAAATTATGGCGGCCACACTCGCTTAAAAAAAAAAAGAGACACTGCAGCACTCACCCAATCAGATAAGCGATAAACACCTGCATGTGTGAACAAAAACCGTGATGACGAAATCTTTTTTGTCTGGCACTGGCAGGACATAACGCAAATATTAGGATAAGATTTGATTAATTATTTTTAGTTATATTTAATATATCGTCGGTCACAGGTTGACAACTCTTAACTCACTTTTAAATTTTTTGAAATTGTCAACTCTTTTAATTTTTTTTTAATCTGAAATTATTTCAATACTTTTGTTTTCTTTACACCATCTTACAATAAATATCTCCTACTAATTTTGGTTTTTTTTTTTATTTACTTCCAACACGGTTTAGTAACGGAGTAATAACGTTTTTTTTTGTCTCCTGAAAAGTACAAAAAAACATGTTAAGAGTTGTCAACCTGTGACCGACGATATGAAGATTCAATAAATAAATACTGAAAAAAAAAATAAATAGCAGTGTTACCACCAGCAAAATTCAAACCTACACTTGAGATGGCGCAAAATTACCCAATTTAAATGAAATTACACCTGTGGGGCGATTCACTAACTTTTAACGATCCGACAATCGTAATTTTTATCGACATATAATATATTCGCTTGCAGTAGCGATAGTGTGATTCTGTAATTTATTTTTAACGATTGTAAACAGCTGTAGTTTTTGTAACACCTCTGTCTAAAAATTTTTAAAATAAATGAAAAGCACAAAAGAGAATAAAGAAAAAATAAATGAAATTGTGCATTTAGAAATTTGTTTTTGTTCATAATTTGCTTTTTTTTTACATTTTGAATAAGGAATTTGGTTTTTATTCATACATATACATACATATGTATATATGTAGTATGTGTGTAAGAAGTCGGCCCTCAGCAACTTTAAATATAAAATAAACTTTATCGATTAAATAAACACAACGTAAATTATTGTCGTTAAAATAACGAAAAAAAATGCTTAAAGTAACAGCTGACTTTAATCGACAGCGAATATCGTTAAAAATGTTACCGAATAGCAAATTGGATAAATTATCGTTATATTTATTTTAACGATACGTTAGTGAATCGCACTACTGATATCAAATTAACGTTAAATTATAAAAAAAAAACTTTTGCAAAACAGAACAAATTCTAAGTCTGTCTATTCCGAACATTTTATACCATGCACCACAGTATTTACAGACAAATTTTTAAGAGTGTTCCCTTGTTAGTCTCATATGGAATTATGGACCTATTAAAATAAAATTATGTTACGAACTCAAGACCATGGTCAAATATGGACTGATTCCGAAACAGATTTTTTAAGACAATTAAGGTTGAAATAAAATATATTGGGCCAAATTTTGTCCAAATACCAACATAATAAGATGGTTTATGGGACAAAGACCCTATTAGAAAAAAAATTTAGTATGAGGTCTATATGAAACTATGGACCGGATCGATTCTTTTTCAAAAGACTTATGAACCAAATTTCATTAAACCATCTTTAAAATTGCGACCTGTACTTTACGCAGAAGGTCTACATGGACAGCCAACAAATCAGCAGGACGGACGACTCAGATACTGATTCTAAGTCGATCGATAGCAAATGATCATAATACCCTGTCCATTTAAATTAATAGTCATATTATTAAGATTCATATGGTAACTCAAAACATTTTAACAAAAATAACATTCAAAATCTCAATAATTAGTATTGTGCTTATTTTATTGAACTGTTAATGGTTTTTAATCCAAATTTAGATATTTTTAATAAGGCTTAAGTTCTTGACAAAAAGTACGAAAAAACAGAAGTTAAGAAGAACATGTAAATCAATTAAAATAGATAATCAGTCATTCAAAAAGCAAATTTCGATCTACCAAGGTGAAATACCATTTGGTTTAAAGATTGATGTTTGACTATTGACGTCATCCGGCTTCAATTGCCGAGTAAGTAAAACGGCAAACCCCACTGAAGAGATTGTGTGGTTACAATCGAAACTAGTCTGGGCAACCTGTCCGTGAAAGCCTGGGTTCAAATCTCAGCGCAGTCAGGAATGAAAAAATTATCAATAAAATTTCAATTGATTTCATGTTGTAAAATTTCTGTCTTCATAAAAATAATTTAATGAAAATTAAATTATTAAATTTTTTTACCTTGAATTTAAATTTAATATTTGTTATTAAAATCGCTAAATGCAGAAAGGGAACTTCTTCAATACATTAATTTTGCGATAATCAATTAAAATAGTGTAGTTAATAATAATAAATGCAAGTTTTATGTTCTTAGATCTTAGAGGCAAGAACAGAATTAAATTTAAAATTGTCTAAGATGATACTTTTTACACTGATTTTTTAGCAATACTCAAGTTGTTGCACCCTTTCTGCACTTAGTGATTCATTTGGTATCGTCGAAACTTCTTTTTGAGTATCGGTTAAGTATCGTTACATCCATAAAAATATACTTCCTTGAAGTCAGGGACCGTAAATAACCGTTATCCAGACAATTTAAACTTAAAAACTCTTCATGTTAAGAGTTAACGGAGACCTATACTACCAATAGATTCGTATTGACGAGCTCTTTCAGAATCTATGGTTTTTTTTTCAACGTAAAAATAAAAGGTCGAATAAAACTTTTAAAAAGAGAGTTTTATTTTTTCAGTCTAAAATAAATTTCTTTTGAGGAGTTTTATTTTTGCCGTCTCAAATAAAACGCATTTGGTCGTCATCTCTTTTGAAGAGTTTATGTTGATTAAAACATTAAATAATTCACAAAAAGAGTTTTATTATTTTCTGACGGAAAAAAATAAAACTCGTCAAAAGAGTTTTATCTTATGACGGTGAAATAAAACTTTTTTTTTTAGGTGTGTGTTTCGACCTTTTATTTTTACGTTGAGAAATAACTGTTTTAGATGGAATTATGTTTTTTAATTAAAAAAAGCTGTTTTAAAATAACTATTTTGATATCACTTATAACCGTTACGGTACCTGCTTGAAATACGTAAATGGGTAATGCTTAGCGGCTTTGCTGAGTGACACGCATCCGAAATGTTCAATTTTTAATGACTCTGGCCTATAAGTCAAGCTGAATTTGGCCGATTAAATCGTTCACGTAAAATAATCATGCGCTCAAATCGCTCGTGAAGAATGTTTAATGTGGCATGAGCTGCCTTGTTGAAACCATATGGCCAGAAGAAGTTGGTAATCATGGACCTCTAGCGCTTACCGTTGACGGTGATGGCCTATTCAAAGTCATTAACAAAGAAATATAGACCGACGACGCCGCCAGACCAAAATCCACACCAAACAGTGACTTTTTGAGATGCATTGGACGCTTCAGGATGTTTACGTGGACTGGTAGCTTTTGTTTTATGACGTACCCATTCATCCGGAAATGGGTCTCATTGCTGAAGATGAATATTCGATAAAAATTAGAGTCACTTTTTCAAATTCAAATAAAAATTTCGGTATTAGTAACAACACTGGTATTAGAGACCTGCAACAAGCCTACTTGCAAATCGTTTCCATTTACGCCCACAATAAATCGAATAAGTTGACATTTTTTTCTTTAAAGAGTACTTTACACTATCACACAAGTCTTCGACGAAAATGCTTACCTGAACTAATATTGTTTGAACATTTTCAAAAAAAAAAAAAGAATATAATAACAACTTATCATAATAGGGTTGTATTTTCCTCCAAATACGTAAGACTTGTGTGATAGTGTAAAGTACCCTTTACTGGTATTTAAGCGGTATCGGTTAGGGATGCCAATCGGGATCCCGGGATTCTCCGAGATTTCGGAATTTTTCGAATATTCAAAAGGTTTTATATACGTAACATAAATTTTTAAAAATGAAAACAACAAAACAAATTATTTTATACATATGTTTACAACACTGGCCTCACATGTTCAAACTGATCCGATTCTGAAAAGAGCTTAAAAAAATATTCGTGTCTCTTAGTTTTTCTAGATCAATTCATTTCGGTTTTTTAACAGCAATTCAATTTTTAATGTGAATTAAGTTTTGACGACATTAATACACTGCAAAGTGTTGTCCCTCATCGATCTCGATAGCTGAGTTAAAAACTGTAACACTATGTCGACTGCAGTGCAGTACACCTGAGGGCGAGATTCATAATCAATAATTTAAGTACGTTTGAAATTTATTTTAAAACAAAATGTTTATAAAAATGTTTCTTAAACAGATTTAAAGTTTAAATAATTTTTTTATGAATACGCCAGATAGTGTTTATTTATAAAAAAATTATTTTATTTACCGTAAGTTTTTAAGCAAATTTTTCATTATTATTTGACCGGAATATGAGCTATTTCATCAATATTACGACTTAATTGTTATAATTATATCAACGTTTATTCTTTAGTTTCTGAATGTACTTTAATTGGATCGTGAAATTTTTATTTTTTGCTTGATATATAACAATTATTTCTTGATTTCTATATTTTGCATAAAAATAATCATTCAGCCAAAGCTGAACTTGCTAAACGTTATTGTCAAAAAGGCTTGAGATATGAATCTTTAAATTTCGTTTCTACTTAAAATAATGGTTTTTATTAATCAAAATACAAAAATCCAGAAATAGTCGTCATATATCAAGCAAAAATTAAAAATTTTAAATACTCGCTGTGTGCCAAAAACAAAAATTACACTCAAAAATAAGAATTATTTGCAATAAAAAATATAACTCAAATATAATTTTTAATATTTTTTTTGTATAAAGTATACAAATTCAATAACAACGAACAATTTTATACATAAAAGTTGATATGTTAAAAATCCCGGGAGTCATACAAATAAATCCCGGGATTCGGGATTAATCAATCCCCAAAAAACCCGGGATTTCAGGATTCGGGATTTTCCGTTTAGCATCCCTAGTATCGGTATTAATAGAGGTAACGGTTTTTAATCTTTTTTTAAACATCTGAGTTGGGGTTTCTTCTCACCCTTCCTGTTGTAGTCGTTTTCTAGAGTTTAATAAAAAATATTTACAGTTTTTTTTTTTAGAAAATCTTACCTTTTTTTATACAGTTTCAGATAAAATCTATTAATAATTTTATTTTTTATTAAATATTTATTACAGTTTCTTTTATTTGTTTTATAATAATTTTTTTTATTTTCCATTGTAATAATTGTTATTCAAATAATTGTTTTTATTTTAGTAAATAAATGGTTTACAGTGTTTTATTGAATATTATTTATATATAATTTTAATTATTTATTTTTCGTTTTTTAATATTAGAGTTAATACAAGGTGTATATAGCGTTTTTAATATTTTTTTTTTTTGTTATTCGTTTTAATAATTGTTTGTTAAAAAAAATGGTTAAAGAAAAATTGTATGTAAATATTTCTTATTATAAATTTTTTTTTAATTTGCTTAAATTTATAAAAATTTTTTAGTTAAACAAAAAGTGTTTAATAATTCAATTTTGTTTTTTTTTTATAATTTTAAGTTAAGTAAAATTTTTTTTGGTTTAAAAACTCAATAACAATTAAATATAGTCATTTTTTTAATAATAAATGAATAAAACTTAGAAATACATTTTTCCTTTACTTTTATTCAAAAACTTTATTATTTTTTTGATTTTTTCTTTTCTTTTTTTGTATATAATTTTTTTTTAATATAATAATATTTTTTCTTAACAATCAGTGTTTATTTTTTGGTTTTTTTTATAAAATTAAAAAAAAAGAAACAACAATTAATTGCAAAAGATTTTTCTCTTTTTCATTATTTACTAGATTTTTTTATTTAATAATATTTTCTTTTTCTTAAAATAATTTATAATCATAATAGGATTTTTCTCTAAAGGTTTTTCTTTTTGATTTTTTTTTAATTACTGTACAATTTTGTTGGTTTTCTTTAACCCTGAAAGGTTACTCTTCATTTGAGTACATTAAAGTTACTCTTCGTCGAATCGACGAACTTTTTCAAAAAAGTTCTAGAGGAACGATTTTTAAAGTAAAAAAATCAACAATAAGTTTTTTAGTTAAGCCTTTTATTAAAAAATAATATTAAATAAAGCATAAAAAAAATAAAAGTTTTTCTTCTCTTTCAAAATTTGATACGAATTTTTACTCATTTTTGTGTTTTAAAACTTTTTATTTTTTAAAGCTTTCGTCATCAGCAAACGTTGTTAAAAAAGAGTAACTTGAATACACATAAAAAAGTTACATGATAAAGTGTAAATGAGCTTCGTCGATTCAACGATCAGTAACCATCCAGGGTTAATAAAAGAAAAAAAAAAATTATTTTTTTCTGAAAATGGTTGTAGAATGGTTCTTTCAGTTTTTTTTTTTAATTAATAGTTAATTTTAGAAAGATAATGAAGGGATTTACTATTTAAATCCTTTAAATTTTAAATTTAAATTGTATTAATCCCTTGAAGTTTGCTAAAGGCCGTTATACACTACATCCAAAGTCATTAGTATTTTTCGAAAATGCCTTGTGTGATAGTGTAAAGCAGCTATAAGGAAATTTTATATCTGTAACAAGCAATTGATCATAGATAACATAGATAAGAATTACATTTTCTCTGCGTACATGTTAAAAGTTTCGCAATTACAAGCTTCCATATATGAATTAATAGGCTTTCATGGTGCTGCCAGTTTTTCGCTCGAGCTTAAGGTATGAATGCGTCAGCAAGTCAGAAAAATAATATTAGTGCTGGTTCACACTCTTCAAGTTTTAGCCGTCAAGTCTTGAGCTTTTAGAAGGGGAAAGAGAAAACCATTTCCTTTCCTCTCTCTCCTAAATACTCAAGACTTTATGTTTAAGACATGAAGAGTGTGAACCAGCACTTAAAGGACCCAGAAAGATTTACCGCATGATTTTGTCTTATTGACGAATTAAAATATTCTACTTATTTATACTAAGAAAGTAAGACACTAAAGCTTTTATAGTTTCTAAAGAAACCAAAAAAATAAAATTCACTTTGAATGTAGGGAGGGGGGGAGTGTAAATTTTGCCCTGCTTCTACCAAAGCAATTTTAATCCTGGTTATGCAAATTAATACTCTATTACTACTAAAAAAAAAGAGTAAAGGCAGCTTTTATATGTTTTTTCTTCAAAGAGAAGTAGAAGAGAGTAGATATTAACTTTGGTAAAAGGCTACCGAGCAGTGATGCCAATAGTAGGGAATTTTCCCTTTTTGTAGGGAAAGGACAGATTTTTTTATTTTAACGCAAATGTAGGACATTTTCAAATTTGTATCTCATATTCAATATATTGTGTAAATATAAGTAAATATTTGTATTATTTTTATTAAAAAACTAAAATGTGACATATAAAATAGCATGAAAGTACAAATGTAGTATTTTTGAACAAAAACTCTCTCTTAACAGCCTGGCAATTTTCAACAAGTGCGAAAACCATATACGTATGTCTGGGCTTACACTATGAAAGTTTTCTTTCAGAAAGACTTTTGACAATCAACAATTATAAAGCTAAAAAAAAGTTATCAGCAGGGCTTTTAAGATCACCTGTAATGAATTCGCCTTGATATATATAAAGGTTGTTTTTATAGAGGCTTAAATCTTTAAGCTGGCAACACTTTTTAACTGGCGGCCATTTTGTCAGCTGTCAAGTGATTTAAGGCCATGCCAGATAAAACTTTGACATCTAAAAATGTACATACTTTACACATAAAGTACTTTTAACGCAGAGCGAAGCGAAAAGTTAGGCAACGTTCAAAAATTTTTTACCTTGGTCAGCTGTTTTTGACAACAATCAATTAAATTGCGAAAACAAAATACATGTGGCTTTATGCAGTTGTATAGTTGCACTTGCCTTTTGAAATTCGCCTAGTCCTCAAGTGTATGTTGAAACACCGTTACATCACACGTCACTGTTTGGTGTGCTTTATGGGCTGGTGGAATCATTGGTCCGTAATTCTTAAAAAACGTTGCTGGTCAGAAAGTTACAGTCAATGGTGACCGCTATAGAGCCATTATTACTGATTTTTTCGTTCATCAATTGAAAAACCATGAAGAGCAGGAGCTGTGGTTTCAACAAGACGGCGCAACATGTCACACAGCTCGTGCCACCATTGATTTATAGAACCCTTAAATTGACCTCCAAAATCGTGCGATTGACCGCCGCTAGACTATTTTCTAGAAAAGAAATCGTAAATTGGACCGCCAGATTAGGCTACGCCCGAGCCAGTCGTGGCGGTCATATGCCAGAAGTCATATTATAATTTTAAATCCAGAAGATTGTCTTTCGAATGAAGGTAATTTAATGTCAATTGAAAAAATTCATCTTTGTTTTATTCCATTTCAAACTTCTATTACTCTATTAAAACAACCTTTATTTAAGTGTATTGTTTGTTTTTTTAAATATTTTTCAAAGTTTTTAAAGGCGAACATTCAAAACAATAAAAAAAAAGTTTTATCTCCAAAATAACCATTGTTTCATAAAAGGTGCAAATTTAAACTAAATCTCATTTAACAAATCATTAAAATAACATTAATTATTAACTTGTTGTAACCAGCTTCCTTTAAGATAAGACTTATCTAAACTAACTTTGGTTTAAGTCCCTACTAAAAATCTACAAATACGGTCATAAAATTTATTACATCCGCTAAAACTCATCATCTGGCATCTCTATATTTTCTCGGATGTCACGTGACTTTCTCTTCTCTTCCTTTTCAATCAGTTGGAGTCGTTTGTTAAAAGTGAAGTTGCAATAAATCTGTGATAGTTTTGTAATTTAATTACAAATTAAGAATTGCAATTTGCAAATGGACTTTGTTAATAAATAAGGTAAAAAATAAAGTGTTGGTATAATAATTATGTAAAAATCTCTGCGGAAGAAATGAATTACAAGCTTTAATTGCCAATTGAAAAATTCTGCCAAGTAATTGTGTGACATTTTTAATGGAGTCCTAAATGTTTGTCTGTTTGTTGTTATTTTTTTAAATCTTAGCGAAGGCTCCGGTACGAGTTGTTTGTTAAATCAGCCACACGATTGTATGACACTGTGTGTGTTTGTCTGTATTACGATTAAAGCGACTGTGTGTCATTAAGTGAGATGGTCACTGCAAGTTGTTGGGTTGTTGTTTGTTAAGACAAGCAAACATGCGTATAAACATGTTTGTTTTACGTATCTAGAATTTTATTGTTGTTATTGCTTTAATTGGCAAAAGCAATAGGGCGGTAATTTCTGTTTGTGTGTGTGCTATTATTATTGTGTAACAATAATACACATAAATAGATGTTAATGGCAAATTTGTATAAAGACTGACTTGTTACTTGCGCGGTGGGTAAATGAAGGGTGTGTGTATGAATTATAAAAACAAGTGTATTTTGAATGTTAAATAGAAAGAGGGGTTATGACACATTTTTATACTGACGACATTGTTTGGCCATGTAATTTTTTGGCTGTCTATTTATTTATAATATTGGTGCAATCAGGGACCGAAAATAACAGTTATTTTGAAATTTTAAAACAAAAAAGCATATAGAAGTAAATGACGGCAAACTGATTCAAGTAAACCATATGGATCGTTATGAACTTTTCTATGATAATATATTATGATTTTAAAAGTTTTGATTTTTATTTTTTCGATCAAAAATAACAGTTATTTTTTGATTTTTATTTTTTTGAACAAAAATAACAGTTATTTTTTGATTTTTATTTTTTCGATCAAAAATAACAGTTATTTTATAATTTTTATTTTTTCGATCAAAAATAACAGTTATTTTATGATTTTTATTTTTTTGAAAAAAAAAAAAAAAAAATTATTTTTTGATTATTATTTTCCAAAAATCCAAAATTGCTAAATAAAATGTCAACTGCTAAATGAAAATTTTTAATGCTAAATTTAGCTGCAAAAATGCCAAAATTGCCACACTGATAGGAACAGCTTTTCCTCCAACAATCACCCCTATCGTGAAAAACAAGTGGAATTTTTGTTCCCATGAAATTTTTATTCCCCTCGAAGGGAAAAATGCTATCGTGAAACTCCCGTGAACAATTTTTCGCGCTATCACTTCTCAGTGAATGTAAAAAAGAAGAAATATTAATAAACATTAAAAAAAAAATTTGTGTTCAAAAATATACACGTATATTTTAAAGAAAAGTAAAAAAAAAACAAAATAAAATATATTGTATTGGAGTGGTTGTTTGATTGCAACATTAGCTTATTGCGCTTTTATGTAGTAAAAAAATTTCTAAAATTCTGCCACTACGTCTTTGAAAAGCTGCATAACTCCTCAGGTAATCGACCTGTTTTTTGGATTTTGTTGAAGAATATACATATAAGTTTGTACCTCTTTCAACGGAAATTGACCTTATAATTAATTTTGTAATATTCAATATTCGAATTATGAGAAGAATTACTTACATAAATGTTTTGTTCCCCAGTAAGAAATGCAAAGGGAAAAGTGAACAAATTACGAGGGAAAAAATTGTTCACGATAAGGGGAATTTTTTCCCGCTAAGATTTTCTTCACGTTATTATTCTCCAATGAATTAATTTTTTTAATGGGAGTTTTTCATGATCGCAAATACGTGAAAAGGGAACAAATTACAAGGGAAAAATTATTCACGATAGGGGTGAATAAATTTCAGTATTTTTATCAATTATAAAAAAAGGGAACTAAGCACAATAAATAAAATATTTTAATGACAAAATTACATATGTATTTCCAAAAATAACTTTTTTGATAATGAAGAAAAAGCTTTAATATAGTAAAATTTTTTTGTTTGTTTTTAAAGTAAGAAAAAAAGGAAAGATGTGTTAGAAGTAAAAAAATTATTTGTTTTTTATTTTTGATTTTTATGTTATACAAATGCAAGTCCTCCTTTTCTTTTGTTGTTGTGTTTATTTGTCTTTTTTTTGTTGCTTTTGTAGGTGTCAGTGAAGAAACACTTTTATTAATAATGAAATAGTGAAGTGTTGAAGAAAAGCGAAATAAGTTAAGAACATAAAATCAAAAAGAAGCGTAATATTGGTTGGTGCTGGAAATCAAGGTAAGTCTTGTTTCAATATTTGAAATGGAATTAAGTCAAGAAGAATTTATTTGGTTGCATCATACCTATAAAATTTTATTAGAATTAAAATTTTATTTATTTATGTATTTTGAAATTACACAGAAAAAATGATAATTTTTATCAATTAAGAAATTGTTTAAAAATTTTTTCAATTTAATTAATTGAATCAATTATTATTTTTTAGTGGAAAGAAAATAAAAAATATAATTTTGATTTAATTAACATTTTAGTTGTTTTGAAATAAAGTTTTATTTAAAATATTAATTAAATAACAAAAAATTTTAAATTATTTTTTCGCTTGAAATAAAATAACTAACACTTCCAGAATTATTGTTGGGAATTGTCAAAACCTGAGCTATATTTAATTAAATCGATTTTTTTTTTTATAGAATTCCAAGCTTCAGCTCTTTTTTATACGACACTGTATATTTTATAAACTCTTCAATAAGTTTTTCCTCCATGATTCACAAATTTGTTAAATTATTCTTTTTTGTTGTCAGCTGATTACTTGCCAAAAATACACAACGCGTTAAAGAGTTCAAAGTTAACCAGCGTCAAAAAGTTTTTTGTGTAACTTGTTCTATGAAAAAACACTTAATTAACTTTTTTTGACAGAAGTCTACAGAGCACGCGCACTAACGCGTGTTATGTACTTCTACCTGTATAGTTTATTTTAAATAAACTAGTCCCTAATCATAGTTAAATAACAGCGTATATTCTTTTTAAAAACAACTTTAAATTAAAAGCCAGTTTTGAACATGTAATCAACTATAGTCAAAATAAAAGTAGGTGTTAAGTTGAACCAGTTTTAAGTGGGTTGGTGCATCATCAAATGTAGAAAATATTTTCCAACAATCTGTAACAAAAACAAACGAATCAGCCGAACTGGAAGCTGATACTGAGAGAGTCCAAGATCCAACTAGATCTTTCAAGCCAATAAATAAGAAGAAGATTTTAAAATTTCAAAAAGTTTTTCTATTTATGAAATATAATTTTGTTAGTTCGCTTTTACAAATATTCTGAATTAAATTAAATTAAAATTAAATTGAAATTTTACACAGCTTTAAAAATAAACAAACTAGTTTTTCTGTCAACTTGACTCTTATGCACTTAAGCAAGGCGAATTCTAAAAGGTAAATGGAACTCTTTAACAATACGAAAACAGCATTTGGTGGAAGGCGAATTAAAATTTGAATTGGCTTGCGACTTTTCCTGCTGCTAATTTTAAGATTCTGCTGTGAACTTGCATTAGAGTCCATATTATGAAATTCTAGTCTTGCAATGTTTGTATTTTTAGCTTTTCTTCACTCTTCCTCTTATTATATTGTATTTAAATACAAATATAAACCTACAGCAAACTTCAAGTGAGAATTGCAAAACAAAACAGAATTGCAGAGTATGTACATAAAACTGTGTACCACTCGCAATCTTCTCATCTCTCACCCATAAACTCAAGAATTGCCGCAACAAAAATTGCGCCATTTTTTTCTTACTTTGTTTACATTATTTGCACGTCAAGTTTTCATTTGTTTGCTTAACAGAAATTTTGTTTTTAATATGTTTTTAATTTATAGAGGGATTTTAGGATATTTCTTTGTTTGTTTGACTTAAAAGCACCAATTTTTTAAAAGTTTTTTTTTTAATTATAATTTCTCATAATAAATAAACTCATTAATTTTTCTATTTTATTTACATATTTAATTAAAATAAAGAACTTTGTATTATTTATTAAAATTTTTATTTCATTTTGAGTTATTTATGTTTTATTTTTAATATGAGTGCATTTTTTCAACTTTTTTTTTAATAAATATTTTATTGTTTGTTTTTTATTTAAATGTTTTGTTTTGTATTTTCTATAAATTCTGAAATTGAATAGATGTTTGTTTTTTAATTTGTATGTGAACTGTTTTAAATTAAGTGAAAATAAATTTCGCTAACTAAAATTTATATGATTTAAATTCGTTTAATATTTTTGTTGCTGTTGTTTTTGTGTGTTTAAAATTCTCTGTTCAGACAGAATTTTGTAGGATTTGAAAAATTTTTAATTAATGTTTTATGAATGAACACAATTTATGTGGTTTTTGTGACAAATATTTACATGATTTTTTTTTTTTTTTGCTTTATAATGAAAGTTTAGAACTAAATATATATATTTTTTTGTATTTATGTTATAAACGGTACTTTAGAAATTTTTAATAACTTTTTTTATTTAAAAAAAAAGTGTATTAAATTTGTATTTTCCGAATGTTGACGCACTTTATGGTGATAGGTTTTTCTTTTGAAGTTATAAACACATTTAAATATAAGTTTTAATGAAATAAAATATGAATAATTTTTACAATAACTTTTTTTATAACCAAATTATATAGAGAAAGGTATAAATTTATCTTCTAATTATATACAATTTTACAAATTAAATGAAAATTTCGATTTTAAAACTATTAAAATCAAATTTAAAAACCATTTTATGCATTTTAAAATCGGATTTCAAAACTTTTTTTAAAATTTGTATTCTTTTAAAATTCTTCTCTTGATTCGGAAATTAATTTTGATAAAATATGTTTTTTTTTTAAATTTTTCATACAAACTTGACTTTAAAATTGAAAATTACTACACAGAAAAAATTCTCCAAAATGTTTCACCAATTAAAGCATTAATCCAAAAAAAACAAATCAATTTTATTTAAAAAACTAATCAAGTGTATTAAACGTTTAATGAAGTGAATTAAGCGTTTATCAAGTGAAATAAACGTTTAATTGATACTATTATTTTGTTAACTGGTGCAAATTAAATTAATTTTTTAATTAACATCACAAATTTTTTAATTGAAATCAATTTTTATTTTTTTTTCTGTGTAATTAAATTAGTCTTGTCAACCGTCCAGTTTTCGACGGGACAGCCCACCTTAAGCATACTCTGAACGGGACGCCATTTGTTCCGTTTGGAAAAAAATTAACTTTTGGATATATTTCCTTGTGAAAGTTACTAAGTCGGTCGAAAATTTATTATTAAAGTTGAAGATATTTTTAGCTCTCCTCAGCCAATAGACGCTGGAGTCCCGAAAGGAAGCCCCTTGGGCCCTCTAATATACCTAATATATACTTCGTATATGCCAACAAACAACCACAACCATACTGAAACTTCACATTTTGCTGATGGCACAGTTTTTCTAAGCGTACACGAAAACCGTCACGAAGCATCTCGTTACTTACAGGATTATATATTTCAATTAGAAATGTAATTTACACAATGGAAGATAAAGGTCAATTCGCAAAAATTTTTACATATGAATCAAGCGGGAATCAAGCTCCCCTATTGAAATCAATAATCAAATAATCGGGCATGTTCTAGAAATCCAAATGAAACGAAATTAAAATCAAACGAGATTTTACTTAAATTATTTACAAAATGACCGTAGTTTTTCCAGGTTTTAAGAGATGTTGTTATTAGGCTAATCGGTACTCAAAAAATTAAATAGATAAAATGGAATATTTTTATGAATTTTCAATACAGCGTCGATTTTAAAATTTGCTCGATTTTAAATTCACTTCATTTCGATATCTAGAACATGCCCGATAATTTAACCTTAATACTTGCATGTAAAATATCTCGGTATATCTCTAGACCGGCGTCTAACGTGGAAATGCCATGAAGAGGCAAATGAGTTTAATCATTTGCTGCTAATTTTTAGTTTAAAATTTTTTTAAATTAGAAATTTTGACTTGAAATTTTGGTCAAAAAACACTCAAATGAATCTAAAAGCAATCCAATTATTTGGTTTATTGGAAGAATATCTGTCCTTAGTCACGATTGTAAACGTCTACTTTACAACTCTGTATTAAGGCTAATCGGGTGATGCGGTATTCAGTTGTAGAGCACTGTCTCGAATATAGGAAATAATTTTAAAGGTGCCAAAATAAACTTCGTAGAATAATCACAGCTGCCCCCTGGTTCGAGTTCGAAACTCGAATATTCATAAGTATCTTAATGTGCCATTTTTAAAAACTTTGATCACAAAATATTCTGTAAATATAAAAAGGTTTGAATTTGGGTGCAAATCCACTAGCATGAAATATTTTTAATGATGGCAAAGTCCGGTCTAAGGGAGAATTATCCCTAGGTTTCCAAAAGCAGCGGAGGGTACATAGATCCATCGTCTACGCAAGGAGCGTTTGCATTCTTCTGCCTGTTAATGCGCTGAATTCGCTACCTGTGTGTGTTGGTTGCACTCACAATTAGTGGGCGTTTGGTAAACGCTCTGTTTGTCACCTAGTGGTTAAGATACACCATGAAGTATGTCCTTTGGCAGGTAGCCATGTAAATCTTTTCCGCAGCTGTAGATACCCTCTTATATACGAGGGCGGATCAATAAGTCCATGACTTTTCGAACTTCCCTCGTAGTTATATGAAATGCAACACTGCTCCCATCTAGTACCACCTGTTAATAGAATACTGCCAAGTTTTGAGCAAGCTCCGTCATTTACTTTGCGTTTAACAGCTGTCCAAAACATACAACATCGCGTATTTTTTTAAAAAGAGAAAAATGTGAATTTCGAGTGCTAATTAAACATTATTTTTTGCGAAAAAACCGTCAATAAAACCAAGGAAAAGCTTGATGAATACTATGGGGACTCTGCACCATCGATTTCAATGGTAAAAGGTGGTATACTGACTTTCGTTGGTCGCACAAGTACAAATGACGCTGAACGTTCTCGACGGCCAATTGAAGTCACTACACCCGAAAATGTCGAAAAAATTCACGATATGGTGTTGGATGTGAGATTGTTGTTGCCATAGGCATTTCATATGGCAGTGTGGTTTCGATTTTAAATGATCAGCTGGGTTTAAGAAAGCTGTCTGCAAGATGGGTGCCGGCCAAGGTCAGTTTGTCGGCCAATAAGGTGATGGCAACAGTTTTTTTGGGATGCACGCGGGATAATCCACATCGATTACCCTCAAAAGGCGAATATTATGCCAACTTATTGGACCGATTTAACGAGGACTTAAAAAAAACGAAACCATATGGCCAAGAAAAAAGTTCTTTTTCATCAAGATAATGCACGGGAGCACACGTGTGCAGTCTCAATGGCAAAATTACATGAATTGGGCTACGAATTAGTACCTCATCCGCCATATTCTCCGGATTTATCCCCCAGTGACTATTTCCTATTTCCGAACCTAAAGAAAAGGCTCGGTGGAAAGAGATTTAGCTCCAACGATGAAATTATTGGTCAAACAAATGCCTATTTTATGGACCTCGAAAAATCCTATTTTTTGGACTAAGTGCATTGAGCTAAAAGGAGATTATGTTGAAAAATATTTTTTTTTCATATAACTACGAGGGAAGTTCGAAAAGTCATGGACTTATTGATCCGCCCTCGTAAGTCTTATGAGTAGTAGATTTTAAAAGTTCAGAAATAAGTTTTTTCAATTTTTTTTTTTTAAAGAAGAAAACTTTAAATTTTCTAAAGTACTAAAATTTTTTAATTAGTTATTTAACAAAAAGTTAAACATCTTTATTTTTATTTGAGAATTTAGTGGAACTGAGTGGAAATATTTTTTTTATATTTTGATTTTAATAGTCTGAAAACCCATTCAAATAAAGTTTATACATCTAATAGGTCTTCTATATCTTAAATAGTTTTATGGTAATGGCAGTTGGAGCGGTTTAATCAAGATTTATTTTTCAACATTTCTTATAATTTTACTAAATGGTTTTGTTATCATTATAATTATTTTTTTTTTATATATAATTTTAATGCATGTTTTTATGTGCAAAAATATTGATTTGTTTATTTTCATATTAATAATTTTTATTTATTTATTTTCTACAATTATTTTTTTATGTTATTTTCTTCTAAACTATTAAATGCAAATGTGCTGTTGTTTATTTTAATTAATTTGTTTGTTATTTTGATGTAAATCTTAATTTATAAGTTTTGGTTTTGCTTTATTTTTTGCGTTTTTCTGTTGTTACTTTTTTAATTACTTATTTGTTTAACTCCATTAAATTTATTATTATTTTTTTTTTAAATTTTAATTTTTATTTTTAAATGTTACTTGCTACTTTTTTTCATACCGTAAAAACACTTTAAAGGCATTTTTTATATCAGACTCTTGCTTTTTTTATTTTTTTTTTTTTATAATTTTATATGAGATTTGTTATGATTTTTGTGTAAAGTGAGTAAATTGTGTATAATTCTCCACCAAAATTGACTTGAAGTTCTTTAATAATGTTTATGAAAGGAGTCTATTTATCGAATATTCGGTTTTAAGAACTGAATGCTAAGTTTTCATTTGGTAATGTGTTTAATCATTTTCTGCTAATTTTTAATTTAAAATTTTTTTAAATTAGAAATTTTGACTTGAAATTTATGTCATACAGAGGCCATTCATTACATTACAGCATTCGATCGATTTCGAATGCCGTAATTTGGCGCCAATATTTTACAATCGATTAAAAATTTTGGGATACGGCAATTTTTTTTAATCAAGTACCCGTATTGTAAGCTTTCTAATTGAATAACTTAAATTTGTTATCGAATATTCCGATTATACGGGTTTTATAAACAAATAGTTTTTATATTAACAATCGGATTTTTTTGTCAGACTTTTCAAATATTTAAAGAACTTTAAATATTATTTAGCGCCAGTCGAACAATCAACATTAAAGCCGGGATAAGACAAGTGTGTGCTATTTACCCTTATTGCTATTCAATATTGTTCTTGGATGTGTGTGTTTCAAAGAGCCTTATCCAGACCAAGGGGTAAAACCTGGGATTTAAACAGAATACTGGAAGGCCTCGATTACATCGAAGACATATGTCTTCTAGCACACAAGAATACAAAGCAAGCTGGATTCTTTACAGGCAGAAGCATCTAACAGCCAAGTCATAGAATGATTTTTACGAAATCGTATTTCCTTAAATCCCTTTTGAAGGAACTTCCAAAACTCATATGAGTTCATACGATAATTTGGAGTTGCATATCTATTTTTTTTAAAATTTTATTTAACCCATCTTTCGCCGACCGGTGATTATAATCACAAGCACTCTTAGTGTTTTTTTTGTTGCAATGTTTTTTTTTCTGTAAGTTACTTAAAATCTTATTTCGTTATTATTTTGTCCGTTTACTTAGTGCGGCGAAAAATGGATTAATTTTCATACCTGACATTTTAAAGTAAATAATAAAATAAAATGTAACAAGAAGAAAAGAACGTACTTTAAGGAGAAATATGAAAAAATATAAAAACAACAACCAAGTCTTTTTGTTTACCCCTCTTTCTTCTCTACACCTTTTGCCGCAAACAAAAAAGAGAAGTCGAAAAAACATCGTCGTAATAATCATCATATGAATTGGGTGTAAAGCTGTTCTTAAAAAAACATTGGAAAAAAAAAATAATGCCAATTAACTCTTCAAATACCGCATGTTCACTAAAGATGAGCGATATTTCTGTACCTGTGATTTAATCACTTACTGAAAAATCACGAATCACAGTTGTGACCAAATTTGTCAAGTAACAGGTACTTTCTAAGTCGTTCTTTTTGTATTTTGTTACATATACAAATTTATGATATTTCACTGTTTGTGTGGGTAATAGCGTTTTTGAATGAAATGTCGAATGATATTGCTGTTCCTTTCATTCTCTCTTCTATCTTATTATAATTTTGTATGCCAAAATTAATTTGTTCAAGTATGTATGTGTATGAAAGTAAACAGATTTGAAAGCTCTTACAATTTGTTGTTGTTTCTTTGTAAAGTGCTTACAAAAGCTCTTTCAAAAGCTCGCGCTTTGTACATATAGCTTGGCCGCAATTGCTTTAAAAGAACAGAAAACTGATAAACCGTGATCACAATCACAGTTTAAAGGAGCAGTGATTTTTAAATCACATTCACTAATCACGATGATCTTTAAAAATCACGGGATCGCTCATCTCTAATGTTCACAAATCAGGAATAATAATCTGGAATATGTGGCAACATTCTGTTACCTCGGTAGCATGTTGACTACGTCTGGCGGATCCAGTGCTGACATCCGAAACAGAATATATAGTAATAAATAAATCAATCTTTTGGCCGCCTGAATCCCACTTGGCGATCTCCGGACATATCTTCCAATACAAAAGTAAAAATATTTTACAGTTACGTGTAATCTACGCTTCTGTTCGGATGCGAGTAATGGAATGCAGCAATTCAAAATATCAACGCAAAGCAGATCTTCATCAATCGCTGTCTATAACGCATCCTGAAAATAATCTGGCGAGCCACAGTCTCCAATTAATCGTTATGGCAGAGAACAGAGCTTCCCCAGTCAAAGCGGGAATTCTCCGCTGGAATTGGAGATGGATTCGGCATACCCTACGGAGGTAACATCACAAAAGCAGCCATTAAATGAAACCCATAGGGATTTCAAGGAAGTAAAAAATCGGCTCATACCTGGAGTAGGTATATTGAGAAGGACTGCTGCAGGCCACGGTTGGAGTCAAGTAGTCTTTACCAACTAATAGATGTCAATGGAAACAAATTTCCTTTGGCCCATTGATCGTCGATGGATCGACAAGGAACTAATAATAATAAAAATATTATTTCGAATTTTGCCCAAGTTTTCAATTCCTTTTTGATTATATAACCATATATACAAAATATTCGCTCTTGATAACCGATTATACAGTTATTTAAACTGAATTCTTAACAAATCGTTTACATATCGACCAAAAATTTAGGATTTTGTACACGATTATTCGTATTTAAAAACACTATTCCGCAAAGAAATAATTAAATCTAATATGCGTGTTTCCCAAAAAAGTGATTAAATGTGTAAAGTAACATTTTTTTGAAAGGCACTGAAAAAAACAGTGCTTTTTATATAAATTTTTTCTACACGTTCCATCACATCACGTGTCTTGTAAAAACAGCGCATAACCAAAACAAGAAAACTGGCAATTACAATTAAAAAAACATCGAGCGTTATTATCAAATAATCGGTTTTCGAATTGAATTTCTTATCAAGCGATTTAATTATTTTTTAAAAAACATCTAGTTTTTTGTAAAATTTTTAAAAATTTGTTAATACTTTTTTAATTTAGTATTCGAATAACCGATTATTCGGTTAAAAGATTTTTATATTAAAATCGATTATTCGGTTAATCATACAATAATATTCTGAAATTGAACTACAGAAGATGCGTACTAGAAAAAAAAGTACAATCGCTTACTGTTGTAAATAAGTAACCGATTCAACAAACCGATTATTCAATTTGTAACATCCTTGAAGGTTTTAGTTTTTAACTTTACAAATTTTTTTAATAGATTTATAAATAAAACGCAAAACATAACAATATAAAAGTAAGGTAATTGCTATTTTTTCTATACGATAATCGGTTACTCAAACCAAACAATAGACTTTCTATTTCGTTATTTTGTTCAAAATTTTCGCAATATTTTTAATAAACGATTTAGTGTTAAATAAAAAAAATATTAAAATAATGTTAATCGAATAACCAATTATTCGCTTAAAAGATTTATATTTTTAAATCAGTTATTCGATTAATCATATTATAAAATTATGCAATTATACTACAAAAAATTCTTAAAAGAAAAAAGTAAAATCGCTCACTGTTGTAAATAAATAAACGAATCAACAAACCGAGTAATCAATTTTAAACCCCTTGAAAACTTTAGCTTAAAATTTCTAACAAAATTTTATTGAATTTAGAAATGAAACACAAACATAACAACATTAAAGATAATCGGTTACTTAAGCCAAATAATCGATTTTTGTTAGTTATTTTATTCAGAAATATTCGTGATGTTTTTAACAAACGTTTTACTGTTAAATAAAAAAAACTTTTAAAAAAATTTAAAACGAACAACCGATTTTGCAGTTTAAGAATTTATAGTTTAAATTTGATTATGCGATTATTTATAGTACAATATATAGATTTTGTTCTATATAAGACATAACAATAACAAAAAAAAAAAAAATCACTTTCTCTTGTAAAAAGTAACCGATTAAATAATCCAAGTTGTTATTAAATAACTATTATTAAATTATTAAAAACCCTTGAAAACTTTAGTTTTCAATTTCATTTAAATTTTTAGTTGTTTTATAAATAAAATACAAAATATAACTACATTCAAAATAAAGTAATTGCTGCTTTTTTTAAAGAAAATCGGTTACTTAAACCAAATAATCGAGTTTCTAAAACCAGTACTGTTAGGAAAGAATAGTAAACAGCTGGCAACTTTATTCTTAGTTAGAGTTTATAGGCAACCACTAAGAAATCATTTCGATTGGGGCTTACAACGGTCCCTTTGTGTTAAAATTTGAAATCAGCAACTCGTTTCATCGAATAATCGGTGTTGAAATATCAATTAAATTGTACAATAATTGATATTTTTGTACAAATTGTCGTTAAATGGAATCAAATAATAATAAAGATCTTTTGATACGTCAATTAGTTTTAAGCACAAATCTGAAATATTTTTTAAAAACCTTAAAAAAAGGTAACCAATTTTCAAAATGAGTAACGAGTAAAAAAAACTAAGTATAAGACCAAACAATTTGTGACTAATTTTCTTGAAAGTTTCTTTATATAGAAAGAAACGTATGCTGAAATATGTGTTTTTAAAAATCGGTTAATCGGTTACCTGTATCTAACTTAAAGCTTGTTTATAATAATTTTTATTACGATAAATAACAGCCGTACCTAAACAAGAGCGGTACGCGTTTTCTAGTTGTCAAAAATTGTCATGCACATACAATTTGTATAAAGCATCGCTTAATAGCGCGGCGCCAACGCTTTGCAATTGGAATTTTTGATTTTGACAGCGCTTTAATAATTGAGTTTGCCGATATTGTCAATAAATAATAGCAGTTTAGCTATTTTTTGGTCAATCTAACGGCTTTATATATATTTTGAGGATTTTATTAAACACGAGAGTTAACTCTACTGCTCGTGACATAACGTTGAAGCTCTTGTTTAGGTATGGTATATCAGCGTCAAAGCTAAGCGGAAGAAAACGTTCCGCCTTCCGCTCTTGTTTATATACGGCTGTTACAGTATTTTTGGAAATTTTGTTATTTCACTTATTGATTTTCATAAATAATTCTAGTTTAAAATCCGAGTAACCGAATCTAACAGGGGTGTTCTGGAAATCGAAAACGCAAAACGCAAGAATTTTGAAGTTCTTTTTAATACACTCTTAATCCAAGTTTTTACGATTTTCTTATAGAATTCTGTTTAATTGAGAAATATTTGTATTGTATTGTATTTGTATTTATTTTACTACAAAAATCTTATTAAAAAAACGACTTTTAAATTCTTGCGTTTTGCGTTTTCGATTTCCAGAACAGCCCTGTTAATTGGAAATTAAAACGAATAAAGAACAAATTTGTAATTTCTTGCAAATTGGTTGAGTCTAGTTAATGCGTTTTGGTGGAAAATTTATTTTTTTCGATTTTGAATAGATTTTTTGTTTTGTTTTTGATTTGATATTTCTGTTTTCAAGTTTTTAATGAATAAAAGTAAATTTAGATAAATTCAGCTCAAAGTTCTTAAGTTTAATTAAACTTTTAAAGTAAGTGTTTAATAGATTGTTTTAAAGTTCTGACATTTATGAACACTGTAATTTCTTTAAATGCATTTAACTGAATGACAAGTTTTAAAGGAAAACTAACGTAGTTTTTAGGGAGATGCAGCAGTATTTT
This sequence comes from Pollenia amentaria, assembly GCA_943735925.1. NCBI lineage: Eukaryota > Metazoa > Arthropoda > Insecta > Diptera > Polleniidae > Pollenia > Pollenia amentaria. The sequence goes on along the minus strand of OX031008.1, from coordinate 16,197,609 downwards.
TTAAAATAGGCTTCCAATTGTTTAACTTCGAAAGCCTGGTTGAAATATGTAATTAACATTTAATAAACAAAAAAAAAATAAATAAAAAAATTGTGTATATTTTGAGAAAAATTTGTTACCATAATGGACGTGTTTATAGAAAATTTAAATTAGTCAGCCTTAAAGTATGCTTTGTTTTTAAACTTGTTTTTAAAATAATGTAATCAACTTAATATCAGGGTTGGGAAATTATAGATATTTAAAGGAATATGCAAATAAAACAATAAAGAAAAATAAAAAAACAACAATTTATTTTAATATAAATAATTTTTTGAAAGGCTTTGGACCTTGTTAATCAATTTAAAAATACCGGATTCGGTATTGATTTTTGAACGTTGCGTAGGCTGAAGTTCAGCCATCTGGTGGATAATTCTCCGTCTGCTATTGCAATTCAACAGTAGTTGTTTAGGAAACCAGTGTATAGGGGCTAATTTTCAGTTGGCATTTCATTATATTTTTAATGAAACCTTAACGTACCCCTGATCGGAATGGAATTTTTTTAAATATTTTCTAAAGCTGGAGGTCCGCACCACCCGTTATTTGCGTCTTACGCTTCAAATTACATGGAAGGCTTTTTCGGCGGCAACACCGCAAGTAAAAATAAGATTGCGACGGTTACAAAAGTAGAAAATATAAACTTTTTCTCGTTCTACGCATTAAGGCATCCTTTGCTTTTATGCCCGTAGCTTGCTTTGTATATCTACACTGATAATACTTTTTGACAGATGCGTAGGATGCGAAAAAGCGAAAGTATTTTTTTATGGAATTGAATTAATTTCATTCCATTTTCTTGCGCTTAAAACTTAAACTATAAAAAATTTAGGTTTGTTTTCTGTTAAAATATGTGAATTACATGGCAGGGTGATAACTTTCTGCTAGTAAAGAGTTCCCACTTTTTTTGCTAACATTTATCGGTTTGGTTTTAAGTATCCTGTTTACCAGGAAAGCACCTAGCTTAATTTTGCCAGCAATATGCTGCTTATACATTTACGTGTACTTGCCTTTGCAACATGTTTCTCTGTTTAAAAGGTTAAATTTTTCATTTTAAAATATAAATTTTAAAAATAAAACTTTAGGATAAAAATTGGAAAAGTAAGTTGGTTTCCTCTGCTTAATTTTGCTAGCAACATGCTACTTAAACATGTTTGTTTGTCTTAGCAACATATTTCAATGTTCAATTTTATTTTAAAAATATATCTGTATTTGAACAGTAGTTAAAATGTTTTCTGTACTTTATTTTGATGGAAACATGTTGTTATTTTATGTAAGTTTGTCTTAGCAACATATTTCCATGTTCTGAAAAGTTTACATCTGAAAGTAATTAAAAATGTTTTCTGTACTTTATAAAGATAGCAATATGTTGTTTTACTTGTACGTACGTTTGCCTTAGCAACATATTATTCTCTTTAAAATGCTCTATTTTCTTTTTAAAGTATATAGTTTAAAACTAATCCAAAATGTTTTCTGTACTTCATTTAACCGGCAACAAATTCCTTATACATGTACGTGTGCCTTTGCAACTGTTTTATTTTTCCTTTTAAAATATTAATTTTAAAAAAGAATAAAACATTTTAGAATATAAATTATAATAATTGCAAAAAGTAATTAAAATATTTTCTGTACTCTATTTCAATACCAACATGTTGCTTATACGTGTACGTTTATTTGCCTTAGTAACATGTTTCTCTGTTTTAAAATGTTTTATTTTTCCTTTTAAAATATTAATTTTAAAAATAATTCAAACCGTTTCCTGCAGCTCATTTTGCTAGCAACATGCTGCGCAATACATGTATGTTTGTCTTGGCAGCATGTTCCTTGTACTAAATTTTGCCAGCAGAATGTTGCTATACATGTATGTTTGCCTTAGTAACCTATTTTAAAGTTCCATTTTCTCTTTAGAATTTACTAAAATGGTTAAGTTTTTAAACATGTTGCTTAATCATGTTTTTCTTTTGCCTTAGCAACATATTTCTCTGTTTAAAATGTTATATTTTCTTTTTAAACTGATGTTTATTTATTTTTGAAAAAACGTTGTTAAATTTTTTTGTTTGAAAATTTTTGTTTTATTAAAAGGATTTTTTGTAGGATTTGTATGATTTTTTTTGTTTGTTTAATATTTAAAAGAAGCCTTGCAAAAAATGATTTATTTTATAATTTTTTTTCAATTTTTTTTTAAGTTGTATATATATTTAAAGATGATTAATAATTAACAATTACAAAAAATAAAAACACAGAAAAATACACATAATTTTTTTATAAAAACAAAAAAACAATTGTTTAAGCTAAAAAAAATTATATTATTAATTAATAAAAAAAATTATTTGGGATTTTTGTTTTTTTCTTAATTATCAACTAAAAAAAAAATATTTATATGTAATAGTAATAATAGTAGAATAATAGTTATATTAATAAAAGCTTAACAAATACAATTTTAAACTACAAAAAAGTCCATAATTTTGTATAGTGTTGCATACATTTCTTTTTATATAAAAAAAAATTGACTTAAAATTTAATAAATTATTAATTAATTACACACGAAAAAAATACACACATAATAATAGTTTTCTGTTTTTTTTTTTAATAAAAATAGTTAAATTTTACTTAATTTTAGTAAAATAAAACAAAATTTTTGTTTAATTTTTTTTTAAAATTAGGACAAAAATACAATTTGTATACAATTATTTTATAAAAAAATCTTAAAAATTATATAAGCAAACAAAGCATTTTTTAAAAATAATAAAATTTTAAATTATAAACAATAAAAGGTGGGGTTAACAAAATGGATTGTAAAGGGAGGGGGGGTTAGAAAAACAAAATGTTATGCCGGAAATCTACAGTTTTAAACGTTTTAACCTGTAAAATGAAAGTAGACAACAAAACTTTTAAGATCCCTTAAAAAAGTTTTGAAAAATTATTTTGATTTTTTTTTTGAGCTATTGAACTTAAAGAAACTTAAAACGTTTTTTTATTTTTGTTCTGTTAGGTTCAGCTTAAACCAGTTAATTAATCTGTTTCAGTCCCCTCGTATATAACCTTTTTTGTCTCAATACGACTTTCTAAACAATTTCTGAAGCATCATTAAAAAAAATATTACTCCCGTTTTTTATCATCAAGTCTTTTAACACAATTATGAATCAAAATTCCCCGGGAGTTTTTTCCCTTTTCCCATTTTTACAATTGAATTTTAATAGGAAGAATTTAAGAAGGGAAAACACTACTACGGAAATTTTTAGTAATTGTGTATTTATCAGTAATTTAATCCCAGTGTGCAACGTCCATACAATTTTCCTAAAAATTTCGAATCATTAAATTTTTCATAAAGGGCAGATTTCTTATGTCTGAGTTCACACTACGAAAGTTTTCTTACAGAGAATGTGATTTAATTGGTGAAAGGGGAAGAGAATATGATATTTTTATCTCCAATCTCACCAATAAACTCAGACTTTCTGATACTGTTGCCTGGTCCCAGCAGCGTTCAGTAAAAAACACATTTAGTACGGACCCACTTTAATGGTCCATTCAGTGACCGGTCATAGGAGATTTCACTGTATTATCTAAACAAGTGTTTTTAATAGTCAAGTAGAATGAAATTTCCAAGAATGCTGCCGGTCCATGTAAAACCTTTTGCTAAATTTTGGAGATCATTTAATAAAATTCGGTATATATGAAGGGTTCAGAGCTAAATCGAACCAAGTCATAAAATATATTAAATAAAGTACTAAATCAACAACAGGGTCTTAACTCATAATTTTAAAATTCGTTTAGATATGAATATTGCGGTGCGATTTTTTCCAAAAATGAAAATATAAAAATTTTGACTTAATACTCTCTTGTTGATCAAGTGCGATACATGTATTTCAAAACTGGTGCAAAGTTCTCTGCAAAGTTTAACTTCATCCTTTTCTCTGACGGAAAAATCAAAAAGAGTTTCGTTCCAAAGATAACGATAATAAACCCAAGTCAATGGCTCCAGAAATTAATGGCAGTTCAATTACTCAAACTGAAATATTTTCGAATTTTCTTTTTTTAACCGGATGCTTCAACTCTGAGCCCTTCATATGTGTGCTCTAATTGTCACAGTTAGGCCAAAGCCAATTGAAAACATTAAAAATCGGTTTATAGTTCTTAATTAGCCCCCCAACAAACTTCTTTAGAAAATACAGTATTGGTGCTCATAAACAATCATATTATGTTTAAATTTAATTTGGCGCAATAATATTTAATTGCAGCTTAAATATATACTGGTTACTTTAGTTCCTATAAGGATCATATGGCCTTAACAAGGTCCTTCCAATCACTTCTGCTTGGTGCAAGGTACTTGATTTCGTTCTAGCTTTCCCTGATCTCTAGTCTAAGTCTAGTTGTTTTCGCCAATTTTTGTCTGGACGTCCTCTTTTTCTGCTGCCTTGCGGGTTTCAATCTATTAAATTCCGGGTAACATCGTCAGGTGGTCCATCGCGATTTCCTCCTCAGTATTTTTAATTGTATTTGACTTTGAAGAGAACATGCCCAGAGTTGTGAGTTTGATATCCTGTTGGGTCAGAAACTGTTCAACTTAAGTCACCTGAACAAATTTTATTGAAAACGGTCCATATTTGACCAAAGCTCCCATACAAATACCAATCCCGAAAATATCTTTTAATGACATACCTGTCTAATAAATGTTGTTATTGATAACATTTGTAGCCGATAATTTCTTTCATTGCTCTTATTTCATATTGCTCTGCAAAGTCGGTCCGGAAGGGATCAAATGTCCCATATAAACCCTAAATTACTTTTGGCCCACCGGCCCCAAATAGGTTCACTCTCCAAAAAAAAATGTCCGCTAATACTGTGTTGTAGGGTTTTATACGGTCGGCCTTGATCGCCTATACCTTCTTACTTGTTTTCGCTCTACTTAACGCATAGGTGGAACTCATTATCGATGGAAATTCGGGGAATGATGAATACAAATAGGTCCAAAGTAGGAAACACTTTCGTAAATTTTTACTTAATAATGTGATGTAGGGTATCATATGGCCGGACGTGATCGACCAAACTTTCTGAATTGTTTTAATTGTTTTCGATCTGCATACCGCATATGCTAGCTTCTAGTGATACCTAAGATGAAGACAGTAAACTTGAAAGCCTTGACAACGAAAGTTTATCCACTCGGATATCTGGGAACTTTGAATGTGAGTGCGAATTAATCGAAAATAATGCTAATGTGGATACCAGGACATGCGAACTGCCAGGGTAACTAAATAGCAGATGAGCTTACCAAACGAGGTGGTCATCTGGATGACAGAGTTATTGATCAATTCGTTCGCTTTCCAATGGCTCACTCATTAAGCAAGAGCCTCTTAGGCTTGCGCAGTTGGGGTGGACTCGTAAATCCTCCTGCTTCATATCCAGAGCATTGTGGCATGGTTATGATGAACGGAGTACATGATCTCTGGCCACCTACCGGTTTTGACTCATGCAAAGAGATTTGGTCTGAGATTCAATGACTACTGCATAAGTTGTCATGATGAGGAGGAAGAGCAAACTGTGTTTCATTTTCTGTGTCAGTGTTCTGGAATTCGGGACATTAGTGAGAGATACCTAGGATACCTAGTGTTTGTCTCGTTGGATGATCTATCTGAGATAGAATTGTGGTTGCTTCTTCTCTTCATTTTAAAGACGAATTAGTTGTATTCTGCAGTGACTGCTCTCTAGGATGGGCATTTTTGCTGGGTATAACAAAGGGACCACTGATTGGTCCAAGAGCCTTCTTGATGGCTGCCCAAGGAACATAACCTATTAATCTCTTAGATCCTGTTTAAAATGCAAGAATTCAACAGAAAAACAAACTTGAATTTATCTTTCCAAAATCTCTAAAAGTTCAAATTAGTCAATATTCTACTTTCATTTTACTTGTTTAAATTACTACGTGTAAAGTTTCCCAAAGCACAGTTTAATTTGCAGGATAGTTTTAAAGAAAAAAAAGGTTATAGTAAAGAAAAAGGTATTATTAATAAAATGTTTATAAACAAAGTTTTCAGTCCTCAGGTAACAATGTTTCAAAAACAACAACAGTAACATTTGTGGCAGTGTTTGCAGAATTAGAGGCTTCATTCGCAGCCCCCGTAACATTCATTTTAGCTAATGTTGTTGAGCTACTATTAGACACATGTTTAAAAATATTGCCCACCACTTGATCAGCAACGATATTTTCATTGCTCTCTAATTTGGTTGTTGTAAGATATTTGTTGGATAATTTATGAGTGTTTGATGAGTTTTGTGTCAACATTTTTGTATTTGTTGGCACGGCAGTCCTTAACAGCCCGCCACTACTGCAGCCGGCTGTTTGTAATGAAGATGCACTATTATTCGTGGAACATGTTGCTAAAGTTAAGGGAGTAGTCAGGGGAGTTTGAGTAGCCGTTTCTTCGGTTTGTGTTTGTGTAGTCACTAAAACGGGTTTTATGGTGGGGATTTTTAAAGTTTGCGTGGCCATGGGCTGGGATTTAAAGGGTAAAATGACATTACTGTTGTTGCTGTTGCTACATATAGTGACATTGTTTATAATATTGTTAGTATCAAAAAATGTTGCTGGGGTTGTTTCTAATTTATCTCTGTTGCTGTTGCTAATTGAAGCCGCCTGATTATTTGTATTTAATATACAACTACTATTAGTTAAACTAGTACTTGTTTTAAGATTAGAACCTAAATAATTATTTGTAATGGTAGTGGTTGTTGCTGCTGCTGTTGTTGTTGTTGGTGTAGTGCTGGTATAGGAAGTAGAATTTGAAGAGGCAGTGCTTGATGTACATGTTGTTGAATTGGATGAAGATGATGAAGATGTTACATTGGCAAAATTTAATTTCTTAAATGGCAGCGTGCACATTTTGCGCTGAACTTGCGGCACCACTAAAATGTGGGGCTGCTGCTGTTGCTGAGATTGTAGCAACTGCTGTTGATGTTGTTGTTGCTGCTCTTGTTGAGCTGCTATTTCACTTAAGCTAGCCAAAGTAACGGCAGTCTTTAAAACTTGATCTGGTGTGCGTACATGTAAAGTTTTCGCCGCAGCTAAGCTACATGACGCTAACGATGATGATGAAGATAACAATGCTATTGTTGAGGTTGCTGCCACATTTAAGGTGGCTGGACGTTTAGACATCAATGCTGTTTGTAAAATAGAAGTATAAGTAGTCGTTGCTGTTGCAGGCGTAGTTAAACTCTCAGACTTTTCTGTTTGCGGCTGCTGCTCCTCTTGCTCCTCTACCGTATAAGTTCTCTTATTTTCTTCCTTAAAATAACCATAATTTTTCGTTAAGCTATCATTTGGCATTCTAGCTATTTGCTCCGCAGCCGCTGTTAATGTGGCTAAAGTATTTGCTGCTCCCGTTAGCAAAGAAGTCTTTAAAATCGATGTTGGTTCCAACAACTGAGGTACTGGGTTTAAACTCAACTCTTCTTGTTCCACCTCCATGTTTTGTTGCTCCTCCGATCTTTCTTCATCTTGTGACAATTCTTCTTGTTCTGCTAGCTGCTGCTCTTCTTCTATACCCTCCATATATTCCACATCTTGTTCGATTTTTATTTGTGGCATTTCTATAATTGGTAAACATTTTATTTTCCCTTTAAAACTCTCATTTAAATCTTGTCTATTGCTACTCCTGCTCCTGTTGCTTAAGTGTTCTGGTTCCTTTAATAAATTTACTTCGTGTGTTGCTGTTCTTGTCGTTTCGTAAGGCGGTTGCGGTTGTTGTTGTTTCTGTTGTTGTTCGGCAATTGTTAATAGACCACGTTGAAGCATTTGCTACCTTATACTGGCGGAGTTCAAGACAAAGGGAACGTAGAACATTTTACTTTCCAATAAAAGACTAGCAGCAGCTTGGATCTGGAAAAAAAGAAAGAAACATAAAAAATTTAAGGAATAAAGATCTTAAAATAGAAGATAAAATTAAATTAAAGACAATGTCTTTCCAAAAACACTTAAATATACCCAGTCTATAAGAAATGCCAAAAAGTATTAAGTCGTAGTCACTGACTTACAAACATTTTTCTATAATATTCAGGTAAGGTTGGTGTAGTTTATACAAGCATTTTGTTATGATATATGGATTTACTAAGGTCTATATTGCCCGTTTTTTATGGCACCTGAAAAATATAACGAGGTTATGTTCTGCTTATCCATAAACATACATACAACTAAGTTGGCAAACCAACTAGACACTAGGACGCAGTATTTAGTCCATGAGCGCTGAATATTAATAAATAACTTTTTCGCCATTATTTTATTTCCTCATTCTAGCAACTTCTGCGGTAATCACTTTATAAGTAAGAGCCAGTCTCCTCTAATGCGCATATGTCATAAAACTATCCATGATTGTTATTACGGCCAAGATCCAAAGGAACTCGGTTCTTTTAAATTCATACTATAAGGCAACCGTGTGGAAATTTTCAATGTCAACTGTCCCAAAGTGCATCCCCCGATGGTTTGTAGGGATTATTTTATGGATATTTTACCTTCTGGTATTATATCGTCCGGATCAAATCAGGTTGACGTCTTTCCTGGATCCGCAAGGTGACAATTGAACTATTCTGCCTGGGCTATTTACTTAACCTTTGTGCTTGAAGGTCATTGGGTTCGAATTTGTACCCTTGTACTTTACTGATGGTGCCACGGCAGTCAGTCACCACTGGTGAGTAATGCTCACTGAACTGATTGTGGTTAGGTCTCCGTAAGTATGTTTCTTGCGAGAAATGCTTCCTGCCTTTCCGGATGATTGTCTTTGCGGAAGCTTTACTTTTCATTGAAAATATACTATTGAGGTGTACCTGATGTCTGTGGTATAAACCCCAAGTCGCGGTTAGTGTGTTCATGAACTATATGGGGCTTTCATTTGCGAAAGTCGAATTGTGGAGAGCGAACTCTCTAAGTGCTGTTGCTATTCAACAAAAGCTGCTGAATTTGGTGAATAACAGTGGAGGTTAGATGTGATCTCGGCTAGCCATAGATTTTATCTAGTACCACTGAAGGATTGGCACCGGACTGACTATTGGTTGAAGCCTCCATTAGTATGCTTGTTGCGGGAAATGCTTTCTTTCAGGAAGATTGTCTATGCGGTTGTTTCGCTACCTGGGTATGGTGTTTAAGATTTACCATGGACTAGGTCTAAGGGCAGGTTACAGTGTAAATCTTTTCCACAGCTTATTCTGAGCATCGTTAAACTTGATGATACGTTTATGACTTCGACTGCAAAGTATTATGATTTTTTGGAACTAAGCCTTCCTTTGTAATCCCAATTTCACAAAGTGTGATTCCCAATAGTTCATCAAAATTCATTTAGTCGCACTTATTATCTTTAGAGATAGTCATGATTGTCATTGTCCTTCTGTTATTATAGCGTTGCCTTATTTGTCTCAAAATTAAACATGTTATCTTACAGCACTAATAGTACACAATATTGGCACCCCAAAAACCTAATCTATTTCCATAAAAAAGGAGGACTGCCGAACCATAAAGGTACCCATGATCGTCATTTACCTTCTACGATCCCTATGAAGCAATATTAGTATAAAAATTAGGCAAGTTTCATAAGGACGGCTACCATGCAATGCTCCGAAAACTATTGACTTTAAAACTCCAACAGCTGAGTCTATCAGATTTCAATACAATTTAATTTCCTTATCATGCCCCTAAGATTTCTTTTTAGAATTATGTTCATTATCAATTATTTTAAAAATCACCATCGCAGTTTTTTCTCCAAAATTTTAATGTTCTTTAATTTACAAATCTTTCGATTCATTCAAAAAGAAAACTCTCTTACTCACCTCTGGTATATGGGACAGTAGTTCATTAAGGCGGGCTTGTGGATTTTGTGGAGATGAATGTTGTAAAAATGTACGCAATACTTGTATATAACGTTCCTGTATACTTTCCAGTTCCACTTCTGCTGGAATTAAAATAAAAGAAAATTATAATCAAATCAAAATTTCTTGGGACACATTTTACACCTCCCACCCAAACTTACCTTTATTTAAGAGGATGTAGACTTTTAAACAAACATATTCTTCCATTTTTAATTTAATACGGCGAAACATGATTGTTATCTGTGTCATTTTATCCACCATATGACCCACATCTAATTTTAGTTGTTCCATTGCAATGGGCTGGCCCATCAGAGTGGTTAAACATGTTTGCAACGTTGTCAGATGAGCATTAACTTCGGCCACAAATTCGGGATCTTCTTTGTGTACTAAGGCAGGATGTGTTGTAATGTGTGGAGGTGATGTAGAGGAAGCATGATTGTTGCTATGGTTGTGCTGCGTGGGCGAAGAGGACGACGAGGAGGCCGAAGAATTAGAAGAGGTTGAACTGCTTGCAGAGGCGGCCGAGTGGGAGGAGGATGAATGCCGTTTTCCATGTAAAGCTTGATAGGCAGCTGTTGTAAGTATGAGTATCTCATGCCATTTATCGGTTAAAAGTTTCGTATGGATTTCCACCGGAATTTCTAAATAGAAGGGCAGTTTTTTAGTCCACGATACCAGTTTATGCACAATGGAATCACCAATGTTGCACAACTTTTCACTAATTTCCGATTTATCTTCAAGAAACTCGGAGAAATGCGGCAAGGTAGCTATATCCTCCATGGCATCACAGTCTATCAGAGTTTGTATCATGGACAGCGAATGCTCGTAGGAGATCTGTCGGTCTTTGGACGAACTTACAGCCGAATCGAGCCGATGTCGTAGATGCACTATCTCGCTAGGATTCGTGAGAGCAGTCTTAAGTATGGTACCATTTACCAAATGCGAGGGTATTTTCATAGCAGTCTCTTGCGGCGTCGTAGGTCTTTGCGAAGCTGCTGACGGCTGGTGGGCCACATGCTGCTGTGGCGCTACTGAGGCGGCATGATGATGTGATGTAGATTGTTGAGGACCACTAGCCACAGGACTGTGTAATGGACCTCCAGGACCACCCGCTGAAGCATGCAGAGGATGATGAGGGGATGCTAAATGCGGCGGTGGTTGTTGTGGCGGTCCTAATGGTGGCTGCGATTGCGTTGCCTGCTGGTGATGAGGTGAATGCATTGATTGCTGCTGCTCTTTACTCAAGAACATCGGTTTTATTTCACCTAATAATTTGGTTTGTTGCTGATGGGCGGCTGCTGCTACAGCAGCAGCAAATTGCTGCTGTTGCAATTGTTGTTGTTGCTGTTGCGGCATAAAGAGATGAGTCTGATGATGATGCGGTGATAGTTGGTTCTGATGATGTTGCTGGTGCATTGGCGAAAGTTGTTGGGGCGACTGTTGTTGCTGCTGCTGTTGTTGTTGCTGTTGTTTGCTCTTCTTATGTTTCTTGTACTTGACCTTATAAAGATTATAGACAGCACCGCTATTGCGGCCTCCAGGCATGCGATCTTCTCGTACAGCTGGTAGAGAAAGTAAATGAAAAGAGAAAAATAAATAAAAGTTTTATTCATTTCTAAAAAAAAAGTTTCGTTTACCCTGCAACACCATGCCCTGTTCAATGCATTTTTTGAAACGACAGTACTGACAACGATTGCGTTGCGCTTTGGTTATTTCACAGGTGCCATCTGCTACGCAGGTGTACACCCGTCTATTTTGTACGGTACGCTTAAAGAAACCTTTACATCTGTAAGAAAAATTTATAATAAAATGAGTTCCTTTTAAAATTTTTTCATACAAATCTTACCCTTCACACGTTATAATACCATAATGTAATCCTGTAGCCTTATCTTCACATATCATGCACACCAGGGGCTGTTCATCTTCATCGGTTGGTTCGTGAGGATTATCGAGACCCCTTCCAAGACCCGTGGTGTTGGAAGTGCCTCCACCCCACGGCTGTTGGGCAGCACTCAAATTGAGAGCATGTAACTGCCCTGGCGGTAATTGTGAATAGTCTCCCGCCCATAGTCTTTCCATGTTGAGAGCATGAGGCGTACGAAAGGCATGTGGCGGTCTTGGTCGATTATCTTGTATTCTTGTTTGACCCAGTGACAGTAATAATTGAGCGGCTTCTTCGTTATTTTGTGGCGAAGGCCCTGGCGTGTGAGTGGGAGTGAGAGATCCAGCTGAAGGCGACGAAGAGGATGTATTCAATGATGACTGTGACGAATGATGAGTTTGGGCTTGTAACGATGGAGGCGGCGCTCCGCCTCCCATCTGTTGGTGTGCTACATGATGCTGTTGCTGGTGGTGATGTGAATTTGGCGACTGACTGGCTGAACCCGATGATGGAGGAGGTGCCGCTGGTTCATAGCCCCAAACCATAGTACGCACTCCACAACTTTCACCCATGATGACGGTGGGGGTACCCCGGGGTGGCGTCTGGGATGGTGTTTGCGGCGATAGCTGTGATGTTGAGGATGCTGATGATGAAGAATGGTGAGGAGAGGGAGATTGACCGGGTCCACCCGGTCGTATGCTGCCCATTGGTCCACCTATTACTTCAGGTTTTACACCGTTTATGCGGGCATTCGATACCCAAACCATGCGCTGGGCAGCCGCAGCGGCCACAGCAGCTGCGCTGGGTTGCATAAGTTGTGGCAAACCAGCAGCCGCTGCTGCCGCAGCAGCCACCTGCTGTTGCACTTCGTTTTTGACGCGAAATAATAAACTTGCATCCCGATTCGGATGTCTTAGAGACTGCAAAGAAGCTGGATGCATTAAGGCTTGAGCCATGTTACCCAAAGTCTGAGGTGGCAATTGTGGTGGCTGAGGTCCCTGAGGAGACTGCTGTTGATTTGGTTGCTGTTGTTGCATGAAATGGTGCGGCGAATGGTGCCTCTGAGGACCATTGCCGCTGTTACCAAAGTTGGGATTGTGATTTTGCATTGTAGGAGGTTCCTTCTTAATGCGCATATGTTGCCCCACATTCTGTTGCGGTTGCATCATGTGCTGTTGCGGTGATTTCGATGACGAGTGTCTAGAGCTGGGAGACATTGATGCACTGGGTGACAACTCTCTCGTAGCTGGATTGTTTTGTCTAGACATGGCCGCGGCTTGTTGTAAAAGTTGCAGCTGTTGTTGCTGCGTTAAGTGTTGCATTGACTGAGTCAGTAAGTGGTGATGTTGGTGTGGTAATTGCAAATCATGAGGAGGACTATTTTTGCGCAATTGAGGTTGCGTTAGCTGTTGATGTAGGTGATGTGTTGTGACTATAGGTGGTACGGGCGTAGGATTAGAATGTTGCGGCTGTTGTTGATGCTGTGAATGGTGATGGAGCTGGTGCTGTTGCATAGTGCTAGTATAATTACTGGTTGTGGTGGTACTATGCAGGGGAGAGGATGTCGAGGTTGCAGTTGAAGCACTAACAGCTGTGGAATATGGCGAATGTTGTAGTTGGGGCGGTATTTGTGGTTCAGACTTAATACGTGAAGGTGTTACCAAAACGGTAACATGTTGTTGAGACTGTGTGGGTGTTTTACCACCCTGTTGTTGTTGCTGCTGTTGCATAAGCTGTTGCTGATGCTGCTGTTGTTGCTGCTGCTGCTGTTGTTGTTGCTGCTGTTGTTGATGATGGTGATATGCCATCATGCGTGTGGGTGACGCTAATATACGCTCTTCCTTAACCGATCGTATAACACTCATGTTGCTGCTATTGTTACCACTGCTACCCACTGACCCTGTGCCACCCCCTACATTACTGCTACCTTGTGTTCCTACACCCATTAAGCCATTAGCAGACATTATGGGGGAGGAAGTTGTTGTCGAGGGTTTATCGTCCATAGAATCTGGTGAAGCTCGACTGCTGCCACCACCATTGCTCGTACTACTACTGGCGTTACCATTATTATGGGGAGGTGTGGGTGTGGCGCGATTACTCAAAGGCGTCCGTCTTTCGTTACTATCCGCCGCTGCCATTTCAGTATTCATGGGCGGTGTAGTTCTAACGGGCGCGGGCGGAGTCATCATCGTTGATATTGTTGTTGACGGCACCACACCACATGATGATGAATGAATTTCAGTCTGTTCTTGTTGCTGCTGCAATTGTTGTAATTGCTCATTTTTAACTGCCACAGCGGCTGCCACCGCTTTAGCGGAAGCCACTACAACTTCAGCCGCCACTTGTGTGGTTGAACATGTGGCAGGTGTGTTTGTAGTTGTATTTAAAGAAGTGGTAGCTGTTAATGTTACCAAGGGTAGGGAACTGGCCACATTTGTACCTAAACCGCTAACACCACCGCCACCTACTACTCCACCGCCTCCTCCCCCGGTATCACACATTTTGGGCGACATGGGCGCTAAGAGGTCTGGCGAAGAGGTTGAGGTATCGGCTACTGATTCACCATCACTGCTGCATCTTGAATCGATTTTACGTCGTTTCAGTTTTAGATCCTGAAAAAGGCTCATTTTATCGAGCTCGCTGTAAGGGCCACGGCTCAGTGTCATAATTCCTGGAAAAACAACAATATAGAATTTAGTTTTTAGTCAAATATTTTTTTTTATTAAGAGTTAAAGATTTTGTGAGTGTCAGGGAATTTAAGTATTATACAAATATGTACTCGTATTAATAGATAGGAATAAAAAGAGTCTTAAGTTGTTTAAATTTAACGATCCAAGAAATCTTTTCTAATATAATTATGAAAACATCGTTTTGAATGTCTTTGATGTTCTGAAGTACAAAACCGCAATGATTGTAAAACTCTACTCAGAATTTTTTTTATTATTATTTTATAGTATAAGAGTTTGAAAAAATACTTTTTAAAGTTTTGTCCATTTGTTTCTGTTTGTACAATTAAGTAGCGATATATGTATGATTTTGCTTGTTCATTCAAAACTTTTATACTTATTACTTGCCCTTAAACAAAAATTAAAATGTCTTATTTTTGGAATATTTTTAAAATTATTAAATCATCACATATGAAATCGGGTTGTTACTAAAAACTGCAACGTTTTCAGATTTGAGTAAAAATAACAGTTTTTTTTTTGTAATGGCTTTAAACTTTTATACTAAGATCAAAATGCATTTCATGCACTTTAGACACGAAATAAAGTAAAAGAAGGCAACGTAAATGTTACAAAATACTAAAATTTATGAGCTTTCAATTATTAAAAAGTTAATTCAAAACTCTTCTATTCTTTTTTTTTAATAGTAAATTTAAAATTTTTAGAAAATTATATAGTTTTAGCGTTTAGTGTTCGATTTCCAAAGAGGTTTCAGTTTATGTATTAAGAATTTTTTTTTGTACTTTTCTATCCAGATTTTTTGAGAGTATGCGAGTTTAAGTAAATAAAATTATTATACTTGTAAGTTTTGTTTGAAATTACATTTTAAAAAATAGTTTTTAAACAAAATATTAAAATAAGTAAAATTTTTGCTTTTATGACTTTGTTTCAGCAAGTATAACAATTTAGTGCAATAATTCAAAACTCTTATACTTGCAATATTTGCCTTTAAAGACCAAGTTAAAGGGCCTCAAACAAATACTTAAAAAAAATTATTAAAAAAAATTTTTTTTACATTTTTATAACGATTCCCAGAGAGTCAGCGAGTTATCATTATAATTTAAAACTCTTATACTGAAGTCCTTGCTGTAAATAATATTATTATACCACAAAAAACAGGTTAACAAATAAAATTTTTGAAAAATATTTTTTATTTACTTTTGGCTTTTGCTTATCTTTATTTTTTGTGAGTATAATAGTTTTAAATAACTGTTATACAAAGTTTAAAATACATTTTTCATTAATAAAATTTCATTTATAAGAATTTTTTCCGACAAGCATTTTAATTTACTAAAAAGAAAGTATAACAGTTTAAATAAAATGTTAACAACTGTTATACAACATTTTTTTTTATTAATATCTAGATTTATGTTGCAAAAACTTTTTATTTTATTTCGTCAAGCTAAAAGAAATGTTGTATTGAATACATTTTTGTAAAAAAATTAATTATTTTTAGTGTAGAAGAAAAGTTTTATGACCTTTACTTAATATAAGACTTTGTTAAGGTTTATTTGATTACAAAATAAATTAAACCTTCTTGCATACTTCCCTTTAAAGGCATTTTTTTAACAAGCTTAAAAGCAAACTTTCATAATTCCAAAAAAAGAAAACAGATTTATTGAATAAAACCAGCTAAAATTTTGTAAAATTGTGAGTGTAAAATTAAAAGAACAACAACAATTTAAGCAAGTTGTTGTTAATTTATATAAATTATGCAAAACTTGGCATCGTTAGCAACTGTTATGTAACTGAAGTCGAGCTCAAAACTCTTACAAGATTATGTTACAATTATTTACAGTTACTAAACACAAGCTTTTTACTCTTTTTTTTTATTTAAATAAAACTAAAGGAAAATCTATTTACGATCGTTCTCTTATAATTTTTTTCATTTATAATTATACTGAATCGTATATTTTTTTTAAAGAAGTTTAAAATTTGGGTCTTTTGGAGTTCATTGAACTTTTTTTTGTTTCTTTGTTTCCATTCAAAATTATTATAAAAATAATAATACCGACTGACAGCCAAGAAAGTTTTAACCCTGAGAAATTCATTAAGAAAAAGAGGTTTTGTAAAGAAATTTAGAAAAACAATGAAAAGATTAAAAATTTCATCAAAACTAAAAAAACTCTTTAATTTAATAGAGTGAAAGTAAGATGGATTAGATTTATTTTAATAAAAAAACCCAGTTAAATTGAGAAAGAATTAAGATATTTATAGAAAAAAAATGTGTTTAAATCTTTTTTAGCACGGATTTTTTTTTGAAAATTTTTAAATTTCTAAAAAATAAAATCTATGAAAAAAATTTATTTTTATATTTTGTTTACTATCTCTTATAATTAGTCAATGTTTCATTATAGCTCTTAATTCATTTAATTTGAAACACTTGCTATGTTTTCAAATTATATGTCTGCCCAGTTGTGTCTTGACGTCTGTATGTTAGTATTAGATATATAGTATTTTTTAGAGGTCAACAGGAAAACAATATTAAATGCAAATTTTTTTTATCATTATTACTTCTTTTTAGTTTAAAACATACTACTATTTATTTATAAACTGTTTTTTTTTTTTATATTTATTCTACAATACTGAGATTCTTTAAGACATTTTGTTCTGTTTTTCTTTATGTTTGCGGAAGTTTCGCTACTTTTTTATTCTTAAAATTCGTGTATTTGATTTAAGTTTTTAAATTGACATTTAAAAACTAAATAAATCAACAGGTTGCAAATTTAAAAAAAAAAACGAAAAAATAAAGTCAAATATGCCTTGAGCTAAAAAAATGAAAGGAACTCTTAACCTTAAGACATCAGTGTTCTGAAGTTTAATTTTGTTACTCAAAATATTTTTTATAAAAATATTAAAGCAAATCCCTAAAAAAAATAATTTTCTGATCGATTTGCTTAGTATAAGAGTTTTAAAAAACTGTTATGAAACAATTAAATATGGAATAGATTTATTTATCAAAAATTCCAAAAGCCGTAGAAAATTAATTTGTGACCGATTTCCTTAGTAAAAGAGTTGTAAAAAACTGCTATACCGTAGATTAAAATAGAATAAATAAAATTTTAAAAACAAAAATCCTAAAAATTTATTTACTCAATCAATTTGCTTAGTAAAGGAGTTATAAAAAACTGTTATATGGCTTAAACAATTAAATATGGAAAAGAAAAATGTCCCAACAAATTCCATAATCCCCAGAAAATTCAATTGTAATCAATTTGCTTAGTATAAGAGTTGTAAAAAATTGCTATATAGTTTAAAAATTTAAAAATGGAATACAAAAATTGCAAAAAAAAAAATATATATACAGATGTGCAGAAGAATTTTTCCTAGAAATTGGTATTTTCTAATTTTTTTTTTTGGAAAATAAATGTTTTCTTTATTTATTAGAAGATTCTTAAACATTTTTAGTTAAAACAGCTCTTTTCAAAGAGTTCTGCTAGAATATTGTGCATTCATTTAAAACAATTATACTTAAAGAATATCATCATTACTTAAAGAATGTTATTTTCAAATATTTCCGTTAAACTATAAGAGTAAAGATATTTTTGAATATGTGTTGTGTTTAAGAGAATTCCTAAGAATTTTTACTTGAGATTGACATTTTTTAATATTTCTTCCGTTTGAGAATTCAAGTATAACAGTATCAGTTAATTTATAGAAAAATCTTATTCTAAGATAATACGCGTTTACATACAGAAAAACAAATTTGTCGATTCTTTAAATTATTTTTGCTAAATTTTGACGGTATAGGAGTTTTGCATTTCTAAATTATAAATAAAATGTTTTATTGCTACTGCCACATTTAGTTTAGCTAATTAATTTTTTTAAAAGAAAAATTAATTAATTGCTTGAATTCTTGCCGTCTTATTTATTAAAAATTAAACATGTTTATAAAGGACTTATTTAGGAAAATTTCATATAAAATCCGTTTCCAGTAAAATAGTTTTATTTTTTTTTAAATAAGACGGTAAGAATTTAAACAATGAATTAACTTTTCTTTTAACAGAACTAATTAACAAAATCGAAGGTGGCTGTAGAAATAAAACACTTCATATATTTATGTTAGAAAATACAAAACTCTTATACTGTCAAAATTTAACAACAATTATTTAAAGAATCGACAAATTCGTTTTCGCTGTATGTAAACGGTATTTATTATATTAGTAAAAGATTTTTCTATAAGTTAACTGAAACTATTATACTATTTTGTTGTTATAATTTTTGTAATAAAATATAAAAAAACAGTTTAAATTAATGCTAATAAATCTTGAAGGGTCATAATAAACTTTTGAAGAAAATTAATTCGGTAAATTTTAACTAAATTTAATGAGTTTTTATAGTATACGAGTTTTAGTTGAAACTTATAAAACTCTTATACTACATTTTTAATAATAAGAAAATTTTATTTTAACCAAATTAATTGATTTTTAATAATATACATGTTTTATTTGAAATGAATTTTTATAATTATATAATTAAAATAATTGTATTCTATTTCCTTTTCCATTATCCAACATATTGTTTATGTTTCAATAGTATAACAGTTTAAATTAACTGTTATAGTCGATTAAAACAGCAATTTTTTTTGTTAAGAGTTTAAATAGCATATTATTATTATTTATATACAAGTCAACTGAATGTTGCCAGCAACATGTTTAAAGTAATACAGTTAACTTTTCTTTTACCTTTTTTTTCTTAACAAATAACACCTGGCAAAATGTTTATGCAAATATTCTTTGAAACATATTTTACGATTTTTTGTTGGACCAGTTTTTTTTTTGTTTGGTATTTTACTTATTGGCAAATAAATCTTATTTTTTTAATATTTCCACAAATTCAGTCATTAAAATCATTATAATTAATTTTTGAAAACAAAAACATTTAAACAAACTAAAACAAAAAAAAAAAACACTAACAATAATGTTTGAAAAAAAAACCTTGACAATGAGAAAAAAATATATTTTTTCTTTGCTATTTTAACATAATAAATTAGTTTTAAAATAAAATACAATACACAAACAAACATTTAAAAAAATAAAAGAAATATGCGAACAAAATTTTGTTAATAAAAAAACAATATTTTATGCGAAAAATATAAATCTTAAACAAAAAAATATCTACGGAGAAAAAAAATATTTGCGAGAAATAGAAGTTTGTTAAAAGATTCTTTACAAAATGTTATTCTTTGTTGAAAATCTTTTTAGGTTGAGTTTTTATTATGAGTTCTTAACTTAGAGCAACATGCATGACTTTTAAAGGTGCATATGTCTTAAAACGGCGTATGCATCCCGTGTGCCTTAAAAGAACAGACATTATTTTAAAGAAAAGGTTGTAAAAAGGCATGTGGATTAGGCTTTTTAATCTAATCGCTTACAAAATTAAAAGTCATGTCTCTTTGCGCTAGCAAAACAGTCATAATAAAAATCAAAACTTAGGAGGAAAGACAGCATGACTTCGAAGGAAAAGGTTGTCAAAAAAGATGCGCAAGGCAGATCAGGCCTTCAAAATTAAAAGTCATGCCTGTTTCGCTTTAAGTGGAACACATAAAAAAGACTTATGTTGCTATTTTTGGAACTAATAATAAAAGCCTTAGCTTCGTTTTAGAATTTTAATTTAGGGGCTTATTTTGTAAAACACTTCACTTCACTTGAAAATTATTTTCATACAAATTTTTGAGAATTCAAAAAATTTTATATGAAAAAATTTTGAACGCAAGGTGAAGGGATTTATAAAATAAGCCCCTTAATATTTTTAATTTAATATTTGTTATTTAATTAAATTAACAAAATTTAATTAAAACCTACAAAAAATAATTAACATAAAATATGTAAACGAAGTTTTTTTATTAGGTGTCCCACTTTAAGTGGGAGTAGCTGTATCGGTTGAAAGGCATAAAGGTACCCATACACTTGCAATATTATTGTTCAATAATGGATACTGTTTAATTAAATTGGCTGTGTGTATACCATATTAGTAGGTGGCACAAAATATTGGAAAAAATCGAAAGCCTTTTGATTTATATTGCGCAAAAAGAAGTATTTTTTAATGTGTTGACAAAATTGTACGATACGCACATGTGTGCGTTGGTTTTGTTAACTTTTATATCTGATCAGTAAAACATTGCTCAATATATGTATATCTTTTTATAATGCCCAACTTAATGAATAATTTGGAGAAAATCGACAATAACAACAGCAATAGTGTACTCAATAACATTGCAAATGTATGCGAACCTTAAGGTTTATTACGGCCTGTTGAAATTGTTTAGAAAATCAAGGGTCAGGTGTACCAAAATATCGAAATAAAGTAATTTTTTTCTAAAATTTAACGAAGACTTATTTAGATGAACAAAGATAAATCATTCTATGAACTAACAGTTATTAGTCATAATTAATTTGCATTAATTTTTCAATTATTTGCCAAGTTATGGCAAAAAATAACAGGTTTTATATTTAATTTAATATCTTAAAGAAATACCTGTATAAATCTTTTTAAAGACACCAACAATTTCATAACAATACTTCCGTAAAATAATCAATTTATTAAAAAATTTTAACAACAAATTAAGTTAAAAATACATGGGAGGTGTGTTTAATTAAAAGCAAATATATTTTTGGGCAAGACAATGACATGTGGAATAGAAAGAATAAAAAAAAAAAGTTAAATAAAACATGTTGCTTCAACATAAAAAGAATGTTGGTAAACATTTGGGGAAATAGCATGTAGAAGCAATATCTACATACGTTTTTAAAAATTTGGTCCAAAACCTTTCAAATATTAATGAAAATTTATGTATTCCCCAGAATAACTGTGATTTCAAACTAAATATTTTCTAAACATTTTGAAACATTTCTCTTTCTCTATCAACTAATTATTGAAACTTTTAGAACTTTTTTTTGAAATATTTTTAAATTTTCAGCCCATAAATCTCTCAAACATTTTTTAATGCTGTTGCGCCTTCACTCTAAAATCCACTCGTGTTTATCAATTCTTTTCCTACAAATTGCAGCCATTTTCGCTTTTTTTTTTAATCGATGAATTTTATACGCAATTTGCAATTACTTGGCGTAGGTCGCTCATTCGCCTGCTGTTTTCATATTTATTTTGCAAATTTAAATTTTTACACAGTACAAAAAACAGAGAGAGAAAGATAAAGAGCAGAAAAAATGCAATGTTTACAAAAACAAATACACACCGATAGCAACCATGATGAATTAAACAGGTGGCATTACTACGTCAGATGACGATTTTTTGCTCTTGCATCGTTTGTGCAATCTTTTGTCTAAGTTTTTTTTATATTTACCAGGGCTGTGCAGTCGTAGTTGAAAGTTTGGAGTTGAGGTTTTTGTACCGGAGTCGAAGTACCCACAAAAACTCGCGATTCCTTCTCCAAAATTTTTCGGCTTAACAAATTTGAAAAAAAATTCTAAAATTTACCAAAATAAAAATTCTTTGAAATTGGCGATGCGATATTTAAAATATCAATTTGAAATTTTTACAGAATAATTTTCTGGCTATATTTAACCATTTAAAAGGTACTGCATTGAAAAAAAGTGTATAAAGTCAAAGAAGAACCAGTCTCCTATACATTTAGCATTAAGGTTAGAGTAGAAATCGGAGCTGGAGTTGGAGTCGGACTTAAAAAAATTTCAGCGGTTGGAGTCGAAGTTGGAACTATTTTTTGACGACTCCGAAGCCCTGATATTTACAAAAAGTCAACGTTTTTTTATTGTGATTTGTACATTCTGTTCAAGTTTTTGATAATTTGTATTAAAAATTAATAAGATATTGACCATAATTAAATAAAAATTGACTAAAAATAATAATTAGTATTGTGGTTATTTTATTGAACTGTTAATGGTTTTTAATCCAAATTTAGATATTTTTAAGTTCATTGAATTTAATTTTCATTAAATTATTTTTATGAACACAGGAATTTTACAATGAAATTAATTAAAATTTTATTGATAATTTTTCATTGTTGACTGCGCTGAGATATGAACCCAGGCTTTCACGGACAGGTTGTCCATACTAGTTTCGATTGTAACCACACAATCTCTTCAGTGGGGTTTGCCGTTTTTACTCACACGGCCATTGAAGCCGGATGACGTCAATAGTCAAACATAAATCTTTAAACCAAATGGTATTTCACCTTGGTAGATCGAAATTTGCTTTTGAATGAATGAGTATCTATTTTAATTGATTTACACGTTCTTCCTAACTTCTGTTTTTTCGTACTCTTTGTCAAGAATTCTTCTTGAAACCAAAGTACATTTTTGTTTTTCATGTTTTCGTCTTTCTTTTTTCTTGTTGACCTTGAAGGACAAATGTAAACATAGCTCGAGCCTAAGCTGTTAACCATAATAAGTATTGTGGTTATTTTATTGAACTGTTAATGGTTTTTTATCCAAATTTTGATATTTTTAATTAGGCTTAAGTTCATTGAATTTAATTTTCATCAAATCACAGCGCAGTCAAGAATGAAAAATTATCAATAAAATTTAAATTATTTCATGTTTTAAAATTCCTATCTTCATAAAAATAATTACATGAAAATGAAATTCAATGAACTAAGGCCTAATTAAAAATATCTAAAATTGACTAAAAATTTCTTTATTTCATCGCATTCAGCGGCACGCTTTAATTTTTGCTGATACAAATTTCCATAGTTGTTGTAATGTCGTATTTGTTGCCGTAGCCATGCCACCACCTACATTATTTTACCATGATAGCAAAAGCCTTGAAGCAGGGATGTCAGATGTTTTTGAACCAAAAACATAATCGGAAGCACTTCTATCTACTGCAGTAAAGAGTAGTGAATTGGTCTCTTTTTCAGAGATTTTCTTGATTTGTATCCATTCTGTATTATACAGAAGAGGACTGTATTTTAATGCTTTCTTCTGTGTGTATTATTTTCTAGTCGAAAATCTTTAATTCTTCTGTATTTAATTAAATGTTCGGTAGTTGTATTGTTTTTAATAAAGTCTGGGGGCTAATCCTGGCAGTCGTGATCGAGCACTTTCTTGATTCGAACGCAATTTTATTTCTCCTTTATTCCGTCGATACTGAACGAATCGAAATAATTTTTTCAGCGTTGTGAAAACTCAAATAAATGATTTACAACACTGAAAAAATAATTTTTACTCGTTCAGTATAGACTGAAAGAATTAGTAATAAAATTGCTTTCGAGTCGAGAAAGTGCTCGATCACGATTGCCAGAATTAGCCCCCAGATGTTTTTGAACCAAAACATAATCGGAAGCACTTCTTTCTATTGCAGTATAGAGTAATGAATTGGCGTTTTTCCGAGATTTTCCAGATTAGGGTTAACATTTTCGTTAAAAAAACGTCAAAAAGAAATTCAGGTGCCTAAGAAGCAATTTAATTATTAAAAGCTTTTTGCAAACAAGACCCGTAATGAATTAATGGTTTTACTTAATGTCTTAATTTAAAATTGTTTAATTTAGTAGAGATATCACAATATATTTTTTTTAACATATTTAGGAGTGAATTCTGCATGAACTTATTTGTACAATCAGTATTTAATTTTTTGTAAATGCATCTTAGGTTAATCCTTTATTCAGGGATTTTTCCAGTGTGGAATTTTTTTTTTTTGCATTTTTTTTCATCTGGCAACCTTAAACAAACTAATGCAAGTTTATTCTTAATACTGTTATAATTTTTTTGCACGCCTACTTCCCAACAAACTCGAAGTAAAACCTTTGATATGAAATGACTTTATCATTTGACATCAAACACAATTTTCAAACCTTTTTCAACTGTTTGATTTTAACATTTGAACTCAAATTGATAATGATTTGAATGCAAACATTTGACATACAATGTTTTATCAATTTGATATCAAATTGTTATCAAACGTTATTCTCAAACCAAAAAAAAAAACTTGACAGCACTGAAGCGAAAAATAAATGTAAACATTAAAAAGTGGCGATTAAAGTTAAATGTGTTACACAATTAAATAAAAGTTACATATAACGTGAAGTGAATTCGCCTGTAAAAACCCTTAATTTGTTGCTAAAAAATTTAAAATATATTTGTGAGTAAAAAATTAATTACAAAGTGTAAGAAGAATGTAAATAAAAATAAAACGGGAAAGTGAAGAAATTATAAATTTGTTGTACGCTCGCGGTGCTACGCCATTACAATCCTCAAAATAAAAAGGAGCCAAGTATTTCATCTTTAAGCTTTGGTGCCGAATGTTAAGCTCACAGTTTATTTAAATAAATAATGAATTTAATTAAAAAAAAATATATATATTTTTCATTTATGTTCCATATTGTATTAAAATCCACATTTGAAAAACATTTGAGAATAACATTTGAAAGTAAAATGAAAATAAATGCATTTCTCAATTTGAAAATAATATCCCCTTTTTGTTGAGATTGCTATGATTTTCAAATGTTTTTAAAATCATTATCAAACGCTTGTCGTTTGAGAAAAGGTTTGATTGCAAATAATTTTCAATTTGATATCAAACCTCCGTGTTTGTTGGGTTAACAGTTGAATTCAAACAATGCACGTGGTAAGATGCATTAATGCGTTTTTTGTAAAAGGTTTGCTCGCATTCAATAAAATAAAAAATTAGATATATAAACTAATAAAAGATAAAAACTTACGTTCATGAAAATAAAGTTATTTTAAAAAGTATGCGTAAAGAAACAAATTTAATTTTCAAATTAGATTATTAAATTCTGAAAATAAAAGCAAGAACAAATAAAAAGTTATTACTATTTAAGCGTTTTTTTCACATTCACTCAAATGTAAAGTTTATTAACCTTTTCAGCTTGATAGTGTGTCAATATGCATATACAAACAAGTTTGTGTATGTGCTTGTTTAGTTGGGGCTAAAATTTTTACGAAGTTTGCTTGTATGTCAGACAAGTTATCAGTCATACAAACGTAACTGTTGTTTACCCAGTAACGAATGAACAAACAAAACAGAACAAAAAACTTACAAACGAACGCAATAAACCTATAAAAACAATAAGACCGTCAACAACAACACGTGATTATGTAAATAAAACAAACATCGTCGTATTGTGTTTTAGGGGGAATTCTAAACCCCCAGAAATAAGTTTTTTTTTAATCTTAGAAATTAAAAAAAAAAATAAATAAGTAAAGAAGTCAGAAAGAATCACAGTATTTAAAACTAAAAAAATTTTCAAGAGTGTAAAAGGTAGCCTATTTAGGGCCAATGGACCCGCTAGAACAAAATTATGCTGTCAAGGCCCATGGGCATTCATGGAACCGCTAAGATATCTTCATTTGATTGAGATTTCTTTGCCTTTAAAGCAGAGTAGGAAACATTTGTGCCCGCGATCATAAATCGAAATAATTTTTCGTTTTAAAATTTGTGCTCGCGAGTTTTATTTGTTATTTATTCGTTAGGACAAATTTTTTACGTCTAGTAATATTTTTGTGCTCAACTCGTAAGCTTGAAGTGACTCGTTTTAAAATTTGTGCTTACGAGTTTTTTGGGAGCAGAAAACAAAAAACTCTCATAACAAACTAATATTTACTTGCCCGAAGTAAAAATATTCACATGTATGTATGTAAAGGGTGATTCAAGTAGTGATACTTTTTTCAAAAGCCTTTTTTTGACAGATCTCGTGTGAGTCGTGTCATGCTGACATGTTATTTTTGTTTAGTATTGTTTGGCATTTTATAATGGAAAGACTTACGCCTGAACAACGTCTACAAATCGTTCAACTTTATTACGAAAATTCACGTTCTGTGAGGAATGTGTTTCGTGCACTTCGCTCAACTTATGGTCAACATAATCGGCCTACTGAGCGTACTATTCGCACAATCCATCACCCATTTTGAGACCCAGCATTCATTATTGGATAATATTCGACCGAATAGACCACGTCCAGCACGCTGTGAAGAAAATATAGCGGCCGTAGCTGAGAGTGTACACGAAGACCGTGGAGAGTCGATTAGGCGCCGTTCGCAGCAACTCGGACTGACGTATGTCGCGACTTGGCGCATCTTACGTCGAGATCTTAAATTGAAAGCGTACAAAATACAGCTTGTGCAACAACTGAAGCCGCTCGACCTTCCCAAGCGACATCGCTTTGCTCTATGGCCTCTTGAAAAGTTCCAAGAAGATTAGACGTTTTCGAGGCAAATTTTGTTCAAAGATGAGGCCCATTTGTGGCTCAATGGGTATGTAAACAAACAAAATTGCCGCATTTGGGACGAAGAGCAACCTCAAGAGATTCAAGAACTGTCACTTCATCCAGAAAAAACAACGGTTTGGTGTGGTTTGTGGGCCGGTGGAATCATCGGTCCATATTTCTTTAAAAATGATGCCGGTGCGAACGTAACCGTCAATGGCGACCGTTATCGTGCCATGATAACCGACTATTTGATGCCTGAAATTTAAGAGTAAACTCGGCGACATTTAGTTTCAGCAAGACGGCACCACTTCCCACACATCGCATCAATGAATGGATTTATTGAGAGACCACTTCGGCGAGCACATAATTTCACGTTTTGGGCCGGTCGATTGGCCACCAAGATCGCGTGATATCACACCGTTAGACTTTTTCCTGTGGGGATATGTAAAGTCTTAAAGTTTATGCGGACAAACCCGCTTCGATTCAGGCCTTGAAGGAAAACATCACGCGTGTCATTCGCCAGTTACCAGTCGAAATGCTCGAACGAGTCATCGAAAATAAGACTCAACAGATGGACCATCTGCGTGGTGGCAACGGCCAACATTTGATAGACATAATCTTCAAAAAATAAATGCCAAAGAATGTTCTTTCAAATGATAATAAACATTCCCCATTAAATTTGAATTTTCTGTGTTTTTTTTTCTTTAAAAAAGTAGGGAACCTCGAAATGGATCTCGCTTTATTTATGAGGAAAAGAAGGGTTGGCAAGACGTGCGGGAAAGGGTAGTAGAACAAATGTTCTTTAATATGCAGACATGTAAATGCTGGTCATAAACTTGTACATATATCGTCATCTTAAAGACCTAATAACCTATCTGCAAAAATTTCAATATTGAGTTTTTTATGGATTTTTATTCCCCATATCATAACGCATTTGTGTGCAAAATTTTGAACATTTAATATTACAAATGACTTATGCCCAATTTTCAGGATAGTATTTAAATCTATATTATGTTAATTTTCATATAAACTTAAATCGTATTTAAATACAGATTGATTTTTTTAAGTTGTATTAAAAAAGTCTTATTTAATTAAGATAAAAGTATGGTAGCACTACTAAATACAAAGAGATATCAGAAAAAATTGTAGTTATTTACAAGGTGGTATCAAAAATCAGCTGGATGTTATTGCTTAGCCTCTTGTTCTTGTATTGTTATGATATTGAGGCCACCTTGCTAAGTTAATCCAATGGAAACTTAAGTTGAACTTAAATGTACCACATTGGTCAATTAAGTTTTATTTAAGTGTGTAGTGAAGAAGAGAATTTTGTATTTAAAACGATTTTAAACATAAATGTGTTTTAATGTCAATCCTGAAAATTGGCCATTAGTGTTAACCAAATTACCAAATAACCTATCAGCAAGTGTACAATTTTCTGAAACCAAATAACCTGAGTAACTATTTAATTAATTTACTTTTTTTTTGAAACGAAGTTACATTTAATGTGTTATTCTTTGTGTTTTATTAAATTTTATTTATTATTAGAAGTGAGAAGAAAATAAAAAAGTGTTAAAAAGCAACAAAAAGTGTTCCGTAATCGAAAATAGTTTTGAGGAAAACGTGAAAGTTCCTAAAAAGGTCAACAAAAAAAAAGAAGAAAGAAAGCAATATAAGGTAAGGGATATGAAAGTTTTTCAAAAGGCAAAATCGTTTAAGCCTATAGTACACGGCATGTAAAAAGACACATGCGCATGTGGTTCTGACGTAATTTTGACGTCAATGCAAAGCCACAAAAAACATTGCGAGTTGTGTGATGACGTCAAAATTACGTCAGAACCACATGCGCATGTGTCTTTTTACATGCCGTGTACTATAGGCTTTACAAAAAGCCAAGAGAAATGTAACCTGGGTGCACGTCAAAACGTTGTGAAAGGGCTTCGAATAGACATTGTTCTATTTTTTTCCGGAAAATTACTTCAGGAAATATTTGAACATTTTTGGCAGATGTTATGGGACCAGAAGAATTGAAGTTTTCGCTAAAAAGAGAACTTGTGCAGAAAATTCCCGACGCACAAACTCCAAAGCATTTTTTTTATAATAAAACAAACTGTTTTTTAAAATCTTTATCCATAGGATTTAAATTTCGACAGTTTTTGTACCTAGATGACCATTACGCACTAAAAAAAGAGAAAAGTAAATCATCAAAAATCACGATAAAAATTTAATTTTGTTGCATAGTGTAATTTAAACAAACATTAAGTACTTTTTTTTGTTGCTTAAACCAGTAAAAGAAACTATAACTGTTATTATTTAATGTATATAATATTCATATGTATAAAGAAATTGTTATTTATTCATACTAATTAGTACTGCTGATAGGTTATTTGGTTTCAGATTTTTACAATTCCAAATAACCTAAGTGATATAACATAAGCTGTGTTTAGATAAACAACATTTTCTCAACCGATATATATGTATTTCTGGTTTCATTTTAATCAAAATATGTATGCAATTTTCGTTTTTATATTGTAAATAGTTCCAATTTTATAAGGTTTTTTCCCTCTCCTGTAAACTTTTGAAAACTGCAGAAAGGTTATTTCGTCTATAAGGTGACGATATAAATATCTTTGCATGCATAAAATCTTGTTTAAAATTAATGTATACATGCAAACGGTTTAATGATGTGTAATAAAATGTATGCGTATAATTTGACATTAAACACAATTCTCTAACCTTTTTCAATTGGTTGATTAAAACATTTGAATTCAAGTTGATAATGATTTGAATGTAAGCATTTGACATACAATATTTTTTTTTAACAATTTGATATAAAATTTTTATCAAATTATATTCTCAAATCAAAAATAAACTTGGCAGCACTAAAGCAAAAAATAAATGAAAAGATTAGAAATGGCGATTAAAGTGAAATGTGTTTTGCAATTAAAAAAAAATTCCATATAACATGAAGTGAATTCGCCTTTAGAAAACCTAAATTTCTTGTAAAAAAAGAAATATAAATTATTTGTGAGTAAAAAAGTTATTACAAAATGTAAGAATTCGAATAAAATTAAAACGGGGAAATGAAGAAAATATAAGTTTGTTGAACGATAAAGGGGCTACGGCATGACATTCCTCAAAATAAAAAGCAGCCAAGTAAAGGGTCCGCCATCTAACGTTTTTTTTCAACTAGTGCTTATTTCGTGAATGGTAACACTTAGCTCAAGTCTGATTTGACAGATAATTAGTTTTATCCTTCCGCTGAACGAATATGGTTGTGTATACGCTTGAACAACGCTGGGAAATATTGCGACATTACTTTGACAATCATGGTAATGTTGCAGAATGTGTGCGAAAATTGCGTACGGATTTTGGAAGAAGAGAAGCACCATCAGCTCCGTATGTTCGTTATCTTGTGAAAAAAGTGAACGAAACTGGCATCCTCATCGATAAACCAAAGCGTAAAAAGCCAAAAACAGTGCGTACACCCGGGAATATTGCTGCTGTGGCAGAAAGTGTGCGTGAAGCGCCATCAACATCAATTCACCGTCGTTCTCAACAATTGAACATTTCGGAGACATCATTGAGACGAATTTTGCATAAAGACCTTGGCATGACGCCATACAAAGTCCAATTGGTTCAGGAGTTGAAGCCAACTGACCATCCAATGCATTTTCGCTTCGCTAAGTGGGCCTGCGATCGACTTACAGAAGATGCCGATTTTGCCAAAAAAATCATCTTTTCAGATGAAGCTCATTTTGATCTTGGCGGATATGTAAACAAGCAAAATTGTCGCATTTGGGGCACAGAAAACCCGCACGCATACATTGAAAAGCCGATACACCCAAAATGAGTCACTGTTTGGTGCGGATTTTTGTCCAGAGGCATAATTGGGCCATTTTTCTTCGAAAATGAGCAAGGAGTGGCCGTTACAGTCAATGGCGATCGTTATCGGGCCATGTTGAACGAATTTTTGTTCACAAAAATTTAATAGAAGGATATTGGCAACATTTGGTTTCAACAGGACGGCGCAACGTGCCACACAGCCGAATCTACACTCGATGTTTTGCGCCCTGTTTTTGAAGATCGCATTATCAGCCGCAGAGCTGAGCCGCGGAGCTGCGATTTGACACCGTTGGACTATTATTTGTGGGGTGCCGTCAAAGATAAGTGTTACGCCGACAAGCCAGAGACAATTGACGCTTTAAAGGCAATATTCGTGAAGCCATTAGTGAAATACATAATGTGCTTAAAAATTGGACCGATCGTGTTGGCTACTGCATGGCCAGCCGAGGCAGCCATTTGAATGAAATTATTTTCCATTATTAACCGGATGGATTAACTTTCAAATAAAAAAAGAAATTTAAGAAAATATTCAGTAGTTTTTTTTATAGCATTTTCAAAAAAAAAAAAGTTATTTGGCGGACCCTTTATTTCGTCTTTTCAAGAATTGTAGGACGGAAAAAACACTAATTTATCTTTAAGCTTTGGTGCCTAATGTTTAGCGGAAAACTTATTTTATTAAATAATGAATTAAAAATAAAATTTTTTTTCATTTATGTTCCACATTGTATTAAAACTCACCTATGAAAAACATTTGAGAATAAGTTTTAAAAGCAAGTGGAAATAAAATGTATTTCTCAATTTTTAAATAATTTACCCATTTTGTTGAGAATGCTATAATTTTCAAATCATTATCAAACGTTTGTCGTTTGAGAAAATGTCTGAGGAAAATTTTGAAAAATAAAAATTGATTTCAATTAAAAAATTTATCATATAAATTAAACTCGCACCAGTAAAAAAAAAAATAATAGTACCTATCAATTAATTATTTTTTGATATTAACCATGGTGAAATAATACAGGTGGCAGCACTAAGGCAACAAATGCAACATTACAACAAAAATGAAAAATAAGTCTCCGTATACGTCAAAAATTATATTAAACCAAAATCAAATTTTGCCGCCGAACGCGATGAAATAAATTAATTTCTAGCCAATTTTTATTTCACTATGGTTACTATCTTATATAATTTAAATTTAAATAATCAAAAACTTTAATACAATATAATAATCACATCACAAAACGTGGATTTTTTGTAAACATAAACAAAACTTTGACATAAGTCTAGACAAACAATACAAGAGCAAAAAATCGTCATCTGGCGTAGTAATGCCACCTGTTTATTTCATCATGATATTAACAACATTTTCTGCAGTAAAGCCTAGTACTCTGTTCCAATTTGTGAAAAATGTTCAGCAACATCTATTATTTCATGCGAAAAATTTGACATGTATCAATGTTACCTATCTCGAGAGTTTGTACAATTTGACGTTTTTAATCTTTCAAAGTATGCGACATTGTTTTGCATATGTAAACAAAACCCACATGTATTTTACTAAAAAGTATTTTTTAAAAAATTAAATAAAAATAAAATTAAATAGTGATGAAAACCTGTTACCGGTTGTGTTATTTATGTTTTGCAGTTCTCATTTTAATATTAAGTTTAAACTTTTTTCATTTGCTTAAAATTCCACGTGAAATAAGTGCAGCTTATATTATTTCGCAGTTGTAAAAAAATGTTGCTAGAAACATTTCGCAACTTTTTCACAAATTAAACAGAGTACAACTCTATCAACATTTTTTCATAGAAATTCCGCACAAGTTTTTTTCATATGAGTTTTGACAGCATTTCACGTGAAAAGTAGAACAGAGTACTAGGCTTAATGTTGTTGATATAAGAAAAAGTTTAACTCACTTGATTACATTTTTAATTAAAATTGATTTTATTTCTGATTAATGGTTTCATTGAGAAAAACCTAAAAATTGGCGAGATTTTTTCTGTGTGATTTGTGACAACCAAATTAGTTGATTCTTACAGAAAACAGCATCAGGTAGTTGGCTGACAATAGGTGTGTTCCACAAGATCTCGGGCAAGTTCAGACTAATGAGAGTAAAATAAAAATTACTCCCTAAATTTGCCAATACTACCCAAAATTGCTGGAACGCAAAAAACAATTTTTGCACTTCTTCAAATGCTTATGCTGCTTACTTTTCAAATTAAGATATATTTAAGTGATTTTAGACGCTTAGAAGTCATAACATTATAAAAACAAAACATTTGCATCATTGTAATTTTTTATAATTTTTTTTATATTAAAGAGTAAGGGAAATTTGTATGCAATAATGTATTAAATACTCTAATTTATTAATTAAAATTTAACATTTTGCTTTTTATTTTATTTTTAAATAAAAACTAAACTTTTTCTTTTGCTTGTAAATTTCCTGATTAATTTTTTAGTTTCATATGTAAACAAAAACAGCTGATTGTTCATTCTTGTCCGAACTTACCCAAAGAAAAAGTTCGTGCAAATTTGTACAGGAAATGAAAAAAACTACGCTCTCAATTACTCTCTTAATTGTACGCTTTTGGGTAACTTTGTGCAAGTTCGGACTGTTTCGTTATGCATGTGGAACAGAGCTAATCGCGACTATATTAAATGTAAGTAAATGTTTTAAAAGATCAGTTTGCTAGGCCTGGAAATGAATAAAGTAGTTGTAGTAGTAGCTGAAGCTGACAAATGCTCTGTAGCGCAACTTAGTTCAAAATGTCGAACTTTACGCCTCAAGTTCAACTGCAACGGTTACTACAACTACATATTCTGTTGACAGTACTTTCAAACTGCCGTTTTTAAAGACTATTCTGTTTCTCACTATAGTTCCCTAGTAAGTGTTTAGGCGTCAGTGCAATGGGACGCAAAAATTTATTATATTAGTACGAAAAAAAAACCGAAGTTAGGAAGAACATGTAAATCAATTAAAATAGATCAAATTTCGATCTTACAAAGTTAAATACCATTTGGTTTAAGGATTGATGTTTGACTATTGACGTCATCCGGCTGCAACAGCCGAGTGAGTAAAACGGCAAACCCCACCGACGAGATTGTGTGGTGACAATCGAAACTAGTATGGGCAACCTGTCCGTGAAAGCCTGGGTTCAAATCTCAGCGCAGTCAAGAATGAAAAATTATCAATAAAATTTTAATTATTTTTATGTTGTAAAAATTCCTGTCTTCATAAAAATAACTTAATGAAAATTAAATTCAATGAACTTAAGCCTAATTAAAAATATCTAAATTTGGATTAAAAACCATTCACAGTTCAATAAAATAACCACAATACTAATATTATTATATTAATATTTATTGTTAAACTGGACACATTTCACTATAAAATGATACTAAAATTATTTCCTTACTCCTTTTATTTTGTTGTTACGGAGTCTTATGGCGTCTTCTTTTCTAAAAAAAGTGTATCATAAGTGTAACATGTGATTTGGGAACATTTTTATATGTTAACCTGATTTTTAAGAAGTGATGCATACTTAACGTTTACAAAAGAACACAAGTTTCGCCATAAAACAATTTCTAAAGTCTTTGGAAAAAGTTTCCTGACGAGCTGGCCTAAGCAACCAGGGAAATGCGCATAGAAACCAGCTTTCCCTCAACAGTAAATTCCAGTGTTTTTTTTTTATCAAAAATAAAAATTGGGAATTAAGCGCGTTATAGATTAATAATAAATTTTGTATTCCCGAAAATGAGTTTTGATAATAAAGAACGATTTGAAGCTCTTCTAAGTAGAAGAAAATACGTGAGACGAAAAAAAAAAAAATATTTCAGAAATAATAACAAAACCAGGGGGGGCTTCTCTCTATTGCGATGCGAAAGAAAATTGTCGCAAATCTAGTGATTGGTACTCTTTAATGCGTTTACACATTTGTCTTTCGAATCTTTTTATTTTTTTCTTTTCGTAAATCATCATTATTTCTTTTATTTAAACTTTCCAATTTCTTATTTTAGATATTTTGCCATTTCAATACTGGAAATCTGTGCTATCTTTGATTTTTATTACCAGTATAGCATAATTTTCAAACAATTTTGCGAAAGTGATAGAGAGTACAAAGTTGGGATTTAATTTTCGCATCGAAATTGTATTCGCATCGCAATAGAGAGTAGCCCCCAGCTGTAGATCTAGTGCTGCACTCATTCCCCTTTAGTTAAAATGAGTGTTGAATATGGATAATTTTTTTTTTCTTATTAAGGGGAACATCATGAGAAAAGAACGCGTTTCACTTTCAAATAACACACATTTTTCAGAAAAGAACATAAAGAAATGTAAAAGGCAGAATAAATGCAGAATATTATTAAAAAAAAAAAGAAAACGCCATCAATGAAAAATGTATGCACTGAATAAAATACATATCGTCCTGCTAAATCCCTTTCAGCACATTTTACAGGAGAGGCAAAAAACTTCGTATATTTTATATCTGCTGCTTGAGTTATTAATAAATACTGAACTAATAATGTACTGGATTTACAAAAATTTTTCTATGAGTGGATTTAGCAGTTTTTCTTATCAAACCTTTTTACACACTTTAAGACTCAAACTGAAGAAAAACTACATGCTGGCCGACGAGGCATATCTTTCTCTACCACAAGGCATCAAAATCTCAATTTACTTGAAAATTGGGTTTATTAGGTTTGTATATTAAGTCCCAATTTACATTATACGATTTTTGTCGTTGCGATTATTGTCGTTTCTTCTTTGGAGTCGGTCTTATGTTTACATTGTACGATTTTTGTCGTTACAACTTCTTGTGTATACATATAATTTGACACTACGAATGAATGAACAAAACGAATCGTAGAGTACACTCGCTTGTGTACCCCTTTTAATTCCTCTCTCCCCTCTCGACAATAAGGTAAGAATCGCAACGACAAAAATCGTTTAATGTAAATTGGGACTAAGCCGACAATATGTATTTTTACGAATTATATAGCAACGAAAAATTAAGTTTTTTTTTTAATTAAAATTGTTGCCTTTTTTGTTGTTTTTTTTTTTGCTACAGGTCTTGGTAACAATGAAGCATTTCTTTTCAATAGAATGGTAATAAATAAGTATTTCCCAATTTAAAACAAACTGAAAACTGCTTTTGGATAGTATTTTTATATTTTTAAGACTTATTAGATGATTTGATTCTTTCAAATCTATCCCATCCTTTGCTATTTCTAATTCATGATTAGTTATGCTTGTCACATAACTACGTTTTCGATTAAACATTCATACATACGCTCATTAATGCACATATACAAGCAAATAAAAAATATCTTTAGTTAAAAAAAAATTTACACACAAAAAAAAACACGCGAACAATTCTTCTCAACTCGACTCGCAAGCAGGCCTGCAATATTTATCGGCATGTTGCCGATTTTTTTGCCCTAAAATTAGCAAAGTGCCGATTTGCCGATTTTTGCTCCAAATATGCCGATTTTTTGATATACACTTAAACCATGGTAACTTGGCTTGCTAACGCGTAATTAATTAATTTTGGGTAACTTGGAGCACTTGTTATAACGTATACAACCAAATGGAAAGTCTTTTTTAAACTGTATTAACTAATTTTATTAAAAACGATTAAAAAATTAAATTTACTTAACGGAATTTATGAACACAAACATTTTTTGAACTTTGATAAGGAGTTATTGGGGCTTATTGGCTGGCTAATGAGTTACTATCAAAATCAAAACTCAACAAAAGCGAAGTTAACAAAATTGTTAATAACAGTATTAATTTTTATATAGAACTTTCAAATCAAATATTAAAACGTTTTGATTTTAAACAAAAAGCTTATAAATCTTTTAGTATGATTAACCCTAACAAAATTATGAAAAACGAAAAAAAGAGTTAAAATTTTTAAACTTTCAAGAAGATTTAGAAGGAATTGAAGTAAATTTGCAAAAAAATCAAAAGCCAATTGGTAAATCACTTTATATTCCCTCGTTTATCCCAACGATCCAAATAAACAATGAAAAACTTAAAATAGTCAAGACAGCAACAAATCTAGGTGTAATTTTAAACTCTGAGCTCAATTGGTCTAATCATATCAATTATATATGTGGTGTTACACATGCAATGTTAAGGAATCTTTGGAGGACGCAATATTACACTCCTCTTAACGTTAGAATGCTAATCGCTAAAACGTACCTTCTGCCAAAACTCTTATATCGAAGCTGTGGACCAAATTTTATCAATTATCTCGAAAATTGCGACCCGTACTTTGCCCACATGGTTTACACGGACTGCCAGCCGGACGGACGGACATCACTATATCGATTCAGAAAGTAATTCTAAGAGGGATTTTACACGGTGTCTTTTCAGACATGTCTAACAAACACGTTTGTTTTGTTGCGTACTAACGCATAAACGCGCGACGGATCAAGGTGCCTCATCTGTATGTATGGGTGGTATAAATATTGAGGAAACAGAATCTCTTGATGTTCTGGGCATGAGGATACAATGTGATGTCCGATGGACAGAACATATATTCAAGGTGTCGAAAGAAGCATTCAAGTGCCTCGGTTTTTTGAAACGGTGTAAGATATACTTCACTCCATCTGATCTCCTTACTATTTATACCACCTATATCCGACCGCGAATGGAATACAACTCTCATGTGTGGGCCGGTGCTTCAAAGTCTATTTTGGAGCTTCTCGACCGCGTGCAGGAGAGGGCGAAGGTTCTCATTGGCGACAGTAGGGTATCCAATTCTATTTACTCCCTTGAGCACCGTCGCAATGTGGGTTGTACTTGCCTATTTTATCGTTACTACAATGGGATGTGTTCTGATGAAATTAGGGATTTGGTTCCCGAAACCCATAGCTTTGTTCGTAATACACGTTTTTCCTCAAGAGCACATCCTTTTGTGGTCGATTGGCCGATGAATCGTACAACGCACTACAGGGAAAATTCGTTTTTTGGCCGGACTGTTCGTATGTGGAATAACCTTCCTGCTGAAGTCTTCCCTCTCACTTACAACATGAAAAAGTTCAAGTCGAATGTTCACAAACACTACTCCCTCTTTCCTCCTTCCCTTAACCTATTTTCCTAGTTCCAACACAATGCATTGCATTAGTAGGGGTCATCCCCTGAGTGCTGGTCCCAACAAAAAAAAAAAAAAAAAAAAAAAAATAAATTTTTGCAAGTGCACGTGCATAAAAAGCTGAACGGACAAATTGTTTTTATTTTGTTTTCTTACGAAAACAATAAAAGTACTTTGTTTTTGTTTTTAATATGTTTTTTTCTTTACCCACTTACAGCTACAATTAATGTTGGGAGAATTCCAAATAATTGTAGTGGGAAATGTAAGAAAAGATAAAAACTCATCACTGTTTTATTGTTTGGTATTTTGTTTAAGCTTTGATATCGTTGCAAATAAAACTTTTTGAGGGTATTGTAGGTAATTCTCATTCCTTCTGTAGTTTTGTTTGCTGATAGCTTTGGCTTTTCTAAAATTATTTAGGAGAACGTTTCCTGACGATCTGGCCTAAGCAACCAGTGAAATGCGCATAGGAACAGCTTATCCTCCAACAATAAATTTCAGTATTTTTACCAATTATTAAAAAAGGGAATTAAGCACAAAAAACAAAATCTTTTAATCAACAAAGTTTGATTAAAAAATAAAAATACAAAAATGTAAGAATAATTTATAGCAAGTAAAATTGAAACAAGTGTTTCTCCACAGTTTTCATGTTTGTTTTTATGAATTTTCATGTTTTTTAAATTGTATGTATATGGATATTAGACAATTAAACAGACATGTTTGAAAAGACACCGTGAAAAGGCAATAGGTTTTTGGAAGCATGTTCAAAAGAGAATGAATAAAACAGACATGTCTGAAAAGACACCGTGTAAATTCCCTCTAAGTTGGGTCTAGGCCTGATATTTTTAGGTTTTTCAAACATCAGCACAAACGCATAATACCCTCGCCGCTATTGTGGTGTGGGTATAAAAAACGCCTAAATTGGATACTCATTAATTATGTTTTTATTTTATTATTATTATTAAAAAAAACCTAACAAACAAATTCTAATTAATTAAAAAAAAAGTTATAAAAGGAGTAAAAAAGAAAACAATTTAAAATGCATTTTGACATGTGTTTTTTTTTTATCAAAAAATATTGTTTTTAAAAAAGAGTTATTTGAATACTTATTAAATAGATATTATTTTTTAATTTATGCAAGAATTCCATAAATATTTAAAATTTTGTATCAAAATTAATTGCCAGTCATTATATGTATTTTATTCTTGAATTAAGTTTTTTTTAACAGGGAGTCTTAGAATTGAATAACTTATTGGATAGACAATAATAACAAACAAACATTGAGAAATTGATTTGACACACTTTTCTCGTATGTTTTGACGTAGTGTTTGTTATTTTTAGTAATTTTTTTTTTGTTACTTTTGTTTGTGTTAAAATTGACATTAAGAATGAGAAGAGGAAAAGAAAGAATTTCACATTGCCAATAAATAATTAACAGGTATACAACGAATCTTTAATGAGCTATAGAAAAATAAAACTTGAAAGACTTTAAAGTCTTAGAGCTTATAAATCATATCAAGTTAAACTCTCTTTTTGGTTTAAAATGTGTTTAAACCAACAAATCTATAAATCAGAAAACATATAAACCATTTTTAAACGCATAAAATTGGGCGTTTACACTACCAATACATCCCATATGAATTTTACACCATTTATCGTAGTGCTGCCACATGTTATTTTTTAAACAACATATTGTACATGGGACACTGATTTACAGCTGTTGAGTTTAAACTACATATAAATTTAAGTTAAGTTCAACTATGCCAGCGTTTTAACACTCACTGATTTATTAGCCATTAGTAGGTTTAAGAGATTAGTTACTTAATAAAAGTTTTTTAAATCTAATATAAGACTCTTAAACGTACGTTTAATATGTACTTGTAGCATTAAACTATGTTTTATTCAAACAAAAGTTGAATGAAAACAGTGGTAACGTGTTGGGCGTCAAATATTTGTGAAGTGTGAATATTTTTATCGCAAACAATTTGACAAACTATATATTGAACAATGTTAATATATAATTACAGTACAAAAACAGTACATCTATAAAAAAAATCAGTACATTTGCGTACTGATTTGCTTGTAATGCATAAATCAGTACTTTAAACAAAAATCAGTACATGTACTGATAAAAACAGTACGAATGGCAACCCTATGTCCTGTCTATATTTTATACTCTTTTCTTTTAAATTTTATATTATAAATATTTTTTTAAACAAAAACATTTTAACTATAATTCAGAAATGGAT
This sequence comes from Pollenia amentaria, assembly GCA_943735925.1. Taxonomy (NCBI): domain Eukaryota; kingdom Metazoa; phylum Arthropoda; class Insecta; order Diptera; family Polleniidae; genus Pollenia; species Pollenia amentaria. The sequence goes on along the minus strand of OX031008.1, from coordinate 16,157,799 downwards.
GTTAGAATCGCTTGAAACTCCTCACACCTTTTAAAATTTGATTGACAGATGAGAGTAAGAGCGGGTAATGTGGTATAGGCTGGTAATGTGGTACAGTGCCTTTTTTCTTAAACTAACAAATCAAGCGTAATGAAACCAATTTAAATGGCTTGCCGCTCTCAAAAAATTAAGAAAACTTTGATCTGTTTTATTTTTGAAAGTCATTCTTAGTGTGAGTGTCGAAAAATTCGATTGGCTGCGAAGTCGACTTTTTTTTCTGTGCTGTTAACAAATAAAGTTTTCTTGTAAAGGTGCATTTAAAAGTTTTTAAGTACCTACATATATAACTAAAGTAATTGGGAAGTACCAAATTAGTGAACAATATATGTATGCAATTACTCAATAGCTGTAGTAAATAATTTAAAATTAATAAATATCTGCATTAACCCCAAGTGCGCCTAATGTGGTATATCTTAAATCAGCTAATTTGTTATAGTATACCACATTACCAGTCAAATAAAATATTAATGAAATTGTTGTTTGTTTACATGAATTGTTGTTGTTTTCTTGTTTTTTTTTTGCAATAAAGTTAAAATTTATATATTACACGACTAATTTTAAAGAAAATACTATGATTTGGTAATGTAGTTCACTATAACACAATACCAGCACTTGGTGTACCACATTACCCGCACATTTTTTGAAGTCGTAGGTATCTAATGAGATTTGCAATATTTTCTTATATTCCTCTGAAAGTGTGGGTTTAATATTCTTCGCAAATGGCTTCGTGGGAGCCTAACATATGAAGCATGTTAATAGGTAAATCATATTGTAATCAGACAAAAATTAAAAATTTGTCAAACTAAAAACAAAAAAGGTATAGGTACCACATTACCCGCACTTCCTCTAATCGGCATATCTATAGTCTTAACCCAAAAAGTAAATTTAAAGTAAAGTTAGGGCAAACCCAAAGAAGAAAAGCCATTTTCCATTCCTGGTTTAAAATCCCCATTAGAGTTTCCAAAAGTCATGTAGGGTATTTCGACTGGCTGCCATAGTGACCATAGCGTTAATTAATATCATTTACATCAGAATAACAGCAGAAAAAAACGCCGAAAAATTATAAATCATAAAACTCACCTAGTTACAAACTTTGTTAAAAAAACATTTACATACATACTACATACATACACATGTACAATGTACATAGGTACATGCAAACAAAAAAATGTCTGCCTAATTTTCTGTTGTTGTTTTTGTTGCGTTTTTAGGTTTTTTTTGAATGTCTGACTTATTTTTATGAATTTTGTTTGTTAATTTCTTTAAAATTATTTATTTTTATTCAAACTTTTATACCAACTTCCTCTCCAGGCCACCCTTCTAAAACCATCAACCTTTACTCTCTCTCTGCCTCTATCACACACATTTTCGTTCATTCTTACTCAATAACAGTATTTTGTCTACAAAATACTGTTAGTAGAAGATGTAGGTTTGTGCAGTAACATGTCTGACTCTGAGCGTTTTTGACTGGTTGTGTAGATTTGAAAATAAACAAAAAAAAAAAAAAAAAAAAAAAAGTTGAAAAAAATATTTGACCTATTTTCATTATCAAGCATAAGATTAATTCTAAACAATACAAAACGTAACAGAATTAAATAATAAAAAAAAAAAAAAAAAAAAAAAAAAAAAAAAAACAGCAACAACAACTATAAAAATATGTATATGTATAATAAATAAATTTTATTGACTCACTTAGAAACATTAACACACATACACAGAGGCAGAAGTGCTGTTTTTCTTTTTTATGAGCAGGGCTGCCAGATTAGACGATTTATCGTCATTTTGACGATTTTTGGTTCCGAAATTAGCAAAGTGCCGATTTGCTGATTTTTTCTTCTAAAAAGTGACGATTTTATTCAGTCTTCAAAATAAGACAATTTTAAATCCTTTAGTGTTTGTTATAAGGCAGCACAGAAAAAAACATTTTTGTAAACAAGAAAGCTTAAATTTTTATATTCATCCCTATTGTAAATAAAATTATACTAGAAATTTGTGCTCTGTTCCATAAAAAATTTTATGGGCAAAAGCAAAATTTTAAGTCAACCCAATTTAAGTAAACATCCGTACCAAAACCTTGATTTTGAGATTTAGAGTTCACTCGTGTGGGGAGCAGGTGAAGTTATGGACTGATTTGGCTCATTTTTTACATTTAATACTCCATATAGGTACCTATTTGAAAAAATTTCAAGCCAAAGTTTATCCTCCTAGCTTATATCGGTGCCATGGTGCCAAAACTATAATTTCGTGAAGAAAGATTATTTCAGGTAAAAAAGAAAAATTACAAAATAATTGTTGTGTATTTTTGTGACTCGTTGTAAGTGTTAATTTTGTAACTTTTTAAATTTTGTTTTTGTTTATATGTATATTGTTAAATGGTATGGTAACATAGAAAAATGATTTATGTTTACTTATATTTCTTTCAAGATTCCTGAAGATGACATCCAAAGGATGTCGTAATATTGAAAAATAAAGAATTTAAAGAATAAAACTGACCTCAAGCTTGAAAAAATTATTTAATTTATAAATTATAATCAAAAAGGTAGAATAACTAAAAAACTTAATAGAGAATTATAAGTAGATTTAAAGAAGTTAAGGTTTACAGGAGGTCAAAATTAGAGATTTATGGGTATAAATTACAAACAGTCGTTGTTTTTTGTTCATATCTTTGTAGACCGATCTGGCTGAAATATAATAGCACACTATTCCGTACTCTTTCTAATATAAATATATAGCAATGTTATGTTTATATACGAGTCTTCGGAAATTCCATTTCAACAAACACATGGTTAGATTAGGGCTGCCAGAAGTCTAAACCCGTCGACCAGGACACATATACTTATACAGTACTTCACGGATAAGTGCATCAACCTTAAATAAATTTCATGCTTATATAATTTTTAAATGAAACATTTTCCTTGATCCATTTAATTTTTGTACAAATTTTTCTCTTAACTGCATCCCGCTGAACAGCGTTACACTCATAAATGGGTAAAATATTTCCTAAAAAAAACAAAATTTCACAGCTGATTGAACGAACGAATTTCTAGATTTTTTGTTTTGTTTGAAACTTTAAAGGATTTTATTTTTCTTTGTGTTTTCAAATAATAAGTCAAATATGATTGCCTTAAAAATGTTGCTTAATTTTTCATATTAAAATGTATTATGATCAGTGCAAGTTTGCCCTAATTTTGACAATACAAATTTGTTACCTATGTATTTTTAATTTGCTATTTTGTCATTTAATTTAAATGTTCACACTTATTTGTCATATCACAGTGCTATTTAGATAAAAATAGTACTTTAATATTTAGCACTTTAGAGCACTTAGTGAACTATTAAACTATTTTCGGGTATTATTTTTAGTCAAACCATTTTAATACTAAATTTGATTGAATAAAACGGTCATCTCTTATATATTGACGTAATTGCGTTGTTTATTGCTGTTTCTTTTCTCTTAAAAAATTGTATATATCGCTCATTTGCTGCAACATCGTCATAGCTCAAAAATATTAGATTTACAGAAAATAACTTTAAATTCTAAAATTTACACACAAAATATGCTTCTCCAAAGAGTTGAGTTTACAAATTCTTTACCTGAAATAATTACCACCTGATAGCATAGGGAAACAAATTTACTATGCATTAGTGATATTAAGTCAGAAGTTGGGATAATTGACTTATGACGTTGTTGCAGCAAATGAGCGATGTAAGCTTTTAAACTAAATTTTCAATAATTGCATTGTGAACGCAATTAATGTAGAATTCCGTTAAACGCATTAAGCCGAGATTCTTTTAAATGCATTTCTCGCTTAAAAACGTTTGGCTTTCGGCATTTTTAATAAAGGCAATTATCCGGTCATTTCTGTATATTTCAGATAAAAGTCCAACAATTTAACAATAGATACCAACTCTTAACATAAAAATAACAATAAAATAAATAAAAGATTAATTTTAACTTTGACTTAATTTTATTGAAATCGAGTAGGTGAACGAAGTTTGCCCCAGGCTTAATATTTGTCTGCTTTGATCTGTATCAAAAAACGAGGACAAAATGAGAGTGGACCAGGACACCAGGACAATTTGTTTAAAACCAGGACGTATGGCAGGCCTAGGTTAGATTGACATCGTTAAACCATCTTTGCTATTCATAAGGACTCAGAACAAACATATATACTATATAGGGCCTAACAATAATATTGTAGCAATTACAAAAGGAATGAAACTTATATAAAAACGATCTGGTATATGTATATACCATCTGTGGTGAACGGTATACAAATTTGAAATTTTTTTAGAAAATGGCCCGATTGAAAGTATCTCTTATTCGTAAGACTTTAAAAAATCTCAGATTGTTATAATAAAGTAATTAAAGATTAACAAAACAAATTTTTTATGAAAATTTTCCTTAACAAACGTTTGTTAAATTTAACAAACAATTTCAAAAACATGCGGTGCTATATGTATGTATGTATATAATATGTTTTTGTTTGCTTGTTTTTAAATAAAAATTAAAAAACCTTTGTTTAAAATCTTAATTAAAATTATGCTATTTTTTTTGACGCTTTTTTCACAATTTTATCTGGCAGCTCTGTTTATGAGCCACATGTTTGGTATCCAAAATAAAGCAACAACAAATTATTATTTTTAAGTATTTATGTTGTTGTTATTATTGCAGCTGTAATCAAGTTTTTGTACAATAATAATGATATACCTACTTATGTAGTAGTTGTTGCTATATTTCATAGCAAAATGCGTGAGTGAGTGAGTGACTTTAGAATTTATTTAAATAAAATTAATGCATTTCTAGGTATACAAATTTTGTTTGTTTGCTCGTTTCCCCCCAAACATTTGGTAGAGTAGTTTTCGATTGCCTAGCAAATTTGAACTAGTTCGTATTATTTAGTATTTATGTATTTTAAGAGTTGTTCAGATAATTGTAGAAGTTATACAGGGTGGCGAAGAATGAGCTAAGTAGGTATATGGTTTAAATTGTTTAAAACTTTTTTGTTTATGTGATTAACTATTACAAAATAGAATTTTGCTTGATTAGCTTTGAAAACTGATATCCTGTCGGTAGTAAACATTTCCTGCTTTGCACATACCTACGTGATGTTTTTACCATATAGGTACCCCATAGTTTTTCGCAAAATTTTGGGTGTAATGGCCATTACTAAATTTCGAATGTCGCTTTTCAGGTGGGGGATGATTGCTGGCTTGTTAACATATACTCCTTCTTCCAAAAATCCCCAAAGGAAACTCTAAGGAGCTGTTAAGTCCGATAAACGTGGTGGCCTATTAAAATCGTTCGTGCGATTTCAAGTCATATAGCTCATTTTGGGTCGCCCTCTACAATAGCACAATTAAAAATGTTCAATACCTATACTACTGCTTTCTTCGCAATGCTTTGCTGTTATAAACTAATAAAACAAATGCCTAATGCATTATTTATAACATTAAATATGACATTATAACTGCTCGCCTAATAGTAGGCTTGAATCGCTTTCTAGATATAATTTCTCTAGAATCCAACAATGTTGGTCTAAGGATAAACGCTCTCAGATCTTCCGATTGTTTGTACCTTCTACAAGCTCCAGTGCATCGTCTGAAAGAGTTTCAGTATTTGGTAGCATTATTACAGAGAACGGTGGAACTGTAAAATATGTTGAGAGCCGATTTATGAAGGCACTGGAAGCGTATACGCAGTTGCATAAGATATGCAATTTGACTACCTACAGCGTTAGAACATGAATAAACCTGTTTAAATCCTGTATTCTTTCTGTTCTTCTTTACGGCTCGGCTTTTCACAGAAGTTATGAAAAACAAACTTTTGGCTTTCGTTAGTCGCTGTCCCTTAAAAAAAGATGCACGAATTAAAACCTGCAGTGAAACTTCAACCTCATGGTTACTTTTGGCCCACCCTATATAACCTGGCATTTACACATGCAAGTATTTACTTGCAAGTAGAATATACGCAATTAGAATATACGCTACTTTTTAGCGCCAAAAGCGCTACTACTACAGAAAATGGATATTAAGCCACCAAAGCGCTCTTATTTGTCATAAAATATAGATAGATGTTAAGTAGCAAGAATGAAAGAAATAAAGATTAAGCCATCATTCTTTCTAAGTAGATTCGTAATCTTCCACACTTCTGCCCATCGATGTTTCTAAGAATACGACAGCAAGAGCGAAATAGGGAAACTATTTATAAGATTTTTCGATCTGAAATGTTTGCTGGGATGTTTCAATGTGTGTGTGAATGTGTTTTTCTTTTCTAAATTATGATAACATTCTCTTTGTTGTTGTTGTTGTTTTTGTTTTTATGCTTTTCTATGATAATGGAGGAGTTCTTTTTTTGTTGTTGTTGTTGTTGTGCTGTTGTAAGTATAACTGTAAATCTTTTAAATAAAAGTAAAATTATGAGAGTATTTTGTAACATAAATTGAGGAGAGTAAAGAATCAACCAGGGATGGAAAACTAAAATTTTAAAATTAAATTGCAGTCCCGATGAAAAAGTAGTTTTGGGGGAGGGGGGGGGGGGGTAAAAAGTAGTAAACTCTCACTTTTTATCGTTTAATATTTATAAAACAGTCAGAGCAAAAGTTCTTTAAACAAGAATAAAAAAAAGTTTTGCCGATAATTTTTAGAAAAAAAAAAAAAAACTCATTAAGATAAAAAACCAATATCACACTGAACTCAATAAAAAAATTTGTATAGGTACAAAAAAATATAAAGTCATCGTCCAGACTTTCAATTTTTGTAGCAGCAATTCTTGAGTTTATTGGTGAGAGGGGGTGATAAGAAAGGATAGGGGTACTCAATTTCATGTACTCTGAAGTTTTGTTTCGTTTTGTTATTCTCACACTTTTTAACTTAAAGTATTAGTAGTAACTAGGGTATTCAATTAATCGATTAATAGCGCGAATAATTTTTCGAGCTAAAATTTAATCGAATAACAATCGAACAATTTGAATTTATTCGGTTAATCGAATAATTTTAATTTTGTCTAGTTTAGAAGTTTAAAAATAAGACCAAAAATTATATTTTTTTAACAACAATATAACAAAAGGTACTTCATGTAATAAAAGAGTAAACCCTTTTTAATAAAAAATAGCATCAAAATTTAAGATAATCTTTTAAAATAATCTTTAAAAAAGAGTTTACAGTTTAAATGTTTATGTTTCAAACGATAACGAAACTTGATTGAGAAAAGATTCTTTTACTTATTATTGACGTTGGAGAGATTGAAAGTAAAGAGTTATAAAGCATATTCAATTTCTCTGTTCTCTTCTTGTCTTTGCTAAAATTATATTATTCCATTATACCACTTGAATCTCCTTTTGTTTTCTTAACAATTTTAATACTTTTAATAGTCTTGTTCAGGTCTGGTAGAAGGTTGTTTGCATTCTTCACGAAAAAATCTTCTTCATCTGAATCATTACTCGAAGGAAATCTTCGCTGAGTTTAGAAACAATAAAAGGGTATTTAAGTTTTTTTCATAAAAGAAAAAAAGCTAATATATATGCACTGTGAAAAAACAAATTTTCGATTAATCGACATAAATTATTCGAATTATTTTTTATTCGAAAATAAGCAATTTTAAATTATTCAAACAGTTAATCTACCAGAATAAATCGATTAATGGAACAACGGTTAACCGTTTGAATACCCTAGTATTAACATAAATACAAAATATAAAAAGGAGAATAGGAAAGACAAGAAAAAAATTGCAAAATAATCTGGACCCTAATGCAATTTCAAAGAAGAATATTCAAAATTGGAACAACAAAAATTGAATTTCTGGACGATGACAAATTGTTGGAGGATATATAATTCCTACTTTGTGGACCACCATTACCAAAACTATTTCTGAAAACTGGAAATTTAAAAAAGAAAAATTGAAGAACATGGTCGTATATAAATTTTCAAAAATTTTCTATTTTCTTGTTAATACTCTTCAATACGTTTACGTATTTTTAGCAATTACCAACCATTGAAGTTGACCGCAACGTATACGTGCCCACAGCATTTACGTTTTAGTAACGAGGCCTTTAGACTTAAAATATTTCCTTTGGGTTCTGTTTCTATAAGGGAATTTGTCATTGAAGATAATACTTTTTATGCCGAGACAGTTCTGCAGTATTTCTTTTTTTTTGTGTTTAAAAAGTACATATGTACTAAAAAAGTACAATAGCACTTAATTTACCACGCCTGGTACCTGTTAAAAGTTTGTTCATAATATTGTTTATTTTATTTACACTTAATTTAGAGAAATTCTTACTTTTTCGACTTTGTTGATGTTTTTGTTGTATCGTATTAAATTTTTTTTAAAAATTTTCCACTGTTCTATTTGATTAAAAGTAATTTTTTTTTAATTACCGAATTTTATACCTATACATAAATTGAAGTAAAAGATGTAAAAAATGAAAACTAAAGTGATTTATATCGAAATTGCAAGACAATTTTACAGAATTTTCTACATTTCTTATAGAAAATGTTTTTAGTTTTTAAAATAAAATAATCAAATCGGAATAAATTTTTGAAATATAATACAGGTCAAGGTTCAAATATGTTAAAGAGAATAACCCAACCAATTGTAGAGGGGAATGTAAGAAACGATAAGCTCACTATTTATTGTTGGTGTTCTGTCTAAGATTTGATATCGTTGCCAAATAAGACTTCAGTGTTTGTAATACTCATTCACAGTCTTTGATGTTTTGACCCAAGAAACCAGTGAAATACGCTAAGGAAATAGCGTATCACCCAACGATAAATTTTAGTGCATTTATCAAGAATAAAAATTAGGAATTTAGCACGCAACAAAATCTTGTCAATGAATAATAAACTTTGTATTTCCGAATATAATCTTTAAGAGAATAAAAACTTGTTTTCTACTCTAACAATGTATATAAAGGGTGTTTTTTAAGCCTAATAGAACTTAGGAAAGGGTAAGCTATCAAACGAACCATCATACTGCCACTAATTTTTTTGATCTTTCCTGATCAGTATACTCTGGAAAATCAGCAAAAAAAAAACTGCTGTGCAACAAGTTGTATAAATATTGTTGAGTTCAACATGTTTCAAAGCCTTATGTGGTAATTTTTTCAAGATCCTATTAACTATTTTAAACATTTGTTTTAAAAACAAAATAAGTATCAAACTATTTAAATGTTTTAAACCAGGGACCGTAACAGTTATTCCTTTTTTCATAAAAGTCAGATGATAACAGTTATTTTTTGGTTTTTATTTTTTCGATCAAAAATAATAGTTATTTTGTGATTTTTATTTTTTTGAACAAAAATAAAAGTTATTTCTTAAAGAAATGTACGTGTTATAATTATTTAGTTGACTTTAAATATATATTTTAATGCGCATAATAAATCCCAATGATGATTACACATTTAAATAGATATTTAAAGACAACTCAATAATTATAACACGTACATTTCTTTAAAGAATAACTTTTATTTTTGCTCGAAAAAATAAAAATCAAAAAATAATTGTTATTTTTGTTCAAAAAAATAGTAATCATAAAATAACTGTTATTTTTGTTCAAAAAAAAAAAAAAATTAAAATCAAAAAATAACTGTTGCTTTTGTGAAAAAAATAAAATCAAAAAATAACTGTAATTTTTGATCGAAAAAATAAAAATCAATATTTTAAAAAATCATAATATTTTATCATAGGAAAGTTCGTAAGGATCAATATGGTATTTTTGAATCAGTGTGCCAGCATTTATATGCTTTTTTTGTTTTAAAATTTCCAAATAACTGTTATTTTCGGTCCCTGTTTTACACTTTTTATAAATACGTTGCAAAGCATGAGCAACATTTAATTTAACTTTTTAATAACAAGAATTAATTTTCATCCTTTTATTACAATTATTCTTCGAAATTCTATTTAAAACTAAATCAAGATGTTGTAAAAGAAAATCACTGTTCTAAAATCAACCAAAACTTTTATTAAAATAGTTCTAGAAAAATCATAATAACTGGATTAAAACTTAGACAAATGTTAGCAAGGAGTAGCAACATGTTGCCCATAATGTTAAATTCTTGCAAAGGATCGGTAAAAAAAAAAAATCGACCTTAATGTTTAAAAATTTATAGTATAACACAGATTTTGAAAAACTTTGTTGTATTGATAACATGTTGCCAAGGTTTAGCAACATGTCACGTTACGAATAATCAACAAAAATTTTTTTTTTAAATAGTTATGGCCTTTTTAAATATGTTCATATGTTTCAGATTTAAACTAAAATTTTGTTTTGTTGCATTGATTAAGACTAAGACAGCATGTTGCTAAGGTTTAAACACATGGTATAATTAAGAATAAAATTTAAAAAAAATGTTTTTTAAATGCATAACTAAAATTTGTTTGCGAAAAATATGGTTATACCTTAATGTTTTAAGTTTCCGCAACATGTTGCAGTAGTTATGCAATATGCTTTTCTAAATATGGGTGCGTTCGTAAATGCATCATTGCGCTGCATCAGAAGAGCAAACTTTTTTTAATGCCGATAAAAAAGTAATTATCATTTTTTTTTATTGTGCGACTATTATTTTTGTCGAGTATTTGACAATTTTTTGGTCCATATCTACTTCATTGAAATATATATAAACATTTGAAATCACTGATGCAGCGCAGTGATGCATTTACGAACGTACCCTTTTTTAGCTTTTTATAACATTTTAGAAACTTAAAATATTTTAGACTACTCATTTTATAAAAAAACAAATAGTGATAGCAACATGTTTTTCCTAAACAACATGTTGCTTATTAAAATGTTTCCGTAAATAAACTTAAAATCTATTAAAATAGTAAAAAAAAAAAACATTTAACACAATTTACCTATAGATGTCATAATTTTGATGTAGGTGTGTTCAGGTAGTTGGGGAAGGAAAAAATTTTGCAAAAATTTTAATCAAAATTTCCTAGAAAGCCAAAGAACATTTTGATGACCAGGACACGAGCCAATTTTGAGAATGAAGGGATAGAGTTGGTGTTGTTTTTTTTTTTTTTTTTTTTTTGAAACATTAATGTTTAAAGCCAATTTGTTTTATAAACATGATGCCAATTTTTAGGGTTCCAAGTTAAATTTTAATGTTTTTTTTTTATAAAAATTTTTGGCACTTTTATTTTAATTTTTAATTTTAAAATTTTAGGTAAATTGCATTTGGGATCTAAAAAAATTTTTGCTAAAAAACAAAACATTATTATAAAGGATTTATGTTAAGGAGTATTGTTTTTAAGAGGAACGTCTTTTTGGGAGGAGAGGGGCTGGAAAGGACTTAGATTTTTAAATACTAACGACATATTGTTGGTTTTAAACGCGTTGCCTTTTTACGATAATAACAATTGTAATTGTTGTAATGTATATTATTGTTGTTATAACATTTTGTACACTTTATTGGGGCATTATCGGACGAAATTGTTGTTGGCACTGATGTTGTTTGTGTTGGGGGTATCGGAATTTTGGTAAAATGATCGAAATTTTCCGCGATTTCATTAAAAAATTGTACATTTGAGTCTGTTTCATGGGAACAACTAAAGATTGTGGTGGTATTGGTGTTGGAGTTGGTGGTGTTAGAGGTCAAGGGTAAAGGATATATATTACCATTGCCATTGGGTGTACATTTCTTTAAAAGAGTCTTGTTTAGTGGAGTCTTAATAATACAGGCTATATTTAAGCTGCAAACTTCCTCCTCATCACCTTGCTCTGGATCCTCTTCGGCATTATTAAGCGTTTTTTTGGTGTCATTACTTAGAACTTCATTAAGGATATCATCCTTTTGTTCTTTTTCTTTTTCATTATCTTCATGTTGTTGCTGCTGGAGTTTCAAATGTTCACCATTGGTTTCCTTAGAGTCGTGTACATAATGTTGGCCATTTTGTTTGGCAGGACTTGTAGAGGCAGATTTATCCCCTGCGGTTGAGTCTTTGGTTTTAAGAAAAATGTCATTGTGTTTTATTAAGTCACAAGATTTGTTGGCATTTTCATTGGAGCTTTTGTTAGAGTGTTGCAGATTGAGGCTTGAATTGTTGTTGCTTAAGGAATTGCTGCTGTTGTTATTATTGTTGTTGTTGTTGTTATTGTTATTATTATTCGTAGACTTTGTTAATTCAATGGCCGTTAATTGCGGTTGCTGTTCCACACTCATTTGGATGTTTTATTTATTAGTTTTAATAAAGTCTTTTAGGTGTATTATAACTTTTTTAAGGGTTACTTTTTTAAGCAGCATGTTGCTAACGACAAGGCAACATGTTGCTAGTACTTTAAAATAATATTTTTTATCACTTTAAAGATTTTTTATGTTTCCGTTTTAATTTTTCTAATTTTAAGTAAAATTAGTTTGGCAACATGTTGCTACAAATTATTTTTAATTGTCTTTAAGAGCTATTTTTTTAAATGTAATGATATATTATATAAGTACAGTTTTTAAATTTTTCTTTTTTAAAGTTTTGGTTTTTTAGAAAACATTTCTTAAACTATTTTTTTTTTTAATTTGCGGATTTCCATAGATTTTGTTATTATTTGTTTTTATACCATCATAAGATTTCTTTAAACATTTTTAGAAATGTTGCTAAACAAAATATCAAGCTGTTTGTAAAAAATTGTAGTTTTTTTTTACATACTTAAATAAATTTGTTGAGTTGACGCTTACCTACTTTTTCTTTTAATGTTTATATTGTTTTTTTTAATGTTGCTTAACATGTTTAGCTTCATTTTTATAAAGACAAAAAGTCATATATGCTTTTTTAAAGATATTTTACCGTTTTTTCTTCTTATGTTTTAATTTTATTACGGAATTTTCACTGTTTAATTGTTTATAAATGGTAAGCAACATGTTGCTGTTCACTTACATTTTAATTGAACAATTAGATTTCTTTTGTTTGTTTGTCAAAAATAATTTTTTTTTTAAATTTAAGTAAAATTGTCAACATGTTTACAAACATTTTACATCCAATTTACTGTTTTATTAATAAATATCATTATTGGCTTTTTATTATCTACTTTTTCTTTATATTTTGAAGATTTTACACTTATTTTTGTTGCAGTTTTTGTTTCGAGCAACATTTTTGCTTGCTTATATGTTTTCAGAATTGTATATGTCTTTGTTGTTTATATTGAAAATGGTTTTGTTTTCATAATGTTTAGATTCTTTTAAGAGCAACATTCTTTATATGTATAATTGTTTTCTTTTTGTTTGATTTTGAATTCCAGTTTTATATATGTACGTAAGTTATTTATTAAGTTTATTTAAAAAATGTTTCGGCAACATGTTGCAGTCAATTTTTAAGTAAGTTTTTTTTTGCTTTTTTGGATTTTTATTTATTAATTTAATTAAAATTTAAGTGCGAAAATGTTCAAAGCCACACATTTTCTTATATGTTTTTTTTATAAAATTCTTTAAAGGCAAATGTTTATAAACATAAGGGTTATCGGTATGGATTTGCTAAGGCAGTATTTTGTTATTTTTAATTTGATTTTTTTTAATAAAAATTGTTATTATTGTATATAAAAATGTTTATAAAAACATGTTTACAAAATGTTTTATACGATAATTTTCTTCTTTAAATACCATTTAAATGCGCTTATGTTGTAATTTATTTATTTGTTTAAATGATTATTATAATTATTATTATTGTTTCATAATTTTATTGAAGTTCTGAGTGTTAAAAAAATGTCGGTTAATCATATTTAAATGTTGACACTTTTTTTTGGAGGTTTATAAACTTTTCAAAATTGTTGTTATTGTTTTTTGATGGTTTTTGATTAAGTCTTTTTTTAGGGACGGATTTTTTTTGTATAATTTATATCAAATTCTTTAAAGTTTTTTCTTTTAGATTTTCAGTAAAAATTCGTTTAATTTTCTATAAAAAAAAATTATTTAAAATAATTTGAGTTAAATTTTAGATTTTTCTTTGATTATTTTTAATTTATTTGTTATATTTTTAATTAAATATTTATATTAATTTAGAAGATTTAAAAATTAATTTTTCTTTATTTGTCGATTTTAGTTAAAATTATTTTAGTAATATTTTATATTCTCAGCATATTTATTAAATTAAATTAAGAACCTTAAAAACTTTTAGTACCAAAAAAATTTTTTCAGACTTTGTCCTTAAATATTTTAAAGCTTTTTCAATTAAAAAAAGCTTTTGATAACTAATTGATTTCAGAATTAGTATAAGTTTTAACTTTGAAAATTTATTATCTGTTAAATCTATTTAAGTCTTCTGCTTGCCGCCGCCTAAACCTGTCTTTGTATTGCAGTTTTCAAAGCTTTAAAAATTTCAAACATATTTTTCCAAGCGAATTTGACTTTTGAATTGCTAACAAACTTAAGTTTAAGCTAAAAACTTTGAAATCTATTAATTTCTCAATCTATTTAAAGAATAAACTTTCTTAATTTCGAAAGAACAGTTTTGCCAGACATATATTTTAGTTATTATTAAAAGTTTAAAAGCAAAGCTTAAAAATCGAAACGTTTACCTTCCTTGGAAAATTTAATTTTCAATCTTTTGAAGTTTAGAAAGGAGTTCTGAAAAGCTTCAAAAGTGTTTGACAGATGTTAAATTTGTAATTAAATAACCTTTTAGTTGTATGTTACTAAAATAATATTATTTTCTTTTTAAAACTAAATATTTTTTCGAAGAAGCTTTTTTAGCCTTAAAGAAAAGCTTTCTGCAAAGCACTCGGCACTGAGCTTTTAGTGCATTTAAGTAAAATAATACAACACAGTTGCTTTTAAAATCAAAACAGTTTTTCCAGTAAGCTTTCTGTTAAGCTTTCAAGAGCTTTTTTCTTGAAATTAATGTGATATTGAATTTAATTTAAATTTGATATTGAACAATTAAGAATTTGAAAAGACAGGTCTCTGGAAAATTCGGATTTTAAAATTAAACTGAACTTTAAATCTAAACTCTCAAAACTTTTGACTGAAACTTTTAATTGGGACTTTTCTATTTATATTAATTCCTACAATATTAATCTTAGACCCTATAAAGTTTATTTATTCTGGGTCCTTATGGGAAGCGAAGTTGAAATAACGATGTCCGTCTGTCCACGTGTCTGTTGAAATGGGTTTTCCAAAAAGTCCAGTTTTGATGGACAGTAGATTGTTATATATTTATGTCACATATACTCCCTTAAAGTTTGCTATTGAAATTTGGCTAAATCGATCCATTCATGACTGAGATTTGAAAAAAATCCTCGTTTGCCTCTTATTTTTGTCATAAATGGCCCTGTTTTATTTTAATGTGTTGATTTTTTTTTAATTTTTCTTAAATAAAGAAATGTGTATAAAACGAACTACCTTAATCAATAGCGGAGTTCAGTGTTAAGTGCAAATGGTCTTGCGAAAGAGCAAATGTAAAATATCATAGCTTTTTTGTTAAATCCAACAACAAAATACACAGAGTTTCCGTTATATTTCATAAAAAAGCTACGAAATTTTGTATTTGCTCTTTCGCACCAGACCATTTGCACTTAACAATGAACTCCGCTATTGATTAGGGTTGTGTCTTTAATACACATTTCTTTATTTAAGAAAAATTGCAAAAAAATTCATCACATTAAAATAAAACAGGGCACTTTATGACAAAAATAAGAACTCCGCTAATATATTTTATTGAAATGCTTTTTTTTCGCAATTTTGAATAAAATTGTATTTTAAAATAAACTTTTTGTTCGAAATTTTTATTTAACTTTAAAAGCCTTATTCATAAAAAATATTTCAGGTTTATAATAGGTTTATAAACCGAAGTTTCTATGGAAATTTGTTTAATAAACTTTTCATAAATCAAAAAAATTTTTTATGTTTGAGAGGGTAAAAGTTTCTATTTGTATTTTCAAAATTTTTAAATGTTTTTTGGCAAACCTTTTAAAAATGGAATTTTGGAATAAATTTAAGGTTTTGCTAGATTTGGTTTTAATTTTTCGCAGATATTTTTTTTAGAAAAAATCCATTTTCCACTTAAGTTATTTTTCAAAATTTTGATTTAAAAAATTTTGTTTCATATATTTTTTTTATTCAACAAATTTAAATATTTTTTTTTTTAATGAAAGTCTCTTCTTCACAGATCTTGTCATACTATAATAATAATTTTTCTGACATAAGTGGTTTTAAACAAATTTTTTTTGAGTATTTTTAGCATTAGATCGTCTTTATTTTTAAAAAAGTTTTTTTTTGTATTTTTCTTTTTCATTAAAAGTTGTTGTTTTATCGATTAATTCTCGATTCATTTCTATACAAATATATATTTTTATAATTTTTTTGATTAATAGATTTTTTTATATAATTGTTTTTTTTAAGGTTTAAGTTCTGTTTAAATTTTTGTTATAATTTTTATTGTTTTAAAATTTGTTACTTTTAAAACTTTTTGTTATTTAAGTTTTTTGTTTTTAAATTTTTTATTATAATCGTTTAATTGTTTTTTTTTGTATAAAAAATAGTTTTTTTTATTAAAACTATTTTAAGGATTTTATTTTAATGTTACGCTTTTTTCTTTAATTATTATAATTGTTGTTTTTTAAGTTTTTGTCAATATTTATTTTATAATATTTAAGAAAAAACGTTTTTTTGTATAATTATTTAAAAAAGAAATCAATTATCAGAATTTTTTTTTTATTTGTATTTATTTTTTTTTTAATAAATTGTAAGTAAGAGTGTTTTTTTTATATTAAATCCAAAAAAAAAAAAAAAATTAATTAAATAAAAAAATCTTTTCAAACAATTAATTTTTTTTTTTAATTTTTGTTAAGAATTTTATTTAAATTAATTTTTTCTAAGTTACTAATTTTTTTTTTAAATTTTTCAATACTTTTTTAAACAAAAATATTTAAAAAAACAAAAGATTAATTAATAATTGGGCTTTACTAAAATTTAATTTTTTTTTTTTTATAATATTTTGTTTATTTTTTTTAATCAATAATTTTTTTTTCTCAAATTATGTATTATTTTTATTTTTAATTTTCGTTTTTATATTTTTTCTAATTAATTTTAAAAAAAGTGTTTTTTATATTTAATTAAAAAAAACCAAAAAAAAAAAAAAAAAAATTCAAACAAATTTTAATTAATATTTTTTAAAATCATTAATATCTTTTTTTAAATTTTTTCAATTCTTTTTTAAACAAAAATACTTAAGAAAAAACAAAAAAAAAATTGGGTTTTTCAAACAAGTATTTTTATTTACATAATTTTTTTTAAGAAATTTTATTGAAATTAAATTTTTTTATAGGTATTATTATTTTTTTTTTTTTTAATTTTTCAATACTTTTTTAAACAAAAATACTTAAAAGAACAAAAAAAAAAAAAAATTATAATAATTTTATTAATTTTTTTTTAAGAAATTTTATTTAAATAAAATTGTTTTTAAATTATTAATATTTTTTTTTAAATTTTTTAATGCTTTTTTGTATTAAATTGTCAAAAAGTTTATTTTTTTTATATAATTATTTGAAAAAAGAAAATAGTTTTTTATTCTTTTTTTTTAATGGATGTAATTTTAATTTTTTCTCAAATTACATAGGTATTATCTTTTTTTTAAATAAATTGTCAAATTGCTTGATTTCTTTATAATTAATTAAAACAGATATTAATATAATTATATTTTTATTTAAGAGTTAATTTTTTTATGAGTTTTATAATTACGTTTTATAATTATGATTTTATTTATTTCAAAAAAATATTTAATTTTTTAACTTCTATTTTAGTTTTTTTGTCATTTTTTATGAATTATTATAAATATGTTTTTGTTTAGTTAGTTTATTTTTTACAATAAAGTTTTTTATTATTTTATTTCTATAAAATTTAAATATTTTATTAAAAAAAATATGTATTTTTTATTGTTTAAAAATAAAAAAAAATATTTTTTTTAATAGGTATTTTATTTTTTTATAGGTATTTGAATTTTTTTTCATATTTTTTAATTTTATACCAATTTTTGTTATAATTTATACATCCACGCCAACAACAACTCGTCGAGATTATTATCTGTCAAAATTTCTTTAAAAAAAAAATAATAATAAACACCTTTTTGTTGTTATAAAAATTTTATAAAATTTTAATAGATTCACAATAATTTCTGTAAAGCACAATCATTTTATATTATTTATATATTTATTTTTTATTATTTAAAAATTTTTTTTCGAAAATTCTTTTTATTTATTTTCATATTATTAAAATTCTTTCATTTTAAATGAACTACAAATTTTTTTTAACATAATTTTTCATTTCCGGTTTCCGTGTAAACACAAAAAAGTTTTTTTAAAAAAAAACGCGCGTTTAATAGTTATAAAATTGTATAAAAATATTTTTTTATTAATTCATAATTTTATGATGTTTAACATTTAAAACAAATTCTTTTTAAGCTGTTTTTTTGTTTTCGTAAAACTCTTCTTAACAGACGAAGAAAGTTTTGAAGACTGTAGAAAATTTTCAACAAAATGTTTCAAATTTTTTCGAAATGTTACCGTTAGAGTTTGTACAGAGTAAATGGAAAATGTTATGTTAGAGTAAGAGTTTTTATGTAAAATATAATTAAAAACAATAAAATTTATAAAAAAAAGCACACACGCACACTTATAAACATTTAAACTAAACACAGACACACAAAAACGAACACGACGACGTCTGTCTATATTTGCGAGAAAAGCGAGGAAAATTAAAAAAAATTTCAACAAAAGAAATGTTGAAAAAGAACAACAACAAAAATTAAGCAAATGAAAATAAAATTCTTTTATTTTATTTTTGTAGCCGCCGTTTTTTTTTTTTTTGTTATTTCTAATTTTACTATCTGTTAAAATGTTTAAAGTCTCTTTAAGCCTCTTTTTTTTGTGTAGTAAAGAGTATGATGTATGTTTACAAAAACAAAATAAAAGTAAGTAGAAGTTTTTATAATAAATAACCCGCGTTAAACGTGCGTTTAGGCGAACGGTTTAAAGTGAAATGAAAGGAGTCAACGAAAGAAAGCCACCAACAAGCGCCAAAAACTATTTCATTTGAAAAAATAAAAGCAGCAGCAACATGACACATGCAAACATACAACATACAAACTTTAACACACACACACACACACACAAAATCATTTGAAAAAAATAGCAAAGAAGAAACCGAAAAAGAAACAAAAACCTACATAAAACTACAAAAAAACTTTTTTCTTCTTTTTTTCAAACAAAACTAAATTTTTCTAATGCTTCTTTTAAACAAAAACACAAAATGAGAAAAGTTAATAACAAACAAAAGAGTTTCACCTACACACTTTGTTAGAAAAATCCAAAAACAAAAAATAAACAAACTATTTTTATGAAATATAAACTCTCCCTTACTCTCACACTCTTACTTTACAAAAATTACTTAATAGAAAACAACATAAATTAGAAAATAAAGAGAGAATAGAAAGAAAGCTTTACAAAAAACTAAACACTAACAACAACTTCAGAATAAGAAAAACTAACAATTTACAGTTAGTCATAAAGAAAATTCCTCACTTACACTTAAACCCAAAAAACAAACACACACATATATAAACTTATGCATACACACACACACACACACGCACCTAAAAAAGCTTACGTTTTTTAAATTCTCCATAAGCAAAAACATAAACAATCAAATAATTATCTCTTTGCAATTTACTTTCTTTCTCCTTTTTTAAAACTCATTGCTCTCTATTCATAACAGTAAACAAAAATATTCAAAAACAAAAAAAAGAAAAGCTTTTTCATAATACAGAGAAGAAGAAAAAATGAAGTTGCCGGCAATGTAAACATAACGGTTACTCTTGCTCTTTCAAATGTTAACAGTAATTTTAACTTTGCAAAATTAAATTTCAGTGTTGCCAGGAGGTTTTGTCTTTAAAAGAACCTTTCTACCAGAAACCTTTTATTTTTGCTTTTGTTATTGGCATTAAAATTTTTTTTGAATTTTTATCAATAGCCAATGTTTTGTTTTTAGTTTGGGCAAAAAAGGAAATCCCTTATTTATTATAGTTTTATTTTTGACATTTGCTTTTTCACCAGCTAGCGAGAAAAAATTCGTAGCCGCCTAAAAGGCAAAAGTTAAAAATGATTATTACGCCTCTGGCTTTTTTACTTTTATCTAAAAGAAGAGCTTTGTACTTAAAAAAGGCAAAACTAAAAATAAAGCTAAAATTCAAACAAAGAAAATTCTTCCATGGCTGGTTAAAAAAAAATTACTGATTCAAGAAAACAAAGAGAACAAAATAGCTGGAGAAATAAGCGCTAATAGGAGCCGAAGTATGTGGTAAAGCCAAGCCAAGGCGAATGCACTAGAAGGTGGGGTCAACTCAATATATAGTTTTTTTCGGTGGTTGAGTTGTCAAAGTTTGTAAACAAACTGCAGTATTTTCGGTAAACAAACTTTTTTTACAAGCATATTTTTGGGTGCCCCGGCAGGCTAGTTGGTGAGCTGGGGGTTGCGGGTTCGATTCCCGCCAGAGACTGTTGTCCCCTGCAGACAAGAGTAGAGCTTTGCGAAATTAGCATAAGAAAAAGAACCACAAAAGCAGTGTTGTTGTAGAGTTGACCTCACCTTCTAGTGAATTCGCCTTAAGCCAGCCCAAACGGAGCCATCGGCTCTGCAAATAGGCAGATTGAAACGATAAAAAAACTGATGTGTGTTCGAAAACATGGTGCTTTTTTTACTTCTGTACATACATGTGTATGTAGATCAGTGGCACTCCATTCTCATATTCCTATAATCACGAGTATACAAAATTAAGCTGCAACAATGTCGGCACACGTACACTATAATATTCGTAGAAGTGCCAATGGCGAACATTCGGCTGTTGTTTTGCTGATACATTTAAAAAGGGGGTTTTTCTTACTGAAATGTTTCCTGGTAATTTGCGTAAAAAGCATTTCCTGATTCTTAAAATATTCTTATGATTATTAACCTTTAAAGATCTGTTGGTCATTAATGACTAAAACCAGACCCAATTACTGTGGTTGATTGTTTTTTATTTTAAGGATGGAAAAATCACCGTGGTATATGAGGGAAGATATATTTTACACTCCTTTCTTGAAAGTTTTTTTTTTCCTTTAATACATTTTAATATAAAAAAAAACATTTTTTTTACTGTCCCAAATTAAACATCAAATGAACAATTCATAAATGTATTTTAAAGTTAAATTTTCAGAATGAGTTTTGGCTTAAACCTGGTACTCTGTTAAGTATTTTACCGTGCTGTGGAGTCGTCAATAAATATTTCTAACTCCGACTCCAACTGCTGAAATTTACTAAGTCCGACTCCGACTCCTTTTCTTTCATTGGTGCTAAATGTATATGAGACTGGTCGTTATTTGACTTTAAACTCTTTTTTTTAATGCAGTACCCTTTAAATGTAGCAAGAAAATTATTCTGTAAAAATATCACATCGATATTTTGAATATTGAAAAATATTTATTTTGGAAAATATTAGAAAATTTTTTAAAAGTTTTTATGCCGAAAAATTTTCGAGTCGGAGTCGCGAGTTTTTGTGGGTACTTCGACTCCAGTACAAAAACCTCAACTCCGACTCCACAGCCCTGGTATTTTGTGTGATATGTTGTCAAACGCAATATTAAAAAAACTGTCTGGGAAATACATACGAAAAAATGTTGATAGAATTGTATTCTGTTTATAATGCGAAGAACATGCGAAATGTTTCTAGCAACAGTTGTGTTTTCTGTTCGAAACAAGTGCAGCTCATATTTTATTGCACGGGCTTTTAAGTCTTCATTCACACGTTTCATCTTTTGATGCTCAACTCTTGTGTTTTAAGGAGAGGGAAGCAAGAAGAAAAGGGGTTGGTAGGGAGATGCCTGTACTCGGGCAGTACGCTTTGTGTTCTCATTCGTAAGTATATGCACAACAATGGCTGCATGTAAATTTTTTTCTTTTCTTTTTCTCTTTGGTTCGCCTTGAATAAAAGTGTTGCTGTTTGAAAGGAAAAAAAATGTTAAAACCGGTTGCTGCGTGTGAACATAATGGCATCTTCAAAAGGGAATTGAAAAGAAGTTGAGCATCAAAAGATGAAACGTGTAAATTGAGACTAAGCAACAACTGATCATTTTTTTGTAGTTTTTTTTACATTTGTAGTGTAGTTTTTATAACAGGCGGTCCAAAAATAATAAATAAAAATGAAGTAAAGTTTTTGCTTTTTGTTTACATTTGCAAAACAATGTTGTATACTTTTAACTAATGAAAACGTTAGGTTTTGCAAAACCGCGGGATATATCTCATAGATAAATGTCAAAATTGTCGTGTGAAAAAAAATAACAAATGTTGATTATTTCACACAAACAGTTTGAGATACATCAATATTATCTATTTCGCGGATTTGAAAAACTTACATGTTTTTTTAGTAACAAATGTTTTTCAACAAGTGTCTACCTAAAGAGATTTATTTTTGTCAACATTTCGCACGAAATACTGAACAGAGTACCAAACTTAATGAAATTTGACATTTACCAAAAGCCAGCTCTTGTTAAATGGCTAGCATGTCATTTGAGCAGTCAACGAAACTTCAAATTCACGCAGTTCATAACTCTCTTACGGGCATGACAGAAATTACTCTCTTTTTCCTGAGCAATTTGTCCATTGTCAAAACCCAAACTCTAAAACTCGTCGACTATTTTCATGTCTATACTAATTTTAATCCATGAAGAAATTTTAACAAGGTTTTCTCATTTCTGGAACGTAAAATAAGCTTCTTAAAGGATATATTAGCCAAACCTTGATAAATACGCCACGCTTTTAAAGGTTCTATTCCTACGCCTAAACCTTACTATTTCATCTTTAAATTTCATTGTAATCGGAGTAACCGTTTAAAAATGGCAAATTATATATATGAATATTTTAATTCTGGCCCACTATGCATGAAACTAGATTTCACAAAAAAAGTTTAAAACATGACTACAAATAAAATGAAAGTAAATAAACGGCAACACTAAACAACACTAAAACATGCTCTTTAAACTATTAACAGTTAATTAGCGCTTTCTTTGTTTCTCTTTCATGAAAACTAACATTTGTTTACATGTTATCCAGTGCTCTTTATTTTACAAATAACGTAAGTGTGTGTGTGTGTGTGTGTGTGTATGTGCTTGTTTAAGGTGGTAAAATTTTACATAGAAAACCGGTGTAAATACAGCTTTTTTACTCTTCTTTTAAATAAAAATAAGAGAATTTCTAATACATATCCTGCTCAAATTTTTGTAAATATAGAAAATTTTTCTTTTCCTGCTTAAAAAAAAAAAATTGCATAAAACATAAAAATTTATTTAAAAAAAAAACATAAGGAAAAAAAGCTTTTCAAGTAACCCTTTGTAAAAAAAAAAAAAAAAAATTGTTAAAGTGTAAGTCAAGCTATAGCTTTATTTAGCATAAATATTTTAGACTTGTGTGCTTGTGCCCCAGTGTCGTTGCAAGTCATATAATTTTATTTTATTTTTACTTTTTTTAATGTTGCTTTTTATAAAACTTTATTTTAGATTTTTTTTTTGTTTGTCTTTATCTTGTCTTGTCATTTTCAATGCAGTTTTTATTCGCTTGAGTGTGTGTTTGTGGTATTAAATAACACAATTTGAAGTTGCTTTTCACTTCCTGATGCATTAAGCTTGCAAAAAAATTAAAACCATATATTTTCTTTCTTGCTCACTAAACAAATCACTTTTATTTTTTATTGTGCCATAAAACAAAAAAAAAAAAAACAAAAAATTGGTTTTAAATTAAATGCATTTAAAGAAAAATTGCAAGAAAATTGTTGATTAATTATGGTTTCTGGTTTTATATTAATGAATTATATGCAATTAAATTTTAAATGGCATTAAGAAGGCGGTACTTAATATGGATTTGAGTCATAATCTGAAGGAAATTTTTAATACATATAACTATAAAAATATATAAAAAGTGGTTTTAAGCAATTTGCGGAAAAAATCTATTATATATTTAAAAACTTATCATTTTATTAACAATAAACTAATTATTTAGATCAGATTATAAGAGTTTACCGGGGTTTCTTTGTATTAAGGCAAAAATTAAGGTGTGGTGGGTTTAGCTGGAAATTCACCACACCCCAGAAATATACTTTTAATTAATCAAATCAAAGAAAGTTAAATAATTTAATTACATAATAAAAAATGTCGCTTGATATCTAAGCAGTTTGTATAAAAGACAATTTTTAAAAATAAATTTGTGAGTTGAAATATGCAACCGATTATGACCATTAAAGGGCTGGGTTATCGTAATGTGAGAAATAAATAAATAAATTAATTAAGTTTTCATAAATTTCTTGCACAGATTTAAGGAACTTAGAAATGTTTCTTTTAAATCAGCAAAAAGTTTATTTGTGTGGTGAGTTTTGCAAGAAATTCACCAAACTTCTAAAATAGCGGAAACTTAAAACAAAATTAGTTTAATCATTTTCAATACATATGTACATACATATATAATTTTATTTCCTTATCAGAATTGATAACATTTTACCCAAAAATATTGAAATCTAAACAAAATATATTTTGAAAAAAGTATTTTTCAAAATTCTATAAAAAATTTATTACATTTCAATTAAAAAAAAAAAAATATTTATAATCTTAATGTTATAAAACTTTCCAGTCATTTGTTTTATCAAAAGATTAGGAGATGTGCGCTCTCAATCTGAGTTTTCAGACAAATATTCAGAAGTGATCAGGTTTTGTAAGAAATTCTGCACATTTCAAAAAACAAATGAAACTTTCAACAATTAAAATGTAAAATGAGAATAATATTTAAAGTATAAAATATGCTACTTGCAAGTTAAATTTTTTGACAAATGACATTGTATTTAAAACAATTTTAAAATTTTCTTAAAAAGGAAATAAATCTTAAGGCAATTTCTTAAAAACGAAATAAATCTTAAGGCAATTAGATTGAAAAAGCCATCGGATTAAAAATCTTTATTGGTTATGTTGTAAATAATTTTTTTTTAGTAAAAATTTATTTCATCTGAATGTTTATTTATTTGTATGAATAATTCACTTATTTTCATAAAATTTGCAATTTTTTTTAATGTGGTAAATATTGTCGAAAAAAAGTCCTTAATTTATAAGTTTTTATCAAATTTGTTGTAAAAACCCAAACATTCTTTTCACTAACTTAAATTTCAAGGTGTAAGAAGTTTTTTTTAAAATATTTAAAGCAGACTAAATTTAGTAAAATCTAATATAATAAAAAGACAAACAAGTAATAAAATTAAGTTTTTTTACAAAAAAATTATGCCTGTAACATATTTTTTTACAAAATGTTAAATTGTACAAATTACTACCGTTTATTGAAATTCTTGTAAATACTAAAAGTTTCTTTCATATTAGCTTATTTTTTAGGTGTGGTGAGTTTTCAAAGAAATTCACCACACCTTTAAAACAAGTGCAAACTATTTTTGGTTTGGTAATACATAAATTGATTTTTAACGCAACCACACTTACAATGTTTTTTTTAGGAAATATTAAAATTAAAGACATCCAGTTCCAAATTATTATCAGTATTACTAAATTTTTTTACAAATTTATAAAAATTTATTACATCCATTAAAAAAATGTTTGAGATGTAGTGAGTTTTTAAAGAAATTTTTATCACCCTTAAAACAAGTCTTAATTATAAAAAAAAATTAATAAAGCAATATAAAATGCTCAGCAAATGGAATTAAGTGTTAAACAGTTATTTTTTATGTAAATAATTAATATTTTTTTTTTAATTAATTTTCCTACTAAAATTATTGTAAATCAGGAAATGTTCTTTATAACTTAAAACAAAAAGTCTATTATTGGGGGGGCTTAAAGAGTTCTTATGTCAAATATATCCCTTTCAGACCGTGATACATCGATTGTGTGGGTGGATTTCGGTCTGAATATTTGCACATGCATCGAATGCGCTGATGTTCTTTATGTTTGTGTCTTGCATTATTCCGCTATTCGCTTTACCGTTACTTGAATTATTGCAAAATTCTCGTGTCACATTTCAAAATGAGCCGCAATTACATTTTCAATTACAAAAGTTCTTATCGTTAGCAAATAGTGAAGTGGGCATATTATAACTGAACAGATTTGGTAACTCCTTTACTATTTAAAATCAGTTAAGTTTGAAATTTTACCGTTATTAGAATATCACTCTTATAAATTGTGCAAATCTTTTAATTAAACAATCAACCAATTTATAACTTTTGATTAGACTTGGCAAGAACCTTTGCCGAGATTCGGACTTGTATGCATTTAAAAATATGTAATTAAAATCTGGACTTTTAGAAATTGGTTCTGTGAAAATAACTGTAAGGTCCAAATAGCATAAAGTTATATTTTAAATAACGTTGTGATCATTTAGAAATATGTATGTATGTACCTTGATCAGTTTTTTTTTTTGTAAAATTCTATAGAAATTAACTTAGAACACGCAATAATTACGATTTGTAACATAACTTTAACAAAAATGTTTGTTTAGAATTCTTTTTAAGGTGTGGTGAATATCTTGAAAAACTCAGCACACCTTTCAAATAGGCTTTTGTTAAATGTTTGTAAATTCCGTGTAGTTTAAGGGAGTTGTATGTATTTTATTAATAGAATTGAGCCAACAAATCTTTAAAACGATTATTTTAGGTTTTTTTTATAAAATAATTTCCATTTAGTTTTATGTATTTTTTTATGATTCTATAAGTTTGTGCGTGTGTTATTTATGTATCATCAATATTTACATAACGTTTTTGCATTTCTATCTTTTCTTGAATTCAGACTGCCCACAATAAACAAAATATTGAAAATAAAAATTTTAATAAAAAATAATCAAATATTCATGTACAAAATAAACGTAAGAAGGTACGAATTTTACGTACAAAACACTTTTAAACATGTAAATTGCACAGCCATACCTACAAACTTTAATATTCACATGGCAAGTGAAAGTTCTGCACATACAAAAACAACTACAGCAAAAAATTTTAAGAACATACATACATAGAAAAAGATAACAACAACATTTGGTATTACATACATACGTACATACACACTCGCAATTATATTCCTATTCACTTTGACTTGCTCTGTGCATTGACGAAAATATAACAGCAAAAACAACAACAACATAGTCATGCAAAAACGAAAAAAACTGTGAATTAAAAAAAGTTTGAACGAACGAACGTCCGTGACATCGATTACGTACATTGAACGTTGAAAATGTTGTGTCGTCGTTGTTGTCGTATGTAATAGCAACAACAATGATTTTTTTCTATAATCATAATAACAACAACAACTAAGGCAAAGCTATAACAATAATACAACTAATACATTATTACACTTACTCTTCTATTTCCAATATAAATAAACGATTAAGCTGGTTCACGAACAATTACACATACTCGTGTTCTTGTTTTTTTGTCTTGCTCGCGTAATAACACTCGTTTTTAACGAAGCCTAGAGTAGCATTTAACATTTCTATTAAATTTGAGTGTTTGTTTTTGTAAAAATATATGTAGGTATATGCATGTGTGCTTGTGTAGGTGAGTTAATGTTTTTATGTTACCAATATTTAATTAATAGTTTAAAGCAGGGATCACCAACTGGCGTACCGCGGTCTGGATCCGGACCGTAGACCTATTTTATACGGACCTTGCGTTAACAATACAAAACATTTTACATTATTTAACAACAAATTCCTGAGAAATATTATCGTCTCGACATCAGTCTTTGGTGATGATTTCTTACCATTGTATCATTCACCAAACTGTGCTTTGCGGTAAACTTAATTTTAAACTCGAGAGAACAATGCAAGGAGTGATGAAAATAATAAATTTTCTTCGGGCAAAATCAGCACTGAAACATCGTGAATTGAAAATATTTCTTGACGAAGTAGATGCTCAATATGACGATCTGTTATTGCATAATAATGTGAGATGGTTAAGCAAAGGCTGCGTTTTACAACGATTCTTCACCATTTTAGAAGAATTGAAGACATTTCTTTTCAAAATTGATCAAACGTCAACAAACGATTACATTAGTTTTTTTTTTAGCGATAAAGAAAACGTAACTTCCATTTCTTTCTTATCAGATATTTTACAACACACCAATGATCTGAACCTTAAGCTTCAAGGCAAAGGAAAGCTTGTATGGGAGCTCATGACAGAAGTAAAAAGCTTTTTGCGAAAACTCGATCTTCCCAAATTCCCAAATTCAAAAAAATCTGCAATGACAACGAGCTTGACGTCGCACAGTGGCGCCCGTAGAGCAAACGAGGTTGTAAAAATCAAAATTTTCATGAGCGCCGACGAAGTTTTGAATAAACCCATGTTATAGGAAACTTTTCAACAATTTCAAATATGCCACTCTTAATAATATCACATTTTTAGTTTAGAAGATATAACCGTTCAAATTTGACCGACTTTCGGTTTTCAAAAAAAACACAATTTTTAGTCAATTTGTTGCGATTTCAGGTGTAATATCACGAAAAATAGGTAACGAATCGCCTTATTTTTTGTTTGTATTGATTGATGTATTTATTAAATGTATAATGATAATAAAAAATTAACTGTTTGCTTTGTGTTTCTCCTGGTAAATCACTATTTAAAAACTATCCGTTTTTTCACTATTTTTCAACTTTGACGGAAAATAAAAAAAAACTATATTTTTTCTATATTTGCCATATTTGCAAAACCTGTTCTTTGATTATTTCTTTACATAATTCAAAAGGTTTAATCTGCCCGTACGTGCCCGTTTGGCTTCTAGAGGTAAAAAAGGTTAAACAGACATGGTTGCAGAAATTGTATGGCGTCCATCCCTTATATGTTTTGACTGACAGTAGTTTGATCTAATAGTTTGAAAAAAACTACTCATTGAAATTAGCAGGTACGTACCTCACATAAACAATACTTTGGCGTACAAATGGTCAGGAACAATATTGACTTATGGTCCCTACAGGTAGGCACAAATCTTATTTGGACACGTGCATAATATCAAAGTTGCATTATTCAGCCTAAATCCATATGTATGCAGGGAACAGGTAAATTTTTAGGCATGGTAGCATAAGCCTATATATTGCAAAATAAGCATAATGCCTGGATTAGTCTACGCCTGAAAGTTGGCGCAACAATTACTGAAACCATTAAACAATTTAAGTACTGAAAACATGGCGTTGAACAATTTAAAATTATTTGAACTGTTTAGAAAGTCAACCACACCAAAGTTTTTCACAGAAGTGAAAATTCTTCCTGAGAAGTTGACATTAATCAGCAAATGGGGCTGCGATGGATCATCCGGACAAAGCGTTTATAAGCAAAGGATATCTTCCGATGACGCTACAATATCGGACGGAAATATGTTTATGGCATCTGTTGTTCCTTTGCGGCTAAAATTTGGATGATTCCCTACGCTGGAAAAATCCACGTCCGTTATCAGTGCATTATTGCCGATCAATAATGTTTCAGTTTGCAAGGGAATCGGCAGAACTCATAAGGACTACGGTGAAGGACATTGAAGAACAAATAAGCAAGATTAAGCCTACAAAGCTGCAAATTGGAGAAGGAAAATATATTGAATGCAATTACGAGTTCCACCTGACCATGGTTGACGAAAAAGTCGGAAACGAATGTCATGCCCGATTTGCAAAAAGAGTCAGAAGAACTTTTTTCAATTCAATTCAATTTATTTCATATATAATATGTTACATCTCAATTTTATATAATTAGTTGTAAAGAGTTTAAGATTAGTATCTTTTTCTGCTTAATTATAATATATTTCAATTAGTTATCATATACATATATATAGACAGAATTATATTGGAGGTAAAAATTTAGCAAAAACCTATTTAAACCCCTTTTTTCGTTTTATTTTTATATTTTTTTTATATTATTATTTGTCAGAAGAACTTTGGTAATTTAAACGATTCTACAAATGAAGAGAATTACGAATATGGAATGTCACCATTGCACGCAAGGATAAGGTGTATGGAATTCTTACTAAAACTGGCATATACCCTACCACAAGAGGAGGAAAACTTCGATGAAAATACATCAATAAAGGATAAGGAAAAGATCAGAAAGAAGCAAATACAGGATGCTTTTTTTAAACAAGTTGGACTAAAAGTAGACTGTCCCAAGCACGGATACGGTAACTCAAACGATGGAAACACTTCTAGATTTTTTGAAAATGATGAGGCAGTAACTAGAATCATTGGAATTGACAATCAAATCGTGAAAAGATTGGGAACGATCTTGGATGTTTTAAACTGCAAAGAAAATGTCAATTCTACAAAATATGGAGAATATGCGTCGAAAACTGCATCTCTTTTAGCAGTAATGTATCCACAGAAGAAGTTGACCCCGACCGTCCATAAAATATTGGCGCATGGCAAAGATATAATTGAGTACCAGTATTTGCCAATTGGAGAGCTTTCTGAAGAAGCACAGGAGTCTCTTAACAAATTTTATAAAAAATATAGATTGCAGAACACATTCAAAGCAGCAAGGGTAAGGCAAAATGAGGACCTCTTGAACATGTTGGCAGCATCTTCCGATCCACTTATTTCTTCCCTGCGGCATGTGAAGTCACGAATAGAGTTACAAAATAATTATAGTTTAGAAATGGTTAGTCTTTTAGATATACCTTCTCTTACGAATTGTGATGAATTGTGATGAATACAGAAAATTGAAAAAATAAATTTAAAAAAAAAAAAAAAATAAAAACAATCTAAAAATAATTTTTTTTAGTTACCATAAAATTGATTTTTCTACTAGTTTTAACTTTGATAACCCATAAGTAGGCCCCTACAAAGCGTAGCACCCTTTCCAAATGCTCATTTCATAGGCTGAACAGTTATCTATCATATGCTGTTTAAACTGTTCAATTATCTTATTCGATTCAAAAGATATGATTTTTGCAACGAAAAAACTCAAATGGCGCCACTGTGCGTCGGCCAATACAAGACGTTCATTAAGGATCTAAAATCGGCATTTGAAAACAGATTCGCAGATTTGAAGAAAATTGGGAATGCCGTCGATATCCGCAGTAATATTTACTCTCTGAATCCAGGGGATGAATGGAGTAATGAAGCTGCTAATATTTTCCGGAGTAATAAAGCTTCTCTCCAGATTGAAATGATCGATTTCCAAGAATATACAGTTTTAAGACACCAAAAACAGGAAGTTTCTTGTCAAGAGTTTTGGATAAAATTTGCTTGTGCTAATAAATACCCAGATTAAAAAAATTTGCTTTGAAACTTCTCACTTTGTTTGGGTCATTATATGTTTGTGAAGCAGCATTTTCTAAGATGAACTTCATTAAAAATAACTTCCGTAACAGACTTGCCGATGAACGACTCCAAGATTTAATGAGAATAGCCTGCAAAAGCTTTACTTCAAACTTCAGACAGATATTCCAAGACAAAAAATGTAATTGTTCTCATTAATATTGTAAAAGCCCTTAGTACTTACTTCTTTTTATTCAAAGCATTTGTTTATTATTTAATAAAATAATGCACCGAAGCCCATTCATTTTTTTTCCATTGATACAGTATCTAAGCATATTATTTAAATAGTTCAGTTTATTACCTTCCGCACCGCGACGGTCCTGATTTTTTAAAAAACGGACTCCAAATGAAAGTAGTTGGTGACCGCTGGTTTAAAGGAACGTATTTTATAACTTCGAAGATATTAGAATTTCTTATATTTTGACAAAGTGGCTTAGAAGAAATTTTTATTTTAAACAAAAGATTAGCTAGAGGCCCAAACTTAATTCACTCAAATATTAAAAATAATTACTTTATTACAACCGATTTTAAAGGAAATTTTTCTTTGTATTCAAGACTAATCGATTTATTTTAAGTAAAAAGCATGTTTTTAATTTTATGTAAGTTTACAGAAGTTCTATTAATTTTCTCTTAACGGACCACTTAAGAACAGGGTTTCCAGTAATTTGTACTTAAAGAACTCTTAAGTGCCCTTCGATACTATGAAATTTTGAGTTTGAGGGTGAATGGGGAAAGACGAAGGGAAAAGTTTACTTTGTTTCCTGAACATGTAGTTTTTATAAGGCGGCATTTATACGATGTCTTTTTAGACACGTCCCTTTTCTTCATTCTCTTTTGAACATTCTATCAAAAACGTTTTGCATTTTCACGATGTCTTTTCAATCAAGTCTGTCAAATTGTCTTATCTTCTTTATACACATATTAACAAACATGAAAACTCATTTCGCGTCTGTTTGGCAATTCCTCTTTCTTCTCTAACCCGATCGCCTACAAACAAAACAAATGTGTTTGTATGACATGTCTGAAAAGACTTCGTGTAAATTTGGCTTAAGTTCAATATTGAGAGATATAAGAAGAAATAGAGAAGACATACAAAATTCCTTAAATACTACAAAACAAAAGTTTCATTGTATGGCCATATTATTCAGTTTCAAAAGAGAATTGAAATACGTCTCCGCTGTCAGAGTTTCATAATATGGACGAGGACTAATACCTGTTTCAGACTATGCGACATGTACTTGTAACAATATTCCTATTTTCTTTTGGTGTCCCTTCGAAAACTCGTATACATTTAGACGTTTCGGTTTTTTGTTGCAAGCTACCAGCTTAAATTTGACGTTTAAGTCTTAAATTCAAATTTAACTATTAAATGGATACGTTAATAAACGAAATTTTTGTATTTGGGCGGATGAGCAACCCGAAGAGAACCACTTAATAGATGTTTAAAACAACGGAACATGTGGTTTTTGGTTGGCGGGCAGGTGGTCCATATTTCTTTGGA
Source organism: Pollenia amentaria (assembly GCA_943735925.1). Lineage (NCBI taxonomy): Eukaryota > Metazoa > Arthropoda > Insecta > Diptera > Polleniidae > Pollenia > Pollenia amentaria. Next base: position 16,124,988 of record OX031008.1, on the reverse strand, counting down.
AATGAGGAAAATCAGAATATTCCCTTCAATTATAACTGTTATCGCACCATATTAACGCACTATGTGCTGCCTGAAATTCAAGCGCATGGTCTCGGTGCTCTCTTTTTTTCAACAAGACGGCGTTACGAACCAGACAGCACGTGAAACAATGACCTTAATGATAAATCATTTTGGCGAGCAGTTAATTTCACGTTTTGCTACGGCAAATGGGCCATATAGATCTTTCGATATCACAACTATGGACTATTTTATCTAGGGATATGTCTGAGGTCTTCAGGAATTCGGCAGCTACGATTAACGCTTAGGAAGCCAAAATTACTCGTGTTTTACGCAAGATACCAGTCGCTATGCTCGAACGAGTCGCCCACAATTGGACCTTCCATATGGACCACCTCAGACGTAGTCATGGCCAACATTTACATAAAAGTCTGAGTTTCTTACCAATAGGAGAGAAACGCGGACTTGTTGTACAAATTTATCAAGTTATAAACACAACCAATTGTTACGTCAGAAGTGTGGTTGGTCTTCGGTTGAATAAAAAATCAATAAAAAATTTTTTTTCATTCAACTGGTATATTCAACTCGATTGTACGAACAGTTGAAACGTGTTGGGGCCGCATAAGAATAGCATGTTCTCTTCCCTTCTAACCTGTAAACTAAGACTTTCTGAAAGAAAACTTTCATAGTGTGAAACCAGGTTGAAGAACAAAAAAAAGAAGAACCTTTCAAATTAACATAACAAATTCTTTAAGCCAATATTTTTATATTTTCAACAATAATCTTTTTGGCTTAACCCTGTTACCTGCCCATTGGGGATCATTAGTCTTGAATGTCCTAAGAAATTGAGTTTTTTCACGACTCTTAAGGGGTTATTTTATAAATACCTTGTACATTTCAAGATGTTTTCTTCTTGCTTAAATCGCAAATTTGAAAATGTTTTTTATTTTTCTGTATTTTCTAAATTATATATTCTTCTGTTTTCTAATTTATTTAGCAAAAGAGTCTTGGCCTAATTTCCTTAGGAGATTTTTTCAATTTTTTTTTTTTTTATTTTAAGACACTTTTTAAGTTTTTTGGGATTTTTGTTTTAAGAATAATTTTATGTTTTATGTTAATGGTATATATTATGACATTTTATATGTTTAGGTTCCCTTTTATACGCTTTTAATTAATGGTCGAGAACATGGCATCTTATAGACGAATTTAGTTACTACATTTTCCAGCCCTGCTAGAAATAATTTGATATTGTTTAAGAACGTTGGCATGCCTTGTAGTTGTTTGTTCATGTATGTATGTATTTTGTAAATGTGTTTGTGTATGTAAACGTGCTTTGTATTGACAAATATACACAAATAATAACCATAAAAAATGTGTGTAATCACGTTTGCATTACAGTATTTTACATTAGCAGTAGTCAGGCTTTTGCAAAAGTTCACTCGAAAAAACAACAACAATTACATTTTAATACAAATATATAAAAACAACAATAATAAATAAAAGTTTATGAAAATAAATGAATTTATATTTGCTCATACTCAATCATGAACATTTAATAATATTTATAAAGAAACACTGAGGACAAACTGAAAAATCTTTTAGAAAAACTTTTATTATTTAGTTTTAAATTCAGTTTATAACGAAAATATGGTTTCCTTAAATGCAAAGTAGCTGTAGCTTTTCAAGTTTATCATGGAAATTTTTTAAGATTTTAGGCATTAATGAGTTTTTTTTAAACCAACCTCACCTCAAAAGCAATAACAACGTCAAAAAATTACTTCTTTTATTTTATACTGCCTTGTAAATAGATTATAAAACCGTTTCATTAGAAAATATATAATTTTTAGACAATGGTGAGTTTTTCGAGAAACTCACCACACTCTAAAAATTTATTATTTAATGTTGAAATTAAATATATGTCTGTATGTAATAACTCTTTTACTTTTTTTATTCTACAAGCTTCAGAAATAGATTATTTAAATTTATTTTGCGCTGTAATTCTCAAATTTGTTTATTGCAATCTCAATTTGTTAAATATTTATTTAAAAAAGTTATATATTTATCTGGAAAATACATATTTAAGTTTTTTTTAAAACCCATCACACTCCCATATATGTATATATATATTTTCTGCCCTCTTCATAAAAAGTAAATTGGATTTAATAACTATTTTGGGAAAAATTGTGTGGCAGTTTCGTTTTAAAATACGTTTAAAATCTAAACAAAATTTTCTGAATAGGGCAGATATGTTTAAAGCATTAATATTATTAAAATTGAGCCTTTTCGCTTTGATGAAATTTTATGGGAAGTAGTAAAAATTTTTCAGAAATTCACCACACTTTAAATATTGTATAGTTAATTTATTTTAGACTTAGTTATTCCATTGAAACTAAACATATCTAAATCGTATTTCTGTGGTTTTCATGGATAACCGCGTATGTCTATTTTTTCGATTGCGAGATGCTGATGTCATATAAAATATGTACCAATTCCGATTTTTTTTACGTAATGACCAATTTCAAAAAATTAAATTCTAGCCAATAGTTCGATCTAGAATATTTGTTCCGCTCTCCTGAAAAATTTGAATGTAAGACATACACATTACCCATGAAAACCGCAGATTTATGCAAAAATCTTAATTTTTTTCCCGGAGTGATTTTTTTTTAGAAATTCACCCTACTCTTTTAATTGAATGTATAATATCAAATATAATATTTATAGTAATATTAGAAAAATCGGACAGTATTTTTGCGTTAAAACTTAAATTTAAAGATACATGTGGTGAGTTTTAACAAAAATTAACCACTTTTTTTTAAATGTTTTGGTACTAGAAAAAACTTATTTAACCTTGTTTCACATATTTCGAAAATTTTGGGAGAAGAAAATTTTATATAAGAATATGGCACGATTTCAACGAAATTCACCACTCGTTAAAAACAGTATATTTGCTAACAAAATCAATTTAAATAATAATAATTGGAACATTAAGAGAAATTGTGAGTCAAAAGTCAATTTTAACAGGTGAGGTGAGTTTTTACAGAAACTCACCAATTTTGTAAAACTGCTTTAATTCTACCACAAAGTTGTTTTATATACATAAGCTTTAATTCCTAAAGCAGTTTATGTTTAAAAAATGCTAAGTTCCCTCTCTTAATACTTTAACAAACATCTCCGACTACCTCTCTATACTCTTATCATTTACCCATTTTTGTTTTTAATATTTAATTCAGGCCATCCAATGTTAAGTGTAAACAATGTTTGCCAAAAATAAAAAGCAAATTTTTGTTTATTTACCAAAAAAAATTTAACAATTTTTAATATGTTTTAAAAGAGAAAAAAAAACTTTGTTACGTTTTATTGGTCAATTACCATGTTCATTTTTCGGCTTCTGGTTACTCTAGTTAATGCGGAAGTTTGTAGTGCAAAAATCTTTATTTCAAATTTCTAGTTTGATTGCTGCTCCAGAGCAGCAATTAACTGACAACAAAATGTTCAAATAAATTGGAAGTTCAGTTAAATTAATAATAAATATTTTTTAAGAAAGTTGTTATTTATTTTCTAAAAGTCTCTATAATAACATTTGTGATTTTTAATAGAACGCAAACGGGGGTTATTCCCGAAACATGTAAATACGACCCGAATTCAATCAATCCCGTGTTCATTCAAGAATTATCAAAAAAAAAAAAAAAATTCATTTCATGTTGTAAATTCCTTTTTTCAATAAAAATAAATTAATGAAAATTAAATTTGATGAAGTTTTAAGGCTAAATAAAAAATTCTATATAATTAAAAAAAATTAAATGGGTACCCGTCAATATTTCAATTATCCTTTACCTTCTGATTATTTTTTTTGGATTTAAAAGCGAATTAAAAAAAAATAATAATTGTTGTAAGCGGCAATTTTTGCTTTTTGCCTAAACCGGTTTACATTTTTAAAGATTTATAAGTTTTATCTTAAAACAAAAACTAAATCAAATATCTTTTAAAATATTAAATATTTTTTTTAACGCACCAATATTTATCGACTTAATCATAATGACATTATTTGCTATATTGATCAATGAGTAACCGGTATTCATGTTTAAAAATTTATATGTTCTATAGCAAAACTGAAAATTTTAGCAAGTATTCGTTATTATTTCAGGTTTCTAAGCAATAACTCCTTATTTGAGGTAGAAAACATGTAAAATTTTAAGTAACCATTATTAAAAAATTAAAACGGATACTCGTCAATCAAATAAAATACTCTAGACAAATAAGAGACACTAAACATTAAAAAAAATTTATTTTACAACATATTTTAAATTTGTTTGCGAACATTAAAAAAGTTATTTGAAGCGAGTACCCGTTAATTTTCCAAATACATACATTTTTAAAGCAAGTAACTGATACAATTTCTCTGCAAGCTTAGTAATTTTACTAATTATCTAAATATATAAATTGGGTACCCAGGTATGTTGAATTTAATAGGCATATAACCGGTGTTTAAGCCCCCAAAGCAGAAATATAAGTTTAATTAATTACTAAAAATATATTAATTACCTTTTGTTAATAAAATTTTCTACAAAATGTAATTGCTAAAAACATGAGTAGCCGATTCTTTTTTAATATATTGAAAGTAATCGAGATAACAAATTGTGTTTGATTTTCAAGTTTTAAATTCTTTATCAAAACTTTTTAAAATATATTAAAAAGTAATCGAGAAAAAAATTGTGTGTTATTTTAAAGTTTTAAATCCTTTATATAAATCACTGTTTTAGAGTTAAACTTTATGTTTTTTGAATTTTTAGAGTTTTGAATTTTTTTTTATGAGTAATCGGTTTTCGATTAAAACAAAAATATGATAACAATAAAAAAATCTTGTCTTGTTTCTTATTCAAAATAAAGCAAAATTTACTTTAGTTTAATATATTATAAAAAAAGTTTTGTTTAAACATAATTGAAAAGGTATTAAACTATATGGGTACCCGTTTCTTTATTAAAATAAAAAAATCATAAAATAGTTTTAAAAATTTCTTTAATTAACCAAAACCGAGAAATTTCATGAAATAATAAGTTCTTTAAAGTTTTATACAGTATATTTTTGTTTGAAAATTCAAAAATCAAGTGAGTAACCGGTATTCCCATTTAGATTATTGCCAATATTTGCGATAATTTCACTAAAGTTAGGTTTTTAATGAAGTAAATATAAAAAAAATACTTATCCAAAAACAGTTAATTTATTTTCAAAATAAATTTTTCTTAAAGTAACCGGTTTTTAAAATGTAAATAAGTCTTAAAATATCTTTGAAATTTTTTTTTTAATTTGTGTAAAATATATACAAGTCTAAAGTTTTTTATAATTAAAACTTAAATCAGCCAATCTATAAATATCTTGAAAATTTTAGAAAAAAGTAACCGGTACTTAATTTTTTTTTCAATTTTGTCATATTATGCATTTGTTCAATAAATTCTTAATTCCGGTTAAAATATAGATAACTTTAAACATTTTTCTTAATACAAGTATTCAGTTTTTGTAAAAAGTAACCGGTAGTTATTTTTCAGGAATTTTGTTCAAACTTGTATATAACAAACTTTTTTTTAATGTGTTTTTTGGTGGAATTGTAGGAATTTCAAAAAGTCAGGGTGCTTATTTTGGTAGTCGTGATCGAATACTTTTTCGATTTGAAAGCAATTTTGCTTCTAATTCTTTCATTTGATACTGAACGAATCGAAATTATTGATGTAAAGTATTTACTTGAGTTTCCCCAAAATTAAAAAAAATTAGATATAAAATTGCTTTCAATTCGGAAAAGTATTCGATTACGACTGCTAGAATTAGCCCCCAGTTCTAGATTGGGTATTAGTTTTAAATTTTTTTAATGTAATGGTGAGTAATCGGTATAATTGGCCCTAATTTATGGTTGTGTGTTTAAGATATTCTAATTTTGTTTACAAATTACGAAAATTTGCTAATTGGCCAATTCACAAAGTGTTCTATTGTGTCATATTGGTTGTATTTGGTATATTTTTATGACTGTCACATTAATAAAATGATAAAATATACAACCAAAATGATACAATAGAACACTTATTGAATTGCCTGATAGAATTTTATGAAAAGTTTTGGTTGCTTATTGAGATTTTAGTCAATTTAGTTTAATAAAAATGAAAATTTTTAAAAAATCCGGTTTTAAAAATAAATTTTTTTAATATTTGAACTTTGAAAAAATTTAAGTAAAATGTTATTTTCTGAATTGAGTTTAAAGCTAGCTAACTTTTAATGTTATTTTTGTTCAGATTTTAAAAAAAGTAATCGGTACAAATTGTTTTAAAATTAAACATTTTTTAATTAATTTCAAAAAGTGATTTAGTTTTAGTACTTAACAAATGAAAGTAATCGGTTCTTTAAATTCTTTTAAATTGTATGGGCTTAATTTTTGTTTTAATCTTAATGATTTCTTAAGTAGTTGATATTCAATTTTAAGTTATTTCTTTAAATATTTGTTTTGAGCAAAAAAAATCAGTTTAAAACAAGTCCATGTTAGCGCTCGTTAAGATATTGAATATTGGTAATAGTTAATTTGTTTCTAGTTAAACTTGGCACTACCCTACGGTTTCCTCTGGACACTTTGAAAGGCAATGGGGGGTGCCTCTGCTCTAATGACAAAAGGGCCGCAAACACTGGATGCAGAATTGTGAGGCAATTGTAGCGCCGCATGGATGTTGGGCGAACCATGTCTCTACAACCGATAACCAAAAGGGACGTATCACTTTTTGGCCTAAGTGTATCAGATGTGTTTTGAGTGCCATTTATACCTAAGTAATCGGTTCTCTGTTACAATGAATTTTGTTAAAAACTTTTTTTCGCAAAATAATTTTTGTAATATTTTTTAAACTGAAATCGATATTTACAAAGTCTAATGATTTTGATGGTCATATTAGAATTTTCTTTGCACAATTAAAGAGATTTCTTAAGGGATTTAGTTTAAATATTAAACATTTGTCGATTACGGCAAAAAGTAATCGGTACTCAATTTACAGATTTCTTGTATTCGTTGATATTTCTTATATACTTTCATTTTGTGAGTACAATTAAAAGAAATTTTATTTTGAAAATTTAAACGAGAAATCATTAGTAAAGTGTAGGCGAGTAACCGGTACTTATCATTTTCATGTTTCCCTTTATTTTCTAATAATTTGCAAGCGAATTCAAGCTCTTATTTAAATTTTGTGCAATTGATTACTTTTTTTTTTTAAATCTTGGCCGATTTTTAGTTTTATTTCTTATAAAAAAAAAACTTACCCGACCACACAGCTGAGCCCGGCATGGTTTGTGTTCCTTGAGTTACTTTATTGGACGTAATTTTTGCAATTTTTTTTTTTTTTTTATTTTAAACTAATTTTACTAATTTTTTTTTAAAATATTTTTAATGTTAATAAAATTTTGTGGGATTTTTTTTTCAGTTTAGTAAAAGGAAAATTTCACTTTCTGTTTTGTTTTAAATTTCGGCTAATAAAATTTTGAATATTTTTTATTTCTCAAGTTTTATTTGAAATGCCAAATTTTGTTAGGCTGTTCGGGGCAATATTTGAGCCATTTTAATAACGTTTTCTTTTATTTTTTTTAATATTTAAAAATATTGAAAATTTTTTTAAAATTATTTTTCAATTTTACAGTTTATTACTTAATTTTTTTTTTTAATATTTTATTATTTTTTTTGTATTTTAATAATTAATATGGCAGTTAAATTTTTTTATAAAGTTATAAATTACAGTGTAACGCCAAAGTTATTTCTTTTAAAACACTGTCTTAGAGATCACTTTCAAATGCTCTTCTTTAAATTTTACTCTTTTATTTAAAACTCTCTTTTTCTTTAAAGCACTTTTCGTTTAAGGAAAATTTAAAATTTTCTTGTTTTCCTTTTTTTCTAATTAAAAGAAAACCTCTCTTTTTTTTAGAATTGAAGATTTTCCTTAAAGAAATTTTTTTTAATTAAATTACATTTTTTCTTTAGTTCTTGTAATATTTTTACTTTTTGTTGAAATCAAAATTTCTTTTTAAAATCTTTTTATTTTAATATCACGATTTCAAATTCTGACAAATTTATTTTTATTTTTTCAATAATTCTTGTTTTTATTTTTATCGCTACAGCAGCAACCGCTGCAGTTTAACACTGAGCGAGCTTGCGAGCATTACTACTACTGCAACTTGTTATTTTTTGTTGTAATTTTCTGCTTCTGCTGCTCGTATTTTGTCTAAAATGCTTTTGTTTTTTTTTTTGTAAATCTCAAAATTATGAAAAAACAACAACAACACAGAAATTCAACCAACTTTTAGTTTCATTACGATTTCAGTTTCTTGCGAATTTTTCTTACAGCCAAAAAACCTCAACTTACAAACACAAATGCAGACACAAGTAAATGTTGACGTTTAAAAAACCGTTTATACTCAAAATCCCCATACACAAATTGCCGCATTTTGCTTGCAGTGTATTAGTATATACATGTTTGTATATGTATGTATATAAACATGCTTACAGTCATTTCTGCTGCACTTTATTGTGCAGTTTCTCTCCTGCCTTAAAGTTCTCTGTTCTCTTAGTGCATATGAAAAGGTTGTTTTTCAACTTTTTCTTATTGTTTTTGTTGTTTTTGTCGAGTGTGTGTCGGCATGTTTCTCAATAAACAGATTTGACACCCTTTTTCTTAGTGAATTATATGACAAATATGGGTTACATTTTTTTATTGACATATTGTTGCAATGAGAGAGTATTAATTTATGTTTGTGACAGATTCGATGTAGGCCTAAAAAACCTAAAAAACTAAATTCTATGGACATTTTTAGAAGAAAAATAACTTTTGGTTTGTAAAATTTGCAAGCAGACAAATTGTTTAAGATTCAAATAGATAACTCTGTCTAAAACTATATAAATATTAAAATTTCTGTACTTAATAAGTCCGTCATTAGGAAAAGTTTATGGGCGACTTGTCAGATTTTTGTTATTTTAGACAAATAAATCTGATATTCTTTTTTTAAGTTGTAGGACGGCATAACAGTCCGCCATACAATTTAATTTATGTTTTAAAAACTTTTAAGCCGGATTGTTTAAAAAATTTTAAAGAGGATTTTGGCAAAAACTGAACAAATCCGACATATTTCGATAAACTTTCATATGTCCCTAGCAAATTAAGGTGCTAACGCCTCTACCCCTCCCCTGGTTGTTTGTAAGTGTCGTAAAGAGCACCTGCCTAGAAAATACCTGTAGCTTGTCTTAAGCTTGAAATGGGAAGCCCTGCAGAAATCGCACCTGGGCAGAGTCATATTTGATACTATTGGAAATAATATACCCAATCATGTAAGATCGGCCCTGGATTGGTTATTAGTAAGGCTTCTTTAGGGATTACTTAATGGCTTAAACCAAAATCATAAGGACGCAGATATCAAAAATACTGTTTTAGGGCTGGATTTTACCCCACATCTAGGTCGCAGTTCGGTCTGCTGGCGATAGTAAAAATCCAAAAAAAAAAAAATTATTTATTAAAATTGGCCAAAAAAGGAGGGCTGTGGACTCATCGAAAAATAGTCTAATTCCTACTGCCACTCAACCGCTGAAATTTATTAACACCGACCTTGTCTCAAACTGCAACTCCGACTCTAACCTTGATGCTAAATGTATATGAGGCTGGTCCTTATTTGCCTTTAAACTCTTTTTTTTTTTAATGGAGTAGCTTAAATAAGAAAATGATTCTGTAAAAATTTCAAATCGATATTTTAATTCTAAAACGTGCCGCACTGAGCTTTAATATACTTAATTACATATGTAAAGTAGAAAAATGTTGGTGTCAGAGTCGCGAGTTTTTGTGGGTACTTCGACTCCGGCTCCGGTAAAAAAAACCTCAACTCCGACTCCGACTCAACAGCCCTGCAAAAATGGCATTTTACGAAATTTTTTCTCAAGAAATATTAAGAATTCAGCCATGTTCTGGAAATCTAAATTACATGAAATTAAAATCGAAGCAGATTTCAAATAAATTTTTTTTTTAAAATTAACTTTTCATGATTTCAAAAGAAGTTTTGGTAAAGTTACGTCGTCCTCGAAGTATAAGGTATATAAAAGGGAATATGTTTATGAACTTTAAACACAGGACAGTTTTAAAAAATTTTTCGATTTCTATTTCACTCGAGTTCAATTTCCAGAACATAGCTGATTAAAAACGTTGTGAATTTTGTTTGTATTAAAGGTACTGGAGTTTCACGTTTTTCCTAGGCCGTCCCTTTCGCTCCTCAAATAGGTACTTCCAAACTTTGACAATTGCTAGCGGCCATATTGCTTAAGCTACATCTGTCGAATTGGTTATCATTTAGCAGTTTTTTTTCGCCAAATCACCATGGACGAATATAGAATTCAACAAAAAGCGCAATTATGCCTTGCAAACAGTTGGCAACTCATACTAATTTTCATAGAAAAAATCATCTTTAGTTGCCCCAGAGAAAAAAATATATTTAAACTTGATCACATCCAACAATAATATTTTTGGCGAAAAATTTTAAACATATACGGCCATGTTCTGGAAATCGACATCACGTGAAATTGAAATCGATCAAAGTTTGAATGCTATCCTGTGTTTAAATTTGATAAAACTATTTCCTTTTATATACCTCATAGTTTGAGGACCGCATATCTTTACCAAAACTGCTTCTGTAATCAGGAAAATCTACGTTCCTTTAAAAAAAAAAAATTAACTTAAAATCTCCCTGGATTTCAATTTCACGTGATTTCGGTTTACAGAACATGGCCGATTATGGTAAATTTAACCATATTATTGTCTTCGGCAACCTTATTAAGGTTGAATTGGTGCTTCATCGAGAAGCCACAACCTTTTTATGGTTTTGTGTGGTATTTGTTTACCATTTATAAGAGTATGGTTGCTTATTAACCATAACTTGAAATTGAGGAAAATACTATTGTTTTTTTAAAATCCAATTATTAGTGGTAAACCAATTATTGCCATATTTAAACATAACAAGTTTAGAGGCAATCATTATGTTATTGCCGGCGACAATAATGTAGTTAAATTCACCGCAATATGTTTAAACATTTTCTTTGATGATCGTTTTGTTGGTGGTGACCATATTGAATAACTTTTTTTTCTCTGCGTGTAATGAGACCCATTTCTGAATGAAAAGGTAGGTTAGGTTAGGTTAGGTCGAAAGTAGGACAAAGCATCAAAGATGCAACCTCATATATGCTACGATATTTACCTAGGCCACTACCGGGCCTGTTGTGCGCTCCTTAAGAGGATAAATGGGGGATTTGGTTGGTGGATAGTGCTACCACCACCTATAGGGAGGGGGTTAACGTCCGGCGCTAAGAAACCCCTTTTCGCGGACGTAATTCCTTAAGGTTTTCCAGTCAACGTTCCTCAGGGATCCCAAGTCCAGCATGACATCGCTCTCGAAGTGTTTGGATCTTAAGGTAGTCGGATGAAAAGGGTGTTCAACTAACAAAATTGCCGAATTTGGGACAACACCAATCCAATTGAGATTTCAGGATGTCTAATTCATCCCGAAAAATTCACTGCTTAGATTGTATTTGGGATTTGGCGGCATCCTCGGTCCATATTTTTTGAGAGCGCGACATTGGCCAGGTTATCACCGCCAACGGCAAGCGCTACTGCTCTCTAATTACCAGCATTTTTTCGGCCTGAAATGGATATTGTGGATATGTAGTTCTAACAGGCGAGCGCTTCGAGCCACACAGCTTATGCCACATCGGACATTCTAATGGAGCGATTTGAGGGCATTATCTCATGTGAAGGAAACGTAAACGGGCCATCGAGATCGTCCGCTTTCTAACATTTTCGTGATGGGGTTACTTAAGCCGCAAGCTTATGCTAATAAACTTCAAATAGAAACGGCCTTAAAAGCCAGCATAACCCGTGCCATCGGTCAAATTCAGCGTGTTTTTATGTGCCAGACTAATGGAAATTTGAGCCGTCCGGATGACTGTCGCCCAGCGAATCTACGCCAGACTTTTGCACGATGTTTTATTCCATACATAATGCCATCGATAGGACTTTCAAACGAATAAAACATTTCGATATCTCACCTTCAGAACAGAGTCTCTGACGGGAATTGAACCCTCAACCTTTTTTTTTAAGGATATACTATCCTATTACCAACTAACCTACCGAGGAGCCCAATTTGATTTTTTTTTATTCTTTTCTATTCCTTTTCTTTAACGAAACTTTAAAGTTGGCTTATTAACTTAAGTCTTGAATTAAAAACTTTCAGCCGTATTCATAATCGATTATTAAATTTAACAAACGTTTATTAAGGAAACCTTTTCATAGAAAATTTGTTTTCTAACCCCCGAATTCATAAAGAATATTTTAGGTTTATAGCAGGCTTATGAAAAGAATTTTCTATGAAAATTTGTTTAATAAACCTTTTATTAATCAAAAATATTTTTTATGAATATTTTATGAACATTTAAAATCTAAATTTTTTTATGAATACAGGCATTTGTTGTTAATTCTTATTCGGGTTTTTTATAAATAGTTTTTTTTTAATTAAAGAATATAAAATAAATTTATCATTTAAACAGTTTTTATATTTTGTTATTTTTTTCAATATGTATATGTAAATATACGAAAGAAATGTTCTTGTCGAGATAGTGGGCCAGGCAGTAAGTTTTTTTTAAATGTTTTAAAATTGGTTTTTTGTCGAAAAAAGTTTTTAAAAATATATACAAAAAACTTTAAAATATTTTTTTTTTATGTATTTATTAAGTTTTGATTTAATTGTGGGTTTTTTTTTTTGTCAATTTATTAACTTTTTTTTTCATAATTTTCTAACATTCACCTTAATTTTTTTTTCTCTTATCACTTTGCATTAAAATCTATTTCAACTTTTAATTTAACGAATTTATTATTTAAAATATATTATTGTAGTTTTTTGTTTGTTTTATGTTTTACCGCACGCACGTACATAAACCATATTTTTATACTCTACTATGTTGCATGGACTCGTATATGTGTAAGAAGCACAAACGGAAATTGCAACTGACGACAGTCATCAACAAACATGTATGAAACAAAAATCCGCAAACTTTGAATAAAATGCGAAAAACAGCAGCAGCAACAATAACAACAATACACAATTTTGTATTAAAACTGAGAGTTCTATGCAAAACACACACCCATGCAAATGCTCGTAAAAAACACACACACACACATACACAATCATACCCATTGGGGAATCAACCTACTCCGACGCTTTTTTAGTTCTGTAGAAGAAAACAAAAACAACTGGTACAAAATTACAGGCAAACAACAACAACCAGCCAGCAACAAAAGTAAACAAAAGCATTGGGTATTAGTGTGAGAGATTATGTGTGTGTGTGTGTGTGTAAGAGTTTAAGAAAAAGTGAATTAAACAGGAATGAGAGAGAGAGAAATTAAAAACAGATTAACAGTTAACTTTCTTAAAACAGGAGCAGATTTTTTCTTTTAAAGAAAAAGGAAAATTATCAAGGAATTAAAAAAATTATAGATTTTTTTTTTAAATAAAATATTAAAAAAATTATTTCTTTTAATTTTAGAAAATTATCTTAAAAAAAAATAATTAAGAGTGTTTTAGATTTACCAAAAAAAAAACAAAAAACTAATCATAGAAAAAGAGAGAGAGAGCCTTTGCAATTGTAAAACACTTGCAGTTTCTGTCAACATAAGTGTTACCATTGCACCTAAAAAAAGCCATCATTTAAAATCAAATAAGTTTTTTTGTAAGGAACAGCGGGTTATGTTTTCAGAGGGGGCTAGTCTTGGAATGCCACAGTGAAAGAGTCAATCACCGTTCGAAGGTCAGTAGTTTATACAATACAAAAGTCCTTGGTTAAGCTAGAATATATTGTATATGTAGATAAAAAATAACTGGAACAAATACAATATACACTAGATGGAAAGGATATTTTCTGTATTAACTGTACAACTATGTTTATATAGTATATGTGTATTCATTTGTATCGGTGTTCGTACAAATTATATGGTTTAAGTCATAAACAACATGACCTTACACAACATGAACAATAGTGTTATAGACCATGTAGTACCTACGAGGCGAGTTTTTAACGAAAACTACAATAGAAATCGAATAAAGGGAAGGAAAATCAGCCAGAAAAGGAAAATTAACGATTTTAAAAAATGTAAAAGGCAGCCAAAAGAGATATAGTATGGGGAGAGATTTTAAGATCCTTTGTAGTTTAAAATTTCTAAACGGCTTCCATCTCAAATGGGTATAGTTTTGGGGGAAGTTTTTAAGCACCCTTTAAGGTAGAAATTTCTAATTGGGTTTTATTATCTTAAGTTTTGCTAAAGACTTTACAATTTCCAAATTAAAGCAAACACCTGAAGACCGATATCCATCGGTACGGATACCATTTTTTTTTTTAATTTAAAATGCTTTAAAATTAAGGTCGCCTAAATAATTACCAAACAATTTTACACAGCTAAAGAATAAAATCGTTAATATAAATATCGAGTACCCGTTAACCAAATTATAAAAATAATAAGTACCAATGGCTTAATCACGTTAACCAACGGTGGTTTAAACTTTAATTAAAGCTGAAGAAGTATTTTCTTTAAACCTGACAAAAACTGTAAAATAAAATATAAGAAGTGTATGGAAAAGTTAACAATTTTCGGTAACCACAAGTTTAATACTGAATGCTAACGGGTACCCACAAGTTTTCAAAGGAAAAAGTTAAAATTTTTACAATAACATTATTTAGCAGATACAGCAGATAATTAAAAAATATCTAAATTTGGATTAAAAACCATCAACAGTTCAATAAAATTACCACAATACTAATACAGTTTTTAGTTAAAATCTCGTAGTTATAATATGAATATCTGGTACCCGATAGCCAAATTTACATAAGTTATAAAATTCTGTAAATCAAACGGGTATCTTGGTGTCTCTTATGGAATATTTGTTATTAAATATTGTAAGAAAGGTATAAAGATTAAATTAAAAAAAAAAATAACGAGTACCCGGTACCCAAGATCTTTTTTTTTATATGTACAAACTTAAATAAGTTATGCAATTTGTAGTAACCACAAGTTAAATTCTGAAATTAAACGGGTACCTCCTTGTCTCTTATGAAGTATTTGTGCATTTAATATTGCAAGAAAAAAACAAAGCTAAAATTTAGAAAAATAAATAACGAGTACCCGGTACCCAAGTTCTTTATTTATATGCGAAAATTAACATAAGTTACGAAATTTTTATTTTTTTAAAAAAGAAATGCAAAGCTTAACATTTAAACCCCATAAAATGGATAACGAGTACCCAATACCCAAGCTATGGAAATAATAAACGAAATTATATATCACTCACCAATTATTTAATCTCTCTCAACTAACAAGGTCAAAAATTGCTTTAATAAAAACCGCAAGTGCAGATTATTATCAAGTACCCGGAATGAACAAGTAATCGTGGAAAAAGATTTTCAAATATCCATTTATTTTTAATGAAATACTTAAAATTAGAATTAAAAAATATCTGTAGTACAAATATCGAATAGCTGGTTACCAAACAATTTACATAAATCTTAAATACATGTACATTTAAGAAATTTACCGTTACTTTTTAGGGCAATACATAAAACTTAAGCTTTTTAAATATTTAACAAACTTTTTTTTAATAAACATAAAATCAAAAACTTTATTATGAATAACGAGTATCTGGTACCCAAATTACTTAACAAAATTTTTCGAGGAGTTACACTGATTATTATTTTATTTGCTTTAAATTTGAACAAAACTTTAAAAAATAAAAATTTGGCTTATGAAAATTACGAAACTAAACCGTTACCCGGTAGTTTTTAATGACAACAAAAAACCAGGGTTTCAAAAACTGCAGTCGAAACCAAAAAATGTCGAACAAAAAACGAAAATTTGTGTACAACTTTTCGCTTTTTGAGTTGGTTTGACAGTGACTGTTTACATTCACTGAATGAAAAGTAAAAGCAACAGTTTTTTTTTGAAGAAATGGAAGAAATATCAGTTTTAGAACTTTGACTGCAATTTTTTACACGCTGCAAAAAACAACGTTAAAAATAAACCATATAATTAATTAAAAATTAAATATAAAAAAAATAAAAATAAATATAAAAAAAAAAAAAAAAAATAAAAAATTGAAAGAAAAATTCCTAAGCTCCAAATTTAATTAATGTACAGAGTACCTGACTCTTCCTAAAAAAATTCGAAAAATATTATACCATAACATGAGTACCCTCCGTTTTTTAAAATATTTAAAGAAAAGCCAGGGGGAAAATTATGGCATTCAATATGAATCGAAATTTTTATTTAAATTGTTGTATACGGGCATGTTGTGACAATCGCAAAGCGCCTAAAATTTTTGGTACTCTGACTTGAAATCGCATAATAGGTGCCAACTTCAAATTGCAAAAGTATGCCTAAGGGAACAAGAATATTTTTAAGAAACTATGGCAGATCACAAGCAAAAATCAAGAGTTTCAGAACACCATTAAATAAATCGTTTTCAAATCGTGCGAATGTCAGAACATGGCGGATAATTTCGATCGATATAGAATGCCATAATAGGGGCAAATTACGGCATTCGACTTCTTCCTTTAAATTGGAAATCTAAGTATTTTCAATAAGTAATCGATTACTTTATTTGTATTAATTGGGGATTTTTTTTAATTTTCAATATAAATGTCTTGAGTTTTATTCAGAAAATATTGATTTGGTAAAAAAGACTTCGTATTTTTTTTTTTAAAAATTTCTAAGACAAAAATTATTCTCTAAATAGAATTTTAACATGTTCAGATAAACGGTTACTTTAATAAATGATCTTTGATATTTAACCGAACAACAAACCCTATCGATTGAAATAGAAATAGGCAAATGGCGCTGGATCAGCGATACCCTTAGAGGGCTCACTAACGACATCACTAGAATTTCCATTGAATGGAATAGAAGAAGCGGACGCCCACCTTTTATCTGGAGGAGACAGATTGATGCCAAAGTAAACAGAAGTAGTAGGAGTTGGGGTGGAGTGAATACGTCACAATAAAATAGGGACATGTATAGGAATGTATAGGCTTTATGCTCCTTGTAGGAACGGCGGGATCTGCTATAGATATACATATATCAAATTTTGAATTTTTTTTTCATTGGCTTATTTTCACCGCATCAATCTAAATTTTTGCATCGAGTACCCATTACCTTCCTTTTAATTTATATCGTATTTTAGGAAATTCTAGCTAAACAATAGTTTTTGAATATTATCATCAAATTTTTGTTAGCTTTTTTGTAATTTTAAACGACATTGTAGTGTCGCCAGCTATTTTTGCGTTACAAAAACAAAACTACTCTTTTTTTTGTAAGTCCACCTTAAAGCGGCTCCTTGCAAACAAAACCCTCTTCCATTCTCTCTGGCTAAATACAATATTAACCCTCTTCTAACAAACTAACACAATTAATGTTGTTAACTCAATATGACACAGTGGGGGAAAGGCTAAAAAAATCTTTAAGTTTTACCCAAAAATAATATTTTTTTCGAAGAAAAAGTGTTTTTCGAGGGTGGACTTATTGTGAGATTTATAAGCAAATTTAAGGACTTACCACTAATAGATTCTGAGCTAAGTTTAATGCTTATATAAGAGTAATTTGTGCAAAAAGTTTTCTGGATACAAACGTTTCGGAGGGTTTTTTTGTTGAAGTGTTTCTTCAGGAGGGGTCCTCAATTAGGGCCTAAGGCCAAGTCTGTAATGAATTTTGCCAAGGAATATTAGCAATTATAGAATGTGATTGCGATAATTTAATCTTAATGTTAAGATTTTCATAAGTAAATTAAGGCGTTAAAGAAATGTCTCAGCGAAAAGGTCCGCGTTCTTTACAAATTATGGTGAAAAACTGAGCAATAAATCTTTTGCTATAAATCACAGCTGAATATTCATAAAAATGGAATGTTAATCGACATTAAAGCTCAATTTAACGAAAATGTTTGTAGAGGGGCAAACAGTCCTTAAGGCGTATCGTTGAAAAAATTGATTTCAAGTCCATTATTATACTAAGATCTTCCCGGAGATGTGTAAGAATACATCCTAAGGATATTTCACCTTTTGGTGTTACATCCTCCGGGGAAACAAATGTGCAGGCAATATCCCTTATTCGGCTTAAGCAAATTGGCGGGAGTCCCTTAGATAGAAGAGGATGACCACGATCCTTATCTGAAACTATGGTTACCAGTAGCTCCTGGGCCCTCTATTGGGCACGTAGTGGGTGTGGTTTGTACCCAAAATCGCGGAAAGGGTAATCTTAAAAGTTCATATTAAAGGGCTAATTTTCCAACCACTGTAGAAGAGCTTGGCCTGCTGGAGGGTTTGCTGATGCCGCTCGAGGTTAGAAAGTTCCAGGGATTAGGCCGACATGACCTACTTAATGTGGGTCGACGCTTATCGCTTATTGTATCGTTTAGTATGCATAATCAAGTAGTGGTTATATTTTACTTTAGAGCATTGAGGTTTGGTGTCTCAAGGTCTTGTACACCTGTTGCTGTTATAGTTCCAAATTCTAAACTTAAATTCAACCACATTTTTACTATGAAAATATCAAATTTTATTTTAAAATAAGACTATCCTTCTTATTTTTTTTATAAAATATCCCATTGTCCGCACCATGCACTTTACACAATAAAATTTTTGTTTTGTTGTCTTTTTTTAATTTGAGAGCTTGACACATAGGCACACACACATACACACACACACACACACACACATGTATATACAAATGTACATGCGAAAATGCATGCAGTTAAACAAATACACTCTAATACAATTATAATGCTCTGTAAACTCAATAGCATCTCTCGTATATAAAATAAACGTCAGTGCAACACAACCGCCACCATTATCAATATTCTAATGCAACAAAGTCAACACAGTGTAAGTTCAACAACATTTTCATACAAAATCCTTGAGAGTCATTGAAAAAAATGTAGAAGTGAGTAGAAAAAATTGAAAAAAAAATTACAGAAATAAATAGAAAAATAAAAAAAAAGTTGCAAATAAAATAAATAGAAAAAAATATAGATTGTAGAAAACTAATAGAAAGAATACAAAAAAAGTTTGTGTGCAAGTTTCAGAAACTAACTTGCAATTAAATCATTCTTCATTTTTAAAACAGATTTTTGTTGCAATATATAATTTTTTTTTATTTTTTTTTTTTTGAAAATTAGAAGAGTTTAAAATTAAATTTGAAAAAGGAAGCAGAAGAATTTATTTCCATTTGGAAAATTAGCTGAGAACTTTCGTAAAATTGTTAAAAAAAAAAGGTTAAAATATTTCGATGAGATCAGTTTGGAAAATATAGAAAAATTTAATAAAATATAAACAAATGTGCAAGAAAATTTCAAAACAACTAAATTGTGTTTATTTTGATTCTTTAAACTGTTAATGGGGGGTTTTTTTTTTAAAGTTAAGTAACATATTTTTTTTAACCCTAAAATACTAACGATATTTATAGACTTTTAATATTTACGCTCTAAAAGCACGTGAACGACAGAAATTTATCTGTTTATAGTTTTGCGTTTGCACAATTGAAAAAAGCACTTGTTGAATTTTGTACCGTTAAGTCCTTGGATGCTTGTGAAGTAATAGTATTAAAAAAAACTACGCGTAAACTTTAAGTTGGTAAGCCTTCTAGGGTTAAAATAAAAGTAGGAACAGTTTTTTTGCACCACTTTCAATAACACCAAAACGCCTCTAAAGTTTTAATAAACATAAGCTAAATGATATATTAAAAAAAATTAAGTGGGAACAGTTAACATTTTTTTCATCGAAAAGTGTTCGGGAACAGTTTCAAATCTGTTTAACAAGAAAATAAATTTATTTTAAAAAATTTTCCAATCCCTTTATTTAATAAAGTTTAGTTTTAGTGAGAATGCATTCAAACTAGAAAATGCAATAGAGAACAGTTGCGAACTAAATCTCAAATTATTTAACATGAAATAGTTTTGAAACAAGAAAAAGCAGTAGAGAGCAAGTATTAATAAGACTTTGAATTTCATAAAATGGAATCATTAATAGAACATTAACTTAAGTTCAATTAAATTATTTAAGTAGGAGCAATTTTAATAATGATTTTTAGAATTAAATTATATTTATTCGAAATAAATCAGAAACAGTTTTCAATTTTTCTTAATGCAAAATATTAAAAAAACATTTTGCTTTCAAACTTTTGGTTTAAAATAAATAAAAGTCTGGGTTCGTTTTAATACATTTTAATTAAGTAGGAACAGTTCCATTGAATATTTTTAAATATGTAGTAACATTTTATTTAAAAGCAATAAACTATTTGAAAACGACTTCAGTCGAACATCTTTATTTAAAACAAGCTCTATTTTTGAGCCTCAATAAAAATGGGAACATTTTTTAGAAATATCTTCAAAAAAGAAAACCTGTTAGTTAAGACTGAGTCTGATAGTAATAATACGTTAGTTTTGCTTAATAAGATTTTTTAGGTTTCAAAAAAAGTGGGAACAATTTGGAAATAACGTGAAAATAGTTTTAAAATTTGTTAAAATAGTAAGAAAATTAATAAAAAGAAATGCAAAATTCACTTTAAATACAAAATGTTAGTCACTTAAAAAATTTAAACAAGCTTTTTTGATAGATTTTCTAATATTTATAAAATTTTGAGAAAACAAAAAAAAAAAATCTGTTCCCATATTTTTTTTTTATATCTGTTACCATAATATTTTTTGCTTTCCCAAATTTTTAATGCAGTTTTTTTCGAAAAGATAACACAGAATACTACTATTACTAATTAAACATGCAAATATGAGGATACATTTTTAAAATCTGTTACATACCAGCAAATGGGAACAGTTTTTTTATTATTTATTTTTAACTCTGATTTTTATAATAAAAACATTTTTAAGAAATAGGAAAGATGAAGAAATTAAAAGTAATCTATTTTTTTTAGGGATGTAACGAATACCGATACCGATATAACGGCGATACTTCAAATATGCCGATATATCGGTATCGGCGATATTTTTTATAGTTTTTTAGAACAAGCAATTTAATTTTTAATGCTTGTTTTTTTATATAGTAATTAAGAAAAAAATCAAACAGAATAATAAATTGTTTCCTTTAATTCTTAAGCTGGTAGTCGGTCCACATTACGCGTTTTATGCGTATCTTTCTTTTTTGACCTTTTTTCGTGACGCATGATAAAGTAGAAAGTTATCCTTCCTCATGTTTTCGATACGCATATATACGCATTAAACACGTTTGGTGTGTAATTTGTCAATACTATTTTACACTACGACTTTTGAGACTGACGCATGAACGCATTGAACGCTTGGTTTGGACCTGCAGCAGAATTTTCTGCAAATTTCTAATGATTATTGTGAAAATAAAAATCACTTCGCTACAACTTTAGGGTAACTTTGAAGAGACCACAAAATCAATAAGCAAAGTCACTGCTACATTCTCTGACGCTATTTCGTTAGTTACCAGTCTTCGCACATGATTAGAAAATACGATAAATGAATAAACTGAGATGCAGAATAATTTAGAGTCCAAAAATTGGCGATTTACGCAGCATTTGCTCTGAATGAAAGATTTGTGTATTTAGGGAATAATGAAATCTATTGTTTTTCTAAAATTCTCTACCTTCGATACAAAACTGGAAAATATGAAAAAACGTCATATTGATCTACTAAACATTACTCTACATTCCGAAAGTGTTAAAGACACGGTCACCCCTACTCCTAGAAAAAGTTCTAATAAGTCTACAAGAACTGAACTTTGTGCAAATCTTAAAAGGACATTTGGAGAAGGATGATCCTCTGTAGATCCTTCGCTGTGGCTCAGCTAAAGAAAAAGTTTAGATATAGCGTAAATTTTTTAATTTTTCTGAGACGCAGATCCGCTTGTTTAGTGGTGCAATTAAATGTTATACTCAAAATTTAAGACCATGGCGCAGAAATACTTAAGTTGTCAAATGAGTTTAGTCACATCTGAGAGACGATTTTTAACTTTAGATCTGCTTCAAGCAGAGTTGCGAAATTATCTCCGCAAAAGTTGAGAATACTTTTTTTTAAACAAAATTCTTATTAATACACAAAATCTCTTACACTTTTTTTTGTTTAAAAAATAAATCTATTTTACCATGAGTTGAAATTCATTTCGTTGTTTTTAAAATCTTATTAAAATCATTTTAAATATTAATAATCTCTTACACTGTAATTTTGTATAATATAGAAATTACTCTTCTTGAGTTTTGTTAATTTTACCTTGAATATGAATTTTATATTCGTATCGATATCGGTATCGTATCGGCAAAGAGGCGTATCGTTACTTCCCTACTATTTTTTGGATATTTTACAATGGGAACAGTGTTTATTACCCTTTTCAAATAAAAGAAAAATACAAATAGTGGACATGTGGAACAAAAAAGCAATTTTAAAGTTTATAATATGAAGAAGCCCTTTAAAAATTTTCTAATTTCGTGCACACATTAAAATGGGAAGAGTTTTTAATTTCATTTAATTAAATCAATATTAAAAAAAGTGTAAAAAATAAAAAAGAAAGACAAGTAGGAAAGTAAAATCCCATTTTAAATTTTCTAATTTGCTATGCACAGAAAAGTGGGAAGAGTTTGAAATTGTTGGTTAAAAAATCTAATAAAAAATTTTATTTTAAAAAGATTTTAAAAACATAATAATTAGGAAGGCAAGTAGGAAATTATATTATTTTAAGAGAAATTTAAAGATGGGAACAGTTTTGCTTTGAATAAAATTTTGTAAGAGAAGAAATGATTTTTTTTTTCAAATTCATAAAATTTTAGTATTTTAAACAAAAAACTACATATAAAATGAAATCATGCATTATAAAAGCGAGAACTAGAAAAAGAACTGAGAGAATTTTAAAAATATGCTCGGCTGCATAAAATGCAGTACTGAACAATAGAGCAGGTCTGCATAAAACAAGAGTTACTCATTTTTGCATTCATTGTTTTCACTTTAAGAAGAAAATTTCTGCCAAACAACAATTTTTAAAGGCAGAGAGCGAGGGACTTATAGAGCCGTAAAGGGGCATCTAGAAGCAAAAGAGTCAATCACCGTTCGAAGGTCAGAGGTTTTGGAGTCCTTGAGTGTATAAAATAACTGGAACAAATGTTATATATAAACACAGATACGCAGAAAGAAAGTACAACAACTAAAAGTATTGTATTTGAATTTGACGTACTTTTTGCATTGTCTGTTTTTTGGAGGGGTTATGGGGATTTTTTTTTTAGTTTCGAAAGGGCGGGTGGGTTGTGCTTCGGTTAGTTTTTCACTTGATATTTGAAAAATGTACGTGTGTCTATGCATGTTAGGTTTTGCAAGTAATCTTGAGAAAAGTTATGTATGTATCTGAGGGGAAATGAAATGAAATAAAATCATTACAGTTCAATATCCTGTTGTAACAAGAAATTTTAATTCAAGGCAAAACTGTTGTCAAACTAACTGAGCTACAATAGGTCAAAGTTGAACAGTTGGAAAATCTATTCTTTTTTTTTTTTTTTTTTTTTTTTTTTTTTGTACAATTTTTGTCCATAATAATTCTGAAAAAATTTATTTTAATTATCTTGAAAAGTTTTGAATTTATTGTAATATATTTTTTTTTTTGTAAGAAATAACCTACACTTAAGTTTATTTTTATTGCAAAACCAACCCCCTCATTTTGCAAATAAAAATAAATATTATTAACAATTTGATATAAAATTGAATGCAAAATACAATTATCTTTATGTGTATGCATTTCAAATATACATAAATCAAAAAAATTCTTTATAAGTTTACGTAGAATGACTACCCCAACAAAAATATCACAAAAAAATGAAAGAAAAAAAATATGAAATCATGACCTACGAAAATAATCCACACAATACAACACAAAAAAAAATGAAAAATTGCAATGAACATTTTGAAAAAAAAAAAATATGAATAAATAAAATTTTAAAAAAGTAAATAAAGATTTGCTAAAAGTAATAATGATAGAACAAATAAAACCCAGCGAGCAAAAAATTTTAAGTAGGCTACCTGCCCTGCCAAGGGACAATGTCACGAATCTCTTGGACTGTCTTAAAGTAGAAGAGGACATTTGTGTGTGTAGGAATTCACGTTTGTACCATTTCTGTAACGTCCCCCATATGGGACCGACAGTGACGCCGAAGAAGGGATCAGTGAATATGAATGGCCAGCAAGCGCCTCTGTTTGCTAAGCAGTCAGCCCTTTCGTTGCCCGCATGGCCCTCATGACATGGTGGACTATGCTTTCTTTATTGCAGGGAGATTGTTTCTGCGAAAGTTTCGCCTTTCCGCTGACAGGATATTTTTGTGGATCACGTGGTGGTTTTAGTTTAAACCGAAAGTCTTGGGCAGAGTTAGTACTGAAAAGTCCATTTAAGTGCACATTTTTCGCCACTTGTGGGAGAGTTCGTCCCGAGGGAGGAATATTTTTAGTCGATGTTGTGAAAGCTACTGGCATTTACTCTTCGTATTAATGGTTAAATTACACCAGCGCTTTTACAAGGCGCTATAGTGTTTGATTTTGGCGCATTCGACACTTAAATTACTACCTGGGTATGATTGTGCCTCTTACACTCAGGGGGCGTATGGTAAGCACATAGTTTGTTACCAATGAGGACTGGATCCAACATGAGATTAGGCCAAATGGCAGTTGCTCATGTAAAACCTTTTCGCAATCATAGAGCTCAGTTCTTTTTCGCTTTCTTTCTATGCCTCTGGGTAACACAATATAAAAATAAAAAATACAATGAAAAATAAAGTGTACTGGCCTTAAGAATGCCTGTTCTTAAAACAAAAACTTATAGCTCTCCCCGTCCTAGCAGTAGCAGTTTGTTATTAGATTTTGTATTAGTTTTTCTTTCATTTGGGTTATTCACAATGTGTGCTATCAAATCATATCGTTATAAAGTCCTAAATAATATTTTGCAATTGTTTAAAAAAATATGGTTGTGTTTCAAGCAAAATAAAAATTTTAATTGATTCGCCATAAGTGTACAGTATTAATCTAAATTATTGATTCTTCATAACTGAACAGTATAAATCTAAATTATAAGCGGTGTGCTTATTTCTTGTAATGATTTTAAGAGATATGACTTTACAACGTTATGAATACCTTGTGAACCACCCAATTATTTTGATAAAATATTCGCTGGGTTATTTTTGTTTCTATTTTTTTTTTATATTCATACTAAAATTTAACATACTCGTATTGTGATAGATAACAGGCTATAAAATAATTGAAAATGTAAACAAAAATGAGATAAATAATAAAATTAAATTATTAGAAAAGCTAAAATTTTATTTAAACTATACACAAGTATTAAAAAACAACAGAGCTTTAAAAGACTAAGAACATGCACATGGAACCTATTTGACTTGGAAAAAGAATCGAAAGGGAAACATGTACAAAAATTGTTTTAATAAGCTTGGAAAATTTCAAAGCCTTCTTTGCTATTTGAGTGCTGCGTAAAAAATCTGTTAAAAGCTTATTAGTCTAAAGCAGGGGATGGAAATACATGCTGTGAATTTAAACATTTGCCCATCTCTGTTTAAAAGGTATCAGGCGGGCGTTAAATGCACAATTAATTATTGTTCTATATATCGTCAGTTGATTATTGGTTTGACCTACCGACAATTACAAAAAAAAAAACTGAGTGAGGTATGGGGTATATATATTTTGAATACGCCCTTTCTGAATCCAAAGCCTGTTTTACGAAATTTTTTATGGTTTCTGAAATATAAAAAATTTATTTTGCACCAACTATCAACTATTGTAAAGTGTTTTAAGTATTGTTTTGCTCTACATGCCAATATTTGGCGATTGCAGCAATTTTTTCATACAATAAATTACAAAATCAATTTCATTGCTTTGCTTCATTGCCGGAAGAAAAAAAGTAGTTGAAGCAAAAGCAAAATTAAATGAGAACAACTCAATAGACAGCAGACAGTATACGTATGCAGCACCAAAAACTTCATTTTAAAAATAAATTGAGAAAAATGGCGTATGGCTCAAAACACAATAGTTTTCCATTTTAAATAAATACTTTTTACTTTTAACTTCATTCACGAAAGGTCACAAGAATTAAAAATTTTCTTCAATAAATAGTGAATGTACAGGAAAATTCTATCGGGTATATTTTTAGAAAACTTCATTGTCATTTTTCTCCACTACGACCATTTGGCATATGCCCCAAACCAATAATGAGCGGACGATATATAAAATTCTTACGTTACTGACTGACTGACTCATCATCGCACAGCCTAAACGTCTGAAGCTAAAAAGTGTGAAATTTGGACCGAAGGTTGGTCTCTCGCCAAATCGATCCACTAATCTGGGATTTTTCGAAATTCGAATGTTCAGGGGGTAAAAACGTGTAAAGTCGTCAGCCTCATATCCTCTAAACTAAAAGAGAAACAATAAAAATTTAATACTTATCGTTGTGCACTAAAAAAAATAAGCGGTACTTTTTTGAAATTCGGCCCTTTTGTGCAGTAAACGGGTAAAACCTGTTTTTTGGGATTTTTTTTTGTCATCCCATCAGTCTTTTAATATGAGTCAACACATTTACTTTAGTTGGGCTTAATGTGTTGGTTAACTAACGTGAACTTTAACTTTTGTTATGCATAAGGGGGTAAACCACACACAAAAAATTTTCTGTGTTCACAAAATTCATACCAAATTCAAAGAATCAAGCAAACAATTTGTTGATTTTGTAGCTATTACCAAAATGATTATATTGATTACAAAAATTTTGAATATTTTTTTAAATAAATGATATTTTTAATTTTAATTAAAAAAAATGGTTAAAAAAAACTTTGTCGTTTCAAACAACGTGTTAAATGATTTAATTAAATATAGCATAGGTCTTGACAATTCCCAAGAATAATTCTACAAGTTTAAATTATTTTATTCTAAACGAAAAAATCAATTTAGATTTTTTGTTATTTAATTAATCGGTTATGTTCTGGAAATCGAAATCACTTGAAATTGAAATCGATGAAGATTGAATTTTTGTAAAAACTAACGAAGCTTTTCCTGATTTCAAAAGTAGTTTAGGTAGAGGAAAGTGGTCCTCAAAGTGTGAGGTATATAAAAGGAAATATTTTTATGAACTTTGAACGCGGAAGAATTTTCAAAATTTGCTCGATTTCAACTTCACGTGATTTCGATATACAAAACATGCCCGAATATTTTAATTAAAAATTTATTTCAAAATAACTAATATGTTAATTAAATCAAAATTATATTTTTAATTTTCTTTCAACTAAAATAATAATTGATTCAATTATCACATTAATTAAATTTGAAATACCGTTTAAACAATTTTTTCATTGATAAAAAATTACTGAAAATTTGTTCTGTGCAATAAACATAGAAAAAAAAAGAAATATCACATTCAAAACTTATCTAAAAGTACAAATATAAATTCGGTACTTTTTCGAAATTCGAACGTTTAAGTGGTGGAATTTGTAGCTATTTTTGGTACTTTTTTCAAAAATTTTTTTTCTATTCATTGACGTAAACTTATTATATTATGGACTGCTACGACAATAAATAAATTTTTAAGTTTTCCAACGTGGAAAAAAAAAGTATTATAAAATGTAAATAAGGGAAATTATATATCTTGGTTTTACTGTTTTGTTCTACATGTGGTACTTTTTGAATTTTTTTATAATATTAAACTTAGAAACATCAAATTAAAGGTACACGGTCCTGATTGAATGAGAACCTATAAGATGAAAAATGTTGGTACTTTTTTTGCTTAAACCTAGAAACATAATCAGTGGCCTATAAATATATCCACGAAAGAAATGCTACTTAGTGCTGTGGGTCTATTCTCTATTGCGATGCGAAAGAAAAATGGTAGCAAATCTAGCGATCGGTACTCTTTAATGCGTTTGCGCATTTATCTTTCGCATCTTTTTCTTTTTTCTTTTCATCACTATTTATTATATTTAAATGTTCCCAATTTCAAATATTTTTTACTTATTTTGGCATTTAATTACTGTCAATCTGAACCATCTTTAATTTTTATGGCCAGTATTGCTTTATTTTAAAAAATGTTGCGAAAGTGATAGAGAGTACCAAGTTGGCATTTAGCTTTCGCATCGAAATCGTTTTCGAATCGCAATAGAGAGTAGCCCCCCTGGTTTGCAATGTTCAAGTTTTAGCAGTCAAGGCTTGAGGTGTTAGGAGAGTAGGGAAAAGAGAATGTCATTTCTTTTCCTCTCTCTCTCCTTAAAACTCAAGAATTGACGGCTAAGACTTGAAGAATGTGAACCAGCACTTAGGGCCGTATTACACTATCCCACAAGTCTTAAGTATTTTGACGATAACGCTTCCCTGATCTAATTGTTGTTTGAAAATTTTCAAAAAACAACAACAACTTATCATGACAGGGCTGTATTTTCCTCAAAACACGTACGACATGTGTGATAGTGTACAGTACCTTTTCTCTATATTTTTACATAATAAGACATTTCATTGGTTTTTTTAAGGTTTTAATACAATATATTCTATTTGAAAAACGAATTAGATATTCTAGAATAAATACCTTTAACACCTTACACTCTCTCAACTATACAAAGTCGTAGACATCCTCTTCTCTTCTAGAATAAAAAAAAAACAACAAATCGATTAAACAGACATGCACACAGTCAAAGCCTTATTAATAAATACCATGTGTTTTTGTTGCTAACATTATTACAACAACAACAACAGCAACAGCAAAGAAACCTGTATACCTATAACAACAAAAGTGTTTTATTTGCTGCACTCTTACTTGCCTACTCATTTAATTCTCAATATTTTGACTTTTATTG
The DNA here is from genome assembly GCA_943735925.1 of Pollenia amentaria. Taxonomy (NCBI): domain Eukaryota; kingdom Metazoa; phylum Arthropoda; class Insecta; order Diptera; family Polleniidae; genus Pollenia; species Pollenia amentaria. The sequence goes on along the minus strand of OX031008.1, from coordinate 16,096,071 downwards.
CCACCATTTTTCTAAGTGTTTGTGCAAGTGTGTGCAATATTTGTAAGTTTTTGTCGTATTGAAGTGCATTTTTGAGCGTAAAACAATGTTTGATTATTATTGTTGCCTCGGCAACATTTTGCTGCTTGCTGCACCAGCAGCATTGCCTGAGTACAATGACCACAAAATGTTTATATTGTTTAAGTTATAATGTTTGTTGTTGTTGCTGCTGATATTTTGTTTGTTTTTTTTGTTGTGTTTTCGTTCAGTTGTATATTAAAAATTTGACCCAGAAAAATTGACTAAAGTGCAAAATATGAACAAAAATACTCAAACACGCACGAAAATACACACACACGCTTATAAATTTGCACTTTTATGATGCAAAAAAGAAAACTGATACAGAAAAAAAAAATGAAAATAAAACAGATGGAAGTTGAAACAAAATAAAAATAATAAAAAAAAAATCGGCCAAAAAATTAACCCATTGAAGGAATTAAAAAAAGGAAGATGGAAGGATATCTTACAAATAGAAAATCAGCCACCTAAAAATTATTTCGGAAAAATATTTTAAAAAAAGGCAGTCGAGTCGGAAAGTCAAACAAATTTTTTTAATTTTAAACGGATACAGTGGCATATCCTACATCGGAAAACTTCTTTAAGCGGACACCCCCGCTTTCAACGGATCCCGATAACTGGTCCTAGCAGGTCTCCAAAGGAAAGCATTTCGGTTTTTTTTTTTCAAGAAAACATACTTCCCTTGTACGTACACATTTTAAAGGTCACTTTGGTGTCCGATCATTAAGGATTTCACTGTAGTTCGGTTTAAGTAAAAGTTTTTCGGGTGTGTTTTAAGATCCAAAAGAGTTTAAAATTAAAATTAAATAGAACAAACGATGGCTACAACGTACCCTTACACGCCGTCCTGACCTTCCATTGTTATGTTTGCTCAAGAACAAAATGTTGGCAGAATTAGCGGCGCATAATTGTTTATGTTCTTCGATGTGGGGAAAACATATAGCAAAAAACCCCATATAAATAGCAACAATAACAATCAAAATGGCGTTTATTTATATGGCAATACTGCAGAGATGTTAGACATAGTTGTGCAAACTATTTTTTTAACAACGCTGTTTAAACAAGAGCAAAACATCGACATACATAAGCAGTCTTCACTATCCAATTTGATGTGTGCACAAGAAATTGTTTGTTGTTTAACCATAGCGATGACTGATGAAGACGGCATGTTAAGGTCAAGCTGTATTAAAGCAAAAATACGTAGAATATTCTCATTTAAGTGCTCAAATGTTTCCCTTTTATTTGCATAGACTATAGACCATCGATACTTTACATATCCAAAAAATATATATTAAATGGCGTCAAATCATACACTCATACAAAAATGCATTTTCATATTGATGATGTCCTAACATCAGAATTGTGACATCAATGTTACTACAAATAAGGGGCTTGAAGCACAAGGGGTTTAAGTGTTTTTTTTTTTAAATTGAGATTACTAATGGAATTAGTACGTGAAGTTCAGAACACAAGAGGTGAATGTGAAATTCTCATCCGGTAGCGAGATATGACGACCACTAGTTGTCATTAAAATACCTGTTACGCTTGGAGCACACGGGATATAAGAACACTTAATCTCAATTTCTAAAAAATACACTGAAACCCCTTGTGCTTTAATCCCCTCAAATGGCATCAATGAGGCAACAAATGACATTAATCCATTGACCATCGTCATCATAAAATTTTGTCATATTTTATATGTCACAGTGACATCAATTTGATCCCATATTCTGTTTTTTTTTTTAAATTATTTAGTTAAAAAGATAAAATTTTCCAAGTAGAATGATTACGAACACCATATCGGGCATGCTGCTGGTGTCTTATAGTTGAGAGTTCTTCTGTAAATAAAGGGCGGAATACAACAAAAGTGAAACAAACATGTGTCACGGGTAAGTAAATAATAATATTCTCTCACTTTGACTTAAGTCAACCCCAATGACAAACTGTCATTAAATTGAGTTTAATGAGTCGTTTCTACAATGTTGCTGAGCCTGACTCAGATTCGTAATTGATGAGAATTTGGGCCCGACATTAAAATGATGAAAAGTGTCATGCCAGTGGATTCGTTAACAAGCAGAATTGCCGCATTTGGGCAAATGAAAATCCACGAGTGATTGTTGAAAAGCCGATGCACCCACAAAGAGGGGCGGCTTGGTGCGGTTTATGGGCTGGCGGCGTCATTAGGCCGTACTCTTCGAAAACGAGGTCGGCCAAGCAATTACCGTGAATGATGTTCGCTATCGCAAAATGATAACGGACTTCTTGTGGCTAGAAATTGAGGATATGGAACTGGACGATATGTGGTTCCAACAGGATAGTGCCACTTGCCACACAGCCAACAAAACAATTGCTTTTTTGCGCGAGAAATTCAGAGGCCGTTTTATCTCACGTCGTGGCTAAGTTAATTTGCCGCCACGAACATGTGATTTGAAACCGTTGGACTTCTTTCTTTGGGAATAAATGTACGTCAATAAGCCAAGAACAATTGAAGAGATTGGACATTCAACCTCAATTATTTCTCAAAGTCATTGCGTTTATGGACTATCGGATAGATGTATGCCACCGAAGCGGTGGCCAGCATTTGGCCGATATTTTGTTTCAGACATAATTGTCATAGATCCTTCTATCATATTAAAAAATATTAAGATAATTCTCTGAAACTATTTGTTTTATTTACAAAAAACATCGTGCGTTTTGGTTGTAGAATGACGTTAAGTCAGCTTGAAGACTCAGGGTTTCAAACTTCATTTAAACATGTTTTTGATACCGCAAAAATGAATCAAATGATCGCTAAATCTTGAAAACTATCGAAGTCATCTTTTGTAAAGAGAGACTGGCGGCATGTCCTTTATTGCCTTGAATGTCCTTGAAGCAAATGTTTTATAAATTTAAGCAGCTTTTAATTTTTATGGTGCTCAGAGTATGGGAAAATAAATAACTCTCTGTTATTTAGGGCATTCGATACCGATAGGGATTATTTATTACATATTTATTACATATATCGAATGTCGTAATTTGCCAACGGAATTATCTAAGATTTTTGCAAGAAAATTTTCCGTTTTAGACGATTAACGTACCGTGATGTTTTTTGTATAACTGTCATTGCGCCATCTGAAAACGTTGAATCAAGTAGTTGGACCACAGGAGGTCCTTATTAAAAACTTTAGATACAACCCAATTAATTACTGAAATAAGAAGATATAAGAAATAAGAAGATATAAAAAATTCCTGGAAGTTTTCTCCCATTTTTTACAATGGAATTTAAATACCAAATATGAGAAAAGAAAAAACGCCCGGTGAATTTTTATTTCCTCCAATAACGACGAAAAAATGAAAACATTTTTGACGTTTTGATAAGAACTCAGGAAGTACATATTTAGATTACAAAATATCAATTTTAGAGTTAACATTTAAAATCTTTAATAAACTTACTTAATAAGTCTGAATTCACACGTTCTTTTGATGCTCAACTTCTTTAGAATTCCCTTTTGAAGATGCCAATATTTTCACACGCAGCAATCGGTTTCAACTTTTCTCGTTTCAAAACAAAAAACAATTTTATTAACAGCGAATAAAAGAGAAAAAAAAAAAGAATACAAATAACATGCAAACATCCTTATGCATAAACCTACGAATAAAAACAAAAAGCGTGGTGACCGAATACATGCCTCTTTGTACCAAGCCCCTTTTTTCTTTCTTCTCTTTCTTAAAAACACAAGCGTTGAGCATCAAAAGATGAAACGCGTGAATTCAGAGTTAGTCAAATTTCTCCAGGCTGTTTATCTTTATACTTTTTGAAAAATAGACAGGACAAATAAGACCCTCCATTTTAAATGGTTTAATAAAAAAGGAGTTTTATTTATATGAGTTAACGCCAAAAAAAAGCCAGTTACGCATTCACGTTTACGTACAAATCTACTTGAATACATACGCAATGCGTTTTCGAGTACACTACACTAATTGGGAATAGTATAAACAGTTTAATGCTAACATTGGAAAACGGGCAACATTTTGAAATGATATAAATAAAAAAAAAAAAAAATATAAATACATTTCCAATCTTGACTCAAAAAATTTAGATACATGTTTTGAAAATGATCACGAGTACCTGTTAATTTGGTTTATTCCCACGGTGCTCTTTCTGTAATGCCCCACTATGTTGGCACTAATTCGCGGATCGTAAATTTACTAATTTACTAATCAAAATAAGATTCTTAGTCGATAGTATGAAAGATATTCAATATTTCAAGCTCACGTGATTTCGATTTCCAGAACATGTCCGATAATGTTGTTATTGAGTTTAAATTTAATCCAAATACATTTCATTGCAGTCTAAATCATCTGACAAAATTTTATTGAAATCGGTCAATATTTGACGGGGGAAATACACTCTCGAAATTTTGTTTTTAAATACTGTCGTGTAGGGTACCATATGGTCGGGCTGGACCATCTATACATTCTTACTACGAGTATTTTTTGGGTTAAGACATTTAAGGTTTCATTAAACGCTAAATACAACTTATATAAACAAAACTAACGGTATTTTAAGTTACTTTTTTTTTAACTTTTTGGAAACAACCTTAACCAAAATATGATGTTAAAAAAAAAAAATTTTGGAAAATAAAGCAAAAACTGTAAAAGACAGTTTAAGTTTAAAAAGGAAACCTGTTTTAGGTTGAAGTTAAAGTATCTAAAAAGTTTTTTTTTGGTGAGTCACTTATTTACAGAGTGAGTAATACAATTTGGGGGAATTTTCAGGAATAATAAAAATATAACCTCAATCGGAAAAACCGAAGGAGTCATTTAGCTCTGGTTTTTATTTTTATCCTGAAAACCTCGCTCAATTATAAGTTGTTCCTTCATTGATATTTATTCAGATCGGTCTATACCTGAAAAGATCTTTAATAACTTCCTTCTTAAAATAAATCACTATAATTGTAAACATTTCAGACTCAAAGATCTTTATTAATCTCCCTCTTAAAATAAATCACTATAATTGTAAACTTTTAAGAATCAAAACAGTGGTCACAACACAGCAAAAAATTCTCCAAAAATGTTGCCCCAATTAAAGCATTAATCAAAAATAAAATCAGGTTTAATAAAAAAATTAATCAAGTGAATTTAACGTTTAATCAAATAAATTAAAAGCTTGATAAAGATACTATTAATTTGCACAAGTAAACAAATTAATAGCTACAATTAAACGTTTAATTCACTTGATTAAACGTTTAATTCACTTGATTACATTTTTAATTAAAACTGATTTCATTATTGATTACTTACTGCTTTAATTGGGGTACCATTTTTTTCCGTGAAGTTATAACAGATTAATGCCTAATTTCACCAATTTATTCAAATATCAATTGATGTTTAAAATTGGGTTTTCAAGTCAAATAAAATTATATGAAAAACTATATTTAGATATGAATTGATATTTAAATGGAATTTATTTAATTGGCCATAAGACTGTTTTTTTTTTTTAAATTTTTTTCGAGAGAGCAGCTTAAAGCTTGAACTCTTCACTGAAACTCACTGAGTCGCTGTTAGGGTTTTGAGTGTTAATTGCCATTTTAGAAAACATTAAAAATTAATGGGAGGGTATTAAAATGGTATTAAAAACTCAATATTATCCTAACTCTAGTTAGGATTTCTTGTTATGAAAAAATGATCTATAATTGATTTTTGATTTAGAAAAATTCAAAAAGTCAACAACCAAAAATACCCTTGTCAAATTTACATATCGCCCACTAAATCATAAACAGGCACATCTCAAAATTTATAAAAATTGTTTTACCTTCATAAGCCAGTTCACAAAACGACTACCGGAATTTAGTTTATGTCACTGTCTTCTTTAACACTTGAAAACTAAATTTGATTAACAAATTACAACCATATATTTTTGCAGTTTTCAGCATTTCCGAAACATTTTTGAATTTTGAGTTTTTCCTGTTTATGATTTAGGGCCTATTTCATTTAAATATCAATTTATGTTTACAATTCTTTTTTCATGTCAAATTAAAATAAAATTATGTGAAAAACTACATTATTGGTGAAATAGGCTCTGCCGCCCAAGTTATTTTCGTAATTTTGGGTTTAAAAAATTTCGCTTTCCTTTAAAAAGTAAAGATTTTCGAAAAGAAAGTACTATCTGAAACAACCTTAAATACAGCGTCTTAAAAAATAAAATGTTGGCCCGAAATGGTACCTTAAAGGGGGTTTTCGTCAATAGTGGCCTTTTTAGGCAAAAATAGTAGACAAATGAATATTTGCGTCAGAAATGGTACTTTATTTTAGCTAAAAAAAACTTATTAGTGGTAGCCGGCTTTGATTTATTAAGTTGATATTTTGCATAAACGCGTTCAAAAATCCAACAGTGAAAATAGCATAACTTACCTTATAAAAAGAAAATCCAACGCTGCAAAAGGAATGCTCGCGTCATAACCCAGATGTCCTGAAATAAAAATAAAAAAATTTTAGTTGTTATAAGAACAATTAAAAAAAAAGTACATTGCATACAAAAATAAGTTAAAAAGTATAGTCGGGTAAAGCCGTAGAATACTGATTAGAATGGAGAAAAAAGAGAACAAAATTCAGCTGTCAAAAAAACCTTACTCTTTTATTTTGTTAGTAAGAAATGTGCTCGGACTGGATTTACACCAGTGATGGAAAATTCAGTACTATGGTGCTATTTTCAGTACTTTTTCTTTTCATAAATACCACAGTACCCCCACGTCAGTTTTAGTACGCGTAGTGTTATTTCAATAATATTTTTGCTCTAAATTTGCTGGAATGTTTAATTAATATGAATTGAAGTTATTTTAAAGGAACAAATTTTGTTCGCAAGTTATTGTACAATTATGTAAGATTAACATGAAGTAACTATTAAGTGAAATCCCTAGCGAAAAATTAAAAATGAACCTCGTTTTCGACAATTTGCATTTACAAAAATTTTATATCATAATGAATTAATTTTTAGCTTGTTTACCAAAATGTTATATTTTTATATTAAAATTACTTAATTTTTTTTTTACATTTTTGGGTTTTGTTTTTACATAAAAAATATATTTTATAAAAAGTACTTAAATGTTGAATAAAGTACTCTATTGATTGGTGGTAAGTACCATCTCAATTTTTCCATTTTCCATCACTGGTTTACACTATGAAAGTTTTCTTTACAGCCGTACCTAAACAAGAGCGGAAGGCGGAACGTTTTCTTTAGCGTAGCTTTTACGCTGATATGCCATACCTAAATAAGAGCGTCAGCGTTGTGCCATAAACAGTAGTGTTAACTTTCGTGCCGACTAAAACCCTCATAAAAGACATAAGAAATTGAATTAAAACCGCTAGTTTGACCTAAAAATAGCAATAAAAACAGGGTTGTCAAAACAACAAATATAGCAGCCCTGTTTATTTTAACGCGCTGTCAAAATCGGATTTTCCAATTGCAAAGCGTTGACGCGGCGCTATTTAGCGATGCTTCATACAAATTGTATGGGCATGAGGATTTTTGACAGCTAGAAAACGCGTTCCGCTCTTGTTTAGGTATGGCTGTTAGAAAGTCTGAGTTTATTGGTGAGATTGCAAGAGAACATGCTATTCTTTTTGCCACTCTCACCAATAAACTCAGAATCTGAAAGAAAATTTTAATATTGTGAACCAGTGATGCCATTTGTAGGGAATTTTCCCTTTTTGCAGGGATTTTTTCGGAAAATTTAAAGCGTAAGGAAATAGGGGCAGATGTTTTATTTTATGGCAAATGTAGAGAATTTTCAAAATAACGGGTGGTTAAATTTTAAGGGCCGATGTTGAATGTAAACCACACCTAAACGTCAAGTTTTTTTCTGCATTTCATTTGACATTTCTCAATTTCAGACTAACTCAATTTGAACCATGGAAAGATACACAATCGAGAAGAGGAAATGAAAATCAAACATGCAGTTTGACTTAGTTTTGACTCTAGATTCAAGAATATACAGTAGTGTGTCTGCCAAAAATTTGCCACAGTGTTTTTTTTTTAATCGAATTTTTATATGTGTGATTATAGCACTATACATTTTAATTTTGGTTTTTTTGTTGTTAAAAAATGCTTTTATAATAAATGCTAATATATCCTTTAATTATACCGTCATATTCATAAAAAATATTTTAGGTTTATAGCAGGTTTATGAAACGAATTTTCTATTAAAATTTTTTTAATAAACCTTTTATTAATCAAAAATATTTTTTATGAATATGGGGGATAATATTGACAAAATGTTAACAGATTATGTATTTATTTGCCTGTTACTAAAAACAATACATTTTTAACGTAGGGAAGAAGTGTAGGGATATTTTTTTTTGTTGTAGTGAAAAAAGGGATTTTTTTTTTAGACACGTAGAGATTTTTAAGAAATTTCTATTGGCATCACTGTTGTGAACACAGACTTACCTTGATGTTGTATTTCACACGTACGGAATTTTGAAAACTAATTTTTTCTTTGGTCAAAACAAATCATATGATATCCGACACCCGATTCAGAATAAACTTTCAAAATATTCCAGTCTCAAATTTTCAGTTAATACTTATGTAGTCTAAGATCTCCGAAGTTCTCTACAAATTCGACAAAGGAAGGAACAAATGAAAATTTCATATTCGATAAACATTTTCCATGAACTCGTGTGGACTTTGTGACTGACTGGATTCTTAAACTAACACAGAAAAAAGTGTTTTATCAATAAAAAAAATGGTTTAAAAAGTATTTCAATTTAATTAATGTGATAAGTGAATCAATTATTTTTTTTTTTGTTGAAAGAAAATTAAAAATTTAATTTTGATTTAATTAACATTTTAGTTGTTTTGAAATAAATTTTCAATTAAAATTTTAATTAAATAACAAAAAATCTTAATTGACTTTTTTCGTTTAAAATAAAATAATTTCAACATGTAGAATTGTTGTTGGAAATTGTCAATATTTATTTAAATAAATTAACACATTGTTTGAAACGGCAAAGTTTTTTGATCACTTTTTAAGTAAAATTGAAAATATCATTTATTGAAAATATTTTTTCAAAATTTTAAAATTTTTAGTAATCAATATAATCATTTTGGTAATAGGTGCAAAATCAACAACTTGTTTGCTTGATATTTTGAATTTTGAATACATTTGGTAATCGGAGAAATTTAATAATTTTTTCTGTGTAATAGTTTCCCTACTTTTTTTCAGTCATCCCAAGTTAGGTGGTTTTAGCATAACCTATTGACTTTATCAAAGGAAAAAAAATTTCAAGGAGTTAAATGAAACGTTTTTGGTAAGCATTTCGAGAAATATTGCCACTAGCGAAAGTAATCCAAAGACGGTGTATCTGACGATGGAGATGAGATGACTTAGCGATTTCGAGAAACTTAGATTTCGAAAACATCTTTTTCCGTAAGCATTTGCCAATGTACGGTTAGAATAACATGTATGTAATCCAAAGTTCGCCACACCATTGACATTATAAAAGTTTTCAGGGAATTATCTTATTATTTGTTATTATGATAGAACGATCTATGACAATTATATGTGAAACAAAATATCGGCCCAATGCTAGCCACAGCTTCTGTGGCATACCTCTATACGATGGTCCATTATTTTCAATAGCTCTGAGAATTACATAATTGAGGTTCAATGTCCTTAATGTGCCGAATTATCTCATCCTTAAGCTCTTAAATTATTCTTGGCTTGTTGACGTTCACTTTTTCTTTTAAATATCCCCAAAGAAAGAAGTCCAACAACGGTGCCAAATCACATGATCGTGGCGCCCTGTTAACATCGCCACGACGCACAGTGGTATTTCTTCATACATCTAACTGCAAAAAATAGAAGGAGTGGTCCTACAACGATGAAATTTTGCACACTTGTTCAATTTTAAGTAGAAAAGAAAAATTCAAAAAATTTTTAAAATCCGTCGACTCCTTGGGTTACCTCCCCTGGACCGCCATTTTTCCACGAATTTTTGTCCTCAATGTATAGGTCGCAATTCTTCATAGAATTTGGCGAAATTCTATTAGTTGATCCAAGAAAGAGCTTGACTAATTTTTCTTTTGAATGTATAGGCCGTAATCCTCAATATAATCTGATGACATCTATAAATTTATACAAGAGATAGTTCTGCTAATTTTAGTTGAAATCCGTCTACAATTAGGGGACCTCCCTTGTACCCCCATTTTTCCACGTATTTTTCTTTTCAATGTATAGGGCGCAATTCTCAATAGAATTTTATTAAATTTGGCACACGCCTATTAATTGATAAAAGTATGTAACCTGAATAAAAAAATTTCGTATAAATATAAATCTCGTTGAAAATACTAGTAATATTTAATTAAAGAAATGCAAAAAATTGGTTATTCCCTCCCGGCTCAAATAAAAAATATTCATATAGATAAATAATATTTAAGCATTTTATTCATCAACTATCATTTCTTTAACTACATCATCCAATTCTAAAATATTCTTATGAGGTTGACGTCTTAAGCTACTAATATATGGATCGGACGACTCAAGCAAACGATAAAAAACATCAGTATTCGTTGCAGTTCTACTGCACTTTCTAGAAAACATTAATCTATAGTTCCTGTAATCTTTGTTACGCGCTTCTTCTGCTTCCTCCGAGAGCATACCAATTGGGAGTACTGCTGCATCTGTTATGTCCTTTCCATGAATAAGAATTTTGTGGACAGTAACAGGCAGGTTAAGCCTAAAGGTATGCAAAACTTTTTTATTACAAATTCTAGGTTGCAATATTCGTGACTTTTTTTTTACTAAATTTGGATTTTTTTAAACGTTTGACAAAAGTTGGTGAATTTTTTTGACTAATTCAAAAGAAGAGCCTTTTACCTTTCATTTCGTTATACTGAGAGCACGGAGGTAAACCGAGCTAACTGACTTTTTCTCCAACGAAAACAGCCAATGCTGAATTTTTAAGGACAATTTTGATGCACTCATATCTCCCAAACTATGTACGCAATTACTTTTTCTTTTCCTTTAAATTAAAAACAAGGCTTCGGATTTAAATAAAATCGACACTCAGATTTTTCCGCTTGAAACATCTTCGATATATAAATCTCTGAATTTGAACAAAATTACCATATATTTCCCTTTCACAACATTAACCTGATTTCAACCGATCTTTTGTAAGAATATATATACAAATATCTTAAAAGAAATGCAGATTTTGTTTGTCATTGTTTTGTTGGCTATGTGGCAAGTGGCACCATCCTGTTGGAACCACATTACGTCCAGGTTCATATCCTCGATTTCTGGCCACAAGAAGTTCGTTATCATTTCGCGATAGCGAACACCATTCACAGTAACTGCTTGCCCGACCTCATTTTCGAAGAAGTACGACGCGATGACGCCGCCAGTCTAAAAACCGCACCAAACAGCGTTTTCAAATTTCCTACAGACCCGGTTTGCTGACGCATTTGTCGATTATGCTGACCAAAAAAATCACGAAGTGCATTTTGATTAGTGCGCCCATTTTCGCAAAAGGCTTCAATAATCTTAACGCGCTGCTCAATTGTGTACCTCTCCAGGGTTGAATTTGTCAAACACTGAAACAAAGAAATGTCAAGTTGGGCCAAATACATTCAGCCCAATTATTAATAAAACTTCCCCGGGAGTTTTTCCCTTCTCCCATTTTTGCTATTTAAATTAAATTATAAAAATGGGAAAGAGGGAAAAACTCCCGGGTAATTGTGTACCTTTCCAGGGTTGAATTTGTCAAACACTGAAACAAAGAAATGTTAAGTTGGGCAAAATACATTCAGCCCAATTATGAATAAAACTTCCCCGGGAGCTTTTTCCCTTCTCCCATTTTTGCTATTTAAATTTAATTATAAAAATGGGAAAGGGGGAAAAACTCCCGGGGAAGTTTTTTTTCATAATTGGGCTGATTTGTATTCAAAAACTAATGCACAGCTTGGATCAACATTGTAAAGCCGGTTATGGAAGGGGTCCTTTAATGAAGGTTTCACTGTACTTGATACTAACACCGAACTATAAATTATTATTTAAATTTCCTTTTGAAATAAGTCGATTTTTAACTGTATGACTAATAAAATTGTAAAAAGAATTTTATAGATAACGAACCGGTTATTTAGCAAATTAGTCGAAATTTATGAGATTTTTTTTTTAAATTTTATAACTTACAAAATTCAAACTAGGAACTCTTTTTTTCTGAAATCTAATAAATTTTTATATTTTATAATTTTTTTTTTTTATTATTATTTTTCTTATACTTAAAACTTTGTTTATGACACTTCACAGTTGAGTATAAATGACACATAACACAACTTAACCAGCCCGTTACTTTGGAGCTGTGGTGTGGGAAATAACGTTTTTAAAAACACGATTTGTAAACGACTAATTGTAAATAACAAACGCATTTCTAAAGTTTAAAACAGTCAAGTTAACAAGTAAGAATTAAAAAGGAAACGGTTCACACTAGCAAATAAATGCCGTAATTAGTTTTTATTTAAAAAAGAAAAAGATGTTACAAAAAACGTTTCCTATAAAAAAATATACCGTTAAGGGCAGAAATTAAACAGAAAATTCGAAAAATTGCGAAACAGTATATTATTTTTAAGAACAGTCAAACACATTTCATTAGAATGACAACTAATTTTATAGTTATCCCTAGCGGCGAATCTATAAAACACTCTCTTAAGATGAAAAAAGAACTCAGAGGGCTTTAAAGCTGTTCAGACTTTACCTCAGAAAACAAATCAGAATTATAAATGATCAATGGTAAAACACGCCTAGAGGCTAAGGCTCCCTTAAAGTGACCAGTTGCGACGACAAAAAAGAAGATTCAACGGAACCTCCTCTCTGTCATTGCCCGTTATCCGGAGACCTAAGACTCAAACTGTTTGATCGAAGAACCCTAAGGGACCAAACCTGTCTCTCTGGCAATGATTTGAATAGGATTCCCTCCTTCATTGAATCAACCGGCTGACTGTTTCACTGTCTTCTAGGGGTGGTTAAACAAACAGTATTAATTACTGGACCCTCTTGAGCTGTGCTTGATTGCGGCTTCCAACAGCACCTAGAACATTTGTGTCAAAAAAGGTACTTTATGCTACGTGAAAATAGTATTTTACAGAACTTTTTATCGAAAATTGTATTATATATGTATAATATGTACACTTGTATCGAAAGCAGTGTTGCCACTTTGTGGGTAATTACCCGAATTTGGTGTAATTTTTACTGTTATGGGTAGAGCTGGGTAATTTAAATCTTTGAGATGAGAATAGATGTAATTTGAAATTTAAGGAAAATTTATACCATTTAAGATATTGTTGATCCAAAATATTTACAGTCTTCTTAACCAAAGGCACTGTTTTTTAATTAAAGATTTCCATCGTTTATCTTGCAACATAATAAATAACGCCAGACGGATTATTAGATTTCGATAGATATGGATTCATTGTGATTAGGAACTCGAAGATTATCGGAAAAAAGGCATTCATACTTAGAAATAACCTGGAGGAAGAAATGTTTTTATAATTACACAAATTTTAAATTTTTTATTTTTAAATGCTCGAGAATATCTAGCGCCCTTAATATTTGTAAAACTGATTTCAGAAACAGACTATCGTCTGGAACCATTAAAAGAAGCAGCAATCATTATTTTGAGTTTCTTATTTTATTTTTTTTATTAAATTTATTTAATGTTTTTAATGTTATTTTTCTTAATTTATTTAAACTTGCCAAATGGAGCTAAGTGCATATCGTTACCTAAAACGCAAAAGGCCCTAACTAACCAAAAATTGAAAATCGACATTTTCATTGATTCTGTTGTGTTGCATCAACACAAATGTCTACAACAAATTTTGGAATCTTTCGACCAAGATTAGCGATTTTATTAACAAAAAAAAACAAAAAGCCCTAAATACAAAATATTATACGATAAACATTAAAAGACATAATTTACAGTTTGCATTATATGCTACATTATTATTTGTCAAAACCACTGGCAGGTTTGACAAGAAAAATAAAAGAAAAAGTCATTATAAACAGTTTAAGGCAATTTATCATTTTAAATAGTTTTTTGCTTCTCCTGTAAAATTTTCAAAATGATAGAAAGGGCCTTTTGCGTTTTAGGTAACGATATGTAGTTTGACTTAATTGCTGTATGAATTTAAATAATTAAACATAACAACCTTTTTGATTTGAGGATTGTCGTGGCGTAGCACCGCGAGCGTACAACAAATTTATAATTTCTTCACTTTCCCGTTTTATTTTTATTTAGATTCTCACACTTTCTTACTATTCTTTAATTGTGTACCACATTTAAAGTTTAATCGCCATTTTTTAACGTTTACATTTATTTTTCACTTCATTGCTGTTAAGTTTTTTTTTTTGACTTGAGAACAACTAACAATTTGATATCAAATTGATAAGACATTGCATGTCAAATGCTTACATTCAAATCATAATCAATTTGAATTCAAATGTTAAAATCAAACAGTTGAAAAAGGTTTGAAAAATGTGTTCGATGTCAAATGATAAAGTCATTTCATATCAAAGGTTTGACTTCGTGTTTGTTGGAAAACTGTATATGTAAACGAAAAACAAGAAAAACTGGATCGTGTTGCTGCATTGTTACAGACCCTGGAGACTATCACATAGGCCCATCAATCAGTGCTTATATGTTAGCGTCATTTACTTCAGGCTTTTTTGGAGATGTACAAATAAACACGATAATCAACAATTGTATTTTGTAAAAAAAACAAAATATTTATATTTTTCAAGACAACAAACACAAGGCAAATAAAATGTTTGTCAATCACAACAGGAGACTATCAAATAATCATCCATCAAATAAAAAAGTAAAAACTTTTTGATTTTCATCAAACATTTTCGAAAACGCGTAGGTGTAGCTGAAAAAGGGTGACTGCACGCACACAACTATGTGATTTATTTGATAGTCTCCAGGGCGCTTTATGGATGTAAAATTTTGACAAAATTGAGGTGAATAAAATTTCACTGCCCCTGGAGGCTAGTATAAATTTTGACATTAGCGTAGAATTTTTGACAATTTTAACTTACCATAGAACTTTGCTACCGTTTCACACACACCCTTAAATTAAAAAAAAAAAATATTATAATAAAACAACACATGTATAAGATCTCAATATTTTTCCTTTCTGGCAATACATTAAATTTACAATTCACCATTATTCAATATTTATTAGAAAAAACATCTGGCAGCACCTTGAAGTTATTGTCACCTCTACAGTTTCTGCTGCTTTTTTATTCGTGTAGAAGAAAAAACGCGTCGTGTTGCACTTAATTGTGATTTTTTAAAACCAAGAATTGATTTGAACCTAAATCATCTTACTAATTTTATTTTGGATTTGGTGCATATTTTACCAAAGCTGCCCTACAAATACAAATCCCTAAAATATCTTTTAATGCCATTACTTCCCTTTAATTGGCATTGATATTTGGCGACGATGACTTTTATAGTAACTTCTGTGTAATGGCAATTTTGGTATGTCTCAGCATTAAGCATAGGTCCCATATGAAACCACTACACAAAATCAATTTCAGAAGGAAAAATCTATAGATGTAGATATCTAGATAATATTTGGCGTTAAGAATTCCTATATTAATCTTAATCTTATTGCCGGGTCGATAATTGCCTTTAAGACCCAACTAGGACATACTCTTGAAAATGTGTCTGTAAATACTGAGGTGTTTTCCTGTCTTCGCCACAATTGTAACGTAAAAGAAAAATCATCTCGTGCCTCAAAATGGCTAAAATGACGAAAAAATTTAAATTTTTGGCTTAAGCCTGGTACTCTGTTCTACATTTCACGTGAAATGCTGTCAAAACTCATATGAAAAAAACTTGTGCGGAATTTCTATGAAAAAATGTTGATAGAGTTGTACTCTGTTTATTTTGTGAAAAAGTTGCGAAATGTTTCTGGCAACATTTTTTTACAACTGCGAAATAATATAAGCTGCACTTATTTCACGTGGAATTTTAAGCAAATGAAAAAAGGTTAAACTAAATATTAAAATGAGAACTGCAAAACACAAATAACACAACCGGTAAAGGCCTTATGACACTACATTTTTAATGCATTGTTCTAGTTTTGGTGAACAGTGCAAATATACTGTAATAGAAAAATTTACCAAGTGCAAAGAGTTCAGCTGTACTAAGATAAATAGCAAACTGTCAAAAATTTTACTAAAGTTATCGATAAAAAATGAAGTTATGTCAAAAACAATGTAAAATTGTTCAACTTAAAATTGACATTTCAAGCTTGAAATATTAAAAGTGTTGCTGAATCAGCGGTTAATGTGGAAATTCAGCGATTAACCGCTTTTTGTTTGTTTTGTTTTTATGTTTCCTATAAACGAAAAGTTGACAACATTTAATAAAATGAATAAAATCAAAACAAAAGAAAAACTAAAAAAAAATTTCTGTTTACATTTTTTATAGTTTGCTCTTTCCATCATTTACTGTTTCTTTCCATCAATTCTATATCAATTCAATGAATAAAAAATGTAGTGTCATAAGGGCTTAACAGTTTTTCATCAATATTTACTTAATTTTTTATTTAAAAAAATACTTTTTAGTAAAATACATGTGGGTTTTCTTTACATATGATGAATTTCATTTAAAAATCGAGATAAAACTGAAATTTTGAACCCGACCAACTCAGATATCGATGAAATTTTGTTCATAGCTAAATTTGATCAATACAAACAAACTCTCATTTTTAGAAATTACTGTTTTGCGATTTTTTGGGCGTGACACAGTGGGAACGTTTTCGAAAAAACGCGAAAATGGTCGAAAAGAGCTCCATTTAAACTACAATAACTCAGAATCGGCTAAACCGATTTCCATGATATTGGTATCATTAAAAAGATATTTTAACAGGCTTTATGACAGGTTTAAAAAAAAAAAAAAGAAATACACTGTAAAAAAATTTATAACAAAAAAAAATTTTAACTGACGAAAAAACCAAAAAGATCAAGGGTTTTTTTACAGTGTATTAATTTTTTAGAAAGGTTTATCCTTCATCTATACCATATCAAAAAATAAAAATGGGTTCTTTTTTAGTTTTTTTTATATAATTTTTTAAGTAGTGTCACTTCTAGTAATTGCCCTTATATTTTATAAGAAAAAAAAATTTTAGGTAACGAAAAACCAAAAAAGATCAAGGATTTTTTACAGTGTATTACTTTTTTAGAAAGGTATTTTCTTCACCTATAACATATCCAAAAAGTAAAATGGGTTCTTTTTTATTTTTTTTTATATAATTTTTTAAGTAGTGTCACTTCTAGTAATTCCGCAAAATTCTGAATAAAAAAATCAATGTATTCTTCATAATAATTTTCTATTTTGTCATAAACATTTATTACTTTACCCATAATAAAGAGAAATATATATAGAACAAAAAAATTGTTGCCCTTTTCATTCCAAAGATTTTTTCAGGTCTATTTTTTCTTCCTCAGGTAGACACCATGTGCCAGAACTAAGGGCTCAAAATATGTACCTGACGAAGGTAAAATAAATAAACATTGTCCCAGGAAAATTATGAATATGTTTTAACCGCAAAAAGTTCTTGCTTGCCTTAAAAAATGCTATATAATTGCACCTGATGAACGTATCGAAATTCATAATTATAAACAGTTTCTAGAAGCCAAGATATCCCACTACAATTTTTACGCGTATATTTTAAAAATTTGAGTGAATATGAATTCAAACAATAAGTACAGATGCATAAAAATATCTAATAAGTGTTGCGCTTCGCTTCGTAAAATAAGTGAAAACGAGGCTGCAAATATAATTGAATATTTTCCAGCTGTCGCCAACATTCATTGTAGCCGTATTTGCGAAACTTGCCGGAATACACTGAGAAAAGCGCGCAGTCGTAATGAATCCAACGTGGAGCAGAATGAAGTCTCAAATTATTAACCAACAATGCCCAGCGATGAAATTAGCGAAGAATTGAATGAACTTCCAACTTGTACCAGCCGTAATGCAAACATCGAAAGGACGGAAGTCATTGAAAATATAAATGATCATATTATTCCTCATCTACCAAACCAAATGTCGCCTCTTAAAAGGAAATATCGCACTTAATCAACAAGAGGGTATTAACTCAAAATTTAAAAATTTTCAGTAGAAGCAAAACAATTTTTAATTTAAAATTGAAGGCATATGGAAATGAATTTTAAAACCAACCGTTTCATTACCAAAAAGTAGACAAAATAGCAAGATATTTTTACAGCGGGCAGATATGAATATAGCGTGTAGATTTTTTCGAAAAAGTGGAAAAATAAAAATTTTGAGATAATACCCTCTTGTTGATTAAGTGCGATATATGAAACGAGATGCATATAGAAAGGCATCAGAAACATATAAGACCACCATACAAGTTGCTTACGCAGATGCTGACGAATACAACAACGTTAAAGAAAAGCTATTTTCAAGATATAAAGAAGCTAAAACTATAACAGGAACTCAAGGCTTTCATTCATTCATTCCGATAAATGAAACTTTTGTACAGGTGCGCAGATATTCTGACTGTGCCAAATTTGAGCAGCGCAAAATTTCTTACAAATAATTAACTTAAAAAAAATTAAAATAAAATAAAACACAAATTAATAAAAACATGGCAAATAATATAAACAATTGTTGATGGTTTTTTATTTGTAAACATTTAAAAAATGTTAGAATTGTTGAACTATTTTGTGAATGTGACCATATATTTTCGCTGTTATTCGAATTATTTCGAAAACTTTGGGTACGTATTACTAGAAGTGACACTACTTAAAAAATTATATAAAAAAAAATAAAAAAGAACCCATTTTACTTTTTGGATATGTTATAGGTGAAGGAAATACCTTTCTAAAAAAGTAATACACTGTAAAAAATCCTTGATCTTTTTTGGTTTTTCGTTACCTAAAATTTTTTTTTCTTATAGAATATAAGGGCAATTACTAGAAGTGACACTACTTAAAAAATTATATAAAAAAAACTAAAAAAGAACCCATTTTTATTTTTTGATATGGTATAGATGAAGGATAAACCTTTCTAAAAAATTAATACACTGTAAAAAAACCCTTGATCTTTTTGGTTTTTTCGTCAGTTAAAATTTTTTTTTGTTATAAATTTTTTTACAGTGTATTTCTTTTCTTTTTTTTTAAACCTGTCATAAAGCCTGTTAAAATATCTTTTTAATGATACCAATATCATGGAAATCGGTTTAGCCGATGCTGAGTTATTGTAGTTTAAATGGAGCTCTTTTCGACCATTTTCGCGTTTTTTCGAAAACGTTCCCACTGTGTCACGCCCAAAAAATCGCAAAACAGTCATTTATAAAAATGAGAGTTTGTTTGTTTATAAAAATGAGAGTTTGTTTGTATTGATCAAATTTAGCTATGAACAAAATTTCATCGATATCTGAGGGGGTCGGGTTCAATGCATCTCGATTTTTACATGAAATTCATCATATGCAAAACAATGTCGCATACTATGAAAAATTAAAAACGTCAAATTGTGAAAACTCTCGAGATAGGTAACATTGATACATGTCAAATTTTTCGCATGAAATAATAGATGTTGCTGAACATTTTTCACAAATTGGAACAGAGTACTAGGCTTTACAGGCTAAAAACGGTGGAAAATTTAGTAAAGTAATCTTCTCTCATAGCGTTATAGTACTGGAAATGCTTTTTTCATATTTTTAGCTGCATTTTACATCGAAAGTTCAAGAAATATATGAAAAATTAAGCAACAAGTAAAAAACACATGAATTAATCTATAGATAGTTTTTAATACATTTTTCGAATTTTCGATGTTAATACAGCTGGAAAAGAATTCTGATTCATATTATAAGCATTATTTTTTCTAAACAATACTTTACTAAATTGCCTACTGTTTGGCAGCTGTGGGCAGAAAATAGTGGAAAAAGATATAAGAAGCTGAACATTTTTCAACATTTTTGGAATTTTGAGCTACTGAATACAATTTTTTGGCTTAGTTTGTTACAGACGTTTTTCTCTTACCCTGTGGCTGCAATTGTGCCAAAGCCAGGAAAACAAAATATCAATTGGCTTCCGAGAAAAATTGCATGTTCTTCGAGATAGTAAAGTTTTTGACCAAATAGACATAAGGCTATAAAATCCAAACGGCAGCTTGACTAGCAAAACTAAAATATGGTTTTGTTTGTTTCGATAATTATTTCGAGAAATTTCACACGAGAAAGATATTGCGTTTTATGTGCTGCATAGTAAAATTAAACGTTAGCTTGATATCAGATGTAATTTCATTTCAATCGGGTAATTTTGCTTCATCTCATGTGTAATTTTACATTTCGCTAGTGGTAACACTGATCGAAAGTATTGCGTTAAAGTACATTATCTGCCAAAAGCGTACTTTGTCTGTGTTCAGACGGCTTATGATGTCTCATTGACATGATTGCTACTTTGTGGACGAGAGAGAAGAGGGGAAAATAAACGAGTACACAGGTTCATGAGCTGTCAGAACGTTTTGTTATCTCATTCGCTATTTTTTCTTTCTTATTCGTATATAAAGACTATACCGAAAAAAACATGTCGTCAACATGACATGAATTGTTTGAACGCCAATGAAAGTTTAAAGAAGAAAAAGTTAGATTTATGTCAATAAGACATGAGCCGTATAAACACAGACTAAATTAAGCGCTTTATGGTACTTTTTTTTTTTTTTTTAAAAAGTACTTTACCATAAAGCACTTATTTTAAAAAAAAATTGAATTTTAACAAAAATTTATCAAAAATTATACTTTGCAAACATTTTTGTAAAAAAGAGCACATTACAGTATATTTCACTGACAATGGTACTTTTTTTTTGGCACATTTTGCTAAATTAATAAAAAATGCGCATAGGAACAGCTTATCCTACAACAATAAATTTCAGTATTTTTTATCAATTATTAAAAAAGGGAATTAAGCACAACAAACAAAATCTTTTAATAATTAATAAAGAGTTTCAGTTTAACGTCTCTAATCTTTTAATTATATTTCAGAACCTCCTCTAGTGTGCCTCGCCTTTTTGCAACATTTAGCAAAAGTAAAAGCTGGTGTTACTTATAAACGTGCGCGCGCTTGCGCAAAAAGCTCTCCCCCCATTTTTTTAATTTTTTTTTTTTTAGTTTTTGTACATATACAAAATTCTATTAAGATTACTTTTAAAGATCTTTGCAAATAAAAAAAAACTAAAAGCGGAATTAATTAATTTCTATCAACATTAGTAAGTAATTTCTAGTAAAGTATCAGCAAAATAAGAAAATAAAACCAGACTAGATAAAACTTCTACGGGGTAACAAAATAGACAACTCGATTACAAACAAGTGTTTACATTTTGAGAGAATTTGCTTTTTCTAAATCTCTAAAAAATATTCTTTGATTTTGAAGGTTAAGCAAGAGTGTTTTTTTTTTTTTTGTTTTATGTAATTCTATTTCACTTTTAAAGGCCAAGCTACGAACTGGTATTGAAATAGCGGTAGCTTAGAATAGAATTAAATAAATTGTCGTAAATGGCGCTTAACTTTGGTTATCAAGTTTAAAATGTCTAGAACAAAATACTAATAAAAACAAAAACAACAAGAACAAGAACAAGAACAACTATTAATACTAGAATTTTAAAGTGAAGTCCAAGGAGAAATTTTCAATTGGCTTTAAATTCTATAAAAATAAACCTGACGTGCAAAGTGTTTACGAGAGAGCGAGCTACTGAAACAATTTCTGTATAAACAAATTCTTAAATACACTCAAAGTAATAAAATTAGTAAAGATTAAACAATTTAACACGTTGGCTGCCCCCATGTAAAAAAAATAATTTCAAATTTTTTTTTTTAATTGAAGCACAACCGTGAATAACGTTGTAAGTTACAAAATAAATATTTTTCAGGAGAGCAAAAAAACGTTTTTAGAAGGCAGGATTATTAATTTTTTAATTTTTTTTAGATTATCATAAATAATGACAATAAAAACTTTTATGCAAAATATCAAGTAAATCGAATTTTAAATAACATGCTTAATTACAGTTTATATTCTTTTTTTTAGTAGAAAAACGTTTCATATCCACAATCGCGATGTCATTTAAAACGTTTTTCCACTACGCAAGCGGCTTTTAGAACATTATTCCACCTTGAAAAACTAGTTCGTTTGTATCATTTTGTTAGTAACTTACAACGTTCTTCCACTGGCTGACTCTTTGTATCGCATTTTGATGGCGTTAAGTTGCATAATTTTGGGTGAATTGACGTTTGAACAGTAAGAGAGTAATGTTAACGCTAATCTGAAAAAAAACTGTTTTTGCAAAAAGTGGCTTTTACAACGTTATTCGCGGCTTTGCTTCAATTACAGTTTCACGGTAATTGTTATTGTTGTATTTTGTGTTCTAACCTTGTCTTTAGTATTTTTTGACGATTTGTGAGTGTTTTTAGCCTGTGACGGCCGGTGGTTCACATGGTTTACTCTATGAACCTGCTAATCAGTGTTGCCAATTTAGCCATTTGGTGGCTAGATTTAGCCATTTCTCACGTTGTTTAGCCATTAAAAAATTATTTAGCCATTAGCCATTTTTTTGCCATTTTTCAACTTGTTTAGCCAAAAAAAAATTTTCCCGTTTTTTCTTTGATAAAATAATTTTTATTTTCTTATAAAAATTTATAAAATTGCTAAAAGTTAAATATACATTTTAAACAATTAAAACGCATTTAATTACAATATTTCAATATAGAGACCTGCATCACCCAGCAAAAACTTTGCTTACAAAATAAGCGGACAAATAATGAGAACTTGTGGAATGGAGTTCTTATTTTTCTACTAGAAAAAGTACTTATTTTTGTTCGCGATGACCCAAAAGTAATCATTTATAATTTGGCCAATTACAACCTAAAAAATAACACTTTTATTTTATACTTAAAAGTTGTAAAAAAATATGTTGTTACCAAAAGAGACAAGAAATAAGTACTTTAAAATTAACTTTCAAAAAGGTTAAAACACACTAATTAAAATTACTATGAAATCTTATGGAATTTTTGTTGAAAAGGGGACACAATAATAAATTTTTCAAAATGTAAGAACATATTTAATAAAGAGTGCTTTTGCTGCACAAAATCATTTATAGCTCTAACACTGTAATAGCAATGTGTGTATTAATATATGTAAATATATGGGCCTGTCTCAGAAATAAATTTCGATTGAAAGTTTTTTTATTTCCGAGAAAGCTTATTCAGAAAACGAAACCGATAAATTTTCTCGGAATGAAATCACTTTTAATTTTTCGATCGAAAAAGGTTTTTGTTTTGTTTTGCAAAATATTGCCACATTTAACTTAAAAATAACAAAATTAAAATTTGTCGGAATTACGAAAATCGATTGAAATGCAAATACGGATTCAAAACAATTTCGAACAATTTAAATTGATATCACTACTAGGATTCTAATAACGAAAATATATTTAGTCAATTCACAAGGTATCCTTACATGTCATATTGTCAAAATGTCCTAATATTTCACAATGGTTTAAAAATATTGTTGTACGGCTCAGCCGCTCAGCGCTGGACTTTTCTGATTAATTACGACAGCACAATAAACACAGCAAGCAACGTTCTATTTATTTAAGACACTTTTTGTTAACAAACCAACAACAATATTTTTAAACCATTGTGAAATATTAGGACATTTTGACAATATGACATGTTAGGATACCTTGTGAATTGACTAAATGTGTTGGTAATTTTGGAAAATATTTATGTATCTATATATTTACATGCATTTTATTGAGTTTTGGATTATCCATGTATTTCACATCGAAATTATTCTTAAAACTTTATAATATTACCGGATATCTAACAAATATTAATATAACATATTGCAAATTGATTTTAAAAATTATTTAAAACCATATAATAATAACTTATTTTAGTCATTACACCAAAGTATTTTTTTGTAATTTATAATTATGACTTATTTAAGATATAATAATAAAGTTATTATTTTATATATAACTAATAATGCAAAAAGTGGCGAATAAAGCTACAAAGTAATGAATTCAGGAAGTCATTAAGAGTAGCATTGTTAGTTAAGTTTTTGCTGGGCAATATGAGACCGGCAACAAGAAATTTTTAGAAACTTCGGAATTTACTATAAAGTTGCTCTCACTTTCATGGTCTAATGCTGAAGTAGAGAGCGTATTTAGCCTAGTAAAAATCGTTAAAAATGTTTTGAGAAATAGGTTAAATTTTTTTTATATTATAATTAGTTAAATATTTTAAACAAATAGAATCTGGGAATTATTTCCTTTTCATAAGCTACTTTATTGTATTCAACATTCTTTTCCCTTTTTCATTCTTCGAATTTATTCTCTGAGCTAAATTTCAGTTAGGTATTTTATAAAGCTTTGTGTAATAGTTCTATTCCTACAATTTTCAGGAATGATTTTATAAACTACCAGACTATTATCTTGTATCTTCTTGTAACATTTTACCTTAGCTATCCATAACAATAAAATATTTCTTATTTTTTTAGATTTGGACTCAGAAGATTTGGTAAATGTTTTCATGATTATGATTGATTTACCTTCAAAATTATTAGCATTGTGGTTACTTTATTGAACTAGTTATGGGTTTTAATCCAAATTTTTATATGTTAGTCAGGCTTCATCAAATTTAGTTTCCATTAAATTATATTGAATTATGAAATGAAATTAAAATTTTTTGATAATTTTTCATTCTAGACTGAAGATAAGATTGAACCCACGGGCACGTTGATTTGACATGTTTCGATAGTTACCACAGTATCTCTTCAGAAATCTTTGCCGTTTAACAGAATGAAAAATTATCAATAAATTTCAATTCATTTCATGTTTTTAATTCCTTTCTTCACCTTCAAAATACTTAAAACTAATAGGCACAAGAGATTCCTATGCGATGAATAATAACGACATCGAATTTATCGACGATTTAGTTTTTAAATGCTAAAAAATATTTAATTTTCCATTAATTTTAAGCTACAAATTTGTCTCAATTTACAGTTTCATTGTAAAAACTTTTAATGAATTATTTTTGTTTTGTTATTGAATTTTAATGTGTTTTTATTTCCAAAATTTGTTAGCCATTGTTTTCCGTAAATTAAGCCATTTTGGGTCCCCAAATTTGGCAACACTGCTGCGAATGGCTTGTGCCTGGAGTGTTTTAATAAATGTCATTAATTTTCTAATTATATCGCGATGTTTCCATAATATTTTTTCTTTTTATGTATTAAGTTTTAAGTTAAAAATTAATTAAAATATCCAAAAAGTAATTAATATTAAAAAAAGAATTAAAATAAAATCAAAATTAAAATTTCGACTTGTATGAGCAGAGCCATTAAAAAAAATTTATACAGTAAAAAAATACATTTTTAACAAGGTGCCACTGCAGGGAACCGAAAATTATAAGACGAACAAATAAAGTATACCTGTACACCACCGGTGGTACGTACACGTGGCCACCAGTCGAACACATGGCAGCTAATGTGTGTATTGTGGTTATTTTATTGAATTGTTTATGGTTTTTAATTCAAATTTTTATATTTTAATCAGGCTTAAGTTCATCAAATTTAATTTGTAATAATGTTTCGATAGAAACTGCAGTATCTCCTCAGAAATCTTTGCCTTTAAACACCCCCCCGCCATTGATTTTATTAAATATTTTTTCGTGCTAAACCAATTTTCTTGTGCTTTTAAAATGTTTAACAGAAAAAGTTAACATTATGACTTAGATAGTTCTTAAGTCCCTTTTTACATTTTTTTTTACTTGATTTTGAATGAAATGATTGCCAGGTACTTTTTAGTGTCGTGTATTTCAGCCCAGTCAAGTTTTTAATTATTTTATGACAGCACATTCGTTATAATTAAGAAATCAATTAAGTTTGTATTAATTTTACAACCGTAACCAAACTGAAAGGTGTTATAAAGCTAAAGCAAGTAATTTTACATAAATAAAAATAATAACAAAAACAAAAAAAAACAGATTTTTCAAAATCAAGTACTAACACATTAATAGTATTCAGTTTTAAAAGCAAGTCGTCATGAAGCTTTGACATGCAAAATATTCAAAGCATCTGATTAATAAAATGCAGGTTATTATAAGCAAATTGTTATAAACAGGCCTGTTCTCAAATCACATGTGCCTTTTAAAATCTCACAAGTGATATTTTTGTGCTCCGTTTTTGTGTGTGTTTTATATGAATTGCCGAAAGCATACCGAGCAACACAAAAACGGAATGATTTTCAGAACACCACAAAATCACACGTCTGATTTTAAAAGCACGTGATTTAAAATCACGTGGTTTTCCGAACAAGACCGAAAATGTCCACAGCCAGTTATTGTGAAACAAAGTAGTCTCTGGTGGGAACCGAACCCGTAACCGTCGCAATAATTGACTAGCACAATAACAGACCACTCCTGTATAATTGAATTATTCTATAATGCTACTTAAAAAAACAGATGACAAACAGATTTTTAAGGCCATGAGAACAATATTGTAATGCCTAAACTCGTAAACCCCTTCCTCCCCATCTTGCCCTACACCACATTTAGCGTACAATTAGCATTTAAAGTCTCTTGATTTTATTATTCAACTTTTCATGGAATTTCTTAAGAATTAATTATTGTCAATTTGGTTTTGGTTTTTGTTGCCGTTTTTATTAACGTTAATTTATTCCAGTAACGGTTAAATAATATTAACTAACCATAAATTAACAAGATAATACTTAATGTTAAATATTGTAAAAAAGTTAGAATAACAAATGAAAAAAAAAAAAAAAAAATTAATAGAGTAATAAGTAAAAAGCGAAATATTTATAAAGTTAGTGTTAAAGGAAATCCGGAAGGGGAAAAATTAGAATTGGGTTAGTACCCGGAAAAGTGAAATTGATCTTTTGAACTTTATTAACAACATTTCAATATTTGAATTTTTTTAATTGGTAATTGTATTATTATAATTGATTGATTTAATGATTTAATAGTTTTAAAGTGGTCCTTCGCACCTGAGCATTTCTTTTGATAAAGTAGTACTGACCAAAAATAGTATTAATTTTTTTAAGATGGATTTTCCTTTACACTTTTCACATAACATAAATATATGTAGATCCTTTAAAACTTATTTGAAAATTTATTACCAACATGATCCTTCGAACTTCGTGAAGGTAAGGTCATTTATAAATGGCAGTCAGTCAGTATCCATCTGATACAATTAGACACAATAATACATTGTGATAACATGGACTAAATAGAACCTCAGACCAACCCAAACATCCAAAGAAGTTTAAAATGCGCTCCAGTTCAATGCCAGAGATATCATTTTATCCGTCAAATGTGCAGGATCCTATTTCGGCAGTGCAGGACAGTGACAAAGAAGGATTCTCCAACTCAATTTCGTCATCATAGCTGCGGCATTAATCATAACGACACTGTGTATGGCTACCTATGAGACAGTGTCCCGTGAAAACATACCAAAAGTAATACATCCCTTTTGGTCATTGATAGTAAATACATGGTTCACCCATCATTCATGCGGGGCCACAATTGCCTGGCAACCCTGCATTCAGTGTTCGTGGCCCATCAGTCATTAGGAATTTCGATAGTCGTTCGCCGAAGTTTGAGTTTGCAGAAGAGCAGAGGTACCCCAACGCCTTCTTTATCTAGTTTTTCCCGTAAGCTAGTGCTAAGCATTTAAAGCTCAACTGCCCTAATGTTCCCCAGTGTATCACTGTTCCCTGGGACCTCGAACTTCAGGTAAAATATTTGTTAATTCTTTGGATTAAAAAAAACACTTATTTTCCAATGTAAATTTTTTACTACTTTATAATTATTTTTTTTTTTTTCAAACAAAAGATGTAAAACGTATAGTTTACAATAAATAGTTGAAATAAATGACAGCTAGAACAAAAAACAAAAGTTTTGCGCTTTAACTTTGACATTGAAATTGTTAATAAAATACTCATAATTTATGGCAAATTAATTAAGAATGCAAAATAAAAAAGTACGTTAACAAAAAGAAAAAAAAAAAAAAAATAGAAAAGGGAATGAAAGCTTAGAAGGAGATACAATTTAGAAAAGAATCAAAACATATAAAAGTACTTTTTGTAAAAAAGTACTAAAATCTTTTTCTTAAAAAAAAAAAAAAAAGAAAAGAAGTTACTACTTAAAGTTTTTTCTTAAAAAAAGTGCTTGCAACATTGCTCATACGAAGAAAGTACTTCCTTAAAGAAAGGTACATAATGTGATCCTCAAGCAGTTTACAGCACATTTAGCTAAACATTTTTGGTTACTATTTTGTCGATGGAACAAATACTAAAATGTATAGTACATTAACTTTTAAAATAGTACCTTATACATAGTACATTAAGTAAGCCAAATGTAATATATATAAGGTACTATTTTAAAATGTACGATATAAAGTGTTTAAAGCAATGTTGCAAGCACTTTTTAAAAAAAAAAAAACTTAATAGTCTTTTTTTCGTAAGAAAAAGTTCAGAACATTAAGTAACTTTAATGCCCGAAAAATTTGCTTAAGTATTTTTTCCGTAGAAAAAATGTTTCTTAGTAAATTTCTTTAAGGGAAACGAGAACGAATTATTTTTCAGGACTAGGAAGGACCTATTTTCGTATGTACATTTTTCTCAGGTACTTTTTTCTACCGCGAAAGTATTTTAAAGAACGTACGAAAAATCATCCAAAATGGATGTTCTTGAAAGAAAAAGTACCTTTTTTTGATAAAAGAAGTACTAGGAACCAAATTTAATAACAATTGTGATTTTTCATTGAACTGCAGAAGTGAGGAAGAAACATGTAAATAAAAAGAAAAGAATTCCCATATTCTATTTCTTTAAATCTAAAAAATGGATAATCAATTACAGAAAATTTCGATCCACCAATATCAACAAATGGTTAAAGACTGATGTTTGACTAAAGACTGGCAGGCGCCACAGTGGTGCAGTCGATAGAACGCAAAGAATTCTGAAGATGGGAATGTGGTTATTCTCGAAACATAAAAATTCGACCCGAGTTCAATTCCGTGTTCAGTCCAGGATAAAATTAACAAAAAATTTTAATTCGTTTCATGTTGTAAATTCCTTTCTTAGCTAAAAATAATTTAATGAAAATTAAATTTGATTAACTAAAGCCTAATTAAAATTTCAAAAACTTAAAAAAATTCATTTTGTACAAAAAAAATATTTTAATAAAAATTTTTTGTACAAACATGTTCCAGAGTACCTTTTTTAAAAGAAGAATGTATTTAACTGCTCGTTATTAGAAGGCTTTTCTTTTTTAGTTTGCATGAAAAACGTACTTAAAAACATTTTTAGTTAAAACGTTTTTGTGCAGTCTTTTTTTAAAGAACAACGTTCTTAAGGCACCTTTTGCTAACCACATTGAAAACTTTCTAAATCAGGGAAAAGGATGTTGGTATTGGAAGAAACCTTGGACTAGCCCCTTCTACAATAAAATATATTTGTAGTTCCAAAGACGCTGATAAAATAAAAAAAAATTGTTGAAACCACCACATCGTTAGAACATAAACAGGATACAAAATTGAGAAGTCCTTAAATGAAAAAAATTTAGGCACTCTTTAGCATTTGGATTGAAGATCAAAATCTTTAACTTTATTTGAAGATAAAAGAAGTAATTAATTAAGCTCGAGGTCCAGGTTTTTGTTTTTATAAAATCATATTTTATTGTCCAATATTTCGCTACAAAACATCGAGTAGCATCATCAGGGTAAAAGATATAATTTTTGAAATTCAAATACAAAACGTTAAAAATGGGTTGTTATCACTACTTCTTCTGATATTGCACTCAAATAAATTATTTGAAGATCTAAAAGAAAATTATCCGTTACGAAATCTATCAAGTTAAAATTTATTTTTTCAGCCAAAAATTATGAATCTCGGAAACAAGTGAATATCAATACAAATTTATGGGGAATCGTGCTTCGGTTGGCGTCGCGTTTATCCAGTCCCAATTATCGATGCAAATCTGGGTATTGGTGTATATACTTAGAAATAACTTTCTTATAAACCATAATTAATTACCTAAAACACAAAAGATCTTAACTTAACTTTATATTGGTTCTGATGTAATTACATTAACACAAATGTCCGCAAATTTTGGAATCATCGACTTCGATTTTATTTTATTAAAAAAAAAAAACGTCCCTGCCTACAAAATGCCCAATTAACAGTTTGCATCGCCTGCCGGATGAATGCAGTGTCCTGCAGGCGGAGATCTCGGCTATAAAGCGGGCAGCCAACTGGCGAAAGTATTATCGCGTATCATGAGATATACGTATATTTTCTGATAGCAAGGCTGCCATTGCTTCTCTTGCGGGTGTCTACACGACATCTAGGTTAACTGTGGAATGCCGGATGTCTTTGAATGAGATTGCTGAGCATTCAGGGTTAACGCTTGCATGGATACCAGGACACTCAGACTGCCCGGAAACCAGATAGCAGATGAGCTGGCCAAGAAACGTGGTCGCACGGATGACACATTCATTGATCAATTCATTGGCCTGTCAATGGCTCACTGTTAGTTACTCATTCTGCGCGAGAATTATAGAATTGCGCAAGAGGGATGGACCTGTGAGTACACCTGCTCCATATCCAGGGTACTTTGGCCTGGCTATGATGAACGGAGAACCAAATCTATACTTAGGTTCAATAGGGACCAAATCAGGACTATGGTATCGGTCATGACTGGACACTGGCCTGTTGGGACTCATGCTAGAAGAATGAGTCTGGAATTCAATGACTACTGTAGAAGTTGTCATGATGAGGAGGAAGAGGAGATTGTGCTTCACTTTTTCTGTCAATGCCCTGGGCTATGGGGCATCAGGGAAAAATACCTGGGAGAGCCGGTGTTTTCCTGTTTAGAGGATCTATCTCAAATAGAACTAAGATTGCTTCTTCTCTTGATTAGGAAGACGAATTGGCTCAACTCTGCAGTGACGCCATCTGATTAGCTGCTCTTTAGGGTGGGCATTGGCGCTGGGTATCACAAAGGGACCGCTGAAGAACCCAAGTGAGCTGTCTCTCGATGGCTGCCATGGAACCTAAACCTAAACAGTTTGCATAATATGCAACATTGTCAAAACAACCGGTAGGTTTGATAAGAAAAAAAAGAAGAAAAATAAATTATAAACAGTTTAACACCAGGATTACCGTCCTGGTCTGGCCAGACCAAATTTGTGTGCTTGTAATATTTTTCGCGTGTAACAAAAAACCAAAAAAACAGGGAAGAGAGTTCTATAAATGATATGTTCTGAATCGAATGAAACTAATTTGGATTCAATTGGAACAAATAAGTGAAGTTAAATTCCATTTTTATGTAAAAGTCTATTTTTTTTTCCTTGAAAAATATTTCAAATATGACAAAGTATTAAAAAAACCAGATACGTGAATTCTAGAAATGATATGTTCTAAATCGAATGAATCAAGTTTAAATCAAATCAGAAAACTACGGCCCATTATGCGCTTAGTTCAATCTAACTACAAAAACCTAACGCAAAACTCGTTTAAGCTGTGGCAGATGAGAAATAGCAATGTGCGATATTAAAAACTACATTTTCGATGACTTGCATATGGAATAAAATAATGAAATAATAAAATTTTATAATAAATTTGTATAATCTAAAGTAATTAGCATACGTTCAATAAAAAATATTTTTATTTACTTTTTATTTAATTGTAGTTTTTAGCTGTACAAATTGTGGTCTGACCAGACCAAGAAAAGAACTTAGGGGTAAAAAGTTACCGAGAATCCTAGGGTTAAGGCAGTTTTTCAATTTAAATAGTTTTTGCTTCTGCTGTAAAATTTTAGAAATGTTAGATACGGCATTTTGCGTTTTAGGTAATGAATTGCTTATACGAAAAAACCGAATATAAAAAACAATTTTTTGTCACTATTAGAGTTTCCTATATCCGCTACTTTTTTTTCTAAATTTTTTATTTCTTTTCTGAAACATGTTCTAGCATTTATTTCCTTAAGTTTTTAGAGCTGAAACATGTTCTAGCAACTATTTCCTTAAGTTTTTAGAGAACTCTTCCTTTTTTTAATTTCTTTGAATATTTAACTTTCCAAAAAATTTTATTTTTATCTTTGAGGATACTTCC
Organism: Pollenia amentaria; assembly: GCA_943735925.1. Classification (NCBI taxonomy): domain Eukaryota; kingdom Metazoa; phylum Arthropoda; class Insecta; order Diptera; family Polleniidae; genus Pollenia; species Pollenia amentaria. Next base: position 16,063,821 of record OX031008.1, on the reverse strand, counting down.
CTTAGAATAGTTTTAAGTTTAGCTTAGAAATAAATTTATAACCGTCTGAGAAAGTTTGAAAAAAAAACAACAAAACATAACACTACTTTATACGAATATATTAGAAAAAATATTAAAATTACTAAGAAAATATAGACGGTCAAGCAGAACCATTTAATACCCTACTCCACAGTATTTGAAAACACATTTTCGAGAGTGTACCCTACTTGGGATCCATAGGTAATCATGGACCCGCCAGAACAAAATTATTACGTAAAAATTCATTGTGCCGAACGTTATTTAGACATCTTCATCAACCTGAGATTTGTAATCATGGACCCGCCTAATTTATGTTAGAAAATGAAGATACTTGTAAAAGTTCATTGTGCCAAATATTATTTAGATATCTTCATCTATATGAGATTTATTTGCCTTTCAGTGACTTTAGGAAAGGGGGGTTATATGTGACCTATGGCTAATTTTGGGCCTATCAGCATAACATTTGTCAGGACATAGTGGCAAACGAAAAAAAAATATTTTCGCCGATTTGTTTGTATATACAAATACCAACCTTAATAAGGAAGTTATGGCATTAAAAGTTATTTTCGGGAGTAGCATTTGTATGGAAGTCGTGGTCAAATATGAACCAATTCCAATAAAGTTTGGTAAGATGATTTATATTGCAATCTTGTAAGGTTGGATTCAATTTAATCTAAATATCAATATAATAAAATGGTTGATGGGCACGAAAGCTCTATTCCGGAAAGAAGCTTGTATGGAAGCTATTGTAAATTATGGTCCGATTTTCGCCATTTTCAATAGCATTGGTCCATCTGACAATTGGATATATGTGCCAAAATTCATCAAATTATCTTCAAAATTGTGACCTGTGCTTTGTGCACAGGGTTTACATGGGCAGTCTGCCAGCCGGACAGACGGGCACTTTCGTTAAATCGACTCAGAACATGATTCTTAATCGATCGGTATACTCAAAGGTCTAGGACCAATATCTTAAGGTGTTACAAACAGCATCACAAATGCGGTATTATGCGTTCTCGCTATTGTGGTGCGGGTATAATGACGGTACTCGTATTAAAAACAACTACAAACACTTGACATAAACAAATTACAGTGGTAAAAAAAAACAATTCGCATAAGTTTCAGTGTTCTAACATTTAGCGACAAAAATTTATAGCAAAATAAAAAAAATTAATAATATTTATTAAGGCTAAATAGGATAAAAAAAGGCTAAATGTAGCGAACAAACCTCTTAAGAGGTAGTGTTGATAAGATTCCAACAGTGTTACCAATGTTCTAAAAAAAAGTGTTAGCTAGGAACCAGTGATGGAAAATTTAAAAATTGAGATGGTACTAAGCACCAAGCAAAAGAGTACTTTATTCAACATTTAAGTACTTTTTATAAAATATATTTTTTATTAAAAAATATACTCAAAATACATACAAATTGAAAAAAAGTTAAAAATTAATTAATTTTACTATAAAAAATATAAAATTTTGGTAAACAAACTTAAAATTAATTCATTTAGATATAAAAATGTACATACACAAAAAAAATCAATGTAAAATCGTCGAAAACGAGGTTGATTTTACATTTTTCGGTAGAGATTTCAGTTTTATTTTCATTCTAAATTTCGGAGCAAAAAGTTTATTACATATTTTCTAGTGGCGTTCAAAGTATGTTTGTTAACTATTTGTGAGTAAAAATAGTGAATACATACTATGTTATACAGTTGTCGAAAGCATGTAGGTAGTTGAAACGCATTTAAAATGTCATTGGTGCCTGAAGAATATAAGAATTTTTATGAAAATATGAACAAAAAAGAACAATTAATTGTATGTGTACCCAAGAGTGATAATACGTAATTGGCACGTAGAATATGTTGTCAATGTTTAAAAAAAGTCACACTTTATTTCTTTACAAGCATAAAAACAAAAAGAGTACTTAAACTGACGTGGGGGTACTGCGGTATTTATGAGAAGAAAAAGTACTGAAAATAGTACCATAGTACTGAATTTTCCATCACTGCTAGGAACACAACTGGGACGAACGACGAATTTTTGGCCACGAATATTCTTCAACAAAAACTAGAGATATTTGTGTACATATCGAGCATTTGCTGCAATAGAGTCATAACTCAAAAAAAGGATTTTTGGGCTAATGAAGTTAATTATTTAATTCCCAATTTAAATTCCTGCTTTTCCTATAAGGGATCATAGGGCCTTAATGATTTTATTCCATTGTTGTTTATCTGCTGCTTTTGATGCTTCGATGTCTACTTGTCGACGCCAGGTGCGGCTCAGCCAACCTTTCCTGCGGCTACCTTGGGTATTGCAGTCTATTAAGTTTCTGCTGATGTCGGCTAGAGGTTTTCGCAGGGCGTGCCCAATCCACCGCCATTTCCATTTGCTGATTTCATGCTCAACCGGAGTTTGCTTGCACTCGGCCCATAAACGTTAGTTTGTGATGGTGTTTGGCCAGAAAATTGTTAAGTATGCGACGGAGGCAACGGTTGATGAACACTTGTATGGCATTATGTCGCATTGATTAGAGTTCCAAGATTCGCAGCCGTAGAGCGCAACTGATTTCACGCAGCTGTAAAAGATAATGATTTTGGTGCGCTTGGAGATATGGGGAGACTTCAACACATGAAGTTGGCCAATTTAATAATGGGGAGTTAATCGCCATATCGTTTCTTCATTTTGTGTAAAAATTTCATACAAATATCTTATATACTCAATTAAAGAGAGAAGCATTCAATTTTAAGGTGCTAGAAAATTCAAATTTGAGTTATGACTCTATTGCAGCAAAGGCTCGATATATGAAAATACACACAATCATGGCAACGGCCTAATTCGGCAACGCCGGCAAACGAAGAACAAATCCGCACCAGGCGACCATGTTTGGTTTTAGATTATAAGTTTTTCAAAGAAATAATTTTACTTTTTACTTTAATAATTGTTTTATTTTTTATTATTTTTTTAGTTTATAACATTTAAAAATAGATATACAAAGCAGTTTGCTAAAAATATTGTTTTCAGTTGTGTTTTTGTTAATGTTTTATTTTTTAATCATAATATTTTTAAAATGGTCACACTATTTTTTTCTCTTTGCATAAAGAGCAAACAACTTTCTCAATTATAAAAGCTGATAGCTCCCTGCGGGACATTGGTGTCAATTGTTTCAGCAGACTGTTCCTGGGATTTGTGAAAATAGAACAAATACAAAGAGAAAGAACTCATGACCAGCGAAAGAAGAACTAATCCTTTGACTGGTTTATGAAGAATCAAAAGGTAGAAAAAGTAATGAATTACAGTACAGTATTCACCGATGATGTAACACATTTTTTGTAAATTTCTAAAATTTGATTCTTAAATTTAGTTCGAGTACTTGTTTTATTGGAATAATACTACATTGTATTGAAATAATACTCCACTGTAGTAACTAACACTAACGTTCATTGAGAATAGATGTGTGACTTGTCATATAGCGGCTGTTAGGTGTCACTTAACCCCCTCCAATGGCAACCACATGTATAAGTGATAGGTCATATTCATATAAAGTGAACCGGTCCCTACCACCAAAGACCTATCACGGGACCACTTTGGTGTCAGTTCGCTTCCCTCTAGGGCTAATCGTCGTTATTGTGCTTCATACGGCAAATTTACTTTTTTGCTGAATTCATTAGGAAATATTTCTAAAATTTGGTTTCCTATCTGATAATCAATCTGGCTACCGCACGGCGAAAAGTTGCGTTACTGCCATAGTAAAAGTCTTGGAGGATATTCGTCCATATTTTGATAATGGTGAACCTACTATTGTAGTTCTCATAGATTTTTCAAAAGCCTTTGATACTGTCAACCATGATGTGCTATTACTTAAACTGAAAAAGTACTTTGGTTTTAGCAATTATTCTGTCAATCTTATCAGATCATATCTTACGGATCGCTACCAACGAGTTAGTTCAAAGTCGTCATTCTCAACACTAAAACCTGTGTTATCTGATATGATATCGTTCAGTGTTGTAAAAATTCTAATATTCATTTATATGCAGATGATGCTCAAATTTATCTTTCGCGGCCTGTGGGACTTACTGAGAACTTAGTTTGTCGTCTTAATGAAGATCTTAATGACATTTGTGAATGGTCCTTCAGGAACAATCTTAAAATAAACACATCAAAAACGCAAGCTCTTTCCATTCATGTAAGGGGATACCCCGGGAATACCTTGCCAGAAATTTGTATGCATAATGAAGTTGTGAAATATATTGAGGTTGTGAAAAATCTTGGTATTGTTATTAACTCTGAACTTACCTGTAAGGACCATGTCAGCTATTCCATTACTAGAATGTATAATGTTCTTAGGAAACTATGGTATTCATCGGCATTTATCACGAGTGATATAAAACTGAAACTAGTTGAAACTCTCATAGTTCCCATCATAACATACGGTGCTATTGTTTTTGGCGAACTTGATGCAACTTCAAAATATAAATTACAGAAAGTCATCAATAATTGTGCCAGATACGTGTTTAACAGAAGAAAATATGACATAATATCCCAGTTCTTAATACAGATTCTGGGATGCAGTTTGACTTCGTACCTAAATATACGTAACTTAGTTTTTCTTCACAGGGTTATATATTCGCGTGAACCTGATTCTATTTTCGAAAAACTATCCTTCTCTAGATCTGGTCGCACTTCTAACCTGATTATACCCAACTATAGCTATTTATCGTCCTCAAGATTGTTCTTTATTAGTACTGTGAAATTATGGAATAACTTACCCAATTATATAAAAGCCGATTCCCGTGCATCGTCTTTCAAAATGGCAGTCAAAAAACTTTTTAGTAATTAGTAATTAACTTTCTTTGTTCATAAGATTATTTTTGTTTATATTAATTAAAATTTTTAATGTAAACATCTTAAATTTAGTACTTAAGTTCATTAAAGATGTAATTCGATTAATTATTTATATTTGTTTGAGGTGCTTTAAGAGACTTTGAGTCTTATTTGTACTAATTATGGTTTTAATAAATAAATAAATAAAAAAAACCTCTAAAAATAAATAAAATAAATATTCAACATTCTTTATTTTTTGAACCCATTCCATGAGTTAAATTTCAGTTATGTATTCTACAAAGCTTCTTGCAATAGCTCTATTCATTAAATTTTTTTACCTTAGCTTTCCGTTGGATAGCAATGAAGTATATTTATGTACAGAAAAATTTATAATTAATTGTAAATTATGAATGATAAGAGTTTTTAACATCTGCTTTGTAATTGGCCCGTCTAAGGGACTTGTGCTCTCTCACCTAGATTTATATCGATTAGTTAACGCAAAAATAGCTTAAGTGAGATATCATTTTAAAGTTTCGTTTTTTTTCAGTAAATAAATTTATTGGCAACAATTTCATCATCTCCTAAAATGTCATGGTCACATAAAATACCGCTACGATTTTTTAGCAAAAAGAATTTTAGCTTAAGCGCCAACTTTCATACAAAATTTTTTATAAAATTGTTAAAAAAAAAAACAGAAGCCGCCCGGAACTGCAATTATGAACTGGTTATTGGTAAAGCTATTTCTAGAATCACGTAAAGGTTGTGGCTTATACCCAAAATCTCGGGAAGAAAGATCTTCAAAAGCCATCTTTATGGGCTGATTTGCCACACTTATGGGCAAGTATGGCCTGCTTGAGGGATCTCCTCTCCCTATTTGCTGTAAAATGGCGTTTTTGTCGCTTAAGCTTTTTCTTTGCGGTAAGGGCTCGATATATTGGCGGCACAAAAGATCCAATGGATGCTAATCTATCTATCTCTAAAGAATTATACATGATTTATATAAATCGAAAATAATTATTATTTATATTTATACTTTTAGCAGGTCGTTTGTCAAATTTTTAACCCATAAACAAACTAGACACCCACGATTCCCAACAACAGTTCACTTGTCATTCCGTCTGTCATCTTTTGAATTTCCATAAACACTTGCGACAAGTATATTTTTGTCGCTCTGTCTGTCATTTGTTCAAATGTTTGGGGGTAGATTTTAATGATTTTTTGTGGAAATGTGGAAAGATTTTTTTTAATTAAAAAAAAAATATACAAAATTTATATTCATAAAAGAATTTTCAATTTTGTAATTTCTTGGCATCGAAGCGATGACATTTTTTCAAAATTAATTAAGTTTAAATAAAAATCAAGTTCTTGGCAATCAGATGATCTCAATATCTGATACATAAAATCGAATATTTAGTAAAAAATTATTTTATGTCAAAATACCCTGCTTCTTTTTTTTAGAATTTAGAGATATAATCTTTTTTTATTTTTTATATTATCAGTGTAGAAAATTTTTAAATCTAAAAGCAGGCATTTTCTAAGTCTTTTTGGTGTCACATTTTTTATGTTTTTTTGTCGAAATAAATGACAAATTTGACCCAGAATATAGTTTTTTTTTTCAATTTGGGTGGTGTTTCATACAGTATTGATGTTACCAGTTCGCCTGTCAGTCTATTTTAAATGAAATGAGTGATGAGTTTTTTTTTTGTAAACTATATTTCATAATGACATGTGTAAACATATACAACTTTTTTTTTCTATATTTACCTAGATTTTTTTAAAAAAAATTTTTGTTTTTAAATATATTTTGTTGTTGTTATTTTAAATTTCTTTATTTTATTATTTTGGTATTATCTTGACAAAATATGTAAACAATAGTTTGTTGTTATGGTATTTGAAATAAATAAACATTTAAAAATTGACCCAAAAAACTTTGTCAATAATTTAAGTGTTTTTTTTTTTTTTTTGATAAGAAATTTTAAGTTTGGAAACAAAAATTTAAAGAAATAGTCAATATTACCTGAAATTTTAAAACAAAAAGCATAGAAGACTACTGGAATAGAAATAGAGCGAAACAAAACCTCTATGATTTGTAAAAAAAAAGCTGAAATCTATGACAACACTGGTGAGAAGAATGTTTATATTCAAACTAGGGATGCCTATCGGGACTGATTTTTTAAAATCCCGGTATTCGGGATATTGGAAATCCCGATCCCGAAATTCCGGGATTCAGCATCAATGTGTTTCTTTAAGATACGACTTTTTTTTAAATAAACAACACTTTGATGCGAGATAAATAATCAATAATTTAAGTACGTTTGAAATTTTTTTTAAAACAAAATGTTTATACAAATGTTTCTTAAAACAGATTTCAAGTTTAAATAATTTTTTATGAATACGTCAGATAGTGTTTAATTATAAAAAAAATATTTTATTTGCCGTATGTTTTTTAAGCAAATTTCTTTTCTATTATTGGACCGGATGGAATATGAGCTATTTCAGCAATATTACGACTTACTTGTTATAATTATATCAACTTTTATTCTTTTGTTTCTGAATAATACTTTAATTAGATATTGAATAATTTTCTATATTTTGCATAAAAATAATCATTTTTATTTTGGTATTATGTCTTAAGCCAAAGCTGAACTTGCTAAACGTAATTGTGAAAAAGGCTTGAGATGTGAATCTTCAAATTTCGTTTCTACTTAAAATAATGGTTTTTATTAAGCAAAATATACAAATCCAGAAATAGTCGTCATATATTAAGCAAAAATTAAAAATTGTAAATTCTCGCTGTGTGCCAAAAACAAAAATTAAACTCAAAAATAAGAATAATTTGCAATAAAAAATATAACTCAAATATAATTTTTAATAATTTTTTTGTATATAGTATAAAAACGAACATTTTTATACATAAAAGTTCATATGTTAAAAATCCCGGGACTCATAAAAATAAATCCCGGGATTCGGGTTTTATCAATCCCGAAAAATCCCGGGATTCGGGATTTCCCGTTTGGCATCCCTAATTCGAACTAATTATGAATAAAAATTCCGCGGGAGTTTTTTTCTATTCTTCCATTTTTTGCTATGTAAATTCATTTGTAAAAATGGGAAAAGGAAAAAAACGCCCAGAAAATTTTTTGGGCTGATTGTGATTGTAAATCAGTGTCGCCACTTTGTGGGTAATTACCCGAATTTGGTGTAATTGTTACTCTCGTGGGTTGAGCGTAGGTAATTTCTTTCAGGTGTAGATCAGGTGTAATTTGAAATTTTTAACTTTTAAACAAATAATATAAGGATTTGATTTTAGTGATATAATTTATACCATTTAAGATATTGTTGAATTTTAAAATTTGCAGTATATTCAACCAAAGTCAATGTTTATTAAAAAAAGATTTCCATAGTTTATCAACAAAAAGATGGATAGTGATTGGTGCCAGATGGGCAATAAGATTTCGATAAATATAAGCTTCAAAGTTATTTAAAGCCTAAAGTTTACTCGAAAAAGAAAGTACAGTGAGCTACATCCAAAATTGAACACTTTAATCGTTATCATAAATTTTGTGTTAATAATAACACTGTGCTAGCTGACAAGCGGGCACCTGGTGCTTTAACCTAATTTGGATACAGCTTTTGTTTTCGAGATATACCGTTATTTCGAAAATGGAGTAGGTTGCACAACATATATTAGCGTAACACAAGAACAGTTAAGTGTATTGAATAAACTTTGCAACTTCGTATTTTTATACGTCAAGAAAAATTAAAAGAATAGCTCCATTTTCCAATTTTTTATTATTTTTGAAGAAACAAAAATTTCGAAATTTTGTTAAAAAAAACTTTTTTGCCAAAAAAAAAAAAAAAAATTGTCTTTTTTCAAGCTTCTCGACCGCGTGCAGAAGAGGGCGAAGGTCCCATTGGTGACAGTAGGGTATTCAATACTATTGACTCTCTGGAGCACCGTCGCAATGTGGGTTGTATTTGCCTGTTTTATCGTTACTACAGTGAAATGTGTTCTGCTGAAATTAGAGATCTGGTTCCCGAAACTCGGAACATTTGTTTGTTCGAAATATGAGTTTTTCCCCAAAAACTCATGCTTTTGTGGTCGAATGACCGATACCTCGTACTACGCATTTTAGGGAAAACTCTTTTTTTGGCCGGACTGTTCGTATGCGGAATAACTTTCCTGCTGAAGTCTTTCCTTCCACTTTCATAATGAATAAGTTCAAGTCAAATGTTCACAAGCACTACTCCGTTTATCTTCCTTCACATAGCCAATTTTGTAATTTCCAACACAATGCAATGCATTAGTGAGTGGGGCATCCCCTGAGAGCTGGCCCTAACAAAAAAAAAAAAAAAAAAAAAAAAAAAGGAAGTGATTTTTAGGCGATCTTGATAAAAAATTTATAAACAACATTCCCATAGCTTATTTTCTTAGTTCCAACACAATGCCAGGCATTAGTAGGAGTCATCCCCTGAGTGCTGGCTCTAACAAAAAAAAAAAAAAAAAAAATGGAAGTGATTTTTAGGCGATCTTTATTAAAATTTTTCGATCAATAACATTTCCATAAAAAAAACCAAAAACAAAAAAGGGATTTTTAGGCGATCTTTATAAAAAAAATTTTATTAACAACATTCCCATAGCCTATTTTTCGTCTTAGTTCCAACACAATGCAAGCCATTAGTAGTGGTCGTCCCCCCTGGGAGCTGGCAAAAAGGGAAGTGATTTTTAGTCGATTTTTGTAAAAACAAATTTTTTTATTCAAATTATTTTCAGTGTTACACACATCATCTGCACAAATCCATAATTGTAACTTTGGCTATAAAAATGTTCTCTTAGTTTTTCTTATATCTAATTAAATATTCTAATCAACCAAAATACTATAAATTATTTTTAAACATATCGGCTACTTCTAGCAAAGTCTTATAATTAAATTAAATCACTGTTCAGCACAACATAAATTCTCTTTTAACCTTGAATTTATATTAATCATACGTTGATGTACGAATCATTATTCATTATCTACTTCTCAAATGTGCAAGTGTGTGCGAATGTGTTGCAAATTGCTCGGCTGCTGCAGCTGCTGCTGCCGCTGAAGTAGTCAGTGTAAGAAAAACAACTTCTAAGCCAGAAAGTAACCTTTAAAATAAAATTACGTCTATGGTTTATTGAACAAATGTCATTTAAATATAAGGCAAGCAATAGAAAATAAAAATAACATCCGCCTTATTTAAAAATAAAAAAATAATTCTAACTAATTCTAAACAAAGTGCTTGCAAGCCCATATATAAAAAAAAAGTTGTCAGTGAGTTTAGAATAAATATTTAAGAATTTAATTGCCACCTCTTTTTTTTACATTACAATTATTGCTGTATTAAACAAAAACAACTATTTGTTGTTGCTGCTGTTTTTGTTTTTAGCCAAGTTAAGTTCAATGTTAATGTTTAAGTATTAACATAAAATACCGTTAATTGCAATAGAAAAACAACAACAGCAACTGCCAAGAAATGTTAATAGCCGAAGCCATGTAATTCTCGCTTAATAGCAATAAAGAAATAGCCAAACGACACTTAGTAAGAATTTAAAGCCCGGTCTTGACGTATTGATCTATCAATTCTGTATTCGTTTTTTTTTATCTTTAAATTTTTTTTTTTGTTTAACCAAAGACAGACTCATATTCCTAAAAAACTTTTGCAAGTTTCACAGAGATTTTTTTTAAGACAGACAGATAGACAAATAACAGTCTTATAAAGGCTGATCCAACCAAAACGCACGATGTTAATTGTAGGTTAGGTTAGGTTAAGAAGGGTTATGTGCCCAAGGGCACACTTCTTCTCGGAGACAAAAGCGGTCCATTGCAAATCCCTTCAGTAAAGAGCCCTGCAGATATCGAGACTAGTCCATACATGCGTGTAAAGAGTAGTCCAAAACTACTCCAATTATATGATAAAAAGGTGGTATATTTAACATTACGATGTCCTAGGAGTGGACCATATAAACCACCGAAGTAGTCCCTAAACCCACCATGGAGTACTCAAGTGGGTTAGTTTTAAATGTACTCCATGTTACTACTTTTTCACTAATCGCCTTTTATGGCGTGCACTGTAATTCATTATTGCTATTATTATATATATTTACTTGGTATTTTTAATTTTTTTTATTTTTTTTTTCACAAATCTTAAAAAACTTTCCTGTTTCACTTTTAAATGAACAATTAATAATGGACAACATCAGGGCTACCAATGTGTAATACTATAACTATAGTACATCATGCAGTTGTTGGCAGCACTGTATGTTAATTTGTCTAATATGGTCCATACAACAGTACATTGGACCATGTTGTAAGTAGTCCATTTAAGCCACAATGGACCACGAAGTCCAATATTATCTGCAGGGAGGTAGAGAAAAGAGAGAAGTGAGGAAGAAAAAAAAAACAGATAAATAGAATAAAAAGATTTTAGATATTAATATTTATATTAATATTTTTTGTTATGATTGAAGGAAATATGACTATTATGTGTGAAACAAAATATTGGCCCAATGCGTGTCACAGCTTCCGTGGCATACCTCTTTCCGATGGTCCATTATTTTCAATGACTCTGAGACAAAATTGAGGCTCAATGTCTTTAATGTGCCGAATGATCTCATCGTTCAGCTCTTGAATTGTCCTTGGCTTATTGACGACGTACACTTTTTCTTTTAAATTTGCCTAAAGAACGAAGTCCAACAGTGTCAAATGACATGATCATAGCGGCAAATTAACATCGCCAAGATGTGAGATAATACACCCAGAGAAAAAATATGTTTAAATATGGTCACCTCCAACAAAAATATTTTTAAATAAAATTGTAAACATACTATGGTTATTTTAATCATATTATTGTCATCGACAACCATATTATGGTTAAATTAGTCCTCCATCAAGAAGGCACAACCATATAATGCTTGCCTCCGAACATGTTTTGGTTAATAATAACTAAAATGTGTTTAACATTTACAATAGCATGTTTGATTTTCAACCATAGAATGTTGCTATTGGAAAAGAGGAAAATTCTATTGTTAATTTAAAACAAATTATTGTCATATTTAACCATAACATGTTTAGATGCAACCATAATATGGTTGTGGCTTCTTGATGGAGGACCTATTTAACAATAATATGGCTGTCGGTGACAATAATATGGTTAAATGAAACATAATATGTTTAAAATTTTCTTTAAAAATAGTTTTTTTTGGAGGTGACCATATTTAAACATATTTTTTTTCTGCGTGTACGGCCATTGAATTTCTCGCTCAAAAGAGCAATTGTTTCGTTGGCTGTGTGGTAAGTGGCACGTTCCTGTTGGAACCACATATCGTCCAGGACCATATCCTCAATTTCTGGCCACAAGAAAACCGTTATCATTTCGCGATAGCAAACACCATTCACGGTAACTGCTTGACCGACGTAGTTTTCGAAGAAGCCGCGACCCCATAAACCTCACTAAACAGTCACTCTTTGTGAATGCATCGGCTTTTCAACAATCACTCGTCGATTCTCATTTGCCCAATTGCGGCAATTCTGCTTGTTAACGACTCCACTGAGATCGATTATGCTGACCAAAAAAATCAAGAACTGCACGAAATTCATTTTGATTTGAGCGCCCATTTTCGTAAAAGGCTTTCACAATCTTAACGCACTGCTTAATTGTGTACCACTCCATGGTTGAATTTTGCAAACACTGAAACAAAGAAATGTCAAATTAAGTTGGACAAAGAAGTTGACGTTAACAAGTGTGACTTACAATTAACATCGTGCATTATGGTTGGAACACCCTTTACTATAAAATTATTGCTGGTGTTTGGTCACGTTGTCAAGTGTTGGTCATGTTTTGTAATTGCCATTTTTGTTTACTTTTCTTTAGCCTGATTGTACCCACACCACCATAATTGGAGGCGACAAATTGCGTTTGTGCTGATGTTTGCAAGACGTAAAAATAATGGTTCTAGACCCAGTTCAGAATCATTTGCTATTAATCGGTATATAACAAAAAAAAAAAAAAAAAAAAACTAGTAAGAAAGTATAGTCGGTAAAGCTCGAACATATGGTATCCTGCACCATAGTTCTTACCAACAAATTATCGAGATTACACTCAAGCTGGGACCCATGGGACATCGTAGACCAACCACAACAATATTATGTTATGATGTGTAGATTTATATAATAAAGGGTGATCCATTTCGAAGTTTCTTACTTTTTTAAAGAAAAAAACACAGAAAATTCAAATTTAATGGGGATGTTTATTATCATTTGAAAGAACATTCTTTGGCATTTATTTTTTGAAGATTATGTCTATCAATTGTTGGCCGATGCTACGGCGCAGATGGTCCATCCGTTGAGTCCAATTTTTGATGACCCGTTCGAGCATTTCGACTGGCAACTGGCGAATAACACGCGTGCTTTTCCTCCAAGGCCTGAATCGAAGCGGGTTTGTCCGCATAAACTTTAGACGTTACATATCCCCACAGGAAAAAGTGTGATATCACACGATGTTGATGGCCAATCGACCGGCCCAAAACGTGAAATTATGTGCTCATCGAAGTATTCTCTCAATAAATCTATTAATTGATGCGATGTGTGAGAAGTGGCGCCGTCTTGCTGAAACCAAATGTCGCCGAGATCACGAGCTTCAATTTTAGGCATCAAATAGTCGGTAATCATGGCACGATAACGGTCGCCATTGACGGTTACGTTCGCACCGGCATAATTTTTTAAGAAATATGGACCGATGATTCCACCAACCAACCAACCCATTGAGCCAGAAATGGGCCTCATCGCTGAACAAAATTTGCCTCGTAAACGTCGGATCTTCTTGGAACTTTTCAAGAGCCCATAGGGCGAAGCGATGTCTACTAAACAAAAATAACATGACAGCATGACACGACTCACACGTGATCTGTCAAAAAAGGCTATTGAAAAAAGTATCTCTACTTGAATCACCCTATATATCAACAATTATATAAGATCGTCTTAGACTGAATTTAGGCAGGAGGTTAATAGGGGAGCCTTGGTAAATTTTGGACCATCCTAAAAATTGGTAGTGTCACAAAATTCATTTCAACATTTCATTATTTCTTTCGACTAAAAGGAGTGGGCTTGAAATAGGATCTATGCTAATTCATTCAATATAGAAAACGAATTTATTCCAAAACCTCAGAAAAATAGCTGCAGTTTTCCTCCGACTATCCACCAATTTGTGGTACTTTGCCGAATAAATTGATGAAATTAAGGTTTTTGTGATGTTGCGCCAACTAAAGCAAAAAAGTATGGATGAAGATTAAGGATAACTAAAAACTAGTTGATAGCAATATTTTTATTTTGTGCTGAGCTGTTCTGAAGTGAGAGTGCTTTCAACAAACGGACAGACAGACTAAGGATTTCTCAAGGAATCAGAAGTTCATTTATATGTACTTATAAATTCTAACAGCCGTGGCTAAACAAAAGTGACACGCGTTTTCTAGTTGTCAAAACATTTTCATGCTCATACAATTTGTATAAAGCTTCCCTAAATATTGCCCCGTCAACGCTTTGCAACTGGAAAATCAGATTTTGAAAATAGTGAAGTTAGCCGCTATTGTTAATAAATTTTTTCTTTTCAGTATTTATTTATTGAATCTTCATGTTTTAAATATGAATTAACAGTAATTAATCAAATCTTATCCTAATATTTGCTTTATGTCCTGCCAGTGCTAGACAAAAAAGATTTAGTCATCACAGTTTCTGTTCACATATGTAGGTGTTTATCGCTCATCTGATTGGGTGAGTGCTGCAGTGTCTCTTCTCCTTAAGCGAGTGTGGCCGCCATAATTTAAAATATTTCGAGCCAATGGATTTGGGTGCAGTTCCAGCCTTTTTATATATTTTACTGCATATTTCGTTTTCATAGTTTTTACTAATGGCACATTGAGTTCCTTGTGGATATTTGAGTTTTTGACGTACCAGGGGGCGGCTGTGATTATTCGAAGAAGTTTATTTTGGCGCCTTTGAATTTTTCCGATGTTAGAAGCCGAGGCAGTGCCCCATAACTGAATACCGTAGCACCAAATTGCCTTTAAGATAGAGTTGTAAAGTAGAAGTTTGCAATCGAGACTAAGAACAGAATTTCTTCCAATAAGCCAAATAATTTGAATTGCTTTTAGTTTCATTTGATTTAATTTAGCTTCTATATGCCATTGCCACGTTAAAAGCCGATCTAGATGTATACCGAAGTATTTTACATGCGAATGTTGGGCATTATTTGATTATTGATTTTAATAGGGGGGGCATGTTTCCCGACGCAATGTGAATGTTATATGTGCGCATTTTTGCTCATTGATCTTTATCCTCCATTGTTTTAACCAGGAACCGTAGCAGTTATTGCTTTTTTTATAAAAGTCAGATTACATTGGTTATTTTTTGATTTTTATTTTTTCGATCAAAAATAACAGTTATTTTATGATTTTTATTTTTTTGAACAAAAATAACAATTATTTTTTTAATTTTTACTAGCAAAAATTAAAAGTTATTCTTTATTTGATACGCATAAGAAATCCCAATAATGATCACACATTTAAATAAATATTTAAATTCAACTTAATAATGATAACACGTACATTTCGTTAGAGAATAACTTTTATTTTTTGCTCGAAAAAATAAAAATCATAAAATAACTGTTATTTTTGCTCAAAAAAATAAAAATCAAAAAATCACTGTTATTTTTGATCGAAAAAATAAAAATCAAAAAATAACTGCTATATTTGTTCAAAAAAAAAAGATCAAAACATAACTGTTATTTTTGTTCAAAAAAATAAAAGTCAAAAAATAACTGTAATTTTTGATCGAAAAAATAAAAATCAAAACTTTAAAAATCATAATATTTTGTTATAGACAAGTTCATAAGGATCAATATGGTATACTTGAATCAGTTTGCCAGCATTTACTTCCATATGCTCTTTTTGTTTTAAAATTTCAAAATTACTGTTATTTTCGGTCCCTGGTTTTAACCACTTTTCAGTTCAAATATATGATCCTGTAAGTAACGAGATGCATCATGACAGTTTTCGTGTAGGCTTAGAAAAGCTGTATCGTCCGCAAATGTTGAGGGAGGGGTGGAGCTGTTTGTTGGCAAGTCCGAAGTATAAATTAAGTATAATAGAGGGCCCAGGATGCTGCCTTGTGGGACTCCAGCGTTAATTGGCTGAGGAGAACTACAAAAATCGCATTTTTTAATAATAAATTGCTGACCGACTAAGTAGCTTTCTAACAGCTTGTGTATGTTTGCTGGTAAGTTTTGCTGCAATTTCAGCAACAATCCTTCATGCCAGACTTTACAAAAGCTTGAGACACATCGATGAAGAGTGCTGAGCAATATTCTAAAACCGAATTGATGGTTTGGAGTACATATATTTTCATTTAAAATCGGCGTTAATTTTGACACTAGTAGTTTCTCAAATATATTTGAGATATTAGATAATAAGGTAATAGGCCTGTATGACTCCACTTTTGTGTGATCCTTTTCTGGCTTTGGTATCATGGTTATATTTTTAATTTAATAAATAATGGCAGTTTAGCTATTTTTTGTCGATCTCTAGCGGTTTTACTTCCATTTTTTATTTGTCTTATCTGGGTTTTATTAAACAAGAAAGTAAACAACACTATAGCGTAAAAGCTAAGCGGAAGAAAACGTTCCGCCTTCAGCTAAAGTTTAGGTACAGCTGTTAGTTGATTGTTTCTTATGGTTATACTTGAAATAACCAATTCAACATAGCATCCTTAATTCACCACTTTTGGTGGTGGTAGTAGTTGAGGATATAAAAAAGAATAACGTTGACTTTAACGATCTTTTAAATTTTGCAATAACTTGAACTTAAAACTATTGATTCAAAATAAAGAATTTTGTTACAAATTCTACATCCTGTCTTATTTTCAAATTTAAAATTTCTACAAATTGTATTCCAAGTTCGCTTTAGCTTAGAAGAATGACTTATTAAAGGTTAAAGTTGCTTATAACAAATAATTTTTGTTAAAGAAATTTCATGTCCAATATTTTTGAAATCTATTAAAATTTTGTTTTCAATTATATTGAATTAAAAAAATAAAAACAATTTTACATAAAGCACATTGTTTGCAAAAAATTAATATTTATTTCTAAACAAATTACAATTCAAGGTAGTTTAGTTATTAAAGGAAAATTAAAAAAAAAAAACAACAGCAACGAAATATCGCCTATTTGCTGCAAAAACATCATAAGTCAATAATAGCAAACTTAGACTTAATATCCCTAAGGCATAGTTAATCATTCTGATGCAGATATTGTAAATATTTCTTATAGAATATAAGCAGTTTTCACTGTTGATAGTAACGTTGCCTTGTAGATCTTGTTAATCTTAATGGTCTAACGTTTACAACAGTGCAACAACAAAATGTATTAAACTTTTATTATATTATATGCAGGCCTGCCATGTTTGCCGATTTATCGGCATTTTGTCGATTTTTTGTCTCTAAATTATCAAAGTGCCGATTTTTCGATAAGTCGTTAAACCCTTACTTTTTGTTTGCTTTAGTATAATTTCTGAGCTTTGGGCGACACTGAAATACTTATTACAGTGAACTCGCGATAATATGAACACCCTTGGGGATATGAACATCCCAAAATATGAAGACTTATATTCTACATTGACTACTCTAAAATATTCACCCCTATCGCCAATGTTATGGGAATAAGTTCTTTGGGAGTAAACGTGTATTCCCATCCCCAACAAATTGGTATCGCGAATTTTTTGGGAGTAAAAAGTCTATTGTGAATATCATGGGAGTAACAATTTCTATTTTGAATTGTTTGTTTTGATTTATAAATAGTTTGCGTGCCTATAAAAGAAAAGTCTATTTTGTGAAGAAAGGTGTTAATTTCCTGATTTTGGAAGAAGAAAATCAATCCACGGAACGATTGCAGCGAAGACATATACGCGATGAATCAGATCCGCTATCGTTAACGGAGACAAGGTAAAAGTCCTAAAGTTATAAATGTGTTTGTTTCTTAATCAAATGTTTTTGACAGGTTGCAGGAATATTATAGAATTAACAAAGATGCTTTGCCAATTCCTACTGAACGTGTTGGAAGAAAACTTGCCTCCTAGAGGTAAAATGTTCGCGGTACCCACCGTAGTGAAATTGGCTAGCACCTTAAGATTTTTGGCGGAAGGCAGCTACCAAAAGGGGGTGGACAGACAAATCGATGTCGGTTTAGCACAATCTACATTTAGTGAAGTGCTAGCAGAAGTTTGGCTTCCACCAAGCAAGTACTTTGATCTTTATTAATACTCCTTCAATAAAATAAGTTTAATAAAGTTGGACATTTAAAAACAAATATTTAGCAACTTACATGTGTACTTCTTGTTCCCAATAACAATTTTTGTGAATTAATTTTGTAAAATAGTTGTTGGGAGTAAATAATAGCGATGCCATATTTTTTATGTTTGTGAACGCATTCACAAAAAAATTTCTATGGGAACATTCACGATAGCAAATCATAAAATTTGGGAGTTTTGTCTTAGGACCGTTCATTCGCGATAGGGGTGATTAACTTGTACGAAAGCTTTCAAATATGAACAACTTATAATTAGATTTTTAACGTATTTTATCTACGTATACAGGTTTAAGTCTAAATCAACAGGGTGGTGGATCAATTTTGATTCAACTGTATAATAATTGGGGAGTTTTTCTAGCTGCTTGCTTTAAAATTGTCTTCAAATGTCAATCAAAATGTCTTGCATACACGATTTAGTTAGTGCTCACATTCAACTAGAATTCCATATTCATCTTTAAACATAATTTGAACCTGAATAGTTCTTAAATATGCATACAAAAAGCATAAGTTTTTAACTTTAAAAAGTCAGAAATTTTAGAAGATTTAGAACATTTACAAAAATGTGTCAGTGTTACTAATTTCGCTTATAAATTCGTGGTGAAATATGCTACAATATGTTGACAAAAAATTAAAATGCTAACAATACGTTTATTTGACCTGGAAAAAGAAAAACGTGCGGCCTTTCGAATACCCAAAAACTGAAAATGCGTTCTCCGGATGGTTTTTGAATATGAGAGACAAAAAAAATCACTGGTAGCGGACACGGAAAATATTTTTGAGGGGAAATTAGTTGCCATTTGTAAATATGGCGTGGTTTTAATTAGTTTATATTATCGTGAGTGCACTGTAAATTTAAAAGGGACAACTGCTATTAAGCCAGCGCTTGCACTAAAAAAAATGGGTACGGTTTATTCAATATTATAAATTTAATGTGTGTGTTGGGTCAATACTTTGTATTTGAAAAATTTTCCACTATGAAGAATTAAAGACCAAAGCTAAAAGAAGAAATAATTTTTAAACCTAAAACAATTTAATTAAAATGTCTTTATCTATAAAATACTTTATATTTGTGTTTGGAAATGGAAGATATAAGTACTTCCTTCAGATAGTTAAGCAAATGTCAGGAAGTTAAGTAAATTTTCAGAATTTTTGGCAAAAAATTTCAGATTTAAAAAGTAAGAATTTTATGGCAGCATTTTCTACAATTTTTGGGCTTTTCGCATTCTTCTGCAAATGAGAAAAGAATTCTTTATGTTATAAAATTCCGATGTTCCCTGTAAACTTAATCTTTGCCATTCTTTTTTTTTTAAAGATTATTTGAAGTTTAATAATTTTAAATAATGTTTTGATGCTGATAAGAATATGTTTTGTGTATTTAAATAAGGTCATTTTTAACTTGCCAATTTTTTTAAATTGAAGTGCCGATAATGCCGATTTTTTTTTGGAAAATATAGCGATAATCTATCAAAATTATCTGGCACCCCTGATTATATGGCTGATAAATCACACAAAAAGCTGTTGTGTTAAAAAAAGACGTGTGTTAAATCTACCAGAACTAAACAGTTAACGAAATTCTATCTCTCTTTCTCTCTCTTAGCAGATTGATTAAATTTGCAATACATACGAAAAAGGCACTCACGCTTTGAAGTAAACTCAACTCTTGAGAGAAGAACAACATTTTCTTTTTCCATTCTGTTGTGTGGAAGTTTAAAACTTTAAAGTCGATTTATGTAAAACTAAGACCCTAATCATGTAAAACGCAGCGCAATGCCAAAGAATAACATCGAAAACACAAACAATGTCTTAAATATTTTGTAATTATGTTGTTGCTTTCTACAGAAATTCATGTACCGTTATAAAATTTTTAACGCCACAAGCTGTACAGCGTTTAAAATTGTAAAACGCAATGTGAATTTCTGTAGGAAGCAACAACAATATTTCAAAATATTTATGACATTGTTTGTGTTTTCAATGTTATTCTTTGGCGTTGCGTTGCGTTTTACATGATTAGGGCCTAATATTTTTAAGTTATGACGATGTTGCAGCAAATGAGCGGTATCAAAAAAAAAAAAAAAAAAATTACAAAAACGTCATATTGAAAACTTCAAAACAATTGTTTGTTATTTTAACACAAAAAAAAAAAAAAAATTCATTAAACTTTACAAATTATATTAGAGAAAAAAAAACACAAACTTGTTTGCTCAGAACATTTGAATTATGTATCTAAATATGTATCTCATTCTCTTAGATTTTTTTTTTTTTGTTTAGTTTTCATTTGAATTTTATGTATTCATGAGCAATGACGTTACTGCAATGTACTGGTGCTGCTACTGCTGCAGTTTATATTCATTTCATTTTTTGTATTTGTGTTTTTTTAGTAGTTTTGCTGTTAGAGCTGCTGTTGCTGCCAAATGCATCTAATCTTGATCAATGCCAGGTGCGTTTAATGCACTTTTGTGCTGGCAACCCTGAACTCGCGTTGCCAAGTCATCGCGTCAGCGCCTGTATAAAGTCAGTAGCAACAAATAGCAACGAAAATTATTAGTTGTCGAAAACTTAAACTGCAAAAAAAAAACAACACACAGCAGCATGAAATAATAGTTTATTTGAACAAAAATCCCCTTAAGCCAGACATAGAATATTTTTTTATATGAATTCATAAATTAAAACAAAAAAATTTTTTTTTGGTTTATTTGAAATAGGGAATGACTAAAGACCAAAATAATTTGTATGACAAAAAGTTACGGCATATGGTAAATTAAAAAAATTATAGTCTTCGAACTGGAAGAAATTTTTAAAAATCTTTCAAAAAAAAAAAAAAAAAAAAAAAATAATACGAATCATTCAAAGATTTTTCAAATTGCCACTATGACACAGCGGAAAATAACTAAAAAAAAAAGAACAAGAGCAGATAGTGCGGCAAAGAAAATATACTATAACCTAATCCTCATTTTATCGCAGGAAATTATTGGATATTTATCTTACCAACAGAACACTGGCTGTAACTGCTTCATATTGACTTTACCGGCTAATAATCAAATGATTAGGTAATTGAAAGAGTAAGCAGTTTCAAGGGCAAGTGAAAAGTCATCCAGTTCTAATTTAATAAATACATTTTAATACGTATTTTAATAAAGAAAAAAAAAAAATGCAAAAGTAATAACTTCTTCTTACTTTGTACTGTTGATATTGAAAAGAAATTAACTGAAAAAGTAACCAGTAACGAACATTTTCTTCTAGAAGTCTTAGTTTAAAATATCGTAATAACAAAGGCTTAGTTAACAAATAAAAACGGTTTTGTATTTTCCAAGAAGACCTCAAATAACTCAATAATCTCTCAACCTCTCTCAAAGCTTTTTTTCTCATAGAATAAAACTTGCCAATTGCTTTAACTCGAAATCTATTAAATTCTTAACGATTTAACAAAAAAAAAAAAAAAAAAAAAAAAAAAAAACATTTGCGCAGGCGTAAACGTTAATTTGAGCAAATTAATTCACTAAACTACTACCACAACAACAACAACAAAAAGTTCAATGCTTCAACCAAGACAACAAACACCGAGCAGAGTCAGCAATTTTTATGAAGGCGTTGTAGTTGCATGTTGTTGGAGTTTTTAATTTCCAAATGACCATGACTTTAAACCTTTTATTTACTTTGGCAAGTAGAATTTTACGACTTACATAGAAGAGAAAAAAACTTGATTGTATTTTTAAGAAACAAAGTAAAGTAAACGAGAATATAAAATGATTATTATATAAAAAAAAAAAAAAAAATGTTTGAAAAAAGCTGAAAAAATTTTAAAATTTTAAATAAATTTGTTAAAAAAAAAAAATAAATTAGTATAAATGATAATTTTTATGTTTTTAAATAAAAGACAAAAAAAAAAAAAGGTTTTAATAAATCAACCTAGAAAGCACTATAGTCCAGTCCAGTGTTGCCATAACTGTTTGATGAGAATATGGCAAATTTTCAAAAAAAAAAAAAAAAAAAAAAAAAAAAAAGATCTGCTTAATCGTAAAATGAAGAGAATATTGTAAAAATCTGAAAAAAATTAAACTTGAAATTTTTAATAATTCAACAGCCGTATTCATAAAAATTTATTTATGATTAATTAACCGTTTATAAGCAAAATGTGCTAAAGTTGTATTCATAAACGAAAAATAGCCTATTAAACCTTTAATAAACCATTCATAAAGTAAGAACATTTATTGCTGGATTAAAACCAAAAATAAAATGTCATTTTGTTAAATGTTTGCATTTAATGATAGTATTTTTCGGCAATATGTTAAAAAATAGTGAAAAACTGTCTTATTTATAAATATGGACATATTAAATACATTTCACTAATTTGTTTTTACTTTAGAAAACCAATTTAAAGTTATATTGTTAAATATTTTACAAATTGTTTATATGATTTAAATGAATATGTTCAGGGGCAAATGCAGATATTCTTTTTTATTATTATTAATTACATTATTAATTTTTTTGATTTTAAACAACAAATTGTTGTTCAAAAATATAAAAAAAAAAAAATTAAATAAACAAATCACAATAATAGTGATGTTAATAAAGAGTAAGCAAACCTTTTAATCTAATACTTTCCTCCCGTAATTTTAATATATTTCGGCAAAATCTTGTTCAGAAACTTAAATAAGAAGAAACTTTATTTTATTAGAATTTTTAAGAATATCATGTGAACCGAATAGAAGTTTCATGCATCACTAGCAATAAAAAGCCAACAAAACGTATATAAAGTTGCCATACTTAAACAAGAAATCGCTACAAACAATTAATAGTTAAAAAGCTGTTATTGTACGTTTATGAATACAAATTTTTATAAAAGGATTATAAGAAAAAAAATCGTTTAATAGTTATTACATACTCTAAGCTTAAAATAAGAACGTTTTATAAATATGGCCAGAAATTTGCTTAAAAAATATGCCAAATTTTTTAAAAAAAAAATATGATAAAAATCTGCTGAATTGTTATAAAAAATAACACTGGGGAACAGTCATTTTGCGGCCTTGAACTTTATAGCAAATTTTTACTGATTTGAGGTCGCTGATTGCAAATCTAATCTCCATTTTTCTCTGTCAGCTCGGCTTTTCGAGATATACCGTTATGTCCAAAAGGAAGGCACATTCACTACATATATTGGAATTACTTGAAAACGGTTCAACATATGCATTTAAAAATAAAAATTGAGAAATTGGCAACAATATTATCTTTAAGCCGTGCTTAAATTGTTTTTAAATTTGCCCAGTAGTTTTAGAGATATCGTTGAAGTTTTGAAAAAAATAAAAATTTTTTTTTAAAAAAAGAAATTTTTTGTTCTTCAAAAATTCATAAAAAATAATAAAAAAAAAAATAAAGATGTGAGAATGTGAGAAAACATTTAGTTAAACCGATTTCGAAAGAAATGAGCTTTATTTCACTACAATCGGGGCAAAACTTTTGATTTTGTTTACAATATAAATAATTTTATATTATTAAAAAAAATGTAAAAAACTTCTGTTTTTTAAATAAGTAAAAATATGCTCAAAAATCTGCTTTTGTACAAAGAAATACGCTAAAAAGCAGTTAGCATATTTTTTGAAAGAAAAAAAAAAAAAAATGTGAGATAACCCAACTCAATCTGCTAAATCTAGCAGAAAAAATGCTAAAATGGTAACACTGGTCCAGTTGTAAGTTTAGTATAAGTTTGAGACTACACAGCCTGTTCTATAATCTGATCTAAAGAATATCCCTAGGGCAACGGGAGCTAATACAAAACTTGTCCCGTCAACCAGAATAAGGGTAAAATATTTACCCTTATTCCAGTTATCGTCCTCAACGTCGCGGTCGTTTTATTGTCAACACCATTTTGTGTCAACACTAACATTAATTCGATAACAACTTATCATTCCATAACAATACTGTGGCGACGTTGAGTGCTTATCGTTGATTTCAAGATATCAAATACAAATCTCCAATTTTTTTTATCAGCTGACGTGGGTTTGTTGTTATTTTAAAATAAAAATTTGTTTAAAAATAAAAAAATGTTTTTCCCTTTAAGTCTCGACAAACCTATAATTACATTTTATTTTTGTAATGCAATATTTTCGCCCATTAATTCCTTACCTTTTACCATCTCCTAATCCTTTCGGCAGGCCAAGAGAATTTAATATTTTTCCTATTTCTTCCCATTGCTGTTAGTGGGAACACTGCCTCTGCGGAATTCTACTACAAGAGAGGGATTCTTCTGCAACTCTTCCACTAATTTTTCAAACTGAGCTCTTATACTATAATTTTTTCTATTTTTTCCAGTTTTATTATTACTTCAAATTTACTTAATTCGTTATCAAAAATGGCGTCGACAAGTTCAGAGTTGCCTCGACACATCACCGCCGTCAAATTTTCGATAACGACAACTAGAAAGACAATTTGAGGTTGACAACACAAGACAACAATGTTTTGTATCGATGTTGACAACTGGAATAAGGGCGATTGTCTGAAGTTTAGCCTAAAGCCTTTCCAATGGTCTGCTCTAGGGTGTGATATAGGGTCTGGTGTACCATTTGCTCTTTAATCAGATCAGCAGTCTGGCTTATAGTTGGATTTGTAATCCAGTATGTATACTGGTAAATGAGTCTATAACACTGTACAACAAAATGAATTTTTTTTTCAAAATAATAATGTTCTGCCAACTGATTCCTGTAGAGAGTCTATAAAAATATATACGTATATCGGCGTTTTAAAAGTTTACATCTGAAACTCATTTTACGGCCTATTTAATGGTGCACCCTTGTGTAGTAAAAAAAAAAACGTAGAAGATCGTGCGATACTTAGGTTTTTGGTATATAAAAGCAAAGTTTTATTCTTCTGAAAATGGATATTTTTAATATTTTTTTTTGAAAAATGCAAAAATCACATATTAAACAGGGATGTATGTAGTTAAAATATTCTGCAAAAATATTTGTCATGAAGGTCACCGAACACACTTAAGCAAAAAGCAAAAAAGGTGGTTTAAGGGTTAATTATATATATTTAATTTTAGTACGGCACAACTTTGACAAACGCAGCAAATGGAGCCAGTATGCTCACCTGGGTCTAACCAGCGCATGGAAATACCAACTAACATTGAATGTCTTTACCCTAAAGCAGAAATTAAAAAGTATATCTTCCGCGTTAAGTAGTACATAAGAACAAAAATCTTTAAACCAAAGCTTTAAGACATTGTAACAATTTTGACAGTTCATCGGGAAAAACTTCCAATTCAAAATACATTTTATAGATGTCTTCCACTTTGCTATTGAATAAATCTACTCTATGTTCAGGTATAATATGTTTGCCGCAGACGTAACAAAACAGGTCGTATTTTTCGAAACAATTAGACATTTTCTAAATCCTTACAAATTTTCTATGATTTTTTTTTTGCAAAATTTTTATGTGGTTAATCACTCAAATTTTTCTTTGAAAGTAGACTGCGTTTTTAAAGCGTAAAAACTTGTGTACAGTATAACGATAGAGTTTAGAGGAGAATATTTTCTACTTTTGTTTTTTATTTACTTTTCTAAGTTTTGATTTGGTTGTGACATATTTTTTGTATGATATTTTATCGCCATGTTGGCATAAGTATATAATTAAGCCTTAAACCACCTTTTAAGGTGTTGCTTATTTCTGGTATTAAAGTTGAATTTTCGTCTTAAGTGTATTGGTAGATTTATAGAAGAATTTCATGACAAATATTTTCGAATATGGAAGAATATTTCAACTAGATATATCCCTTGTTTAAGGGTGATTTTTGCTTTTTTTCAAACAAAATGCTAAAAAGACCCATTTCCAGAAGAGTTAGAGGGTTAATCTATACCAACAAAAGGTTTCTCGTATTAAAAACCTAAGTAGCACACGTTTTGCTACGTTTTTTAGTACACAACTTTGAATAGGCCGTAAAATGATTTTCAGATGTAAACTTTTAAAAACCCAATTCACGTATATCTTTGTAAATCCCCTCTACAAGAATCTGTTGGCAGAACATTGTTATTTTTTTTTTGTATGTTGGACAGTGTAATCTTCTATGAAGGTGTTGATTTTTTGCTTTTTGGTTTTCCTGTGTAAAAAAAAAAATTCGTGACATGTGGCAATGCCAAAAACACTCACGAAGGTTTACCATTTCTCCATGAATAGACTATAGCTGGAGGTTCGCAATATGCGTATATGCGCATGATACTTTTTGTGCTTTTTAGACGTTTCTTAATTCAAGTTACCAAAAACGCGTTCTATGTGGCAATTTTTTGTTTTGATCAGCTGTTGTGTTATTATTTTAATCAAACAGAAAGCAATTTGGGCAAAATGAAAAGTGAAATTAAGATTTTAAAAGAATAATTAGTATTGTGGTTATGTTATCAAACTTTTTATAGTTGTTAATCCAAATTTTTATATTTTAATCCGGCTAACAAAGTTGATTAAATTTAATTTTCATTAAATTATTTTTATGAAGAAAGGAATTTTATAACATGATATGAATTAAAATTTATTGATAATTTTTCATTCTTGACTGACCGGGGAATTGAACCCAGGTTCATGGAGACGTTGATTTGACATGTTTTCAACAGTAACACATTATTTCTTCAGAAATTTTTACCGTTTAACACTCACCGCCACTCACTGACGACGGCTGCCAGTCAATAGCCAAACATCAATCTTATAACCAAATTGGTAGATCGAAATTTCTTTTTGAATGATTATCTATTTTAATTGACTTAAATGTTCCTTCTTTCTTCTATTTTTCATTCTAAAAGTATTTATTACGGAGTAAGCGTTTTATTGTTAACATTTTAATGATTTTTCATAGCAGCAATAAGTTTGTCCTTCATTTTACTTTTTTTTTCAAATAAACACAACACAGAAAAAACTGTTTCCGCAATTAAAGCATTAATCGTAAATAAAATCAATGTTAATTAAAAATAGTGAATTAAACATTTTACAAGTGAATTAAACGTTTAATTGCTAAACGTTTAATTTGTTTACTGGTGCAAATTAATAGTCTCAATTAAACTTTAAATTCACTTGATTAAACATTTAATTCACTTGATTAAACATTTAATTCACTTGATTAAACGTTTAATTCCTTTGATTAAATTTTTAATTAAAACTGATTTTATTTTTGATTAATGCTTTAATTGGGGAAACACTCTTTTCTGTGAACAGAGATGACACTCTGTTCTATACTCTTGACTGATCACGTGTGTAAATAAGAATAATCTTTTAAACCAAAGATATTTGACACACTTTTGTGCCACTAATTTCTAATGGATTTCCTCTAAGTTTCTTTCATATATACAATTTTTTTTAATTAAGCATCTCATTAATCATTTCGATTTAAACTGTCCCACTTTTTAAGAATAATTTTAATTTCAATGTTAAATTTTTTTTTTCACTGAAAAAAACTCTTATCTTTTAAATATTGTTCTATTTCTTTAAGTTGGTAGTCATTTATTTTTGAAATAAAAAAAAAGAAAAAAATAAAAAAAAATATATAAAAAATAAATACAATTTATCCCTGGATTTTAATCAAGTTGAAGGTTTATTTTTGTTTACCATTAAAATTTTCATTCTTATTTAAAGAATTTTCATTCATTCATTTGCTTGTATTTTTTGTATTTTATTTTTGTTAAAAAAAAAAAATATTTATATAAAAAAATTATTTTAAAATTAATTTTTTTTTCTACGTTTTATTCTTTAATTTTGGGGGCAACTTATACTGAAAGACATATGTTTGCACACGCGTACATACAATTTAATAAACTTATCGCCCACTAATAATGAAATAATTTTTCAGTTAAAGTAAAGGTTTTTGAAACAACTGAAGAATAGGTAGGTACAAGGCGAATTAGAGAATGCCCTATATATTCGGTATAATTAAAAATAAAATGCAAAAAATTGCCAGACAAATAAATGAGTTTTTAAAAATTAAACTAGTCTAATATATAGGTGATCCATATCGAGGTTCCCTACTTTTTTAAAGAAAAAAACACAGAAAATTCAAATTTAATGGGGAATGTTTATTACCATTTGAAAGAATATTCTTTGGCATTTATTTTTTGAAGATTATCAGCCCAATTATAAATAAAAATTCCCCGGGAGTTTTTTTCCCTTCTCACATTTTTCCTATTTAAATTCTATGGTAAAGATGGGAAAAGGGAAAAAAAACTCCCGGGGAATTTTTATTCATAATTGGGCTGTATGTCTATCAAATGTTGGCCGTTGCTGGTGCATGCGTTGAGTCCAATTTTCGATGACTCGTTCGAGCATTTCGACTGGTAACTGGCGAATGACACGCCTGATGTTTTCCTCCAAGGCCTGAATCGAAGCGGGTTTGTCCGCATAAACTTTAGACTTTTCATATCCCCACAGGAAAAAGTCTAACGGTGTGATATCACACGATCTTGGTGGCCAATCGACCGGCCCAAAATGTGAAATTATATGCTCACCGAAGTGTTCTCTCAACAAATCCATTGATTGATGCGATGTGTGGAAAGTGGCGCCGTCTTGCTGAAACCAAATGTCGCCGAGCTCACGAGCTTCAATTTCAGGCATCAAATAGCCGGTTATCATGGCACGATAACGGTCGCCATTGACGGTGACGTTCGCATCGGCATCATATTTAAAGAAATATGGACCGATGATTCCACCGGCCCACAAACCACACCAAACCGTTGTTTTTTCTGGTTGAAGTGGCAGTTCTTGAATCTGTTCAGGTTGCTCTTCGTCCCAAATGCGGCAATTTTGTTTGTTGTTTACATATCCATTGAGCCAGCAATGGGCTTCATCGCTGAACAAAATTTGCCTCGAAAACGGCGAAACACATTCCTCACAGAACGTGAATTTTTGTAATTATGTTGAACGATTGTTTTTCAGGCGTAAGTCTTTCCATTATGAAATGCCAAACAGTACTAAACAAAAATAACATGACAGCATGACACGACTCACACGTGATCGGTCAAAAAAAAAAGGCTATTGAAAAAAGTATCTCTACTTGAATCACCCTATATATTCGGATTAATAATCATATTTAAAGCCCTTTTTTATTGTAATATACAGATTGGTTTATAATCTTGCTTATAGACTGATTGCAAGTCAGGTCTAATATCTGGTCTTAAGTCTGGGGTAAAGTGTAGTCTACACTCTGGTGTCTTTTCAGTTCTATAGCATGGTCTGAAACACAGATTACACACAGATATGTACAAAGTGACGTGTGAAAAAGGCCCAAATCAGTTGCGAGGGCAGCTTTCGAAGAAAGAGACAAAAAGCTTTTTTTGGTAGTGAAGTGACAGTAAAAACAGACCTCTACAATCAACACATATGCGTGATCAAAACAAAAATAACAAAACACAAACCACGTTTAACAAAAGCAATAGTTCAACAAACGTTTTATTTTGTGCAAAAAAATTTATTTAGTAATATTGTTTTGTTTTATAACGTTATTTACTTACTTAAATATTATTTACTAGTGTTGCAATAAACTTAAAAGTTAATTTTTACAACAGTTTTTCATATCTGTGTGTAATCTGTGGCCTGAAATCTGATCTATTACCAGGGCTGTGGAGTCGACATAAAATAGTTCCAACCACGACATCGAATCCAGCCGCTAAAATTTTTCAATTCCGACTCCGACTTCAACACTTACATTGATGCTAAATGTATATGAGACTGGTTCTTATTTGACTTTAAGCTGTTTTTTTAATGCAGTACCTTTTAAATGGTTAAACATAGCAAGGAAATTATTCTGTAAATATATCATATTGATATTCAAAGAATTTGGAAAATTTCAGAATTTTTTTTTTAAATTTTTTATGCCGGACAATTTTGAAGTCGGTGTCGCGAGTTATTGTGGGTACTTTGACACCGACTCCGGTAAACAAACCCCAACTCCGTCTTCACAGCCCTGTCTACATCTAAAGTCTGTTTTACTGAATATATATATAAATATATATATATATAAACTATTCTATAGTTTTTCTTTCTGTTCTGTTCGATAATCTGATTTATAGCCTCGTCTGTAGCTTTCACATAGCCCGCTTTTGTATATTCGCTTATCTGGTCTCTGGTCTATCCGGTCGTTCAAAGTCTTGTCTTCAATCTGGTGTACAGTCTGATATATTACCTTGTCCATAATCTGGTCTGTTTTATAATGTAAAGTCTAGTCTTTAGTCTTATATATAGCCTTATCAATAGTCTAGTCAACAATTTTGCAATCTATATTCCAGTCTGGGATCCAGGTTCAGGTCTAAGGTCCAATCTATATTCCGATCTTTGGTATGCCCTCTTTGTAATCGGGTAAAAAGTCTGTTTTATTATGTAATCTATAGCATAATCTCTAGTCTAGGCTATAGTCGGGTCTTTTGTCTGATATATAGTTTGGTCTATAGTCTAGTCTAGTCTAGTCAATAATCTGGCCTTTAGTCTGGCTTATAATCTGGTTTATAATCTGATCTATACCTTTGTCTTTAGTTTGAGATAAAGTCTGGTAAACTGTCTGGTCTATTTTCTGTTCTATAGTATGGTCAGATTTCTGATCTGTATCTATAGTCGTTTGGTCTAAGGTCCAATCTATATTCCGATCATTGGTATGCCCTCTTTGTAATCGGGTAAAAAATCTGTTTTATTATGTAATCTATAGCATAATCTTAAGTCTAGGCTATTGTCGGGTCTTTCGTCTGATATATAGTTAGCTCTATAGTCTAGTCTAGTCAATAATCTGGCCTTTAATCTGATTTATAATCTGGCTTATAATCTGGTTTATAATCTGATCTATAGCCTTGTCTTTGGCTTGAGATAAAGTTTGGTATACCGTCTGGTCTATTTTCTGTTCTATAGTATGGTCGGAAATCTGATCTATATCCGTAGTCATTTTACTGAATATAAATATATAAACTATTCTATAGATTTGCTATAGTCTTGTCTACAATCTGGTGTACAGTCTGACATATTCAGAACACAGGTTCTGTGTAACTTTAATCTGTTACAAAAAACGACACAGTAGTATACGCCAACGACAACCACAATCAGGCTGATTGCCTTATCTATAGCTGGTCTATTGTCTTTTGAAATCTAGTCTTTAGTCTTGGACATAGCGTGGTCTATACACTCATAGAAAAATGCCTTTTTATATTGATGATGCCCTAACATCAGAATTGTGACATCAATGTTATTTCAAATGGGGAAAAGGGGTTAAAGTGCTTTTTTTTAAATTGAGATTACATATGGAATTAGTAGGTAAAGTTCAGAGAGGTTCAGATTACAAGAGGTGAATGTATATGATTAAAATACCTGTTTCGCTTGGAGCACACGGGGTATAAGAGCAATTGATCTAAATTTTAAAAAAAGGCACTTAAACCCATTGTGCTTTAAGCCCGTCAAATGACATCAATACAAAGACGAACGTCATTATAAAATCTTGTCATATTTTAAACGTCACAGTTACATAAATTCTATGCCACATTTTGTGTATCATTAACATTGTTTTCATGTTTAAAAGGTAAAATAGGAAGCAAAAATTCCCATATTCTATTTTTTTAAAAATTATTTAGTTAAATACATAAAATTTTCAAAGTAGAATTATTACGAAAACCATATCGGGCATGCTGCTGGTGTCTTATAGTTGAGAGTTCTTCTGTAAACAAAGGGCGGAATACAATAAAAGTGAATAAAAAAACATTTGTAACGGGTAAGTAAAAATAACATTCTCTCACTATGACTTAAGTCAATCTCAATGACTTAATTTAATGACAAACTGCCTAATGAATCCTTTTTACGATATTACTGAGTCATCACACTGATGACATGTTTTATTAATCTGATTTTGATTCGTCTTTTCTGAAATGCAGATGTGTCATTCCACTGATGACTTAATTTAAATTTTTTACCCTGATCACGATTTGGCCAAATGATGTTAAGGCTGACATCACAATAATGAAAAGTGTCATGAGGTCAAACACGAAGATACTTGTCATAGTACTAGAGTTTGTTCCGGGATTTTCAATTGTTTTCAATTCCCGCTTTCCCGGGAATTAGTTGCGGGATTCCCGGGAAATTTTGAAGAACATCTTTTTGAATACTTTAGTAAATCTATGTCGGACTAGTGCCTTTAGTAGTTTAATCCAACTTAATTTCACCACAATATTTAAATCTACTACAGTTATCATAGGCTTTGTATAGGGCCTATGATAATTAAAGGCCTATCTTCACGAAATTTTATTTCTTGTCTTAGCACACTGAAGTGTAAATTTTACAATAATATTATAGGGTCTTGCGGCTAAGGGCGTAGTTAAGTGTTTTCCTAGATTGTGCTTTTTATGCGGCATTTCAAGTAATATTGAGTCTTATGAAAGTAGAATATGCTTAATTGTACCACAAAAGCAGTATTCGTTACGCTTTTAGCCATACTTATATGATTTACAAGATTGGTCTAAACATGGAGCCGTAGGTAAATTATGGACCGACATTCACGAAATTTGGTGGTTTATAAAACGAATTTGTTTAAATTTATTGACAAATTTTTGTTAGTTTTTGTGGAGTTTTTAGGGTGGTAGTTCCACATTTGGGTGCATAACTATTTCCCTACTATAGCGATTCTGCTGGAATTCACTCCCAAGCAGGCTAGAAGATCTAGAAACAATTTGACACCCATATGACTAAATCGGCTTGGAATTAATGAAGGATTCACAATAATATTAAAAAAACGATTCACATTGAATGACAAACTTAGTATACCTTCATACACCACTGCTAAAGAAAATTTCTCCTTCCTGCAGAATTTGTTAAACGGTAAAATTGTTTTAGAATTCCTATTTCGTAATGTTGTGCTTTCAGTTCCTAATCGCCCTTTCAGAAATTTTTTTCGTCTAAGACTTTAATACTTTCATTCTAATTATGCAAATGAGCCCTGAATTTGACAATGTATATACGTTTATTGATTTCTATAATCCTATTGGCATTAAAATAACCTCTTAAGTATCTTAAAATTACTTTAATCTTAAATTTTTTACGTTTGTGTTTTATAATAGATACTAGATTTAATTATTTTAAGCGTAATAGCCAGTAAGAAATATTAGTTTCACTGGAGAAATAAGTAAATAAATAAATAAAAAAATTTGGGCGGGAATTTGATATTTATTTCCCGCTTTCCCGGGAATCCAAAACGTGCGGGAATAAAAAAACTCTACATAGTACTGATGTCAAAATACATTAGCGTTATGACGTCTTTTCTTTCAATGTATAATATATAGCTCGCCCGTCTAGTCTATGCGCTTATCTGGTCTATACGCTGTTTATATATTCTTCTCTACAGTTTGGTGTACAGTCTGATCTATTGCCTTGTCTATAGTCTGGTCTTTTGTCTATCTTGAAGTCTAGTCTTTGGTCTAATAGATAGCGTGATCTATAGTCAAGTCTTTAGGCCTAAGATTGTTGAGAGGTCCAATTTATATTCCGATCTAAGGTTTGTCTTGAAGTCTTGTTTAAAATCGGGTATTTAGTCTGCTCTATTATGTGATATATAGTATTATCTTTAATTAAGTCTATAGTCGGGGCTTTCGTCTGATATATGGTTTGGTCTATAGTCTAGATTTGTAAAAATCTGGCCTGTAGTCCCGTCTTTGATATGATCTTTAATCTGGACTATAGTCTAGTATAAAGCGTGATTCATTTACCTATCCTTAGTCATCAGATTGGTCTAAAGTCCTGTATAAATAGTCTGGTTTTTGGAATATTATGTCTTTTTTTATAAATCGGGTCTATTTGCTAGTCTATAATCTGATCTAAAGCTTGGTAATTAGCTTGTTTTAAAGCCTAAAGTCTGATCTCTTGTGTTGTCTATATGGTAATAGTTCTATGCTGTTATAAAGCTTGTCTAACTTTTAGTTTGGTTCATAGTCCATTTTAAAGTCATCTTTACCCACTGTAGCGTGCCATAACTTTTAAAAATTTCCTCAATCCCTCAATCCAATGCCACCAAAATAAAAAAAAAAGTAAAGCAGACCAGAATAATTTTTTTTTAACATTTTTTTTCCAGAATTAGAAGAATTTACGAAATCAAAATCTAGGTCAAAAATTTTTTCAAAAAAATTGTTGTTGTTGTTTTTTTAAGTTGTTTATTGTTAAAAAAAAAACTTAATACGTCGGCGTTTGTGTGTGTGTTTTTATATATTTTTAATTGTCGTTATTTTCAGTTCTCTTGTTTATATTTACGTTAATTTATTTTTTTGTTAAATATTTATTTTTTTTTTTGTATTTTAAATAAAATCCATAGATAGAAATTGGGTTAAAAACTTTTTGTGTGTGTGAGCATGTGAGTCGCAACAGTGTGATGATTCAGTTGAAAACGTGCCGCTAAAATTAATGTCTCATTTAAAAGTTCTCCCCCCTCCAAACCCTTAGAGAATTAAAATAGAATGGGCATAATAAATTAAGGTGTTTTTAAGGTGATACTTTAGGGAATATGTAAAAATTTTAGATGAAATGGAATTATTTTAGTTTATTGGAGGAGGTGTAGGAACTAAATTTAGAAAAAATCGTTGAAGTAAATTTTTAAGATTTTTCTTCTAAAGAAAAAAATTTATTTCCAACTAAAAGTTTAAGATTGAAATTGATATATGTAAGGGAATCTTATATAATATTTCAATTTCTAAAAATTGCTGCAATACATGTAGATTTTTATATCGTATTATTAATTTTCGAGTAGGGTGTGTTCTACATGGGTTTATAAGAAAATAGAAGTTAGCTCATTTAAGTCCTAGAGCGGTCTCTTAGTAGTAACCAATTCTAATGTCTATCCTCAAGAGTTGCTACTCCATAGGTATCACTGTTTCCTTTTTCTTCTGAGCATGGCAACTCCTGCAGTTATCCCATTTATTACTGAGATCATTGTTTATAGTATGACTATTTATTATATCAACAGTTTGTTTCAAAAATCAAAATATGACCTTCATCACTCTAGGGTTAATGTTTTCAAATTTTAGTAAAACCTTTAGAATTTTTTTTCTTAATTAACTGGACTTTAGTATTACGAATTACTTTAACTCGTAGTAAGGAAATTGGTCTCATTGGCCAAATGACCTTTTCCAAAATTCTCCAAATTTAAATCGCAAGTACGTAAAAACTATGGCAGGCATTGAAATAATTTGTTCATATTTGTATTCCCTTTTACATCCTCAATACTTCCCAATGTGGTGATTGGAAAATTTTGAAATTTGTTAAGCAAAATTTTTAAAATTTTGAAAATTAAGTTTTGAAACTGCCGTGAATTCGATCCCTGGGTTAGTCAAGAATGAAAAATTATCAATAAATTTTAATTAATTTCATGTTGGGAATTCCTTTCTTCAATAAATTAAATAAAATTAAATGAAAATTAAATTTGATGCTTCTTGAATATTTGTTTCGTCCATCGGACATCATATTGTAATATCATGTCCTGAACACCAAGAGATTCGGATTCCTCAATAATTATACAACCCATATATACAGATGAGGCTCCTGGACCCGTCGAGCATTTATTCGTTAGCAGGATTGGCTCTTCCGGTCATTAAAATCGACCCTATTCGGGCAACCCAATTCCGAGATTATATCAAGGTCTTGACATCATGTTTTGCCTCATAGCACCAACACGCTTCCGAAACGCTTGGTCTATAATCATCTGAATATGAATGGCAAAAGAGTATAAAGCGTTGAAAGTTTGACATAAGAACTCGTTTAGAAAAATAAGAAATGGAGTAGAACGGGGCTTTGCGGCATCCCTAAATGAGTCTTCAACTCGTTTGACGAAACCCCATCTACAACAATTCGTATACGGTCTTTGAGAGCTCTATAACAATCGAGAGAAATTATCGACGACACCAAACACAACAAGTTTTGACAAGAGTGCACCATGCCAGACTCTGTCGAACGTATTGGAAATAGCTAAAGCTATTACTTTACTTTCGCCGAAGTGGTGAATGAAACGTCACCCTTTTTCTAACAACTGGGCCAGTAAATCACCAGAAGATGGTGACTTACCACACTCTGCATAACTTAAAATTTTTGAGAATTTTTTGTCGAACGTCTTGGAAATATCTAAAGCAATTACTTTACTTTCGCGAAACTGGTGAATAAAACGGCAAGATTTTTCTGATAACAGGACCAATAAGTCTCCAGAAGATGGTGATTTAAAAACTCCACAAAACTTAGCATGAAGTTTTTGAGAATTGTTTGCCGAACGTCTTGGAAATATCTAAAGCAATTATGTACTTTAGTTGGTTGGTTAACATGGTAGAACGTCCAAAACTAGGCGTGCTGCAATTAGAGTCGACAGTGACTCCCTTTTGAAACCACACAACTCGTCAAGAGAACAAACCCCGAATCAAGTGTGACTTAGGGCAATACTGAGATGGCTAGAGCCAGCCCGTTGCGTTGAGATATTTCACCAAATTGCCGAGTTTCACCCGCGATATCTTAGAGAGTCTTTGTAAAAGGAAATTCCCAAATAATCCATGGCGTGTTGAATTAAACGCTGGGCCATCTCATAGGAGATGAAATACCTTCTCCTGAATTCCGGGTTCTTTGCAGCTGCGGCAGCATTTATTAAAAGGAAGACCGAGTCTCATATCGTGCTAACCGATCGTCCGATGATCCGTAAGTACTTATACAGTCTCGAAATGTCCCTGCGACTGAAGTTGAAAAGGCGCTCAGAGCGACCTATGTTGTTTGTAGGCCACGTTACTTTGGTAGCCCTGCAGCCATCC
This sequence comes from Pollenia amentaria, assembly GCA_943735925.1. Lineage (NCBI taxonomy): Eukaryota > Metazoa > Arthropoda > Insecta > Diptera > Polleniidae > Pollenia > Pollenia amentaria. Next base: position 16,026,841 of record OX031008.1, on the reverse strand, counting down.
AGTTTCATCCTTTTATCATTAGCCATATCCATGTAGTGTCGGAAGATTTCGCTTCTGATGATTCCCAGGGGTGTTGCGACTGGCACACCCTGCGAAATATTAAAAGCAGCTCCAGTTTTGGCCAGCGCTTCCGCCTATTCATTGCCATAATGGTCCCTATGCGCAAGGATCCAAATTAAGGCAAAGCCAGTTAGGCTGCCCAATCTGGATAGTTTTTCCTTACTTCCTTAACGAGAACGGACGTTGTTTTATGCGACTTTAGTGTCATTAGAACCGCCTGGCTATCGACGAAAATACCAATTTTGCCGCTTATGTTCATGCTATGCAGTGTTTTTCATTGCTCCCTTATTGCCAGTTTTTCAGCCTGAAATACGCTTGCCTCATCCGGTAGACGGAAATAGAGATTTACTTGCAGCTCCTCCGAGAAAACCCCAGAGCCAAAGCCGGAGGTCATCTTTGGCCCATCAGTGTAAACCCTCGTAGGGTATTCATTAGCCAGTATTCCCCTACTCCATTCCCTTCTTGACGAAAATATAACCTTGAATTTCCTTAGAAAGTCTGTTCGGGGTATCATGTAGTCCGTTGGCCGTTTAAGAAATCTGGGTTGTTTTTGTAAGTTCCTTGCATGACCGTACGATTTCTTCTTCCAAAATCCCGATGCAGAGAGCCTGACCGCACTGTTGACAGATATGGCCATTGGGTGTAATTCTATTGGAATAAGGTGCAGTATATTATTCAGTGCCTCTGAAGGACTATTATGGAATAAGGTGCAGTATAGTATTTAGTGCCTCTGAAGGACTATATATACTTTACTTTCTCCATAACAGAGCCCGCTGCAGAGAGCCTGACCGCACTGTTGACAGATATGGCCATTGGGTCTAATTCTATTGGAATAAGATGCAGTATAGTATTCAGTGCCTCTGAAGGACTATTATGGAATAAGGTGCAGTATAGTATTTAGTGCCTCTGAAGGACTATATGTACTTTTCTTTCTCCATAACAGAGTCAGTTAGTCTCCAGTAGAGCGACCTAAAAATTTGTCAAGATGGTGATTTACGATACTCTTCATAACACAGTAAAATATTTCAAATTCAATTCAATTAATATCACCAACTCAAAAAGTTGTGATATTAATTAAGAAATTAATTAAATTTGCACCAGTAAACAAATTAATAGTATTGATTAAACGTTTAATCCACTTGATGAAACGTTTCATTTGCTTTATTAAACGCTTAATTTACTTGATTAAATTTTTAATCAAAACTGATTTTATTTTTGACTAATGCTTTAATTGGCCAAAAACTTTGGAGAATTTTTTTCTGTGATCTTAACATATGGTCTTTTGAGAATTTAGTGAGGTCGAATTGTTTCTATCGGCTTCTGCGTAGTAAACCACCTTAACCCTTTCAGCCCCAATGTTCCCTATAGGCAACATCACACACTTGCACTTACAACTGCTGAAATTACTTTTTTATTTTATAACGGGTTCGTTGCTTAGTAACTGTTCATCTTGGCAATGTGTATGCAAAACTTAATTCAATAAGCTTGTCTAGACATTATCTTCAAGGAAAAACTTTTTTAACTGCCCAAAATAATTCGGGGCTGAAAGGGTTAAAAATATCAAAGGAGATATTGAAAAAATTGAGCAGTGTCTAAAAAGAAGTTAATGGAGTTGTGTTCACTTTAAAATAAATCTTTAAACAGGCCTAGCGTACTTCGTTATCCGTTGCTCTTAGAGCATATTCGTATAAGTCTTAAGAAGCACCTCCTAAGAGGAGTCGCACCACGAAGAAGCTTGACATTTTTAAAAAGGTGCAGAGTGATAACGTCCAAAGAGAATATGAAGTCACAAGGTAGTCACAAACGTTGTAAAGTCATACGAGTATGTCTTAAAATAATTACAAGAAATATATACGACTGCTGTGGGCTGTGCAACCTCTTGTAATTTAGATTTTTACTGTACTGGTATAACGCATCAATGAACACAAAACATTAAAATTTATATTTTGTTTGAAACACAACAATTTTTTTTTATTAAACAATTGTAAAATATTATTTAGGCCATTATGACGATATGACTTGATAGCACACCTTGTGAATCACCCAATACTGTATATAATAGCAAAAAGTACCAAGTCCGTTTAACTTTTATATTATTTAAGTACCAAAGGCCGACTTTTTGTAAATAATCTTAATCTGAAATTACCGTTCAGAATTTAGCACACACCATTTAATTAAAATGCCTGAAAATGTTTGCAGTTTGCAGAAACGTTGCGAAGAAAAAGCATTTGCATGCAGCCAGATAAATGCAAATTCCAAATAATCCGCTTTTGACAATGACCAAGACCAAGAAGGAAACATTTTTGTGCAAGGCATAAACAGAATGATGGTATTAATAAAACAGACAATATCTCAAAAAAAAAAAAAAAACAAAAAATTAGAACTGAAAACCAGCATAAAATTTGGCATACGAAAATAATGAAATCATATAGTTGTATGTATATATTGGTGTGTGTGTGTATGTATAGAATAGTAAATAGAAGTATATAAACTTAAATCTGTATATAGTATATACATACATGTCACTAGCTTAAATAAAAAATTCAACCTAAATAGAGTATATGCTCGAATATTGTCATATAGAAAGATTTTTTAATGGCTTGAACTTGCACTTGCCAAAAAATTAATGTATTTACTCATACATAAACACTTACGAAGAATCACGCATATACATACACACAAACCCACACATACATCTAGAACAATAAAATCATCTTTGGATATCTACAAAAGAATTTGCAGTTTTCTAGACACAATCTCTCTGCTGCAAAGTACTCGTATCTCTCTCCATCTCAGTCTCGAGCTGCAACAGAAAATTGTTTCTAGCCGTGTTGCCGAGTTCTTAAACTTACATTCAAACCAGACCTGCGCACTTTGTCGTCAAACAATTTCTGTAACTGACCTGACTCACTGCCGATTGTATTGAAACCCTCCAAAATTCTGTTTACGAATAATTTTCGCATATAAAAGTCAGAATTCTTTATACAAACCGCGGCAACCAAAAATCTTCCCCATTCTTTGGCATAACCGTTACCTCCTTCGTTCGTTATTTTTTTTTGTTTGTTTGGTCGTTTCTCTTTGCATGAAACCCAACAAAATAAAAGGCGTTTAATGTTGCCAGCCAAGGCAACTTGGCCTCATGAAGTTCAATAGCCTCATGCAATGTACTGCAAGTGTAACCAAGGACATTTTCCGTTAGAACGAAAGCAATATTTTTAGTAGAGAGAAAAAATTGTGGTTTGTTTAAGGGCAGAATGTAAAAGAAAGGTTTTTCGTAAGAAATTAAAAAAAAAAATAAAATAAGATCAACTCAGGCGGAGTAATATTTTCCCCAAAGGCGAACGCCTTAGGTTAGACCCATGGGCTTTGAATTTCAAATCTAGGAGATAATTTCTAAAAAAATATTAAAATTAATTTCTGCTTGTTTCCTCTAATTTGATAAAAAAAAAAGTATAAAATATACAATCAAGCGGAACGGAAGAAAATTTGACCCAGATTCATCCTAAGGGCTTTAAAAGTACAACACAAACAAGAAAGTTGCCTTAACCTCAAAGTGGACGTCCATGTGCACCTAGAAATGGACTGGAGGTCTTCGTGTGAAGGAATTCACGTTGGGACCATTTTTGTAAAGACCCCTGAATGTGACCGTTAGTGACGCCGAAGAAAGGCTACGTGCCTAAAACGGGGCGGTAAATGCACCTATTCCTCAAGCAGTCAGCCTTTTCGTTATCCACATATCCCTTATGGTCGGGGACCCAACACATATTCAAGTCATTCGGCCATGTTCTGGAAATCGGAATCACGTGAAATTAAAATCGATGAAGAATATCAATCGGATTTTTGCAGCGATTCCTTATTTCAGAAGTAGTTTAGGAAGAGGAATTTGATCGTCGAGGTATGAGGGAGGTATATTAAAGGAAATATTTTTATGAACTTTTATCACGGGAGAGTTTTCAAAATTTGTTCCAGCTTAATTTCACGTGATTTCTGTTTTCAGAACATGCCCGATTATGTTCCCCAGATTGTTCAGAGACGTAAAACGGTCAATGACTAACCTAGACTTTACATCCAAAGAAGATAGTAATCTAAGAGCGGCTTTACTATCCGACATTATAAACAATCTCAAGCCCTTTGCCCTCCTCCTCAGACATTCCTCAGTGAATAGAAAAAAATAAAAATTAATTTCAATTAAAAAGTTTGTGGTATTAATTAAAAAATTATTTAAATTGGCGCCAGTAAACAAATTAATAGTACCAATTAAACGTTTAATTCACTTGATTTAACGTTTATTTTTTTATTAAATTAAATATTATTCCTTCGACCTTTTTTTTTTTTTTTATAATTAAAAATAAAAAGTTTTTTTTGAGCTCGAGGCCAATTATTTGAAATATTTCATATAAATATATTAATTAAATTAAATTAAATTAAATAACTAATTTTCTCTCCAATATTTCGATATCCATCGGATATCATTATCAAGGCTGTAAACAATTTTTTTTTTTTTTCAATTAAATGAATAATTAAAACTGATTTGATTTAGCTTTAATTGGTGAAATATTTTGGAGAATTTTTTCTGTGCTCAAGTGAGGATAGCGCAGATCTCCGCCTGCAAGCCCCTGTGGAAACCCGGTCCAATTAATACAATTGTTTTAATGACTGAAAGAAGAATAGATAATAGGTAGGTAGGTAGGTAGAAAGGCTGGTGTAAAGTCTCCTTCACACCTTTATCCAGAGACCAATATGGTCCATTGTGTTGCCTTGTTTAGAAATAAATATCGGAAAAGTAGGTGAAGAAAACAGCGAAAGCATTAGAAAAGATAGGGATAGATAAGAAAAGGAAGATCTGACCAAACCCGAGAGAAAAGCCTCAATCAACACAACACCGATCCGCCCTATGTGCGGTTAGCTCCCAGTCTCCTGCTGCGCAGCCAGGCCATCCACATTACTAATCCTATCAGACTCTCGAGCCCACAGCCCGGGACGTCCTCTAATTCGCCTAGGAATCTGCTGCCCAGCCACCTCAGCCTGCTGCACTGTAGCCTGGGACAGCGGCACAAAATGTGCTCAACCGTCTCCAGCTCCTCCGGGTCCTCATACAACCCGCACATATCCGACACGTCGGATCCCAACCTCATCGCCATCCAGCCTATCATGCAATGACCCGTGATGATTCCTATTATGGTCCTCACGCAGACCCTACTTCTGCACATCAACAACTCCGAGTCGGACTTCCTAAGCACCGGCCACAGCGTCCGTGATACCCGGCAGTCCGTTCGGTTCCCCCAGGCCCTATTGGTCGCGCCCAGATTCCATTCTCTAATCTTTCCAAAGTAAAAGCCTATTGGAAGCCTAACCGCTTCCATATAATTAGGATCCTCCATCTCTGAGCCCTGTCTCGCCAACTCATCAGCAATCTCGTTGCCGTTTATGTTGCAGTGACCAGGCACCCAGCACAATCTCAACATATACTCTCCTAAGGCTCCCTCCAGAGCCCTCCTACAACCATCAGCTAGCTTGGAGTCCACATAACAGCCCCTTAGATAATATCTATTCAACAATCTTTAGACTTATTCAATTCAAATGAATCGTTCTCCAAATTTTCGCGAATTAACAAAACCACAAAAAAAAAATGCAAATTTTTCGCTACTCTTGCCATAACGTGCATAACGAAAAGTAGGGGAATTTCATATTCGATATGACAATGTCTAAGGAATTCAAAAGATTGTTTGAAGTCTAATTTTTTGTATATAAAAATTGTGGATATTTTGAGTGAAATGAGTTGCAACAACTGTATAAAATGATAAAATGTTAAATGTTGCATTATATGATATATTTCACAAACTAATCGATTTAATCTCATTTTCATAATATTGACGATGCGGTAGAGGGCTTAAGGAAGTCCAATTTTTTCATTATTTTTCCCATGAATGCAAAATATTAGGGCCGTTCTAAATTTAAATTAGGAAAAAAAATTATGACCCAAATGCTTAAGGTTTTAGGACTTTATTTCTTTTGATAGCCATATTTCCTATACCAATAATCGCTAGTCTTAAAATTTAGTTTCCCTTTGGGAAAAGACTAACTCAGAAGGTAATCGTCTGTTTAATCCTATCGGGATCGATGTTGCTCTTTAAATCTGGAAAGCGAATACTTATGGGTAACCTGATCTCTGATGGACATTTGGGAACTCTTTATTTTTTGTTTGTATCGAATTTTTTTTTTTTATTCTTTTTATAGAATACACTCTTTAACAGCTTATTCTTTATTATCCTTTTCTTGTACCATTGTTCATTTAAATTCTTATACACACACACACATTTGCTTGTTTTCATTTGTTGTTTTGCTATTTTCCAATATAATAAATGCCAAACATATTTACTCGAAAGTTTTGCTACCTTCTATAGCCCCGCTTTACACCATTACTCCACCTCGGAGGGAACAGTTTGTTGCAATAATGAAAACCTCCCCATGTTTTCAACTAAAGAAAACTGGGTCAGTAATGAAAAATCTATTTTTACTTAAAGTATTTATATATGAGTTTACAAACAGATTTGTAAATGTGTGTGTGTGTGTGTGTGTATACTTTTGGCGTCAGTGTATTGTCGTCGTTTTAACTTTGTTTTTTTTTTGTAGTTGTTTTTCTGATACTTTACATTTACAGTATTTGTGGCAACATTGTTGTTTGTTGATTTAAAAATTTTGTTTTTGTGGCGGCTCATTGCCCCAATGCACTCCAAAGTGTTGGATAGATGAATGTGTGTGTGTGTGTGTAAGCAAACGAGTGTGTCTGTGAGTGTTTAATGATTTAGTGTGCCTTTGGTTTTTATGCAGTGTTAAATTCTGCAGGAAATTTTGTTAACTAAGGGCGGTAATTCCCATTAATTTGTCGTTTTATTTTACGGAAGTATGAGAATGAGTTATAATTTTTTTTTCTTTATGAGTAATTAAACAGGGTGTCTAAGAAGTAGTTGCACAAAAACTTGAAATTTCTTAAGGACACAGTTCAAAGTAAAACAAAAATAGCGTTATTAATTATTCATTTAAAATTATTTATTTAAAATTAATCACATAAAAATGTTTAAATAAAATTAATCAGAGAAAAAACATTTTTCACTATGGTCACCTCCAACAAAACAATTTTTAAAGAAGCTATTTAAACATATTATGGTTAATTTAACCATACCATTGTCACCCGCAACCATATTATGGTGAAATTAGTCCTACATTAAGAGGCCAGAACAATATTATGGTTGCTTCCAAACATGTGATTCGCCGTTTTTACTGCCTGTCCTTCGATTTAGAGCAACGACTTCGTGCTCCTAAGCCCCCTATCAGACTCGGCAAGTTAGTTGCGCAAGTAACTTGCCGAGTACAACAAAGTCTGCACTCAATCTTTTCCACTTACCGCGACCTTACCCCGGACATCTACAAATCAAGACTTGTGCAAGAGACTTGCTCTTCTGAAAGGAGGCTAACATACATTTAAAAAAAATTTTAAATGATGTCGTTTTAAATGGAAGTTTTTTTTCAGTATTTATTTATTGAATCTTCATATATTTCAAGTTGAGCGAACGAAATTTTCGTTTGAAATCTAGGGACAGGGAGTTGACCAATTGTATAATATATATGGTTTGGATTGGTTCTACGGTGACTGTTCTGATATGTAGAATTTTCTGTTATCACAATGGATCAGTAGGTGTTAGTGTGTTCGTTGAGTTCAGTTGGCCATTTAAACCTTACGTTTTCTTATATCCCATTTCTTAATGAATCTGGGTTAAAATTTACAATATTCTTACCACACCCTGTCCAGGATTATATTTTCTTTTTCCTTCCATTCAACCACTGATTTATAAATGCAAATATTGTTGATTTTAACATTTAACCAGAATACAAATTTATTATTGCATTTTTTCCATGTACGAATATTTACAACGTGTGACATAAAACGAAACATTAATGGCAACGTAGGAATGAATATGAGTATGTATATGAAAATGGCCATGAGCTGGTCAAAGGACTATTGTCCTTCAACTGCCAAGAGAATAAAGCAAGCAAAATGTTCACAAAATATGCAGAAGTTTTTTTTTTGTAAACAACAACAATGCAATGCAACATTTTCTGCAAAATGAAGCAGAAGAGAAAAAGGACGAAAGAGAGCTAAAGGAAGAAGCAGAGTGAAAGAGAGAGAGAGACAGAGAGAGGAATAGTTACTAGAATATAATAGTTTAAGCAAATAATTGTAGAAAAGGTTGCAAAGTAAAAAAGACTGGGTTGTTACATTTTGTGCAAAGAGGGCGTAAAATTATTTAAGGTATTATTAAAATTTTGCTAAATGTAATTTATTATTATTATTTTAATTTAACACACTTTTCGCCGAACGGTGATACTCTTGTTTTTTGTTGCAATGTTTTTTTTCCTTTCAGTTACTTAAAATCTTATTTCGTTATTATATTGTCAGTTTATTTGGTGCGGCGAAAAATGGATTAATATAGATTAACCCCCTTCTTTTCAAAAAAAAAAAAAAAAAAAAAAAAAAAACAGGTTTATAAAGGATTTATTAAACAAATTTACAAAGAAACCCCGTTTCAAAAAATTTTTATAAACCAGTTTTATTTATTATAAATAAAAATAAGACCGTAAATCTTTCATTAAAGAAACAAAATTTTTGCGATTTCGTTAAAAGGATGATTTTTATTGGGGTTAGGTTCAATGGGCAGCCTCCATGAGAACAACCACTTTGTAATAACTTGAGTCAGTGACCAGAGTCAAACCAGGGTTCGCCAGATTATTTTTCAGACATCACTGCAGCCTCGAAGAATTTCGGCTTCCTACAGAAAAGAGAAGTCGATCTAAGTCCTTCATTATATAAAGCATCCAAGCACGGCAATTCTGGTCTCTAAAAATGCCTTATCCAAAAAACCCAATAATAAGACCGGGGCATTGCCAGAGAAACACCGTTTCCTCCTCCTTCTCCTCATCATTCTGACAACTTTTGCAGTAGTCCTTTTAACCAAGGCCCATCCACATCGCACGGGTCCCTCCCTATCAACCAATTACCAGAAATGACCGATATCTCTATCCTAATATCACAGTCCCAATCCTAGCCAGGCCATCGGGAGGGTATTATATTAACAGGGGTTGAAACTATACAATATTCCTTCTAAGAAGGCAGAGTTTCAAAAAATTATATACTTAGAGGATTTTTTTGCATTCTACCATATGATAGCCAAGAATAAAAAGTTTTAAATGTTTAAACAACTTTTTACTATTTCGTTAAAATAAAAATTTTAAAAATATTTAAAATAAAACATAATTTGAATTTAAAATAATTTATTTACATAATTAAAATTAAATAACTTATTTTTCATAAAAATTACATAATTTTTTTTTTCATAACAAACTAATTAAACCTGATATCACATCCTTAAAGGTGTCAATTTCCTTCCTCTTAATAGAAATTTAAAACTTGCTGTATACAATTACAGTGGAAACACAAAAAATTATCGAACAATTAACAACAACAAAAATGTCAGATCTATTATTTGAATTACAATGAACAAGTTACAATAACAAATGAACACATAAAAAAAGAAAAAAAAAAAACCAACATATTAATAGCGACATTAACTGAGTGAACTAAAACTAAATTCAATAGACTTATGAACGGACAGACGGTCCTACAAACAACAAAATAAAACCCGGTACAAAAACAACTTTCACTTTGCGCTTGAATTCATACAATTTTCATGACACGACCGCGCACACCAACACCATCATCAAATATCTAACCAAAAACAAAACCATACTTAATCATACACAGACAATAGAAACGTTATTGTGATTGGGATAGACGATGTTAGACGGGCGGTTTGGTTTGTTCGTTGAATTGACAAAACGACCTATAACGCCAAATTGGAATAATAAACATTTGGATTTGTGCAGAAAAACTATTAAAATAAACGTTCGTTTGTACTCTTAGAAAAAGATGTAAGTTAAAGAGACACAGTGGCACAGTAAAATAAAATACCTACAGTTTCCATATTCATATTCTTTAGAAGAGAAAAAAACAATCTCAATTAGTTTTCCTTTATTTAAAAAAATCACATAGTCAACATAAATATCATACAGAAAAAATTCTCCAAAGGTTTGTTTACCAATTAAAGCATTAATCAAAAATAAAATCAGTTTTAATTAAAAATGTAATCAAGTGAATTAAAGGTTTAATCAAGTAAATTTTTTTTTAATATTACCTATGCTAACCCCGCGAAGCTATACGCTTGTCTACAGGAGACCAGAGTCTCTGACGGGAATTTAACCCGCAACCCTGGCGCTGCTAGACTAGCTCACTACCAGCTAGCCTACCAGGGTGAATTAAATGGTTGCTATTATATTGTTTACTATTAGTTAGTTAACTAATGTAAATTTAATTAATTTTTTAATAAAAATCACAAATTTTTTAATTGAAATAAATTTTTATTTTTTTCTGTGCAGTACGGAGATAAAGAAAAATAATTTCCAGACAGATTCATACACAGAAAAAAAGTCTCGCCAATATTTTTTTTTCTTTTTCAATTAAACCATTAATTAAAAATTAAATCAGTTTTAGTTAAACATTTAATCAAGTGAATTTAACGTTTACTTCTCAACAACAATAATGCAGAAATTGTTGTTAATATCAGAAAATATTTAATTGATACTATAATTTTTTTAATTTTTTTTTTTTTTTTTTTTTTCATTATTTATTTATTGAATCTTCATATATTAAATATGAACTAACAATAATTAATCAAATCTTATACTAATACTTTATTTTTGTCCTGCCAATGCTAGACGAAAATTTTTCTCCTCACTGTTTCTGTTCACATATGTAGATGTTTAGCGGTCTTCCCTTCGGATGAGTCCTGCGGTATCTCTTCTCCTTAATCTAGAGTGTCCACTGTCATTTAAAATATTTCGAGCAAGTGGATTTGGGTGCGACTCAAGCCTTTTTAAATATTTTGCTGCGTACTTCGTTATAATAGTTTTTACTAATGGCACATTGAGATCCTTGTGAATATTAGAGTTTTTAACATACCAGGGAGCGGCTGTGATTATTCGAAGAAGTTTATTTTGGCGCCTTTGAATTTTTTCGATATTTGAGGCCGAGGCAGTGCCCCATAGCTGAATACCGTAGCACCAGATTGGCTTCAATATAGAGTTATAAAGTAGAAGTTTGCAGTCGAGGCTAAGAACAGAATTTCTTCCAATAAGCCAATATATTTGAATTGCTTTTAGTTTCATTTGTGTTAGTTTTGCTTCTATATGGCATTTCCATGTCAAACGCCGATCTAGATGAATACCGAGATATTTTACATGCGATTGCTGGGGCACTAATTGATTATTGATTTTAATAGGGGGACATGACTCCCGACGCAAGGTAAATGTTATATGTACGCATTTTTGCTCATTGACCTTTATCCTCCATTGTTTTAACCACTTTTCCAGTTCAAATATATGATCCTGCAAGTAACGGGATGCTTCATGACAGTTTTCGTGTACGCTTATAAAAGCTGTATCATCAGCAAATGTTGAAGTTAGGGTGTGGTTGTTTGTTGGCATGTCTGAGGTATATATAAGGTATAAGAGTGGGCCCATGATGCTTCCCTGAGGGACTCCAGCGTCAATTGGCTGAGGAGAACTTATAAAATCACATTCTTTAATAATAAACTTTCGGCCGACTAAGTAGCTTTCTAACAGCTTGTGTGTGTTTACTGGTAAGTTTAGCTTCAATTTATGTAATAACCCTTCATGCCAGACTTTATCAAAAGCTTGGGAAACATCGATGAAGAGGGCGGAACAATATTTTTTTTCTTCAAAGGCTTTTCTTATGGCGTTTACTATACGATGGGTTTGTTCGATTGTGCTATGTTCTCTTCTAAAGCCGAATTGATGGTTAGGAATACATCTATTTACATTTAAAATTGGGGCTAATTTTGACACTAACAGCTTCTCAAACAGCTTTGATATATTAGACAATAAGCTAATAGGTCTATATGACTCAACTTTTGTAGGATCCTTTCCTGGCTTAGGTATCATTGTAACTAAGGATACTTTCCATTCTTGTGGGTAGTATTCAAGGCGTAAAATGGCATTAAAAATTAAAAGAATAATTTTCTTTGCTATGCTGGGTAGCTCTAAAAGCATTTTGTTGCTGATCTTATCAATTTTTAATTGAAATCAATTTTTATTTTTTCCGTGTATAAGCCCCACTTTTGGAAATTTTTTTTAATGCCCTTCACCACAGGTGAAAGGGTATGGACGAAACTCATAGTGGGTCTTAACCACTAGGTGACAACACAAAAAAATTCTCCAAAATTGTTCACCAATTGAAGCCTTAATGAAAAATAAAATCAGTTTTAATTAAACATTTAATCAAGTGAATTAAATGTTTAATCAAGTGAATTAAATGTTTAATCAAGTGAATTAAATGTTTAATCAAGTGAATTAAACATTTAATCAAGTGAAATAAACGTTTAATCAAGTGAATTTAACGTTTAATTTATACTAATAATTTGTTTACTGTTGCAAATTTGATCAATTTTTTCATTAATATCACAAACTTTTTAATTGAAATTAATTTTTATTTTTTTTTCTGAAACAATGCCTAGTGCTCGGCAAGCACATACACAGTTAGCAATTTTAATATATAATTATATAAAAATTGCACACCCGCCCCTGTTTAGCAGCCGGAGATATCTTACATATGCCGCTTTAAGACAGCTAGCGGTATTTATTGAATAGCAACAGTACCTAGACAGAACCGCCACATGCCACAAGTCTCCCTTTTCGTGGATTTGGATATAACCCACAGCCACCCCGTGATGCACAACGCACAAAACAAAAGGAAAACATGCTAGCTCGGGAGCATCTTTGTTTTGGGGATTTATCCTCAAATAGGGTATTTTTTTTTATTGGGGAGAAACCTTTTCGTGTAAATGCCCAGGGTATTTTTTAGGGAAAATTCCTTTCTTCACTGGGGATTTTGGAGATAATATCTTTAAGTAAATGCCATTTGTGCTATGGTTGTGCAATGATGAAACTGGGCAAGATGTGGGTACAAATTAAAGCCGTTTATATTCCAAAGTTTTTTATAACCAGCCACTGGTGGTTAGAACCCTTTTCAAGAGCTTTCTACATTAATGGGAAATGGTACACATTGATATGTAAATGTCAAGTGAATACTCAGTATAGAGCGGGCACCAGCCGTTGTGGTTAAGCACAAAACATAAAACTGTGGAAATAATTTACGGATATAATCTGCCTTAGAGCCTACTCTATGATGGATCTTAACAACAAACAATTCGTTTACCAGCACCCCACGAGTATGAGAGCAACCAGCACATCCTGGTTGCAATTTAAGTGCATTATCCGGCAAGATTATAAACTCGCTCCTTGTTCCAGAACTGGAGCTATTTCAACTCCGTTGCTTTAAAAAAAAATGCTAGCAGTTTCCGGTGAATATTTACAGAATTGAGGGGTAGTCCTCCCTCAGGCCAAATCCTCCCAAACGTGGTACAAAAAATCAGACTTTTAGTGGGATTTTCAGAGCATCCCTTCCTGCGATTTTGGGAAGTAAACCATAACTACCACGTGATTCTCAAAAGTTTGCTTTCATCGGAATGGCGAAACTTCTTCAAAGATAATCTTCTTGAAAGCATTTACCGAAAGAAGCATAAAGTAGGCCTCTACCAATAGTCAGTCCGGTACCATGCCACCGGAGGCTAATGACTCCCGTGATACCAGATAGGAACTCTGGTCAGACGCGATCGTAAGAGATCGCGAAGATCTCTTAAGACCTTTCAGTTATGGACTTTTGCAGAATACCAGGTATTGGCTGCAACTGATTATCCCTCAGAGTATGTAACACCAGAAGTTTAAATATCCTTTGGATGATCCCTACACCCCCGGGGGAAGTAAAAACATACATCAAACAATCAAGAGTTTGCTCTTAAAAGCTCCGACTTTTCCGTATAAAGAAAGAGTTTGGTTTTTAGGTATGTCATATTTTGAGCTTCCAAATCAATTGTTTTTGTCAAAACACATCTAGTGCTCTTTTCCTTCCTTCAATAGCTTTGAGGTCAACCATTGTAAATGACAAAAAAAAAAACTAAAAAGGAGTACCGTCATAAAGTCAAAAAAAAAATACTTTGTATGATTAAAGTTGGTACAAAATCAGAAAAATCATATTTCGTCCCTACTCTGAACTCAATACCTGCAGAAGAAACGTTGCGGTGCTTTTAAAATCAATCTGTTTTTCAGAACACATCCAATAATCTTTTTTAGCCTGCAAAATTTTTGAAGACAATAATTTCAAATGTCTAATAAATATTAAAAATTGGTGCCATCATTATCCAAAAGGAACTTTTTGTGATTGAACTTGGTACAAAATCAGAAAAATCATTTTCCATCTCTGCACTGAACTCAATACCTGCACAAGAAACTTTGTGGTGCCTTAGATATTTCCTACCTTGCACTTCAACATCAATCTGTTTTTCAAAACACATCCAGTGGTCTTTTCAGCCTAAAAAATTTTTGGAAAACAACAATTTCAAAGGCCTAAGAAAAAATTCAAAATTGGTGCCGTCATAGTCCAAAAAGTACTTTTTATGGTTGAAGTTGGTACAAAACCAGAAAAGTAATTTTTCATATTTGCTCTGAACTTCGTACCTGAACAAGGAACTTTGCGGTGCTTAAGGCATTTCATACGTTGCATTTCAAATTCAATCTGTTTTTCAGAACACATCCAGTAGTCTTTTCAGCCTAAAAAATTTTGAAAACAACAATTTCAAATGCCTAAGAAAAAATTCAAAATCGGTCCCGTCATACTCCAAAAAGTACTTTTTATGATTGAAGTAGATACCAAATGAGAAAAATAATTTTCTATTTCTGCTCTGAAGTCAATACCTGCGCAAGAAACTTTGCGTTGCCTTAAAAATTTTCTACCTTGCACTTTAATATCAATCTGTTTTTTCAGAAAACATTCAGTGCTCTTCTTGCAACCTGCAACATTTGAGAAGACAACAATTGCAAATGCATTTAAAAAAAATTCAAAATTGGTGACCTCATAGTCCTAAAAGTACTTTTTATAATCGGATTATGATTGGAGTTGGTACAAAATCAGAAAAATTAATAACTGCCCAAGAAACTTCGCGGTATTTTTATATTTTGTCCTTCTCAAACCACTGTGCGACGTGCCTTAATGTTAAGCCCCCACATTTGCCTGTAAAATAAAATATTTTTTTTTTAAATTTTATTTTGGCGTATTTGTTGGTGTTGTCTCAAAAAAAAACTATTCCCACCGCCAACAATTGATAAAAAAAACCCCATACACTCTCAATTGCATTGCAATTGTGCGATCATGTTTGGGTGTGAGGAGGTCTGGTAAAAAGACAAGTTTAAACTTTTAATAATCGCAATGTGTCTTAATGAAGATTTGCAAAAGACAACACCAGCAACAATAAAAACTGGGAATTAAGCTTTAAAATTAATAAGAGCTCATGTTTATAGGTTTCCTAGTTTTCCATTTATTTGTGTTTTTGTTGGCTTCTGTAATATGACTTTTGACTCAAACTTATAGTTTTTCGATTTCTGCCTAATGGTAACGGCATTTTAGTTTTGGCTTTCAACATAATATATTTTTTTTCTTCTTTTTTTTTAAATATTGACTTTATAAAGCTGCTGCTGTTGGCTGCATTTTATGCCAAAAGTTTAATGAAAGAGTTCAGTTTGTTAGGCGGTAACTGCTGGAAAATGGTGTGGCTTAGTTTTCATTTTTTTATGTTTTTCAAAAGCTTCCTTTCACTAGTTTTATTTAAGTTGTTGTGTTTGTTTTTTTTTTTCATTTCTGTGTTCCAACCTACAAAAAGCCGAGAGTTGTATAAAAAGTTAAACTTCCGCAAACGGCTTGTCAGCAAACAATAAAACAAAGAAGGAAAAAAAAGAAAAAGCAGAAAAATGTTTGCCAACTGTATAAAATTTGTATAAAATTTCCCAGCATATTTCTGGCTCTTGTATATGAAAATGAAATAAAAGAAAAACCAAAAGCCTTAAGCTGCTAAAAAAAAATAAATATATTTAAAGAAATTGTTGCATAATTTTTTGTTTAAGCTTTTTTCTGCATCTATATTTTAATTTTTTTTTAAGATACCCAGACTTTATCTTAAGGGAAATAAATTTATGCATATAAATATTAAAAACAAAAACTACTACCGGAAATGTTTAAAACAAGATATCAAGTTTTCCTAAGAGAGAGACTTTTCATGAAAAGAAGTGAAATTATTTTTTTTAGGTTAGAAAACATCAGCTAATATTTAATTAGGCCATTAGCTTTAAGGTAAAGAACCTTAAGGTAAAATCTTCGCTACTTTTTTTAAAATAACCAAAACAGATAAGGCCAAAGGACATCTACCTCATCATGCAACTTAAGGGCATCTTGAGGGTAAAGTTTTCAAGCTCTTTATTATATTTTAGGGAATGTTTGTGTTGTGTCGCCCGTAACAAAACCGCCTGGTCGTGGCTGATGCCTATACCAAAATGTAAATAAAACGCTTAAGTGGTTAACACTGATTTGGTAAATACATCACTACGACAATCAACTAAGTGCTGGATGGGCAAATTGAAAAAATATATCGATATATATCATATCGATATTTTTTAAGAGTATCGATATTTATTTATTAAAAATATCGATATATCGATGTATCGAACGTATAAGGCTGAAATTATTACCAAATTTCAATACATTTTTACATAGGCACAAACATATTACATGTAATTCCATTTTAACTTTTTATTGTTTCTTTAAATTTCAAATTTACTACCTGTCCCTCGATTTCGAACTAAACCTTCATTTGCTTAACTATCTTCTTCTATATGTATAAAATAGGATGTGTGTATGTATGTATGTGTGTATGTAACGTATGGACTCCAAAACGGCTAGGCCGATTTTGATCAGATTCAGAATATTCAGGCGGGTGACACTGTGAAGTCTGATTTCTTATTTTCGGTCTGGTGGCGGAGGGGCGTGGCAAAATCCATAACTTGAGAACGGCTTGACCGATTTGAACGATTTTTTCTTTAAAATGATCACCATGGTCCAACTTAGGTTTTGCGGAAAGAAAATGTTGCCCCGCCCACTTTTACGCTCACTTTTTTCGTAAGATTCACAGCATATATATACATACATACAACCATATGTATTTTCAAATCAAATGTAAATCAAACATATGTATATGAACAACATTTTCATTTATAATATTACTAGCTGACCCGGCTCCGCTAGCCTTAAGATGAAGTAATCAATAAATATAATTTCCAATTTGCCTTAAATACATGTGTTTCTTTTTTCATTGAACCCATATCTACACCATATGTAAGTTATTCTGTAAAAAACTTTATGATAGGTATTTCATGGATTTTTATTTAAAGGCCTTAAATTTCGTTTAAATATCAATTTAAATCGTCTGGTAATACAACACTAATGTTTGCCTAGGGCCAGCAACGTGGACCGGGTCAGCTAGTTATTTAATACAAAAAGCAATTTTAAAATTTAGTTTTGAAGATAAGTTATGCGAACGAAGTTTTCGTTTGAAATCGAGGGACCGGCAGTTAATTCTACAATAAAAAAAAATTTAAGAAAAGTAAAGAATACAAAATTTTTTTTATTTATTCGCCATATGAAATCTAAAAAAAAAAAAAATTTAATGGGATTTTATAATGCCGGATTATATACTGCCGGAAAACGAAACTTGTGACACATACTATACAAGTAAACTGTGCAATATTTTATTTTTAATATATAAGAAGTTTCATGAGTATATTGCTGCTAATACGCCATAATTAAGGCGATTCTTTGCATAATTCTAGGAACCCTTTGAAGAATATTTTTTCCTCACTTAATTTTTTGTTGTCATCTCTTAAAAAACCGAGACAAAACTGAACTGTGTTATCTATGAAAATGTACAATGGAAAAGCGCCGTTATTGTCTAAATATTAATTAATTAAAAACATATGATGCAATTCTTAAAAAACAACAGTATTTTAAGCAGTTGAGCGAGCAACGGTTAAAATGTTGAATTTTATTAAAAAGATATCTTAAAAATATCGAATTTGATAGTCGTAGATAAATATCGACGTATCGATATATGGGTATTTTTAATATCGGCAATATATATCGATTATAATTTTTTTATATATTGATATTTTGATATATCGATACTTATTGCCCATCCCTAGTTCAGACTTCAAGTTTTAGCCGTCAGGTCTTGAGCTTTTAGGAGAGATGGGAAAAGAGAGATTGGAAAAGAGAATCTTTTACTCATTTTGTATCCATATATTTTTAATCCTATCCTTAAATTGTAATGAATTCCTGTTATATATCTACTACACAGAAAAGAGTTTTTTATCAATTAAAAAAATGGTTTAAAAAGTATTTAAATTTAATTAATGTGAATTGAATTAATAAACATATGAGTTGTTTTGAAATAAATTTTTAATTAAAAATAATTGTTGGTGGGAATTGTCAATATTTAATAAAATAAATTAACACATTATTTAAAATAACAAAGTTTTTTGATCACTTTTTTAATTAAAAATATCATTTATTGAAAAAAAATTAAAAAATTTAAAAGTTTTTAGTGATGAATCAACAAACTGTTTGCTTGATATTATGAATTTGGTGATTAAGAAAATTTGTAATTTTTTCTGTGTAGGTTCATGAGATGGACCCTTAATGCTCGAGCAATTTGGTCTTAATGGAAATGTTATCTTATGGACTATATAAAACTTAACAAAAAGTTTCCTAAAGTTCAATATGGTTTTACACATATGATTTGCATGTATTAGCACAGTTGCTTAAGCCAACTTAAGCATATTATATTTGGGCCTTTATTTTTTCTGAAATAGCAAGAAGTTATTATTTTATGCGAACAAATAAGAAACGTTGTTAACTTTAAAGCACAAAGCGGATCTTTTTTAAAATACAATTTAATTTTTAAAGTAAAAAAAACCATCAAAATCATGCAAAATTATGGCCAAATTCGCTTTAAACTATAAACTAACCTAAAATTGTAGTACAAAATATAAAAAGTATTTATTACAACAACATCAACAATAACTGCTGGCCAGCTATTGGAACTGTCGTAAACACATTGGGCCGAATGCCAAGATTACAAATTAAAGTCACAGTTAAAAAAAGCAAAATAAAAATACAATTAAAAAGTTTATGTAAGCTTCACATTGAACTTAAAAATAAATTATTTTAAATAAAAAATAAACCAAAAATACCACGATTTTATATAAAACGATTACGTTTCTTTATGATAAACAAATAAAAGTCGAGTAAAAAAATATCATAAAATGTGCTGTGAATTTTTTTTTGTTATTTTAAATTAATTGTTTAATAAAAAAAGGCAAGTACGAAATGTAAAAAAAAAATTCACACTTTCTCCTTTTGTTAAAAAAAAAACATAAGAAATTTTTTATTAAAATTTGCACATGATTTTTTTTTTTTTTTTTTTTTTTTGAAGAGTGTAGATCAGCTTTTAACATTTTAATTATGAGTTTGCAAAAGTTTTAAAACTAAATTATTTGGAGAACAGAGTTTCCGGAATTGATAACATTGAAGTTGATGTACTGAAGCACTAAACGGATTAAAGAAAGTGCAATTTTTTTAAAATGTATTTCTGACTTTGTGCCCCTTGTGGAGCTTTGCCGTATTTAGAGAACATTTTGATATAGAAATAGCAAAGGTACTTTCGAAAATTTAGAAACTTGCTTTTAAAATTGTACCATTTAAAGCTCAATTGAACCAAAAAACATTTTATATGCAGTTTTGTGATATTAATAAACAACCCTTAATCTCAGCTATCGCAGAAGTTCGAACAATAATATCATAGTTTTATTTCAAATATTTATTATTTAAAATCAATGATTTTTTTTTTAAATTTCGTCTTCAAAATTAACTATATTCAATAAAAATTTAAGAAATACAACTTATTAGCAAATGTTCGAAAATTCGAAAATTAAAAATATACTCAAAAATATTGCTTTTTAGTTATTTAACGTAAATATGTCTATGTATATTTTACTATTATTTTTAAATCTTGTAATTTTTTTAGTATTTAATTTTCGAATTTAATTTCTTTTCAGAAACAAGTTGAAATTTTGGTTTTTTTAGAAATATTAAATAAAACCTTTAATTACAAATTTTTTTTCATGATTTGCAGAAGAACATTGTTAAGCGAGGTTTTTTTAAATATTTAATTTAATTTTCTATAATTCCAGCACAATTTTTAAAGATTTGCCATTTTTTAAACAATTCTTTAAAAAAAAAAAACAAATGACAAAAAACCTAAATTTTTTTTTAAATTTTGTTCACTTTTTTGTAGTTTTGAAAAATTCGAAAATTAAAATTTTTCGCCTATTTATTTTTAATATCTTACAAAAAAAAAAAAGATTTTTATGTTAAAATTTAATAACGAATTATTTTTTTTCGTTGAGTCTTGAAATGTTTGTCAAAAAATAAACCTTTTTTCAAAAATTCACTGAAACAATCCCTGATGATGATCTTCAACGAAGATCGAAATATCGGAATTAAATAAAAAGGAATATTTATTTACACAAAAAAAAAAAAAAAAACACTGGGCTCGAGCTTGATTAAAATTTATTTACTTTTTTGTGGATGTTCGAAAATTCAAACATAATTTCGAAAATTAAAATTATACTCGAAGATATTGCTTTTAAGTTGTGTATCGTAAAAATAAACAAATTTTATTGTTATTTTAAAATTTTAACATTTTTTTTTTTAAATATGAATTTTCAAAATTAAATTCTTTTCAAAAACAAGTTGACATTTTTAGGTTTTTTAACCCTGAAAGATTACTCTTAATTTAAGTACATTAAGGTTACTTACTATTCGTCAAATCGACGAACTTTTTAAAAAAAAATCTAGTGGAACGATTTTTAAAGTAAAAAATAAATTAAAGCATAAGAAATACGAGTTTTTCTTCCCTCTCAAAATTTAATAAATATTTTAACTAAATTTTGTGTTTTCAAATTTTTTATTTTTTTAAGCTTTCTTCATCAGCGTTGAATAAAAGAGCGTAATTTGAATACAAATAAAAAAATTATATGATATAGTGTAAATGAGCTTCGTCGATTCGGCGAACAAAAACCATCCAGGGTTAAGAAACTTTATATTGATTTTTTTTTCTATGCTGGGACCATAGAAATATGTCTGTATAATGGGAATCGAGGCAACATTGTGCATCGAAAGGAGGAGTTTGTTTGGCGAGTTTTTTTTTTCAATATTTATTTATTTATTTTATCTTCATATATTAAATCTGAACTAACAATAATAAATCAAGTTTTATTTTTATACTTTATTTTATATCCTGCCAGTGCCGGACGAAAATTTTCCCCACAATGGTTTTCTGTTAAGCGAGACTCTATTTCTATGGGCATTTCTAGATATATTTAATCTGTTTCCATGCATTGATTTACAAAGTTGATTATCTGTGGCTTCTGTTAGTTATTAGAGCTTAATGTTGCTCTAGACCTTAAATGAACATAAAATCTTGCTTAAAGAGAAGCAAGAAATATTTTGGAAAAATTTCTACTTATTTTAAGCTTTAGATAAATATATATTAAACTAGCTTAGATTTAATTTTGATAGAGATATAAAAAATATTTATTCTGCAGCAAACCCCTACTGAAAACCTTTAGCCACTCTCAATCTCACAGTAAATATTAGATCTATTCATGATAACTATTACAAATAACAATAATGGGTTTGCATGTTTTTTTGATTACCAACTACTTGATTTTCGATTAAACGCTTTACGTTCCAAAAACGTAAAAATTACTTTTAACAATTTTTTTTTTAACAATACCTTAATTGAACCTTAATAATATTCAATTAATAAAAAAAACTTTATTCACAATTGTCTATAAAACAAAACGAAACAAATAAAACACAAAAAAGTACTTCAGGCATTTTTATTTAACAAATAAAAAAAAAACATTGTTTTAGGTTTTCAATTTTAAATAATGAATGGTGAAATGTTTAAAGTCTAAAAATATGAGTGTTTGTGTAAGTTGTTATAGCCCACATAAAGCATCCAAATGTATGTGTATGTGTGTAATAATTATAAAACAGCTGTTAAATGTCAAATATTAATATACACTTTTTTTTAATTTTTAGGTTAATGAACTTGTTGAATTTTTTATGGGACTTACAATTATTTTAAAGTGAAATAATTTTTTATTTAACAAGTGAATTAAAATAGCTGCTATATAAAATTTTGGTATAAGAAGTCATAATCAAATGAAAATGTTTATGTTTGCGTACATAATGCTCTTAATAAAAATTTTCAGCTACAAGGCCAATCGTTTCTAAGCCTCTGAATATTAATAGATTCATACGATGACATGGGCATTTCCATGTCATCGTATGTGACATTTATACGCCTTCGGAGCGATAGAGTTTTTGCACAAATAGTAGTAACTTGAACATTTTTTTTCATTATGTTTCATTTAGAGAGTACTATATATATATGAAAAAAATTATTATTACATTCGGAACCTCGTTGTTCAAAATAGGTGTATATTGTACGTGACATAAAACGGAAGTGATTTTGGGGTGAATGCAAAAAAATCCGAAAATCTGCGAGTTGTGGATGGTATTTTTTCTTTTTTGATTTTTTTACATTAAACCACATATTTTTCCTTTATAATCCGTAATTGGAAATGAAAAAATTTTTCTGTGTAGTTTTATAATGAACAAAATGTAATATCGTTCGTGACATACCGTACGTGACAGATTTTTCTCTTATAGTATTTACAAGGTATGAAATATATTTTTGGTAAATATATGTACACAAAAACTTAAAACAAGCAAGTAAAAAAGTATAGTCGGTCTAGCCTGACCATATGATACCTTACACCATAATATTTTAAAAATAAAAATTTTGGAGAGTGTGCCATATTTTTGACCTATCGCCAATCATAGTCGTCGGAACAGAATTATGCTATGACGATAGGAGTTATATAAAAGTTATTTGTGCCGAATATTATTGAGATATCTTCATCTATATGAGAATTGTTTGCCTTTCACCGATTAAGAAAAGGGGCTTATATGAGACCTATGGTTCATTTTGGACCTACCAATGCAACATTTTGCCATAACATAGAACCTATCGTAAGTTATTGTCGCCAATTTGTATGCCAATACCAACATTTATAAGGAAGTTATGACATTAAAAGCTTTATTTGCAGTATTTGTATGGGCGCTATGGTCAAATATGGACCGATTGCAATAATATTTGGTTAGATGATTTAGATTGAAATAAAATAAGTTTGGACGAAATTTTAACTTAATACCAACATAGTAAGATGAAACATTTAGTTGCATTTACAGTACTTACAATATCGTACGTGACGACCTTTAAAAGCTTGTAAAATTTTTATTATACCGATTAAAAAAAAAATCGGATCAATGTTTTTTTGTAACAAATACAAATCACATAGACAAATGATGTTTTTGCACCACGTACGTGACATTAGAATTGCATCCAAAACAAACCAAAAAATGTACTGATAATCGAACTATATATTTGGTCTTTCCTCGTGGATATTGCTCATTGTTGTTGTAACATTAAATTTAAGGTATAATTCCAACGTTACCAGTATCTGTATTTAATCGGCAGAAAAGTGAAAATTGTTGATTGCAGTTACTAAAAATGAGTCAAAGAGATAGTGATTTTTAACTTCTATTTTTTGCTCTTTAAAATTGTTATAAGCTATTAAAACCTTTGCATAGTAAAGTTTGAGTGATTTTTTGCTTTCTACCATATTTGAAAAAAAGATTTAAGGGTTTTTATTTTTTGAGTCGTGGTTGACTTTCTCATGGAAATGCGCATATGGCACAACAGCCAATTTAAAAAACACCACTAATAATTAGGATTGAGTTTATTTTATGATAGTATTCATCATTGATGTTTGGCATCGTTGTGCGAACAAATAGCAGTAAATAAACAATACTGTATTAACTAAAAATTTTTATTTTTTCACTTTTTGGAAAAAAAATAGACAAGTAATATTCATATCTATCCGCTATTTTGTCAACTTTTTGGTAAAGAAACGGTTGGTTTAAAAATACTTTTTCATATGCCTTTCATTATAAATTTAAAATTGTTTTGCTTCTAGTAAAAATTTTGAAATTTTGAGTTAATACAATATTGTTCAACAAGTGCGAAATGTTTAAACATCGCGGTTTAAATTAGAACAAATCTTCGGCCACAGTAGTCTGTCTTCACGAGCCAAATCTTTGTCTACACTGAAAATTGTTTGGTGTTTGTATATAGCGATGGCTCGTAAAGACGGGCAGATAAAGACTTTTCGGTTAAGTAAAATGTTTACTGGCGCCACATCAAATTGGTCAAAAATCGTCAAAATGTTATAAAAAAAAATTTAACGGGGTACCTCGGTAGGCTGGCTAGTTGGTAGTGAGCTAGGCTATCAGTGCGGGGGTTGCGGGTTCGATATCGCCAGAGACTCTGGTTTCCTGCATACAAGCGTAGAGCTTCGCAGGATTAGCGTAGGAAAAAATTGTAAAAATCATAAAATGTTAAAAGTCTCTTAACAGCATGCTCTTTTCAGCTACAAGGCCCACTTTTCACTTCTGTACCTGTGAATATAAATGGATTTATGTTCTTTGATACCAACATCAATCAAGATTGCGTTCATTTATATGACAAAACTTTCGTCATTGATGTTACCCATCGTTGTCCAAAAAAATGTTTAAGCAACGCAGTTTGAACAAGAACCCCAATCATCAGCAACAGCAATCTTCACGAACTAGATTTATCTCTGCATAAACAATTGTTTGTTATTCGAATATAGCGGAATTCTTCATTAAGCAAAGTTCGCATGGAAGTATAATTTTGACATCTAGGGCTCGGGGCTAGTATAAATTTTGACATTAGCATAGACATTTTTGAAAATTTCAATTCGCCATAGAACTTTGCTACCGTTTCACACACACTCTTACTCAAAAATCGCTGTAACAACAACGTCTTCTAAATCAAAAATAAAAAAAGCGCTTAGGTAAAAGAAATCGCTAAAAGTAACACTTCTTTCAAATCGACAATACAAAAGCGTTAAAATTTACGGTAGTTACGGGTGACGCTCTTGCTTGAATGAAGAGCTTAAGTTGTGAGGATCTTGGATATAGAGCAGCATTTGGTGGGTAAAGGCGAAGTAGTCTTTGATCGAATAAAGTAATGAAGGACCGTTTGAAAATGATCGGTGTAGTTGCGGAGTTTTTGAAGTGGCGAAAAGTTGAGGTACCGATGTTGAAGTGGAGTGAAGTGCGTTGATGGGTGTGCTGAGACTTTAATTTCGAGTGGATAAAGAATTAAGTGCCGATGATGTAGAAGAAGTTGACTGTCTCAGAGATGTGTGTGATCAGAATGTTGTTCCAACGTGGAGAATTTTGCGGAGCACTTGGAGGCTGTTCACTAAACACAAAAACATGGTTAGGGAGTTCCTTAACTACATGAGAGTTTTCACTTATGAAAGTTCGACCTGTGAGGTCGGATGATTCTGAGTATTCCCAAATCAGCGGAGGTGAGATAGCTCCATCTCCTTAAGATGGGGCGAGAGAATAATTCTGCCGGACTATACACTCAAATTGCTACCGGTGTGTGTTGGTTGCGCATATACTCATGGGCGTTTGGTTAACACATAGTTCGCCACCCAAGTATAGAACAAAAACCGTGAAGGTCGTGAGGTAGGAATCCACCTAATTTGTTACGGTTACCCACAAGTCGAAGGGCTTCTATAACGCAGTCCTTCCATCTGGTTCTTGGCCCTCCAAAATGTCTAGAGCATTTAATGTCGTGCTCCAGCTTTGCTTTCTGCGGTCTGCTATCATCCATTGGCGCGAACTATGCCCAACCAAACTTAACAATTGAGCCTTTATTTGTTTATCAATGTCCTCCCCTTCGCACAGTTAGAGGAGTTCGATGTTGCCCCTTTGGACAAGGTCACTATTTGCGTCTTGCATTTTGCGAATGATTTTTCCGCACAAAAACTCTTCGATGATGTTGGATATTTGTTGTCATGGATCACATCTCGCATGCATATGTGGCGGTTACTTTGATTATAGTTTTGGTAACATTCATTATTTCAGCGATACGTAAAGCTCGCCAAACTGTAACTTTATTTGGAATATTTAATAAATTTTCACATTTTCCCAACGCGATAATTTAGAATCTCTAATACATTTTCCCAGTTTCCGATCGCGATAATTTGCTAAGGGCCCTTTAAGCAAATCAGGGTTTTCTGAAAAATCTCTTTGTTCTGAAAAAAGTGAATATTTATTGAAAAGCCAGTTTTTTTTCAAAAAAAAAAGTGAATTTCTGAAATGAATGAACTAGTTTTTTCTGGACATTTCTGAAATTCTATTTTTCTGAAAAAATTCGTTTCACTAAAAATTTAGGCCCTAATCATGTAAAACGCAACGCAACGCCAAAGAATTACACTGAAAGCACAAATAATGCCATACATAAATATTTTGTAATTTAGTTGTTGCTTTCTACAGGGGCCTTAATTTTGTAAAACTAAAATTCATGTGCACATTTTTCTGTCGCTGTCAGGCCTATTTCGAATAAAGTGACATACCTTACTCTGAGCACAAATAATAATTATGGTGCTGGTAGATCTGGGAGGCCTCTAACGGCCCCTAACGGAAAGTTAAACTTTTACTGCCGTATTCATAAAAAACTAAAATGGATATGAAATCTGTTTTAAGAAAAATTTTTATGGAAATTTTGTTTTAAAATACGTTTGAAATCTATTTTATTTTTTATGAATACGGCAATTAAAAAGCAGATTTTTTGACAGTAATCGCAAAAAACAAACTTTTAAAATATTTTCGACTAAAACCTTAATAAACTTCTAATTATTATTTCGTTAAAGTGTTGTCAATTATTACTTTTAATTGCCTATTAACAATTAGTTCAACAATTTCAATAATCTTGTTCTTTGCCACTTCTATTTTGCGCATGGAAAACTCCTGCAAATTGTTGGCCATTTCAACAAAATTCATTAAATTGTAAATTAATTCAATATATTTTTATTTATTTTATCTTTAGCTTTGCCCAGATATCTGTTGAAAATATTTCGCACCAGAATTTAAAAAAAAATGTCGCAAAAAATAAAGACTTATTATGTCAAATCCACTTAAATTTGTCATTAGTGCCTTAAATCATGTTTGCTTTTTTTTTATTGCCTTTTTCTTTTTATTTATTTGTCATGCCTTTTTTATGAATAAATTAGCATTTTTTTCTTTTGGCGATTTTTTTTTGTGTTTGTTTGCTAAAAGAAAAACTAAAAATTTATGCTGCCATCGTAATAAAAAAAAGTGACGTTGCCACTTGCTGTAAATATCAGTGTCAAGCAAAGTTTGAAATGCATGCCAAACGTTAGATCATGACGTTTTGTTTGTGTTTTCATTTTATTAACACTCATTTAAAGTGTTTAAATTGCTAAAAAAAAGAAGAACAAAAAAATCCGAATATTTGAGTGGCCAATTTAAAGCAATTTTTTTCGTCTTTTGCTTTGGTTGTGTTCAGACAGTAAACATACTTTTAAACTCTTGTATTTGTGTATTTATTAGGGTATCCAATTATTTGACTTTTGGTTTTGTTCGAGTAAGGAATTAATTAATTTTTAAATTTTAATTTTATTCGATAAATCGAATAAGAGTTTTAATATGTTCGAATAACTCGAATAATTCAAATAATTATATCCAATGGAAAAAACATACATGTCTTTTTGATTTGATACTTTCATTATATTAATAAACAGAAAAAACCATAAAATAAAAATATAGTTAAACAATAAACAATAAAATAACAATTCATTTATTCTTCCTATACAGTTTTGAAACTTAAGGAAAATAAATAATTAAAAAATCAAAAACTTTCCCACAAAACATACAGTTTTTAAGCCTCTAAAGATATCGCAACAATTTTAAAGAAATAAAATCAAAATAAACTATAAACAAAGTAAACACTACTTCGCTTAATTAGACTATTAAATGATCTGAGCGCCAAAGTTTCAGCAGCAATCGGGGTCCATTAATTTTATTTCAACGTATAATTTGCAATTATGTCCCGCCTGCTAAACTTAATACGGGAATTCAACAAAGGCTTTCATCTCAAATTTTTATAAATTATTTTTTAATTATTTATTTTATTTTAGACGTTTTTGTCGCGGTATTTTTATGAGAGTTCCAGCCTATTTAAACAAATTTAACTAATTTATTATTCCTGAAAATCAAGTAAAATTGCAATCAATTAAAACAATTTTCCTGATTTTAAGAGAAATTTTGGTTAAGATAAGAACTCAAAGTATGAAGAAACTTTTTAAACTGGATCGTTTTAAAGTTTGTTCGATTTCAAATTAAATTCACTCATATGTATTCGATTTACCGAATATGGCTGATAACTTTATTTTTCTTCATTTTAAAGCTCTACTCTATAGGTTTGGGTAATTTGTTTTTTAACAAAATACTATTTTGCGCCAACAATCCGTGATTTGGTTTTCAACTACCTATCTAAGGACACTTTGAATTTTAAGACGAATCTAACAATACCTAAAATGTCAAAAATTTTCCAGCCGTTTGGATGGTAAGAGGTAAGAAAGAAATTGAAGGTCTGGACAAAACAGTTAAGCCATAATCTGACAGTGCATTGTTTACATATTTGTAAATGCTGATGAATTTTTTACAATGAACGTCAAACTCAATATGAAAAAGTGCTATTTTAGTACGGAAATTCATACGTGCACTCACTATATTCTGTACGTAAAATTAATTGAAATTGTAATATAAAATAAATGAATATCTAGTTAAAAACCGGTCTACTTATTTTTCATTTATTTTTAACGAAAAGTTCATTTAATTTTTACTGTCAAAAATTCAACTGCGAATTCCGTAAAAACAAATGAGTTTTCAGTTATTTTATTATAATTAACTATCAAAAAAATAATCGACGAATTCCGTAAAAACAAATGAATTTTCAGTTATTTCATTAAAATTAACTATCAAAAAAATAATCGACAAATTGCGTAAAAACAAATGAATTTTCAGTTATTTTATGTAATTCAGTAATTTAATATAATACAGGTTTTACCCGAATTTCTAAAAAAATACCAGACTCCTGTCCGCTTGTTTTTCTAATGAGAGAGAGAGAATATTTATTTTTATTCAGTTACCTCTTTATACATGTTTGTTTTACGTTTGTTGTACTGACCACTTTGTTTACAGAAGAACTTTCAATTATAAGACATCAGCAGCATACCCGATATGGTATTCGCAATTATTATACTTTAAAAATTTGATGTATTTAACTAAATAATTTTAACAAATAGAATATGGGAATTTTCTTCACAAAACAAGCAAATCGTTTTTTACTTTTACTTTTTGCCACAGATTAATAAATAGATTTATTTTTTGGTAGTTAAATTATATAAAATAACTGAAAATTCATTTATTTTTACGGAATTTGTGGGTAATAATTTATATAAATCGCGGTTGAACTTTTCACAGTAAAAATTAAATTAACTTTTCGTTAAAATAAAATGCAAAATAAGTAGATCGGTTTTTAAGTAAATTTACAGTTGTTTTAAATTTCATTTTCATTTAATTTTACATACAGAATACTCTTACTAAATCAACTGACAATATTAAATGCAACCGAAAATCCGCATTAATGTGCCCTTAGTTTTTTTTAATAAATGTTAGAATCAGTTAAAAATTAATTAAATGTTTATTTATTTAAAAATGACAGAACGGAATACTTCTTGAATAACCTACAGTCCGTTACTGTCATAATATTGTGAGTGTATGGAATTAGTAGTTAATTGTTTATTACATGATTTGTCTCACGCACACCACACCCGCTTCTAAAAAGGGACTAAAATATGTTCAGAATATAACAACATGTTATTTAGTTGTTGTGTATTTAATTAGTTAGAAATCGAAAAAAAAAAAATATTTTTATATTAAAAAAGTAGAATTTTCTAAGAAATTAATTTTGATCGATTAATTGACATAAATTGTTCGAGTAATTCGTTATTTGAAATTGGCTATTTTAATTATTCGATCAAATAATGGCGAAAAATTTCTTGGTGGATACTCTAGTATTTATATACCATTCACCACTAAAGGTGAATTTGGGTATACTAAGTTTAACATTCCGTGTGAAACTATTTTAATATTCATCTTAGACCCCATTAGGTATATACATATGTATGTATAATCTGGTTGGTTTTAGCCATGTCCGTCTATCCGTCTGTTGAAATCACGCTTACTTTTGAAGGACTAAGAAAAAATTTAAATTATTGTGGTCAAATCCTCTCTAGATCTCGTAAGCAGTTTAGGATGGCAATCTAGCCCAATCGGCCAACAGCCATAGCTAAACAAGAGCGGAACGCGTTTTCTAGCTGTCAAAAATTCTCCTGCCCATGCAATTTGTACGAAGCATACCTAAATAGCGCAGCGTCAACGCTTTGCAATTGGAAAACCCGATTTTGACAGGGCGTTTAAATAAGCAGGGTAGCTATATTTGTTGTTTTGACAACCCTGTTTTTATCGTTTGGTAATAAAAAAATGGCAAATTAGCTATTTTAAGATCAAACTAGCGGTTTTAATTCCATTTATAATTTCTTTTATGAGGGTTTTAGTAAGCACGAAAGTTAACACTACTGTTTGGGACACAACGCTGACGCTCTTGTTAAAGGTGGAGGTCCACTCCACGCTTTTTCGCCTCCACGCATTGCATGATTTTTATACCTTACTGGCGTTCTACGTTTCAAGTTACATGCAACACTTTTTATGCGGCATTACTACAAGTAAAAATAAGATTTCATTTGTCAACATCAGCTGATTTATTCAAATGCTGCTTGTGACGCTTGCAAAAGTAGAAAGTGACTTTTTGCATTCAACGCCTGAATGCATCCTACGCTTTTGCGCATGTAACTTGTTACATATTATTACACAGATTCTACTTTTTTGACAGCTGCGAAGGCTGCGAGAAGGCGAACACAATCAAAAGTTGTGCACCGATTGCAATGAAATAAAGCTCATTTCATTCGAAATATGTTGAACTAAATGCTTTTAGACCCAAACTGTGACTTTTGTTGCACATTTATTTTTTATGAATTTTCTTAAATTTTTATTTGTTTTTTTAAAAACTTCAACGATATCTCTGAAATTACTGGCCAAATTTAAAACAATGTTAGTACGTCTTAAAGATAATATTGTTAGCGAATTTCGGTTTTTTTTTCTTAAGGGAATATGATGCACCATTTTCATGTTATTTCAATATATGTGCTGAAAGTGCCTTAATTTTGGACATAACGGTATATCTCTAAAACTGGAGCTGATAGAGAAAAATGAAGGTTAGATTTGGAATCAGCGACCTCAAATTAGTAAAAAAATTAGTTTTAGTATGCAAATTCCACATTCTTAATTATTTTTGGTTATTTTATGCAAGTCTAAAGTGGACAGTAGTAAGCAGCAGTTGGAAAAGCTTGTTTTCCTTATGGAACAAGATCCTTTGTTGGCAAAAGGAATTTTTACAAAAGTTCAGGCTACAGGTACAGGCCAGTTCCCGTAAGCGTGAATCATCGTACCATAATTCCGTCGTAGTCATGATTTATATTAGTTTTATTTTTTTATTTTTTTAAAAAAATTTTTTTATTTAAAGTGACAGCTAATAGAAAAGGTACTACTGTGAATAAACTAAATCACAATAGTACTTTTTTATCGAATGTGTGCCATAATACCAAATAAAAATTCGTTCGATCAACTAATTCGACTGCCGTCGAAAATCGAATTAAGTTCATAATAGGCACCATATTCTTAGCAATTTTATGATATCGGAAACTACGGCAATACTGGATTCACATATTTTAAAAATAAACATAAGTTTTTCATCAATACGGATCAAAAATAAAATAAAGGAGAAATTATAAATTATTCGTGATAACGGTAACACAGGAAAAAGTGTTTTATCAATTAAAAAAATGTTTTAAAAAGTATTTAAATTTAATTAATGTGATAATTGAATCAATAATTTTTGTAGTTGAAAGAAAATTAAAAATTTAATTTTTATTTAATAAACATTTTAGTTGTTTTGGAATTAATTTTCAATTAAAATTTTAATTAAATAACAAAAAATCTTAATTAACTTTTTTCGTTTTAATAAAAATAATTTAAACATGTAGAATTGCTGTTGGGATTTGTCAATATTTATTTAAATAAATTAACACAGTGTTTGAAATGGCAAAGTTTTTTGATCACTTTTTTAATTAAAATTAAAAATATTATTTATTGAAAATATTTTTTCAAAATTTTTAAATTTTTAGTAATCAATATAATCATTTTGGTAATAGGTGCAAAATCTACAACTTGTTTGCTTGATATTATGAATTGGAAATAAATTTGGTGATTGGAGAAATTTAATAATTTTTTCTGTAAACATGATAAGGGTTTTTTTAAGCCCAAAAATAAAGCGTTTTTCATAAGATGTTTTCGCTTCGAGAACATTTGGAAAATAAACTTACAACTGACTGTGTAAACACTCAAGCTACTTGCAAGACTTTCGACTGTTTCTTCGATATTTTCGTTGATAATACACATACACTACTTGCAAGTAATTACTTGCATGTGTAAAGGCAGGGTAAGACCGGTCCATATTTTGCCATAGATCCCATATAAAGCCCAATCTCGCAAAACACTTTAGTACCCTTCAAATCGTTACGTATTAAGAGATCGAAGTAAAATTTGGTTGTTATAGTTTCGTAAGTCTTGAAATCAGACCACCAAATTCCGTAACGAGTGGTCCTTAATTTCACAGGTCTGATATAAAGCCAATTTTTGAAAAACACCTCAATACGAATGAAGTCGTAACCATAAATGAAACTCTGGTAAACATTTTGTCGAATTTTGTTTAATATAGTGAGAAATTAAACCATGTAATTTTGTAAGAATCGATCCATAATTAACAATAGGTCCCATATAAAGCGGCCTTTCG
This sequence comes from Pollenia amentaria, assembly GCA_943735925.1. NCBI lineage: Eukaryota > Metazoa > Arthropoda > Insecta > Diptera > Polleniidae > Pollenia > Pollenia amentaria. The sequence continues at coordinate 15,993,638 of OX031008.1, read as the reverse complement.
AAAAGCATCATACAACGCTAAAAAAAAATTGTACTACTGTACTGAAATTTGGTCCAATTTAGGGATGGGCAATAAATATCGATATATCAAAATATCGATATTTAAAAAAATTACAATCGATATATATTGCCGATGTTAAAAATACCCATATATCGATACATCGATATTTATCTACGACTATCAAATTCGATATTTTTAAGATCTCTTTATAATAAATTTTAACATTTTAACCGTTGCTCAACTGCTTACAATTACTGTGGTTTTTTAAGAATTGCATCATGTTTTTAACTAATATTTAGACAATAACGGCGCTTTTCCATTGTACATTTTCATAGATTACACAGTTCAGTTTTGTCTCGGTTTTTTAAGAGATGACAACAAAAAAATAAGCGCGGAAAGAATATTCTGGAAAGGGTTCCTAGAATTATGGCAAGAATCGCCTTATTTATGGCGTATTAGCAGCAATAGACTCATGAAACTTCTTTTATATTAAAAAAAAATATTGCACAGTTTACTTGTATAGTATGTGTCACAAGTTTCGTTAACCGGCAGTATATAATCCGGCATTATAAAATCCCAATAAATTTTTTTTTTTTTTTAGATTTCATATGGCGAATAAATAAAAATTTTTTTGTATTCTTTACGTTTTTTGAATTTTTTTTATTGTAGAATTAACTGCCGGTTAACCCTCGATTTCAAACGAAAACTTCGTTCGCATAACTTACCTTAAAAACTAAATTTTAAAATTGGTTTTTGCTTTAAATAAAAGTTAATCAAATAAAAGCTGCGTTCGAAAACGAGGGACAGGCATTAACTTTGTAATTAAAAGAAACAATAAAAAGTTTGAATGGAATTACATGTAATACGTTTGTACATATGTTAATATGTATTTTTAATTAATAAATATTGATACTCTTAAAAAATATCGATACGATATGTATCGATATATTTTTTCAATTTGCCCATCCCTAGTCCAATTTAGTTTTTTTAATACCAGCAATTGCTATGCCGAATTTTGTGGTTATTGGTCCATATTTAACAATAATTAGGTTTCATATAAGGCTCACTTTTAGTACAGACTTTCAAACTCCTTAAAACGCAACGAATTTTAATACTGTGAGGCCAGTTTTGATGAAGATTCTTAGTTTCGGTGAAGTGTTTCCAAGATTCGGTTCAGCCGAATAAAGCACTTTTACTTGTTTTACAGTTATCTGATTTTTTTTCTCTCTGCCTTTCATTTTCATAGGCCGAGTAAACAGCCTACTCGTAAGAGCGCCACTCTGAGTTCGTTTGCATGTCTTTTTTTTGCTTCGTCTCCACGAAAACAACAAACACATATACCTATTCGGGCTTATACAAAATGTCTGTTTGGTTTAAAAACCAACAACAAAATTGTTTTCCTTGTCTATTTGTGGTTGCAAATTGTTGTTTGTGTTAACAGTGCAATTGTTGTGCTTTTTTTCTTGTTGTTTTCTAGGTTTCCCGTTATCTTGTCTTGTTGAATTTTTTTTTTGTTGGCTTGTATTTTTCTCTCTTTTAGCGTTTAGTAGGTAAATGTTACATAATGTGCAACTTGTTTTTTTTGTTTCTTATTTATTTTTTGTTGTTTTTATTGTTATCTACTTTATATGACTTGGTTTTGTAAATATTACAACGATAAAACCAAAAACAACAACAACAATAGCAATATACCTAAGTAGATGGGAAAAAAGTCATGCTTTGTGGCCAAATAAAGTCAATGAACTTTGTTTTTCTTTTTTGTCTCTGTTTCTCTTGGAGTAAAAACCAAACTTAAATATTTACAACAAAAGTTACGTTGTAGGCTTATTTCTCGTTTAGCGATGGAGTAGTGTCAATATGGCTGCTTTGTTTCAAACCATTTTTAATGAAATATTGATTAAGTTTGTTAATTTTCGTATGTTTATAATAAAGTTTGAAATGTCTTAAAAAAATATTACGAAAAGGGAAAAAACAACAGTCCAATTCCCAAGCCCGGTCGTATGGCTTATCGTTGAAAAAATACGATTTTTGTTTATGCACTTGTGAATAGACAAATTTGTTCTGACGTTACTTTGTCGTATTGCTTTATGTCAAAAATTGAAAATATTAGTTCAATATACATTGTCCACTCACTTTGAGTGAACTATTTAGTCCAGACTTGCAATTTTTGTTGCAGCAATTCATGAGTTTATGGGTGAGAAAGGTGCGGAGATTGGGGAGGTATACTCAGTTTAATGTACTCTGCAATTCTGGTTGGTTTCGTAAATCTCAAATTTTTCAACTTGAAGTTGACTATAGATGTATTAAAATACAAAAATTGACACTAGTGCAATTTCAAAGCAGAATTTAAAAAAATTGCAAGTCTATACGATGACTTAAGAAGATTAACAAATTTCTTTTTGCCAAATAAAACCAAAAAATAAAAAAAATTATTAAATATTAGTTATAAATTTTTACTTCACTCTTGGTTTTTATTTATTATTTCGTCTTCTGTACTAAAATGTGTCATTCACATTGGTTGATCCCATAAAATCAAACCAGGTATTGGAGTTTAAATTTGAGATGAAATGGTTATAAATATTGATTATTAAGCAGGGCTTGGATTTTCATGCAAACGCATATTTGCAGTCGGTAATCCAAAATCAATTTAGATCAGTTATTTTTCCATAACCAAAGGATTTGCAGGAAAATGGCATCGATTTGTTTTTGCATATTTCTGCATATTTTGTTATAAATGGATATATTTGCATATTTTTCTATTAAGTGCATATATTTTGCATTTTTTATTTTTGTTATGTATTTTTAATATTTTTAAAATAAATTTAAATCAAATAATTAATATATAATATTTTATATATAGAAATATCTGACAAAATTAAACATAACTTGAATCTGTATTGCACAAAAAAATTATATAGTATTTCATGAAAAAAAAAATTAAGATTATTTGATTTTATTAATGAAAATAAAATTGAAAATTAATATTTTCCCATGAAACTGGCATCATTCGAAAATGCTCCCTGGGCCGTTGACGTTGAGCGTACATTTTCAATGTATAAAAACTTTTTCCGTCCGAATAGACGGAGTTATGTTTTTGGAACTTTGAAGAAACTTTTACTTGTTTATACTAATAGAAATTTAAATTAAATCTAATTACCTATTTTAAAAAGAATTAACAAGTGATTAAAGTTTGTTTTTGGTGCATTTTATCTTACTTTTGTGTATATATTTTAATTTTCATATATGTATGTTTACGTAGTCACCTGAATTATTCTTTTTGTTATTAATTAATATAATTTAAACAAATAACTTGATATGTTTTTCATATATTTTTTAGTGCATATTTCTTTTATTTTAAATGCATATTTTCCATTTTATAGCTCATGTTATAAGCACATTTTTTTTGATTTTTTAGTGCATGAAAATCCAAGCCCTGTTAATAAGCAATTTTAGTAAAAAATTTAAAAAATAAATTGAAAACGTTAAGCGCAATGTGTTGTTGGCTGGGTTTTTTTTTTAATTCTCCTGCTTAAAATGGTGGTCCTTCAGAATCCTGTTAAAATACTTCACCTTTCCCGACTATGGCTACTATAACAATTCGGGTCAATACTTTAAAAGAACTTTTTTTGTAAAAAAATCAAAAAAGTTTTTACTGAAAAATTTCATATTCCATAAATTATTAATATATTTCTAGTAAAAGCTTTTTTTTAATGATAATGTTCCTTTATTTGCTCAGGTATTTATGCACTCCCCTACATTATGTTAAGGCTTTTGGCAAACAAAAGCCATGAAATGAATGAACCCAATAGAAAACCGTATTTGCAGCCGCATGCCGTTCTTTAAAGGGGTTACTCTCTATTGCGATGCGAATACAATTTCGATGCGAAAGCTAAATGCCAACTTTTTACTCTCTATCACTTTCGCAAAATTTTTTAAAAGTTAAGCCAATCGAAATTAAAGATGGCACAGATTGACAGTAATGAAATGTAAAAATATGTAAAAAAATTTAAATTGGAAAATTAAAATAAAATAAATAGTGTGATGATTTGCAAAAAGGAAAAAAAAAAAGATGCGAAAGTTAAATGCGCAAACGCATTTAAGAGTACCAATCACAAGATTTGCTCACATTTTCTTTCGCATCGCAACAAAAGTCGTAGGAATAAAGCCTGGAACAGAATAAAGTAGTTGTAAAGGGTGATTCAAGTAGAGATACTTTTTTCAATAGCCTTTGTCTGTAAATCACGTGTGAGTCGTGTAATGCTGTCATGTTATTTTTGTTAAGTATTGTTTGGCATTTAATAATGGAAAGACTTACGCCTGAACAACGTTTACAAATCCGTTCAGCTTTATTACGAAAATTCACGCTCTGTGAGGAATGTGTTTCGTACACTTCGCTCAATTTATGGTCAATATAATCGGCTTACTGAGCGTACTATTCGCAACACCATAACCCATTTTGAGACCCAGCATTCATTATTGGATAATATTCGACCGAATAGACCACGTCCAGCACGTTGTGAAGAAAATATAGCGGCCGTAGCTGAGAGTGTACACGAAGACCGTGGAAAGTCGATTCGGCGACGTGCGCAGCAACTCGGACTGACGTATGGAACGACTTGGCGCATTTTACGTAGAGATCTTAAATTGAAAGCGTACAAAATACAGGTTGTGCAACAACTGAAGCCGCTCGACCTTCCCAAGCGACATCGCTTCGCTCTATGGGCACTTGAAAAGTTCCAAGAAGATCCGACGTTTTCGAGGCAAATTTTGTTCATAGATGAGGCCCATTTCTGGGTCAATGGGTATGTAAACAAACAAAATTGCCGCATTTAGGAAGAAGAGCAACCTAAAGAGATTCAAGAACTGCCACTTCATCCAGAAAAAACAACGGTTTGGTGTGGTTTGTAGGCCGGTGGAATCATCGGTCCATATTTCTTTATCGTGCCATGATAACCGACTCGTGATCTCGGCGACATTCGGTTACAGCAAGACGGCGCCACTTCCCACACATCGCATCAATCAACGGATTTATTAAGAGAACACTTCGGTGAGCACATAATTCCACGTTTTGGGCCGGTCGATTGGCCACCAAGATCGTATGATATCACACCGTTAGACTTTTTCCTGTGGGGATATGTAAAGTCCAAAGTTTATGCGGACAAGCCCGCTTCGATTCGGGCCTTGGAGGAAAACATCACGCGTGTCATTCGCCAGTTACCAGTCGAAATGCTCGAACGAGTCATCGAAAATTGGACTCAACGGATGGACCACCTGCGTCGTAGCAACGGCCGACATTTGATAGACATAATCCTCAAAAAATAAATGCCAAAGAATGTTCTTTCAAATGATAACAAACATTCCCCCTTAACTTTGAATTTTCTGTGTTTTTTCTTTAAAAAATTAGGGAACCTCGAAATGGATCTCGCATTAGTAGTAACTGATACTAACGAATGCTCTATAGCGCAACAAAGTTAAAAATTTCGAACTTTGCGCTTCAACTTCAACTGCTTCGACTACTACAACTACCTATTCTGTTGACACAACTTTCAAACTGCCTCTTTTTTTTACTTTTCACAGCTTGCAGCGCTATTAGTAACGTTGTATTACAGCGACTATTCTGTTTCCCACTTAATTTTCCTAAAGAAATAAAGAAACTGTAGCCTAGAAGCCTTTAAGACATCGATGTTATTATTAGTTTTTACTTGGCAACTCTATCAAATTTAAAGCCGATCTCGTTTAAGCATGTTTTCACATGTTTTAAGCGGGGTTGGCAACCAATTCGATTGTTAATATCGATAACGCTTATAACCCGTTTAAAATTGAATACCAGTATTGATACCGATATCGAAATAACAAAGAATTTAATATCGAGACCGAAATTCATTTCGGTTGCCAAAATTGGCTATAAGTTCTCTATACTTAGGTTAAAAAGGGAACAAAGTAGGACAATAGTCTCAGATGTAACTGGGCACGGGCCTGCGGGGACTCACTCGAGAATGGGTCTGGAATTCAATGACAACGGTAGAAGTTGTAATGGTGAGGAGGAAACTGTGTTTCACTACCTTCTATGCCAATGCCCTGGAATCCGGGGCATTAGGGAATAACACCTGGGAAAACCGGTGTTAGCCTGCTTGGAGGATCTATCTAGGATAGAACTGAGGCCGCTTCTTCTCATCATTAGGAAGACGAATTGGTTCAACTCTGCAGTGACGCCATCTGAGTAACTGGTTTGAAGGAAAGCATTGGCGCTGGTTATCACAAAGGGATCACTGAAGGACTTAAGTGAGCTGTCTCTCGATGGCTGTCCCAACTTCTATGTTCCTTAATCCTGGGAAATTTTTAATTTACTTGCATTCAGAAAAGTTTTTTGAACTTTTAAACAGTGGTAGCCAAATTAAATTGAACAACGATTACACAACGATATTTAAATTATCATAATGTTGCAAATGATTACAACATGTATCCTTCCATCACCAATTAAACGTTTGCTATTTCTAAAAATCTTTTATCTCAAGTCTATATAATTTAACCTTTTCTTTGCCATATCTTGATCAAGGACTAACATTTAAGCAAACAAACAATAGCAGTAAATATAATAAAAGGTTACATGAACATAACTAATGACCCACGGTCATATAACAAACTCCGAAATGAATAATTTCCTTTTATGAACTCTAAGCACAGGCAACAATCAACAACAATAGTCGCAAATGCAATGGAAAATTGCAGGCAACAACATCAAAACGATTATCTAATAGACCACCATACACTCATATAACAAAAATAGAAAAAAAAAACTATAATAATGATTATTACGACATCGTAGCTGAAACTAAAAACTTAAGAAAAAAAAAGTGAAACAGGCAACCAGCAATCAAACCACCACCACATGCCACAAACGAACAACATTGTTTGATAATCGCAAGATTTTCTATGTGGCAAAATAGAGTTTAAGTGCAACTGAAAGTAAAACACAATTTATTGTGCACAGAAAACTTTTAATGCAATAAAATGCAACTGAAACGAACTATTTAGACACGACACGTAATACTTGCTGCACTCACACACACACACACACACACACACACAAATCTATCACATACAATCAAACAAACGGACAAGTTTTCCAGAGTGTTTTCCGCGATGGCGTACAATCTCTACAAACACACTCACGCAAGTCCGTACAGTAGACTTCATAAAAAGACAAGATCACTTATGAAATCGTCTACATTTCGTGAGTTGAAAGAGTTGGGGGGAGAGATACATACAAGAAAAAGAAAATTCATTGATTATGTTTTCATAAGAAAGGGGGTCAGGGGGTAAAAATAATCCCCTCCAACACCCTCTCCTCTTAGGCTTTTGTTGCATTAGCATTTGATTGCAATTTGTTTACATAATAATACTGAAACCAAAAACTTGGCATAACTCTCAGTTTATCGTGCATAAAAACTAGTTTCCATTTCGTTTTTCCTTTTTTTTTTTATAATATAAAAGAAGAAAAAACGATGGAAAAAAGAAAAACCTCAAGAAATATAAGTCAACTGTAGTGTAACGTAAGACAAGGGGAAAAAAGCGATGAACAACTTTTCAAAAAGTTACAAACTTGAGATTTTTAAGACGTTTGATTACCCTGTTGCACATTATTTTGGAATTCATTTAGAAAAAAAGAATCAAGACTTCACTGAAAAAAAAAAATAAAAAATTTATTTCAATTAAAAAAATTAGTGTTATTAATTAAAAAATTTATCAAATTTGCACCAGTAAACAAATTAATAGTATCAATTAAATATTTTTTTTTTAATATTAGGAACATTTTCTACAGCAATGTCGTTCATATAAATAAACATTTACTTTATTAAACTTTGAATAAAAACTGATTTTATTTTTAATTAATAGTTTGATTGAAAAAAAAATTGGCAAGAAATTTTTCTGTGTTTATCAAAATTTTAGTTTCTATTAAAAAGGAATTTACATTTTTCTGAAAGCCAGAAGTAAACAAAATTAGAAATCTTGGGTTGTGGAGTAAAATTGTTAAAAAACCGACACATTCATTTCTATAAAGTTCAAAAATTGTGTTATTTATTTGACCACGACAGTAGAATTAAAGTTTTCATAAATACCGTCAGCTTCATAAGTATCGTTTTGCATTTATAGCTCTTGCTCTGCTTTTCAGAGAGTACACAAATGTGCGATGGTATAAAAGAGTGGATCTTAGTAGCTCAAATATTCTAAATGGCGGAATGAAATAACCCGCCAAGAAAATATAAAATAACCCAAAATTTGAGGCCTTATTTCATATGCAATAACACCCCAATTTCGAAAATGAAGTAAACCCCAAAGAAATTAAATAACGGCCCAAACAGAAATGAAAAAAAAACCGTAATTTTTGGGGGCTTACATCATAGCATTAAAATCCCAATTTCTGAAATAAAATAAGACCCCAATTTATTTGTACCATTAATTATACAATTTTATCTTTAAGTATCGCGAGATAGACAGCATGGTAGGGGCTTAGGTCGGGCGCAAGGATTTTCTATGGGATAGCAAAACCGGCTGCTAAATGGCGGAATGAAATAACCCCCAAAAAAATATAAAATAACCCCAAATTTGAGGCCTTATTTCATATACAATAAAATCCCGATTTCGAAAATTAAATAAACCCCCAATGAAATGAAATAACGCCCCAAGCAGAAATGAAATAGAACCGAAATTTTTGGGGGCTTATATCATATGCATTAAAACCCCAATTTCTAAAATAAAATAAGACCCCAATTTATTTGTACAATTAATTATTAAATTTTGGCTTTAAGTATCGCGAGATAGACAGTATGGTAGGGGCTTCGGTCGGGCGCAAGGATTTTCTCCTCTATGATATAACCAACACTTAAGCCTCTCTGCATAGCCGGCTTTCGGTCGGGCGCAAGGATTTTCTAGCAAAAACCGGCTGCGCTAGCAGATAACAGATAAGCTTTAGTTATCGGAGCTGGTGTTAATTGTACCATAGAGAAGAAAATCCTTGCACCCAGCCAAAGGCCTGCTATGCACAGAAGCTTTAGTTAGTGAAGCAGGTGTTTATTAAACCATTAGGGTGAAAATTCTGGCGCCCAAAAACATTTTCGTTATAAATTTTAAAATGCCATTAACCCCAAAAAAAAAATGTATATTGGGCCTTTATTTCATAATAATTTTTGGGGGATAATTTTACATAAAATGGTCCCTAATTGAAAAAAATAAATAGTACCCCAAAAAAAATTAAATAACCCCTAAAAATCTTTGTTGTTATTCTCTGTATTAATTTTTTGCGGATGAATTCATATTTTTTTATCGGGGATTTTTTTTTGAGGGGGAGGGGAGGGGTTATTTCGTTTGTGGGTTGTTTCACTTCTTAATAAAGAATTTCCCGACGTTTTCTTTTGACCAAGACTTTTCGATCACACATTTCGAGCAAATTTCTGTAATAGAGAAGAGTACAACCGTGAGGTCAGATTTTGGGATAAATGTCAATATTCGGAAAAGGATTTAAAACTTCCTTTGTTGCCCATTAAAGTGAATACTACTGCAGAGTAGATTCTTGTTAAGAATATCATGAAAATTCCAAGATTTTTTATACCACATACAAACAGCTAAGGTGGGACCAAGGCAATTTCACCATGTTCAGTTAAAATTAACTTTTACTTTCTGTCTGTTAACAATAAAGGTTTTCACGATGGGTAGAGCAAAGTGTGCAAACGTAGCAAATGTGTGCAAAAAAAATGTATAAATTTGCACAACACAACAACAAAATGTTTGTATTTGCAATTTGCTTTATTTTATTTCATTTCACAAAAAATAAACTATGATGAAAAATAGTAGTGCATATTTGCTCAGCTGCAAACAAATGTAACCAATAATATTTGACATATTTAGCGCCATATTGTTTGTTTAGAAAAGTTGTAAATTGAACAATTTTTTGAGATTCAATATTCTTGAGATAAAGATAGAAACTTAAATTTAAATAATTTAAGAAGAAAAAATTAATTTTAATATGCTGGTGTATAATTGTAAACAAATGCAAATTTTTGACAGGGTTGTCAGAAGTTTTTTGTGTTGCCAGAATTAATTTTTAGGGAAATATAACACTTGCACAAAAAATAAAAGTGGTATGCACACGATCATTCACAATATGAACTGCAAGTTTACAAACTGCAAATTTGCACAATGGCCATCGTGATTACTTTTAATAACAGTTATTGTAAAAGTCTTATATAACTGAACTTAGTGAAATTGGCCGTAAGTTAGAATAAACACAGTGTAAGTTAAAGTGTCTTTACATGTTAATGAAGGGTGTCCAAAAATTGAGGTATGATTTTAGTTTTAATAAAAAAAAAAGAGTTTCTTTTTGAGATATAAAAAATATTTTTATTACAAAAAGGTTCCGGTTAAACATTTAAAATTATGTCGGTCAAGTGACCCTCCAACTGGCTCGGGAGGCTCCCACTCTTTAACCAAAATTCTCAATCACTGTAGCGACTTCCATTGACCATTGATACCTCAAATTTGGACACCCATTAATGTATTACGACATGTCAAAATATGATGTAGAATGAAAAAAAATCTTTTCATGTAAAACCAAAATGTATTGAGTAGAAGAGAATACGGATACAAAATTTGACAAGCGGTCGGTAAATGTTTATTTTCTTAACCATTTTAGAAAAGTATTCTCATCACACCAGAGGTGTATTTTAAAGTAATCATTGGCACCATTAACAGTATGTCATCATCCAGAATTGTAATTTTTTAAAATTCTTCTTTGAAATTGCATTAGCGTCCAGATTATGAAATTATAGTTTTACGATTTTTGTATTTTTATATTGTCTTTCTTTTTCTTGTATATAAAAATGAAATATGTTTGTCTGTTTGTCTGTTTTTTGGCTTATAGACTCCTAAGCGACTGAACCGATTTTCCTGAAATTTTTACAGTAACATCATATGAGCCCCGAAAACAACATAGACTACTTATTTTTTCGATAGGCGCAGGGGAAGTGGTACCCCCCCCCCCCCACCCCCCCACTGGATACCAAAATTAAGTATCGGATATTATAAGAGCCGCTGCACCCATTTTCTTGAATTTTTGTAGTAGGATCTTCTGAGCACTGGAATTGAAGTAAGATAACTGCAGGGGAAGTGCTACCCCCCATAGAACGCCAATGTTTAATATCGCATATCTTAAGAACTGTTATAGTGAGAATGTTCAAACTTGGTGTGAATCACTCTTATGGAAAACTACACCTTTAAAGATATAAATAAAGAGGGTAGGCGCAGGAGGAGTAATACCCCCCATAGGAAGCATATCGCGTAACTGGAGAACTACTACAGCGAGAGTCTACAAATGTGGTTAAAGCCACTATTATGGTAAACTATAAATTCCAAAATAAAAATTTGTCGGGTAGACAAAGGAGGAGCAATACCCTTCATAGGACGAAAATATTAAATACTTCATATCTAAAGACAAAAGTCTTCAAGTTTTGTAGTACCCACTCCTATGGAAAACTACCCCTTTAAAAATATAAATAAAGGGGGTAGGCGCAGGAGAAGTAACACCCCCCATAGAAAGCATATCGCGTAAGCAACACATTTCAAAATTAAAATATAATATATATATGAAAAAGAGTATGATTGTTTTTTCTCCACAGGATCGTTAGCTACTGAGCCGATTTTCCTGAAAGTTTCGCAGTAATTTCCTGATTACTCGGCGCTTAACATAGGCTTTTAATATATTTTAGTTTTTAAGTAGGCGTGGCACCAACCATACAATAAAAAATGGAAAACCTTATATCTGGAGGACGGTTACACTAAGAGTTTTCCAATATGAAACAAATAACTTCGTTATTAATACACGACATCTGCCAAAAAGTCGGCAGGATTAGACAAGCGGTCGTGGCACCTCCCATACAATGGCAATAAAGATTTCTACGTATTTGGAGTACTGTAATAGTGAAAGTATTCCAATTTTGTACAAATAGCTTAGATAATAACCAACAACATATACCAAAAGTTAGGTTCAATGGGAAAAGTAGGCATGAACATAAACCATATTAAAAAAATTAAATAATAAAAAATAATAAAAAAAAAACCCTAAAAAATTAGTGTTTTTTTATAAATTTTTTTTAATAACTCAGCTGTTTTATATATTTGCTTTGATTTTACTTACACCATCCGTGTAAACATGAAAAATAAACGAAGAGAATTTCATAATATTTTGATTCTACAAAGCCTTAATTCTTTGTATGTATTACCATGTAAAGATACCTTTACTAAATATAAGCAATCTGTTCTGAATTCCGCATATTGAACTCAATATAAAACCAAGATGCCAACTCAAATTCCCGGTTTTTTACGTGGCATATAAAAACCTGAAAGATTATATGCAACAATTAAAATTATAAACAAGCGGCAGCATTATTTAAACATTAGCAACAGGCATGCAATTTCATAACAAAAAAAAAAAAAAACAAGCAACCACAACGATTATTTAATCAGTGCAGTGGCGCATGTTTTGTGGCATGATTTTTTTTTTCTTTCTTTATGTCTTCCTTTAGTTCGTTATATGTAAGTCTGACTTACTGAGTGGAGTCTGATAAAGCCTGGTTAGTTGTCAGAAACAGCAGCGGCAATAGCAGCATTAAATCTAACAGCAGCAACAACATAAAGCATTAGCAACAACAACAATTGCACTAACCAAAAAAAAAAAACTAGTAGCAATTTTGTTTTTTTTTTTTAAGTTATAAAACAAGAAGAAAAATTGAAACCATGATCGTACAACGTGCAACGTCACGTTGCATTTATCTTCTTGCAAGAGGAGTTTTTCACTTTCAATGGATTTTTATTTTAAGGTTTTGTCTGACGTTATTTGGTCTTCTTGTTGCATTTGCTTTAAACAATATCTTGTCTTGCATCTTGTTGTTTAAAATTTTTTTTTGTAGTGTGGATTTTGTTTTTCTTTTTTTTTTTTGCTGCATTTAGGTTTTTGTGTAATAAAATAACGGTATGCTATAACAATTACATAATATTGTATTAGAAAATGATCATATGAGTTGACGTTGACACTAAGAAAAATTTTGCAGCAAAAAGCTTTTGAGACTTTTGTAAATAGAATATTGCTGTTGTATTTTTGATATTAAAACCGCTAATGTTGAATTTGCCTCTCGCTGGTATAAATAGTTGTTGGGAACTGTTACCTCAACCGCTTTTTAGTTCAGACCTGGTCCCGTTCTACTATCATATCTGTCGATCGATGCAAAATGTTCTTACAGTAGTACGTTTGACTTCAGAATGGTGTATCCAAAATTTGCTTGATTTGTTATTGACCTTAGAAAAATTACCAAATGTTTTGCCTCGAAATCCAAATGTTGCCAGATGGGTTATACTTTGAATAGGGTTATATGTTATTGTATCAATGTTCTACAATAAACACTCAAAATCTGCCAAAAATTCCGGAATTTTTACGTTAAACTAACGAATAAAAGCTTAATTTTATTATTTGGAAACAAACAAAATGTATTTGAAATTTTACTTGTTTAACTTTATTTTTATTTTAACTAATTTTACTTATTAAAGTAAAAAATTACTGAATGATGTGTGAACTCAACTATAAAACTATTGTAAATTTCAAAAGTATTTATTAATAATAAGGCAATTGTTTAAAATGTACTTTTGAATAAACAGATGAATTTAGTTTTTATCTTTTCAGTTTTGAAATTGATTTAATTTGGTAAAATATATTAACGATAAGTGAAAGCAATTTTTATTAATGGGAAAAGATCTAATGATAACTAACCCTTCTAAAAATTTTTTTATTTATCTTCATCTTTTGGATTTTAAACAGTTTTTAAAAGCAACATTTTGAAATTTATTTTCAAATAGATTTCAACAAAAGAAAACACTTTATTTTTTAATAATTTTTTTTAAATCTTGTAAGCAAATCAATATTGTTTTAAATGATTTTGAAAAGTAAAGATTTTTGAAAATATAAAAAACTACATCAACACGAATTCATTTTTCAGGTGGCGTTGAAAGCACAGCTGTTCTACTTTTTTTTTCTTATTTAGAGAGAGGACTGTAAAAAATTGCTTGTGTTTTTGACATATCGACCAACGAAACCAACAAATAAAATACCATGTTGTGTTTTTGGTGTTGTATTTGTTGTAGTAACGCCATCACCGTTAACATTAATTCGCCTTGAAACTAAACCTTATAACATTTCCTCACTTCAGTACGAGCAGTGATTGCCAAGCTATGCCCATTACAATCCCCTGCAAGTGTTCCAGATTAGACCCTATGAACTGACTTAAGCCCTTATGACACTACATTTTTTATTCATTAAATTGATGTAGAGTTGATAGAAAGGAACAGTAATTGTTGGAAAGAACGATCTATAAAAAATGTACTCGTAAACAGAAATTTTTTGCAGTTTTTCTTTTGTTATGATTTTGATCATTTTATTAAACGTTGTCAACTTTTTGTTTGTGGGAAACATAAAAACAAAACAAACAAAAAGCGGTAAATCGCCGAATTTGCCCATTAACCGCTGATTCAGCAACACTTTTCAAGTTTGAAATGTAAATTTTAAGTTAAACCATTTTACATTGTTTTTGACATAATATCAATTTTTATCGATAACTTTAGAAATTTTTTGACGGTTTGCCATTTATCTTAATACAGCTGAACTCTTTGCACTTGGTAAATTTTTCTATTATATTATATTTGCACTGTTCACCAAAACTTGAAAAATGCATTAAAAATGTAGTGTCATAAGGCCTTTAAGACAAGGATACCCTCCTCGTCACCCCCACATATCCTACAGCTGTCCGCTGTTGCGGATCCCCTTATGACTGCCATTTTATCAATCAAACCGTGATCAGTTTTTACGGTCTTTAATGATCTTTAAACACCGCCTATTTATACATAAAAAGAGCAAAGCTGCTTTGTTAGGTTTCAGCCATAATATCCGTAATGCCTTCTGCTCCCTCCTACTTTTTCAGCGTTGATTGGTGGATAGAAACCTAATATAGGTTAAACAGACTTACACCTGCTGCGCTATTTAGAGATGAGCCTAACATTTCTAGTTAGCCGGCGGTTTTATTAAGGCGATATTGAATTGACCTGGTACTCAGCACAACCTTACTGTGCAATAACCATTTAGCGTTGCCTGGCTATCCTAATCCCTCCGGCGATTTGTAGGAAACAGGTTAAGAATTCTTCACCTTCTGGTGCTACATCCTCCGGGGAAATCCGGTGCAGCTAATACCGGAAAAAATCTCAAGACATTTATACGATCTCTTGCGATTGCGGCTAATCAGAGATCATATCTGGTACTGCGGGAATCAGTTGCCCCTGGTGACACGACACTAGACAGACAAAACTAAACTTCTTGCGAGAAATGCTTTATGTCTTTCAGAAAGATTGTCCTTGCGAGGAGTTTCGCTTCTGCGTTGAAAAGATTATTTCGGGGATCACGTGCTGTTTACTGTTAACTACCCAAAGTCATGGGAAGAAGATTTGGCATTTGTTGATTTGTCAGCATTTACGTGAGGGTACAGCTTGAGGGAGAATTATTCTAAGGTTATGTTGCTACACCACAGACTGCTGCTATCATATTTCCAAATACAGCGGAGATTGGACAGCTCCAGTACTTTAACAAGGGGCGAGTGTATAATTCTGCCAGATTATGCACTCAAATCGCTACTTGTGTGTTCTGGTTGCTCTCAATTTCCCGTCACCCGGTTGGGTATTGGTAAGGCTAAGTTTAAGATAGACCAGAACAACTTTCACCAGATGGCATTTGTTTTTTTTTTCTTTTTTTTCTCAAAAAGGTATTGCCAAAGTCAACTCCAGTGCCCATAAAATCCGTAGGCTAAGGTGTTCCCAAAGTATGTTAATTGATTGATTCTTTTTAAGAATGGTGGAATGGCCTAATCATAAAGAGCCCAAAGTCATGATTCCCTCAATTTAATACGGACACACTCGTCAATGGGAAAGAGATGCAGAAAGACATCCAAAGGCGCCTTAGTAGTACTTCTCATCGCCAATATTATGCCAATCGACCCTTATCTCTGACCCTTAGATAAAAGGTTTGTGCGACTTTACCTGCCACCAAGCACATCAATTATATGTTGAAATAGATCTTACTACCGATGTGTATCTGCAAGAATTGAAGGCATTGAGACTTTTTTAAGTCTCTATGTAGTATTCCTTTGCCAGGACAACGTGTTGCCCCGGAAAACGCCTAGATTTTGGGCTATCTCAGATAGTTTTAGTTTAGTTCTCCAAAAGTATTGGCCGACTTTGTACCTTTTGTGGAATAGAACTAATTATCTCTCGTTTATGGATTCGACCCCAAGCCTTTTCTAGTTGCCCATGCCGACAAAATGGCAGGCAGTATATGCATGATATCGCTCACTGCCCTTATACCAGTAGAACGTCATTTAAGGCTTTTTATCTTATCCTTTAAAGTTTGGTTAAAATATCAGCCAAGAGCCATATTAGGGGGAGACTACTCCTGCTTGTGGCGTTTCTCTAGTAACACGCATTCCCCAAATTCGCGGACTCCAATCGATTAAGAAGTTCTCTAAAATAAATTCCGTAGGTAACTGCCCAATTTCCTCAATTTTAATGTTATTTTTCACGCCAAAACAGATGGCTTTTGGCTCGGCGACACGGCTGAACGCAACGCACAGCTGATCGGCCCGTGATAATGGACATGCCAGGATATTTAAATGTTCTATTGTTCCTGATGTGGTGGACTACTGCACACCTGAGCCTTTCTTTGGTACGGGGTACGCGGCACATATATCGCACAACAATGCGCTGTAGGTTGTAGATACTTTCCTAGGGGTATATACCGATGGTTCGAGGAAATGGAAAAGGTTTGGCAGAGGGTCTTCATAGAGGAACTGGATATAAAAGTTTCCTATCGTCTGCCGGATGGATGTAGTGTCCTGCAGGCGGAAATCTCGACTATAAGTCGGGTGGCTAACTGGCTGATGTATAATCGCGTATCGAGAGATATACGTATATTTACTGATATCAAGGCCGCCATTTCTTCCTTAGCGAGTGTCTACACGACATCTAAGTTAACTGCAGAATGTCGGATGTCTCTGAGTGAGATTGCGAAACATTCAAGGGTTACGCTGATATGGATACCAGGGCATTCGGACTGCCGGGGTAAGCAGATAGCAGATGAGCTGGTCAAAAGAGGTGGTCGCCTCGATGACACATTCATTGATCAATTCGTTGGCTCACTGAAAATCACTTATCGAGCGCGAGTCTTACAGAATTGCGCAGATGGGTTGGATGAGTCCACCTGCTGCATATCCAGGGCAGTATGGCTTGGCTATGATGAAAAGGGGAACTAACTCTCTATAAAGGTTTAATAGGGACCAAATTAGAATAGTGGTATCAATTGCAATTGGGCACTGGCCTCTGGGAGCTCGTGCTAAAAGGATGGGTCTGATATTCAATGACTACTGTATAAGTTGTCATGAGGAGGAGGAGGAGGAGGAGGAAACTGTGCTTCACTTCCTTTGTCAATGTCCTGGGATACGGGGCATCAGAGAAAAATATCTGGGAGAACCAGTGTTTTCCTGCTGGGAGGATCTATCTAGGATAGAACTTAGGTCGCTGCTTCTCTTCATTAGGAAGGCGAATTGGTTGAATTCTGCAGTGACGCCATCTGACTATAAGCTCTATATGATGGTCATTGGCGCTGGGTATCACAAAGATACTACTTAAGGGCCCAAGTGAGCTACTTCTCGATGGCTGCCCATGGAACCTAACCTAACCTAATGCCATAGTGACTAACTTTTCTATTCTGTCAATACAAGAAACTATTCTTTATCTTGCTAAATTAAAATGGTTTCTTTCAGTGTTTTATTTCTATAAAATTTCCATTCACTTTTTCATTGCATTTGTTTTAAATATATTTTTCTTCATCAAAGAAAACCACAACATCAACCCAACAACACACTTACAACTTTTTTATTTTTTTATTTTTGCTTGCACAATAGTGCAACATGTACAACAACGTTGGACTTCATCATAGAAACGACTAGAAGTCAGGAGGCAAGCAACTGTGGCACAGAAACAAGCAAAAAAAAAAGTATATATAAAAGAAAAACAACTTCGATTTCATGACGATCATCAACGTTGAACGTGAAAAGCGGAAAAGTTTACTAGACAAGACAACTTAATACAGCAATACCGGCAGCAGAGTTTATTTTATTTTATTTTTTGTATGCAACTGCAACCACGAATTAATGACAAACAGTTGAGAGACAGAAACTATTAGGCAGTTTGTAACGAAGAGAAAGAGTTGCGCTGGCGACCCACAAAACAAAGACCATTTGAAAGATAAAGAAGAATGAAAACAACAGCCAGCCAATTTACAGAAAACGAAATGAAAATGTAAATAACGAGAAAAAAAAGAAAACACACTGAAATGAAACTAAAAGTGAAATAGATATTTCAACCATAAAGAAAATTATATGCAACCAGGGGTATTTGAAGCATTAGAGAGTTTTTTTCCCATATAGCTTTTGCACGTTCGATGGAAAATGAAAATTACGTAAGTAAATTGGAAAAATATCTGGTTTTTTATATTTCTATTACGATCGTATGGAGGCTGAGGTTGTGTGTTGCATATGAAACGATTGAGCAGCCAAGACAAGCCGGCTGTTTGGCTGTCTGACTGGGACTGACTGACAGACGGATAGACGAATGATGACGACGACGATTGCCTGGTAGTCAAGCAATGCACCAAAATTAATGCAGTTAATTTTTTGTTGTGGTTTTTTTTCTAGTATTTGCTTCAAATTTTTGTTGCAAGATGCAATTATAATACTGCACGCTGTGTGAGTGTAAAACTATTGCACAATAGCCAGTTTAGCGGTAAATTATGACTGAAAAAGACAGATACAAAAGTGACACACAAAAAATGAATGGGTTGCTAATAAAAAGTTAGGATAATTGATAGGGCTGCCAAGTTTGCGAAAAAAGTTTTTAATTTCCATTACTTTTAATTAATGTATATCTGGGTTCATACATTGAAAGTTTTCTTTCAGAAAGTCTGAGTTTATTGGTGAGAGGGGAAGAGAACAAGGTATAATTTTTCGCTCTCTCATTAATAAACTCAGACTTTCTGAAAAAAAAACTTTCAAAGTGTGAACCCGGCTTTTTGATAATTTGTAAAATTTATTATTTATTAATTTGTCTTGACAAGCCATTCTTTTCTATGACCAAGAATAAAACGTTGGCAGAATAATGTTTTCATTTGTGCGCACAAATGTTTGAACAGTGCAGATTCATCAAGAACGAAATAACGACCGAAGAGCATGTGTGCAGAGGAAATTAATTTGTTATTCGAACAAAGCGATGACTCGTTAAGATGGGGTGTTATATTTCTACGATATGCGGGTCTTCGCACTAGTAACACTTAACTTAAACTGATTAAATGTTCGAGTTTAGGTCATCAGGATAAGAAGTTTAATTCTTCAATTTTTCTATCACGATCAATCGAAAATATTAAATCAGTACCCATGATCTGTAACTTTGGTGAGAACTTCTCGCATCGAAAAGATGAGAAACAAACTATTCCAGCGTTTCTCGAAAAGTGAGAAAAAATTGTGTCTGTAACTGATGTCGAAAACTATCAATAGAGATTGCGTCGTTACGTTATAAATCTCATAAAACTCCACTCGAAGCCGATATGAAATTGCAGACGTTGAGAACACTTTGTTGACACCGACCAAAATTAACTAAAATTAAACAAATTTTATCGACGGCGGAAAAAATACAACCGTCGGCTATACCAAATAATGTTAAGTGCGACTTTAATCTTTGTTGTTTAAAAAAGAGCTTTAAAAAAAATTCTTATAATTTTCAAAAATGTTAAAAGTAAAATAATTAAACAATGAAATAATCGGACAATGACAAAATACAACCCTCTTCCGTGTTATTCATTGTATTTTAAATATATTTTTGAGTGTTAGAATATTATCTTACCCCGTTTTTATTTAATTTTTTTTTGAAAGTATTTATTTATTGAATTATCAACTAACAATAATTAATCAAATCTTATCCTAATATTACTTTATGTCCTGCCACTGCCAACCGTTTTTATGCGTGAGTTTATTTTCCAGTTCAAAGCGGGAACTTTCTCACATAAATTATACAGACACACTTTTTTCTATAAATTGGGGAATAATTTCCTTACGTGAAAGCAATTACTCGTTACAGACGCCGTTAAGTGAAAAAAACAGCTGTTTGTTTCAATCTATGGCATTTTTGTTTCATTTCCCACATTTCAATGGAAAAGATTTTTGCCGCGGGAGAAGCAATTCGCTTCTGACGATTTACAAGGGACACCAGAGGCTTTCTACGTGCCAAGGAGTCAGAAATTTGGATATGTTTCTAAAATGGATATTAAAGTATATCTTGATGTACGAGGGCAACTCTGCTCCCATCAAGTACCACCTGTTAATAGACTACTGTCAAGTTTTGAGCAAGTTCCGTCATTTACTTTGCGTTTAACAGCTGTCCAAAACATTCAACCTCGTGGATTTTTTTAAAAAGGGAAAAAGGTGAATTTCGAGTGCTAATTAAACATTATTTTTTGCGAAAAAAAACCGTCAATCAAACCAAGGAAAAGCTTGATAAATACTATAGGGACTCTGCACCATCGATTTCAATGGTAAAAAAGTGGTTTATTGACTTTTGTTGCGGTCGCACAAGTACAAATGACGCTGAACGTTCTGGACGGCCAACTGAAGTCAATACACCCGAAAATGTCGAAAAAATTCACGATACGGTGTTAGCCGATCGAAAAGTAAAAGTGCGTGAGATTGTTGATGCCATAGGCATTTAATATGGCAGAGTGGTTTAGATTTTAAATGATCAGCTGGGTTTAAGAAAGCTGTCTGCAAGATGGGTGCCCCGTTTGCTCTCAATTGACCATAAACGTAATCGTGTGACAACTTCAAAGGATTGTTTGGAGTTGTTTAACCGCAATTCGAATGAGTTTTTGCGGCCTTTTGTAACTGTGGATGAAACATGGATCCATTACAACACTCCGGAGACCAAGCAGCAGTCTAAACAATGGGTTTCTCCGGGTGAACCGGCTCCGAAGAAGGCCAAGGTAAGTTTGTCGGTCAATAAGGTGATGGCAACAGTTTTTTGGGATGCACGCGGGATAATCCACATCGATTACCTTCAAAAGGGAAAAACAATAAACGGCGAATATTATGCCAACTTATTGGACCGATTTAACGAGGATTTAAAAAAAACGACCCCATATGGCCATTATCTTTTTCATCAAGATAATGTACGGGTGCACACGTGTGCAGTCTCAATGGCAAAATTACATGAATTGGGCTACGAATTGGTACCTTATCCGCCATATTCTCTGGATTTAGCCCCCAGTGACTATATCCTATTTCCGAACTTAAAGAAATGGCGCGGTGGAAAGAGATTTAGCTCCATGAACTCTCCGATGAAATTATTGGTAAAACGAATGCCTATTTTATGGAGCTCGAGAAATCCTGTTTTTTGGAAGGGATACACAAATTGGAGAAACGTTGGACTAAGTGTATTGAGCTAAAATGAGATATGTGGAAAAAAAAATTTTTTTTTTGTAAAAAAAACTGTGTTTCATTCCAAAAGTCACGGAGTTATTGATCCGCCATCGTATTAATAGAAAATTTGCAGCCCAGCGTAGACAAATTGAACCTGGGTAACGATTACATGTTTTAACAATATAACGACCCAAAGCATGCGGCTCATAATACGAAGCTTTGTCCCACAACAGCTTAAAACCCCACCGCAGTCTCCATACATAAGTCCCATAGAACATTTATAGGATTTATTGGATACTCGTATTCGACAGTACACAATTTATTCCAAACTATCATTGAAAATTCGATAATTGAAGAATGGAATAAAATTTCCGTTCAAGAGACGTCGAAGGTAGTCGATTCTATGCCAAAACATTTAGCGGAGGTTCTCTAACGAAAAGGAATTTCAACTTGATATTAATTTTTTTTTTTAATTAAAAATTTCAAACAAAAAACATTACAAAAAAATGTTTGTACGCAGACTTTTGCATATGCCTTTTTGAATCGGCTGTTAGTTTCCTTTGTAGTCATGAACTATCGTTCTTATTTTTGTTAAAAATAAGTACAAATATTTTAAGAACTAATCCTAATAAGTCTTCGTTCGAAAGCGATGAATTGGCCATTTAGTTTATGAAACGTTTGAGTTCATTTCGATATCGTACAATGTTCACAAAGTCTTCACGCTTACATAAACAACGAAAGAGCTCAATTCAAGCAAATATGTAATTTTTATATCATCCATTATAAATTTTACATTTTTCATTATATGGACAAGCCGAAATTCCCGAGGACTGGGAAGCATCCATACATAGTCCATCCAACTTTTAAGAAAGGAGATAATAAATTAAATGCGAGAATCATAGGGGAACACATTACTTACCGTTCAAGGAACACGATATTCAAGAATTTTGATGGAATGTCTCAAATCTGAAGTGGAGAAGCACCTGGCTTTAGACTAAATAGAGGCACCTAAGAAATGATAGTTTCAAAGCGCCAGCTTTCTGATACAAAGCTATTGAATATACATACGAAATTGAAAACGGTATGACAAACTAGTATATTCACCGAAAAAATTCTCCAAGGGTTTTCACCAATTAAAGCCTTAATCAAAAATAACATAAATTTTAATAAAAAAGTTAATCAAGTGAATTAAAAGTTTAATCAAGTGAATTAAAAGTTTAATCAAGTAAATTAAAAGTTTAATCAAGTGAATTAAACGTTTAATTGATACTATTAATTTGTTTAGTGGTGCTAATTTAATTAATTTTTTAATATATATCACAAATTTTTAATTTAAATAAATTTTTTACTGTATTCCCTTTTCCACCTGTAGTGAAGAGTATAAACAATGCCAGGCCTTAGCGCTGACTTACTGTATAGCGTGGTGTTTACCCTGAAGGCCTCGTCAGGCCTAAGTTTTTTTTCAAAAACACCGCAGGTCAAACGACTATTATGAATGGTGCGTGCTATCTAAACATGCTCAATGACTCCCTCCTACCCCAACTGGACGAAACTGAAGTTTTAAATTTGCTCTAACCACTTAGAAGAAAATAACGACAAATTCTCTTAAAAGGGGGAAAGTATAAAAAATATAAAAATGAATTTTATACACAATTGGGTGATTCACAAGGTAGTCATAAAGTTGTAAAGTCATATGTCTTAAAATATTTACAAGAAATATATATGACTGCTCTGGGCAACCGCCTATAATTTAGATTTCTATTGTACAGTTATGACGAATCAATTAACACGGCATTAACATTTTTATTTTATAATTAGTATTGTGGTTATTTTGTTGAACTGTTAATGGTTTTTAATCCAAATTTCAATATTTTAATCAGGCTTAAGTTCATTGAATTTAATTTTCATTAAATTATTTTTATGAAGAGAGGAATTTTACAACATGAAATTAATTTAAATTTCTTGATAATTTTTCATTCTTGACTGAGCTGGGAATTGAACCCAGGTTTTCACGGACAGGTTGCCCTGACTAGTTTCGATTGTAAACACACAATATCTTCAGAGCGGTTTGCCGTTTAGCACTCACCGCCATTGACGCCATTTTTATTTTATGTGAAACACAACAATATTTTTTTAAACAATTGTAAAATATTATATAGGACATTATGACGTTATCACTTGATAGCACACCTTGTGAATCACCCAAATATAAAGAAAAACATTGCGTACAATTCTGCATCTTTAACCCCAAAATTACATTTTTTGTTTTTAGTTATGACGTTGTATTAGTAAATAAGCGATATGGTTTCGAAAAAGGTAAGCAAGGGATCGTTGTTCATGACCCACAACAGAAACTCTGAGAACTGCATTACTGGGTCGCCTTACCCTCATTTTGCTTATTAGCACTGAAAGGCAAGGTTGTCCGACTTAGCGGTTCTTTGTAGGATTTTCTTGAAGTCACAAGCCTAATTCAAGAAGCCTTAGACCCTGAAAGTCCTCAAATAGAATATCCGCCAGGAATGCGGCAACCTATCGCTAGAAGGCTTGGCAACAGAAATAGGACGCAAACTTGTGTTTTTCATTTATTAAAAAAAATACAATCAAAGAACATCCGGTGACAACTATTGCGCCACCTTGCATATGTTTCTATTAAAGTCCCCTTAGTTTTCACTTTTTTTCTTAACTAGGCAACCCTTATTTTTAATTTAATTGAAAATTCATCCAAAACATTTTCAACGTTTGCCATATTTTGCAAACTGACGTTTGTAATAAAAAACTCCAACGGGCTTAGAAAAAGAAAATGAAAAGTTCACTGTGTTAAATTTTTGAAAAATCCAAAATATTTTTTGTTTTATCAACAAAATCATTTGGTTTAGAGGTCTTGAACCCCGTTTAAACGTTAAGGATTGTAAAATTTTATTTGTAATTTTTGATACACTTTTTCATATGAGCGTTTGTTTTGAAACTCTTGAAAAGTTTAATTGCGGAAATGACTCTTGACGCTTTGTGGAGCAGCTTTTTCTTTATTAAAGCTCGTTGAAATGCAAGTTTTGTTGGGATAAAAATAATGAATTATAAGATTATAGTGATGGCATGAGTGTGTGGCAACATGTAAAAATATTGTATGATAACTTTTAACTTACCTAATGTTGAGGTATCCGTAGGTGTTGCATAGAGATTAGGGTTTAACTGCAATACAAGTAAAAGGATGAAATTAAAAATTTTTAATTATTCTGTTTATTACGTATTTCAGTTGAAAGAAGAAAATATTATTATGTAAAAAGTAATTGACGAATAAAAATTGTTCATGAATACTGACTTATTTGAGAAGAAGGAAATATTAAAAAAAAATATTTTGTAAATGGAATCCAACATAAACGGATTTGAATCCAATTCATTTAATTCGAATCACTAAGATCTTGCTTAATGCTGAATGATGAGAAATTAAACATTCCATAGGGAAAAATCGGTATATTTATTCAGTAAAAAAGATACAGATTCAACAAGCGTGAAAACAGATCGACCAGTGAACCGTTTGCTTATGTCTCCATCTCGAGGTGATTTTTTCGGTGGCATACAGCGTCTTATTTTTTATGTGTCCCATGCTTCCTTCATCAGCTATTTAGTTTGATCCATACCCTGTACCCTGAAAGTTTTAAGAGGAGTGTGCTTGGAGTGAGGAGTATGCCAACAAATACTTTTCACTACGAGAACGATCGTGCTCACGTTAAAGGGTTTAATTGAAGGATTTGAAGATCAGCGGATAGGAATTTCTACATCTCAATCTTAAGTCATCGTCCAGACTTGCAATTTTAGTTGCAGCAATTCTTGAGTTCATTGGTGAGAATGATGAGAAGATTAGGGAGGGCAACTCAGTTTCTTTTACTCTACAATTCCGTTTTTTTTTTTCTAATTCTTACACTTTTTAACTTGAAGTTGGCAGTAGGTGTATTTGTATTGACATATAAAATATAAAAAGGAGAAAAAAGACAAGATAAAAACACCAAAATTGCAAAACTAGAGTTTAAAAATCTGGGCACTAATGCAATTTCAAAGCAGAATTTTAAAAAAATTGCAGCAAGTCTGGACGATGACTAAGAAACCAGATTTTTCTCTGTCTAATTTTTTATCTTGTCGATTTGACTCTTTGTAACGGAAATCAAGCCATAAAAAGAGAAACAAAAAACTCACAATAAAGAAGGCAAGAATTTTTTAAACTACTAATATAATTTCAGAAGCACATTTGTCCAAGTGGTCTAAGTGAAATTATGGAACATTTTTTGGTACTGTAAAAATGTTGTGAACAAAAAATTAATGAGCCAAATTTTGACCACCTGTGTAACAATCTTGTCATCGGAAAGTTCATTTCAACAACCATACAGACAGACGGGTACCGCTAGATCAACCACCATACTCATAATATATTTACACACAGGGTGTCTCAAGGTAGATTTAGAAATAAACACATGAATATATAAAAACCCGTTTGAATTGTGTGCAGGCGATGGAACGCAGTATATTCATCCTTCATGGGAATTTATCAGCCGTTATGTCGCAGTGGTCGGACACTTACCGTGCGTTTTTGAACGAAGAAGAATATAACGTAGAACGCAAAGACTATTTTGTTCCCGCAATTACATGAGCCGCTTAGGGGACGGAACAAACAAAAAATGTGATTTGGTAATGAGTAAAAAAGTTTCGATCTGACCACTTCCGGATCCGATCCGAACTCTAAGAACAGAAGAAACAATAAACGAGGTTGTAGAATTCATTGCAATCAACGTTTGTAGACGAGACAGTAAATCAACAACTGTCAATCAACAACACAGATCGTCTCACAGTCTCTACAGTTAAAGTATGTGGTTAAAGCAGATTGAACCGCATTCCACACTACAAGAGCCACTACGTACCAACTTCGCTAGCTGACTCCTCAAAAATCGATATCCTGCTTTAGTGATATCCCATGTTCTCCGCAGTTACCAAATTTGGCTCCTGTGGAGATTTTCCTGCGTAGGTAAATGAGTTTAGATGGATATTTGTTTTTCTTAAAATTTTTAGTATTAAATATTCATATTTAAAATTTCTCGAAATTCCTCCAGAAAAATCAATCCTTATTTCCTAGAGTTTTTTAAGCTCATCAAAATTCCCAAATTTTTTTTTAATTACATATTTTTTATTTGAATCATAACAATTTTATTACCCCCATCTAAATAAAAAAGCTTCCTTATTATCCAATGGGAATACAAATAGAAAAAAAATCTCAACAAAAAAAAAAAGCTTTTTTTCCACCAACAAAAAATAACAACAAATTAAATACAACATCCCAGTCGGGAGAAGGTATGAATGCATTTTAATTTATAATCATGCAATAACGACTACAAAGCTAAATAAACTTTAACTTGGCCATGTATATTTGTTGTCGTTGTTGTTGTTGCTACGATTTGACGATGTGCTAATGTGGTTGTTGGTTCATATTTCTTTTTTTCTAACAGTAAACTTCACTCTTAATTTCATTAGCACACTAATACACTCGCAATTATTTCCACAATTACTCAGGCAATAACAACAATGCATTTTATTATTAACAAAATATGCACATTATAAATCAATGAGGAAAAAGAAGACTCTTTGTTATCTCTCAATATAATGTCTATCTATCTTCCTCTCTGTCTCGCTCTCACTCTCTCTCAACCTCTTTTATTAACATTACTCATATTTTGCTCTTTTTTATAGGAAAACTCTTATGCTTTAATTTATCAATTATGATTTTTGGATTTTTATACTCTCCGTTTTATTTTCCCTATTATTTAATAATAAAATTTTAAATATTTTTATGTTCAAATCATTGTAAATTTATAGGCAACTTCGTAATCGATTTGTAATTAAAACCAACACTAACAAAAATTAGAAGTTAAATTAAAAGTTGATATAACAAAACTATAGACAGGGTAACCGAAGATATAAATATTTTTGAAAAATTTAGGAAAATCTTTAAAACTTGTAATTGTTTCAATATGAAAATATCATGTTTTTTTAAGAGTTTTATGAAAAAAAAAAGAACTAAGAACTCTATATTCGGCTGTGGCGAATCATCAATACCCCTTAACATATATCTGCCCTTAAAAAGAATAGGATTTCCTTTAGGAATCAATTTTTACTGTAACAACTTTTAGCATCGCTTGGGTTTGCTTACGCCATTTGCGTCTGGTT
Organism: Pollenia amentaria; assembly: GCA_943735925.1. Classification (NCBI taxonomy): domain Eukaryota; kingdom Metazoa; phylum Arthropoda; class Insecta; order Diptera; family Polleniidae; genus Pollenia; species Pollenia amentaria. The sequence continues at coordinate 15,965,823 of OX031008.1, read as the reverse complement.
TTAAGCTGAGATGAGTAAAACCCTAGACTACTCTATTCTAAAAGCTAAAAATTTGCGATAAAGGGAGGGCTTACGAAAAGGACAATTGTAGATTTTTGGTTAAAGTAACGACCGCCAACAACGTTTTAATTTGATATTATATATTTCAGGTCTTGACAGTAAATAGAAATGAGATTTTATTGCAGGATAAAGGAAACTATTGTATGAAAGTCAGTGGAAAAGTTTTTTAATAAAGACAGAACCAGGATTTGCCTTTTAAAAAAGGAAATGAAATACATTTTGCAAAGAGATTTTGGGAATTTAAATTTATGTGAAACCACTTGGTAAAAAATTAAAAATTTCCAAGATTCTTGACTCACCTGGAAAAAACTACTGTTACGGAGCACTCAAAGGAAAGGCAATTAGATCAGGAGGAAGAGTTTCTTGATAGCGAGCCCCTGCTGTAATTGTGTTTTCTGGCCGCTGCGATTGAAGTAGTGTTTTCTATTGCAAATGGCAGTAAAAAAAAGTTTGGCAGAGTAAATTCGCTCTAAGGACTATCAAGCTTTTCTGAGCGTTACTTCAGTTTTTTTTTTAACTACAAATGCAACAGCTAAAAATTTCCCAGCATTATGTTTTTAAATAAATCAATTTCATAACGCTTAGACATATGTAGTCTTATTTATAAATTTTTGAACCGTCAGCGCTTACTCGTTTTTCTTGACCAATTTTAATTATTTAATGTTTTGCTTTTGGCTTTTAAACCCCATTGAAAAGTCGACAACAACAATTTGTTAAACCAAAGTTTGCATATTTGTCTATGGTCCTTCAAACCGGATATTTTAGAATAACCGCTAAAGCATCTCCGGTTCGAAGGACCATAAACAAATTGGTAACCTTTGACTTTTAAGGGGAATGACTCTTAAAGGGGAAAAAATTTCCTTAATGTAGTTTGAAAGAGGAAGTTTCATAAAAACAAAAAAAAAAAAGGCAAGTCCAAATTTAAAAAGACTGACCCCCGTTTTTATAAACGATTATTAAATTTAGCAAACGTTTATTAAGGAACATTTTCAGATAAAATTTGTTTTGTAAACTTTTATTAAATTGAAAATATTTGGATGAATATGGCAGTTAACTTTCAACCCTATTTGAAGTCTTAATGTACAATCGCCTCACCTTAGAGAATGAGTTCCATCAAAAAAGGAAAGACCAACAATATTGAATATTTCAGGGCTGTATTTTAAAACTTTACCAAAGATAATATATCTTTTTTTAAGTTTTTAGTTATTCGGCGTTATAGTTTGTAACTATAATAAAAAGCTCGAGGTCTGTTTTATTCTTGAAGTTCTTTATTTTTCAATATTTCGACATTCATTGGATGTCATTTTCAGGAATAACGAGTCGCAAAAAGTAGCGTAGTCGTATTTTCGACGCCACCTGCAACATGAATTCGCCTTGGATAGATAAAAAAAAAAAAATTATAATTTCTCTATGACGTGCTAATTTTCCCAATTTTTATTTTTAATAAAAACACTGAAATTTATTGTTGGGAATTTAACGCACCTAGAGCTGTGGTCTTCTCTAAAGCACTTCAAATTAACCTCTCTTTCAGTCTTTCGGATGAAGCAAGCGTATTTTAGGCTGAACTAATGGCAATTAGAGAAGCATCCAAGTTATGTTACGACCACAATATGCAGGAGAGAGCGAAAGCTCTCATTGGTGACAGAAGGGTATCCTATATTGACTTCCTCGAAAGACGTCGCAATGTGGGTAAACAACCCACTGTTTGCCTGTTTTATCGTTACTACAATAGGATGTATTCTGAAGAAATTTGGGATCTGGTTCCCGAAGCCCGTACGTTGGTTCGTAATACATGTTTTTCATCAATATTCGATCCTTTTATAGTCGATTGGCCGGTGCATCGTACAACGCATTACAATGAAACTTCGTTATTTAGCCGGACTGTTCGTATGTGGAATAACCTCCCTTTTAAAGTCTTCCATCTCACTTTTAACATGAATAGGTTCAAGTCGAGTGTTCACAAGCTCTACTCCTCCATCCTCTTTCCCCTTACCTTTTTTCCTAGTTCCAACACAATGCATTAGACGAGGTCATCCCCTGAGTGCTCGTCCTAACGAAAAAAGGAAAAAATCTTTAAACACATTCTTGATAAGTGTAACGATGGGCTAAGCAGCCTAATTATGTAGCTGCAGGGCAACCTAGACGAAGTGGCCTACATAAAACAAAAGACGATTTTTGTAACTTCTAAAGTACAACCGCAAAAACATCTCACGAATGATATTTGTCACTTGATGACCGGAAGATACGCTGGCGGATCCAATCTCACTTTTAGTGAATTCCGTCGCAGCTGGAAAGAATTTGAAACTGAAAAGAAACTAATTCTTCTCTTATCAAAATCTTCGGTTTTAAGTTTAACCAGACATAAACTATTTGGGAATTACCTTCTACAGAATATCTCTGACTTATCGCTGGTTAGTCCAGACAATCAACCCAATAATGAATACAAATTCCCCGGGAGTTTTCTTCCTTTTCCCATTTTTACAGTTGAATTAAAATAGGAAAAATGGGAGAAGAAAGGAAACTTCCGGAAAATGTTTATTCACAATTGGAAGGAATATGTAAAAATATCTTAACAGGATGGATTTAGCCCCCATAACATAAACCCAGCATCCATTCTAATCTAGGATCTTTATTCTTGGCGAGTGGTCTAGGCCTATCAAAATGAAGTAAAGTTGACTGTATTAGCTGTTCGCTTAGATTTCTGTGCTCTACCACGTTAACAAACCAAATAACTAATAATAAAGTTGGAATAGTCGATTTCGACATAACTTAAAAAAAAATTCTAGGCTTGTTGATAAATTAGTCCTTTACCAAAAATTATGATCTTTTAGGCAAAAAACTAATTTTCCATATACAGAATTTAGTAGCTCCAATTAGGTTTACAGTTGACAAGCAATATTATAAAGCCAGAGAATTGCAGATTGTCCCAGAATAAGTAAAAAAGTAACATTATGCTTAAGAACAAATCTCTCTATTCCAAATCAGATCTTAGTGCATAAAGCTTAATAATAGAAATAAAAAACTAAGGCAACTACCGATCTCTCCTATCTTTCGTTTCTTTTAAGAGATTTTAAAACGTTGCCTGGAGTTTTGATACATGCGAATCTTGTACGAATTTGTAGGTCTATGATCGCTTATGCCACTCTATTCTCGGAAAGCTTCAGACAGAATGTCCCTACTAAACCTCCATTGGAATTAAGGTGATCTGAATTCCATTTAAATTATTTACAATGAAGAATATAAAGAGTGTTCCAAGAATAATGCACGATGTTAATTGTGAAATACACCTTAACGTCAAGTTTTATGCCCAACTAAAGTTGATATTGCTTTGTTTCAGTGTTTGTCAAATCCAAACAAAGAGAGCAACACAATTGAGCAGGGCGTTAAGATTGTTTAAACCTTTTACGAAAATTGGAGTTTCAATCAAAGAAATTCAGCTGCAGCGATGAGGCACACTTTCACCTCAGTGGATTCGTTAACAAGCAGAATTTCCGCATTTGGGAACTTGAAAATCGAAGAGTGTTTATTAAAAAGCCACTGCATCCACAAAGACTGACTGTTTGGTGCGGATTTAGGGCTGGCGGCATCATCCAGCCGTACTTCTTCGAAAATGAGGTCGGGCAAGCAGTTACCGTGAATGGTGTTCGCTATCGCGAGATGATAACGTACTTCTTGCGGCCAGAAATTGAGTAAATGAGAATTCACGAGTGTTTGTTGAAAATCCGCTGCATCCTCAAAGAATGACTGTTTGGTGCGGTTTATGGACTGGCGGCGTTATCTGGCCGTATTTATTCTAAAATGAGGTGGGCCAAGCAGTTGCCGTGAATATAAGATAAGGGACTTCCTGTGGTCAGAAGTTGATGATATGGACCTGGACGATATGTGGTCTAAAAAATAGCTCTTTTGGCAAAATGAAATTCAATGGCCATGTTATCTCACTTCGTAGCGATATCAGTTGGCTTCCACGATCATGTGATTAGACACCGTTGGACTTCTTTCTTTGGGAATATTTAAAAGAAAAATGGTACGTCAATAAGGCAAAAATAATTCAAAAGCTAAAGGATGAGATAATTCGGCACAATAACGACATTGAACCTTAATGATGTCTCAGAGTCATTGAAAATATGGGACATCGAATAGAGGTATACCACCGAAGCCGTGGCGAGTATTTGGCTAATATTTTATCTCACACGTAATTGTCATAGGTCCTTCTTTCATATTAAAAAATATATTAAGATAATTCTCTGAAAACTTTTTGTTTTATTTACAATTAACATCATGCGTTTTGGATGGACCACCCTTTACTTATTATTTGTCACCAGTGTCGAATATTTGACTTTTTTTTATCGAATACGGCGAATTTGTAATCAGCTCATGGTTATGTTAAAGATTAATTTAGACATCTTAGCGGGAAACATTTAAAACTGGGGTCTTATCACCGCATACGATATCGAGAAAAAATTTATGGAAATTTTTTATTCCATATCGAATTAAATCTATCGAAATTTGATATAGAAGCATTTAATATCGAGTAACTAAAGACATTACATCTCTCGAGTTTTCATTTAATACGTCAGTGTCTATCGTATGCAAAAAAATATGATAATTTACTCGATATCGAATGCGGTGATTAGACCCCTGATTTTTAATATTTTAGTTTACCCTGGGTTTCAAATTCAAAAAATAAAAAAGAATCAACGCTATTAGATTTTACATTGTCGCGTTATTGTACGTTGAACGTTTCATCGTTATTCGACTGAGTTAAACTAATGCCGCCACTTTGCTTTAATATGTATATAAAAAAAATTCTCTAATGACTCTCAATTGCATAAGTAGTTGTAATAGTTACGTAGTAGTGTGCATACAGGCATGAATGCATTTAATAAGTTGCAAGCTAGCAACAACAACAACAATAACAACTAACGACCTCCTAAAGGTCTTTGAACCCGAACTTTACATTAAAAACGAATGTCTTATAGAAAAACAACGACGATGACTACGACGACGACAACAACACAACGATGATGGTGTTGATGGTAATAACGATGACGAAAACTAATACATAATAATACGAATGTTAGTTTACTCTTGGGCTCTCTTCAATGCTCGTAATATAAAAATCGTTAACATTCGTGGAATATTTTTTTTATGAGAGAGTTTTTTCAAAGCTTATTCTCTGTTAGTATATTTTTTTATTTTAACTGCACTTTTGCCCGCAGCTTGTTTTTTTTATAATTTTGTTTTCTTTCTTATTTTTCATTTCTTCGCCTTTTCCCTGTTGTAACCCGGCTCTTTGGTTGTGTCATCATGAAATGAAAAACTGGGTTAGTTTGGTCTTTCCGTCTTTTTTTCTGTTTTTTTTTCTTTTTTGTTTTGATATAATTGTATGTAATAATAGTTTTCTTATACAAGTGTTTGTACGTTTGTATTCGAATTTATTTCTTGTTGTCTGTTCGTTATGTTGAGTGTGGATATTATTGGTCTATGACTTTAACAAATGTTATTCTTTCTTATGTGATATTTCTGTTCAGTTGTCTGACTTTTTGTACGATTGTCTATTTGTTTGAAAAAAAAAAAAAATCCATTGGCTGGTTTCTGTGGCAACATTTTTGCATTCACTTTCAACTTTGGTATGTTTGTAATTTGTATTATCGGGCGGTTAAGGAAGAGACTGGGAGTTAATACGAGTTTAAGCTCGACAACTGTTGGATTAAAATTATGGAACTAAAAAGTAATTTATTGCAGAATTTAATCGAAAGTTTCCTAAAATCTAGAAATACAGGCCTGTCATAGAATTCCATTCCGATCGAAAGTGGTTTTAATTCCGTATTTTGCTTCTTCAGAAAACGTTCAGAAAACCACTTTTGGTTTTCTAAGTGGAATTGATTGTTTCAGTATTTTATAACCGAAAAAACTACTTAAAACTATTTTTTATAGATAAATAAATGTTTTTTATGATATAGATTGAAGAAATAACACACTTTTGATTTATTTATTTTACTTTATATTGATTTTATTAAAAACATAATAAATTCTTTACCGTTGCGTTGCCACCTTTTTTTTCCTCACAAACCACTTTTTTCATTTCTACGCTGACCATTGCCATACTTAACACAAAAATCATATAGTTTTTACGTAAAGTTGCCATATCCAATTGTAAAACCAGAGTTGTTATAAAAAAAACATATTTAGCAAAATCGATCGGAATCTGAAGAAGCTAAAACTAAATCGATCGGAATTGAACATACGGAATTAAAACCATTCCGATCGGAATTTGTGACATGCCTGATAGTTTTGAACTCTTACCTGTTCAGGTCTTTGCTTTCTAAGTTAAACCAAAGTTAAAGACTTGTCTAAGGTATGTAGCTTCAACGGATAAGGACTCGAAACGATTCGGTGCGTTTTAGCGAGTTTTGAGAAGGGGAAGAGCGCGCTTTGTATATAAAAAGTTGACAAGGCTGCTCGTCCTTCTGAAATCTTTGCAGCATTATGACAAACACAGGTTCAAGAAATGATGTGGCACACCGAATTTTAAAAACAAGGTAAGCATACGGTCAGCTGAAAACAAGTATGGCACTCCATGCACACAAGAAAAAGCAGAAAAATCTGCATTCATTTTAATTAAAGGCGCCGATACTTTTGCCATCCCTTTAGAAATTATATTCAATGCATCAATAAAATATGGTTATTTTCCTGACGTTTGGAAAAATTCTTTCATTGTTCCTTTGTTTAAATCAGGAGAAAAGTTTGAAGTGGAAAACTACCGTGGAATCGCCAAACTTAGTATTATACCTAAACTATTTGAAAAAATTATCACTGAATACTTATCCCATCTAGTGTCTAACTTAATATCCCCTTATCAGCATGGATTTCAAAAAAGGTGCTCTAATACGACAAACCTTCTTCAACTCACAACCGTTATAAATCGTGGATTTCTCGAACAAAAACAAACTGATGTTATCTACATTAACTTCAGTAAAGCTTTCGATAAAGTTAACCATATGCTCATTAAAAAGAAATTATATTTTTTGGGGTTCAGAGACCTCAGTATTGAATGGATTCATTCATATTTAACTAATAGAAAACAAACCGTTCGTTTTTAAAACACCTGTTCCAGACGAATTGATGTTCTATCTGGAGTACCACAGGAAAGCCACCTTGGTCCGCTTCTTTTTTCTCTGTTCATTAACGACTTGCCCAATGCGATGCAATCTTCAAATATTTTAATGTATGCTGATGATGTTAAAGTTTTTCTAAGTTATTGTGAAGTATCAGACCAACTACGTCTCCAAAATGACTTAAACTCGTTTTATTCATGGTGCCAAACGAATCTTATGGAACTAAATCTAAAAAATATATATATGTATATGCGATTTGTCAGAAAGAATCCGATTTCTGCACAATATCATCTTGGTGGTAGTCAGCTGGAATTGACCGTTAATTTCTTAGATCTTGGAATTTTACTTGATTCGAAGCTTACTTTTATTTCGCATATCACTATGATAGCAAACAAAGCTGTACTTGGTGTACTTGGTTTTGTCAAGAGCTGGGCTAAAGAGTTTAATGATCCTTATGTTACAAAAACTTTGTTTACGGCGCTCGTAAGACCTATTCTAGAGTATGGATCTTATGGGACCCTATATATAAAAAACATTCCGATGCTATCGAATCCGTCCAAAAGCAAATCCTGCTTTTGTCTTCGTGGACTAAACTTTAACCCAGTTGACTTGCCTTCGTATTCTGCTAGACTCTCTCTTATTAAGCTGCCCATTCTAAAAGGCCGTAGGACTATGTTAAACATATCGTTTATTTTCAACATTTTTACTGGCGAAGTAAGCTCTGGTTTCTTAATCAATAATATTTCATTTAATGTTCCTCAACGTCCTTCACGTCATTTTATTCCATTATCAGTTCGATGTTTCAGAGCTAATTATGCTAATGCGGATCCTTTAATTAGAATATGCAATGAATTTAACAAATTCTATAATTGTATTGAATTTTCTTCAAGTCCTGATGAAATTAAGAACAAAATAATTATTTCATTAAATTCATAATTTTTTAAAATAAACATTTTATATATTTTGTATTGCATATTATGTTTAATGTACTTTTTATTTAAGAATATAAAATTTAAAATGTGTGTAAGGATTATCTTCCAACTAAATAAATAAAATAAAATAAAATATTCAATAGCTGTGTAAAATCGGCTGTTGTATATTTTTCGAAATCAGGAAACGCCGCATGTGGTGACTTAAATAAAAGTCAAACACTCTTTAACCGCTGCCTTAGACAAACTTCGCATCTTATGGCCGAATAACATAAGCAACGAGCCTCTATTTCACGAAATTGGTCAAATATCGGTAGAGCGAAAAGTCAGAACCAGAAAATGGCGGTGTATCGGGCACGCAGTCCGAATGCCTTGCGATACCATTACAAAAAACGTGCTCGGTTGAAAAAGCAAAAGGAAGGTCAGGCCAAGCCACATATGGGTACGTCAGCTTGATGCATTAGCTGCAAAGATAAATTAAACGTTTAATAAGCTGAGAACAAAAGACGATGAAACGCGATCGCTGAGGTCCTATGTTCCAAAAAAAATACATACACAGAAAAAAATACAAAATTGATTTCAATTAAATAATTTGTGATGTTAATTAAAAAATTATTTAAATTTGCCCCAGTAAACAAATTAATGGTAACAATTTAACGTTTAATTAACTTGATTAAACGTTTAATTCACTTGATTAAACATTTAATTGACTTGATTAAATTTTTAATTAAAACTGATTTTATTTTTGATTAATGCTTTAATTGGTGAATAATTTGCCGGAATTTTTCTGTGTACATATATACATATAAGAACAAATTTGGCCAATTTCAAATACCCTGTTTTGAAAAGAAGCGAAATCTAGTTGGAGAATTCTGTATCGCTAAAAACAATTGGTAGTTGGGCGTTGCAGGCCAGCTGGTCATGCTGAAATATTAAAGGCGTTTCTGACAAATGCTAGCTTTAAACTAATCAATTGCATTCGGTGCAAGTGCACTGTTATTATCTTTTTCTTTTCTTCCTACGCTAATCCCGCTAAGCTGTACGCTTGCCTGCAGAAAAGAAACCAGAGTTTCAGGCGGGAATCGAACCCGCAACTCCGGTGCTGATATACTAGCTGGCACGACTTTAGCAGAGTATAATTTATGGAACCTTTTTTGTTTCATCAAATACGGTTTAGTCGTTGATATTGCATTTTGGCGTTTCGGGTTGTCATACTGTATCCATTTTTCATCGCCAATAACGAATTGATACAAAAGTCGATTCTTCTTATGGCATTTAAGAAGCATTTCGGACATGTTTGATAGTCTTTCAGCATCTTTCAGCTTTAATATGTATGTTATCTTATTTCCATGCTTTTAAGGGGTCTGTAGACGGTCAAGCATTTCTCATCAAGAACTATGGTAGTATAAGTGAAAATGTGTTTGTATGTGTGACACCGACGATGCTGGATGAAAAATTAAAAAGTTTAGACATAAAGGCTAATATTACAGAGAAAAAAATGTTGCCCCAATTAAAGCATTAATCAAAAATAAAATCAGTTTTAATTAAAAGTTTAATCAAGTGAATTAAAAGTTTAATTGATACTATTAATTTGCACCAGTAAACAAATTAATACTTACAACTAAACGTTTTGTTCACTTAACAAAACGTTTAATTCACTTGATCAAACGTTTAATTCACTTGAGTGCTTGGTTTTGTAGGCAATCGCTTTAATTATTACACAGAAAAAAATGTTGCCCCAGTTAAAGCGTTAATCAAAATAAAATCAGTTTTAATTAAAAGTTTAATCAAGTGAATTAAAAGTTTAATTGATACTATTAATTTGCACCAGTAAACAAATAAATAGTTACAATTAAACGTTTAGTTCACTTAATACAGTATTTTTAGCTGCATGAATATATTTTTTTAGAAAAAAATCGTGTATGTGCATTTTGCTTAAGTGCATATTGTGGGTAACAGCTAGGGAGATCGATTATTCGACTTTTTTCAATAACCGGTTTTCGAATATTACGAATAGTTGCTATTTTAAAAACCCGGTTTTCGGTTAAGCAATTTTTAAATAACCGGTTAACCGGTTTTAAATCGAATACTTAAAAACACAAAATCAAATAAGTTTTTAAATAAAACGTTAATTTGAATAAAAACAAAACAATTTGCAAAGGTAAGGAACCAACAAAATACATAGATATGACTTAGATCAGACCTAACAAATATTTTACGATAAAATCGAAGAAATTTTAGTGCCTTAACGGGCATTTCCTCGGCAACACAACGGGCTAATATTTTACCCAATGATTAATTTTTTGCAGTGTATTTTAGTAAAGTATTATTTGTCTTCTCCTTAGAACTACTTCGAACGGAGTTAAGTTTCATTTGGAGCACATTAATGTCAAGCATGTATACTAATTAAAGGTGATTAATAAGTCGTGACATGGAAGAACCTTTGTAACTTATCATTTTAGGGCACTTCAGGCAACTATTGTTGTCTTTTTAATCGCGTTCGAAAAATATCTAGAGAAAACCTTTATATAAAAATATATTTAATATTTAGAATACATTGCACAAATTACTATTAACTTTTTAACTGCACACGTTTTTGTTTCTACAAGAACATACGCTTTTATAAGCGATTTGTATCTAAGTGTTCATAATGTTCTTCGACCTTTGTTACATTATGTTTTGACATTCTTCATAAAAAGTTTAAGTTTGGCCAATATTCAATTAGAAAATACTTTAATTACGGATACATCTACAACAAGAGTAAGAAAAATGTATATAAATTACACATTACTAAAATAACCGGTTTATTATACCAAAATAACCGGTTTATTCGATATTCGAAAAATGGGCATTTTTAAATATCCGACTTGAGCAAAGCTAAAATAACCGGTTAAAACCGGTCGAATAGTAACCGTTCGATCTCCCTAGTAACAGCATTCGATTTTTGGTCAACAACGTTTAATTTTAATACAAATATTATTTTTAAGTGCCACATAAAAACTAAAAATCATGATTGCATCAATCGCTATTTTAAGAAAAAAATGCGCAAAAAATTTTACTCTGCTAATGTGGTAAATATATTCTACAACCTTGTATAATTCTAAGTCGATTAAGCCATGTCCGTCTGTCTGTCCGTCTATTAAAAACACGCTCACTTTCGAAAGCCTCAAAAGAAATTAACAAACTTGGTGTCAAATTGTTTGTAGTTACCCTAAGCAGTTTGGGATTGAAATCCAGCAAAATCCGATAAGTAGGATCAGAGTTATGAATCGAATTGTTGAACCACCACAATACAAAAATTGACAACTTTGTTAAAAAAACTAACATAAATGGTGGTATAATGCACAGATTAATATAAGATTTCGCACAAATTCGTTCTATGTGACTAGAAATCGTAGTGTTAAATTTCCATAAAGAAAAACAGTTTAGTACGCCTAAAACCGTAACAAATGACGCTACTGTAATACAATTTTTTACACGGCAGTCTTATAGGACTAAAAATCACACCGTTAAGTTTCGTGAAGAGCGGTCCATAATTTACCATAGGGCCCATATAATGGGAAACTATTGAAATATGCCAAAAACCGTAGAAGATACAGATATTGTGGTATAATTTGATCCAATTTAGCGTCATATGGCCAGAAATAATACCATGCAATTTTGTCGTAATCGGTCTATAACTTACCTTAGGTCCCATATTAAGCAGCCTTCCAACCAATTTAGATTTTTTATACTTGAAAACACTGTTCAGAATTTTGTGATGATTTGTACCAAGGGCCAAATATAAATTCCCCTCTCGAAAATAATTTTAGTTCGGCTAAAACTAGTACGAATCATGACATATTACTTAAATTTGTAATAAAATAAAAGCATAACGCTTTTTGATTGTCTGTCAATAATTAAACATATGTAGATCTAAACCGCAATTAATTTTAATACTGACGTCCGTTTTTATAAAAGATTAATTCATAATTTATAGATCACATATAGAGTCCACGCCTGAAATATTCTCACTGTCTGTGAATGGTTTTGGTTTTAGATGCATATATTTATATTAAATTTATTATTAATTGTATTAAAATTATTTGCTGAAACTAATGACTAAAGAATATTGCATGCCTAAATCTGTTTTTGAAATAAGAAAAAAAATTTACATAAGAGCACATTTATACAGGTAAGTGAATTCGCTTAGCAGCATCATTTATGCTGCTATGTGAATACTGCGTAACAGAATATTTTGCGTAACTGCACGAATTTTCATGCAAACTTGAATGTGCAACTAAATGAAAAATACTGTAACACATTTAATTCACTTGATAAAATTTTTAATTAAAACTTATTTTATTTTTGATTAATGCTTTAATTGGGGCAACATTTTTTTCTGTGTACACCACGCCGCCACTTCATTATATAAATCTGAGTAATAATTTAAACAATGTGGGAGCGTTTTGGTCCTTAAAAAAGAAAACAGCTTTGCAAGGCTTTTGAATCATTTTATATGTTCTCCCATAAAATACTTTTTCACATTTCAGGCATTTACCCTCCAGTATTTATAAACATTTCCGGAAGCTTTATATTCAATCTCTTTTAAAACCCCTAAAAGCTCAAACAATAACAAAATTTACCTTTTCATATCTTGTTTATAGAGAAACAGGAAAAATATTGTTTAAATTTTTGTTAAACTTTTATTCCAGTTAAGTCCTATTTCCATAACATCTTTTATGAAAAAAAAAAATTGTTTTGTTTTTCCTTATTCTAAGAGGTTTTCTGTTGGTCTGCCAACTTTCATTTGTATTCTTTGTAGGGTATTGACCTTTTTTTAACGATTAAAGGTGGTAATAGTTCTTGTTAGGTAGATATAGTTGTTTAAAGGGTTTGTTATACTATTTAGAAAAATGTATCAGTGTGAATGTTAAAAGTGAATTCAATTTCGGAATTTTGTTAAGAGAAAAAGTTGAAAAAGTAACAAATAAAATTAATTGAAAACTGTGTTTTAATAAGAACCTGCAAAACTTCTTACACAGAGAAAATTCTCGCCAATTTGTTTTTCAATACAGCCATCAATAAAAAATAAAATCAGTTTTAATTAAAAATGTAATCAAGTGAATTAAACGTTTATTTATATCAACAACATAACTGCTGAAAATGTTGCTTATGTCAAAAAATACACAGAAAAAATTCTCCAAAGTTGTTCACCAAATAAAGCATTAATTAAAAATTAAATCAGTCTTAATTAAAAATTTTATCAGTCTTAATTAAAAATTAAATCAAGTGAATTAAACGTTTAATTAAGTGAACTAAACGTTTAGTTTATACTATTAATTTGTTTACGGGTGCATATTTAATTAATTTTTTAATTACTATCACAAATTTTTTTATAGAAATACATTTTCATATTTTTTCTGTGTATCCTACGTAGAAAGATTTATTAAAAAGTATGAGATATGAACTGTTATTGAAAATACTTTAACTTCCAGTACCTTTAGTTATGAAATTGCGATATTGAATCTTTTTTTGGTAGAATGTTGCACTAAGATTTTTAAGCCAAAAACATAATTAACATCATGGATCGTAACAAAACATTACTTTAGATAAATGGAGTTTTCTTTCCCAAAACTTTCGCTTGACAAAGCAAAAAGTTTTCCAAAAAGCTTGAGCCCAATTTACATACCTTGTTTTTCTTCATTCTAAGTCGTATTTTTCGTCAAGCTTTTTATTGAAGATCGATTGAAAAACCAGCAATTTCTCAAATTTATTTCCCTCCTGACGTATTTTTTTTTATCGGAACTCCTTCTTCCTCCAGTCATTGATCTATTAAATGTTTCCCATTTCAATTAGAGATCCATATTTACACACAAAACATAAAAATGGATTTAAATTAAAAAATTTGTGATATTAATTAAAAGTTTAATTAAATTTGCACCAGTAAACAATTTAATATCATCAATTAATCGCGTAGTTCACTTGATTAAACGTTTAATTCACTTGATTACATTTTTAATTAAAACTGATTTTATTTTTGAATAGTGCTGCATTTGGTAAAAATCTTGTCATATTTTTGCTATTTCTAAATGGTTGCCCTCTTTTCTATTTAATTATTTTTTCCAGATTCTATCTCCTCACATTAATCTCTTTGGTTTTTTCCTTTTATTTTGCATCATATCAAAAATTTTTCTTCCCTTCTGCTCATTTATCTCAACTGGCGGAAGCTGTAAAGGGGTCTTTACACGATCAATAGGCTCGATGTCGTCATTTTTGTATTTTTCCTTTTCTTTTTTTGACACCTGTTCACAATGAAAATATAATTGTACTGAACATTTGAAAGGGCTTGATGTGTTAACGCTGTAGGCATATAAACGTTCGACATCAAGCATCTAAAATCCAATAAATCTATTTTTTCCATTTCCTATCAAGCGTTTTCGGTGCCACACACGCAAATTAATTAATCCCAACGGGAAAACTCAGAAGTCCTTCTTACTTCAGGCCTGCTTAAAATTTGCTTTTGATTCAACTGCCGTTCTTATCTAGCTGCTACAGAATGCTTAATAGAAGGCCTCGGCTCTTTCGTATAAGATACACATTCTACACTCGCTTCTATGAGAAGGGAGAAGAGAAGGAGTAGCATTTTTTGTTCTGTTTTATAGTCCAGGGATATACAGTAAAATACTTTTTTTTATCCAGTTGCCATTCTTATGTACTTTCCAAAGAAGCAAGATCGGAAGGCTTACCCCGCAATGACGATGTGTGTAAAAAAGTTATGCGCATGGAATTTTGTGAACAGGCCTTGTTCATCCAATAGAAGGAGTGAAGAGGCCTTCTACAAGGCATCCATACTCCTTCTTTTTCCCGGTGGTATGTTTTGAACGTATAAAAACCCCAAAAAATTCAATTTTGTTTTCCTATGAGCCCAATAATTTTGAAATTTTTTTTACAGTCAAGGGATATTTAGTTCTAACACGTTTTCTCGTTGTTAGTCCTTTTTAGAGATCCATATTCCCAAAAAAAATCTTTCCTAGCAAAGCAGAGCTGTAACCAAGTCGTTGCTTTTCTCACATACTTCCTTTTCCTTTTCTCTTCCTATTTTTCATTTAATATTTCCCTTTCATTTTCAAACACATCAGTAAATTGACTCCCTTCCTTCTTTGCTCTCTTCTTCTAACTGGCAGCATCAGTCTGTTTGCTTCAACTTTATTTTACATTTGCTTTGATCTGCCTGCTCCTTCATTTTTTTTCTTTGTTGGAATTTCTCTATAAAATTCTATAATTTTTTTTTTCAACCAAATTCCTTTCACCTGTCCAATATTTGTTTGTTTGTACTTTCCTATTAATCTAAACACCTTTCTTTTTCTACATGACAAACTTTCGGGTTCGTTCTCGCTTAATCGTCTGTCCGTATGTCTGTCTCTTTAATAAGTTTTTTGCTTATGTTGCATGGCCCATGTTTGGTACTTGCAGCAGAAATTAAAAGTGTTCAACATATTGCAAAGCTTTTGTTGGAAACTTCCCTCTTCGTTGAAATGAATATGTACGTGGCAGGCATTATTATGAATGCAATCTGTCTATGCAACATTTGCTTTAGCTATTTGCATATTTGTCTGTCATTTTTTTTTCAAACACAGAACACACCATCATTTTAATTATCGTCATACTGATATACATATTTTTTGTATTTAAGCCCAGCGAGCATTTGGGTGATAAAAAAAAATCAAAAACTGTCTCTAATGACCAAATTCATAGAATCAAGCAAACAATTTGTTGATTTTGCACTCATAGAAAAATGCACCTTCATATTGACGATGCCCTAACATCAGAATTGTGACATCAATGTAATTACAAATGAGCCTAAAATTCTCATAAAATTTTGTCATATTTTATGCGTCATCTATGCTATGACTACAGTGGCATCCATTCGCTGCCACATTTTGTGTATTATTAACATTATTTTCATGTTTTAAAAGTAGAATGAGAAGCAAAAATTCCCATATTCTATTTTTTTAAATTATTTAGTTAAATCTATCAAATTTTCATAGTAGAAAGGTTACAAAGAACATACCGGACATGCTGCTGGTGTGTTATAGTTGAGCGCTCTTCTATACACATGGCGGAACATAACAAAAGTGAAATAAACATGCTTAACGATTAAGTAGGTAAATAATAATATTCCCTCACTTTGACTTAAGTTAATCCAAATGACTCAATTGAATGACAGTTTATCATTAAATATACCCCAATGAGTCCTTTCTACGACGTTACTGAGTCATCGTATTGATGGCATGTTTTTATTAAACTGACGTCGATGTGTCATCCCATTGATGACATAATTTAAATTTTTGACCCTGATGACAATTTGGCCAAATGCTGTTAAGGCTGGCATCACAATGATGAAAACTGTCATGGGGTTAAAAACGAAGACACTTGTCATAGTACTGATGTCAAAATAAATCAGTGTTATGATGCCTTTTACAAAAATGATTATATAGATTACTAAAAATTTTAAATATTGAAAATTGTGAATTTTTTTCAATAAATAATATTTTTAATTTTAATTAAAAAAATTATCAGAAGCTTTGTAATTTCAAACAACGTATTAATTGTTTTAATAAAATATAGCTCAATATTTGACAATTCCCAATTCTAAATGTTTAAATCATTTTATTTTGAGCGAAGAAATGGAGAAATCAATTAAGATTTTTCGTTATTGAATTAATATTTTAAAAATAACTATTTATTAAATCAAAATTCCATTTTTAATCTTTTTCAACTAAAAAAATAATTGATTCAATTATCACATTAATTGACTTAAAATACTTTTCAAACAATTTTTTATTCGATAAAAAAAAAACTAC
This sequence comes from Pollenia amentaria, assembly GCA_943735925.1. Taxonomy (NCBI): domain Eukaryota; kingdom Metazoa; phylum Arthropoda; class Insecta; order Diptera; family Polleniidae; genus Pollenia; species Pollenia amentaria. Next base: position 15,948,870 of record OX031008.1, on the reverse strand, counting down.
TGATAATTTTTTCCGGTGTAGAAATCACCTTAATGGTTCTTTTAAGATCAGTTTTCATGATTAAAAATGGATTTATCACTTGAGCGATTGGAAAAGGATTGATATATCGTCGGTTGATAATTTAAATGTCGTATGTGGATTTTTTGCGGTTTTGAGTTAATATCGATTCCTTAGGTTTTCCGACCTGATCTTTTATTTTGCGTTATCAGTTTTTCGTTATCTCATACGATTTTCGAGATATGGAGTGTTGAGATTGTCGTATGTGGTATTTGCTGAGCAATTTTCAATTTAAATGTGTTCAAACTCAATTTACTCGAAACTATCGGAATCCACATACGACAATTAAATAATCAGCCGACGATATGATTCACTTATATGTTCAAATAATGATTTTTGAATGTTTCAAATTTAAAACTCATTTATTACTTGAGCGATTGAAAAAGGATTGGTATATAATTCATTCAGATGCTCAAAAAAGAATCAAAAAATTGTATCAGAAATAATTCTTTGAGGTGAAACATCGGTAGGGTAACACTTTTTCGCAACGAGAGTATCATTTATAATCGAAAAATTAGCTCATATGCGGGTTTTTTGCTCTTGAAGGAGGATTCCTAAGAGATTCGATTATGATACAAAATGCTAGCTGGGAAAGTATGTAAATATAAGTATTTGAATGTTTAAGTTTCTATATGTAGATTTTGTTCGTTGCTAACAAAAATAGATTCTATTCTGTAGAGGGCATTATGCATGAAATAGCAAGCGCATTGAACGTCTCTATAGCACACTGCTCTTCCGACCTAATTTTTATTTTATACATTTTTTCTTTTTTTATTTCTATTATTATTTGCCTTTTGTTTTTCTTGCTGGTTGTTTTTTATTTTATTTTTTATGATGCATTTTTCTATATGAAAGTGATTTCGTCGTGGTTCCCCTTGTTGGTTTGTTTGACTGGCTGACTGGTTGGTTGGTTGCATTCTGTGATTTTTCTTTTCTGAACACAAAAAATGCTGAAACAAAACAAATTCCATTTTTTTTAATAATAAGAGTTCGCTTTTTTTTAAAGTAGATAGGAAGTATGAATTATGTAATCATTTGAAATAACGGAAAATTGTTGCAGGAATTTAAGTTTAAAATAAATAAAGGAAAACATTTCAATAGAAATATAGGGAAAAGATGAGTTTTAAGTCTAGCTAGAACTTTTTCAAGAACACCATACAACAAATTTGCCACTGTATTTCTTTGATGTGTTTTGGTCCTCTTCACAGAAAACATTCTCCCTAGTTTTTTTTAATTAAACGATTAATCAAAAATAAAATCAGTTTTAATTAAAAATGTAGTCAAGTGAACAGAACAAATTCTCGCTAATTTTTTTTAATGAAACGATTAATTAAAAATATAATCAGTTGTAATTAAAGTGATTAAATGTTTAATTATATCAACAACATAACTGCAGAAAACGTTGTCAATATCAATAAAAGCACGTCATAGAGAAAACTTATTAACCCTCTAATGCTTAAGTGTACCTCAAGACACTCTTCACAAAAGTTGTACTGACATCCAATATATAATTTATTTATATTAAGTAATCTTTTTTTACAGTTGTTTAAAGATGAAGCACATTATTTGTGGAAGCTTCGAAAGCTGTTAAAAGCTCATAAGGCATGGTAAACAATCTCGAACACAATGCTTCTGTTCCAAATGGAATCTTCATTTATTTTGCTCAGATAATAAAATTTGTTTTTTGATTACCATAAACAAAGGAAATTATTTTTGATTTGTTTCGTTGTTTTTATTTTCAGTACAAACTAATGAACTGAGCTCTCCAAAAATTTAATGGGATTTTATTACTAAATGCCACAAGGCACTCCTTGATGTTTTCTCACCTGGAAGGTAAACGACTCATTGTACGGGCTTACCAATATTTTTTTTTTAATCGGAGGTCCAAAAATACCCTATAAAAATTATTCTTATAATAGTTTCCCGTCTCTTCTTAAGATTTGTCATTAGAGGGTTAATAATAAATTTTTGTATTCCCGAAAATAATTTTTGATACTAAATATGCATGGGACCGGCCCGTCAAAAAAAAAAGCTGAAATTATTAAGCAATTTGTTTTTTTAATTTTGTTTTTTTTTTTACCCTGGTACAACTACAATCTGAGTTAGAAAAAAACCAACCAATTGTAGGGGAATGTAAGAAATGATTAACTCACTGTTTATTGTTGTTGCTTTGTTAAGGCTTTGATATTGTTACAAGTAAGATAATATTTTTAGCTTTTCTAAAGTCTTTGGAAAAAGTTTCCTGGCGAGCTGGCCTAAGCAACCAGCGAAATGCGCATAAAAACTAGATTTCACTCAACGATAAATTTCAGTGTTTTTATCAAAAATAAAAGTTGGGAATTGAACACGTATTTATTTGCTTACTGGTGTAAATGTAATAAATTTTGTAAATAATATCACAAATTTTTTAATCAAAATTAATTTTTTTTTTCCTCTTTAAGCTTAGTACTCTGTTCAACATTTCACGTGAAATGCTGTCAAAGCCCATATGAAAAAAACTTTTGCGGAATTCCTATGAAAAAATGTTGATAGAGTTGTACTCTGTTTAATTTTTGAAAAAGTTGCGAAATGTTTATGGCAACATTTTTTTACAACTGCGAAATAATACAAGCGTGGAATTTTAAGCAAATGAAAAATGTTTAAACTAAATATTAAAATGAGAACTGCAAAACATAAATAACACAACCGGTAACAGTTTTTCATCAATATTTAATTTAATTTTTACTTATTTTTTATTTAAAAAAAATACTTTTTAGTAAGATACATGTGGGTTTTGTTTACATATGCAAAACAATGTCGCATACTTTGAAAGATTAAAAACGTCAAATTGTGCAAACTCTCGAGATAGGTAACATTGATATGTGTCAAATTTTTCGTATGAAATAATAAATGTTGCTGAACATTTTTCACAAATTGGAACAGAGTACTAGGCTTTACTACAAAAAACAGTCGAAATTCAAAATACTATGGATAAATTTTTTTTCAAATTTTTTTTTCTAAAATTGGCGGTTTTGGAAGAGGCTGTTCCACCCGTTTTATCATATCTTAAGAAACCCTTAAAATCTAAAATATCTTTAAGTCGTGCTTAAATTATTTTTTTTTTATATAATTAACGGTTTGCGAATAATTCAGAATGAAATGATAATTTTTTTTTTATTTATTTAGTATTGTGGTTATTTTTATTGAACTGTTAATGGCTTTTAATCCAAATTTCGATATTTTAATCAGGCTTAAGGTCATTGAATTTAATTTTCATTAAATTATTTTTATGAAGAAAGGAATTTTACAGCATGAAATGAATTAAAATCTATTGATAATTTTTCATTCTTGACTGAGCTGGGAATTGATCCCAGGCTTTCACGGACAGGTTGCCCTGGCTAGTTTCGATTGTAACCACACAATCTCTTAAGAAGGGTTTGCCGTTTTACTCTCACCGCCATTGACGACGGATGACGTGAATAGTCAAACATCAATCTTTAAACCAAATGGTGTTTTACCTTAGCAGATCGAAATTTGCTTTGAATGAATGATTACCTATTTTAATTGATTAAAATGTTCTTCCTTTCTTCTGTTTTTAGTACTTTTAGTAGTACTTTTTTTTTTTTTTTTTTTTTTTTTTTTTTTTTTTTTGACAAAATATTAATTTTTTAAAAAACTTGTAAAAAATTTCAAATTATACAAACTTACTATGTTTATTAGATGATCGTGAAACAACGTTAATTTCACGTAAAAGAAGCATAATTTCATGAAAATCGATGGATAAATGTTGATTTAATCATAGTAAAGTAAAATATTTTGATTTTACACTCATAGAAAAATGCATCTTCATATTGATGATGCCCTAACATCAAAATTGTGACATCAATGTTATTACAAATGGCATCATCAAGTATGATGTAATTAAATAAATAATTAAATATGCGAATTTTTGACTCTAATTTTACTTTTCAAACATGAAAATACTGTTCACAATACAATATGACATGATATACTAGTCAACGCACAGATGACAGTTTGTCATAGCACTGATGACATGATATATTATGTCATCGCACTGCTGACATAATATATTATTTCATCATAGCATAGATGACAAATTACATATGACAAAATTTTATGATGACGTTCGTCATTAAATTGATGTCACTTTTTTCCTCATTGATGCCATTTAAGGGGCTTAAAGCACATGGGGTTTAGGCGCTTTTTTAAATTGAGATTACATATGGAATTAGTAGGTTCAGAGTTCAGAGAAGTTTAGAACACAAGAGGTGAATGGGGAATTTTTATCCGGTAGCGAGATATGGCTACCAATTCAAGCAGTTGTCATTAAAATACCTGTTTCGCTGGGAGCACACGGGGTATTTGAGCACTTAATCTCAATTTTTTTTTAATAAGGCACATAAACCCCTTGTGCTACATTGATGTCGCAATTCTGATGTTAGGGCATCATCAATATGAAGATACATTTTTCTATGAGTATAGCAATATTTTTGACAATCGGACCACAAAAGCAGTGTTGTTCTAGAGTTGACCTCACCTTATAGTGTATTCGCCTTGACCTCCTGGAAATGCAACTCTAAGTCAAAGGAAAGTTTTTAAAATGCATACGCCCAGTGAACATTGATTGGCAAAATAACGGAAAAATGTTCATGTAAACTTCTCGAATATATGGTCTTAGGAAAAGGAAGCCTTTTAGCATAGTAGTTTAGGAGCTGGTGCGTTTTTTTCTATTAAGAAATTAATCGGCTTCTTAAAAAAATGTTGGCCTGAATTTAAGTGGCAAACTTTAAATGATATTCGAAGCTCAAAAATTAATCTTCAACAAATTGTATATACTATTTTTAAACAAAATATACTTAATAAACAACTCTACTATTGAATCTCTATTTAAAATAACATCAAATCCCATTTCGAATTTAATAAAAGACGTTGTCATCTGAATTATCAATATCAATTCATTTTTTCTGATTCCATTTCATAATCATTATTTAATTTAAAAAAAAAAAATAATCTTCCACATTGACTTTTGAAAAATAAAAGGCAGAAAAAAATAAATTATGTTTCTTTAATTTGACATTAAAAATACTCGTATAACGACGACAACAACAGCCGGCTATAAAAACAAACAGTAGCGACCGACAGCAGCTGCCAACGCTTCCAAGCAGCAGCATCTTTTTTTTTGTTTTTTTGTAATAACGAAATAATAAAAATTCTGTCGGCCGACCAATCACATGTTTATTGTAAATTTCGGTGGGTGGAGAGGACGGGTGCATATTTAAACTTTTAACCTATATTTCGGGCAGAGCTCAATCCACCGCCACATGCGTTTATTTACAATATAAACAAAATATAATAAAAAAAAAAAAACTTAAAATAAAATGCAGTAATAACAAATGCATAATGCCCGCTGGCACAAACTGTTATACTTACTTACCGAACGACCGACCGACCCACTGACTGACTGTCTCTATGGCTGGCTGTTTAATTTTAGTGCATAGTTAAATGTAGAGTTTCATTTTGAGAAATATTTTAATATGTTTTTTTTTTTGTTATTTATCAGTAATAGGAAAAAATATAACGAAGTGATTTGCAACGTACCCTACACATCAGAAACAAATTTAAAGATAATTGTTATACACAATGCTGGTATAAAAGTTAAATCTTTAACAATTAACTATTTGATTATAATTTAAAAAAGGTCTGCAGTAAAATTTCTACCATCAAGACAAAATTTTAGTATAACAGTTTTCCAAATAATTGTTATAATGGTGGTATGTTGTGCGTATACAAGATTCGATTAATATGTAACTTATATTTAAATTTAAATAAGAATAAGCGCATTTTTAAAATAAATTTTTAAAAAATTTTTAGTAAGCCGTATAACAGTTTACATATATACAATCAATAAAATGTAATAGTAATTAAATTTGCTTTATTAAATCATATTGCTTTATAATTAAATAAGTTTATTAAAGCTAAAAATATTTTTTAACAGTTAGCTCATTGGTTACTCGTATAACAGTTTAAAAATAAATTCAAGCAATGACAAGTCATTTCCAAATCAATTTTTTTTAAATGTTAAATTGTAACAGTTATTTAACGGTATAACAATTATAAATTATAAAATCCGTAAAATTTAAGAGCATTTAGAAGTGACTAATAAAGCCACATTATTTAAAAAATGTTTAACAATTTTCGTATAAATGTTAATATTTAGAGTATAACAGTTTCTAAAACTAGCTATGATTCACATTTTCTGCAAGGACCAGCCGACTTTAAAGCTAATTTTTATAATTTTTTTGTTAATATAACAGCTACATAACGCTAAGAAACATAAAGTATAACAGTTTCAAATTGCCTTATAAAGTGTTTAAGTTTAACGGCCAATTTCACCAAGTTCAGTTATAATTAACTATTAGTTATAGCTGTCAAAAACATATTGTTAACTGGGAGTTAAAGTAATAGTTAGTTTTAACTGAACTTGGTGAAATTGGACGTAAATGTTTTATAAATGGTTTAAATTTGTTTTATAATAGTTAATTATGTTGGCCTATGCATTTATATAACAAATTATTTAGTTAAAAATAGTTGAAGAGCCATTATAACAACTTGCTGATAGTTAAAGGTAGGATTTTGCTAAATTTATACTGTAGAATACATTGTTTTGGTTTAAAATTTTATATTCGAAACCATAGAATTAAAAGAAAATACAGAAAAATAAGATATTTGTATAACATATAGTGTATTACAGTTATACAATTTCAAATTTATTCTGTACAAGATACGATTAAGTCCCTAAATAAGCGAAATTTGGTTAAAAAAAGGCCTACTTCATTCTTATTTTCAGTTATTTTATAGTTTGTAAATAAAAATAATAAAAAAAAAACGTATAACAGTTACACAATTTTTGAACAAAAGAAAAAGTTTTCTAATTAAGCAATGTGTAGCTTTTTATTTTTCTATGATCTAGACAACTTTATTAAATAAGGCTGTTTAGCAGTAACTTAATTTTGGCCAAGTTCAGCTATAATTAGTTTTAATTTATATATGCCAAAAACATATAGTTAACTGGAAGTTAAACTAATAGATAGTTTTAACTGAACTTGAAATTGGCCGTTAAGGCTTTAAAGTTTTTGTAAAATATGAAAATTTACTTGCATAAGATTTTCGTTATTTTCATATCATTTTTCTAAATTCTTAGGCTGGGTTTTTGAGATCTCAGTTAAACTAGGTTCAGTTTATCTGAAAACCGATTTATTCCGCCATTACGAAGTTTTTGACGGCACCGCTTAGTTTTGCTTAAAATGTTGGTCTTTAATGAAATAATAAAAAAAATAAATAAAATTTCGCTTGAAAAATCCGAGTTTTAGGCCACGTTAAACTAAGTTTAAACTTAATTCACATCTCAAAAACCCAGCCTTAATGTATCGTGTCCTTAATTCGTTGTCACTTTTCAGAAAAATTTTTCGAGGCTGCTGCCACGGTGCAACGCAAAGTGGGAGAAGGCCATAAAAATATTGAAAAAAAATAATCCAAACTCTCTACCTCATCTAAAGGACCACAAAAAGCAAATAAGTTGGGAGATTTTGAGAGGAAACTATACACATTTAGAAATATAAAAAAATGTACTTTTGTTTGTCAAAGTACTCGTATCTGTACAAATGGCTTTGTGTTCTTTTTTTCTAAGATTTCCTAACAAATAAAAAAGATTTTTATGTGACTGTCTAGTTTTTGTTGCCCTTTTGTCAGTGTTTATGTTTAATTTAGTTTAATTATAGCAAACATTTTTTACTTTAAAAAAAAAATCTTGTAATGAAAGCAAATCATTAAAAAGGGATTTTTTTATTATTAGAACAATTAAAGCAAAAAAATTCTGGAAAATTATCAATGAAAGTGCAGCCAACTTCACTTTGTTGAGGTTTAAAAAAAATGCACGCATATTTTGATTTCATTGGTTTGTGTTATTCTGTTTATGTGAATTTTTTTTTTTTTTTTTTTTTTTTTTTTAATAAAAAGTGTTAATGATACTAAACATGAGTATTTTGTTCTTGTTACTTATTACTACCATAACAACCACTGCACAGCACAGTGGGACGAATCCCGAATCTAGCTGGGCAAAATTATTTGATGGTCGGCCTAAGAAATAGTTTATAAATTCTACCTCAAATTTTTAAGGAAATACGATAGAGTTTCGCTATTACGAACTTCGGTAGTATAATTTTTCATATACTAATACTAACAAATTCGCATATTTCATATAATATTAAAAAATTTCTTTAGTGATTTTTGAATTTGGAAAATTATTTAAAAATTTCTATATCATTAAAAAATCAGTGAAGTTCAGGTTTTGCGAACTTTATATTCGAGATGGTAGTATGTTTATGCCGGCCCGGGGTCACTTTTTCCATTCAAACTTGGGATCATGCATATCTGGGAGTCTTATAACCTTAAAAGGATTTTTGTATGTAAATAAAACCACAAAAAAGCTAGAATCAGATAAAACAGTGCTCCCATCCCTGGATGTTTTGTTTAAAGCCTTTTGTTTATCTTTCCTTATGCTTTCGCTATTTATTTTACCTACTTTCCATCTATATATATCTAAACAAGGCGTAAATGCTTATGTATTTTTTTCGTTGTTTAATTATTTTGCTTTTAACATTTTTGAAAAAAATACGAATGTTTTCAAAGCACATTTGTATTCAACAAACATTAAAGTCGCACTTTACATTTTTTGGTATAGCCGACGGCTGTATTTTCGCCGCCGGCGTTGAAATTGTTTCAATTTTAGTCAATTTTGGTCGCCGTCAATGATATGTTTGACTGGCGTTCTCAACATCTGCAATTTAATATCGGCTTCGAGTGGAATATTATGACATTTATAACGTAACGACGTAATCTTTTTTGATAGTTTTCGACATCAGCTACAGACACACCTTTTTCTCACTTTTGGAGAAACTATGGATTATTTTGTTTCACAGTTTTCGATGCGAGAAGTTCTCACCACATTATTTTTATATATCTTGAATTTTGTTTTGTTTAATTTTTTACAGCATTAAATTTGATAAAATAAAAAAGATCTGTATAACTTTGGCTTCTTGCATAGAAAATCATTTTACGGTTGATGGTTACAGTAATAGTTGTTCTTTTTGGTACTTTTTGATTAAAGAAGATATCAAGGCGAATTCAACTACGGGTGGTGTCGATACTACTCGTACAACAATCCAAAAACAACATATGGTTTTTTGCATTGCATTGTTAAGCTATGTTCACACTATCTATATTTGTCATGTGGATTGGCACTTTTTCACATGTTAAATTTGTTAAATATCGTCTGAACACATCCAAAAAACATCATGCGTTATTTCTTTGTGTACAGTACACATGACATTTTTGATTTAGAACGAGTTCTATTTTCAAGTGACAAGGCATCTGACATCAGCTGGTATGTATTAACAAAATTGTTTGTGTCGGCAAAAATTAATTGAAATTTTATCATATATATAGATAAAAAAAAGTAAAAAATACACAAAAAATATAAATTTTTGTACATATAACCGCTCAGCTATTTTAAGATTGTTTTTCTGACGAAATGAACTTTACATACCAACATTTGAACAGGAAAATTATAAACCTTATGTATTACTCAAATTTTGACATACACATACATGAATTTACATGTGTGTAGAATAGTGCCATTCCACATGACAAATACACATAATGTGAACAAAGCTTAACAATGCAATGCAAAAAACCATATGTTATTTTTGGATTGTTGTACGAGTAGTATCGACACCACCCGTAGTTGAATTCGCCTTGAAAAACTATAATTTATGAGAATGGCAACGCCATTCAATTGAAATTGAGCATATGTTTTGTGCAAGAACTTGCACTGATTTTTCGCACTTGCTAATGGGTAGTGCGAGGTGCAAGAGTCAGTGCGAAACTATTTTCAACAGAGTTATTGTTATGTCTCAATAAAAACTTCGCATTTTTGCAAGATAAAAATGATGACATGAATTACTCTAATGCAATTTTTAACTTATAGATGTAGCAAATCTGGCTTCAGACGAGCCAGATAAGGCTGCACTACAGCCTTAGATAAAGTAAGTGAAAATATTCGAAAGAGCATGGATGAAAGTAAAATTACCTTTCTGGTTTTACTTGATCACTCAAAGGCCTTCGATACGGTAGATCACCAAATGCTGATCATGAAACTATTGAAAATGTTTAACTTTTCTGACACCGCATCGAAACTAGTTGCGTCATATCTTTCAGAGAGATGACAAGTTGTAGCAAACAATGGAACTGTATCCAACCCTTTGTCCATGCCGAGTGGCGTTCCTCAGGGCTCGATACTTGGTCCGCTTCTATACTCGATGTATGCCAACGACCTACCCTCTCAGATCAAGCAGTCAAACATGCATATGTATGCCGATGATGTCCAGCTATACATTCACTGCTCCAAAACATCAGTGCGTCATAAAGTTGGAAATCTTAACTACGATCTAAACAAGATTTATAACTGGGCCACGGCAAATGGCCTATGCCTAAATCCAAAAACCTAATCTTTTTACAGAAAAAAGTTTTTTTATCAATTAAACAAATTGTTTAAAAAGTATTTAAATTTAATTAATGTGAATAATTGAATCAACTATTTTTTTAGTTGAAAGAAAACTAAAAATATGATTTTGATTTAATTAATATTTTAGTTGTTTTGAAATAAATTTTCAATTAAAATATTCATTAAATATCAAAAAATATTAATTGATTTTTTTCGTTTAAAATAAAATAATTTAAACTTGTAGAATTGTTGTTGGGAATTGTCAATATTTAATTAAATAAATTAACACAATGTTTGAAATGGCATTTTTTTTTAATTAAAATTAAAAATATCATTTATTGAAAAAGAATTTTTTAAAATTTAAAAACTTTTAGTAATCAATATAATCATTTTGGTAATAGGAGCAAATTGTTTGTTTGATATTATGAATTTGGTATAAATTTGGTGATTAGAGAAATTTTTAAATTTTTTCTGTTTTCCAAGAAGAGCATGAAAATCGTTGATGACAATATACCTATATATCTTGGTATAACAATGATGATAGCTAGAACATACCTAATACCAAACCTTATTTATTCTTCTGAAGTTTTCGCCGGGTGCAATGCTAATGACAAACTAAAGTTAAATACTACGTTTAATAACGTTGTACGTTGCAGTTTTGCTATACCCAGGTTTTCGAGTGTAACAACATACTCCAGACGAATCCTTGGAATGACTTTCGATAACGATCTGAAGTTTATGAATTTACTTGTTCTACTCAAAATTTTTATTACTAAGGAACCCAGCTACCTATACAAAAAGCTAACATTTACTGCGTCTGCAAGAAATAATAGCATTATCACCTTTACATATAAAAACAGCGTATCTTTAAACCAAATTTTAGTTTACACAACCATACATCTCTGGAACCATCTTCCTACAAATGTTCAACTCACCAAAAAATTGTTAATGACGTACTGTGCATAATGTTTTTATTACGGGTCTTCTTTTTATCTTCTTTTTATTTGATTATTTTATACTACTTTGTACTCCAAGCTTAAAATGTTTAAATGTTATTAATGTTTAATGTTTATTTATGTCAAATTACACTAGATTAGTATAGCTTCAACAAATGTTATTTTACCAATATTATATCTGATAACTCATCTAATTCTAGAGCTGTCATTCAGAAGATTTTATATCTTGTTGCTTTAGAAAGGCAATTATTAATAATAAATAGAAATACAAATACATATTTTCTAAAATTCCCACTGTGCTCTGTAATTCTAAATGTTGCAATAATAATAACAACAACAACAACAACTGTAACACACATGATTTATTATTTATTTGTTTCTGTTTTCTTTCTTTAAAGTTAAGGCTTGCTTACAGTTAATGCTTACTCCCCTGTTCTATAAGGGTACTTTATACTATTACACGTTATTTTCTGACATGTCAAAAACTCAAGTAAGATCGGAAAGTGTGAATGCAATGTGTTATGCAAATGAGAAGTATTACAAAAAAAAAAAAAAAAAAAAAATAACATTCCATACGACTTCCTCGCATTTTTTAAAATGTTTCTTAACAATAATACTGTTCAAAGTTATTTTCGGAAAAACAATATTTTTTATTCATTAATAAGATTTCTCATTGACGCACACTGGGGCCATAAGCACTTTTTTCGAGAATTAATTCATAGCTCCTCAGCCACAATAGTGAGGCACACTAAATTTGATGGGAGTAACTCTTAGATCAAACTTCATGTTCTAGCAAAATCTTGGTGGTATAAGAGGGGGGTACCCCCCATACAAAAAAAATATTTTTTTTCTTATTTCTGAAGAATTACAATAGTGAAGCATACTAAATTTGATGTGCGTAACTCTCAAAACAAACTTCATGCTCCAACAAAACTTTGGAGGTATAAGAAGGAGGAGACGGGTACGTCCCATGCAAAAAAATTATTAATAAAAAAATAAACATGATTTTTTTATTCACGCACACTCCTGCTAAATAGTCTGCAATAACCCAGCGGGAAATTTCAGAAGACCTTCTTACTTCAGGCCTTTTTAAAGGCCTTCTTAAAAAGTTTTTTAATTCAATTACTATTATTATCTAACTGCTAAAGAATGCCTCATAGAAGGCCTTGGATCTTTGGTATAAAAGATAAGATACACCTTCCACAATCGTTTCTATGAGAAGCGAGAAGAGAAGGAGTAACATTTTTTGTTTTGTTTTTTGCACAATCAAAAGCAAAAGAATTCAGATCCCTTTACAAAAACAAAGTTACATACATACATATAAAAATACCAAATGAAAACAATAATGTAAATCATTTTAGTTAAGTTTTGTTCAATAAAGACAATAGATACTTGTGCTAAATAATGAAAATGTTAGGTAGTATGTATTAATTATGTATATATTTATTATTTATTTAATTTTATATTTTTGTTTATATAGTAATTATATTATATGTTTTTAATTATATGTTTTCTAAACTAAACTTATAAAACACTAAACTTTTATACTTTTTTAAAAATTTTTTCATATATTTTATATATTTTATATTTATTAAAAACCCTTCAATATGACCTTTAATCAAAGGCATTTTTACAAGGATGGTCTGAAAGGCCTTTTAAGAGCCATTAATTGAAAGGCCTTTTAACACACCTTTCTTAAAAACCCTTCAAGATAACCTTTATTCTAAGGCCTTTTGACAGCAATTCTCTGGAAAGCCTGTTAAGAGCCATGTATTTGAATGCCTTTCAGAAGCTCTGGCGAAAGAAAGAAAGCAGAAGGCCTTCCCCGCAATGACAACGTGTGTAAAAAAGATATGAGTATGGAATGGAGCGAGCAGGCATTGTAAATCCAAAAGAAGGGGTACAGAGGCCTTATAGAAGGCCTCCGTACTCCTTCTTTTTCCCGCTGGGAAATGACTTCATATACGTATTTTGTAAAAAATTATTTTTCATCAGTTCTGTTTTAAATACTTTTATAATTAATCAAAACAAGTAGTTTTTCAGTAAAATGGGATATAGTTTAATTAAAAATAACCATTTTCAGTTCAAAAAACTTGAACAAAAATGTTATAAGGTACTTTCTTGCAGAGTTTTGTTTGTTTTGTTCTTTGATGTGAGTAAAACAAAAACGAAACATAAACAATGAGAATGATTGTGCCATTTTGTTTTGTATTTTGTTTTTGCTCGTGAGTGCAAATTGTACATAAATATTAACGTACACAGCTGGAAAAGAAAAGAGTAAGAACAATATTGAGAAAAAAATGCGGCTATAAGAAAACAACGGTCGAGCTTGTTCCTGCAAAATGTAAACATATTGCATTGAAATATACAAAACAACATTTATAATATATAAATTATAATATATAAATTTAATCACGGTCACGCGTAACTCTTGTGTGACTCACGCGTAAGAAATTTGCACATCTCTAATAAAAATTATAGCAGAAGTCGTGAAGCGCATTTTATTGGCAACACAAAGCATGTTGCTACTAATTCGTACATAACTTCTAAGAGCCACTTTTTGGGTTAGAGATTAGCGATTAAATTAACTTTAATCTCCGTATTTACTTTTTGAGTTGTATTTTTTAAACTTTTTTTGCTAGTTTAAGCGGCCAATGGTGGTGGTTTAAACCTAATATTTAACTGTCAATATACACATGTTTAACATAAACAGCTGTTGCAAAAATATAAGCAAAAAAGAATTTTAAGAAAATTAAAAAGAAATGGATTATTCAAGTGCGGACGAAGATTTTAGTGATTTCGAAATGTATCAAAACCTTAATAAAACAATTACAAGCAGCCCAAGAACTATAAGAACACGACCAAATCACTTCCATTTGTACGATGACACAGAGTTCATTCAAAGGTTCCGGTTGTCCAAATCTTCAGCATACAATGTTTTTCTTTATTTCTTTATTTTTTCTTTCAAACTTCACTTAAGTAATTCTTGAAATACTTGTAGCTTGTAAACAATATTGAATTCACGCATTTTCTTCTTCTTCTTTGAAAACATCCATGTTGTTTTGATAAAAAATTTGACATTTGCAAAAAAATGTTGCCATTTATTTGTTTTCAGTATGGTAGCACTACATAGTTTAAGCCACCACCCAAAAATATCAAATTCAATTAATGCTAGTTAAACTTAGTTCTCAGATTAGCTAATTATAGAATAAGATTAAGTTTAATCTCAAACCCAAAAAGTGGCTCTAAGACGCACCGGTGCGCACCCTAATTTTTTTTAAAACAACGCTGCTTTATTCAAAGTTTAAAATAAAGATAAAATCTCTGCTTAATTAAGCCTAATTAATAACTTTATGTGCACTTAAATTAAGAAAATTAATTTTTTTTTGCATTTCCCATATAAACTTAAATAATAAAAGCACTTCCACAAACAATTTTTTACAAAATTAAGCTACACATTTGAATAAATAGCTGAGGTTGATGGTTGCATGGTTATATTAATTACTTTTTGAATTCACTTTCGTTAAATCGGATGTATTTACGAAAAAAAAAAATTTAGCTTTTATACCAATTTTTTTTAATATTTTGTAACAATGTTTAATTTCAACGCGTTAGTACAAAAGCACCGTAACATATTTGACATTTATTTTTTTTGCCTACTGATGCAGAATTTTGTGCACTTTAACCGAGTACTTTTAGTTTTCGCAGTACTTGAACTTTTTTTTTTTGAATTGATCCGAAAATTCACTGCCTTTGGCCCCTGTGTGTGACGTGCTAAATTCCCAATTTTTATTTTTGATAAATACACTGAAATTTATTGTTTGGGTCAGATTATCAGGAAACTTTTTTCGAAGACTTTGGAGAAGCAAAAGATACCATACAAAAAGAACTGTAAAGCGAATGAGAATTACAAATACTCAAGATTTACTTACTTGCAACGATATCAAAGCATTGACAAGACACCAACAATAAACAGTGAGTTTATATTTTTGCTTACATTGCCCTACAATTGGTTGTCTTTTTTCCGACTCGAATTGTAGTTGTAATGGCTATTAAATCAGTGAGTGTTTAAACGCTGAATTAGTTGAACTAAACTTAAATTTATATGTAGTTTAAACTCAACAGTTGTAAATTAGTGTCCCATAATAATATGTAATTTAAAAAGTCACATGTGGCAGCACTACGATAAATGTTATCAAACTCACATGGTCTGCATTGGTAGTTTAAACGCCCAATTTTGACTGATTTAGAGATATTTTGGTTTAAACACATTTTAAACCAAAAATACAGTTTAACTTGCTCTGATTTATTCGGCCTAAGTGGGTAAAGTGGGCCACAAAAGCAAATAAAATTCTTATTTCATGTGTAATGTTAATTAGATTTGTTGGCAGTCGCAACAAAACTCAATAGATTTCTATCTTTCAAGGAATTATGGAATATAAAGGACTTGCGTGATCTTGTAAAGTACCCTTTAAGGCTAGTTTACACTATTATACTTTGTATTAATCCATGTCAAAAACTCAAGTAATATGTAAAAGTGTGATAGTGTAAATGCAATGTGTTATAAAAATGACATGTACTACGAAAAAAAATTTGACATCCCAGACGACTTCATCGTATGTTTCTCCGGGTGAAGCGGCTCCGAAGAAGGCCAAGGTAAGTTTGTCGGCCAATAAGGTGATGGCAACAGTTTTTTGGGATGCACGCGGGATAATCCACATCGGTTACCTTCAAAAGGGGAAAAAAAATATACGGCGAATATTATGCCAACTTATTGGACCGATTTAACGAGGATTTAAAAAAAAAAACGACCCCACATGCCCAAGAAAAAAGTTATTTTTCATCAAGATAATGCACGGGTGCAAACGTGTGTAGTCTCAATAGCAAAATTACATGAATTGGGCTGCGAATTGGTACCTCATTCGCCATATTCTCCGGATTAAGGCCCCAGTGACTATTTCCTATTGCCGAACCTAAAGAAATGGCTCGGTGAAAAGAGATTTAGCTCCAACGATGAAATTATTGGTCAAACAAATGCCTATTTTATGGACCTCGAAAAATCCTCTTTTTGGAAGGGATACACCAATTGGAGAAACGTTGGACTAAGTGTATTGAACTAAAAGGAGATTATGTTGAAAAAAAATTTATTTTTTTTTGTAAAAAAAACTGTGTTTCATTCAAAAAGTCACGGACTTATTGATCCGCCCTTGTACTTTTCATTTGATCAGGGTTGCATTTTAACAGAAGCATGTTCATTTATTATAGTTAGTCAATTCACAAGGTATCCTAACATGTCATATTGTCAAAATGTCCTAATATTTCACAATGGTTTAAAAATATTGTTGTACGGCTCAGCCGCTCAGCGCTGGACTTTTCTGATTAATTACGACAGCACAATAAACACAGCAAGCAACGTTCTATTTATTTAAGACACTTTTTGTTAACAAACCAACAACAATATTTTTAAACCATTGTGAAATATTAGGACATTTTGACAATATGACATGTTAGGATACCTTGTGAATTGACTAAGTGTGACTACAAACTGTAACGTAAAATAATTTTTTTGACAGTCGCAAAAAAAACTCCTTAGATTTCTATCTTACGGTGTGTGTGTGAAACGGTAGAAAAATACTCATGGAAGTAAAATTTTGACACTGTTGAGGTGAATAAAATTTCACTAACCCTGGGGGCTAGCATAATTTTAACTTTAGCGTAGAAATTGTTGACAATTTTAATTCACCATAGAACTTTGCTACCGTTTCACTCACACCCTTACAAAGCATTATGGAATACGTTAGACTTGTGTGATATTGTAAAGTACCCTTTAGTGTTGATCTTTTTCCCTTGCTGTTTTTCTTATTACAGCACAACATTGCTACACTTAGCCAAACGTACTCCCCCAACTGCTTATGAATGTTTACACTAATTTTTATTTTTTGTTTACATTAGATTCTTTTCTAGTTCTGCTCTTTTCTAAGTCATTGAGTATGCGTAAGTGTGATTGTATGCCATTTGACATGTTTAGTTGATTTTTCTTTATGCGGGTTTTAATTAGTTGTTGTTGATGTTGTTGGTTTTGTTCTGCTGTCATTCTTGTTGTTGTGGTTATTTTATTTAAGACTCTTATCATTGGAGGTCTTTTAGTTTTAACTGCAATTTATACTTGACTTTTTGTAACAAATGGATTTGTATTTGCTCTAATTCTTTATAAAATTTTACAAATAGAAACAAAAAAAAAAACAAAAGTAATATATAGTAAGAAAACAACTACTTTGTTACTAATACATTTACAATTTTTTATCGCTGTTACAATAAAGTGAACCAAGTCATTTTTATGACCATTAATGGCTGGTAAAAGGTTTTAAAAAAAATTAATTTTTAAAGAAATTAAATGTCAACAAGAAAAAAGAAAGACAAAAACATGAAAAACAAAAACGTTCTTTGGATTTCAAGAAGAATTCTTGACAAAAAGTACGAAAAACCAGAAGTAAGGAAGAACATGCAGATCATTTAAAATAGGTTATCATTCATTCAAAGCAAATTTCGATCTACCAGGGTAAAATACCATTTGGTTTAAAGATTGATGTTTGACTAATGACGTCATCCGTAGGCAATGGCGGTGAGAGCTAAACGGCAAACCCCACTGAAGAGATTGTGTGGTTACAATCAAAACTATTCTGGGCAACCTGTCCTTGAAAACCTGGGTTCAATTCCCAGCTCAGTCAAGAATGAAAAATTATCAATAGATTTTAATGCATTTCATGTTCTAAAATTCCTTTCTTTATAAAAATAATTTAATGAAAATTAAATTCAAAGAACTTAAGCTGGAGGTCCACACCACGCGTTACACGCCTTTTCGCAGTCAAAAAAGTAGAACCTGTGTAGTTGTATTTAACAAGTTTCATGCACAATAGCCTAGGATGTATTGAGGCGTTGAACGCGAAAAGTAGGTTTACTTTCTACTTTTGCAAGCGTCACAAGCAGCGTTCGAATAAATCAGCTGATTTTGACAAATGAAATTTTATTTTTGCTTGTGGTTATGCCGCATCAGAAGCGTTGCATGTAACTTGAAACGTAGAACGCAAGTAAGGTATAAAACGCATGCAATGCGTGGAAGCTAAAACGCGTGGTGTGGACCTCCAGCTTTAAGCCCGATTAAAATATCAAAATTTGGATTAAATTAATTATTTTTAACATAAGAATGATAATTAAAACCTTAAAAATAAGATTCTTTTCGTGGAAAGTTTAATATAAATATATATTTTTAAGCTTATCTCAAAATCATTAAATATGTTCCAATTACGTTTTGAAGAAATGCGATCTTTAATGTCTATGAAGTTCTCCATTTACATTTCCATTAGCTTTAAAAAAAAAAACAATATTAAAGGGCTAATCATTACGGGATTTCTTTGAATGGGTGTTCTTAGATGCCGAGAGCTGTTGGCAATCGGACGGTCCTTTAGATATAAATCACCGGATCACTGTCTTAACTACAATATCGACAATGTGAGTAAATTCCAGCCACCTCTAAACCCATTTTTCGCCGACCGGTGATTATAATCACCAGCACTCGCACTCTTTTTATTCCTGTCAGTTACTTAAAATCTTCTTTTGTTATTACATATATTGTCAGTTTACTTGGTGCGGCGAAAAAAAGGTTAATTTGTGTCTTTCAAAAAATACCCCGATTACCAGCACTGCTTGTTTCCCTTGTTGCTGCAGTTGCAACCGATCGTCTGTACTTATTTAAGAGGTTCGCAATAAGAACTTGCGCTGAGAAAGTCTGTCTATGGGCTTAAACCCATTATTTGCTCATTCAAAAATAAATAATTAGTGAAACCCTTAAAGGCCCTGTGCTCCTTATAGGAACGATGGGAACTGATATACACATACATACTTATGGGTCAGTCCACGCCAAATCGGATGGTTTAAAAAATTTTTTTTTTTTTTTTGATTTCCCTGGTTTTGTGATATTTTTTCGTACACTTTAAAAGAGTCTTTCTGGTAAATTTTGAAAATTTTTTGATTACTCCTTCAAAGGACTCTTTTCTTTTCTTTTTTTCCTGCTGTTGCAATCAAGCGGTTGTACTCATTTATGCGATTCGCTAAAATAATGTGCGCTGAGAAAATGATGAAACAGAACTAGGCCTGAACGATGATTTCCATACAGCTTGACATAAAATTATGCCAGAGAATGCAGTCGAGAAATAAAATCAATTTTATTTTGAAAACGTTTTTCTCATGCTCTCACATAGAGACAATTATTCTCCCAACAATGCTACCACACTTTCGTTCAATTTCATACATTTTGTAAACAAAGAAAAAAAAGGACAAAAGTAAACGACAGAAATGAGAGAAAATTCGCAGTTACGGTCGACGCTTAAATTATGGGCTTAAGAATTTTTGCCTGAAGTTAAAGACTCAATTCTGTTTCATCATTTATTTTGAAAACGTTTTTTCTCATGCTCTCACATAGAGACAATTATTCTCCCAACAATGCTACCATACTTTCATTCAATTTCATACATTTTGTAAACAAAGAAAAAAAAAAGAACAAAAGAAAACGAAAGAAATGAGAGAAAATTCGCAGTTACGGTCGACGTTTGTATTATGGGCTTAAGAATTTTTGCCTGAAGTTGAACCCTCAATTCTGTTTCATCATAAAGTCTGTCTAAAAACTTAAATGGCAGCCTCATCATTTACTCATCCGAAAATAAACGATTAGCGAAACCTTTAAATGCACTGTGCTCCTTATACGAACGATAGGAACATATAAAGACATACATACATATGGGTCATTCCACGCCAAATCTGACGGTTAAAAATTTTTTTTTTATTTCCCTAATTTTGTGATTTTTTTTAAGTACTGGACACGCATGTTATTAGAGTTATTTGTACCGATTCGGTCACAATGGTTCTCCCAGGTGCCCACAGTCAATCGAGGAATACGAAATAGTAGAACTTGTTAATTAGAATCCGAACTAGGCTGGACTTGTCTTTTGGGGAACCTATAAGTGTCGGGGGTATCGTTCGCATAATGCTGAGGTTGCAGGAGTATTGGCACCCAGTTAACTCATTCGTTACAGAAGTGAATATATCCTTACGGGATTCAGAGACAGCTCGCAAAGCACCACATATTAGTTTGATATCAATTGAAATATAAAGAGGAAAGGCCCAAAAGATGCAGACCTAATGTGTAAAGTAATGCCAATTAATAGTTCTGCGGAAATCTGGGACGAAAAAGGAAGTGTAAGTTTCCGTGCAGATCATCTTGATCAAAAGGAAATTCTACAATAAATTTAATGCGAAAAAAAAATTTACGAAAAAAATTATGGCATTTCGAATTGGCCGCTAAAATCAACCTGTTATTTTTTCAACAAATTTGATAAGTCTTAATGAATAAAAACCACAACCCAAT
The DNA here is from genome assembly GCA_943735925.1 of Pollenia amentaria. Taxonomy (NCBI): domain Eukaryota; kingdom Metazoa; phylum Arthropoda; class Insecta; order Diptera; family Polleniidae; genus Pollenia; species Pollenia amentaria. Next base: position 15,927,875 of record OX031008.1, on the reverse strand, counting down.
AAAAAATGGAGCTTTCAACGAAGCAGGTTAGTAAGGGAGAAACGTGAAAGACATGAATTTTGTATGAGGAGTTCCTTCTTTGAAAAATACACTTTTGATACAGAAATTCAGAGCATATCAAAACTGTTGAATGTAACGATCAGCCTTATAGCCAATTTACACTACAACGAAATCTAGTACTTTCGAGATTTCGAGCCAAATCTAGTTGTTTTGGCTAGATTTCCCGTACAAAACAAAATCTACTCCGTAACTAGATTTTGACGAAATCTATTCGAAATCTAGTAGTACTTATTGATGCAACTATGTTATTCCCCATAAAGCACTAAAAACTACTTCCCTACACAAGAAAAAAATGACATTTTAACAAAAAACAATAATAGCTGCTTGTTAAAATTGTTAAAAAAAAATTCAAAAATTTAAAAAAATAGTAAACAAATGCAAATGATTATAAAGAAAATGTAATGCAAATTTTTAAATGCCTATTTCTTTATATGTAAGTATGTGTTACACAAAAAACTTTCAGTCGGCGGTTTTTGTTGTGAAAACCAAATCTCGCTAATGTCAAACAAGTATAATGTAAACGAACTAGATTTGGAGGAAGATTTCAAATGAAATCTACTAGATTTCGATGTAATGTTAATGCCCTATTACACACTGAAATTTTTGTCGTTACCGTTATTATTTAATATGCTACATTACAAACCTGCTTCGTAGTAAGCAAATGTCGTCGCTCTTTAAATGAAAAATTTTTTTTTTTTTTAATTTGCTTAGAATTCGTTCACTAACTTTAATCCATCTCGGTATGTTTTATTGCGTAGCGCTTGCATTTTAAAATTTGTTATCAGTGAAGCACTAAACAAGCGCAAAACAAGAAAATTGTTTTACTGGGAAATATCTAAAGCCTAATGGCCTGTTCAACAATCTCGATAGCTAATCGAAGCGATCGCCATCCATTCGCTCGATTTCGAATCAGATTGGGTTCAACCATTTCGACAGCTTTTGATCGCTTGCCCTTACGAGTGTCAATATTTGTTACTTACGTATTAAAAAATATAGCATTGCCATATAATATATTTCTATTATTTTTTGCGTTTTTGTTCAAAAGTATCAAAAATAATACTAATTTGCTTGAAAACAAATACAACTGCGTTTAAAATTTTATCAGCTGTATAGAAATGTCAAAAAATAAAAAAACATTTTTCTTGATACCAAAACTTAAAAAAAGTGTAAACAAAGGTTAAATTCAATTAAAAACAAAATATATAAGCAAAAAAATAAATAAATTATGCAAACAAATAAATAAACCAATTAAACAATTACAAAAGCAGCGTCCGATTAATTTTCTGCACTAGGAAAGTTAAATAGTTTCGGTTTTTTGTGCCTTAAAATATGATGTGGTTTACCATCTTCTACTCTGCAATAGAACGCGTAGTTGGCCCAATGGCATTTAGTTTTTGGCTTATACTTTTCCATTGGTCGTTCATCGAAAATTTATTTGCTCCAAACACTGATGCACCTCTCCCCAACTCAAGATTTTCGCCCATGTATTCGACTAATGTTAGCAGTTGCTACATTGCCGACGTTTATACCCACACCACTATAGTGGAGACGGTATTATGCGTTTGTGTATACCGATTGACTCAGGATCATTAAGAATCATTGTAAGTCGATCCAACGATGTCCGTCCTGCTGGCAGCCTGGCTGGCTGTCCACGTTACCTTGTGCGCAAAGTACAGGTCGCAATTTTGGAGATAATTTGATGAAATTTGGCACATAGGTTCAAATTGGATTAAGGGCCGAGCTTATTGGAAATGGGCCGAATCGGCCCATAATTTTCAGCCCCCATACAAGATTATTTCCGGATAGGGGTTTTGTTGCAATAAATGATCTAATTATTAAATTAAAATTAAATTTTGTCTAAACTAATTTATTGCAATCAAAATCATCTTTCCATATTTTATTGGAATCAGTCTATATTTGACCATAGCTCCCATACAAATAATACTCCCGAAAATAGCTTTTAATGCCATAACTACTTTACAAGTGTTAGTATTCACTTACAAATTGGCGACAATGACATTTACGATAGCTTATATGTCATAACAAAATGTTGTCCTGGTAGGTCCAAAATAAACCATAGGTCCCATATAAACCCCCATCTTAAAATCTCATATGTTTAGATGAAGATATCTAAATAATATTCGGCACCAAGAACTTTTAAATGAATCTAATTAAATGAATCATGATTACCCATAGGTCCCAAATAGAGTACACTCTCAAAAATGGTCGGGATGGTCCGACTATACTTTCTTACTTGTTTAAACTATAATTTTACGTTTAAACAATCAATAAAATATTGTTATTTTACATATGTCCTTACTATTTGTTCTCCATTTTTATTTTTTTTTTATTTAAATTACTCTTAAATTTTTCTTGTTTTTTTTAAATTCAACGATTCGACAACAAAACACACAGTGAGTGGTTTTGACATTTGTGTTCGTAATCTTGACGATACCTTCGATATTGATAAACCGCTTTTTGTATGAAAGTACTTACGTTCTCTTTCGAGTTGTCGTTCGTACGAATGTTCGTAAAAAATAGAGTTAGTTGAACCCAAAACAGTTTTCGATCGCTTAGAATGCGATCGAAGTCGTTCTTTCGAAATCGTTGAACAGGCCATAAGAGTCATTAAAATTGATGTTTTTTTTAGCATTGAAATAAGAAATTAAAACTTGAAATTCTTTGTTATTAAACATTTTTTGTTCTACTTACAATCAGACTTATGTTTGCCTATTGAAAAGAAACTTAAACTAAGAAGACCCTGTAAAGGGCCCTTTTTTCAACTTCGGTAAATTGCGTTTAAAAAAAATTTTTTAGTTAATGCATTAAATTTGATTCTTTTTATTCTCGATAATTTTTTCTAGTACTTTGGTACTTTTTTAGATAAAAAAAAGATTAGTACCTGCACGAGGTACCAAAAGTACCTTTTTCAAATTACATTCTTTTCAACAAGGAATAAAGAAAAGTATTTTTAAACTAATATTTAATATTTACATTCACATTTCAAAATTGTCTCTAATCACCAAATTTATACCAAATTCATAATCTTAAGCAAACAAGTTGTTGATTTTGCACCTATTACCAAAATGATTATATTGATTACTAAAAATTATAAAATTGTGCATATTTTTTTTTCAATAAATGATATTTTTAATTTTAATTAAAAAAAATGGTCAAAAAACTTAGCCATTTCAGACAATGTGTTAATTTATTTAATTAAATATTGACAATTCCCAACAACAATTCCACAAGTTTAAATTATTTTATTTTAAACGAAAAAGTCAATTAATATTTTTTGATATTTAATTAATATTTTAATTAAAAATTTTTTTCAAACCGACTTAAATAATTCAATTAAAAAAATAATTGATTCAATTATCACATTAATTAAATTTAAATACTTTTTAAACCATTTTTTTAATTGATAAAAAAACTTTTTTCTGTATTGTGTTTTTATTAAATTTTTTATTAAAACTGAAAAGTGATGACATGAGAAGCGAGAAAATTTAATGAAGTTAATTCAACCTGTAGGTGATCAACGGGCAGAATTTAAGAGCTAAGACTTGGGAGGGTTGATAATTCTCTCTGGAGAAATTAAAGCTCAGGAATTTATTGAAGAGACTTGAGATGGTATTGGATTAGGCATTGATTCGCTTTTCCTAGGTATACACAAGAACTTACTGTTATAGTTAGGAAAATACTCATTTAAAGGACCGAACTAGACGATCTAATGGAATTATCGAGGTACTCCCTTGTGGAGACAAATTCTGCAGAAACATCTGTCTGATAACTTTGGTAAGAAGCATAAATTTAAACTTGCTTTTCGTTACAGGTAAAATAAAAAATAGGGCGCTTTAGCTTCGCTTATATTGTCAGGACCTAGAGAATAGATAAGTTGGTCCATCCGGTTCACCACAAATTCTAAATCACTTATTACTTTAAGGCCCGTTTTCACGACTTACAGATAGAAAAAGGTAGGATTTTATCGGCGGTATAAAAAGTGTTCCCTTATTAAAACTTTACTTTAACCTATCAGGTAGTATAAACCTTCCTTTAACTAATCGCTCACTTTTAGTTAAAGTGAAGTTGGAATAATGGAACACTTGTAATACGGCCGATAAAATCCTACCTTTAGCTATCGATAAGTCGTGAAAACTGGCCTAAGTAAAGTATTAAACTGGGAATTTTATTAGAAAATATTGTTTACAGAAATTTCGGTTAAATATTTTTTTCAGCAAATTTGCTTACAAAACTTAAGGACTTTTATTCGCAAAAAGTATACTTTTCTAAGTCATTTGATAATAATTCGCAGACTGAATATGTTTTGCCATCCCTGGTTTCAATCCCTTATTTTAATAACTTTTCTTTAAAACTCTCTTACACACTTACGCACACAATCCGCCATATTTTCAGTGTCATTTCGTTTTAAAAATATTTTTCTTGCGTGATTTTAAAGGTTATGGCCACTGTTCACATAATCGAAAGCAGCAACAACTAAATTAAATATTAAAAAAAAAAATATTACAGAAACTATAACCAAAATATATTAAAGGCCAATATGGAATGGATGGATAGCCATCCAAAATTAAAATGAATGAAAAAAGTTTATGATCAAAAAAAAAAAAAAATAAAAATATGCTATAAAAAGGTAATAAATGGCTAAAAGCTTAACATTTTTTTTTTTGTACTTTAAATTGTATGTGTATGTAATAATAATTATTAAATACACAAAAATAATTTCACTTTTACTTAATTAACACAAAGCAAGACATAAGCGTAACAATAAATTACAATAAACCATAAAAAAATACAACAACAAAAAACACATTTCAAGTGAAATTATTTAAGACAACAACAATAAAATCCCCCTTCTGCAATGAAACAATTATGATAATTTTTGACATTTAAGCCATCAATAACGTTCCGAAAATAAAAATTTAACTCTTTTTTCCTAAACCTGTTGAATATATCTCAAATCCCTTAAAGGAGAAGTAACAGGCTCTTTCTTTAAAAGAGCCAGAAAGAGCCAGATATTCAGTTTGTAGTCTGAAGAAGAGGAAGACAAAAAAAAAAAAGACTATTAAACACGTCTTTAATACATTTTTCACATTTTGACATAAACGAGTATTTCATTTTGGAGATTTTGCTGTTCGAAAAAACCAAACACGTAAGCTCTCATTTTTTGTCATTTTATTACCACCTACAAAAAGTGACAAACGAAATAAAAAAATATTAAATTTACAGCTACACGAAGATTCAATCGCATTTAATTTAAATGAAAAAAATACATAAAGCAAATGCACAGAAAAAAAAATTATAGGTGCAAAAACAAAATTTAGCTTAACAGCTTTGCCAACTATAGCAAAGCTTTTTTATATCAGGGGGCTAATTCTGGCAGTAGTGATCGAATATTTTCTTGATTCGAAAGCAATTTTCTTTCTAATTCTTTTAGACGATACTAAACGAGTCGAAATTATTTTTTCAGTGTTGTGAAAACTCAATTAAATGCTTTTGAACACTGAAAAATAATTTCGATTCGTTCAGTATCGAATTAAAGAATATATATATATATAATGGGTGGTTAAATTTTTAGGGCCGATGTTGAATATGAACCACACCTAAACGTCAAGTTTTTTTGTGCATTTCATTTGACACATCTCAATTTCAGACTAACTCAATTTGAACCATTGAAAGATACACAATCGGGCAACGTGTTTAAGTTATTCCGGCTTATTTTGGGCGTTCAAATCAAAATGCATTTTGTGTACCTATGTGAACACGAACTTGTTATGGCCCGAATTGGAAGATATGGATGTGGACGATATCTGGTTTCAACTGGACGGTGCCACTTGCCACACAGCTAACGAAACAATGTTTTTTTTGCGCGACAAATTCAATAGCCGTGTTATCTCACGTGGTGGCGATGTCAATTGACCGCCAAGATCATGTGATTTAACACCATTGGACTTCTTTCTTTCGAGTTATTTGAAAGAAAAGGTGTACGTCGATAAGCCAGCAACAATTCAAGAGCTAAAGGATGAGATAATTCGGCACATTAACGGCATAGAACCTCAATTATGCCTCAGCGTTATCGAAAATTTGGAACATCGGATGGAGGTGTGCCGCCGAGCTCGCGGTGGCCATTTGGCCGATATCTTGTTCCATCCATAATTGAACCATACCAATATTATCATAATAAAAAGAAATTACAATAATTTCCTAAATAATTTGTGTTTTATTCAAAATCAACATCGGCCCTTATAATTTAACCACCCTTTTCATATATATAAATTTAACGGTCCATGTATGTATTCGTATCACGTGAGAACGGCTGGAGCGATTTGGCTGATTTTTTTTATTCGATTCGAAATTTTCAGGAGATGGTTTGTAAAGAAAAAAAATTAAAAACTCCTGGTATAACTCGGAAAATTTAAATTTTAAATATATTGCCTCCTTTTCATTGCTCAATTTTCTAAGCGTGAAAAAATTTTAGGAGAAACTTGAAGAACTAAACACACTGCCTCCTTTTCACTTCTCATTAGTAAATGGTTTCCGAGCGAAGCCGGGGCGGTCAGCTAATTAGATATCAAATTAATTCAAATCGAGATGGTATTCGAGTACGACTGCCAGGATTAGCCCCCAGGTGCTTTTAGCTTTATCATCAGCTAAAGCTATGGTTTGACAGCTGATAATGTCAAACTGTGCTGGTATTTCTGTTGAGTAAGGTTTGGTAAGTCACCAGGAATCGTTTAACGATAGATCGACGCTTCCAAATTGTGAAAATTTACTTTGAAAAAAAAAAATAATAGATCTGTTCGCGAAGAAGTCCATTTTACGAAGCTTATTTCTGGTTAAATAGCCAGACAATCCTCAAGCCGTTAACGACTGACCGATGTAGAGTTCGAAAAATCAGTAAAGTACAGCAAGCTAGTGTACCGCATTTTGCCATGGACAGTACTCATACACATTCCATACAATAATACAAAATAAATAAAAATTTGTGTTTGTAGATTTGTACACAAACAAATTACTGTACACAACAACATTGTGAGCTAAGAAACACAAAAACTAAGGCCCTAATTGTGCAAAACGCAACGCAACGCCAAAATAACATTGAAAGCAAAACCAAAGTCAAAAATATTGCATAATTTTGCTTTTGCTTTCTACAGAATTTCACACTGCGCTTTAAAGTTGTCAACGCCACAAGATATGCAGCGTTTGAAATTTTAAAATTCAGTATGAATTTCTGTAGAAAGCAACAACAAAATTGTAAAATATTATTGACTTTGTTTTTGATTCCCATATAATTTTTGGCGTTGCGTTGCTCTCTACACACAATTAGGGCCTAAGATAACTTACCGGTCTTGTTTTATATACGTATAGTCTTGTTTTATCGTACGAGTTCTGTATTTTTAACTGAACCCGTAGTGAACTTTTAGCATACGTGTTCTGCTGTTTTAATGTATGCGTAGTGAATTTTTAATGTAGCGTTAATTAGAAGACCGTTTTGGGAATTTTTAATTTAACTCCTTTTCTCTTAGTGTTTACTTTTCCCATTCACAATAATACCAGTGAAGCAAATATATTATTGATCAATTTGATAAAAAAAAAACTTTATGTATCTTATATATATAATTTTTTTCTTTTGATAATTGTTGTTATTTTTATTGTTTAACATTACTTAACATATGAAATTTGTTTAAACAATTGTTTTTCCGGTCTTTTTAACCAAAAAACACTCAAACCCCCAAAAGTCGTTGAACTTTTAATTGCAACGCCCTTTAAAAACAATTTAGCTGCTACTCTCTTTTATTCTTTAAAAATAAAATACAAAAATTTTAATTTATTACGATTTCTTATTTTCAACAAAAAAGTTACTTCTAGTTCGTATTACAGCCAGCAGCTCTGCCACTTTCTTTTGAATATTTCAGAGTTTTCGAGTCAAAGTTTTGAAGGCTTAACCAGACGTTTTTGCCACATCATGATGCGTTACGCATAAAGTTGGCTTGATTATAAAAAAAAACTGGGCTTTCAAACAAATTTTTACATAAAACTGGTTTTAAAAACTCCAAAACTTTTTTACATGTAAAAAAACTTTTTTTTTTTAAATATTTTTCAAGGGTCAATATATTTTTGTGTAGTTTCTTTTAAAGCTTTTTCTTTTCTGCTGCTGCTTCTTATTAATGTTTTTCTGTTTTTTTTTTTTTTTTTTTAATTTTTTGTTAACCAAATAAACTTGAACTTGCCTTTCTTGGCTTAAATGATGTTGGTACTTTAAAAAAAGCCCAGAAATTAACACACATGCCCTTCGAGAAATTTTCAGCTAAATTTCTTAAAAAAATAAAATTAAATGAAAAATAAAATTTGTTCTAGAAGATTTTAATCGAAGTGAAAAATAGTCTATAGAAAATTTAAATAAAAAAAAAATTTATTAAAAAATTAAAAATTTAATTCATTCGAAAAATGTTTAAAAAAAAATATTTTTTCAAAAAAATTAATAACAAATAAAAAAAAATATTAAAAACAAATCGGTATTAATTAATTAAATTAATTTAAAAAATTTTTTTTTTTCAAAAAAATTCAAAACAAATACAAAAATGTTTAACAAAATTCAAAACAAATACAAAAACGAATTGAAATCGTTAGGAAAATCTGTTTCGTTTGAAAACGTTTCTATTAAAAAGTCTTTCAATCTCATCTGTTTTTATAGTAAATTTCTTCAAATAAAACATTTCTTTATATAAATTGAATAAATTGGTTTTCAAAAGTTTTGTAAGAATTTTTTTTCAATTTTAAAACGTTTTCATTGAAAAGCGATTTAAAAAAATTTTTGGACGATTTCTAAAGAAAACTATTTTATATTATTTCGTTTCTGTAGAAAATTATTTTATTTAATAAACGTTTTTATAGTAATGCATTACGTTTTAAAAAGTTTCAATAGAAAATCGTGTCGATATAAAACGTTTCTAAACAAAATCAATTTAATTTTGAAACGTTTTAATGGAAAAGCGATTTAAAAAAAATTTTCGAACGATTTCTATAAACGTTTTTATAGAAATGCATAACGTTTTAAAAAGTTTCAATAGAAAATCGTGTTGATATAAAACGTTTCTAAACAAAATCAATTTAATTTTAAAACGTTTTAATGGAAAAGCGATTTAAAAAAAAATTTCGAACGATTTCTAAGGAAAACTATTTCAATTTAATTCGTTTATGAATAAAATTGTTTTAGTTAAAAACGTTTTTATAGAAAATTTTATCGTTTTAAAAAGTTACAACAGAAAATCGTGTCGATATAAAATGTTTCTAAATAAAATCAATTGAATTTTTTAATTTTTAAAACGTTTTCATTGATAATCGTTGCGATCTTAAAGAAAATTTTCGAACGATTTCTAAAGAAAACAATTTTAATTTTGAATTCTTTTCTGTAGAAAATTTCTTTAATTAAAAAAAAGGAATCTTTCGAACGATTTCTAAAGAAAATAATTTTAATTCAATTCGTTTCTGTAGAAAATTGTTTTAATTAATAAACGATTATAAAAATGTATAACGTTTTAAAAAGTTTCAATAGAAAATCGTGTCGATATAAAACGTTTCTAAATAAAATCAATTTAATTTTTTTAATTTGAAAACGTTTTAATGGAAAATCGTTGCGATCTTAACGAAATTTTTCGAACGATTTCTAAAGAAAACAATTTTAATTTTGAATTCTTTTCTGTAGAAAATTTCTTTAATTAAAAAAAAGGAATCTTTCGAACGATTTCTAAAGAAAAAAAACAATTTTAATTCAATTCGTTTTTGTATAAAATTGTTTGGATTAATAAACGTTTTTATAAAAATGTATAACGTTTTAAAAAGTTTCAATAGAAAATCGTGTCGATATAAAATGTTTCTAAATAAAATAAATTAAATTTTTTTAATTTTAAAGCGTTTTTATGGAAAAGCGATTTAAAAAATTTTCGCACAATTTCTAAGGAAAACTATTTCAATTTAATTCGTTTATGAATAAAATTGTTTTAGTTAACGTTTTTATAGAAATGTATAACGTTTTAAAAAGTTACAATAGAAAATCGTGTCGATATAAAACATTTCTAAATAAAATCAATTTAATTTTTTTTTTAATTTTAAAACGTTTTTATGGAAAAGCGATTTAAAAAAATGTTCGAACGATTTCTAACGAAAACTATTTCAATTTAATTCGTTTATGAATAAAATTGTTTTATTTAAAAACGTTTTTATAAAAAAAAAATATCGTTTTAAAAAGTTTCAATAGAAAATCGTGTCGATATAAAATGTTTCTAAATAAAATCAATTGAATTTTTTAATTTTTAAAACGTTTTCATGGATAATCGTTGCGATCTTAAAGAAAATTTTCGAATGATTTCTAAAGAAAACTATTTTAATTTTTAATTCATTTCTGTAGAAAATTTCTTTAGTTAAAAAAAAGGTATTTTTCGAACGATTTCTAAAAAAAAAAACAATTTTAATTCAATTCGTTTTTGTAAAAATTGTTTGGATTAATAAACGTTTTTATAAAAATGTATAACGTTTTAAAAAGTTTCAATAGAAAATCGTGTCGATATAAAATGTTTCTAAATAAAATAAATTAAATTTTTTTAATTTTAAAGCGTTTTTATGGAAAAGCGATTTAAAAAATTTTCGCACAATTTCTAAGGAAAACTATTTCAATTTAATTCGTTTATGAATAAAATTGTTTTAGTTAACGTTTTTATAGAAATGTATAACGTTTTAAAAAGTTACAATAGAAAATCGTGTCGATATAAAACGTTTCTAAATAAAATCAATTTAATTTTTTTTTTAATTTTAAAACGTTTTTATGGAAAAGCGATTTAAAAAAATGTTCGAACGATTTCTAACGAAAACTATTTCAATTTAATTCGTTTATGAATAAAATTGTTTTATTTAAAAACGTTTTTATAAAAAAAAATTATAGTTTTAAAAAGTTTCAATAGAAAATCGTGTCGATATAAAATGTTTCTAAATAAAATCAATTGAATTTTTTAATTTTTAAAACGTTTTCATGGATAATCGTTGCGATCTTAAAGAAAATTTTCGAATGATTTCTAAAGAAAACTATTTTAATTTTTAATTCATTTCTGTAGAAAATTTCTTTAGTTAAAAAAAAGGTATTTTTCGAACGATTTCTAAAAAAAAAAACAATTTTAATTCAATTCGTTTTTGTAAAAATTGTTTGGATTAATAAACGTTTTTATAAAAATGTATAACGTTTTAAAAAGTTTCAATAGAAAATCGTGTCGATATAAAATGTTTCTAAATAAAATAAATTAAATTTTTTTAATTTTAAAGCGTTTTTATGGAAAAGCGATTTAAAAAATTTTCGCACAATTTCTAAGGAAAACTATTTCAATTTAATTCGTTTATGAATAAAATTGTTTTAGTTAACGTTTTTATAGAAATGTATAACGTTTTAAAAAGTTACAATAGAAAATCGTGTCGATATAAAACGTTTCTAAATAAAATCAATTTAATTTTTTTTTTAATTTTAAAACGTTTTTATGGAAAAGCGATTTAAAAAAATGTTCGAACGATTTCTAACGAAAACTATTTCAATTTAATTCGTTTATGAATAAAATTGTTTTATTTAAAAACGTTTTTATAAAAAAAAATTATAGTTTTAAAAAGTTTCAATAGAAAATCGTGTCGATATAAAATGTTTCTAAATAAAATCAATTGAATTTTTTAATTTTTAAAACGTTTTCATGGATAATCGTTGCGATCTTAAAGAAAATTTTCGAATGATTTCTAAAGAAAACTATTTTAATTTTTAATTCATTTCTGTAGAAAATTTCTTTAGTTAAAAAAAAGGTATTTTTCGAACGATTTCTAAAAAAAAAAACAATTTTAATTCAATTCGTTTTTGTAAAAATTGTTTGGATTAATAAACGTTTTTATAAAAATGTATAACGTTTTAAAAAGTTTCAATAGAAAATCGTGTCGATATAAAATGTTTCTAAATAAAATAAATTAAATTTTTTTAATTTTAAAGCGTTTTTATGGAAAAGCGATTTAAAAAATTTTCGCACAATTTCTAAGGAAAACTATTTCAATTTAATTCGTTTATGAATAAAATTGTTTTAGTTAACGTTTTTATAGAAATGTATAACGTTTTAAAAAGTTACAATAGAAAATCGTGTCGATATAAAACGTTTCTAAATAAAATCAATTTAATTTTTTTTTTAATTTTAAAACGTTTTTATGGAAAAGCGATTTAAAAAAATGTTCGAACGATTTCTAACGAAAACTATTTCAATTTAATTCGTTTATGAATAAAATTGTTTTATTTAAAAACGTTTTTATAAAAAAAAATTATCGTTTTAAAAAGTTTCAATAGAAAATCGTGTCGATATAAAATGTTTCTAAATAAAATCAATTGAATTTTTTAATTTTTAAAACGTTTTCATGGATAATCGTTGCGATCTTAAAGAAAATTTTCGAATGATTTCTAAAGAAAACTATTTTAATTTTTAATTAATTTCTGTAGAAAATTTCTTTAATTAAAAAAAAAGGTATTTTTCGAACGATTTCTAAAGAAAACAATTTTAATTTAATTTGTTTCTGTAGAAAATTGCTTTGATTAATAAACGTTTTTATAAAAATGTATAACGTTTTAAAAAGTTACAATATAAAATCGTGTCAATATAAAACGTTTCTAAATAAAATCAATTTAAGACGTTTTTATAAAATATGTTTTGGCTTAAAACGTTTCTTAAGAAACCGTTTATATTAATAATTGTTTAATTTTAAAAAAATCTATAAAGAATTAATTCGTTTTAAAACGTTTCTATAGAAAATTAATTCGCCGTAAAATGTTTCTATATAAAATGCGTTAGTTTTAAGTGATTCTAAAGAAAATCAATTCAACTTGAAACGTTTCTTTAAAAAATTGGTGCGTTTTAAAACGTTTTTATGACACTACATTTTTATTGCATTGTTCTAGTTTTGGTGAACAGTGCAAATATAATGTAATAGAAAAATTTACCAAGTGCAAACAGTTCAGCTGTATTAAGATAAATAGCAAACTGTCAAAAATTTTACTAAAGTTATCGATAAAAAATGAAGTTATGTCAAAAACAATGTAAAATTGTTCAACTTAAAATTGACATTTCAAGCTTGAAATATTAAAAGTGTTGCTGAATCAGCGGTTAATGTGGAAATTCAGCGATTAACCGCTTTTTGTTTGTTTTGTTTTTATGTTTCCTATAAACGAAAAGTTGACAACATTTAATAAAATGAATAAAATCAAAACAAAAGAAAAACTAAAAAAAATTTCTGTTTACATTTTTTATAGTTTGCTCTTTCCAACATTTACTGTTTCTTTCCATCAATTCTATATCAATTCAATGAATAAAAAATGTAGTGTCATAAGGGCTTAAAGAAAAGTATTTTGATTTAATCAAAAATTCCAAAAAAAAATTAAATCTTTTTTCAATTATTTCGCTTTAAAATGTTTCTGGGAAAAGTATTTTGATCTGGTATTTTTATGGCTACAATGGAATAGCTTGATCGCGGTACCGTCTCCGTTGGGAGGAATCTCCCCGCTCTCTCTCTCTACATTTTGATCTCAAAACGTTTTAAGAAAGCAGTTTTCATTTAAACCGTTTCGATTAACAATTTTTGCCTCTAAAACGTTTTCACTAAGCAAAAACTTTTGCTTAGAAAACGTTTTGTTTTTAAAAACGTGTATATTAACATTTGTTTCGCTTTAAAATATTTTAATAATAAGTTGATTTTATCTTAAACGTTCGGTTTTAAACTGCTTCCAAAAGAAAATTAATCCGATTTTAAACTATTCTATAGAAAATTGTTTCGTCTTAAAACTTTTTTAAAGAAAATTATTTCGATTTAAAACATTTCTCTTGAAAATTAATTCAATTAAAGACGTTTATAAAAAAAATATTTCGATTTAAAGCGTTTCTTTAAGAAACGTTTTGTATTTTAAAACGTTTGCATTAACTTTTCTTTCATTTTAATATATTTCTTGAAAAATGTTTAAAAAACGCTTTGTATTTAAAAACGTTTACAATAACATTTCTTTCATTTGGATATATTCCAATAGAACATTTTTTTGATTCAAAACTTTCGGTTTTAAATGTTTTCGTAAAAAATAAGTTCAACTTAAGATGTTTCCAAAAAAAATTTTAAACGTTTCTGTAGAAAATGTTATCGATTGAAAACATTTTTAAAGAAAACTATTTCGATTGAAGATATTTTTAGAGAAAACTGCTTTAATTTAAAACCTTTTTTTATTAAAAATTATTGCAATCGTTTTGAAATTGTAACGATTTAAAACGTTTCAAATAAAAATCGTTTAACTATCAAACGTTTCAATAAAACTTTAATTAAAAACGTTTTTTATTAAAAATTTTTGCAATCGTTTTTAAATTGTAACGCTTTAAAACGTTTCAAATTAAAATCGTTTTACTATCAAACGTTTCTATTAAAAATTATTTTAATCTTAAAACGTAAAAAAAGTTGTTGCCAATTAAAACGTTTCTATTTTTTTTTTAATAATGTTAATTTAAAACAAAAATTAGTATTGTGGTTATTTTATTGAATTGTTAATGTTTTTTTAATCCAAATTTCGATATTTTAATCAGGCTAATTAATTGAATTTAATCGTCATTAAATTATTTTTATGAAGAAAAGAATTTTACAACATGAAATAATTTGAAATTTTACATTATTGAGCTGGGAAATTTAAAACGTTTTCATAAAAAGCTGTTTGTTTCGCTTAAAAACGTTTCGCTCGCAAACTGTTTCAATACAATTCGTTTCTTTAGAAAATTGCTAAAAATTTCCAATGTTTTTATAAAAACTGTTTCGTTAAAAAATAGTTTTGCCTTAAAATATTTTAATAGAAAACTGTTTTATACTAAACGTTTTTTAGAAATAGTTTTAATAATAGTTAATAATTTAATAATAGTTTAAAAAAATATTTGAAATTTAATTCGTTTTTATGTAAAAAAAAAAATACTTTAATTTTAATAGTTTTTATAAAAATTTGTTTCGATTTTAAACGGTTTTATCTGCTGTAAAACTTTTCAATAGAAAATTGTTTGATATAAAGCGTTTTACAAAAATGGTTTTACTAAAAACTGTTTCTATTAAAAATTGTTGCCATTTAAAACGTTGCTTTAAAAAAATATTTCATTTAAATTCTTTGTTATTAAAAAAAAATAAAATTGAAGTTTTTGATATTTGAAGTTAAGCCTGATTAAAATATCATAAACTTCAATTAAAACCCAACAGTTCAAATTAAATCACAATTGATAAAAAAAAAATATATTTAAATTTTAAACGTTTTTAAAAAAGTTGTTTCGATTTGAAACGTTTTGATCAAAAATTGTTTTAAAATAATTCGTTCCTTAAAAAAATTTTTATAATTTTAGATGTTTTAATAAAAAATGTTATTGTTTTGTATTGGTTTTTTTTCAATACTTTTCAATTAAAAACCGGTTTGATATAAAACGTTTCAACAAAAAAATTAATTCGATTTAAGACGTTTATGTACACAGAGTTTTAATATGAAACGTCTCAATTAATAAAATTCTCTAAGTCCTTAAACGTTGATATAAAATTTTTTTTTTTATTTCAAACGTTTATATAAAATCCTTGCCTTTTAATGCGTTTCTATTAAAAAGTAAAATTTACTTCGTTTTTATGAGAAAAAATTAATCGATGAAAAACGTTTCTATCTTGATTTTCAATTTAAAATGTTTTTTAACTTTAAAGTAAAAAAATAGTTTTGCTTTAAAACGTTCAATAGAAAACTGTTTGATATAAAACGTTTTATAAAAAATGGTTTTACTGAAAACGATTTCTATTAAGAATTGTTGCCATTTAAAACGTTTCTTTAAAAAAAAATATTTCACTTTAATTCGTTTTAAGTAAAAAAATATATATATTTTAATGTTAATCATTTTTATACAAAGTTGTTTAGATTTTAAACGGTTTTATCAAAATCCGTGTCAATACAATTCATTTCTTAAAAAATTGTCATAATTTTAAATGTTTTTAATAAAACTTTTATCGTTCAAAAATTGTTTTTGCTTTAAAACGTTTCAATTGAAACCCGTTTTGATATAAAACATTTCTATATTTAATTAATTCGATTTAAGACTTTTTTATAAAAAGTGTTTTAATTTAAAACGTATTAACAAAAAATTCTCTAAGTCCTTAAACGTTAAAATAAAAACTTGTTTTGATTTCCAACGTTTCTATTTAAAAACGTTGCCGTTTTAAGTGTATCTTTTAAAAAGTAAAAAAGTTCGTTTTAGTGGGAAGCATATTTTAACTTTTCGATTAAAAACATTTCTATAAAAATTAACTTGATTTTTAACAGACTTCTATAGAAAATGGGGTTTCTTTAAAACGTTTAAAAAAAGGTTTCGGCCTTAGAAGCTTCAATGGAAAACTTATTTTAAAAAAATAATAAAACGTTTGCATTTAAAACCGTATTAATTTCAATCGAAAATAATTTAAATTGTGAAAAATTCTACAGAAACCTGTTTTAATCTAAAACGTTTTTAAAGATTTAATTTTTTATTTTTTTTTTTTTTTATATAAAACGTTTTATGCAAAATTATTTCCGTTTAAATGCAAAACTTTTCAAAACTATTCCAAAATAATTTTTAATGCATTTCTATTGACATGGTCGAACCGAAATCGTTTACAAAAATCGCTTTTCGATAAATTTCTCAACTAGTCAAAATTTCCAACTGGGCTTTTAGTACTTTTACTTTAATATCCAGTGGTCGATCTTGACTATGTCTTTTTTAGTAAAAAGAAATTAGCATTTCTTTTGACAAGTTGTTGTTAATGAAATTTCAAGTTTAAAAGAGAAATTTTGTCTTTATTTGGTTTATGGCCCTAAATATTTCTTTTCAATACCTTTCCAATATAATTGAAAATTTATATAAATACCGGTTTTCAAATAATTTTAAGTGTTTCTTTGTACTAAAAGAAAAAAAATATCAATAAAGCAAATAAAATTTTCAAATTAAATTAAGTTTTTTTTTTTGTTTGTTAAAATATTTATATTTAATAACAATTTGATTACACAACTTACATAATCTTGTAATTTAAAAAAAAAAATAATAATAATTTTTGCTGCTGTTGCAAATATTTACAAGGAAAAACATGCAGCGTATTGAAGACATTATTACAAGATAATTAACTGCATGCAATCTGTTTAAGGTGTAAAAGCAGAAATAGTTTGAAAACAGTTTTCAAACAAGTTTTATGCAATAAATTTTTAACAATTAAAAGAGAAAAAAAATATAAATAAATAGTTGTGCAAAATGCAGAAAAAATTAATAAAGTAATGAAAAAAATTACATGATTTTAGTGCAAGAAAAACTCAATGAGAAATTGCAAAAATTTGAAAAATTTACAAAGCAAAAACGTTGTTTAAAAACAACTTCAACTTAATTAACGATATAATGATAATTATGATCAAGACAATTTGAAATACTTTTAATGGAAAACGTTAACGAAATAATTTTTATTGGAAAAGATTTAAAAAAGTAAATTTAGAGAAAAGTTTTAAATGGAAACCATTTTCTAGCAAAAAAAGTTTTCTAATAAGAATTTTATAGAAACGTTGAAATTCAAACAGCTTTTTTTAAACGGTTTACTTAAAACTAGTTTCTAAAAAAAAAATACGGAAAATATAAACAATTTTCAAAAGAAATTAAAATATTTTTTTATTAAAACTTGAAATTATCAGGCCTGTCCCTGAAAATCACTTTTATTCAAATCTTTAAAATTCACACGTGTGATATTTTTGTGTTGCGCTTTTCGTGTGTTTCGGTGTGATTTTCGATTGCCGAAGGCACACCGAGAAACACAAAAATTAAATGATTTTCAGAACACCACACGTGTGAAGCACGTGATTTTCAGAACAGTCCCTTTTAAACAAAATTCCCAAGAAATGTATGATGAATACGAAAAGTAAAATTAATTTTTAAAAAAATATCGCATGTGATAAAAAAATATCGCATGCTATAAAAAATATTATAAAGAAATTGCGATTATTTATACTACATTTTAAAGTTTTCTCATTTCCTCTGTTTTCTTATTTACTGATATCTTTGGCCTTTCTAAAAAAAATTTTTTTGGTTAACCGTTTCCTGATGATCTGGCCTAAGCAGTAAAATGCGCTTAGAAACAGCTTAAACTCCAAAAATTAATTTCAGTATTTTTATCAAGAATTAAAATAGGGAATTAATCACAAATCTTTTAAGTTTTTATGAAATATCAATCAGTTTAATCGATTTTTTTTTTAATATTTAAAATTTATTTGATATTTTATTAGACTTTTAGTATTAAAATGTATGATTTTAGAAAAACTGTGACTTAGACTGTAATTCTTATGCATGAGTTCTGTGAGGGAAATGACCACTGTGCCCAAATCCTTCCTTCTCAGGAAATCAAATATATTAGAAAATTAAGACTAGTATATCCAAATTATTTTTGTAAAAATTTTATAAATTTTTGAAAATTTGACTTAGAGTAAAAATCTCATAAAAGTGCTCTGTGTGCAAATCCTTCCATCTCGGGGATTCAAATATATTAGAAAATTAAGACGATGGACAAGCCAATAAATTTTTTAATATTAAAAAAAATCGATAAAACTGATGATATTTCATAAAAACTTTAAGATTTTGTGAAAATAATGCTATTGTCTTTATAATATTTTTTTATAGCATGCGATATTTTTTTATATATTTATTATAGCATGCGATATTTAAAAATAAATTTAATTTTTCGTAGTTTTCTTCACACACATAAGAAATTTTAATAATTTTAAGCAATTTTTTGTCATAGAAACGTTTTAAATCAATACCGTTTTCTACAAAAACATTAAAAACTGCCAACATTTTCAGAAAAGCGTTTGAAATCGCAGCATTTTACCATGAAGAAAGTATAAACGGAAAAGAACTTTCAGAGAAACGTTTTCTTAAAAAAGTTTTATATCAAAATTATTCTCCATAGGAACGTTTTTAGTAAAAACAAATAAGAGTGATATATTCGGCTATGCCGAATCTTATATTCCCTTCACCATGGTGGGATAAGAACAAAGGGATATTTATATAAATAAACATATATATATAATATATCTGTGGCATGAAATAATAATGGCTTAAGTCGAAATTTTTTGTTTTGAGATATTAAGGGTTTTGTCTAAAATAAATTGTTTGGTTTTTATTTAAAATTATTAGCCACAGAAAAAAAATTCTCATTTATTTAGAACAAAACTCTAAAATGTTATAAAAAAGAGTATTTTTTATTTAATTAAAAATAATTTATAAATACCAAGAGAAAAAAAAATTAATCGAATGCTTTGTACGGGAGGTACCACGCCCACTTTTCCAATCCAGCCCATTTTTTTTAGAGAGATGGTGTGTTGGCAACCAAGATGTTTGTACCAAATTTGCAAAGCCCTACTAGCTCTTGCCGTTCTCCAGATATACAGAAAAAAAGGATTTACAAAACAACAACAACATGGGATTTATGGGAAAATTAAAGGTAGTCGTGGTTTTTTGCTCATATCTCAGCCATTTATGTACCGATCTTCCTGAATTTTAATAGCAAACAATTCCGTACTATATGTGACATAAATGTATAACAACCTAGCCTTCATCATATCTGTGGTCTTCGGAAAACCCATTTCAACGGTCGGACAGACGGACAACCGGATTTGAACTTCCCTTCTAATAAGAAGCCAGAATGTATATACTTTATAGGGTCTTAGATCAATATTGTAGAAATTACAAACGGAATGACAAAGTTATATATACTCTTTTACCTTCGGTGAAGGGTATAAAAAGTTGTTAATTAAAACGTTTTTAACCAAAACAATTATATATAAAACAATTTTTTATCGAAACAGTTCCTATACAAACGTTTGAAATTAAAACAAGTTCGTTAAAGAAAACTATTTAACTTAAAACTATTTTTAATAAAAAATTTTCACTGATGAGTGTAAAAAAAAATTTACAATTTTTCATAGAATAATTTTCTACTAAAAGTTTTTAATGAAAAAAGTTTCCAGAGAAATGTTTTAAATTAAAAGAGTTTTTTTTAAGAAAATTTTAAAACGCAACAAACCTCCATAAAGTCGTTTTTTATTGAAACGTTTTTACGTTTTGGGTCAAAACAATCTTACTATAGAAAATTGTTGTTTTAAATTAAAAAAGTTTTTTTAAGCAAATTTTAAATGGAAAAAATCTTCATAAAATCGTTTTCAATCGAAACGTTTTAATTTAAAGGTTTCTAAAAAAAAGTTTTAGGTTAAACAATTTTACTATATTTTCTATAAAAAAAACGTTAAAAATTTGAATATTGTTCACATAAATTCAAGCAATTTATAAACAAAAAAGGTTTTAAAAAATAAACAAATCCGGACAAACGTTTTTTAGAAATGTTTAAATTTATTTATAAAATTTTTTTTTTTAAACAAACGTTTTTAATGGAAAATAGAAATAAAAAACGTTTTTAGTTGAACTAACTTATAAAATTTAACAATTTTCCTATATAAACGTTTTTAATCGAAACGGTTTTTACTATAAACGTTTTTAATCGAAACAGTTTTTTTTATAAAATTTTTTTAACGAGTCCGTTTTCTATTGAGACGGGCTTAAATAGAGAAACAGAGTTTTTAGAAACATTATAAATTGAAACAAGTTTTTATAGAAACGTTTTCAATCAAGAAAATTTCTTTTAGAAATATTTAAAAAAATTTTCAATATAAACGTTTTTAATCGAAACCGTTTCCTATAGAAATGTGTTCAAATGAAACAGTTTCCTCTATAAACGTTTTTTAACGACACCGTTTCTTTTAGAAACGTTTTTAATCGAAAGCGTTTCCTATAGAAACGTTTTTAAATGAAATCGTTTCCTATTGAAACGGTTTGAAGTCGGCTTAGTTTTGTAGAAACATCTTAAATCGAAACAAGTTTCTATAGAAACGTCTCATATCAAGACAATTTTTATTTTAAAAATATTAAAGTTCTACGGAAACGTTTAAAAAGAAAACTTTTTTCTTTAGACACATTTTTAATAAAAGCTGTTCTCTAAAGAAACGTTTGAAATTGATAATTTTTGACAAAAATGATTCGAATCGAAAAATGTGGCACAAAAACGGTTAAAATTAAAGCAATTTTTTATGAAAATTTTTTTTAGCAGTTTTAAGTCTTAATAATTTTCTATAAAATGTCCTTATTCAGCTTTAATTTTACTTTAATAGAAAAATTTTTAACTAAGGCTTATTTTTCTTATAGAAAAGTTTTCTGTCATAATTTAATTTTGTAAAGAAAATTCTTCGCATTTTATTAATTTTAAAAATAAGTAAAAAAAAAATTTTTAGTTTTTTTTTTCAAACAATAAAATTTCTGTCTGAAGATTTCTTTTCCCATGTTGACACACTTAAACGTTTTTACCTTTTGTTAGTTAAACATTTCATCTGTCATTCTCTATCTCACTCTTCGTCCGTTCCTGATTTGTGATTTAATAAAATATAAGAGCATAAAAAAAAACGCCATTGACAGTTTTGTTGCAGGAAAGAGTTGTTGTATTTAATTGTTGTCTTTGACAATTTCTGTATTAAAGCTAAAGGCGAAAACGCATGCTGCCTTCCTTACAGTGGCATTCTTTTGTTAAATGATTTGAATGCAAAACAATAAGAACAGCAACAACAACAACAGCAACAACTGAATATTGTAAAGTTTATTGTCACTATAACCCTTTACAACAACAACAACAAAAATACCAGCCCCCAACAACCTGAAATGATGATGACAAGTTTTTCAACAAATAATATAAAATTTTTTAGTTGTTTTCTTAATGTCAATAGTCGTATGACAGAAACAGTGAGTTTTTATGACAAGGAAATACGTTTGAATGGATCACTCATATAAGCTAACAGCCAACCGACCTATTCATTCATTTTATTAATTGTGTCGTGTTGCATTCGATGATGGGTTCAGGTTGGCAAAAGTTACAAGGTGTATTTTCTAAGGATTGACAAAAAATGGGTGTGTTTACCAAATGATTGAACTTCAGCAGAGAGTGGGGCCACCGCTCATCATAGCTAGGCCGCAAAGTACTGGCTTATAACTGGTGGATTCCCGAGTTCATCCCAAGTATAAAAGTCTATAATACTCCGGCTGAATAAGTGACTAATGATGATCTAATGAAAAGTCAATTAAGTGATACATAAATATGCTATCTAGAAAACAATCTAGCATGGCTGACTCATTTGTTTTTTTTTTGGTACCTCTGGAAGTCCGTATGTCCTGGGACACATTTGCTTTACCTACAAATGTTTAGCAATCTCCTTTAAATATATCCGTTATTCTGCAGTTTACCTATAAGTCGTATAAGCACCCTCTGAGACAGCAACGCTGCTTTGCTATAAGGAAATATACATACATACAATACACATATCCCTCGATACAAAAATTTCCGCCTGCAGGATACAATAAACCACTCGACTACCTTTTTTAACCGTTAGAATAAACCCTTTGGGTTGGCTCTGAAAAAGACAACTCAATGGGCAACTTACTCCTGTGATCCGAATGTGTTGCATATCATGCACCGAAGAGAAGTTTCAGGAAGCAGTAGCTAATAATACTACACTGATAGAAAAAGCGTCATAACGCTTATGTATTTTGACATTAGTACTTTAACAATTGTCTTCGTTTTTGACCCCATGAAACTCTTCACCATTGTGATGTCATCCTTAACATCACTTTCCCAAATTGTGATCAGGGTCAAAAATTTAAATTATGTCATCTCAATGGGTTGAGATGACACATCGGCATCACAGAAATTACATCTGTTTCAGTTTAGTAAAACTTGTCATCAGTGCAATGACTCAGTTATATCGTATAAACGACTCAGAAGGCTCAATTTAATGACAGTTTGTCATTGGGAATGACTTAAGACAAAATGAGAGTATATTATTATTCACTTACCCGTGACACATGTTTGTTTTGATATTTTTGTACGCGACCCTTTGTTTACAGAAGAACTCTCAATAATAGGACATTGAAAATTTTATGTATTTAACTAAATAGTTTAAAAAATAGAATATGGGAATTTTTGCTTCTCATTTTAATTTTTAAGCATGAAAATAATGTTAATATTACACAAAGTGTAGCAGCGAATTGATGTCACTATAGTCATAGCATAAAAAAATTTTGGATGAGTTTCGTCGTTGGATTGATGTAATTTTTTGCCTCATTGAAGCCATTGGTAATAACATTGAAGTCACAATTCTAATGTAAATGCATCATCAATATGGATATACAGTTTTCTATATATATATATATATATATATATATATATGTTCCTTTAACTCCCACTGGAGCATAGGGCGCCAACAATAGTCGTTCTCCACCGTACTCGGTTTTGGGCTACATTTCTAGCTTCGTTCCATGTTAAACCCACAGATCTCATTTCGGCCTCGGTGGAACGTCTACAAGTTATTCTAAGCCTTCCAACTCTTCGTCCTGCTTGATGAAACGGGTTCCAACGTAACGCATGCTTGGCGATATTTTCATCTGGACGTCGGAGTGTGTGACCAATCCATTGCCATTTTCGTTTTCGAATCTCAGTTGCCACATCTATCTGATTTGATTTACAAAGTAGCTCAATATTTGATATAACATTTGGCCAAAAGATTCGAAGTATTCGTCTGAGGCAGCGATTGACGAATGTTTGCAAACGACTTGTAATTATACTGGTCACCTTCCATGTTGTGCATCCGTACAAAAGAACTGATTTTACACTGGATTCAAAAATTCGCAGTTTTGTTCGAAGACTAATGTTGTTGTTTTGCCATATTGGTGCTAGAATTCCAAATGCTGCTCTAGCTCTACTGATTTTTGCCTCCACGTCAATCTCAGTACCTCCATCAGCGGTAATCATGCTACCCAAATAACAAAATTCGTTGACAATGGCATAGTTGTTATCACCTACATTATTAGATGCCGGAGAGTTATCTAGTATGGAGAGACCTTTTGTTTTTGTTGTGTTTATTTTTAGACCTGTACCATCCAACTTTGACTGGAGGTCAGCCATCGACATCTCCAGGTCACGAACTCTATGCGAAAGAAGGCATATGTCATCTGCATATGCAAGGTAGTTTAAAAAGGAGTTATCTATACGCCATTGAACACCCCTACGCTGAAATGAGGTTGATGTCAGTACGTCCTCAATGACTAGCAAATACAGAAGTGGCGATAGTATGAATCCTTGCCGCACTCCACTTAGTACCTGGAAAGGTTCAGACAACTTCCCCTTATGTAACACATAGCAGTTAGCATCATTATAGCTCTCCTTTATTAATGCTATTAGTTTTAACGGGATACCTCTCTTACGAAGAGCGTTCCAGATGCAATTACGATTGATGCTGTCGAACGCTTTTTCAAAATCAATGAAAAGTAGATTAAAGGTTGAATTATGTTCGACACACTGTTCAATAATACAGTTTTCTATGAGGACAATCAAATAATTGAAAATCCTGGCTTGGCCATATCCCTTTTAGAAAGCTATGCCAACTTCTTTGCCATTTAATAATGGTCCAGCTTTTTTCAGAGTCATGATATAGAATATTTATTCTATTCCTTTGTTTAAATACCAATCTAGTCTAGTCTAACGCATAGCCTATAGTCTAGTCAAATTATAGTATAGTCTATAATTTATCAAATTATAGTATAGTCTATAATTTGGCATACAGTTTAATCTGTAGTCTAGTCCACAGTCAAATATATGCATATTTTAGTGTTTGGTTTAAGTCCAGGCTAAAATACCCATTTTTACCATTTAAGGGCTCATTTAAAGTGGGGTTCAAATAATAATACCTACTTGAGAACAGCAACAATACGAATAGTATGATCGCTTACAAAGGGCACTATGTAGTCATCAATATCGGTTTCCACTGACCTGAGAGAGTGTGTTACCGCTTCAACATCCTAAAACATCTAAACAAATACATAAACATTTAGCCATCTAGTTACTTACTTAATAGTTCGGTCAATTACATAGTGAATTCATATAGTCAGTCAGTCAGTTAGTGGGCCACTAAGTCATCTAGTGGGTTGGGAATATACAGTGCTAATGATGACGTTGTTTGAAAGATGTTTAGGTTTTTTTTCAGCTGTATACAGTTTAAAGTAGCCACTATTACTTGCAACTACTGGTACTTCTACTCTTAATGTTTGCTTGCTACTTAAATGGGCACTAAATCCAACAATAATAACAACAACGTAGCTGATAATAATAACAATGATCATTATCGTCAACATGAACATCATCATTATGATGATAATGGTGTGTAGTTTTTCTCTGGCTGTAGCAACAGGGTTCAATGGCTGACCTAAATTTTGTTGAAGTAGCAATATGTTTGTATAAGTGCTGTTGGACTTGTAAGTGTGTACAGATGAGTGTTTTTGTATAACGAGACGTTTAAAAATATACACGTTTGTTACAGCAACAATAACTACAAAAACAAATAAAAATTGTATAAAAATCTAAAATAAAGGCAAAAACGATAATAAAGAAACGGGAATAGCTGTGAAAGCAGCCAGCACACGTTTAAACGCACTCCCCGATACGGCAGCAGACGGAAGAGCGGATAGGAATATTTGCTTTGAAAAAATAAAGGAATTATGATGATAAAATGATGAACCAGTATTATCAAAGATGTGAATGACGTTCATACTGTGAATTGTAATGAAGTGCAACAGCAGTGACAGATGAAGTAACACAGTTAGTGGAATTTTCTAGAAAAACTATTTTTAAAATGCGATATACATAATTTTATATTTCTTAAAAAAAAAATATTAATTCTTAGATAATAAATTTTTTTTAATAGAAAAAAGTTTAGTATAAAAGTTTTTCTATAGATAAAAGTTTAGCACTAAAGTTTTACTGTAGAAAAAAGTGTAGTATTAAAGTTTTTATAACGAAAAATGTTTAGTACTGAAGTTTTTCTATAGATAAAAGTTTAGTACTAAAGTTTTAATTTAGTTGATTTTAACGATAAATGTTTAGTACTGAAGTTTTTCGTAGTAAAAAATTTTGTAATAAAGTTTTTCTACAGAAAAAAGTTCAGTTTTTCTATGAAAAAAAGTTTATTACTAAAATTCTTCTATAGAAAAAAGTATAGCACTCCATTTTTTCTGTAGGTACTCAAGTTTTTCTATAGAAACGTTTAGTCCTTAAGTTTTTTTACACGCGGCCCGGCCCCTCACGTTGCGGCGGCTCGTACAATTGTGTTAAATAAACCAGTTGAAGGAATGAAATTCGAATTCTTTTGTTTGTTTTTTACTTTACCGAAGACCAACCAACAAGTCGCAACGTGTATGGGCCGTAGCAGAAAAACTTTAGGTACATACTAAAGTTTTTCGTTCGAAAAAATTAAGAACTAAAGATTTTCTTTAGAAAAACACTTAATAATAAACTTTTCTTTTAAAAAAAAGTTTAGTACTAAAGTTTTTCTATCTAAAAAAGCTTAGCATTACAGCTTTTCAATAGAAAAAATTAGAGCGCAAAAATTCCCTATAGAAAAATTATCACTACTAAAGTTTTCTATAGAAAAAAGTTAAGTGCTTAAGTTTTTCCATAGAAAAAAGTCTAGTACTAAAGTTTTTCCATAGAAAAAAGTTTAGTACTAAAGTTTTTCCATAGAAAAAAGTTTAGTACTAAAGTTTTTCCATAGAAAAAAGCTTAGTAATAAAGTTTTTCCATTGAAAACAGTTCAGTTATAAAGGATTTCTATAGAAAAAAAGTTAAGTACAAAAGCTTTTCTAAAGAAACAAAAGGTAAGTTAAAAAAGTTAACATTTAGAAAAAAAAATTAGTAATTAAGTTTTTTTGTAGAATAAAATTTAGTAAATAGTATGGTTTTTTATAAAAAAAATATAAAGTTCTATAGTTTTTCTTTATAGAAAAAAAGTTACTAAAGCTTTTTTACAGAAAAAATTTAGTACTAAAGTTTTTTAAAGAAAAATATTTAGTACTAAAGTTTTTTTAAAGAAACACATTTAGTACTAAAGTTTTACAATAATAAAAATGTTTAATACTAAAGTTTTTTAATAAATGTACTAAAATTTTTCTATTAAAAATAGCTTAATGCTAAATTTTTATTTTAAAAAAAATTTATTATCAAAGTTATTTCCGGAAAAACAAAAACTATTAATTAATTAAGCAGATTTTGTTGTGTGCTAAACTCCCAACTTATCCCCCAGCAATAAATTTCAGTGCATTTTTCAGGAATAAAATTTGGTAATTGGGAATCTTGTTAAGGAATAAAAACAATTTATTATTCATTAACTTAAAATTTATTAATTTGTCTTTAGAAAAAGAAAACGTAGGTTTTTCTATAGAAAAAAGTTTATTACTAAAGTTTTTCTTTAGAAAAAAGTTTAGTACATACGTTTTTCTTTAGAAAAATGTTTTTTACTTAAGTTTAATTTAGAAAAGAAAAGTTTAGTACTAAAGTTTTTCTTAAGGAAAAAGTTTAGCACTAAAGTTTTTCTATGAAAAAAGTTTAGTACTAAAGTTTTTCTCCGGATAAAAGTTTAGTACTAAAGTTTTTCTCTTAGTACAACAGTTTTTCGTTATATAAAACTTTAGTTCTACCGTTTTCCAAACATAAAAGCTTAATTCTACAATTTTTCTAAAGAGAAAATTTTAGTACTAAAGTTTTCCTACAAAAAACTTTTTGAGTTTAAAGTAATTTTTAAAAGAAATTTTTGATTTAATTTGATGTTTTTAAGACAATTTTTTATTTTAAATTGATTCTCTTCAAAACTTGATTGTACATAACATTTTGAGTACTTTTTGGTACTTTTTTCTTTTAAGAGGGTAATCATAATTTTCGTTTTTTTTTTTTTAGTAATTATGTTTATGGTTTTCGAAATAAAGCTAAAATGTTACAAGGTGAAGTTTAAATTTAATTACTTAAAAAAAAACTCTTTAACCGGAAAATATTTTATATTTAAAAACCGAAATTAACCTAAAATTTAAACAAGAAATAACTTTGTTGTTTTTAAATTAACACAAATGTAACGTTTTTTTAAAACGTTGATAATTGGCATAAATTTTATGTTTTTGGCAAAAAACATTTTATTTGAGATTCAACTGACATTAAATGAAATGTTATAAAAGAGAAAGGCGCGAGAGTGTAATTGCAAACAAAAATAAAAACAAAAACACAAAATCTTAAAATTTTAATATCACGGCTAAAAACGCTTGAATCATTTATTGCTCCTAGTGTATGTTTGTCTGATGACTGATTTTTTTTTTTTTTTTTGTTAATTATGCTACAAACCTACAACAACAAAAATATTGTTGCTTAAAATGTTAAATGAAAACTTAACCGAATTAATCATACGACTATTACAGCAACAATAATCACGATCAATATTATTTAAACAATAAAAATCAAATTACCAGTCACAAAAAAAAAGAAAGCAGTGCCAAAAATCATCCAAAATATAAAAACTATTTTATGTTTGTACAAAAATATAAAAAAGTTAATAATAGTACTTTTACGGAGCCGGTTACTTAGGAAGTACTTGGCAACTTACTTAAGTAACCATTATACGATAATTCTTTTTTTCACACTCTTTATACCTAAACAATAGAAGTTGAAATTGTTAATAAAATTTTTTTACGAAATTATTATTATTTTAGAAACGGTTACTAGAGTAACCAATACAGAAGAAGAACAATTTTATTGCTCGTTAGTGGTGCAATCGTTATCCTCTGTTCTATATTTTCTACAGTAAACAAAAGATTTTGAAATTTGTATAACAATTTTTTCGCGATATGAGTAAAAGTTTCTCGAGCGGTTACTCGAGTAATCATTAGAAAATTACTAAAAATATAAATTTTTACTAAGTTTTTATAATATTAAATTAAACTTTATGTTTCAGAAATAATTTTAAACTTTTTTTAAAAACAATTGAGTAATCGTGTCATAAGTAACCACTTCAGAAGGATTTTTTTTTTTTTTAATTATTTGTTAAACTATATGTTTTTGTTGTTTATGTTTATCACATTTTCATTATTTTTTATTGAAAAACTATCCTCCAAATCAATGATTAAGCACGATTACGTAAAGAGTATTCGAGTAACCGCTTTAGAAGTTTTTTAAATTTGAAATTTTATTGTTAACTATCATAAACTAAAAAAAAAAAAACGTTCAAATAAAATTTTGGCGATAATACATATCGTCACTTAAAATATAAAAGGGCTTAACAACACTTTTTATTTTTTTACAAAATCCATAACAAAAAGGTGTACTTGGCGTTTTAATATCTTGAATAAAGTCGCAATTTTTGATCGCATGGATCTTATGGATCAGTGAACATGTAGTTTAATAAAACGAACAAAAATCAACCAAAAACTCTATTTAGAATTTTTTGTTGTTACTCTCTTTTGCTTTTTATGTGACGATATATGCATTTTACATAAACAAGAATGAGTACCCGAATACTGACTTTACAATTATTGATATAATGTTAATAAGAATTAAAATTGTTGTTAAATATATTTAAAATAAAATATAATGCATTATTTTTTTTTAATTGTACCTAACATTTTTAAATTAGCATTAAATTCCATACGTACTCGGGTAACCGAATTTTAAAATTGAAGAATTACAACAAAGTTGCTTAAAATACAAAACGAAATCATTATTTCATTATTTCTATTGAAAAATTATGTCAAAGATCTATGATTTAACATGGTTAGACAACGAGTACTCGAGTACTTAATAAACAAATTCCTTATAATTAAATTTTTTTTTAATTTTTTTTTTGTTATTTATCATGAAGTAAAACATTATTGCGAAACTTATAATAAAATTTTTTATGAAAATAGTTGTATCAACATTAATAAGAAACGAGTACTCGGGTGCCTTAAAATTAGTTATGGAAATATTTTGATTTAAAATCATAATTTTTTGTGACATATTGCAGTAAAATTTTTTGGCATTATTGCTTTAATTTAAGTCAAAAAATTTTTGTAAGTAATGAGTATTTCCTTAAAAAAAAGTAATGGGTACCCGAGTAGTTACTTTTAAAATTTTAAAATATTTTCAATTTTTCTTTTTTAATTTTTTTTTTTTAATTGCTTTTGGAAAGATTTTTTTACATTTATTATTTAGCAATTTGATTTGAATTTCAATTTAAATTTTATTCGAATGATTTAATAGAAGTTGCATGAAATTGAAATTGATACAAAAAACTGATACACAAAGAAATAAAAAAAAAAATAATAATAATAAAAAACAACTACAAGCAATAACAATTTCTACAATTGCGTTATGTTATAAAGAAAAAAAAAATGTTATATAAAAATAACAATGAACTTTTGACTGACAAATACCATCGACTGAGTTTTGCCGCTGCGGCTGTTGCCATTTCGCTATTCAATACACATACAAAACTCTGGCGAATAACGTAAAAACCAGTGCCATCCATGTACTTAGCAAGGAAAAAGTCAGACACAGAGGTGGACGGTTGGAGTCGCGCTCGTTAGCAATAAATGACATCGAGTCGAACGGTCGTTTTATTGGACTGTGAGTCGAGTCAAATTTTCAAACATGGCAGCAGCAAATATTGGTGGAATAAATAAGCGGGTGGTAATGGAATTGAGCTATTTATTTTGTCAGTAGCAACGGTAGTTTGTATATTTTATGGAATGTTTGTCTGTCCAAATGTCTCTCACTGTTTTGCTGTGGCCATGTAGATGGCATTATGATGGATCATATTAGTGAAATAGTTTTCAAATGTGTGTGAGTTTTTTTTTCTATTAGAGAATCACTCTAGCGTAAAGTAAGAAAGTAGGAAATCAAAGTGAAATTGATAAACAATAGATGATGAGGTTTTCAGTTTTATTTATTTGTATTATTGTTAAAAAAAAGTGGGTGTAACTTAAGTTAAGGGGAGTTTTTTTTATGAAAAAAAGTTCAAACAAAAATAATGACATCATTTTTGAAAAAAGTTTTCAAATAAAAAACTTTTTTTGTAAAGCAAAATAAGTTAATCAGCCTTATTCCAGTTGTCGTTGTCGTATACGACTGTGTTGTTTTTTGTAATAGATTAAAGTAAAACACAACCTGTGTTCTTTAATCTACTACAACGACACAGTCGTGTACGACAACGACAACCGGAATAAGGTTGAATAAGAAAATTCAGAAAAAACTAGGTTCAAAATTCAAAAAAAAAAAAAAAATACTCGCTTATCGTGCAAGCGATTACTGGGTACTTAAATTTTAAATCTTAATTCCTAAAACAAAAAGATAATAGATGAAAAAACTCAATTAGTTATAATTAGATATATAAAATTACGTTAACCAAATCTTAAAAATCGTACAATATTTAAAAAGTGGTTACTTAAGTAATCGCCACTGATCTTGAAAATATAAAATTTTGAATAACTTAAAAAACTGGAAAAATAGTTTCAATGAAATAAAAGTTAGAATTTTTTTTCAAAGTAATTAAAGTTTTTACAAATTAATTACCCGAGTACCCATTGTAAAGTTGCAAAGTTTTGGTTACATAAAATTTTTAGAAAAATTTCAATGAACAATTTAAATAAAAGACGTTTTACTAAGATATGAAGAAAGATAAAACACTAAAAAAAAACTCTTTCGAAAAGAAGGCGAAAACCGGGTACTTGCATTTTTAAAATTTAATTTTATTTAAAAAAAATTCATAAACTATAATTTTTTATACTTAGAATAATAAAAAAATTATAATTTTGGAGAAAAAAACCTGAGAATATTAAATTAAGGGATACCAAAGTAACCGGCATTCACTTTAAAAACAAAATTTTGGGAAAATTTAAACGCAAAAATTGTAAAGCACAGTTTAATACAAAGAAGTTTAATCATAAGTATTAAAAATGTTTGTTAACCTAATAAAATATTTTAAGTAATGGTTATTCGAGTACATACCTATTTCAAATAAACACAGTTATTTAATGGGAATGCGGTTACACGTCTTGAAAATATAACATCTATAGAAAACTGTAAAAAACGAAAGGGTTTAAAACCAAAAATTTTAAAAATTTCATTCAAAATTAAAAAAAAAATACTCATTCAAAATTTCAACGATTACCAAGTACTTTTTTTCTTTAAATGGAAATTGTACAAAATTCTAAATCGAATAAGTATAGTAAAAAATCATTGTGTGCAGTAAAAGAATAGTGTAATAAAAAGGATTATATTTAGTTACTAGGTAATACAAGTAACCGGTACTAGTCTTATAACTTTAACAAATAATTTTTGTATAATTAAAAATAGTTTTAATTTAATGGAATCTATTTAATTTTTTATAAGTTATAATATTTTAATATTATTTTTGTTATCTCGGTTACTCAGGTACCCGTTGTATAAAAAATTAATTGTTGTAAGAAATACTTTCTTAAAAAAAATGTAACCAAATACCTATTAGTAATATTTAAATCAAATGAATATTTTTATATTAGATAAACAATGGATCAATAATGATTTTAATACAATTAAAATACATTTTTTTTGCACAGTGGTCCAGTGAGAAAACTTTTTCTTTCAAAAACAACTTAAAAACTGTGTAATTAAAGAAATATTTGTACCCATCTCACAATAATGGAGGTAGTATTATGTGTTTGTGATAATGTTTGTAACACCTTGTGATAAAAACCAAATATTACCAACTTTTACGTATAGCGGTAAATTTATTTACAGAATATAGTTTGCATTAGAAATTTATTCTGTTTTAATCTAGAAGCTTTTTGTTTAAACCTTCATAATTTGTCGAAAAATTTTCATTCAAATAAAAATTTCATTAAGGAAAGTCTTGTAGAAATGAAAAAATTTATTTTACGAGGAAGGAGAGTAATTTTTTTAAAATAATTTGAATAAGTTATTCGAATATTGCAAATTGGTTATAAAATAATAAATCTTTAATGCTTTTTAAACGGTAAAGAAACTTATTATTTTTGTTTTGTGAAATTATTGTGTTACTTAATATTTTGTTGCTTTTGGTAGGATTTTGTGTCATATATATTGGTTCCTGAAGGGGAAAAAGAAGGTGAGAAAAAGGTAAAGAAGACGAAACGTACATTTGTGAAACTTTCTGTGATTTTTAAGGGTGGATAAGTTTTTTATTTGCATTGCAATTGAGAACCTGTTCGAATTCTGGAACCTGATAGAATTCTCGGGAAAAATAGAAACGTTTCTGGTTTCTGGGATTTGCCATGAAACTAATTTTCCTGCAAATAGACATATATCCGATAATACCTACATACCTATGAGTAGGGTGACCAACGGGTTGAATAGTTTTTTTTTAATTTTTAGTTACATATCTTATTGATTACATTTTGACAGACTTTCAAACATTATACGTGGAAGTCGATTTAATATCGGGATTAAATTTTATAAATTATTTAACTTTAAATTTTTGCTTGAATTACCTGTATGGTTTTGTAATGGTCACCTAATTTGACATTAATCCATAAAATTTTAAATACCTTTACACTTAAAAAAAAAATACACTCAAATGTATATGTTCTAATATTTAGAGAAACAAACATTCTCTTTAATATTATAAGACTTACATACATATTATTATTTAGCAATCATATGGAAAAATTAAAAATCATAATAAGAATACGTAAACTGCCTAATGTCTTCCGGCGCCTGAGGACATCTAGGGAAAAATCATAAACTAAGTAAGTTTATTTTATTTTTTTTTTAATTTATATTCTTGTTTAAATTTTCCATATTCAAAAACATATACATACATAAATATATAAATAAATATTTACGGGTTTTTATCTTAAAAGATAAATGGCAAAATTTCAAAATGTGACCAAATGTAATTGAACGAAGTTTTGTTAATTTGCAATTTTTATAGTTAATTAATATTCATTTGGGGTATTCACAAGGTGTGCTATCATGGTTTATTGTCATAATGTTCTAATATTTTACAATTATTTAAAAATATTAATGTTGGTTTGTAAACAAAAAGTGTCTTAAATAAATAGAACGTTGCTTGCTATGTTTATTGTGCTGTCGTAATTAATAGCACATTAAATTATGTGGGGTTGCTCACAACAGTCGTATTTTTTCATGTTATTATTTTAAGACATATGACTTTATGACACCTTGTGAATCCCTCAATTGTTTAATAAATTGTTATAATTCAAACATGAAATTTTAAATATTATCTTTTGATTGTGAAAAGTGAAGTATAGGCATGGGGCATATAGGGTGATTACTTTTTTTTGATTGTATTTTAATTTTTATATATAGTACATATATATACATATATATCAGCAAGGAGGATGGGCTAGGACCCGTGTAGCATATAACATCTTTCGCTACACGCATATCATCAAACCATATATGTTTATTTTTTTAATTTTGATCTTATATCAATCTGTTTATATGATTCAATTTTTGTTCTTTTGTTTGCTACCTAAAATTTAAAATCTCTAAAAAACGAATGAATTGTTTATTTTTTTATTTGGGAATCGGTACATAATTTCATGTAGACCCCATAATAGCTTCTTTCCGGACAAGAGTCTTTGTAGCCATAAACCATTTTATTATGTTGGTATTTAGATTAAATTTAGTTCAAACTTATTTCATTGCAGTCTGAATCATCTTACTAAATTTTATTGGAATAGGTCCATATATCAACATAGCTCCCATATAAATAATACTCCCGAAAATAGCTATTAATGCCATAAAATCCTTATAAATATTGGCATTGAGATACAAATAAAAGACAATAACTTGGGAGATAACTACTATGTCATGGCAAAATGTTGAGCTGGTAGGTGCAAAATTAACAATAGGTCCGATATAAAACCCCTCTCCCTAAAATCACTTAACCCTTAACTAAATTCGCTATTTTTACTTACGTAACTACATGGGTGGGGTAATTTTCTACCCTTATCAAAAATTCTTTCTATTTTGCAGGGCCACCCGCTAAAAATGAAAGTACGAGGGCGGATCAATAAGTCCGTTACTTTTGGAATGAAACACAGTTTTTTATATAAAAAAAAAATATTTTTCAACATAAGCTTCTTTTAGCTCAATACACTTAGTCCAACGTGTTTCCAATTTGTGTATCCCTTCCAAAAAAATAGGATTTTTCGAGGTCCTTAAAATAGTCATTTGTTTGACCAATAATTTCATCGTTGGAGCTAAATCCCTTTCCACCGAGCCATTGCTTTAGGTTCGAAAATAGTCGCTGGGGGCTAAATCCGGAGAATATGGCGTATGAGGTACCAATTCGAAATATTCCATTTGCTTATTTTTTATTAAAGTAAAATTTTTTTTATTTAAAAAAATTTCCTATATTAGAAAAAAGCAGTTTTTTTTCGAACGTTTTAGAAAATTACCTTAATTAATAGTTGAAAAATAACCCCACGAATGTAGTGAAGGGTAAATGACGAAAAAATCTCATATAGATGAAGATATCCAAATAATAGTCGGCACTTAGATCTTTTGCAGAATCTTAGCCTCTTAACATAATTTTGTTCTGGTGAGTCCAAGATTGCCCATGGGTCTAAAAAAGGGTTAAACTCTCGAAAATGTGTTTTTGAATTCTGCGGTGTAGGCTTTCACAAGGACGGACTTACCTGAATATACTTTTTTGTATTTCTTCATAATTTCTCTTAGATATTTCACCTTAGGATTTTTTTTTCTCCCCCTTAGTCTTGTCATTTCTTTAGGCATTTGTAATTCAAATCTCAATTTCTCTAAATACTTTACAAAATGAAGTATGACACAATTTTCGGCGTAAAAAGAAGAAAAAAAATCTCAAAACGCAAACTCATTTCATATTCATTGCATAAAAAGTCCTTGTTTTTTTTTCTAACTGAAAAAAAAAAATTCCATATCAAATACTTTATATGCCATAAATCATTTTAAAATCACCATCAAAAGACGTAGAAGAAGAAAAAACCAAAAACAAAAAAAAACTATCACTCTTTTAAAAGAAAAATTGGAAAAAATTAAATAAAATGAAATAAAAACATGTTTACAATTACAACCTTAACAACATGTTACAATCGTTATTGGGAAAGAACTTGTTAGGAATGCATTACACATACTCTAGCAAACACTTACATTCATACATACAAATAAACCTGAGTACCTGGTACTTTTATCCAAGCAAAAGTTATATTTTGTGTGGATAGAAAAAATGCACTTTTATGTATAAAAATTACCAGAAAAAAAATGTGTAAAAACTGTGCCAATGCCCGGACAAAAACACAAGGTGATGATGTAAAAATAATGCACATACACTCTTTAACACTTGCACACACACGCTCACACAACTAACTCGAATATATACAACAACACTTTTTTTCTACTTCTTCTTCATTTTCGATTTCTTATGAGAAGCATATTTATGCCTACACCAATATAGAAACTCTTAGGCCGTAATCTAAAACTGTACATTTTGCATTTTTTTGCATACATCAACGAAAAAAAAGTGAATATTAAAAAAATCTGCTTTTTTTATTAGGGGCGTTCACAATAAAACTATTAACTAAATAACAAAAAAAAAAAATTGTTGGCAAAGCTGTTAAACTTAAGTTTAAACTTTAAACGATCATTAAATTAGCTTAAAAAAAAGACAATGTTTAGTGGCTTATATAAAGGGTGGTCCAACCCTAATGCACTGAATCACAAAGGGACTGCTGAAGGACCCAAGTGAGCTGTCTCTCGATGGCTGCCCATGGAACCTATAATGCACGACGTTAATTGAGGTGATTAAAGCACAAGGGGTTTAATTGCTTTTTTTTAAATTGAGATTCCATATGGAATTAGTAGATGAAGCTTAGAGAAGCTCCAAATACTAGAGGTGAATTGGGGAATTCTCATCTGGTAGCGAGATATGGCGACCAATTCTAGCAGTTGTCATTAAAATACCTTTTTCGTTTAAATCACCCCGTTATGAGCACTGAATATCAATTTAAAAAAAAACACTTAAACCCCTTGTGCTTTAAGCTCCTCAAATGTGAGTCAGCCTTTAACGTCAAGTTTTCTGCCTAACTTAATTTGACGTTTCTTTGTTTCAGTGTTTGACAAATTCAACCATGGAGAGGTCCACAATTGAGCAGCGCGTTAAAATGGTTCAAGCTTTTAACGAAAATGGGCGTTCAAATCAAAATGCATTTCATGCACTTCGAGATTTTTCTGGTCAGCATAGTCGACCAAATGCGTCCACAATCGGAAGAATTGTGCTCAAATTTCAACAAACTGGATTTGTAGGAAATGTGAAAACACCTGTACATGCTTATCGGCTGGTCTATGGGCTAGCTTCGTCATCGGGCCGTACTTCTTTGAAAATGAGGGAGGCCAAGCAGTTACCGTGAATGGAGTCACGACATGATAGCGGACTTCTTGTGGCCAGAAATTGAGGATATGGAGCTAGACGATACGTGGTTCCAACAGGATGGTGCCACTTGCCACACAGCCAACAAAACAAAGGTGCTTTTGCGCGGGAAATTCAATGGACTTGTTATCTCACGTCATGGCGATGTTAATTGGCCGCCGTGATTATGTTATTTGACACCGTTGGACTTCTTTCTTTGGGAGTATTTAAAAGAAAAAGTGCACGTTAATATGCCAAGGACAATTCAAGAGCTAAATTCCGAATGTTAACGGCATAGAACCTCAATTATATCTCGGAGTCATTGAAAATATGGACCATCGGATAGAGAAAGAGAAGCCTTGGCGAGCATTTGGCCGATATTTTGTTTCACACATAATTTTCATAAATCCTTCTATCGCACACAAAAAAGTAGAAATTGATTTCAATTAAAAAATTTGTGATATTAATTAAAAAATTAATTGAATTTGCACCAAAAACAAATTAGTAGTATCAGTAAAACGATTAATTCACTTGATTAAACGTTTAATTCACTTGATTAAATTTTTAATTAAAACTGATTTTATGTTTGATTAATGATTTTATTGGTGAAAAACTTTGGAAAATTTTTTCTGTTCATAATAAAAAAATATTAAGATAATTCTTTGAACATTTTTTGTTTTATTTACACATCGTGCGTTTTGGTGGCACAATCCTTTAGTAAAATGTAACCCGTTTAAAATAACCGGTTACTCGTTAAAAAAATCTGCTTTAAATCACTTAACAAATACACAAAAATTTCTTAAATATTGCAAAAAGACCAAAACAAGTCTATGTGAACTTGCTCGAAATAATTTATTAGAAAGCGGTTACTTGTCAATCAAATATAAAAAGTTCGGTATTTGCAATTAACATTTTTAATTGAAAACTGATTGATTTTAATTTTTAAAAAGCAGAATCAGTTACTAGTTAAGCATTAAATGGAATCCACTGGGAAGTCGAAGAAGTGTAAGACCAGCTCATAGAGAGGGAAGCTGCAGCACACCGGATGATTTAGAGCCAACTGAAGTCTTAAGGAACTTATACAGAAACAGGAGAGTGTGCACGTGCGTGAAATCTACACTTCTTTATGAATGCGAGTCATGGAATTCAGCAATTAACGATGTCAAAGCAACCCAGACATTGATCCATCGCTGCTTTCAACGCATCCTGAACATATTCTGGCAATAATCTCCAACCAATTCCTATGGCAGAAGAGATGGATTGTGCATACCCTACGGAAACCGGAGGGTGACATCATAAAAAGCAGCCATTGCGTGCAACCCACAGGGAAGCCGCAGAAGTGTAAGATCAGGTCATAGAGAAAGAAGCTGCAGCACGCAGAATGATTAAGAGCCAACTGAAGACGTTTGGAACTGATAGATGTCAATGTAAAGAATTTTTTATGGCCCTATGAAATTTGATGGATCGAAAAGGGACTAATAAAAAAAAGTCGCCCCAGAGTCATGGCAAGCTGAGAATTTCGGATGCGCGCTACCCAAAGAAGCCGAGTCATTTATTTACACCATTTTATAGTCTTTACAATCGGACAACTGAAGCCGGTGTCGAATTCATCGTACATATCAAGACGTACAAACATAAATCTGTTTACCTCAAACGTTTCATCCACACTGTTGTACAGATGCCGGACGGGGAATGCAGTATCATGTGACGTATAATCCGTACAAGTTTTTGTATATAACTGCTTAAGGAAGATGCTACATATATATTGGCCCAGAACAATTTCGAACAGCAACCGCTTCATTTGGAAATTCGAAAACATAAATGGTGTTGGATTGCAACCGATCCATCTGGAAATTCGAAAACGTAAATGGTGTATGATTGGAAATACATTGCGGAAGCCATCGACAGAAATTGCAAAACAAGCACTAGACTGGAGTCCGCAAGGTAATCGACGAAGAGGAGGGGTTACCTTGAAACGACAAGTCGAAATAGAAACATCCAACCTCCGTCTGCGTTGGAATGAAATAAAACATCGTGCATCCGACCGAGTTCCTTGTAGGAGTTTAAAGGAATAAATATATATTCTATACATTCAGGCATCGGTAGGCCTTAGATTTGGCTTTAAACTGTGAATACCCCTTTTTGTGCTTATTGTTTAGTGCTATTCATGTTGAGAAGTCTTATTATTGTTATTATTTACATACGACTTTTTGTTTTTCTTGCCTTTTTTAACACTTTCACAGTCAAGTCAAAGTGTGAGTGTTACTAACAAGGAAGTAAAGTTTGTGTTTTTATACTCCTTCTTCTTCGTCGCCTTCTTCGTCAACTTAATTCGTTTTTTTTTTTTCTTACTTAATAATAACATAAAATATATTTATTCGTTCAGGCATACATATCTAAAACTGACTATGGCAGTCAGTTAGTAAATCTGCAACATATGTTTTATATTGCAACTAAAAATAACAACAACAAAAACGCTTATTGCACTCGTATGGCATAAAAAATGGGGGCCATAAACTTAACAACGTGCCCAGGCGAACGGCTTTTTGTTACATTTTCTTGATTTTTTTTGTTTCTGTTTTTCACTTTATTTGTCATTTGTGTAACATATTAAAAGCACTTCCTACTTTTTAACACTTTAACTTGGGCTAAAAACTAAAAAAAAATTTACCCTGTAAAATTGTTTTTCTATTTATTGCATTTTTCCATAAATTTTATTATTTATTTTTTTTCATATTGGCTTTTCGCCAAAAAAAATCTAAGCAAAAAACAAAAACTTGGTTAATTTATCAAAAAAAAAAAAAAAAAAAAATATAACTGCAACACCAACTACAACATGAGAAATGGCTGCATTAAAGAGTTGTTTTTTTAGTTTTCATTATTACACAATCGACAATTGTCGACACGACGACACAGAAATTTTTTTACAGCTTTTGATATCAAACATTGACTTTCATTATGTTTGAATATTTTTTTTTATTTGAAAACTGAGTTACAGTTCAA
Source organism: Pollenia amentaria (assembly GCA_943735925.1). Lineage (NCBI taxonomy): Eukaryota > Metazoa > Arthropoda > Insecta > Diptera > Polleniidae > Pollenia > Pollenia amentaria. The sequence continues at coordinate 15,887,371 of OX031008.1, read as the reverse complement.
TTCAGCTGAAAACTGAACTATAAACGAACCAATACGAACGAACACATTCAAACCCAGCACACACCTTTGAATTTCAATGAAATTGAAAGTTCAATAAACTTTTTGCCAACGCAGCCATATTTACACTGCATTACAATAAATAAACTACACACACACACTAACACATTTTCAGTGTAAAACCTCTAGTTCAAACTTTGCCATCCAAAAAAACCCATCCATGGCGATCCAATTCAAACAATTTAACGGAAATCAAATATAACAACGTGCTATTTATTATTGTCATTTGAAAATAATAATAACATACACAACTACACTAATAAGTAAAAGTGCATAGACACTTACACATATATATACCCAGCGGGAAAACTCACAACATCTTCTTACTTCAGGCCTTATAAAAGGCCTGCTTAAAAATTTTCTTGATTCAATTACCATTCTTATCGAATTGCTAAAGAATGCCTTTAGAAGGCCTCGGCTCTTTCGTATAAAAGATAAGATTCACCTTCCACACTCGCTTCTATGAGAAGGGAGAGGAGAGGGAGTAGCATTTTTGGTTTTGCTTTTTGCCAAAGCAAAAGTAAAAGAATTATTTTTTTTTATACAATTGCCATTCTTATGTACCTGCCCAAGAAGTGTGAGCGGAAGGCCTACCCCGCAATGACAACGTGTGTAAAAAAGATATGAGTATGGAATGGAGCGAGCAGGACTTGTACATCCAAAAAAAGGAGTAAAGAGGCCTTCTAGAAAGAATCCCTACGCCTTCTTCTACCCGCTGGGTATTTGCTAGTATTTTGATATTTATACCCTCTATTTAAATGTAATTGGTCATTCGCTAAATGTCATTAGAAATTTTCTAACATAAAGTTAATTAAAAGTTTTAAATTTACCACAGAAAAAAACCAATAACAATAAGAGATATTAGTTCCGTCATTATGTTTTATAGGAACTACCATGAATGGCATATATGGGTCATATAAAGGTCATCAAGCTCTTTAAAAAAAACTGGATTAGTTAAGCGAAAATTAAACTTCCTTTTTAAATCCTTGTGATTTTAAATTTATTATTCCGTTGTATAGGGTGTTTTTTTAGCTGCATCAGAACTTAAAGTTATAAAACAAGAAAGAAATATTGTTGGAATGAAATTTATTTTATTATAATCTAGTAGATAATTTAATAGCGTTTATTTTTTAAATACGATTTTCGGCATATCGCCCTGGCTCCTCTTGAGAGAATCAACTCAAAAAATCGAGATACAGTGGTCATATCTACCCACTGTAAAAAATCTTACATAATTTTCTCAAGTATTTTGTCCAAAAAAATGCAGTGGCATCCCTCTTTGTGATATAAGAGTAGATATAAAAAAAACCCCCGTTTTATGTCTCTACTCAAAATTTATAAATTTTAAGAGGAACCAGTGCGATATGTCCGCCGCAGCGCCGAGTTACATGGTCCATTTTTCCAATCAATCTGGCCGTATGGCGTCGATGGTGCTTTGAATATTGGCTTCGAATGCTTCAAAAGTTACTGGTTTGTCGACATAAACCAATGAAAATTGCTTTCAAATCGAAAAAGTATTGGATCACGACTGCCATAATTTGCCCCCAGTCCCTTTTAAATGGTTAAATATAGTAAGAAAATTGTTCTATAAGCATTTCGAATCGATATTTAAAATATTGCATCGCCAATTTCAAGTAATTTTTATTTTGGAAAATTTAAGAACATTTTTTTAAATTTGTTATGCCGAAAAATTTTGGAGTCGGAGTCGCGAGTTTTTGTGGGTACTTCGACTCCGACTCCGGTACAAAAACCTCATCTCCGACTCATCCACACCGAAGCCGATTCCACAGCCCTGGTTTTACTTTCATTTTTATTCTTAAAATTTTAACATAAATGACATAAATTATTCGCGCATCAAAAATTATGATTTATTTTTTAATTTTAATTGAATTAAATCTCTAAGAAAATTTTTATTGTAATTCGGGCTTTAAGTCGATTAAATTTAGATATTTGAGCTTTAAAATATGTAATGGCAAGTAAAAAGGCTTTAATTTTTTTTTTTATTAAACAATAGCAACAAAAAAAATAATTTTTTAAATTCTTTTGACTCTGCTTGCTTGTAACGACTAAAGGGTGTTTTACACTATCACACAAGTATTACGCATTTTGACGAAAATGCTTCCCTGTAGTGCGATTCTGTAAATTTTTTTAGCAATAGTTTTCATTGTTAAAAAATTTAACAAGCAAATTAACGATTTTGACATTCTGTACCATTTTAAACAATACCTGTTATCGTAAAGTCAGCTGTTTGTGTTAAGTAAACTACAAATTTTTTAGTGTTGTTATTTATTGTTTAACATCAAAAAAAATTAGTTTAAAGAAAAAATATAAGTTGAAAATGGTCATTGAATAGTTTGCAATTAATTTTACAGTTAAAATGTTTTACTTCACTTTTTTGAAAAAAAAAAAAAAAATTAAATCTGTTCAGTTTTAATAATTTTTGTATTCCTCTTTGTGCTTTTCGTTGTTTTGCCATTTTTTTGACAGTGATGCCACTGGACGTTAATTTTTATCTATGTTGTTAAGAACAATTTACAGAATCGTTTAATCGTTAGTGCAAACAACAAAATAACAGTTGTTATTGTTAAAAGTTTCAGAATCCCACTACTGTTCTAAAAATTGATTGAAAATTTTCAAATAACAATAACAACTTTTCATGGGTTGTATTAAAATCCATTTTTAATTTAATTCAATTGTGTGATAATGTAAAGTTGCCTTACAACCTATTCTTCGATTTTATACTCGAATGATCGTTTATCAGTTTTTTAGAATTTTTTAAATTTAGGTTTATCATAACTTTTCTTAAAAAATTTGAATATTTTTTCAAGATTTCGTTATTTGGATTTTAAATCGATTAATTAGCCGAATAGAAGTATATTTGAATCGATGGATTTTTTATATTATTTTTTATCTGCAAAACTTTTAATAATAGAAACAAAAATAGATTTCAACTTACCGTTAAACTTTGAAATCGTCGTTTTCTGCAAATAAATTGTAAAAGAAAAAAACTTTATAAATCACAAAATCGTCAAAATATTCATAATTTAAACAAATTCAAAACAAAAATTGATTTAATTATTTGACTTAAGGGTAATTATTAAAAAAAAACACTGCAGTTTTTAGAAGAATTTTTAAAACAAAACAACCTCTCGAGGTCAAATATAAAAAATTTATGAACAATTTTGTTTAATAATTTTCTAATAAAATGGATATTGTTTGAACAACAGCAACAATAATCTCCTTAAATAAATTGTTAGCAACAATAAAAACAAGCACAACAACAACTCTATGAATTACAATATAAACAAAAACAACTCAAAATTTTAATTTAATATGCAAAAAACGTTTCTAATGCAAATGAAAGGAAAACTTCAAGGCATTAGAGGCGGTGTTCTGCTCCGTTCTGTTGTATGGGGCACCATAAATGGCAGCACTTGTTAAACTAAGAACAACAACAATACAATTACTGCAACGGCTATTGCTGCATTATCAAAACTCTAGGCAAGGCCTAGGTATGCAGTAGTCACAGCCACTACAAATATGGGCATTTGGAAATAGCGAAAAAAAAGTCACTGACCGCATCAAGTGCATTTTGGAAAGTACGTGTGTTGTAGAGGCAACAAAAAGGACGTTTTTTGTTTAAGTTTAAGTTTAATTTTTTTTTTTTTTTTTTTTGCCTAGAAATTAGCAAGGCAAATATGAAATGCTGACAACGTCCGCTTCTATCGCAAATTCCAGAAGTTGTTCGAGAGGTAAAAAGGCAAAAAAAAAAAACAAAAAAGGTATCGAAATAATCCAAAAATCTACTTTGAGGGCTCTTAAAAGCAGCAAATTTGGGTTAGTCCTAGTCCAAAATCTTTATTTGTTGGTTTTTATATAGTTCAAATTTGGCTTTAATTATAAGGAATATTATAATCCATATCTCGATACAATAGTAGCCCAAATGGTATGTCTCTCTATAGTCCATAGTTTGATTCGTTTCTAGGCCAAATTGTGAGACTTTCAATAAAACCTTTAATCGCAGGTCATTTCGATCTTTGGTCCTTATTTTTATTACAGTGAAAGTCCTTAAAAAAGGTCTTTATATAGTCTAAACTTTTAAGAAACTGCAGCCCTAATCAAGTGACTTTTTTAATCGAAATTTAGCATTAATCGTAGAATTTATCGCTTTAGTTTATGCAGCCCAAATTGAGCTTTAATGCTGGTTCAAATTTATTAGAAATGTGTTTGTATAGCCTAAATTCATATTTCATCACAAATCTTTATTTAGCTTAAATCCTTGGCTTTTTAATAGGCCAAGTTTAGCTGCAATTGGGGGGGGGGGGGGGGTTATTTATGGTGTTTTCTTTTCTACAAAAAATGTGACATTTTATTTAAAAAAATGCAATTTGGTGTTCGTTTCTTAAAAATGCTTCGCTCTCTACAAGGGTGGCTTGTTTTATTATAAAAAATGCACCTTTACTAATGGCATAAGGCATTGCACTTTACGCCCCGTATAAAGCAACAGTGGGGATAATGCCCTCTAAAAAGATGGCTTCTGTTTATATATAGGGTTACCAGACGAAGTTGGGAAAAAATCGCCTCTAAAAATTTAAAATTTTAAAAGTAACTTTTCTATTCTCTCTCTATTTTCTATTATTTAATAGTAAAAACATAAGAAAGGATTACATTGTTAATAACAGGCTGTCAGTGGCATAAAATTTAACTGGATTCGGTGTTATAAAATTGTTTTTGTAAAAAAAACGTCGAATCAAGAAATCTGAAAAACTTGGTGGTTATGAATAAGCAATCAGGCAAATGTATTTATTTTCTTGTTTACATATAATTAGTATTGTGGTTATTTTGTTGAACTATTCATGGTTTTTTAATCCAAATTTTTACTATTTTTAATTAGGCTTAAGTTCATTAAATTTAATTTTCATTAAATTATTTTTATGAAGAAAGGAATTTTACAACATGGAGAATTAATTAAAATTGTTATTGATAATTTTCATTCTTGACTGACCTGGGATTCGAAGCCAGGCTGGCTGGCGTGTGATTCGAACCCAGGCGGCTGGTTACCCTGACATGTTTCGACCTCAACCACTAGGTCTCCTCAGAGGGATTTGCCGTCTTACACTCGCAGCCATCGATGACTGCTGACGTCAGTAGTCAAACATCAATCCTTAAACCAAATTGTATTTTAACCTTTGGTAGATCGAAATTTGCTTTTTGAATGATTATCCATTTTTAATTGATCTCACATGTTTTCCTTACTTCTGTTTTTTCGTACTTTTGTCAAGAATTCTTCTTGAAGTCCAAAGTACATTTTTTGTTTATCATGTTTTTGTCTTTCTTTTTTCTTGTTGACATTTTTTCAGCACAACTTGAAGGACAAATGAACACATAGAGCTTGTGCCTTAGCTTTAACAATAATTAGTATTGTGGTTATTTTGTTGAAAATTAAATTTAATGAACTTAAGCCTAATTAAAAATAGTAAAAACTTGTTTACATATTTTATAAAAAACAAACTAAAGAAATTGAAATTTCGTCATTCATTTTGTTCATTTATTTATTTATTTAATATCAATCTATTAACAAATTTTGGTATGTATATTTTTTTTTATATTTTGAAGAACAAACTTTTTGTCAGATGTTAAAACAGGGCGGTCCAATTTTGTGTTTTGTTCTCGTCAAATAAAAAATTGCATTATTACAGGGTCGGCAAGACATTTTATACATTATACCTTTTAACAAGGTGGACTTTTTTTGTAGAAAAGAAAAAACCATTAGACCAATTTAAGCTTAAATCAATGGTTTTTTATAGGATGCTTTTGGGCTGAAATGTTGGTCTTTATAAAGTGACTTAATAAAGTCTAAAATTTATTAGCTATTTTATGGTTTTACTATTTATTTAGTGGAAGCACCGATCAACAGTGGGATCAATCGCAAAAAAGTGGTTATAAGGAAGAGCGATAGCGGGTAAGTATTTAGAAACAAATGTTTGGGATAAAAAATAAAGTGGGGTCGGTCATACATATGACCCGTCTAGGGTCATCGTAGGAGCTGTGCGGCCAATTTTTTCTAAAATTTCATAAACTTGGTATGGGGACTCTTTAAAGAATGAAGATAGGGGTAATTCTGTTCGAGAAGAAAAAACTAATGGTGATCGGTCCTTCATTTTAGCCCTCTAGGAGTGACTATGTGGCACTCTGTTGAAAAATTTGACTTGAGGTGTCTGCGTTGGACTATATAGGCATGTTATATATCAATGTATAGGTTAGTATGTATATTTTTACATATATTTTATTTAAATTTAAGTCGTTTTTTAATTAATTTTTTTTTTTTTTTTTTTTTGGATTTGAAAGTTCATAAAAAATATGAGTTTACGAAGCGTAACAGTTTTTAAAATTTTATAAGATTTATATGTTTTTAAGGAATTATTTATTTATTAAGAAAATTCTATAGATACAATCCTTACAGACTATATATTTAATTAAACATTTTTTCTTAATAAAAAGACAATTATTACTCGTTCAAACTTATAGAAGAAATAATTTTGAGTATATTGATCGTCTATTTTTACAAAATCTGCTCTTGAGCGGGTGGATAGTGTTTGAAAGGCAGATTATTTAAGATAAATATGTTTATTATATTTTGTAAAAAAAAAAAATTTAAAATATATGCGACATTTTTTATATAAAAAAAAACTATAATTTTTTTTTAAATTCATCATTTTCAACTATTGCCTGAAGTAGGGTGTATGTCTATATCGATACAAAATTTTCATAAAAGTACAAAGAACAAATTTAAAAATTTCTCTATTCACCAATTTGATACCAAATTCATAATATCAAGCAAACAATTTGTCTATTACCAAAATGATTAAATTGATTACTAAAAGTTTTTGAATTTTGAAAAAGTTTTTTCAATAAATGATATTCTTAATTTTAATTAAAAAAATGATCAAATAACTTTGCCATTTCAAACATTGTGTTAATTTATTTAATTAAATATTGACAATTCCCAACAACAATTCCACAAGTTTAAATTATTATTTTTAACGAAAAAATCAATTAATATTTTTTGATATTTAATGAATATTTTAATTGAAAATTTATTTCAAAACAACTAAAATATTAATTAAATTAAAATTATATTTTTAATTTTCTTTCAACAAAAAAAAATAATTGATTCAATTATCACATTAATTAAATTTAAATACATTTTAAACAATTTGTTTAATTGATAAAAAACTTTTTTCTGCGTAATTTTCGAAGCCAGAAATTTATATTGAAAACAAATACAAATTTGAGTTTTTTTTATTGTTGTTTCAATAAAAATTCCTAAGCGAAAATTTTTGATTTATTTTAACAAACAGGCACTTAATATGTTAACTATTATTAAATTTTTGAAAAAATATTTGATTTATATTAAAAATAAATATGGGCATTTCCTGGGGTCACGAACGTACGTTCGTACGCTTTTGATGTACAAATAATATAGAAAACAAAACTTTTCCTAGCATTTTTTTCCGATTCGATAGCATTTTGGTAGCTGTATGTTTAGTGCAAAAGATTGATTTCATGGAGTTTAAGTTTTCATAATGATAGTTATAAACATGTGGTCACGAACGTACGCCAAATAGAAGTCAAATTTGACTGAAAATAGTGAAATGTAAAAATCTGCGAAATGATCCGGAATACTCAAACGTGATTAATTTATTTTAAAAGTGTATTAATGTAGGTCTTTATCCAGTATTTACACAATAAAATATCTCTATTGGTTTTTGTTTAATTAGCTTAAGTACCGGTCGCAAACGTACGGGTCGCGAACGTACGATTTTTCCATATGTTTTAACCGTTATTTAACCGTTAATCGACCTTTTTTTGTTCTTCTTACACTTTTCTCTTCTTAATTGATTGTAATAGAGAGATTTTAAAAATGTCTTTAGAAGTAGCTTAAAAGGATAATATTAAATATTCCAGCTTCCAGCCCAATTTCCTCAAGTAAAATAGCTGAGATATCATAGCATATCATATATACCATTCTATTATAAAAACATAGACTTTTTTAATAATTATAATCAATAAAACACGATGCTAATCAACATTTTATTTTTCCATCCTGGTTGACCATTCGGAGGAAATGCCCATATACTAAATTTTTGTCAAAATTAAGCCATTTTTCAAACTCATTTCAAAATTTCTACTTTTATTATTCTTCACGACTAGACAGATTGATTTATTGCAAGAAAAAAACTTTTTGCGTTTTCTGAATTTGTTAGAAATAAGAGGATGCTAATAGAAAAATAATTGGACCTTCATTACCGAATATATTTGAAAAAAAAAACAAAATAAAGTCAATTTAAAAAACGGTAAAAAAATTCAAGTCGAATTATTTTTAAAACTATTAGAGATAAAAAAAACCTGGATTTTTTTCATCGTCCTACTGACTAATTACAAAGTTTCATTCATTGAAATTGTTCATATTTGGACAAGTTACAAACTTTTCAAAGTTTGCATAACCCGAGGTGGTCAAATTTGACTCTCTGTAATTCAACTTTTATTCCAACAGGGTGGTTAAAAACACAATTTTCTTTAAGTCTATCTTCTCGTTTACGGCTCATACATCATTTTGCAATTCGATTAGTAGTTAAGGAGATTCAGATTTGTTACCACTTTTTTATGATTGACCCCACTGTGCGTTGGTCTTTACATCTTCCAAATATTACTTCAATCGCAAATTCTTTTATAGTTCGAAATAAGTCCAAACTTCAATTGAATTATAGCTCAAATTACATTCAGCCTTATTACGGTTGTCGTTGTCATCAACGATTGTGTCGTTTTTTGTAATAGATTAAAGTGACACACAATTTGTGTAATTTAATTTCCAACAAAAAGGCCACTCTCGTTGACGAAAACGACAACCGTAATAAGGCTGATTTCCTTATATTATTCGTATGAAGCGCCAATTTAAAGTCAAACTGATTCAATTATAGCCCGAATCAAAAAGTTTTCGATAGAGTTCGATTTTAGAACCAAACGTAAGAATTTAAATAAAAAAGCTTTAGCTTTAATCGCAGGTTTTTTATGGACCAAATTTCTCAATTATAAAAGCTGCTTGATATTCGTCGTTATTGTGCTTCATACGACGAATTTACTCAGCGAATCCTTACCGAAAAATTCGTCATGTTGGGCGAAATTCGTCGTTCGTCCCAGTTGTGTTCCCCTAGCATAAGATACGTAAGTCTGCACAGTGACCATCGTAATTACTCTTTATGTTAGCAGCAATTATTTCCTGGGTATTGGATGAAAACTTAAATTTCTAGATCAAAATATTTTCTCACTACAATTTTTCTTTTATTATTCCATATGAATTAATAATAAATTGTTGTTCTAATCAATTTATTGTTTTTTTTAAGGTTATGCCAATAATTGACCAATATTTTTACTTCAGTGTGTCACTAGTCTGTCAGCGTAATTTGACAATGACTCTGAGAACATGTCATTTTTTTTTTAATTTCTTTTTCTTTTATGTATTTGTAAAATTTCACAACTTTGCGTTTATTTTCATTGGATTTTTTTATACGTTTTTTTTTATCAAATAAGAAAAAAACGCCGATATTAAAATCAAAAAATCAATTGACCTCAAATGTTAAATTTGTTGCATACTTTGCGCGATTTTTTTTCTGTAACTATCTTGAATATTTTTACAGCTATAACAACAACAATTACCAGTGCAAATAAAAAAAAACTGCTACTACAATAACAACATTTGCATTTACAGCAACTATGCCAACAACTTTAACTACCGTTGACCACCACTATATTCAATCACCACTACCGCTACTACATGCAATTTCTATGACAAAGACACTTGTATTAAAAGATATGGCTGATATAAGAGCACACCCAGAGAAAAAAAATATGTTTCATAATGGTCACCGCCAACAAAACTATTTTAAGAGAAAACTTCAAACATATTATGTTAAATTTAACCATATTATTGCTAGCGACAATCACATTGTGGTTTTATTAGTCCTCCCTCAAGAAGCCTCAACCATATCGAGGAGTCATTACCGCAAAAAAAAAGTCAAGCGACAATAACAAAATTTTGCAGGACAAGTTTTTTTTAAATTATATTTCATAAAACTTTTTGCTATCAAATCGTAACGGTACCTTCTGTGACCATGAGATTTTAGGATATGCTGCAAGTGTTGCCAATAAATTAATTTATTAACAACAACTAAAATTGAAAATGAGGTCGCTTATGCTTTTTTGCGGTAATGGCTCGATATTATGGTTGCCTCCAAACATGTTAAAGCAAATAATAACTTAAGCATGTTTAACATTTATAATAGCATGGTTGTTTTTCCACCATATCATGTAGGTCTTGGAAATGAGAAAAATTCTTTTGTTAATTTAAAAACAAATTATTGCCATATTTAATTATAATGTGTTTATAGGCAACCATAATATTTTTGCAGCTTCCTGAAGAACGGTTAATGTCACCATAATATAGTTGTCGGTGACAATAATAATATGGTAAAATTAACCATAATATGGTTACAATTTTCTTTGAAAATAGTGTTGTTGGTGGTGACCATATTAAAACATGTTTTTTCTTTGCGTGCAATAAGTCATCGTCCAGACTTGCAATTTTTGCTGCTGCAATTCTTGAGTTTATTAGTGAGAGGGGTGAGAAGATTGGGAAGATTGAGAGGTGCTCAGTTTTCTGTACTCTGCAATTCTGTTTCTAAATTGTTTAACTACCCAATACTACTAACTAATTTGTTATTAGTTACTTATGAAAGCAAAACTCCTAAATATTATGATATTAAACTAAACTATAGACCAGGGGCCAAATTTTGGCATTCGATAACGAACGCTATTACAATACAGGGGTAATCCCCGCATACGATAACGAGCAAAATTTATGGAAATTTTTTATTTTGGTATCACGACACTCGATGTCGAATGAAATGTATCGTAATTTGAAATGAGAGCATTCGATATCGAGTAACCAAAGATATTAAATCTCTCAAGTTTCCATTCGATACGTCAGTGCATATCGTACGCAGAATACGATAGTTTACTCGATACCGAATGCGGTGATTAGACCCCAGTTTAAATGGGAATTAAGATCGATATCGAATCCCGTAATTTGGCCCCAGGCTTTTGTGTAACATATACTGGCATGTGCTGGAAATTACGTATGTTTTTCTTAATTAAGTGTTGTTGTTGTTTCCACACAAAACAAGCAGACCGTTTTCAACATACTTTTTTAGTGTTGTTGCTTCTACAACAAACTTTTATAAACGGGCGCGTTTTAACGCACGACCAACGAAAAGTTCAAGGTCTTACTTACTTGACTTAAGAACTTCATACTTATTTTAATAAATTCCGGGATTGCTTTTCGAAAGTAATCAGGTTTTGGATTGTTTTAAGTACTTTCGTACTTAAATTCTTAAGTACGACTCGTACTAAAAGTAATTGGAAAAAAACTTAAATTTAGTATGAGTTTTTATAATAAATATTGACAATTTCCAACAACAATTTTACATGTTTAAATTATTTTATTTTAAACGAAAAAAGTCAATTAAGATTTTTTGTTATTTAATTAAAATTTTAATTGAAAATTTATTTCAAAACAACTTAAATATTAATTATATCAAAATTATACTTAATTTTTGATAATAAATTTGCATGTGCCCGGCAAATAAAAAACTGAAATGGCAAGCTGCTTTATTAAGCAACTTGTTTTTTTTAATTTTGTTTTTTTTTTTATCCTCTTACAACTACAATTCGTGTTGGAAAAAACCCAGCCAATTGTAGGGGAATGTAAGAAAAAAAAAATGATTGTTTATTGTTGTGTCTTTGTTGAAGCTTTGATATTGTTACAAGTAAGAGCTGAGTGTTTAAAATTCTTATTCACTTTATGGTCTTACTTGTATAATATTTTTAGCTTTTTTAAAGTATTTGGAAAAAGTTTCCTGACGAGCTGGCCTAAGCAACCAGCGAAATGCGCATAGAAACTAGCTTTCCCACAACAATAAATTTCAGTGTTTTTTATCATAAATTGGGATTATTAGCACATCATTAATAAATGAATTAATTAATAAATATTTCATTCCCGAAAATAATTTTTGATTATACTTCTAATTTTCTTTCAACTTAAAAAATAATTGATTCAATTATCAATTTATTAAATTTAAATACTTTTTAAACCATTTTTTTAATTAAAAAAAAACGTTTTTCTGTGTATACAGAAAAAGTTTTTTTTACTCCATTTCATAAAAAGTTTGTAAGAAGTTTGGCACTTAAGCTAAAATGTTATTGCTATAAAATCGTACCGGTACCTTATGTGACCATGACAGTTTAGGAGATAGTGCAAGTGTTGCCAATAAATTCAGTTATTGAAAAAAAAAATTTAAAATAATGTCGCTTAAGCTATTTTTGCGTTAATTAATCGATATAAATAGTAACGTATAACGCTAGGTGAGAGAGCCCATGACCATGACCATGACATTTTAGGAGATGATGCAAGTGTAAATAATAAATTTATTTAGATAAACGAAAATTGGAAATGATGTCGCTTAAGCTATTTTGGCAGTAAGGGCTCGATATATCGAAGATGGCAATTGACTCGAAGCCTCAAAGCAGCAGAAGAAGGGTAGACCCGCTAAGGCTTCTGGAATATGTAAAAATCAAAACCTGGTCTGAAACAAAACTAATGGCATAGGACAGATCCGAATGAAAGGATTTCGTTACGACCCTTTGTTCCAACTTGTAACCATAGAAATCTATACAATATATATTCTGCTCTTTTTCTCGAATTCTAGTGTACAGCTCAAGATTAGACCAAGTCTTGACTAGTAAAGTTTTAATTACAATCTTCAGAAAAGTTTTATGGGTCGAGTAAACAAAACTAAAGTTGAGTTGCCAGAAGCAAAATGAGGCAACGCCACTAATGTTAAAAATTATACAAAATTTTTTTTTTATTTTATATTTAAACATTAGCGCCGTTGCCTGGCAACTCAACTTCAATTCAGTTGCCATCCGTAATCGGCCCATTAATTTTTTCCTCGCCATTATTATCCCCACAAGTTCTCTCAGTGCCTTTGAAAAATAAAAGAAAATGCATTCAAACTGCCTTAACCCACATTTAAACAATTTACGACTATTTTTTTTTTTGTAATATAATCATTTATTCATTTACAAATATTGTTGCAGTGTAAGCAACAACAACAAATTATTATTGGTAAATTTTCGATAACAGCAACAAAACTAAAAATAATTTTACACGACCAATTAAGAACATAAAAAGGTAAACTTTATGAGTCATTAAAATATTTAAAAAATTTAAAACATAAGAACATTCCAGAACTTTGTAGAAAATATTAAACCAAACAAAATAGAAAACACATTTCTTTAATTTAATGAAGTGTTAACAAATTAATTAATTAACTAAAGAAAAACAAAAACATAAAATTATGCAATTATCATTTCTATTTTGTAATTTTAAATGATTCCGAAAAATTCCACTGTACAGTTTTTAGATACACATTTTTACATACAAACGAGCACAATAACAAATAAGCAAACACTTTGGCTAAAGTACCCAGCAGTTCTGTAAAAGTCTTTAGAAACAAATAAAGTTAATGGAATTTTATGTTTACACAGGCTTCAGTAGCAATATGAAAATGCAACTTGTTCTAGGACTGGTCGCCCAGTAGTATCTAGGGAAACATTTAAAGGATATTCCAAATTTTGATTTTAAGCCAGTAATTAAAAATTAACAGATCTCTTAAGATTGCAACTGGCCAGAGATTCTATCCGATAACACAGGAGCCAGCAGACCCTTCGGGGACCTCAATTCCCCAGAATGTAAATCTTTCAAAGTCAGCTTCAATGGCTGATATTGAATCACAACTTAATTGCGGATCTCCCTAAGTGTTCTTGATAACCGACAAATCGTCAGCTCATTATTGGTTTGACCTACCGACCATTTTTTAAACAAATTGAGTTTGGCATGGGGTATATATTTTTAATGCCCCCTTTCTGATATTAAGCATTTGTTTTGCTTCATATCAACTATTTAAAGTTAATTTTGTATTTTTTGCCCTATACGCCACCGTTTGGCAAATGCTGCAAATTCCTCATACAGAAACGTACAAAATAAATTTCACTCTTACTTTGCTTCATAGCTGTTAGAAATACAACTGGTTAAAGTAAAAGCAAAATAAAATCAGAACAAAAAATAGATTTTACTCTTGCTTCGCTTCGTTGCCATAAGAAAAACAAGTAGTTAAAATATGAACAAAATAAAATGTCAACAGCTCAATACACAGTCAGTTTACGTATACAGCAAAAAAAGTTTCTTCTTAGAAGTAAATTAAAAAAAGTGGCGTATGCGTCACAAAACAATAATTTTTACCTTTAATAAAACACTATTCACTTCTGAGTCGTTCATAAACGTTCGCAAAAATTTACATTTTCTAAAAAAATTATGCAAAAAATTCTATCGGGTATATTTTCAGAAAACTTAATGCAAACCTTCATTGTCGCTCTTCTCCCTTATAACCTTTTGGCATATACGCCAAACCAATAATGAGCTGACAAGACGCTGCTGGCATGCCAAAATTCAGGGGAGATTGAATTGCTCCAGCTCCTAAACAAGGGCTGAGTGTATAATTCTACCGAGTCATACACTAAAATTTTTACCTGTGTGTGCAGGTTGCGCTCCCACCCGGGGGCGGTATTACCCACGCCACAATAGCGGGGATGGAATAAAGCGTTTGTGCTACCACCTTAAAATATTGGCCCTATTCCCACTTTTATTAATCGACTTAAAATCACTAAGAATTGTTTTTTTGAATCGATCTACCAATGTTCGTCCGTCCGTCCGTCCTGATGGCTGTCCATGTAAACCTTGTGTGCAAACTACAGATCCGAATATTGGAGATAAAAAGATGAAATTTGGTAGAAAGGTTCTAGTTTTCACAAGGGCTAAGCCTTTTCACGTAGTCCTCATACAAGCTTCTTTCCGGTTTATGGGTCTTTGTACCGTAGGCATCATTGCCAAATGTACAGATTTATCTGCATTTTGCAGTTTTTCTAAACATTGAGCAGTTTTGAAGATTTTTATTAAAAAAAAGGTATTTTAGTAAATTATGCAGATTTTTCAGTTTTTACATTAAATAACACACAAATCAAAAACTTTTATTCTTTAAAAATGTTTATGCTTCGTCTTTTCCTTTATGACTCTGCTTAAATTTAACTCTAGGTAGCGTAAACAGTTTGGAAAATATACAGCAATTCGATTTTTCTACAAACATGTTTTATTCGTTTGTCAAATACCCCAACAAACAATGCAAAAGGATTGTACAAACGTACAATTTTGACATGTTTGCCAAGAAGTTTAAGTACCATATTTGGCTTCTTTACATTTTGTAATGTTTGTTGTTTCTTTTTTAAAGTTGCATTTGAGTTTTCATTGTAAAATTTTTATTAAGCAATTCTTCATGTATGTTCACTTGACAAATAGAAAACCTGTGCCCGAAATCAAAAAAATTTTTTGTATTAAATGAAGAAACAAAACAAATTGCAAGACTACATGTACTTGTGCACCCTTCTTAATTCCACTCGCTTTCATCTAGCCAACAAAGTAACGATATTCGTTAATAATATAATATTGTATTTGTTTCTGTATTACACGTATGTTTGTTAAAAAAAAAAGATCAAGTAAATTATATATATTTTTCTTGGCTATTTTTGTGTGCAGTTTTTCTAAGTTAAAATCAGCTTGTTTTTCTTAAGATGCAGCTGACCGTAGGTCCCATACAAACAAATCTCTTATAGATGAAGAGATCTAAATAATATTCGACGCAAAGAACTTTTACATGAATCTTAACCTAAAAACTCATAATTTCTTTTCTGGAGGATCCATGATTGCCAATGGGTCCCAAATAGGGTATACTCTCGAAAATTAATTTTTAAATACTGTGGTTTAGGGTATCATATGGTCGGGCTTGACTGTTTATACTTTCCAACTCCTTTTTAAAATAAATTTTTGTTTATAAGCTTAACAAACAGATATAGTAAATACTGTAGTAATGGTACTACCAGAACTGCTGGGTAATGTTAAAATTGTCATTTATGTAATGCTTAAGCATTATGCACAAAGGTCATTTCTTAAACGCATACATTTTTTTTTTTACTTAAGCTTAGCAAACAGATCAAGTTAATACTATTGTAATGGTACTTTAAGAACTGCTGGGCAATGGGTTAGTTATCGTTAATGTATTGATGTAAATTATAATGCATTTTCGTGCGTAAAAACTTGTTTACAAAAAAAAAAAAAAAAAAAAATCGTCAAACTGACTGTCTGACTCATTATGATAAGATTAAGTTATTTTTGTTTTTATACATACATTAAATATTGTTTTTACAATAAAATCTATTAAAATAAATTTCAACCGTTAACATATCTTAATTAATTTGAATTACATTTGTCTTTGCAGAGTATTAACCAACTGTTATCTAGACCATTGTCTGAAGCATAATCTAGCATATCGGTAAGTTTTTAGTTTAAATTGTAGTTTGCTAAGTGGTCTAAACAAAATCAAAGTTTTTTATTCCAGTTAGGATTTATAAAAATAGAGCTTGTTATCTTAACTATGACCTAGTCTTAATTCTGTACAACAGAGAAATTGAAAGCTTTTCTATAGATAGTCTAAATTTAAGTCTAATCATTATTCTAAACAAATAGAATCTGGGAATTTTAATTCTCATGTTGAGTTTAATTTTTTATTATACATTTTTATATTAATTGGAATGTGTATTCACTAGGGTATTCATTTAATCGGGCTTTTGCTTAAATCGCTTAATAGCTCAATTAATAAACCGAGGTTTTGGTTTAATCGGTTAATAATCGGTTAATTTTGTAATTGATCGGTTATCCGATTAATAAAGTTTTTTTTTATAAATAATTAGTATTGAGGTTATTTTATTGAACTGTTAATGGTTTTCGATCCAAATTTAGATATTTTTAATTAGGCTTAAGCTCATTGAATTAAATTTTCATTTAATTATTTTTATGAAGACAGGAATTTTACAACATGAAATCAACTAAAATTGTTATTGATAATTTTTCATTCTTGACTGCGCTGAGATTTGAACCCAGGCTTTCACGGACAGGTTGCCCAGACTAGTTTCGATTTTAACCACACAATCTCTTCAGTGGGGTTTGCCGTTTCAGCTCTCACCGCCATTGACGACGGATGACATCATTAGTCATCAGCAAATAAGGGAATGAGAATTACATACACTTAAAAAGTTTTATTTGCAACGACATCATAGCTATACCAACATTAAAACAGGCCTAAGCAACCAGTGAAATTGGCATAGGAACAACTTATCCTTCAACAATAAATTTCAGTTCTTTTATCAATTATAAAAATAGGGAATTAAGCACAACAAAAAAAATCTTTTAATTAGAAATTTTTAGTAATCAATATAATAATTTTGGTAATAGCCTCAAAATCAACAAATTGTTTGCTTGATTCTATAAATTTCGTATAAATTTGGCGGTTAGAGAAAATTTTAATTTTTTCTGTGTTAAAAGATTTCGGCATTGTTTAAGGAATACTGACTCCCATTTGTTAATATTTTGAAAATTTTACAGAAATCATTATTAGAGGGAGTTTCTTAATTAACTTAGTAAAAAGGGTCAGCTAAATATTTTCTTTGCGCAATTCAGCTCAAATGGAATTGAATTAATATCACAAAAAGTTCTGATTTTATGAGTTGACTTTTTTAAATCTGATATCGACTCCCATTTCTACTATTTTAAAAATGTCTAAAGAAATCAATCTCCAATTAGTATTGTGGTGATTTTATTGAACTGTTAATGGTTTTTAATCCAAATTTAGATATTTTTAATTAGAATTAAGTTCATTGCATTTAATTTTCATTAAATTATTTTTATGAAGTCAAGAATCTTACAATATGAAATTAATTAAAATTTTATTGATAATTTTTCATTCTTGACTGCACTGAGATTTGAACCCAGGCTTTCACGGACAGGTTGCCTAGACAAGTTTCGATTGTAACCACACACTCTCGTCAGTGGGGTTTGCCGTTTTACTCACTCGGCTATTGAAGCCGGATGACGTCAATAGTCAAACATCGATCTTTAAACCAAATGGTATTTCACCTTGGTAGATCGAAATTTTGTCAAGAATTCTTCTTGAAATCCAAAGTACATTTTTTGTTTTTCATGATTTTGTCTTTTTTTTTATAAATTAACTAATTTCAATACATACAAATGCATAAATTATTTATTATTTAGAGTTTATTGTTTAAAAAAAGCAATAACATAACACACATAACAGTTCTTGAACTAACACAAGCAAACAAAAAAAGAATTCATAAATATGTAATACATAATTTTTAATTAATACATAAATATTATGTAGTAGTTAAAAAATTAACTGTTTGATAATTGTATTAGTTATTTCAATAGTTTAAGGAGACTTTAAAAATAATCTTTTAGAAAAATGTTTAGGATTTAAGCGATTCTTTTCTTTAGTTTTGATAAATATTGACTTGGAAAAAATTCTTTCCCTTATCGTTGATGTCGGAGAAATTGAACGTAATCCATAATACAGAATATCTAATTTCTCGTTCCTTTTCCTCAATTTCTCTAAACGTATAAAATCTTCCATTATGTCATTAGAGTCCTGTTTAAATTTTTTTAAATTTTCAACACTTCTAATTGTTTCGGTTAATTCTGTTAAAAGATTGATATGAGAAGAAACAAATAACTAAACACATACATACATATGGGAAGTTCCAGTGAAAAGTCTCCTTTTTGTAACGTAACTCCAGAAGTAATTTAAATCGATTATCAAAAATTGTATATGTATAATTTACTTTTTTATATGTTGTGTAAAGCGCAACTAGCACTACATTAAGTTACAAAAGGGATAACTTTTGAACAACATGGTCCTAAAATACAAGCGTATTTGCTTTCTGGCGTTACATAACAAAAAGTGGTATTTTCGCTGGAAATTCCCATATGTACCTTAAACGAGAAAAGATATTTAAATTTGATAACTTGGAAAATAAATTTTTATAAGTTCAAAGCTTATTAAAAAAGGTTTTATGCAAAAAGACATGCAAGTCAAAATCCACTACTGTTTATTGTAACATCACGCCGGCGCATATTTTTGCTTATATCTTCAAATCCTTACGCTTGATTGTTGTAAATTTTTTCTGAATATAGTGCTGCATTATTACTTTGTAATATAGAAAAAACTTTTTACAAATTTGACTTCTTCATTTAATTTATTACCTTTTCCTTCATTAAATTTTTAATTAAAACCGATCTTATTTTTGATTAATGCTTTAATTGGGGCAAAATTATTGGAGATGTTTTTCTGTGTATCTAAGCCATATTATATAATACAGTAAATGTTGTACTCTAATATATAGTATATAATTGTCAAAAATCTGAAAATCTAATTGCAGTCTAGGTCTATATTATAGTATTGTTAGCCTATAATATTTAACATAGTCTGTCTTTATTCTAAACTCGTTTGGAAGTTTATTGCGTTTGGTGTCGGTTTATATCGAGATTCCCTAACGATCGCTCTAAATGTTTTCTTATAAAATGGGTTTTCATTGGAGGAGTTTCATTTGAATTCAGGGGTACCGCAGGGCTATGTTCTTTCTCCTACACTTCTTCTTATTTTTCTTAACCCTAGTTGGTAACTGTTCGTCGAATCGTCGAAGCTCATTTACACTTTATCATATAACTTTTATGTGTATTCAAATAACGCTCTTATTTTCAACAACTTTAGATGATGACGAAAGCTTTAAAAAAAATAATAAATTTTAATACATAAAAATGAGTAAAAATTCGTATCAAATTTTGAAAGAGAAAAAAAACTTTCATATATTATGCTATATTTAATTAAATTTTTTAATAAAAAAATTTTTTGTTGATTTTTTACTTTAAAAATCGTTCCGCTAGATTTTTTTTTAATCTTCGTCGATTTGACGAAATGTTACTTTAGTGTAGTAAAATGAAGAGTTACATTTCAGGGTTAATTACCTCTTGGAACTAACTTTACTTCCCATCTATTCTTTCAAATTAAATGTTTAATCAAGTGAACTAAAAGTTTAATTAATACTATTAATTTGCGACAGTAAATAAATTAATAGTAACAATTAAACGTTTAATTCACTTCATTAAACGTTTAACTCACTTGATAAATTTTTAATTAAAACTGATTTTATTTTTGATTAATGCTTTAATTAAGGCAACATTTTTTTTGTGTACTTTAGCTTTGCTTTTATCTTGCACATCACTAAATAATTTTTGTGTTTGTTATATTTAATTGCTGGAAAAAAATAAAGCTATCCCAAAGACGTTTGTTGGATAAATGGACTAGCTCCAATATCTCGTTATGAATTACTTATCTTCCATACACAGAAAAAATTCTCCAAAGTTGTTTAATTGGTTAAAGCATTAAGCAAAAATAAAATCTGTTTTAATTGAAAAATCATTCAAGTAAATTAAAAGTTTAATCAAGTGAATTAAGCGTTTAATCGATTGAATGAAACGTATAATTAATACTATTAATTTATTTACTGGTGCAAATTTAATTAATTTTTTAATTAATATCACAAATTTTTTAATTGAAATCAATTTTTATTTTTTTCTGTTGAAATTGCACCTTAAGGAAATCGAACCAAAGAATGCTAAAGATAGAACAGATAGAAGTAATCGCGGATTATCCTAATAATGTTGCTTAATATGGTTCTATTAAAAGTATTCTTTATATCGAGAATAAGACTAAACTATAGTTTATTGTCTTTTCTTTAATCAAAACAAATGACAAGTTTATAGTGACCGACATAATTTTTCATTTTTAACCGGACTCTACTTGTAATAAACTGAAATAAAAATAGAATCTGGTAATTATTTCTTTTTCATAAGTTACTTTATTATATTCCAAAAAAAAAAATTTTTTTTTTCGAATTTATTTTATGAGCTAAATTTCAGTTATGTATTTTATAAAGCTTTTTTTAATAGTTCTATTCCTTAAATTTTTAGAAATGACTTTATACACTACCAGAATATTATCTTGTATCTTCTTGTTATATTTTACCTAAGTAAAGTAAAGCGTGATCCATTTCGAGCTTCCCCACTTTTTTAAAGAAAAAAACACAGAAAATTCAAATTTAATGGGGAATGTTTATTATCATTTGAAAGAACATTCTTTGGCATTTATTTTTTGAAGATTATGTCTATCAAATGTTGGCCGTTGCTACGTCGCAGATGGTCCATCCGTTGAGTCCAATTTTCGATGACTCGTTCGAGCATTTCGACTGGTAACTGGCGAAGGACACGCGTGATGTTTTCCTCCAAGGCCTGAATCGAAGCGGGTTTGTCCGCATAAACTTTAGACTTTACATATCCCTACAGGAAAAAGCCTAACGGTGTGATATCACACGATCTTTGTGGCCAATCGACCGGCCCAAAACGTGGAATTATGTGCTCACCGAAGTGTTCTCTCAATAAATCCATTGATTGATATGCGATGTGTGGGAAGTGGCGCCGTCTTGCTGAAACCAAATGTCGCCGAGATCACGAGCTTCAATCTCAGGCATCAAATAGTCGGTTATCATGGCACAATAACGGTCGCCATTGACGGTTACGTTCGCACCGGCATCATTTTTAAAGAAATATGGACCGATGATTCCACCGGCCCACAAACCACACCAAACCGGATGAAGTGGCAGTTCTTGAATCTCTTCAGGTTGCTCTTCGTCCCTAATGTAGCAATTTTGTTTGTTTACATACCCATTGAGCTAGAAATGGGCCTCATTGCTAAACAAAATTTGCCTCGAAAACGTCGGATCTTCTTGGCACTTTTCAAGAGCCCATAGAGCGAAGCGATGTCGCTTGGGAAGGTCGAGCGGATTCAGTTGTTGCAGAAGCTGTATTTTGTACGCTTTCAATTTAAGATCTCGACGTAAAATGCGTCAAGTCGTTCCATACGTCAGTCCGAGTTGCTGCGAACGGCGGCGAATCGACTCTCCACGGTCTTCGTGTACACTCTCACCTACGGCCGCTATATTTTCTTCACAGCGTGATGGACGTGGTCTATTCGGTCGAATATTATCCAATAATGAATGCTGGGTCTCAAAATGGGTGATGGTGTTGCGAATAGTACGCTCAGTAGGCCGATTATGTTGACCATAAGTTGAGCGAAGTGCACGAAACACATTCCTCACAGAACGTGAATTTTCGTAATAAAGTTGAACGATTTGTAAACGTTGTTCAGGCGTAAGTCTTTCCATTATGAAATGCCAAACAATACTAAACAAAAATAACTTGACAGCATGACACGACTCACACGTTATCTGTCAAAAAAAAAGGCTATTGAAAAAAGTATCTCTACTTAAATCCCCCATTATATTGTATGTACAGAAAAATTTACAATTATTAGACACCAGCAGAATGTACTGCATTTTCTGGCCCGCTACGGTCTTCGTCAGCATTCTTAGAATAAATTCGAAAAAAAAAATCTTTTTGAAATAGGTAAAAATAGGTATAATTAATATCTCAAAACAAACTCGTTTTTTATTAAAATTAAAATGATACCTCAATTGTTGGACACCTATTATTTTATGCCTATTCATTACTTTTAACTTTACGCTTGTCCACAAAGTACATTTTATAAAGAAATTTTCGAAAGTTTTTACTTCATTAATCTAGCTTTATACATCATACTTATAGGTATAAAAAGTTTAGTACTCCTCCCGTCTTAACAAAACTTTCAAAGCTTTTTTCAAATTTCTCCCCATTTAAAATAAAAACCATCTCATCTCAACCATTTGCATTCTATTCTTTATTTTTAGCATGATTTAGAAATAAAAAAAAGCAAAAAAAAAAATCTTTGAATTTATGTATATTCATTCTATTTATCTGTTTGTGTCTGACAGAGTAAAAAAACGACGTAAAAACCAACAACAACAACTATAACAGCAGCTACAGCAACAACAAAACGAAAGAAAAAAAGTTTTGTTTTGTGTTTATCATGGCAGGTCTTCAACCTTTTCACCTACTTTCTATACACAAAAAGAATTGTTTGTTGTTGCTGTTGTATGTAAAACAACAACACAAAAAAGCAAAACGAAATGACTTTTTTGTCTCTGCTCTGATGTTGTATTGCGAGTATTATAATACATACACTTTTTTTTTGTTTTATTTGTTTCTGTTGTGTTTTTTAATTTTGTAATTTTTTTCATAATTTTATTGTTTTAATTTATTTTTGTTTTGTTTATAGAATTTTTGTGTTGTTTTCTTGCTTGTGTTGTTGCGCTGTTTAGTTCGTTCACTGTTGTCAGTTTGTTTGAAATATTTTAGTACATAAAAAAAAAAACTGTTGACTATTTACCCAACTCTGTTGTTGTCGATAGTTCTTACTGCTGCCTGTAGAGAGGCAGATGCCAAGAAAACTATTTGTTATAGTTTTTAAAAATTAAGTTAAAATAAAGTTTATTTAAAGTTAAAACTATAGTCTATTGTTTAAACAATTGTTTAAACGAGCTGTGAAAAGTTAAAAATGGCAGTTTCAAAGTAGTGTCAACAGAATACGTAGTTGTAGTTGTCGTCGCAGTTGAAGTTGAAATGCAAAGTTCGAAATTTTGAACTTTGTTGCGTTACAGAGCATTCGTCAGCTTCAGCTGCTACTACAACTCCTTTATTCTGTTCCAGGCCTTAGTGTGGGTTAAAGTCTAAACTATAGTCTAGTCTATAGACTTAACAATAGTCTAGTTTATAGTCTAAACTACCCTGCGGGAAATTTGTGTCAATTGAACACAATATTATAATAAATGATTAAACACAACGGAGGCTGGGCTGAACTATGTTTTCTATACAGTTTTTGCCAGAGGATGCGGTCGTGAAATAAAATCAATTTAATTTTGAGAACGTTTTTTCTAATACTCTCACATATAGACACTTATTCTCTTAACAGGCTTTCAAAAAAAAGAAAGATATGAGAAAGAATATGAAGTTACTGCCGACGCAGTGTTGCCACTTTGTGGGTAATTACCCGAATTTGGTGTAATTTTTACCCTCGTGGTTAGAGCGTGGGTAATTTATTTGAGGTGTAGATCAGGTGTAATTTGAAATTCTTTCCTTTAAAAATAAATAATATAAGGATTTGATTTTAGCGTTCAATTGTATACCATTTAAGATATTTTTGATCCAAAAAGTATGCTGTATATTCAACCAAAGTCACACAAAGTCACAAAAAAAAAGATTTCCATAGTTATTAATCAAAAGATTAATATTGATTGGCGGCTGATGGACAATTTGATTTCGATAAATATGAGCTTCAAAGTGATTTGAAACCAGAAGTATATTGGATAAGGTGTTTATACTAAAAAAACAACCCCCCTATAGAACGATATATTTCCAATATTACAAAAAGTAATAAATTTTGTGTTTGATTTAACATTTAAAAGCTTTAGTTGAGAAATATTTGGGGCCCTTAACATTTGTTAAACTGATTTAATAAACAGACTGCCATCTGATACCATTACAGGAATTTTATTTACTAAATAATGTCTACAAAGGATGAACATGAACATGCACCTTCCCTAGATAAATTATTTTAAGTTTTCATAATTATTTTAATTTTTATTAATTTATGTAAGCTTTTTAATATTATTTTTGTTAAATTATTTTGAACTACTATAAGAATCATAATAGTATGACTAATATTGATCTTATTTAAGTTAAAAGGGTATTATGAGTTTATGCTGATGTGTGAAATACATACAAATATTCGTTGTGGTATACCGATCGACTTATAATCAGTATCTGAGTCGTTCGCCCTACTGGCTGGTTGTAATTCCATGTAGACCTTCTGCACAAAGTACAGGTCGCAATTGTTAAAATAATTTAATGAAATTTGGGTCATAATTTTTTTTTTTTTTTTTGGAAAATTTTAGAATTGGTCCATAACTTTACTTAGCCACCATATGAACTTTTTTTCTAACAGAGTCTTTGTGCCCTTAAACCATCATATTATGTTGGTATTTAGACAAAATTTGGCCCAATTTTTTTATTTCAACCCAAGTCATCTTATGGAATTAATTTTGGAGTGGCTCCCATACAAATACCACTGACGAAAATAGCTTGTAATGCCATAACTGACGTACAAATATTAGTATGGCTTTTAGGCTTAGGAACGTAGGTCATATATATACCCCTCCCTTAAATCACTTTAAAACAAAAAAAAAACGCAAATAGATGTAGTTACCAAGATAGTATTCAGCGTTAAGAATTCTTATATTATTAGTTTTAACCTCATAACATAATTTTATAATAATAGGTATATAATTGAATGTGTGACCCAACAAGGAAACACTCATAAAAATTTGTCTGTAAATACTCTGTAATTTCTTCTTTTTGTCATTTTTCTCTATAATTAAACGTTAGTTTGATATCAGGTATAATTTCATTTAAATTGGGTAATTTTGCCTCAGCTCAAGTGTAGTTTTGAATTTTGCTGTTGGTAACACTGTGCCGACGTTTTAATTATGGACTTTAGAATTTTTGCCTAAAGTTGAAGATTCAATTCTGTTTCATCATTAAAGAGGAAAAAATTATGAGAGGTAATAACAAGAGATATCACTTAACTGGTGATATTGTATTTAAAGTGTAGTTACTCCCGAGGAAAGTTAATTGACACAAAACTAGTCATGTAACTGAATCTTGTACAGATAGTGGCTTATTCAATCTGGTTTTATTACATATTATGAAGGGGATCTATCATATTAGCATGGTGCACTCGGGACAATATCTGCGAAATGTATTATCTAAACCGAAATTGAATGTGTCCATTAAGGTTATTTCAGTGATCTGTTTCAAAGTGTCACAAAATTGCCAATTACCCCCCTACTTGAACAAAGCCATATTAAAGTAACCAGTCCCCTTCATATAAAGTGTTAGAACTATAACCAGCTCCTATCACTTAAGAACTGTCACGCGACAACGTTGGTGTTAGTTCCCTTTCCCTGGGATATATGACAGTCTAAAATCAAAGCTGAAGCCTAAGCTATAGTTTTTACAACAGTCTAAGCTGAAGTCTTATTGATAGATAAGACGGCGCTAGGGCAGAACGCCCAAAACCAAAAATGCCATAACGCCCAAAAATGTTATTGCTTTGCCATTTGGGCTGTATGACATTGAATTTGGACGAAATATTTTTTCAAGTTATAGTCTAGGCCATAACACCCAAAAGAAAAACTGTCATAAGGCCCAAAAAAGTAAAAAAAAAAAATATGAAATATCCGACAACAATTTTATTTTACTTCTTTATGTACATATGTACATACAAAAAAAATATTCGGAGAAATATTTGGACAAAAAATCGTGCGATGTGTCTTTCCAATAAGAAACTTTTAACAAACTCACTTGATCATCTAAATATTGAATATAAAGCACCAGCAATTGAGTGAAACAGCCTGCTGGAACCACTTTAAATGTTCCATCAATCAAATACCGTCGCTGTCCTGCTGGTATATTTTCGGTGATACCCTGCATTATTGCCTCCGACATAAAGATGCAATACGAAAATGCCGGCTCAGAAATGCACGCTTTATAAAATGGACGAGGATTAATTTGGTGCCTTGTTAAACCATAGGTTTTCCAAATAAATTCGTGTTGGAATGATTCAACGATATCTAATGGAGTTCGGGGTGATTTCAAAAATATATTTGACGAGAGTCTTCCAAGGCTTCGTCTGATGCTAGTGAAAACTAGATTTTGGGTAGCATTCTGATTACTGCAGTTACAAAAAATATATATACATTTAAGCAATAAGTTAAAATATAGCAAAAAATTATATTGTATAGCGTTGGATAGGTAGCAGTGTGGTGGATAGCGCGCCGAGTAATATTCTAAATCGACTTACCTCTCGCAAACTCTTTTAAAAACTTTTCTTATACCACTCGCGGCATTGGAGCCGCTCAAAAGAACAGAAGGATTGCTACATTGTTTTTTAATGTCCTCAACTGCTTTCAATTCTTTGTAAATTTCTTCCTGCTGGAGGTGATTTGTATGCGCGATTTTTTGCGATTTGACACACGTTCCATTCTCTAAAATTTCAGCACGTCCCTTGCAATTGGATGCATAACATGTATAAAATGTTTTGCCTTTATAATACGATTTTTTTTTGTATAATTGTTTTTCATTTGTTAAATATATTGATTTGGAATAACACCGCTTCCCACTCACGAACTCAAAACTTTCCGATTGCATTGTTTTATTTTTTACTAACGACCGCACTCAGTGAAGGCTAAATAATTGTGGTTGTTTTGTTAAAGAAGTTTCAAAATCTTCAAGTAAACTAACTGTTTTTATTATACAGTTTCACTAAAATTGATAGAATTACTTAAAAAATTCATATTTAAGAAAATGTCACAACACCCAAATAAATCTGCTTACTTTTCAACAAAATGTCACAACGCCCAAACTTTGTTATTTCGGCGATATGACATAGCATTTGGGCAATATAACAAGATTTGGGCGTTATGACATTTTTTGTTTTGGGCGTTACGCCCTTGGGCGTTCTGCCCTAGCGCCAGATAAGACTACAGTGTTTATTAAAGGCTGGTATTCAACAATAATAGTATATACTCTTAATTTTAACTTTGGTCTTTCCTAAAGCCTTATCTACAATTTTTAATATAGTCTGACTAGTCTAAGCTTTAGTCTAAGTATTTTTATTTTTTTATACCAGATCCAGTTTTGTCCTATTACTCTCCGTGTAGCCTCTAATCTTTTTTACCACCTTATTTCGAGGGGACATTTGTAAAGGAACTAGGTAGGGAGATAGGTCAATTAGTCAGCGCTGGAAACAAAAAAATATTCATTTGGGACTAAATACGGAGAATAGGGCGGATCAGAGAGCAATTCGCAGCTCAATTCATGGATTTTTGCCATGGAATGCTTAATGAGCACACACAATTATCTTTTTCTTATTTTCTTCTCAGATCAATGACTGTCAAGCAGAACTGCCCTCGTACAATAATATACTGATTTGGACCATTTTCAGCACCAGACGAAATTAAATAAACGGGCATATTCCAAAATCGAAATAAAAGTGGAATTGAAATCGAAAGAGATTTTGATTTTAATTTATTACAAAATAACTGCGGTTTTTTTTCTATTTTTCAGACTTGCTCTTGTTCAGATTAGTATTCAAAGTATGAAGTATATAAGTGTCCATTTTAATTATACGATTTTTGTCGCTGGAACTTTTATCGGTTCTTCTTTAAAATTGCTTTTGTGTTTACATTGTGCAATTTTTGTCCCAGCAACTTTTTCTGTGCCACCGAACTTAAATAAATTTTTAAGGGGGCACACTCGCTTGTGTACCCCTTTAATTTTCTATCTCCCTTCTCGCCAATAAAGTAAGAATCGCAGCGATAAAAATCTCATAATGTAAACTTAGATCCTGAAAGGAATATTTTTATGTGCCTTTCCTAGAGGCTAGTTTTTAAAATTTTCTCGAATTTACATCCGATTCATTTTGTATTATAGAAACTGCCAGAAAGTGTTTTAAATATTTGTTCATGAATTTTGGTACATTTTGGCGACCGTTTTTCTTAGATTTAAACTCTTTATTGATCAAGTACTTACAAAGACATTTATTTAATTTTAATAAAATTTAAAAATTTTTTTTCTTTAAAATTTATTATCAAATTGAAAAGTCTTTTATTTAATCTTACAAATTGCTTATTGTTGAATAATATTTGTTCATTTTCTTTTTGATACAATTAAAAAAAAAAGCCGTGCAACTGAACTATATCACAATTAAACAACAAGCTATTTGAATGCAGCGTTTGCTGTGGCAGCAGCAAATGCATTGAGTAAATTTGCTTTTGTGTATATTTCTATTTAAAAGCATAAGTTGCATGTTCAAATGACCTTAATGTAGGTTAAAGCTTTTCCTAAAGCATTTGGGAATCCGTGTGTATTTAACAATGCAACACCCTGTCTGCTGATTCTCCATTTACGTAAACCCCAACTCTCCACCCCCCTTTTTTCGTTAACATCAACCCAAAGTCTAATAGATGTTGAAGTATAAAGACTCATACCTCGACAGTTGCAGCATATATACAGAGACAAAAAGGGCTGCAGTTATTTTATTTGTAATGAAAGCTGGGGAAAAGCTTTTTTTACGTATAAAAAAAAACTAAAAACGAGGGTAGACTTTAAAGTTGAGTTTCTATGTTAATACCTAGGGGAAAGGGAACTAACACCAAACTTGTCACGTAACAGTTCTAAAGTGATAGGGTCGGTTCTAGTTCTAGCCCCTTATAGGAAGGGGACTTGCCACTTTAAGATGGTTATGTTCTTTTTGACACTGCAAGAGGTCACTGGAAATAACCTAAATGGACAGATTTAATTTCGGTTCTAATAATGCCTGTTGTAAATATTGTCCCGAGTGAACCACATTAATATGATAGATCTCTATCATATAAAATAACATAGCCCACAGCATCAGTCCGCACATAATTCAGCCACATGATTAGTTTAGTTCCAGTTACCTTTCCTCTGAAGTAACTACACTTTAAACACATAATCACCAGTTAAGTGATATTAAGGGCTAATAAATCAGAGCAAGTTAAACTCTGTTTTTGGTTTAAACTGTGCTTAAACCGACATATCTATAAATCAGTAAACATATAAACCACCTTTAAACGCATAAAATTGGGCGTTTAAACTACCAATACAGACCATATGAATTTGACAACATTTATCGTAGTGCTACCACATGTTACTTTTTAAACTACATATAATACATGGAACACTGATTTACAACTGTTGAGTTTAAACTACATATAAATTTAAGTTTAGTTCAACTAAACCAGCGTTTAAGCACTCACTGATTTATTAGCCATAAGTGTTGTTTGTTTTCACCTATCACAATCCTTTCCTTTTTATTATAATATTGAGTGCACTGGTCACGGGATAAGTGCTTTAAGAACAATTGACACGAATTTCCCGCAGGGATATGTTGCCTCAGTTTATATGTACGTTAAGGTAATCAATTGTTCGTTGAGCTAACGGAACATAGATTAAGTCCTATAACACAAAAGCATGTAAATTTTAAAAACTGTTCGTTGTCCCAAGGAACCTGAACTGTACGCAGAAATAAATTAAGTGTTCGATGGGCTAACGAAAAATTTATTAAGTGTTGGTTTGGTTGAGTAGTTGCACGATCGATCGACTTGCATAGAAAAAAAATAAAAATTGATTTCATTTAAAAAATTTGTGTTTTGTTTTTAAAATTAATTTAATTTGCATCAGTAAACAAATCGATAGTATCAATTAAATATTTTTTGATATTAATCACATTTTCTGCTCAACGTTTAATTTACTTGATTACATTTTTAATTAAAACTGATTTTATTTTTAAATAATTATTTAATTGGAAAAAAATTGCCGAAAATTTTTCTGTGTTTAGACATAATTTCAACTTAATGGTGAAATAAACATGCATATATCGATATTGAAAAATATTTATTTCAGCCGGCAAATGATTCCGTCAAAAGTGGAACGCCGCCAACGGATTCCTCATGGCATAGATTTCTGACACTGACTAATTGAAAATTTGTCAGATGACTTTGCTTCAGACTTTTACAGTATCAATGATAAGGCCCAACTATTATGTGCTTAAGCTTGCTTAAGCTTCTGTCAAAAATTAGCAAAAAGTCTCTCAAATGCATTTAAAAAACCACAAACAAAACAAAGTACGAACAGTTACGCCCTTTGCTTAAGCAAATGACAGATTCATAAAACTTGACAAAAAGTTTCCTTAAGTTCAATATGGTTTGACACATATTATTTACAAGTTTTCGCACAGTTGCTTAAGCTAACTTAAGCATATTATAGTTGGGCCTAAATAAAGGATACACACTACATGTATGTATTTTACAGTGGAAACTTTGACAAGTCATATGAGGGGCTAAAGCACAAGGGGTTTAATTGTTTTTTTTTTTTTTTTTACATGTGAAATTAGTAGGTTAAGTTCAAAGAAGTTCAGAACACAAGAGGTGAATGTAGAATTCTCATCCGGTAGCGAGATAAGACGACCAATTCCAAGCAGTTGTCATTAAAATACCTGTTTCGCTTGGAGCACAAGGGGTAAATGAGCACTTAATCTCAATTTTTAAAAAGGGCACTTAAGGCCTTTGTGATTAAAGCCCTTCATATATAAAAACATGTCGTGTACGGGTACCTTTAACATGGTGGTCTTAAAAATGAGGAAACTGTTATTGTTAAGAAGCAACAATACCATTATTTGTCGCAAACATAATAACGTTATTATTAATTATATGGATCGTATTAAACCACAATATGGTTTCCCGTGACAATGACATGGTTAAAGTAAATACGTTTTTTTTTTTATCTATTCTTTTTCTCAAACCTCTCGCATACACACCAATTCGAGTTCTTAATTTTAAATTTCTAAGATTTTAAATGACGAATTGCATTTTGCCATAGTATTTTGTTATTGTTGTAAACTATTTGTTTCTAGTTTCGAGCATGTCTGTCATTCAGACAAGTGGACTTGGCAGTCGCCTATGAAAAAAATAGCAGCATTCATGAAAAATAAACTACATTTAGCTTTAGATATGTACTTTTATTCTTTTTTTTTTTGTTAAAAAACATTTCTAAATGCTTACAAATCAGCAAAGCTGAATGGCAACATAAAATTGTACAAAGGAAATGCCAACATAAAAGCGTTTTTTCCCTCTTCTGTTCTTTGTCGTTTTTAAATAGAGTGTAAGTGAAGTGAGTAATGAGTGGGAGGTTGGTTGGCTGGCTGAATTAGTTTGGCATTTCAGGAGTTTTATGTAAGAAAAATGGAGGTGAATTAACAATTAGAAAAAATGCTTTTTTCTGAGAAAATTATATTAAATTAAAAACAATTATTTATATTTAAAAGGGTACATTTTGGGTTGGTAAATTAAATTATTTAAATGAATAAATTTATTAGATTTTAATTTAAAAAAAACGATTACAAATCTTTTTAATCTTAATTAAAGAAATGATTAAAGAAAAATTAAAGAAATAAATAAACTAATTAAATTAAATTTTATTCCTTCGAACTTTCATTTAATTAAAATTTCAACGTTTTTTCGAGCTCGAGGCTAATAATTTCTTATTTGAAATTAATAAACTTTTCACAAAAAAGTTAGAAATACAAAAAAGCCACCGATTTGTACAAATCCTTTCAAATTTATATAGAAATACTAACTGAAGCAGTCCCGCGTTGCCTGGCAATACAAACGGTTTTTAAATTGTCTTATTTTTGTTTAACCCATTTTTCGCCGCACCAAGTAAACTGACAATATAATAACGAAATAACATTTTAAGTAACTGGCAGAAAAAATAAACATTGCAACAAAAAAAGTGTGTGAGGGCTGGTGATTATAATCACCGGTCGGCAAAAAATGAGTTAATAAATATATTTTTGGAATTTCAGCCAAAGCGTTCCATAACTTTAAAAATTCTATATCACAAACACAGCGCCACCTTTCGGGATTAAACTTCAGAGAAAACTGGTTTCAGACTAAACTAATTTATTGTCCAAGTTTGTTGTCAATCGGTCCAGCGGTTCTTTAGTTTAAGTAGTACACGGCACAAACGTGGAAACGGCAAACTGAAACTGAACTATCCCGCCTACGTCTACTTCATTCTATTGTAGAAGTAGACGGGATAGTTCAGTTTCAGTTTATGATGGGCATCCTCTTCTACAGCTGCCTTATGGATTATAATCAATGGCTTGTTTCGCAATCCAGCTCCACTTACGTTTTCGGATTTCATGTGTGATTGACGGTTGGTTGCCTTCAGACAAAAGCTGTTGACTTGAAACCAAGGACAGGCCAATATATGCGAAGGTTCTTTCTTAAATATTCGTTCACAAGAACCTGTAGGAATTACAGCTTATTGATGATGTGTTCTAGGTCTCACATGAATACAACAGTGTGAATTTCACGTTTGTATCGAATATATTTAACATACACGATAAGTTCCGTACAGATTAAAGTCGGCCGGTTTTTTGACGATATTTATTTATCCGGCTGGAGATATCTGATTTTGAGCCACGGCTTTTGTCAAGTACACTTTCCAGAGAGCAGAAAGCGTCTACTTCTTTAAGAGCTTGAGCTTTAGTTTTTTCAAATTCATAAAGTTTAAGAGAGTTAAGAGAGAATGCCTGGTAAAATATTTGACTTTAATACATGTGGTGCTACATTGTGCCGAATCTAAAAGCGGACAAGATTTATACAAATCTTTTAAAATGTATGTAGTTGGAGTTAAATCTCAAGAATTGTGCCCGCTATAGAGGCCTGATTACTGACTTTTCCGTTCATCAATTGAATAACCATGAAGTGCAGAAGCTGTGGTTTCAATAAGACGACGCAGCATGTCACACAGCTCGTGCCACAATTGATTTATTGAAGGAAACGTTTGTAACCGCATAGTTTCACGTTTCGAACCCGTGCATTGGCCTGCCTCGAAGATCTTGCGATTTAACACGGCTAGACTATTTTCTGTGGGAATATGTGCAGTCGGTAGTCTACGCCGATAAGCCCGAAACAATTGACCATTTGGATGACAACATTCTCCTCGTTAGTGCCATTATACGGCCACAAATGGTAAAAAAAAGTCATCGAAAATTGGACCTCCAAATTAGACTACGTCCGAGCGAGCCGTGCCTGTCATATGCCAGAAGTCTTATTTAAATTATAATGCCAGAAGATTTTCTTTCGAATAGAGTAAATTTCATGTCAATTTAAAAATTTATGTCGGTTTTATTCCATTTCAAAGTTTTATACCTCTATAAAAATAACACCCTTTATATTCCTTTTTTACACTGGAATACAACAATCCAAAAACAACAGAAACAACATAGGTTTTTTTTTGCATTGCACTGTTAGTGTTTACGGTTAAAAATGACAACCATTTCTAGTAAAACACTAAGAAATAAAAACAAATTGGCTCGAACTGTCAAAATCAGACGGCGCACAGTGGCGCCATTTGAGTTTTTTCGTTGCAAAAATCATATCTTTTGAACCGAATAAGATAATTGAACAGTTTAAACAGCATATGATAGATAACTGTTCAGCCTATGAAATGAGCGTTTGGAAAGGGTGCTACGCTTTGTAGGGGCCTACTTATGGGTTATCAAAGTTAAAATTAGTAGAAAAATAAATTTTATGGTAACTAAAAAAAATTATTTTTACATTTTTAGATTGTTTTTATTTTTATTCTTAAGGGTTTTATGTTTTAAATTATTACCCAACAAATTAAAAAAAAATTATTTTTTTTTTTAAATTTATTTTTTCAATTTTCTGTAAAATATTCATCACAATTCGTAAGAGAAGGTATATGTAAAAGACTAACCATTTCTAAACTATAATTATTTTGTAACTCTATTCGTGACTTCACATGCCGCAGGGAAGAAATAAGTGGATCGGAAGATGCTGCCAACATGTTGAAGAGGTCCTCATTTTTGCTTACCCTTGATGCTTTGAATGTGTTCTGCAATCTATATTTTTTATACAATTTGTTAAGAGTCCTGTGCTTCTTCAGAAAGCTCTCCAATTGGCAAAGACTGGTACTCAATTATATCTTTGCCATGCGCCAATATTTTATGGACGGTCGGGGTCAACTTCTTCTGTGGATACATTTCTGCTAAAGAGATGCAGTTTTCGACGCATATTCTCCATATTTTGTAGAATTGACATTTTCTTTGCAGTTTAAAACATCCAAGATCGTTCCCAATCTTTTCACGATTTGATTGTCAATTTCAATGATTCTAGTTACTGCCTCATCATTTTCAAAAAATCTCCTAGAAGTGTTTCCATCGTTTGAGTTACCGTATCCGTGCTTGGGACAGTCTACTTTTAGTCCAACTTGTTTAAAAAAAGCATCCTGTATTTGCTTCTTTCTGATCTTTTCCTTATCCTTTATTGATGTATTTTCATCGAAGTTTTCCTCCTCTTGTGGTAGGGTATATGCCAGTTTTAGCAAGAATTCCATACACCTTATCCTTGCGTGCAATGGTGACATTCCATATTCGTAATTCTCCTCATTTGTAGAATCGTTTAAATTACCAAAGTTCTTCTGGCAAATAAAAATAAAAAATCGATAAAAAAAAATATAAAAATAAAACGAAAAAAGGGGTTTAAATAGGTTTTTGCTAAATTTTTACCTCCAATATAATTCTGTCTATATATATGTATATGATAACTAATTGAAATATATTATAATTAAGCAGAAAAAGATACTAATCTTAAACTCTTTACAACAAATTATATAAAATTGAGATGTAACATATTATATATGAAATAAATTGAATTGAATTGAAAAAAGTTCTTTTGACTCTTTTTGCAAATCGGGCATGACATTGTTGAGGTTGTTCCTGTCAGTTCGTTTACGACTTTTCCGTCAACCATGGTCAGGTGGAACTCGTAATTGCATTTAATATATTTTCCTTCTCCAATTTGCAGCTTTGTAGGCTTAATCTTGCTTATTTGTTCTTCAATGTCCTTGACCGTAGTCCTTATGAGTTCTGCCGATTCCCTTGCAAACTGAAACATTATTGGTCGGCAATAATGCACTGATGACGGACGTGGATTTTTCCAGTGTAGGGAATCATCCGATTTTAGCCGCAAAGGAACAACAGATGCCATAAACATATTTCCGTCCGATATTGTAGCGTCATCGGAAGATATCCTTTGCTTATAAACGCTTTGTCCGGATGATCCATCGCAGCCCCATTTGCTGATCAATGTCAACTTCTCAGGAAGAATTTTCACTTCCGTGAAAAACTTTGGTGTGGTTGATTTCTAAACAACTCAAATAATTTTAAATTGTTCAACGCCATGTTTTCAGTACTTAAATTGTTTAATGGTTTCAGTAATTGTTGCGCCAACTTTCAGGCGTAGACTAATCCAGGCATTATGCTTATTTTGCAATATATAGGCTTATGCTACCATGCCTAAAAATTTACCTGTTCCCTGCATACATATGGATTTAGGCTGAATAATGCAATTTTGATATTATGCACGTGTCCAAATAAGATTTGTGCCTACCTGTAGGGACCATAAGTCAATATTGTTCCTGACCATTTGTACGCCAAAGTATTGTTTATGTGAGGTACGTACCTGCTAATTTAAATGAGTAGTTTTTTTGAAACTATTAGATCAAACTACTGTCAGTCAAAATTAATTTCTGCAACCATGTCTTTTTAAACTTTTTTACCTCTAGAAGCCAAACGGGCATGTACGGGCAGATAAAACCTTTTGAATTATGTAAAGAAATAATCAAAGAACAGGTTTTGCAAATATGGCAAATATAGAAAAATATAGTTTTTTTTTATTTTCCGTCAAAAGTTGAAAAATAGTGAAAAAACGGATAGTTTTTAAATAGTGATTTACCAGGAGAAACACAAAGCAAACAGTTAATTTTTTTTTATCATTATACATTAAATAAATACATTAATCAATACAAACAAAAAATAAGGCGATTCGTTACCTATTTTTCGTGATATTACACCTGAAATCGCAACAAATTGACTAAAAATGGTGTGTTTTTTTGAAAACCCAAAGTCGGTCAATTTTGAACGGTTATATCTTCTAAACTAAAAATGTGATATTATTAAGAGTGGCATATTTGAAATCGTTGAAAAGTTTCCTATAACATGGGTTTATTCAAAACTTCGTCGGCACTCATGAAAATTTTGATTTTTTGCAACCTCGCTTGCTCTACGGGCGCCACTGTGCGGTGTTTCAATACCACCTGTAGTTGAATTCGCCTTGGTTTTAAGCTTTGGAAACTTTCGAAAATTATATATGACCTTGACAGTTTAAGATTTTGATATAAAATCTTTTTAACGTTTCGGCGTTTAAGATTATTTTAGCCTTTGTTTTCTAGAGTTTTTTTTTCTAAATTTAATCTAAGCAAATCATGTGCTTAAATATCCGCTAATTCTTATTTTTAAAACATCAGATGCTGTTTTTTTTTTTTGTTTCTTTTTTTAGGTTGACTGACCCATTTTTTGCTTTTTGCATGTGCCGTTTTAAAAAGGTAGTGATGTTTTTTTTTGCTCAGCTGCTCTTATTTTTGATAACTGGTGACGCTTATCTCTTTTTTTTCGTAGTAGTCGTATAGGAAAAAAAATTTTGCATTTGATTATCAAAATAAATTATGCGAATTTTGCGCGTGTTTCTTTTATTCTTTTTCGTTTGTTTGTTTTTATTTTTTTTTTTTGCTAAAAAGTCTACGTAATTCTGATTATTCTCACTTTGCCTTATTTTCACGCGTGATAATGAAATTGAAAATTTCAGTGTTAAATACTTGATTATTAATGTTTTGTTGTTGTTGTTTTTGTGTTATATTTGACCTCATTTCATTTGTTGATTTTAGCCAAAAATACATCAAATATGTATGAATATTTTTTTTTTTTTTTTTTTTGTGAAAGTGTTATCATTATTTAAATAATAAAAAAATAAAAAATTAGCGAAAAGAAAACAATAAATTACCAAAGAGACTCATAAAAATATTTAACATAATTTTAGTTTTTGTTGCAACAAAATAATTTCAAGGACAAATTTAAAGTTTTGTGATGATATTGATTAAAAAAAAAATTATGATTATTTCTACAAATAAAAAAACAATTTTTGATTAAATAAAAAATATTAAAAAAATTGATTTAACCTTAGCCTTACCAATACCCACCCGGGTGACCATTTCGGTTTTATTTATTTAATTACTTTCTTCAATTTGCTTCAGTTAAAAGGAAAATTTGTATGACGAAAACTGCTTGAAAAACAACAAAAAAATAAAAAAAAATTTTTTTTTATGACGATAACTTGTTCTTATCGCTTATAAACATACAGTAACAACCGCAGAGAAAATGATCTCCAAAGTTTTTCACCAATTAAAGCACTAGTCAAAAATAATATGAGTTTTAATTAAAAATTTAATCAAGTGAATTAGACGTTTAATCAAGTGAATTAAACATTTAATCAAGTGAATTAACCGTTTAATTAAATGATTTTATTTTTGATTTATGCTTTGATTGGTGAAAATTTTTTTTCTGTGCTCCCACTAGGAGTGGGAAAATTGAAAAAATATATCGATATATATCGTATTGATATTTTTTAAGAGTATCGATATTTATTAATTTAAAATATCGATATATCGATGTATCGAACGAATTAAGGCGAAATTATTACCAAATTTAAAAACCTAATATACCTATGTCAATACATATTTACATACATATGTCAATATGTAGAAAGCAACAACAAAATTACAAAATATTCATGACATTGTTTGGGCTTTCAATGTAATTCTTTGGCGTTGTGTTACGTTTTACATGATTAGGGCTTTAATATTAGTTAAAAAACGTATGATGCAATTCTTAAAAAACAACAGTATTGTAAGCAGTTGAGCAACGGTTAAAATGTTGAATTTTATTATAAAGAGATCTTAAAAATATCGAATTCGATAGTCGTAGATAAATATCGATGTATCGATATATGGGTATTTTTAATATCGGCGATATATATCGATTATAATTTTTTTAAATATCCATATTTTGATATCTCGATATTTATTGTTCATCTCCCAAATTTTTGATAGTTCAACGGGGGAGAAAGAATGTATTAAAAGGGGCAATACGGGATATTAAATTTCTTTCTTTCACTTTTCTTGCTGCATATGGTAAATTTTGAATTTTCTATGATATTGAACTAAGAAACATAAAATTATAGGTACAGGGTCCTGAGTGATTGAGTACCTAGGAGATAAAAATGTTGTTACTTTTTCGTTCTTTAACTGGTACTTTTTGAATTTTCGCTATGAATAAGAATCTGTAAGTGGGAGCTTTTTGATACTTTTTCGTTCTTCAACTGGTACTTTTTTAATTTTCGTTAATATTGGATCTAAAAACACTAAACAAACATGCAATGTCCTGACTGGATGAAAATCTAAAAGAGGGAACTTTTTTGTTCTTCAACTGGTACTTTTGAAGTTTACGTAAGTATTTGACCTAGAAACAAAAAATTAAACTTAAAAGGTCCCTAGTGAATGAGAATTTGTATGATGGATCTGTTTTAGTTTTTTTTCGTTCTTAAACTGGTACTTTTTGAATTTATATTAATACTGAACCTTAAAACATAAAATTCAACATGCAATGTCCTGAGTGGATCAAAATCTATAAGAGAAGACTTTTTTGTTCTTCAACTAGTACTTTTTTAAATTCTGTTAGTATTGGACCCAGAATAATAATATTAAACTTGCAAGGTCCCTAGTGAATGAGACTTTGTATGAGGTATATTTTAAGTACTTTTTCGTTCATTAACTGGTACTTTTTGAATTTTTATTAATACTGAATCTAAAATCATAAAATTCAACATGCAGGGTTCAGAGTGATGAGAAACTTTAAGTGGGGACTTTTTGGTACTTTCTGGTTTTTCAATTGGTACTGTCTGAATTTTTTTACATTATTGAAATTACAATATTAAATTTATTATTCGCAGAGTTGAGTGGTAGATAACACATGAACCGGAGGTTGGTCCCTCGCCAAATCGATACACTAAGAAGGAAAAAACAAATGTTTGAAACGTGTAAATTCAGTTGTATACTTATACATGTGTATGTGGTCTTTCTATTTGCATACCTAATTATGGTCAAATTTCGAACACTGGGCAAAAACAAGTATTTCTTAAATGCCCATTAACTGTTTTTAATAAATTAAATACACAGAAAAAAAATTTAAATGGATTTCGATTAAAAAATTTGTGATATTAATTAAAAAATTAATTAAATTTGCACCAGTAACTTAATTGATTAAACGTTTAATTCACGTGATTAAATTATTAATTAAAACTGATTTTATTTTTGATAATTACTCTAATTGGTGAAACATTTTAGAGCACTTTTTCTGTTTACTTTCGTGAATGGGATCTATATAAAATCCACACAGTTCGGTAGATTTATCAACGTTTACATTACAGTAACACGTGACAAATTTTTGTCACTACACTAACATTTTTAAGGGATTAGTGCAGGTTACAATGATTTTTGAGAAGCTGAAATAAATCTACAGAACTGTTACGAAAATCGGTACAGTTATTAACATAAATATTACAGTTACTCACACTTCAAGTGTGACACATAGAAAACGTCTTATGTTAAAATGTTTGGAACTCAAAATAAAAGTGTTAGTTTAATTTACGAGTTTTCCATTAATAAACTTCATTTGATATGAATTATATAAATTTATTTATCCAAATTTGATTCATACCAACTTCAAATAAAACAAAAATTAAAACTAATTATTTTTACGAGGTGTCCCATTTATAGGGTGAGTAGCTGTATTTTTACTAGGTTATTCATTTAATCGGGCTTTTGCTTTAATCGGTTAATCGCTCGATTAATAAACCGATGTTTTGGTTTAATCGGTTAGTAATCGGTTAATGTTGTTTTTGATCGGTTAACCGATTAATAATTTTTTTTTATAAATCAAATAATTTCAATACACAAAAATGCTTTAATTATTTATTATTTAGAGTTTTTTGGTAAAAAAAAGAAACCAATAACATAACAATTCTTGAACTGAAACGAAAAGCAAAAGAATAATTCATAAATATGTAATACACATTTTTTAATTAATATATATCATGTATTAATTAACAAATTAACTATACGATCATTTAATTAGTTATTTCAATAGTTTAATAAGATCTTATAAAATAATCTTTTATACAAATAAATTTGTTTAAATATTTAGGATTCAAGCGTTTATTTTCTCTAGTTTGGATAAAACTTGACTTTAACAAAAATTTAATTTATTGTAGATGTTGAAGAAATCAAAAGAAACCAATAATACAGAATCTCTAATTTCTCAGTCCTTTTCCTGTATTTTTCTAAAGTTATAAAATCATCCATTATTTCACTAGAGTCCTGTTTTAATTTTTGAAAATTTTTAACACTTCTAATTGTTTTAGTTAATTCTGTTAAAAGATTAATATGAGAAGATATGAAAAGAAAAAATAACTGAACGCATACATATAAAAAGTACGTGAAACAAAAAGCTGTTGACCGCAAACCCTTAGATCACTGAAAACCTTCTTTGTTTGTATGAACAAATGTTTTCTAAACACAACCTTTTGTGTATGAGACGAAACAAATAATTAAAATCAAAAAAAAAAAATATGTTATAATAATACAAAAAATTAAAAAGTTAGTTACTGCGGTTAATCGGTTAATCGATTGAAATTAATCGGTTTAATCGTTAATCGAAAAAAGGCAATTTTAAATTAACCGATCAGTTAATCGGGTAGAAATTAATCGGTTAACCGAATGAATACCCTAATGTTTACCTCATGTATGTTTACTTCTAAGAGAATTAAGGTCAAATATTAAATTTACAAAAATCTCTTTTTCGTCTTAAATTTCATTTTCAAAATTAAATTACATTATTAAAGGTTTTAAGTAATTTCTCAGCCTTAAAAGACATCTGTCAACTTTAAAAGTCAACAGATAAATTATAAACAATTACTTATAAGTTTTATAAATGATTTACCGTAAAATTATTTCCATATCCGTAAACCGATTTAACAATTGCCGGCCAGTCATTTGTCAAAGTTAAAATTTACGTTTTTAACAACAAATTTTTAACGTTATTTTACAAAATATTAAAAAAAAATATAACAATTATTATATATAATTACCATAAAAAAAAATAAAAAAAAACTTCAAGTGCAAAGTTAAAAAAAAAGAAATTTAGTACCTGAACTGGTACTTAAACAGTGTGTACTTGAAAAGTGCGAGTGAAAGTTTTCAACTGCTTTTTTTTATTATTATTATTTTTTGCTGTATTTCTAATCTTTTTTGCAAATATCTGGACAGACACATGTTAAAATAACGCTGATGATGATCATGACGATGAGCAAATATTACAACAAAACAAGCCTTTAAAATTCGTACAAAATACACCATTTTTTTTTTAAATTTTATGTTCAAATTTTTAAGGTTGGGTTGAAGTATTTAATAGACTTTAGTTAATTTTTTAAATTTTTTTTTAATCATTTGTTTAGTTTAAAGCTTGAAGTTTTTTCTTCAATATGAAAAGGCGGTACCTTTTGAAACATTTGAGTGGAAAATTTTGATAGTTGTGTGAATTTGCGCCTCTATTTTTAGATTGTAGTTAAAGATTATAAATAATAAAACCTTCTGTTCAATTTGTGAAAAGCTTAAATATGTCTTAAACTATAAAGCTTATAATGGAAGTCCCTACAACTTATGAGCATTGAATAAAGCTTGCCAGCAGCTTTTGTATTTTAATTATTGTTATATTCTAACTCTAAATTCTTCTCTAAAATGAAGAAGCTTAAATCTTAAAGAAAACAAAGGCTTTCATGTCTCTTTAACCTATAAAGTTTAACGCTTAAATATTATTTAACCCAAACAGCTTTTATGTCCCTACAAGCTAGTAAAAAGTTCAGATAAAAGCTCTATTTATTTAAAGCTCTATTTATTTTTAAGTATAACAAAACTTTTAGAGGTAGAAGTTTTAATCAATGTTAAATATAAGAACAACTAAAAAGTTACAAAGCTTCAACAACAATACGGCAAAATCTTAAAGCTTTTTTCACTGCAAACTGTTGGTATTACTAAAAACTTTTTTAAAGCTCCCATAATTTTTTGAAAGTGTTATCTTTGAAGAGTAGTCTTGAAGGACATTAAGACTAATACCAGAGAACACCATTGAAACCATGAATGGCTTAAAAAATCTAACACTCGTTCCTAAGAATGATAGAGCAGATTCGAATACATTTGAAGAAAGCGCAACCAGATATCCAGTGAGAAAAGGAAGTTCAGCGAATTAAGCGGACAACAGCAAAGTAATGTCTTATGGCAGTTCCGCTTAGTTTTATGTTGACGACAGTGCTCGTTTTAGTCGGTAAGAATCTTACATACCCTGTAGCGTGTAGGGCCTATGAAGGTTTCTACCTCCAGCATAAAAAAATATTTTAATGGAATAGTCAATCTAAAGAATTAACTATTGAATAGTCACCTGTATAATAGACTATAGATTAGATTGCGGCAAAAGCTTGAAGCTTTTTTAGGACCTTACCACGTGTTCTTTTTTTAGAACTTTTAAAACTTTTAATATTTATGAAACCCTTATTTATAAACCCTTTATTTACCCGTCT
The DNA here is from genome assembly GCA_943735925.1 of Pollenia amentaria. Classification (NCBI taxonomy): domain Eukaryota; kingdom Metazoa; phylum Arthropoda; class Insecta; order Diptera; family Polleniidae; genus Pollenia; species Pollenia amentaria. The sequence goes on along the minus strand of OX031008.1, from coordinate 15,843,991 downwards.
TAATTTTTATAACTTAGGCCGTTAATATTTAAAAAGAAAAGTTTCTCAATTAAAGCTTTTTTAGATTGATTTTAGTTCGTATGACCTTTAAGTTCATTAAGCTTTCTTCTAGTCAAGGTAAATTTATATTTCATCGATCAACTTAACAAAGTTAAAGTCGTTTTTCCCTCCAAATTAAGTATTTTTTAGGGTAATTAAAAGTTAACTTAAGCTTTTATTATTACATATATTTATTTATTGATGCTTTTTTATGTTAAAATCGGCCGAGACCTTTTATATTTTTCATCTTAGTCTAAATCGCTTCTTATGCTATTTTTTATTCAAAGCCTGAAAAAGCTTTAACATATATTTTTATTAAAACTTTCTTTATGATCAACCTAAATATTTCCTAATACTGACCCAGCAAAAACTTACGTTGCAAAGTAATGAGTTAAAAAGCTAATATAACTACTCTTCACTACTTATACATTGGCATTTTAACTCATTATTTTAATACGTTGATGTCATTGGAGGCAAGTACTTACCACCCTCGCCACACATTCGCTTACAAATAGGGAGTTAAATAAGACATTAACACATTCGCTTACAAATTGACACTTCACATTGTTATCAACAAAACTGAATTTTTCAAACAAATTGTGTCTTTAATTTAATTTGCTCTCTAATGCAAAATTCTACTTCCCTGCATCAAGGACATATTCATACCCAATAAACCAGAGAACGATATGATATTTTCATGGAAAAACATTATTATAAGGAAAGGAGCAATTTAAATACTATCGTTTATGATACAAGATCGATGTCATATATTATAATCTATATCACCTAGACGATATCGTTATTATTCAAAATTTTAATTTTAAAATACATATCAAAATCAAATAAGTATTTAAATTTTTCATATTCAAATTCTTATTCATTTATAACAAATAAAAAAACACAAATTGTAAGAACAAATATGTATTTAAAATCAATTTGATTAAATAAAACCTTAAATGTATTTTATTATGAATAAATTATAAATTTCGTTAATCAACTCATAAACAAGTGCTTATGTATCAGATTATATGTGAACCATTACTTAACTACTTCTATGTAATGCAGATGGTATGAAGTAGTCATTTAAAAGTAAGTTGTTCAGTAATTTAAAGTCATTACCTAGTTTTTGCTGGGGAAGTTTGTATCGAATTTATTTTAAATTGGTTCAAAATTTATTAAAGCTTTATTATATTTAAATAATTTTCATATTTAACAACGTTTAAAGCTTATTCCTTATTTTAGAAGCTTTAGAGGTGCTTAGAACTTTTATTTAAGCTTTATTTGTGAAAAAAAAAAATCAGTTCAAAGATTAGTTTTAGTTTTAGGTTAAGATTAACGTATTAATTAAAAAAAGCTTAAGGCCATGTGCTGAAAATTGCATGATTTGAAAATCACATACGATCTGAAAATCTCCAATTTTATTTAAGCATGTGCTAGAGTTCACGCGTTTTGTTTTTTTTTTCGAAGTAGTGGTCGAAAAATAAAACATATGTTTTAGCTGTCAAATTTGAACAAAAAAAAAATAATTATTTGCATGAAAAATGCCGGCAGCTTTTATATTACGTGTTATTTCATTAAAAAAAACTGTATTTTAAAAAATAACGTATCAGAAAACGTCTTCTGAGGGATTATTACAACCCAAGAGATATTCCTGAACTGTAAAAAGTCAAATTCTCAAGATCATTTACACGTCTGAATGTCTGGCACCATATTTTTTTTCGAAGTTTAATAGAAACAGCTGCTCACAATCAAAACGCAAATTTAAAAGAAATTGTTAAACAACAATCAGTATTAAAACAATGTTGTTTTTTAATTTTATATTTTCTATAAAAATTTTCTCAAAAGATTGTGAGTTTTTAAAATAAATGGAAAAGAAAAACATTAAATTTCCTTTTTATATGCTATTTATTGATGTTGAAAATAAATTTTAAAGGAAATTTACAAGTTCACATGTGGATCACATTACTGTAGGCTTGTGATTTAAAATCGCCAAATTTAAGGCGATTACGAACTCCAGCACACCTTCTTTGCGATTTCAAATCGTAATCACAACTTTCTTGCGATTTGCGATTTCTAGCACATAGGCGTTAGATAAAGCTTTAAGCTTCTATTCAGTTAAAAATCATTTTTAACTTTGCTACTGCCAACCAAATCCCGCTTAGGGTACCTTCAAGTCGTTTTCTACTTTTTTTTTGTCTTTTGGTAAAAAAATTTATAAATTTGTTATTACTTTTGTTTTATTTTAGGCCTAAGCATTTTTGGCTAATAAAAAAACACATCACACAACATTTATGGATTTTTGTTGGTTTTTTTTTTGTTTTTTTTTTTTTTTTTTTTTTGCTCATAACCAAAAGGTTATTGACATGTGGGTGAAATGTTGTTAAAAAAAAATGGTGTGCACAGTTTGAATTGTGTATATTTATTTTTAAACTTTAATTGCTTTGTAACTCATGATCTTATTCTTTTTTTATAAAAAAAAAATTGTCAAAAAAGAGCTTAAATGTTTTTGTGATATAAAGAAAGTAAAATTGTTTTCAAAATTAATTGAATTTTAATTTATAATTAAATGCTTAGCAATATTCAATTTAAAGAAAGGAAGAAAGATGTTTTTTAATTTCTTTTAACGAGTGATTTTTTTCTTATTACGAGAAAAACGTGAGAGTAATTTCGTTTAAAATTGAGCTGTAAGAATTAAACATTGTTATTCAGCTTGCTAAATTGCAAGCAAGCTAAACAAGTTTATTCCAAACCATATTAACATCTAAAATTTTTAAATAAATGCTTAATTCAGCTAAATGAGAAATCGCTAAAAATTTTCAAGGAAAATTGTTAGCTTCTCAAATTTATTATATTAGGTTTTCTTATTCAGCTAGCTGAATATCAAATAATTAGAAATACAAATAAGAATTTTGCATAAATTTAAAAATTGTTGTATTCTTAACATTCTCAGCTAGCTGAATTGCCTCAAATTTATACATTCTAATAAAAGAAAACGTTTTGGTACATTCGGCTTTATTCAATTAATTTTTATTTAACCAGCTTAAACATTAAAAATAAAAATATATTAATACAACACATTTTGTTGATTGTAGTTATAAAATTTAGCTAGCTGAATTTGATTATAATTAAGAATGTTTGAAAGAAAAGAAGTTAGTTAGAAGACTTTATTTAAAAAAACTTATTCAGACGGGACATTAAACATTGTTGTTAAGAAAGTTGTTTAAAATTTTATTCAATTCATCGGACTGATTTTTTTTAAGTTTTTGGAAAAAATTACTTTTGAATATTAACTGCCTGCCCACAATGTCGACAAGAACATTTCGTTCGTACATTAATAATGAAAATAAAAATAAATTTTTGTTTTTTTATTATTGAATTATTAAAATATGAACAAGTTTAAATAAAATTGAATTTTTTAATTTGCCGAACAACCACACCAATAAAAGGCTTGTGGAAATGATACGCAATTAAACAAAAACTAAATTAAAAAAACTAAAATTTAGCTGGCAGAGTTAAAGATTTTTTTAGTTAATATTTGGAAAAAGGATTTTATAAATTTTATATTATGCCAAAATTTTTGTAAAATTTTCTTTTCTATAAAAATTTGAAAAGTTTTGTTCAATTCAGCTCGCTGAAGTGTGGAATCTGTTAACTTTTTTTGTAAGAAGATGTTATTTTATTTTGGAAAATGAAATTTTTTGCTACAGAGAATAAATTAAGCTAGCTGAATTACACAAAACCTAAAAAATTTTAATAAAACTTATTTTTTAAATTAAAAATGTTATATTTTATCGTAGTCAGCGGGATAAATTCTATACAAATTAACAAGTTTATAAAGAAAAATCGTATTACCATATTAAATTTCTATGTTAATGCTCAATTCAACTAGCGGAATTACAAAGAGCTGTTGTCTCACCTCAATCTGTTCTTTGGGTATCGCTGCTACAGCAACAGCATTTTGAAAAAAAATTACTTAGAGCAAATTCAGCTGGTTAAGTTTTACAGAAATTTAAAACTGTTAAAAAACAATTGGCTTTTTAAAAAAAGGTATATCTTATAAATGTTGGTGTTATTCAGGTAACTTATCAAAAGACTTTCTTATTTCTTAGTATTCCTTAGGAAAGATAATTTTCTATTTTTGGAATAAAAAACTTTTAGCTGTTATAAAATTCTATATTAAAAAAAATAACTTACTTAAGCAAAATGTGTTTCTAATCAAAATAGGAATTTTTGTTTTTTATTCAGCTAGCTGAATTATATAAAAATGAAATTTTTTTTTTAAAAAATTTTCTGTATTTCCTTTAAAATCTGATTTTTTTTTTATTCAACTGGCTGAATTGAAATTAATAAATTAAAAAGGAAACTGTGTTTCTAATCAAATGTGGAATTTTTGTTTTTTTATTAAGCTAGCTAAATTATATAAAAATGAAATTTTTTTTTTAAAAATTTTCTGTATTTCCTTAAAAATCTTTTTTTTTTTATTCAACTGGCTGAATTAAAATTAATAAACTTAAAAGGAAACTGTGTTTCTAATCAAATGTGGAATTTTTGTTTTTTATTCAGCTAGCTGAATTATATAAAAATTCAAAATTGTTCATGGAAAAAAAATTTTTTTCTTTAAAATTTTAATTTTTTTTTAATTCCGCTAGCTGAGTTTAAGAAATTTTTAATTTTAAAAATTAATTTTTACTTGTATTTCTTAGTTTCTTTTTAGCTGAATGACATAAAAGTAAAAAATTCAATGAAAAAAATATTTAATTATAAAATTTTATTTAATCAAAGCTAAATCAGCTAAATAAAGTTTGCAAGACAAAATCTTGACAAAAAGTACGAAAAAACAAGAAAAAATGATAAAACATGAAAATAAAAATTTAAAATTGACAATCACTTAGAGTCAATTTCGATCTACCAATACCATTGGTTAAAGATTGATGTTTGACTATAGACTGGCAGGCGCCGCAGTGGCGCAAACGGCAGAACGCAAAAAATTCTGATGATGGGAATGTGGTTATTCTCGACCCGAGTTCAATCCCGTATTCAGTCAAGAATTTTCTAAAGAAATAATAAAAAAAAAAAAAAAAAAAAAAAAAAAAAAAAAAAAAACTCATTTCATGTTGTAAATTCCTTCCTTCAATAAAAATAATTTAATGAAAATTAAATTAGGCGACCTTAAGCCTAATTAAAATATCAAAAACTTCAATTAAAAACCAACCGTTCGATTAAAAATCACAATGGTTAAATGATTTTTTTTTTATTAAAATACTAACCTCCGTTTTCATAAAAAATATTTTTGACTAATAAGAGGTTTATTAAGCAAATTTTCATAGAAAATTCGTTTCATTAACCTGCTTTAAACCTAAAATATTTTTTTATGAATATGCGGGTAAAACTTTGGTGAAAAAATAATTATTTTCTTCAAGAATTGTAAAAATTTTATTGAATTAAGATTGCTGAATTAAATTTTTTTTTGTTTTTACTTTTGAAAACAAAACAAAATTTTGTGGAAAAAATTAATTCTCACAATTGTTTTTTTTTATTGAAGATAATTAAGCTAACTCAATTACAGATAATTGCAAAAATTTAAAAAAAAATCGATTTTTAAACTTAATTAAAATATTAATTTTATATAAAAAAAAATTTACCTATGCATACATACATGCATACATGTATGTTTATTTTCACATTTTCAAAACGTTTCGTTTTTTTTAATAAAATCTTACCTTTTCCTGACTTTCCCCCCTTTATCATTTCTTTTTTTTTCAGATGAATTATGTTTAAATTATTATGTATTTTTATTTTTTTGTCTCAAAGCAATAAAATTCTAATTAAAATATTTAATTTTTGAATGATACATCGTTTCCTCTTTTCAACGTCTTGTCTTTTATTTAAAATTTGTTTAATGAATCATTTTTCGTAACAAAAACAAAAAGCTTAATCATAAATTTGTTTATAAAAAAACTTAAAATTGTTATTCCCATTAAAACAAAAAAAAAAAAAAAAAAAAAAAAAAAAACAAAAATTTTTGTATAAAAAAAAAATACATAAAAATCAGCATAATTTTACAATTTACTGCAACTACTGCCATAAATTTTCTACATAATTAACAGAAAACAAAACAAAAACTTTACTTCCTTGTTAATAAAGCTTTCAGCAGCACAACAAGAAAGCATTTCTCCACCAACACAAACGTAAAATCGTAAGCAAAGAAACTTGTTAAAACAAAACGAAAACTTGAAATAAAACAGCCGGTTTTTCGATAAAAAAAAAACATAAACAAAAACAAAACTACTCTTACTCTTTAAGGAAAATGTGATCGTTTAACTTTTACTCTCTATAAAACTTGAAAAGAAAATGCTAATGCTTTTTTACCAAACAAAAAAGCTTACGCATTTACCGTTACAAGAGTATGTTCTAGTCAAAGAGAAAAAGCTTTTTATTTCCATTAAATACTCTTAAATTTCATATAACTCTTTTTGTTTAGAAATATATTAAAAACTCTTCCCCTGTTATTGGTTTTGTGAGAACTTAAAAAAATGAGACTCCAACAAAAAAAAGCTTTTTTATATTTATCTTGACTTTTTAAATATATGTATATATTTTTGTGTTGTTATTGTACGGCAATGACAGTGTATGTTTAACGTTGAAATTTTTTCATAATACAAAAACAGCAAAAACAACAACAACAACAACCACATTAGCACTTAGTTTTTCCTTTTATTTATTTGATTTTTCTTTTTCTTGTCTACTTTTGCGCCATGTTTATCATGCATGGTAAAATGCATACATATTTACATACACACACATAATAATTGAGAGTATGCATTTTTTCAGCTTCTTCTTGTTCTTTTTTGTTGTTGTTGTTTTTGTTGTTATTATTATTATAATATACATTTGTGCTTAGTAGGTCAACATTATTTCGGGCCAATGGCCTTTTTCGCTTTCGTTGTGTCTGTGAGTTGGAAAAATGCCTCACCAGTGGGTTTGTGTGTTTACTAGAAAACTAAACAGAGTGTGTTTGTATCAGCGTTGCCATAAATTAAAAAAAAGCTGCATAATAACAAAAAAAAACTTGATATGTAAAGCGTGATCCATTTCGAGGTTCCCTACTTTTTTAAAGAAAAACACACAGAAAATTCAAATTTAATGGGGAACGTTTATTATCATTTGAAAGAACATTCTTTGGCTTTTATTTTTTTAAGATTATGTCCATAAAATGTTGGCCGTTGCTACGTCGCAGATGGTCCATCCGTTGAGTCCAATTTTCGATGACTCGTTCGAGAATTTCGACTGTTAATTGGCGAATGACACGCGTGATGTTTTCCTCCAAGGCCTGAATCGAAGCGGGTTTGTCCGCACAAACTTTAGACTTTACATATCCCCACAGGAAAAAGTCTAACGGTGTGATATCACACGATCTTGGCGGCCAATCGACCGGCCCAAAACGTGAAATTAAGTGTTCACCGAAGGGTTCTCTCAATAAATCCATTGTTTGATGCGATGTGTGGGAAGTGGCGCTGTCTGGCTGAAACCAAATGTCGCCGAGATCACGAGCTTCAATTTCAGGCATCAAATAGTCGGTTATCATGGCACGATAACGGTTGCCATTGACGGTTACGTTCGCACCGGCATCATTTTTAAAGAAATATGAACCGATGGTTTCACCGGCCTACAAACCACACCAAACCGTTGTTTTTTCTGGATAAAGTGGCAGTTCTTGAATCTCTTCAGGTTGCTCTCGTCCTAAATGCGGCAATTTTGTTTGTTTACATACCCATTGAGCCAGAAATGGTCCTCATCGCTGAACAAAATTTGCCTCGAAAACGTCAAATCTTCTTGCAAATTTGCAAGAGCCCATAGAGCGAATTTTTCAAGAGCCCATATGCGTTAGTCTTTCCATTATTAAATGCCAAACAATACTAAACAAAAATAACATGAAAGCATGACACGACTCACACGTGATCTGTCAAAAAAGGCTATTGAAAAAAGTATCTCTATTTTGAATCAACTTATATATTATTATTAAATTTTTCTCAAACATACGAGTAATACATACAAAAACGTAATATTATATTACACTGGTCAACACTAGTTTTGGTTCGAAGAAGCTGTATTTTTCTAACCCTCAAGCTTATGGAAGAGAATTTTTTTCAATTTATTGTTAAGAAAATTTTTATTAATAACAATACTTTTGAAAACGTATAATGCTAACTATAAAATAGAGTACATATTGAAATTTGAAATTATACAAAAGAAATTTTAGAGTTTTTAAATTGTTCTTTACAGAGTTCAAAAACAATAATTATAGGTGCCTTAAGGCAGCCAACGGCGTTAGAGGGTTAACTTAAGATTTAATCCATTAATAGCAAATTCAAAACTACTTAACTGGAGATGTGACTTTCTTTTCTTCAGCAGCCATTAAACTTTGCTTTAAATTTCCCCAGCGGTAACTATTGGACCGCAAGTAGCAGGCCTTTTTGAAGGAATCCATACTCCTTTCTAAAAGATTCGCTTCGTATGATATCCTGCCTTCAGAAATAATACTTCAAGAAGGTATACATTTTTTTTTGAAAGACCTTCCAAAATATTCAGCACCCATTCCCTACTGCCTTCTTTAAAAAGGGAGAAAGGAAGTTGTTCAGTTTTAATTGAACTTTTATAGTGACCTTCCTTAATCCCTTCTTTGAGAAGGGAACGAATTTGTTATTAAAGGGAGTATGGAAGGAATTGCTCCCAATGACAACCTGTGTAAAAAATAAAAAAGTATGAAATTTGGCGGGGAGCACTTGTGTTTGCGAAATAAGGCCTTCCATTTGGCCGAATTACTCATTCTTTTTACCGCTGGATCTAATTTGGGACACAGTCATGTGTTATTTCCGAATTCTTCTTTGGCAACACTGTTACTCACACTCTCTATTTTCTATTAGAAATCATTATTACCATCATCATTATCATCACTACCACTATTTCTATTATGTTTGCTTCTCTAGTTGTTGTTGTTTTTGTCGTTGCTGTTTATTATTATGCTTCGTTTGTTCGTATTTTAATATGTTTTTTTTTTATTAATTATTCGTTTTTTACGAATAGTCTTCTTGGTGTTGTTGCTGTTGTTTTAAGTGTATGTCGTAATAGTTGCATGCTTGCGTTGTTTTTTTTTTTCGTTAATGAGTGAGTGAGTGCATTTGCTTACATTAAAGCAATAACAATAACTACAACAACAGCAAGAAGAGCTAAAGTAAAAACAAAGTGCCTACAATAGACTAGGAAGTCTACTGGGTAAAACAGTATGAGTTTTATACGAAAAACAACCAACTTAAAAAAAAGAAAAATTGCACTCCAAAAAACTGATTCTCTTTAAAATTAAGTTTTAAAGTTAAAAAATTAAAAAAAATTAAGTTTTAAAGTTAAATAGATTAACTTTTAAAATGTATTTTAAGACAATTAAGCTAAATAAACCACCCCTTCTTTAGCATTTAAAATCAAGTTCGACTGTGCCGAATATTGGAAACCCTCGACAAACAGTAAGAATATTTTCGGAGTGGACTTTATATGCGACCTATGGTAAATTATGGGCCTATCTTTACGAAAGTTGACAGTTAGACTTATAGTCAGATAAAACTGTAACAGACCAACATTTTTTAGAATAGCATTATTCGTTACGGTTTAGGTCGGACTAAAGTATTTTTCGAGAGTGGACTTTATATGGGGCCTGATGTAAATTATAAACTACATAAATTATTTGTAATTATTTGTTATTATTTGTAATTACATAATGCTAGTTTTTGTAAAAAAAAAAATATAAATTTTTTTAGGTGGTTGTTTCAGATTTTGATTCAAAACAAAAATAAATTTTTTTTTTTTTTTATTAAATGAGGTTTTTTTAATTTTCCTCTTGATCTCAACTGTTATTTGTTTCTTTTTATATTAGGTTAACAAAATACTATTTTTGAGTAGAAAAGAAATACATGTCTAAACTCTCTACATTTAAAACATAAATATTGTATTAACTCATTGAACTTTGTACAAATATTATTATAAATAAAGAATTGAATTGAATTGAATTGATTCATAACAAATTTCCTACTAACCCGATTTTGCTGGATTTCAGTCCCAAACTATTTAGGAAAACTAGACTATTGTTATTTTCTTTCGTGTTGTACCACAGACGGACGGACAGATGGACATGGCCAAATCGTATTAGACTTACTTAAGGACCCAGATGTTGTATACTTTATGGGGTCTTAGATGAATTCTAAAAAAGTTTCGCACGAAATGACAAACTTAGTATACCCTCATCACAACAAGTTGTGGTGGAGGGTATAAAAATCCATTTAAAACTGGGAATAGATTTTTAATTTTTTAACATGTTTATTAGATACAATAAAACTGGATTTATAATATTTAAAATAAATTAACCACCTTATTCAAAAACGATTATTAAATTTACAAAATGTTTATTAATGTGCTAAGCACATTTCATATAAATTTGACTACACAATCAATCGCCTGTATTGTGGAAACCACACATAAGTAAAATTTCCATAGAAAATTTGTTTTGAAAAGCAGAGATTTTACAAATTTTTTCAACAAAACAAAATTGTTGGGAATGTGAAAAAATTAACCGTAGGAGCACAATGAACGTAGACGTACGACGCGACGTAGTTACGAAGGGCACAAAATAGCTGGAGTAAACGTTAAAGAGTATTTACGTCATACGTGGACTAAAGGCCTCGTTAGTCTTACACAAACGTATACTTTGCGGATCGGCTGTTCTGTCTTCCTTGCCAAGCTTATGTATAAACAGGTACTCTTACGTAAACATTACGCTGCCCTTCGGGTAAATCTGATAAAATTTAAATTTTTCTGCATTCTTAGGTGTTTTATGTTTGCTTAATTGTCTTGATAAAACAAACATTCCATCGGCGCACAGTGGCTGAAAATCGTTCTTAATCGGCCAAAAATCTTTAACTTTTGACCCGGTAGGGATAAATTTTTTTCTGGAACTTTCTTACAGTTTTAATTTGATTAAAATCGGCTTAGCAGTTGTTGAGAATTTTTGATGTTTTTTTTTTGCATTTAGTATAAAAATGCTTTTGATTGAGATATTCAAAACGGGGGATATTTTTTAGTACACCGTTTTAAGAATTTTTAAATCTACAAAACTGCCAAATTTCATTATGATATTTTTATTCACGTCAGATTTAAGGAATGTCAAGCCTTGAAATTACTATTTTTTACTCATATTGAAAGCCCTTTCATTCATTTACACTATAGAAATCATAATTTTAATATTTTTTTTATTTTAATATATTCCGATCCCGGAAAAACGCTTTAAAAAAACGAGTTTTTCTACAAAAATGGCAATACTGTCACTATTTACCACTCGATATTGATTAGAATTTTCCAGAAAATTATGTACATATTACAAAACATTACTGTTTAAATTTTATAAAAAGCGGTGTGTTGAATTATTAGTACTTTTTACTGAGATTTATTTGTTTGTTAAAAATTTGATTTTTTTGTTTTTGAATAGGGCATTTGGTAGAAACAAATGTCAAATTGACTAAATATTGCCTCTACAAGCATACTCATAACGTTTTCTTTCGAAATATATCAAAGTGTTTGCATATATTTCTCTGGAGAAAATATTTTGTTATCAGCGAAAGAACATGGCCATCTTTTGGTGAGATATTAAAAATGAGTATTCATTTGTATTACCCTATACATTCGCTTCGAATATACCACTTTATAGAAAAATTAATACAGAAACATGCATAAGCATTTAATATTACAATATACCATTGCTTAAAGTCCGCTTTCCTACCAATATAAAAAGTTTAACCCACTATTGATAACAGTTTGTTATTAATAGAGTAGCCACTCAATTAATCGTTGTTCGATTAATCGAAGAAATTTTTCGCCATTATTTAATCAAATAATTAAAATAACCAATTTCAAATAACGAATAACTCGAACAATTTATGTCAATTAATCGATTAAAATTTATTTCTTAGAAAATCTACTTTTTTAGTAAAAAAATATTTTTTTTCTATTTATAACTAATAAAATACATAACAACTAAATACCATGTTGTTATACAAGCTTAACCCGGTGTGCTTCGCTACCCCAATCGTTATAAAATTAAACAAAAATTATTTATATATAAACAAAATTTTTTTAATTAAATTATTAATTAATTATTGCAATGCTTTATGATACACATTGTTTTTAGTTTTTCCATCTGAAGCATAAACATATAAATCAGTTGGTTTTCCAACACGCGAGCATGCAACATAAAGCTGTCCATGCGAAAAACACGGATTTGCTAAATTTAAGCCACAAACTTGTAGAGATTGTCTTTGGGCTTCGTTTATAGTCATCGCAAACGCTAACCGAACAGGAAACTGTAATCGTTTGAATCGAAGGGTAAATCAGTTGGTATCATCGGAATGCGTGGCAACAGTACATCAGTTCCTTTATACTTTCCTGTTATAATGGTAGCTTTAATTAAATTATTCCGCATTTATTTCACTGCAAGTCGAGTGCCATTGCAAAGCCGTGGTGGATCGATATTTTTTTTTTTTTTTTTATTTATTTAATAGATATTTTACAAATATATTACAATCTAAATTATTTACGAATGAGTTAATATTGTTCTTATCTATATTTGGCATAACATAATAGTTGAGAGCCAGATTGGCATTTAAAGCTTACTTTATATGATTACTTTATAATTTTAAAATTATGTATAAAATTCATTTAACTATTTTATTAACAAGGTTTTTGATTATTATTTTTTTTTTATTATTATTTATATTATTATTATTAAAATATGTACATATACCACCTAGATATTGATTTATTTTTCAAATTTATTAAGCAAATTCATCAATTAATCATTTTCTATACTTTAAACAAATTTCTAAATATTTATATAACATATTATAATAATCGGTTTTATTTAATATATTAACAACTTCATTAAAATTAAGTGTGATTTTACCAAAGTATTTCATTCTGAATTCATTATAGATTGGACAGTTGCATCTAAATTACACAGTGTACATAGACCTACTGATGAGTTTTTAAAGCACCTAGCATTGAGATCTAACCACCTCTAGCTTTTATTAACAAACTTGTTGTTCGAGAAGAAAAATTTGATTCCGAAATGGGTTTCTTACAATAATTTAGCTGGGAGTATAGATCGTGGAATTGTGAGCTTTTTGCATCGGTAACTAAGCAATTGAACTCTTTTGTTTTAAGACATTCTAAAATTAATGTTGAGTATGAGCATAAAGGAATCAGCGTATTTTCTGGGACAAAGCTAATGCTTTCACACAGCTTTGACCATTCTTCAGCCCAATAAGTTTTTACAGCAATAATCTTTTCAGCTACGATACGTGGTAATCTCTTATTCGGTAGGCGCAGAGCTCTATTAACGTAGTCAAAGTGAAGCTTTAAAGTTTCTAAGTGTAAGGAGCTTAAACCAGTTTCTAAGTAGAGCATATAGTTAGGAGTGTTTTTTGGTAAGAGCAGCATTTTTTACTAAAAAAAATCTAAAAAGTTTTTCAACTTCATCGTATTTAACAAAACCCCAAATTTGTGCTCCATATAGCATGATCGCTCTTGACGCCGCATTAAAAATGTTAAGCTTGTTGTTGTTTGATATTTTAGGATGGTTTATATACCTAGACCATGTCGATACTATTGCCATTCCTAGGTATCCATAGCTATTAACAATCTGTATGTTATCACTTGAAAATCGGGAAGCTGTTGCATCGCGTTGCAGTTGCGCACGCATATTTGTTGATAATTTTAGTGTGCGAACATGTCGCCAAAGGATGGATGATTTCAGGCACGCATTAAGCTCATCAGCTGGTGTTGAACCTGGAATTACCGGCAGTGTTTGACGAAAATCACCGGCTAACAAAATCAACGCTCCTCCAAATAATCCTCTGTTGCTTCTTGATTAGGCGTGCCACCGCCCTTTTGTCCAACCACAACTTTACATAGCCCAGGGCTCATTAATTCATGACAACAGCCTACTGTGAGAATTTGATGACGATCGGTTCTTTCTTACCTCTTATCATCCAAACGGCTGGACAAATTTTGACATTTTAGGTATTGTTAGATTCGTCTCATTAGATAGGCAGTTGAAAACCAAATCACGGATTGTTGGCGCAAAATAGTATTTTGTTAAAAAACAAATTACCCAAACCTATAGAGTAGAGCCTTAAAATGAAGAAAAATAAAGTTATCAGCCATGTTCGGTAAATCGAATACATATGAATGAAATAGAAATCGAACAACCATTGAAACGATCCAGTTTAAAAAGTTTCTTCATACTTTGAGTTCTTATCTTAACCAAAATTTCTCTTAAAATCAGGAAAATACGGAGATTTAGAAAAAAGTTAACTGAGAATCTCAATTGATTTCAATTTTAATTGATTTTCAGGAATAATAAATTTGTTAAATTGAATTACGAATAATAAATTTGTTTAAATAGGCTGGAACTCTCATAAAAATACCACGACAAAAACGTCTAAAATAAAATAAATAATTAAAAAATAATTTATAAAAAAATGAGATAAAAGCCTTTGTTGAATTCCCGTATTAAGTTTAGCAGGCGGGACATAATTGCAAATTATACGCTGAAATAAAATTAATGGACCCCGATTGCTGCTGAACGTAGTGCATGTGTCAAACTTTGGCGTTCAGATCATTTAATAGTCTAATTAAGCGAAGTAGTGTTTACTTTGTTTATAGTTTATTTTTATTTTATTTCTTTAAACATGTTTCGATATCTTTAGAGGCTTAAAAACTGTATGTTTTGTAGGAGGGTTTTTGATTTTTTATTTATTTATTTTATTTAAGTTCTAAAACTGTATAGGTGGTAGGGAGATCGAACGGTTATTATTCGACCGGTTTTAACCGGTTATTTTAGCTTTGCCCAAGTCAGTTATTTTAAATTGCCCATTTTTCAAATATCGAATAAACCGGTTATTTTGGTATAATAAACCGGTTATTTTAGTAACGTGTAATTTATATACATTTTCCTTAATCTTGTTGTAGATGTACCCGTGATTTAAGCATTTTCTAATTGAATATTGGCCAAACTTAAACTTTTTATAAAGTATTAGTCAATTCACAAGGTATCCTAACATGTCATATTGTCAAAATGTCCTAATATTTCACAATGGTTTAAAAATATTGTTGTACGGCTCAGCCGCTCAGCGCTGGACTTTTCTGATTAATTACGACAGCACAATAAACACAGCAAGCAACGTTCTATTTATTTAAGACACTTTTTGTTAACAAACCAACAACAATATTTTTAAACCATTGTGAAAAATTAGGACATTTTGACAATATGACATGTTAGGATACCTTGTGAATTGACTAAATGTCAAAGCAAAATGTAACAAAGGTCAAAAAACATTATGAACACTGTAAATACAAATCGCTTATAAAAGCGTGTGTTCTTGTATAAAAAAAAAAAAAAACAAAAAACTAAATAGTAATTTGTGCAAGAGTATTCTAAATATTAAATATATTTTTATATAAAGGTTTTCTCTAGATATTTTACGAATACGATTAAAAAGAAAAAATAAGGTGCTTGTAGTGCCCTAAAATGATAAGTTACAAAGGTTCTTCCATGTCACGACTTATTAATCACCTTTAATTAGTATACATGCTTGACATTAATGAAACAAAACAATTTGAAATAGATAATCCTGGCTAAGAGGTTTTGTTTGCAACTTTTGAAAAATATGGTTGATTTATATAGACATGCTTAACCACCAACAAATTAAAACTCTTTCAAAATAATTTGAGAGAATATTTAAAATAATAACTTTATAAAATTCCTATAATTTATTTGCTTTTGCAAAACGTTTGTCTAGATCAAATATCATTCAACAGTTTCGAAATTACATTAAACAAATATCTTCTTACAAATAAAGTTTAGTAAATCAATAAAAAATTGTTGAAAATTTAGCTAAAGTTTGATCGATTTACTGGCCCCACTTTTCTTGGATTTTATCGTAAAATATTTGTGTGGTCTGATCTAAGTCATATTTATGTATTTTGTTCGTTCCTTACCTTTGCAAATTGTTTTGTTTTTATTCAAATTAACGTTTTATTTAAAAACTTATTTG
Source organism: Pollenia amentaria (assembly GCA_943735925.1). NCBI lineage: Eukaryota > Metazoa > Arthropoda > Insecta > Diptera > Polleniidae > Pollenia > Pollenia amentaria. Next base: position 15,827,798 of record OX031008.1, on the reverse strand, counting down.
ATTTTTGTGTTTTTAAGTATTCGAATTAAAACCGGTTAACCGGTTATTTAAAAATTGCTTAACCGAAAACCGGGGTTTTTTAAATAGCAACTATTCGTAATATTCGAAAACCGGTTATTGAAAAAGTCGAATAATCGCTCTCCCTAATAGGTGGTATAAATGAATTCGTTTTCTTCTGTTTATTAATATAATAAAAGTATCAAATCAAAAAGACATGTATGTTTCCCCCATTGGATATAATTATTTGAGTTATTCGAGTGATTCGAACATATTAAAACTCTTATTCGATTAATCGAGTAAAATTAAAATTTATAAATCAATTAATTCCTTACTCGAAAAAAACCAAAAATCAAATAATTGGATACTCTAGTTATTAAACATAATCCATCCGATTAAAAAAAACTCGAAAAATCGTTAAAAAATTAATCCAAAAAATCTGTTTTATCCGAATCTCTCTAATGGCAAAGGGGATAACCTACACATTTAGGCATATTTTTTGTAGGTCAGCTTAAGTCTAATTTTTGTAAACCATAAATACATATGTATATTTTTGGCTAATTTTTAAAAGTTTGACTATCCGAGGTTACCAATTTTAGAGGTCCACAAGTCACTCTCCCGACCGTATATGGACCCGTGTTCTTTTAAATCAACTCAAAAGTTGCCCGGCTATGACAGTTTCAAGAATTGCATCAGTTGCAGAATTATTTTTCAAAACAAAACGTTCGTAAGACATTGTGTTATGTTTCAGTAAAATATAAAGAGCAAAAAAATATTGCCAGTAATTTCATTCAAATGAAAAAAGTGTTCTACAGACAATTCCAAACAGTTGCAAAGAATATCCCTTTCAGATCTGAAAGTAATCTACTTGGAAATTTTTTCATAATTTTTGGAATATATGTTCTCTATATCGTATAAAATTATAATTAACATTTAGGTCTTACCATTTTTATATCCCTCAAGTATTTTCAGGATACGCACAATTGGTGCATCTCGTTAACATTTTTTTGCCAGCATGCGTTTTTATTGTATCAAATGACTTCAATTGGTTGGAAAATTTTTTTTGTGGAAGGTGCCCACTTCACCATTTGTTAAAGATTTGGTACTTTTGTAATTGAAAACACAACTTACATCTGCGGCTGTTTGCTAAAACTGAAGTGTGAAGCAAGAATTTCGCAACAGTTCAAGAGCAGTAAATCGAACAGCGGAATAATGTGAGAACAACATAAAGAACAATCAGCGCAATCGCTTCATGCCGGTCTATTTGCCACTGGTCAAATAGAAGCGAAAATATTGAAACCGAAGCCCACCTGCACAATCGATGCATCACGGTCTGAAAGGGATATATGGGCTTTCTGATGCTGCTAAAATCTCTTTAACCTTTTTTGACCTTAACAAGTTCTATTCCACTGAAATTCGGATTTAACTAAAATGTAGAACCTGAAAAAACACTTAATAACACATCATCTATAAATGGAACAGTATCCCACTAATATATTAAACAAAAATTTCAACCCATTATTGATAATAGTTTGCGAGAAATCATAATTTACTTCTGATCAAATTTAAATTAATTAATTTTTTTTCTATAAAAGCATAACAAATGTATTTGCTTCCTGCAGTTTGCCACACACACACCCACAATTATCAATATTTTGATCCAGTTTTTTGGATACCTTAGTTATAATATATTTGCTATCGAATGCCACTAAAATTTTTGAAATCGGCGATAACAAAAAATTAGACTTTTGGCCGATGAAATTGCATTTTCAGCCACTGTGCGGCGTACACGACGTTTTCTATATTTTCATAAAAACGCACAAATAACAAAATTTATAAATTATATAAATTTTGAAAAATTTTCTGTTTTTAGCACAACTCAACACGTTTACGTATTTTTAATAACATCAAACCACACGCAGAGAAAAAAAATGTTTAAATATGGTCACCTCCAACAAAGTTATTTTTAAAGAAAATTGTAAACATATTATGTTTATTTTAACCATATTATTGTCATCGACAACCATATTATTGTTAAATTAGTCCTCCATCTAGAAGCCACAACCATATTGTTGCCTCTAAACAAGTTATGGTTAAATATAATAATAATTTGTTTTTAAATTATCAATAGTATTTTACTCTTTTCCAAGAGCAACAAACTATGGTTGAAAATCAATAATGCTATTATAAATGTTAAGCATATTTTAGTTATTATTAACCAAAACATGTTCGGAGGCAACCATAATATGGTTGTGCCTTCTTGATGAAGGATACATTAAACAATAATATGGTTGTCGATGGCAATAATATGGTTAAAATAAACATAATATGTTTAAAATTTTCTTTAAAAATAGCTTTGTTGGAGGTGACCATATTTAAACATATTTTTTCTCTGGGTGCATTGAACTCAAACTCAACGTTTACGTGTCCGCAACATCTACGCACGAGTAACGGGGCCTTTAGATCTAACTGCCTGTTCAACAATTTCGAACACTTACGTTCGCATAGAAAATTACATATAAAACAAAAACGATATTTCAAAATTTGTTGTTGTTTTAAATGTAGTATTCAGCGTTACAGTTGGTGCTACTTTTTCCTAAATGATGAGGTAATTTTAGAACTTTCTGTTTTATTACAACTCCCAGCTTTAATATAAACTGTAACAGCCGTATTCATAACGAAAATTTGGCATGAAGTTAGCACAAAGTTCATTCCTAATACTTACCAAACTCTGGCCAACGATTTGTCAAACTCTTGTTAACGAGCTGCCAACTTGTGAAAAATAACCGTTTAATGTTGAATAATTTTGTTTGTTTTTTTGATTCACTGTCTTGTTTTTAATTTAGAGTCTTTTTTTAAATTTAAAAACATTTAAAATTTTTATATGGGGAGGAAAAATAGAAAAAACAATTAAATTACAAAATCAGCGATGATTAATGCAAAATGTGTTGCATTTTTGATGCAACATATAATGTGGCATCATTAATATTCAGAGTTGATTTATTAAAGGTTAGCAGATGGATAAAATTTGTTATAAATAAACTCTGTGCTAACAAGATGCTAAGCTTAATCGGCATTCTAGTTAGCAGCTCGTTGTACGTAGTGTACAAACTGTGGCTAACTTTTTGCTATGAATACGGCTGTAATTGTTTTAATATATATGTAAGCAAGCTTATCTGAAATAATTTTTTGTCTATCTATCTATTATGTATCATGTGTACATATTAATTATTCGCAAGTAAGTGCTCTTGGGAAGTACCACTTGCTTTTGTGCGTATACCATGTCGTATACTTATGCCTGGGGTCTAATCACCGCATTCGATATCGAGTAAGCTATCGTATCGAGTAAGTTATCGTATTTTTCTGCATACGATAGACATTGACGTATCGAATTAAAATTCGAGAGATTTAATGTTTTTGGTTGCTCGATATCGAATGCAATAATATCAAATTACGATACATTTATACGATATCGAGTATCATGATACCAAAATAAAACATTTCGATCAATTTTGCTCGATATCGTATGCGGTGATTAGACCCCTGTATAAATCAGGGCTGTCAACTTTTTTTCACCTTCGTGACCAAAATTCGACAAATTTAATTTTCTTAAGATTTTTTTGTTATGAAAAATTCGCCAAAAATCACAATATTTGATTTTTATATAACATTTAAATAAACATTTTCATGGTTTACGGCTTATTTTATTCGTAATATACCTAGCTTCGATAATTTATAAAAATGCAAATTTTATGCTTTTATAATTTTTTTTTGTAAATTTTTGAAATTAATTTTTTAAAACCAAAATAGTACTAATTTTGCAAAAAATATATTGGCACTAATTTGTGAATAACTTCGAAACTGTTGAAAATATAAAAACATTTATATGGATGACTCAAAAGCTTTTGAAAAACTAGACCTGATAGAACCAATCACTGAACAGTAAGTACCCATGTTCTGTAACTTTGGTGAGAACTTCTCGCATCGAAAACATGTGAAACAAAATATTCCATCGTTTCTCGAAATGTGAGAAAAAAGTGTGCCTGTAACTCATGTCGAAAATTATCAAAAGAGATTACGTCGCTCGAAGCCGATATGAAATTGCAGATGTTGTGAACGCCAGTCAAACATACGTTGACGGCGACCAAATTTGACTAAAATTGAAAAATTTTCAACGATGGCGGCGAAAATACAACCGTCGGCTATACCAAAATATGTAAAGTGCGACTTTAATGTTTGTTGATGAAGAAATTGCTTTGAAAACATTCGTATATATTTAAAAAATGTTAAAAGCAAAATAATTAAACAATGAAAAAATCTGCCAAGAACAAAATACTTATCTCTTCCGTGTTAATATTCATTGCATTTTGTATTTATAATTAATTTTTAAGTGTTAAAATTTTTTCTCACCCCGTTTTTATGCGTGAGTTTATTTGACAGTTCAAAGCGGGAACTTTCTCACATAAATTTTACAGACACACTTTTTCTGTAAATTGGCGAGTAATTTCCTTACGTGACAGTTATTACTCACCAAAAATGTTAAGTGAGAAAAACAGCTGCTTGTTTCAATTTATGGCATTTTTGTTTCATTTCTCACATTTCAATCGAAAAGTTTCCCGCCACGGGAGTTACAGAACATGGGCACAGATTTGAATTCAGCAAGCTAAGATCAATAAGAATCACATAAAAAGGTTTTTGCTTACATCTGATATAATCTTTTCTGGATTTTTATTTCCATTTAAAAATATTATTGGAAATTTTAAATAAATTAAACAAAACACGTGCAAAAACAATGTTTTGTTTACTTCTTCATATTTTAAAACATGTGCCGTGCCGCCTTTTTCTTAAATCACCCTTTTTTGTGCCACTTTTTTTTGTTAAAATCCCCTTTTTTTTGTACTTTTTGAAAATATCCAATGGTAACGCTGGTAGTATTCTATGCGAACGCTAACGTTCGAAACCGATGAACAGGCAGAGAGTTGAGCATCCAACGATGAAACGTGTGAATGCAGACTTTGTTGGCGCTCGGGTTGGATAAGAAGGCGGGGTTGTAAAACAGGCAAGAAATTAGTTTTCATGTTTTTAATATGATTTTTACATGTTATTCAATATGTATAAAAAGAAGATTAGACAATTATACATAAATAAAAACAGACATGTTTGGAAAGACATGATGAAAATGCAAAAGGTTTTTGGTAGCATGTTCAAAAAAAAAAAACGAGAAAAGCAGACATTTCTGAAAAGACATAGTATAAATGCCACTTATTTCTTTAAAAATAAAATATGTATGTATTAGGGATGCCAAACGGGAAATCACGAATCCCGAAATCCCGGGATTTTTCGGGATTATAAAATCCCGAATCCCGGGATTTATTTTTTTTAATCCCGGGATTTTTAATATATCAACTTTTGTGTACAAAAATGTTCGTTTTTATTGAATTTTTATACTCTATACAAAAAAAAAATTATTAAAAATTACATTTCAGTTGTATTTTTTTTTTTTATAATTCTTTATTTTAAATTTTTCCATTTTGTTTACGTATTATATAAATATGTATTAAATAAATTGTTTTGTTATGTTTTCCTTTTTAAAAATATATGTTATATATATGTATGTATAATACCTTTTGAAAATTCATAAGTAAAAAAAAAAAAAAATTTTGTTGTTTATTTAAAAAAAATCCCGAAAAATCCCGTAATCCCGGGAAATCCCGGGATCCAGAAATCCCGGAATTTCGGGATCGGGATTTCAAAATCCCGAATCCCGGGATTTTCTAAAATCAATCCCGATTGGCATCCCTAGTATGTATGTATGGATGTGTGTATATCATATATGACAGAAAGACATTTTTTAACGTTTCAAGAAATTTTCTAATTTCCATAAATTTCTTTTTTAATCATTCTTTTTTTGAACCCTTAATAATTCTCTTAATTAATTTCTTTAAAAAAGGCAATAAATTCTTTCTATTTCTTCACTTTTTCCATGACACCCACCACCCCAACAAAGTCATTACATTACAGCCTCTCCTACGTATGATTAACATTGATTTCTTTTAGAATTTTTCATTTGATCGTCAATCATACGCCTACGATTAGTCTTGCCCAAAATTCCATTTTACAATTCTTTTAAAATTGATTGGTTTTTTTCTTCCTCTGCGTTTTTTAATGATCATTCAATTTAATTTCTCTTTTTTTAATTCCTTTTTTTAAATTATAAACATAAAAAAAAAAAATAAAAAAATATGATGTTAGTATTTCGATGACACACAAAAAAATTTTCTTTTTCTGACAGAACGTTTATCGACCCAGACCGCCATCAAAGCAAGAGGTCTTGTGCTTGCAGTAGCAGAAAATTTTATGTGCAACAACAAGATTAACAACTACTACAACATCAAGAAACATTAACATTAACGAAAATATATGAGTCAATATGCATTTCAAGCAAAAAGTTTTTGAACGCAATTCAAATATGGCCACAGAACGAGAAAAAATAAAATAATACTTTAAAGCAGAGCAGGAGGACAATCTAAGGAATAAGGGGGTAGTCTAGAGGGTGTAATTATTTCTCCTAACAACTTTTTACTCTCCTTACATTTGCTTACATTCAAAAAAAGTCAGTCGAACTCTTTGGAATAGATTCAGTAGCAAAATGGTTTTCATGGAGTCAAAGTTTTTGAACGACTCAAAAAAGTGTACATGAAACTTTCAGCCATAATAGAGCAGAAGCTCAACTTCGTATATTTCTTAGAATTATTAAAAACTCTCATAAACCATTTAACTAAAAAATTATCCTTGCAATTCTCCTGTGCCTGAAGACTTTTCTAAAAGTTTAAGGATACGCCTAGTCCTTGATATTGGTCTTTCAAAGCATTTATGTGTAAGAATTCCGGTTTCCTGTTCGGAAAGAATAGTAGTCTGATATACGTTTTTTTTTTCTTTTTCTACAAATATTTCAAGCATCCTTGAAGCTTGAAGCTCGGTCTATTAGTTTTCCAGGTTTTAAAGTCTCTAGTTTCAATCAGCCCTATTATGTAAGACGTTGTCGATATCGACATTAATTTTTATTTGTTGTCACATCAAGTTGACGACTACATCACTTCGACGTTAATTTGGAAAGTACGAAAAAACAGAAGTTAGGAAGAACATGTAAATCAATTAAAATATATAATCATTCATTCAAAAGCAAATTTCGATCTACCAAAGTGAAATACCATTTGGTTTAAGGATTGATGTTTGGCTATTGACATCATCCGGCTTCAATAGCCGAGTGAGTAAAACGGCAAACCCCACTGACGAGATTGTGTGGTTACAATCGAAACTAGTATGGGCAACCTGTCCGTGAAAGGCTGGGTTCGAAGCTCAGCGCAGTCAAGAATGAAAAATTATCAATAAAATTTTAATTAATTTCATGTTGGAAAAATTCCTGCCTTCATAAAAATAATTTAATGAAAATTAAATTCAATGAACTTAAGCCTAATTAAAAATATCTAAATTTGGATTAAAAACCATTAACAGTTCAATAATATAACCACAATACTAATATTGTTAATTTGGAATTTTATAAGAAAGTTGTGTCGACATTGACAAGTTATCGAAAATCTGACAGAAAAAAAATCCCATCTCCAATTTTTTTTCTATTATTTTTGTTCTTCATCATTAAAGTAAATTTTTTAACGCTATTTATGCTATTTTCCAACATTTTGCTTTTTTAACCGATTAACCGATATCAAATTAATTTTGGAGGCTGTTTCCGATTTTGAATTTTTCGCGAATTTTTGCCAGGTTCGCGATAAGAGCTTTTTTTACTGTAAGTTTTCTGATTCTTTATATCTTTAACGATTATTAATAATTATAAGACTTTGCTATCAGCCGCTGTTAGCAAATTTCTGCGAATTTCCGCTAATTTGGCAATTTTTAACGAATTTTTTACATTCCTTATAGTTTAAGGGGCTTTTAATTCATTTTATGGCTTGTTTAAAATATTAAAAATTTTCGCGAATTTTTTGCTCTTTGAGGCAATCGTCTTTAGTTAAAAATTTTCCCGAATTTCGCTATTTTAGCCAACTTTTCCGAATTACATTGAAAGCAAAAACAAAGTTAACAATATTTTATAATTTTGTTGTTTCTTTCTACAGAAACGCATATTGAATTTTTAAATTTCGAACGCTGCATATCTTATGGCGTTGAGAATTTTAAAACGCAATATTAATTTCTTTAGAAATTAACAACAAAATTATAAAATATGTTTAACTTTGTTTTTGCTTTTAATGTAATTTTGGCGTTGCGTTTTACACAATTAGGGCCTTAATTTAAAGGATTTTAAAAGCTTTGATTCAAGAACGATTCCTTAAATTCAGGCAAGTTATTTCAAACTTGTTTTTATTTATGACTATAAATCTCTTTAAATTCTCTTACTAAAATGTTTTATTTTAAGTCATTATATTGTTTCCGTTAACGGATTAGATTTTGAAAAGCTCCTGTCTAAGCTAGTCTTATTACCACTCTTTCTTACAATCGATTAAATGCTTTAAAAGTTATTGGCATTAGAAGTCTTAAAGCTTTTTATGTTCCATGTTCATTAGCTGCTCAAAATTGACGCGTTAAAATTTCTTTAGTTTAACTTTTAAGATTTAATGTAAAAGTACCTTGAAAGCTTATGTTTTAGGTTATTGATATTCAAAGTTTAGTTTAGTTTGGGTTAACATGTTTGTTTTGATAATTTAAAAGCTTTCGAATTAAATTTGTTTAAGTGGTACAATTTTGCTTCATTGTAACGTTTCTTTATCTAAACGTTGAGATTTCTTTAAGAATAAGAATAAGTTTGTAAAGTTTTGGTTTAAAAGCTTTTGAGTTTAATTGATTAATTAATCATTTTTAACGCAGCGTTTCATTTATTTGAAAACCTTTTTAGATTTTACTAACACATACCTTAAAAGCTTATGCCCGAGGTTTGCAAACTTTAGTTTAAAAGCTTTTGCATGAAGAATTTTAAAGCTTTCGAATTTTTACGTTTAGAGAATGGAAGATTTAAAACAATCAGCCATGTCACAGAGTACAATTCCGTTCGGAATCGAGGAAAACATATTTGTTTAATGATAGAAAGTATATTTTGATAGTTTTCTGGTCTTTGAAATACAGAAAACTCCCATTTCGTTTATGAAAATAAAAATGGTTTCATTCCGCAAAGTATTTTCGTAATTTTCTGAAGCACAAAAATACGGAATGAATTCCGTTTCCGAACGGAATTGTACTCTGTGACATGGCTGATTGTTAGCTTTTCTTTGTTTGGCTTTCAAAATCCGGCGAAAAAGTTATCAGTTAGTCAATAATCCTAATTATATATCGGGTGTTTTTTTTTTTTTTTTGGAGATTCACAACTTTGAGTTGGCAACACTACTTTAATTTGACAACCTATTTAACAGCTCATAGTGGCTTTTTGTTAAGTTTGGATTGACATTTCATTATGGACAGGCTTATAGCAGAGCACCGCTTGACAACTGTTGAAATATGGCCTGAAGCACAAATTAAAATTGATGTTGAATTTCCGTTTAAAATTTTGTTCTCCGATGAAGCCTCTTTTTGGTTGAATGGGAACGTAAATAAGCAGAATTGTTGCATTTGGAGTGAGGTTAATCCAGAAGCTTTTGTCGAAACACCATTTCATTTATGTTTGATGCACTTTATGTTCTAGCGGAGTCATTGGTCCATATGTCTTCAAAAATTATGACGGTCAGAATGTTACTGTCAATGGTGAACGGCATAGGGATATCATTAGAAACTGTTCATACCTCCTGATTCCAACAGTGCGCAGCCACATGCCACATAGCGCGCGCTACAATTGATTTACTCAAAGAAACTTTTGATGAAAGAATTTTCACTTAATGGTCCAATTAATAGATCGTGTGATTTAACCCCATTGGATTATTTCCATTGGGGTTATACAAAGTCACTTGTCTACGTCGATAAACCAGAGACAATTGAATACCTGGAAAACAAGATTCGAAAAGTTTTTGGCAAACTACAGACCCAAATACTGCGAAAAGTTTATCAAAATTGGTATTCCAGATTGCGCCTTGCACGCGCCAGCCGAGGCGGTCACATGGCCGAAATCATATTAAAACATTATTGCCACAAAATTTTCTATCCAACGGGCTTTTTTCATCGATATTTGAAACATATTTCTTTGTTGGATTATGATTTAAGTCTGTGTAACTCTAAAAAAACACCCGATAGTTTTTAGACCTGCAATTTAAAAATTCTACTTTGAAAAATTTTTAAGTTTTACATTCCTTTTATTTCTAATAGAGTAGAAAATTTTGGTGCGTTGTTGTTATTATCTGCAAAATTTTCTATAGCTGACCGATAAATATTTTGAAAGCTTAAGTTCTTGACTATCAATGTTTAAAGCTTTCATAAGTTTAGACATTTAGTCTTATAGTTATGGCGCTAAGAGTTTTAAAGCTTTTAAGTACCTTAAAAGTTGTATACTTTTGACCAATGAAAGCTTTTCTTTATACTTATTCCGAGCTTCGCTTTAAAAAAAAGCGGAAAGCTTTTACTTTAAACTAGGATTCATAAAGTTTTGACCATTAGCCTTAAAGTTAAGTTAAAAAATTTAAAGCCTTGAAATCCCCCTAAACTTATTTCATACCTTTTCTGACCTAAAGACCATTAAAAATAATTCGCTGACTTTTTTAATTTAATACAATTTTTAGGTTGATTCGTTGCTTGTATGTGTGTCTTTTGATGGAATTTGTGGTTTCAATTTTTTTTTTTTTGCTGCAATATTCTTTAACATGCAACTTGTGTTTGCGAGTACATGAAACTAAACTAAAATTAAATCCTTGAAAACACAGTGAACCATAAGACGTCGTCGCCGTCATCGTCGTCATCAACACAGGAGTCGAGAAAAAGTATAAAAGAAAACAAGGCAACGACCAACCAACCCATGCTCTCAAACGCCCAAATGCGTCTCCTTCCTTTAGCAACATAAACTCTCAAGCAATAAACCCAGGAGAAGAATAAGACTGCGGAGAAAAAGAGGGGAAAAGAAGAAAGTAAAAACCAAAAACAGTTTGAAAAAAATTTGTTTCCTAAATGAAGGCAAAAAGGTTGTTGCACGTAAAATAGGCAAAGGAGACTGACAACATAAAAACAACAAAGTGCAATTTACATATACATATGAATATGTAACATGCAATGCATACAAACATATTTAGATTCATATACTCACACACATACATTCCTTAGCTACATTTACACAGAAACTCTTTGACGAGGCAAACTTCTTAAAACGTATGCGAAGGAATGTTTATACGCCAGCACACATACGAGTGCTTGTATAAGTGCTGAAATCGAAATACTCAACTAAACTTGTGTAATTAAACTATAGAGTGTGTAGTTTTAAAGGACACCCTACATTGTGGCCGACAAATAACTAGTTAGGGGGGAATCTTTGTTACCAACAAGACAAAATAATTTTTCATTTACTTGAGATCAAAAGTTCATTTTACGCCTGGGAACAGTATAATTTGGATTAGGAACAGTGTTTTTCTTTGTTTTAAAAACCAATATCCTAATGATAGTACCATTCTATATGAAACTGACAACTTTTTCCTTTAAAAACAGAAATTTTTCGTGGCCACATACATATTAAATTCAAGTGGGAACAGTTTTTGTTAAACGGATTTTAAGGTTTTTTGAAACTTTTATAACTAAATTATATTGTTTAACCACATTAAATATATTTCGTTTCAAATATGTTTGCTAAAAGATCAAACTATACTGAGAAGAGTTTTTTTTTTTAATTTTAAAAATTTGGTTAAAGCTTAAGTGGCGATAGCAGATTTGCTATTTATGCTATTTGTACTTTCTATATATGATCCATAATGCATTGTTAACCTAAATTTTAATATTAAGCCTGAGAACAGTTTTAATTATATGAGGGAAAACTTTTTTAACCTAAACATACATTTTAAAATAACTTATTGTATTTTTTTTTTTTTTGGAACTCTAACCTGTTAAGCAAAAAATATGTGTAAGATGACAGTGGGAACAGTTTCTCTTTGGTTAAAATTAATAAGTTTTTGCATAAGTATTCTTAGTTCTAACAAAATAAAGTCATGTTTTCAGAATGCAAAGCATATTCGCCTGGGAAGAGTTAGCCATTTAAATTGGAAGAGTTGGTTAGGAGTACTTAAAACTGTTTAATGTTTATTTTTTAGTTTTTAATTTAAATAAGAGAAACAAAAGCCAACTTTTGTGTCTCTTAGGTCAGTTGAATATAAGATGTTAACAGAAGTCTTACATGTTAAAATGGGAACAGTTTTAAGTATAAGTTTATTTTATATGACGAGGGCTTTATCAACTTTTTTTAGTGATTTGATTCAAATATTTAGCTTAGCGCGGGAGTATGAAACAAATCAAGGTGGGAATTTCTTTGTAGGCAAAATACCAATGTGTGAATAGTTTATTTAAAGCAGAAAGTCTAGCTTTTTAAATCAGTTTTTATCAGGGACCGAAAATAACAGTTATTTTGAAATTTTAAAACAAAAAAAGCATTAAGAAATAACTGCTGGCAAACTGATTCAAGTATAACATATTGATCCTTATGAACTTTTCTTTGATAAAATATTATGATTTTTAAAGTTTTGATTTTTATTATTTTGAACAAAAATAACAGTTATTTTTTGATTTTTATTTTTTTGAATAAAAATAACAGTTATTGTTTGATTTTTATTTTTTTTGAAAATAAATAACAGTTATTTTTTGATTTTTATTTTTTCGATCATAAATAACAGTTATTTTATGATTTTTATTTTTTTGAACAAAAATAACAATTATTTTTTGATTTTTATTTTTTCGAGCAAAAATTAAAATTATTCTTTAAAGAAATGTACGTGTTATAATTATTGAGTTGTTATTTAAATGTGTGATCATCATTGGGATATCTTATGCCCATTAAAAAAATATTTAAAGTCAACTAAGTAATTATAACACGTATATTTCTTTAAAGAATAATTTTTATTTTTGCTCGAAAAAATAAAAATCATAAAATAACTGTTAGCTTTGATCTAAAAAATAAAAATAAAAAAATAACTGTTATTATTGTTCAAAAAAATAAAAATCATAAAATAACTGTTATTTTTGATCGAAAAAATAAAAATCAAACAATAACTGTTATTTTTGGTCAAAAAAATAAAAATCAAAAAATAACTTTTATCATCAGACTTTTATGAAAAAAGAAATAACTGTTACGGTCCCTGGTTTTTATACATTCTTAACAAAAATCGAATTTTTTAATAAAAACAAACGCTTTTGAAACTAATATTGAATACTGCGAAGAGTTTAAAATATGAATAAAAACATTTTATTTTAAACTTTTAATCCCAAGTTCTCTATAAAATAGTTTTTAAAATTAAGCTTATAACTAGCATTATTTATTAATTTGTGCGATTGTTGCAACTGTTGCTTTTAAATGAACACGGTGGCAAATGGGAACAGTTCATTTTGTAAAAGGTTTTTTAACTTGTATGGGAAATTATGATACAGAATAAAAATGTATCTGTTTGTTTGATACATTTAATATTCAAGAATAATCACAGTATCTGCTTTGACTGGGAACAGTATAATCAAACCTATTAAGCAATGTTATTACTAGGAATATGCGTTAAATATCTTTATGGATTTAAGAAAAGGAAAAAATTAAGTTGGAATAATTAAATCTTACTATTGTAATACTTATTTTAAAGTGGGAACAGTTTTAATATTTAATTGCACGTAGAATATTCAAAACTATGTTGTTAATATTTTTAAGTTTTTTTTTTTACTTAAAAATTCAAATAATGAGAACAAATCCTGTTTATATTTCAAGTGAAGAGCTACTTTCACAGTGCGAACAGTTGTTTTATTTCAGTCTTTATTTTAGGGAAACCCGTTTAAAGCAGCAGTAAAATCAGGAAGTTTATATTTTAGTTTTAAAAAGTCAGTTTTTTAGCCGAAATGTAAGATAATTTTAAATTATTTGGGAACAGAATATTCCAAAAATATGCAGCTTTTTTGGTAATGGGAATAGTTTTAAGGAGTGATAAGTTTTTATATTACCTGTTTATTTACTTAATTGATTGTTTTTTAAATTCAAATAATTTTTGCGAAACAACTTTCTTAGTGGGAACAGTTGCTTTTCTGTTATTGCATTAGTCGTAATGTTGAAAGAAACAAATACAATAGTAAGTTTATCTAAAAATAATTTCAATTTATCATTTCAATCATTTAAATGATGAGAAGAGTTTTTTTAAGTGTACAAAGAAAGCTCTTAATAGCGCTTTCATAAGCCATTGTTGCCCTCCCAAACTTTTGTTTTTTTAATTTATTGCTGCTTGAGTTTTGGTTTTTTCTTTCGCTCTTTCTTCTACACTTTAGCAAAGAGTGTGCCAAACGAATAGTGGGGCAAAACAGCAAATTCTACGTTAATGTGACAGTAAGTGCCTCAGCGTGTAAGTGAGCCAGCGAGTAAGTCAGTAAGCGACTAAGTGAATGAACATGGTGAGTGCATGGTAAAGCTTTTACCTCAACTTTCAAGTGGACGGCCCTGAAGTGCAGGCAAGAGCTATGAAAACATTATGCACAACACACCACTTTAGAAAATAGTTTTCTGCACTATAGGGTTCATCTACTTTTAGAAATGCTAGAGAGAAATAGAGATAGAATACGAGAAAGAGGGTGGGGGGTTGGAGAGGAGGCCAGGCATAGTTAAACCACAGTATGTGCAGGTGTTTGTCTAGTTGGAACGCATAATTTGCGTTAGTCTTACTAAATGCCAACCATATGAAAAACTGTAGTTTGCTAAAGTTGGCGTGTATTCTAAAGGATATTTTTTTAACATGTGAATGGTGCCTTGATTTAGAACAATGAACTTTTGCTTTTATGAAAACTATCAAACAAAGGATTTTGTAATGTTTTTGTAATAAAAATTTCCAACAAAGTTGCCATGGTAAAGTTGTAAAAAAAAGTAGAATTCAACTATTAAAAAAAATTAACTTTAAAATTATAAGAAAAAGTACAAAGTTTTGAAAAAGAAAAAAACTAGAAAAAATTTATTTAGGAATAAAAAAAATGTGCAAGGATTTTTCGGTTCAATTAATGTCGATTTCTTTTCTGAGAAAAATGTTGCATAAATGGTACATGCTCTACACAAAAGAGATAGAGCATGTACCATTTATGCAACATATTTCTCAGAAAAGAAATCGCCATAAGTTTTTTTAAAATTTAGATTTATTATTTTATTGATGATACAACAAAGATCCCTATTTTATCAATTTTTCCTTTTTCTTTTTATTTTTTCCTTTTTTATAATGAATTTTTTTATCCTTGTTGTTAGGCAGCCAGGACATTGTTCTATTTTCCTTTTCTTCTATAAAAAAAAGTTCCGCCTTTTTCCATTTTTTTAATAGTCCTGCTTTTATACAAAGACACAGTCATCCTTGTTTTTAATGAAAAAAAATATATAAAAAAATTTCTATGATTTTTTCGAGGAGTTCGTTTTTTTATTTCCTTTTATATCCTTGTTGTGTAATTTTTTTTTTTTTTTTTTTTTTTTTTGTTTTAAAAAATTACATACAGACATACCACAACATTCACCACAGTTATGTAGGTTAATTTGATGTGGAGTGCACTTCCTGTTCCATGAGAAGTTTAATTTCAAAATTATACTCTTCTGCCCACCAGCACACACTCGTGCACTTAAAACACACACTTACACAGTCCCCCAATAACTAATACAGACTTATTTGTATTTATAATGCTTATAAAGTCTGTGTTCTGCTTTATTTTCTGTTTCCCTGTTTTCTTGGTTTATTATGCAAATGTCAGTTGATGTATTTCTTTGCAACTGTTCGCTCCAGCTGTTGCAGTTCGAAAATTTAAAAGGAGTTGGAGTTTTGGGAAACGAGTAATTACACTTTTTTTAATGAGGTTTTTCTTTTTATTTGATGTGGTTTTGATGCGAAAAATATATTAAAATTGAAGTTTTTTTTCTGTTTAAGGTGAATTTCAGTTTTATTAGAAAAAAAATGTAAGTCATGGAAAATAAAACATAGTTTTCCAATGAAACCATTTAAATTTTTAATGATGTTAAAGAGATTTTGAGTAAAATCGTATTATGTATAGGGTGTTTTTTAAGCTGCCAAGCGAACTGTCATACTTGTTGACATTCATTATACTCTCGAAAATTATCATGAATAGCTTCACACTTGCAAACGCTACCAAATTATCCAAATTTACTTTTATTCGCACAACTTATAGACTCCGACTTCGTTAAAAGTAAAATTGTCGCATATGGAGTACGACCAATCGACAACAGACCCTACAGACTCAACTACAGAAAGAAAAATGCAACGTTTTTTGCTGTTTACACACTGGTGGCAACATCGGCCATTATTTCTTCAAAATTGAAGCCGGATCTCCCGTTATGATCAATGGAGATCCTAATTTTTAGGGCTCTTGGCTTATGTTTGGCCTCACGGGTTTGTTAATAAATAAAATTTCCGCAAATGGAGTGAAACCAATCCAAATTAACCCTACAGACTCCACTACATGCAGAAAAATGCACCGTATAGTGCGATCACCAGACTTTATTTCTTCAAATATAAAGCCAAAGTTTACGTTACGGTCAATAAGAACGTTATCACGCCATGATCAGTGATTTTTTATCCGGGCGAGATGCACTACGTCAACCGAAACTATCGACCTATTGAAGTCAAAATTTAGCGATAAGTTGATTTCGAGCAATGGACTTGACAATTGGCCTCCAAGGTCGTGCCATATCTCTAGATCTTTTCCTGTAGTGCTAACTAGCGTCACTGGTTAATGATGAATTACAAGCATCCACTGACGCATTGGAGGCCAAAATTGTTCGTGTTAATCGTGACATACGGCTAGAAATGCCAAGTGCCTTAAAATTGGATGTCTAGAATGCGCTTCGTCAAAATTAGCCGCGGAATTGTGTTCGAATGTTAATGTCGTGTATTGATCCTTCCAATAAATAAATTTTTTTTAAACTAATTTTGGTTGTATTATTTTTTCAAATTCAAGTTCTATCGGGTTTTAAAAAGCACCCTTTAGAAATAAACATCTTTAAAATGTCACAAACCTGATTTCAAACGGTTCTAATTTCTATAATAACTAAATATTAAAACATTTTCAGGCAGGTTAAAACCGGTCTATGAACCAAAAATTAACCGGTTTAACAATATTACAAAGCGACAAAAACTGTCTGTTTTTACAACTAAATATATTCGAAAAAGGATATTGGCGGGTAATGGCTCATAATTATTAGTTTACTCTCCGCTCTTTAGATTTTTATTGAAATTTTAGAAAAAATCATTAACACGATCATGAAACCGTTACAGTGTTCTTTTTAAACCAATATAAAAAACCCGTTTCAAAAAGCAAAATCGGTTTAAAATTTTTTTCCAAACATGCACGAAGCAAATTAACCGGAAAAATGCTTTCGAAATCCTAGAAATGCTCTTTAAATTGGCTGAAACAATCACGTTTTTAATACAAATATTTCAAAACACATAAAATCGCTTCAAAATTATCAAAAAAATTTTTTTTAATTCCCAAATCACTTATAATTTGATAATAAAAAATATAATAATTTCGATTATGTTTAAAGGTTTTTAAAAATGTAGGTCAAATTAAAAACAAATATCTTTAAATTATTCAACATTTCTTAATTAATTAAAACCCGGTCAAACCGATCAGGATTAAATATAAATGTTAAGGTTTTTTTTCTAGTTTGTATTTAAAATTAGTTATAATTTTATAATAGAATGTCCTAACATTCTAAAATACCGATTTTCAAAAAAAAAAAGGTTATTAACCGATTATAGAACAGATGGTGAAGTTTTATTATCTTTGGTTTTGTAAGCAATTTGGACCTTTTTTTTGAAAACTTTAAAGATTTTAAAAGGGAGTTTCGGTGAAATTTTTATTTTTACCGATACGAAACGGTTACAACACGTTTTATTTTTTTGTTTTTTTTTTTTTTTTTTTTTGTTAATAATTCTAAGTTTTTTTAATTTTCAAGGGCTTTTAAGTTTTCTTAATAAAACATCAACAAAAAGGGAGTTTCGCGAAAGATTTTTTTTTTACCGATACGAAACGGTTACAAAACTTTTTTTTTAATTTTTTTTAATTTTCAAGGAATTTTTAAGTTTTCTTATTAAAATATCAACAAAAAGAATATAGAATTCAAACATCTAATTTTTGTATAAACGGTTATCAATCGGTTCGAACCGGTTATGAAACGGTTTTCAAAAATTCTTTGTAATTTTAATTTTTTAACAGCATTTGGATACATTAAAAAAAATATTAATTTTTGTGAACCGGTTATAACGGTAAATTAGGAAATTTTAAAAATCTCAGGATTTTTTAATACAAAAATAAAGCTCTCAGTTAAATAATCGGTTAAAAAATATATATATGAATTAATATACAGTATTGTTGAACGGTTCTTCATTTGATTTTTTTTTTTCTATTCTATCCACAAAATTTTTAAAGAAATTTTCTTAAATCCCAAAACTAACACCTGATTAGAATTTTTTGTTTTATCTATAAATAACAGTGCCTATATGTTCTACTAGTTTAATATTTATTTTACATTATCATGTCTAAAGTTTTTTCATTTCACTAAATTTAAAAAATGAAAAATAAAGAAAAATTAGAAAATTATTTATTTTTATAAACCACATGTCACAATCATTCCAATTTTTTTTTTTTTTTTTTTGTTATTTACTCGGCGTTCTTTTATTTTTATTACATCGGTGTTCAAGTATTTTCTTAGTCAGGCAGTCAGTCATTTATTCAGTCAGTCGGATTTTTTTCTAGTTACGTTTCGTATTCGTTGCCATAGCAATGAACTTTAACTGGGCCAAAGACCATTTAAAAGTGCATTAAAAATAACACCACAACACTATTTTGTAGTCGTAGAAAATATTTTTTCGGTTGTATTTTACAATGGCTGGCTGTTCGCTTGCATGTTGCTGTACGAGTACCGATGTATGTATGGGTGAGTTCTTCCCCCTTTTTCGTATACATAGAATTGATAAAAAAAAAACAACAAAAATAAAATTTTAAAAAATTATGTGCAACTATTATAACAAGAGCAATAAAAGTGAGGGCCATTTTAAATATTATATTAAGTTGAAAAAACAACAACAACGAAATTGAAAAATATACCTTTAATCGTCATAGAGTTTTAATGAATTTTCAAATGGAATCAATTAATTGTAAATTTTAATTCGATACTTATCTTCAATTATAACAAAATCCGGTTATTATTCGGTTCAAATTAAACTTTATTCGGTTTGAAGTGGTTGTTATTCTTAGCCCAAAGCGGTAATTATTCTCGATAAATTTCGCTCAAAAATAAATTAAATCCGGTTACTTATTCAAGGAAACAAAAACACTATAATATTCCACATATTTTATTTCATACAAAAAACCCGGTTATTTTCAGGTTTAAATGGGTTTTAATTTAGTTAAAAGCAGCAGTAATTCCGTTCAAACCAACAATAAATCGGTATTATTCGCTTTAAAAAATATGTATTCTCTTCTAATTATTTTTTTATATTTCGCTATGAAAATAAACTGAAAGTGGTTACTTATTCAAAATATTCCAAAGTTTAAATGTTTAGTTAAAATTAAGAATAAAAGTTTTGTGCTCAACACCAAAAGGATTTTAATCGATTCAACCTTGGTTTATTCGGCTCAAACCCGGTTTTGTTCATAACAAACCCGGTATTTTTCAGGTCAAACCGAGTTTTATTGGTAATAGTTCTGATAAAACCGATAATGAATCGGAATATTTCGCTTTAAAAAAGGTCACGAAAGAATGAAAATTTTCAATCTTATTATTATCTTGAAACACTTTTAATTAAAATCACAATTAACCGGTTGCAATTTGGTTCAGACGGGTTATGGAATAAATTTAACTGGTTATGATTTGCATCATAATAACCGACTATTGTTCGGCTCAAAACGACTAAAAATAATTTAAATAGTTGTTAATGGAAAAAAATTTTAAAATCAATAAAAATTTCAAATATCAGGTTATTCGGTTTAAGGCAATAATCTAAATTATAATAATTGATTACAACAAAATTATAAAATGTTATTAAGATTTTTTTTTTTTTTTTGTTAAATTTTTGGTAAAGAATATTTAAAAATCAATCAAATTTACAAATAACCGGTTATTCGGTTTAAGTAAACAATCTAAATTATCTTAATTGATTGCAGCAAATTCTAGAATTTTCTAGAAATTTAGATTTGATTTTTTTGCAAGTAACCGGTTATTATTCGGTTTGAAACTGCTTAAACATTTTAAAACCGGGAATTTTTCGCTTTAAAAAACATTGAAATATTTTTAAACCACTACTTATTAAAGAAAACTCAGAAATGATAAGTGTAGCAATATTTTAAATCAAATTAATAAAAAAAGATATTTTTATTCGGTTAAAACCGTTAATAGTCTAACGAAAAGTTTTTTTTTTAAATCCTAAAATGTTTAAGTTGTTTGTAAAATTGTGTACAATAACTTATAAATATTCAAAATAACCGGATTCAAATAACTGGATTCGATTTGCTACCAGTTAGCTCAAAATTAATTGAGAAAAATACATTTAAAGAGTTTTTAAATGACGGATGGTTTCTTTTGTATCAAAACTTTAAAACCGGCTATGATTTGCTTTAAAAAAAAAATTCAAATTGATCCAAATCGATTATTTATTGACAGAAATTCCAAAAATTTATATTTCATTAACATTTTTGGAAAAACGATGCATTAATAACCGGGTTTTTGTGCAACCGGTTTTAAAACCGCATATATATCGTTTCAAAAAAAAACAAAAACATTGAAATCGTTAAATAATTAAATATAGATATTTTTGTTAAATTTTCCCCTTTCCCTTTTTCACTTTTCAGGCAAACGGAATATTTTTTAAAAATTCTATAAATTTTAATTAGAAACAGTAGAAAATCTTTAATAACTAAATCGACTATTAAAAATTGTTTCCCTTTTTGACAACAACAAAATATTTTTGAAAAATCTTAAAATTTTCGATAACCGGTTACAACGGCGTATTTCAAAATGTTAGTGTTTAACATCAAAAAGTGTAAAATTTGTAAAACAACCTTTTAAAAAGCGAATTGCCGATTTTCAGCTAATCGGTTATTAACCAGATCAAACTGATTATTAACCGGATCCTACCGGTTATTAACCGGATTCAACTTGTTTTTATCCGGATTAAATCGGTTATTAACCAGTTATAATATTTTTTTACTTATTGAAAATTTCGAATTAAAAAAACTATAAATATATAGATTTTTATTACAACTCTACTTAAGACAAAAAGTAAAATGTTTCTTAAAGCAATCAAACATTTTTGGAAGTGCTAAAGATATTTTTTAAGAAAATTTCGTGCACTTTGATGTATTTCTTGCATTGCCAACGGGCTTGCGAGTTTTTTGGTGAATGTTGCCGATATTATCTTATACCTGATATCCCTGATTAATGCTAGGAACACAACTGGGACGAACGACGAATTTTTGGCCGCGAATACTCGTCGCCAAAAATAGAACATATTGGTGTATATGAAAATACAGACAATAATACCGTGCGGTGAAATTCGTCTTTGCAATAGATTTATTTATATTTCATACGTCGGCGAACGACGAACAAACCAGTACCAGGTGACCTGTTTGGTTTTAGTTTAGAAGTATTTTAGTAAATAAAATTACTTTTTACTTTAATAATTGTTTTTTTTTTAAGTATAACATTTAAAATAAATAGACAAAGTACTTTGCTATAAAAATAGTTTTAAGTTGTATTTTTAATTATGTTATAATTTTTAAGCATTATATTTTTTATGTGATGACACTTTTTCTATCTCTTTGCACAAACAGCAATCAACTTTCTCAATTATAAAAGCTGCTTGTTATTCGTCGTTATTGTGTTTCATACGACGAATTTACTCAGCGATTTTTTACTGAAAAATTCGTCGTTCGTCCCAGTTGTGTTCCTAGCATAAGGCTTGCACCACGTTCCATCATCTATTCCACCGTCTGAATATCTTAAATCAATTCTTAAATCAATAATTCGGCGAAACTGTAGCTGGCCCATATTATTTCCTACAGTCAAGAGATGAAGACGCCAAGCATATGGACCTGTTTGAAAATGCATCACAATAAAGTTGGGGCTAGGAGAGGTTCTACTACTCTACTACTGTTAGGTATCAAAAGAAAAAATTATAAATTTCAGCTGCCACCACGTGACACCCTAGTAACCAGAGCATTTTGAGTGACTTCGTCTATTTATATAAGATTAGCGTAACTGACTGAATGATCATCGCCCAGCCCAAACAACTTAAGCCAGAGACTTGAAATTTTGTATGTAGACTCCCCTCCCAATGTTTTGATGAAATAAGGAAATATTTTAAGCATTTTTCGGCGACCGGTAATTATAATCACCATCACTCATACCCTTATTCTCTTTTTTTTTTTTTTTTTTTGGTTGCAATTTTTTTTCTTTGTCAGTGACTTAAAATTTTATTTCGTTATTATATTGTCAGTTTATATGGTGCGGCGAGAAATGAGCTAAGGAAATTTAATTCCTAAGGGGATGAAATGGGTAAAAACGGGTACAATCGGCAACGTTGTATCTCGTGATCTAATAGAGGTAGCCGTACAATTAAAAAAATTTCATTATAAGGCCAAAAATTTAATTGACATGTGCTTGTTAGTTTTTTAAAATTTGTAAACTCTGGGGACGAAAAAGTGTAAAAATATAATTTTGGTACTTTTTTGGTAGCCCATTAATTTTTCAAAGGCATAAAGATAGAAATAACAATTAAATTGGATTCTCCTCTCCTTAAGAAGCCCTCAAGCAAGTTTTGGTAGTTGTCAAAAATTTGAATAAACGATTATTTGTGGTACTTTTTACTATACAGGTATTTATGTATTGCATACAAAAATTTATTTTTATTTATTTCATAATTTATTATAACTAAAATTACAATAAATCTTAAAGCTAACAAAGTACTATGACCATGGGCTATCGGCTTTACAAATATTAAATTCAAAATATTGTCAATAAAATATTGTTATAATATTGTTAATAAAATAAAAATGTTATATGAGGCCATGAATGACACATATTTATTATGCGAGTATATAGTGAGGCTGTTGTGAATACAGGAGAGGGAAAATTAGATATTCACTACCAGCTCCGCCACCCAAACCAAAAAAAAAAATTACCCTTTTTTATAAAGTTTATAAAAGAAATTTTGGAAAATATGATGTTTTAGTTAAATCATTCGAGCCCGCAGGGAGTAACTGGGTTAATACAAGTGTAATATTATTAAAGAAAACAAAACTTTTGGAAGCCGATTTAAAAGGTTTGCGAAGAAGTTTAAGTATTTTCCAGAAATGTATTGCATCTTAAATGTAAAAGATTTAAATTTCAATTAGACGGATATTAAGCAAAAAATTCATAAAATAGTAGATATATAAAACAGTTTTTTGTCATTCTTTATTATTTTCATTTTGTAAGAAAATCTAATATTTCAAGAAACGGCTTAAATGGATTACAAACGGCAAGGGAAAATTCCAAATTTTTTTTTTTTTACTTACCGGTTATTTTCATCAGTGTTTCCTTTTCCAGGTGTTAGTCCAATTCTGTATGGCAATATTTTCAAAATTGTCTTTTCGTAACCGGGTGGAAATTTAGTAAAATTGATTAAAGTGTGTTTATTTTTTAAAAGGATTTGGATTTGGTGGCTTATTAGGACATTACTATATGGGGAGCTGAAAACAGAAGAAAAATTAACGAAAAGTCTTATTAGTATACAAAAAAAAAATATTTTTAAATCAAGTTTTAAAAAGTAACGTAATACTATTTTTAAATTATAGTTTCAGTTCAAAAAGCGCCCTCTGTTTTCAATTGAACAAAGTTGTAGTGAAATGCCATATTTTGCCGTTATAAATGCAACTCTGTTTAAAGAAATTGGCGCCATTTTAAAAATGCATTTTACTCACTCTCTTTTTGTTGTGCAAGTTTTCTTTTAGCCAAAGTGCACTCTAATGCAGGGAGCGAAACAAAAAAGTAATGAAACACAATGAAAGCTTTTTCCCAACTCTTTATGCTGGTAGACTTCTTAAGATATGAAACACATTCACTCTGCACTCACACACACACACAAACGAACACTCTATAAAAGTTTGAAACTTTTTTGTTTAAAATGGCAACTGACTCAGTGAAATGATATGAAATGAAATTGAATGCGGAAGTATTTTTGGTGTTTGAAAACAAGAAGATGATGAAAAAAAAACGGCATGACTAACAGACCAGACCCAAACACATGCATTAACTGATTCTCATGCATACGAACACAAACCCACACACACACTCCCTCTTGCATTTGAGCATGCACACGGAAAAACAAAACAAAAGCAAACAGGCAGTTTCAGTTGTTGGCTGGCCAGGCCGGTTATTGCACCGAATAACAAAAATCAAACATACACGAACATTTACACACTCGTAACATGAACGAGCAAAGTCGAAAGAAACAAATTCACTTTCATTTTTAAGAGTAAATCGTAAACATAATTTAAGAGTCTTGAAACGTGCTCTTCAAAAGAACAAGAGATTTCTCTTTTTTTTTAATTTATAAAAAATACTCTTGATTTATAAAAAATTTAAAGAGAATATAATTTATTTTCTGTTTTTCTCCTTAGTGTCTTTCTTCTTTAGAGGTCGTTGCTGTTTTGATTTTGTTAAAGTTGCTGTTTGTTTTTTGTTGTGGTTTTTATTTGAGTCTACCTGTGTGTATGTGTGTGTTTTTGTGTTTTATTTTCTGTGCCAAACTGTTTCATTAACCCCGTCAAACAATATGAACTCATGTCGCCACTCGAAAGGTCATTTAAGAAATGTTTTGTTAAGTTTTAATTTTGTTCAAAATGTAGCAGGCTTTTAGGCTTTAATAAATTTTTTTTTGTGTGTATATTTTCAGGAGAATTGAAATAGGGAAGGCATGTATGATTAAATATTTAAAGCTATGTATAACAATTTGGTACTTATATTAACAAATTAAAAAATGTTGCCTATTATCGAGGCGTAACTCAAAAAACAATATACAAAAGACATTTAAAGATATTTTAAGGCGTAAATTGTTTAATGATTTGTACATATTTAGATAAAGCCTCTAGTACACGGCATGTAAAAAGCCACATGCGCATGTGGTTCTGACGTCATCACACAACACGCAATGCTTATTGTGGCTTTACATTGACGTCATAATTACGTCAGAACCACATGCGCATGTGGCTTTTTACATTCCGTGTACTAGCGGCTTAAGTCGATGCAGTTGTTTGCAACACTTTTTAATATAATTTTGAAAACACTGATTTTTTAAGAGTGTTAAAAACTACATAATCAGCCATGTCACAGAGTACAATTCCGTTCGGAAACGGAATTCATTCCGTATTTTGGTGCTTCAGAAAATTACGAAAAAACTTTGCGGAATGAAACCATTTTTGTTTTCATGAACGGTATGGGAGTTTTCTGTATCTCAAAGACCAAAAAACTATCAAAATATACTTTCTATCAATAAACAAATATGTTTTCTTCAATTCCGAACGGAATCATTCCGAACGGAATTGTACTCTGTGACATGGCTGAATAACAACAAAAAAACCGTTAGAAAAGAAAAATTATTGTTAAGCGAAATTAAAATTAAAGCAGAGAACCTAAACAATGCATTTACATTTATAAAAATATACCAACTACTGTAAGAAATATATACTACTTTTATAATGTTATCTAAAAAAAAAAATACTATTTTCAGTAAAAATGTTTTAAAAAGCTTTAAAGTTATTTAAATTTGTTTTTAAATAGATAATTAGACTGAAGGTATTTAAGTCTTAGGGCAAGATTATTTCTGGAAGATCAACCAGGAACCATTAATTCAGCATTACGAAGTATGAATTCTGATACAATTTTACCGTTTAATATTCAGTATATCTTCCGATTTTTTAGGGTTGGAAGACTAATTAATAAATTTTAAACGGTTCTCCTACTGAGGCTATTTGATATTTGGATTCCAATGTAGTGTTCAGTTCAAAGACAGATTTAAAGAAATGGCTTCTGTACGGATTCCAATATTAAAAATTCAAGGCGTTTTTCAGAATGGGTCTCACTAATGAAATTTTTAATTGTTTTATGATTTAGGGATCATCAAACTCCTTTCACCAACGTTTGTTGGTGACACCTTTAGCCTTGTTGACAGTCTGCAATATACATATGGGTATTAAAACATAGCTCAAGGAATACATCCAGAACGAGGAAAGTCTCCACTATTTGAAGCTTATGCTTTTTTAGTGTTTCGTAGGTTCATTCGAAAAAAAAAATTGATCCAGTCGCCCCCTTAAATTAAAAACAAGTATGAGTGCTATGCCGAATCTTAAATAATAAGATAAGACAGAACAGAAAGTTATATAAGTTCCATTTTATAGATATAAATAATTTTTTTTGCGGCACGCCTACTTTTTCAATCCCGCCCTCACTTTATTAAATGTTGTGTATTAATAACCAACATGCTTCTACATAAATTCAAAAATTTGGCTCATGCCATTCTCTAGATAAAGAGAAGCCTATAATATCTTTGTATGGACGATGCCACGCCTACTTATCTAATTCCGCCTATTATTTTTTTTTTATGTTTTTTTTCATTTTTGAAGATTGCGTATTAATAACCTGGCTATGTGTAACAAATATGGTCAATTTTTCGCTTACCGGTCTTTAGATATAAATAAATCTATTTTCTGCCCCTCCCACTGCTCCGATCCCGCCCATATTTGAATGTCGGATACTGTCTATTAATAGCCAAGATGTTTGTTCCTAATTTGGAGACTTTGGCTCTTGCCGTTCTTAAGATATACTGGAAAATACAATGTATTTGTATGGGAAGTGACATGCCCACTTCTCCACGCCCATATTTTTAGAGAGGTTGTGTATTAACAATTCAGCTATTTGTATCAAATTTGCACAAATTTTTTTTATAAAAAAATATAAAAATAAAAAACTATTTTGTGCCACGCCCACTTCTTTAAACGCGCCAAAATATTGAACCGAAATTGGAAACTTTGGCTCTTGCCGTTCTCCAGAAAAAATAAGAGAAGCAACAACAACAAGTGATTTGAGCGATAGAGGCAGTCGTAGTTTTTTTCTCATACCTCAGTAATTTGTAGACCGATCAGGCTGAAATTTAATAGCACTTTGTGTGGCATAAATATATAATTACCCCATACCCCATCATATATGGGCTTCTCGGAAACCCCATTTCAATGGACAGACGGACGTATAAACTTTATAGTGTCTAATATGAAAATTGCAGAAATTACGGAATGACAAACCTGTGGTGAAGGGAATAATTAGTTTAAAAACAATTCTAGTAATATTTTTTTAATTTTTTGCCACGCCTCTGGATACCGCCCTTTTAGTTTTTTGTACACTGCGTCGGCATTTGTAGTCCTAATTCAACATACTGTATGTCGATATTCATGACTTGTCTACGGCTTCATTTTTGCCTTTAGTGACTTCTTTGACCGAAATCAAATCCTTTCCACCTAATAACCAATTTATTGCACTATGGGTTCATTTTTGCCTTTAGTGACTTTTTTAATTCGACATCAAATTTTTTCCCGCTAATCAGGGCAGCGGAGTCAGAGTTGTAGAGTTGGAGTTGAGGTTTTTGTACCGGCCCGCGACTCTGACTGCAAAATTTTTCTACTTTACATACCTATAAAAAAATAACTATACAAAAGCTCAATGAGGCACGTGTTAGAATTAAAATATCGATTTAAAATTTCTACAGAATCATGCTCTTACTATATTTCACCATTTAAAAGGTGCTGCATTCAAAGAAGGGCTTAAAGTCAAATAAGAACCAGTCTCATATACATTAAGCATCAAGGTTAGAGTAGGAGACGCAGCTGGATTGCGTGTTTTCCTATGATGAACCCCCACCACAAAAAAAAAACGAAAAAAGACAAAAAACATTGTCACATTGCTGTCTTATTACCGGTTGTCTTTGGAGACAAAAACTTAATAAGAAGTTTTTCTTTTGTGTGGGTTAGCATCAAACAAGTCTCTTTGACTTAAAATAAAAAAGTCTTTTATTGGTGTGGCTTCAGGCTTAGAATAAAACTTGCGAAACAATATGCACTGATATCTGGCCTTCAGATATGTGGACGTCCATTAAAGAAGTTTAGGCGAGATACCGATTTTATTTAACTTGTACTTAAGAAAGTCATGACTTAATTTATTAAATGCAAAATTAAAATCTGTATAATTGGTATCAGTTTGCATGCCAGAATAGTATGAGTATATCACTGATGTTGTAAATTCCAAAAGATTAGTAGAAGTCGAACGACCTTTTCTTAACCCATGTTGAATCTTTTTAATACACTAGCACAAAAGTCTGAAGTATTTTGACGGAAATGCATCCCTGATCTAATTTTTGTTCGAATTTTTTTTAAAAACAATAATAATATCATGACAGGGTTGTATTTTCCTCAAAATACGTAAGACTTGTGTGATAGTGTGAAGTACCCTTTAGTAATTTTTTTAAAAGGTACGTTTAATACCCCATTTTTATTTTAAAAAAGGGCCAATTGAAAAATATCGAAAAAGGTATTTAAATTTCTCAAACAAAAGACCTTTTTAATTTATTTTCAAAAGAATTTTGAATTTTATTTTACATACTGAATTAAATATTTTCTTTCTTCAAATTTCAAAGAGTTAATTTTTAATTTTTGTTATTTAACAAATTCAATTCAATATTTTCCATCTTCAAACTTCAAAGAGTTAAAAATCAATGATTTAATCATCAAATCTTTTAGCACTTTAATTCCTTGTTTTTAATAAAAACTATTTACCAAAACAATAAAAAAAAAGTTCTTAACATAAATATCACCGAGACAAAAACCAGACAACCATGTTTTTGACCACCCATAAAGGTCATAAATGTAGCCGATTTTTGTTAAAAGAACAATGACAAAAAGTTTGTGAAACGAAATAAAAAAAAAACTGCTTAATCTGGTGGAACCTTTAAAATAAACACCCCACTTTAAAAAAATTTCGAAAATAAATTTCAATGTAATTAAGAGAAATTCGATTTTGCTCATTTTTTAAGAAAATTTTTTCCCAAAAAAAAGAGTTTAATTGATTTTTTTTTTTTTTGCAAGAGAAATTGCAATGCAACTTTTATTTTGAAATCTCTTTCATCAAATGAAAATAAAAACAAGTGTTGAGAATTTTTACCGGCATATAAAACACAAAGTAGACAAAATAAGTGAAATAAGTTCATTATGCAGTTGTTGTTTGGGGAAGAGGAAGACTAAATTTAGCAAAAATACGTAAAAACGAGTTTGCAGCAGTCAAAGATGCACAGTGGGACAGATGTGTTAGGATTAACGTGAGTACCTAACAAGTTGGCCTTACTCCAGGGGGATCTTAATACTAGTGGACACATTACGGACCTAATTGTGTAAAAAGCAACGCAACGCCAAAAATTACATTGAAAGAAAAAACATAGTCAAAAATATTTTATAATTTTGTTGTTGCTTTCTACAGAAATTCATATTGCGTTTTAAAATTTTCCACGCCACAAGATATGCAGCGTTGAAAATTTTGAAACTCAATTTGAATTTCTGTAGAATAACAAAATTTTAAAATGTTTTTGATTTTGTTTTTGCGTTCAATGTAATTTTTGGCTTTGAGTTGCGTTTTACACAATTGACACAATTATGTGTGAATGATCAGTCACACGGCACATAGGTAAGTGGACATTTTAAGAGTATAGACTCGCCCCTTGCTTAGTAGGATCTGGAGCTATCTAACTTCCACTACTAAAACATAGCAACGTCTGTTGATCTGTTGCAGATCTGCCAGTAGGGCGAACTTCCCGCTTTTTATTATAGACATTTTTAGACCTCCCTTCCCGTGGATTATGTTATAAACCACAGCCACCACGTTATTCTTAAAAAAAGCCACACCAATTACCAGTCGAAGACTGCAGTCCCAGGTTCTTCTGGATCCCGCGTAACCAAATAAGGATCTCTGGCCAGCCGGTGTTACAGTTGAAGAAAGAAAGGCTTTCTAATTTGGAGGATAGAGGTATAATATCTCCCAAGATATATCTCTACATGCTACCGGGGGGAATAGCAGGACATGTGATGTAAAAGAAGGCGCGAAAGCTTTGAATTTTACATTAAAATGATTTAAACAAACTTCAAAAAAAACACTTGGGACTATATGGTGGAACCATATGTTTAAAAAATAAAAAAAAACGGAGCCAATATTTTTCCCTCAGGGTATTGAATTCGTTGTTACCCTGCATACTACATTCTCCGCTATCCGCAACCTGCGGAGGCGTCCCTTAGCAGCTCAGCTTTGCTTTCCGAAAAGGATCTTCTATATCTTTATCTGCGTGGGAGAAAATTTCGACGAAGAAGATATATAAAAAATCCCCAGAGGCGAAAATATCTTTATAACAAAAAGCTTAATATTAAAGGCAGGGTTTTTGAGATGTGAATTAAGTTTAAACTTAGTTTTACGTATTCTGAAACTCATTATTATTCCGGCGAAATGTCATTTTTTTTGTATTACTTCATTTTAAACAAAAACTAAGCTTTTCCGTCAAAATTGTATATACAAACTTTAAGTTAAACGGAAATTCCTGCTGTAAAGCGGACGGGTATTTATATATTTATAAAATGAGAAATATAAGCATATTTACGCTTAGCAAAGCTGCAACTCATCGGTGGTCTTGCCAAAATCAAAGTTAACTGCAAAATACTGGATACCTCAGAACGAGATTGCGAAAGATTCTAAGGAAACGCTGGCATAGATCCCAGGACAGAGTGGCAGTCTGGGAAATTATACTGCAGACGACCTTTTCAAAAGGGATTTCTTTTAGACGTCATATTTCAAGACAATTTAGTTGGCGTTTCCATGTCTCGCTGGAGGATTTTTGCTCTTCGTACAGAATTCAATGGCCCAGAAATGAAGGGGAAAGACTAACATGTTACTTAGGTTAAGTAGGAACCAAATTATAACAGTGACATTGGTCTTTAAATGTTACTGGTTGATACGGACACATGCAATCAGACTGGACCTCAATTACAGGGTGATCCAAAATAATTACTATTTTTTTTAAATACAGTATATTAATGGAGAATATTTTTAATTTAATTATGAAAAATTGTATATAGCATGTGTAGAACATTATCCGCTCCGAACATACGTGCTCTTTTTAACATATTTTCCATAAGTTTTCCCAAAATTTCGAGTGCAATTATTTTTGTTATTCCCACTTAATTCCCCAAGTCGTCTTCAGAAAATGCTGAAAAAACGAAGAAAAAATAATAAATGAAAAAGGTATAAGGAATTCTCAACCCTTCGGTTATTTTGGGCCACCCTATATACAGACTATCAGTCATGTTCTGGAATCCAATTCGAGTGAAATTGAAAGTGAACAAATTTTTATAACGTTCCTGTTTGGAAAGTTTATAAAAATACTTTGTTTTATATACCTCATATTTGGGGTACCCCTCATCTACATCAGAACTATTCTTAAGATCTGGAAAAACACCGGTAATTTTTTAAAAAAATTAACAAAAAATCTCCATCGATTTCAATTTCACTCGATTTCGATTTCCAGAACATGGCCGTATGATAATTTACTTTCTTTGCCAGTAACCTGGTCCTAGAGACATTAGGATGACCCATTTTAGGAAGATCAAAAATACCCTGTCTGTATGTTCCATTTAAGGCAGAACTTAGGTCAATATTTCTTTTCAGGAGGGAATCAAAAGCGTTGAATCTAGATTAAACACTGGTTACTGGCTCAGGGAATCACAAATGGACCGCTGTCAAGTGAGCCGTTGGGGTCTCTGCTCTGCTGCTCTAACCTTATATTTACAATATCCTTATAAAATATGGCATTAGTTCACAAGGATTTCCAAAACTTTAGTCTTTTGATCCCGGCCTCTATAAAATATCAAAAACAAAATCAAATTATGATTTAGAATATTGCAAATTGTGTTGCAAGCTAAAATTTGTTCTTTAACCTACCCCATAGTGCATTTTATATTGGCTTGACTGGCTGGTTGTTAAGCAATGGAGGAGTCCCCAATGTTGTGATGATGATGATGATGACGATGACGACAACACACAAGAGTCAACGAACGACCGAAAGCGGTGAATGCACCAACACTCTGCTAAAAAACCACAACAAAACAGACACACACACACACTCTGTCATATGAACATTTGAAAATTACAACAAAAAATAAAAATACGATAAAAAACCCGTATATAGGAAGTTTAATTTATTTTTATTACAAGTCTGGCGAACTCTTTTATTATTTTTTTTTTAAATAGAGAGCAGAAAAGGCATCGTACTCTTTTAAAGAAAAAATATTTAAGAAAAAACCAGTAAAGAGAAAAAATGCACTCACTTTTTTATTCAACAACAAAAGTTATCATCAGCAGTGTTGCCATGACGAAAAAAAATTTGTAACCAAAATGTAAAAAAAAGTAACCAAATGGAAAAAATGGAACCAAAATTCTAATGTCTTAAAAATATTAATATATAGGTCGTTGTCGATGTCGAGATTAATTTTAAATTAATGTCACATCAAGTTCGACGACTAAACCACTTCGATGTTAATTTGTTTTTCTATAAGAATGTATCGACGTCGACTAGCTATCTAAAATAGGACAAAAAAAATTCCATTTTTCTTTATTTTTGTTCTTTATCATTATTTTTATTTTTTAATACTATTTTTGCAATTTTCCGACATGTTTTTTTTAACCAATTTAGCAATTTCAAATAAATTTTAGAGTTTGTTTGCGATTTTGCATATTTACGCGAATTTTTGCCATGTTCGCGATATAGAGAATTTTCACTGTAAGTTTTCTAATTCTTTACAGCTTTAACGATTAAAAGACTTTGCTATCATGCCCCGCTATTAGCAGTTTTTGCGACTTCTCGCTAATTTATCAATTTTTAGCGAATTTTTGCAATTTCTTATAGTTTAAGGGACTTTTAATCAATTTTATTATTTGTTTAAAATATTAAAAATATTAACGAATTTTTGCTATCTAAGCAAAGTTTTCTGAATTTTTGCAATTCCTTATAGTTTAAGGGATTTTTATTAAATTTTATGACTTGTTTAAAATATTAAAAATTTTAATTTTCACTATTTTAGCAAAGTTTTCTGAATTTTCGCGTAGCTTTTTTTTTTGCTCTCTGAGGCAATCGTCGCAAATTAAAAATGTTCGCTATTTTAAGTTGGATGTACACGACATGTTTTTTACATCTGACTTGTCAAATTTCCCACTGCAAAATACATACATGTCGTGTGTTACCTTTAAAACATTGCATCTGTACAAGTCAGACGCAAAGTCATCTGACAAAACTTCAATTAGAGCGTGCTCTATTTTCTTCTGACAAACCATCTGACATCAGCTGTGTCAGAAATCTATGCCGGGAAGAAAACCGCAGCGGCGGTGCATTGTTGACGGAATAATTAGCCGGCTTAAGTTAATATTTTACAATACCGATATATGTATGATCATTTCACCATTGAATAGAAATTATGTACATATAATAGAAATTATGTACATATTGGTATATTGGCATTTAAAGAAAAAAATGTTTAGATGGCTGAACTTTTTTACGGCGCAAATAAAAATTTTTGTGGCGGTAGCACGCTATTTTGAAACCAAGAACTACTTTGGTTTACTCCATAACTACAGAGAAAAAACATAGACAATGTCAGAAGCAAATTACATGTACGTGTGTGACCAAATATTATAAAGCTTATGTAAAACAGCAATTTTGACAGACATTCACAATTACATGAGACTTGAAAACTTGACAAGTCAGATGTAAAAAACATGTCGTCTACGGGCACCTTTAGCAAAATTTTTCTAATTTTTGCAATTTCCGCGTTTGATTTACTTTTTTTAAATTTACATATTTTTTAAACGTATTTTATAAGTATGTTAATATTCTATTTAGATTTTATTTAACTTTCATTTGTACTGCAGTACAAAAATACTTTTGCAAAAATTTGCTATGATTGTCAATCAACATTGCGCCATGTTAATTTAACATTGGAATTCAAATTGTGCAACCCTGTTAAATACGTTACAGAAAAAACAGTAAAAATGTTAACTTGTCGTTAATTTAAAGAGATTTTGGAAGTTAAACTTTCTAAGTACTGCTGTGTTATGCTTCTGTGGGACAGCGTTACCGCTGTGATACAAAGTTATTAATTTGATCCTTTTTCGAAGCTCTGGATACCTTTTTGGACCCTTTGTTGAAATAACCCTTTTGTATAATTTTTAACTATATTGTGCCACTTTTTGACCACTTTTAAAAATAGCACTTTCACTTTGCTTTTTTGACAACACTGCTGAACAGTAGTGCTTCAGCCAAACAGGAGCTTTTGTCTTAAATATATTTTTTATTTAATGAATAGCTCAAAATATCAATATATTATTGTAAATTATTTGACCATACATTATATTATTTTTAATTTCTATTTATTTAAGCTTATGGTCTAGTTTTTATTTTATAAAAAAAGTTAATTATCAAAGTTGTTTGTGGGAATACTATTATTTATTAAAAGATTTTGTTTGTTGTGCTTAATTCCCTTTTTAAATAATTGATAAAAAATACTGAAATTTATTGTTGGAGGATAAGCTGTTCCTATGCGCATTTCACTGGTTGCTTAAGCCAGATCATCAGGAAACGTTCTTCTAAATAATTTTAGAAAAGCCAAAGCTATCAGCAAACAAAACTACAGAGGGAATGAGAATTACCTACAAACACTCAAAAAGTCTTGTTTGCAACGACATCAAAGCTTAAACAAAATACCAAACAATAAATCAGTGTTGAGTTTTTATCTTTTTTACATTTCCCGCTACACTGATTTATTGTTTGGTATTTTGTTTAAGCTTTGATATCGTTGCAAACAAGACTTTTTGAGTGTTTGTAGGTAATTCTCATTCCCTCTGTAGTTTTGTTTGCTGATAGCTTTGGCTTTTCTAAAATTATTTAGGAGAACGTTTCCTGATGATCTGGCCTAAGCAACTAGTGAAATGCGCATAGGAACAGCTTATCCTCCAACAATAAATTTCAGTATTTTTTATCAATTATTTAAAAAGGGAATTAAGCACAACAAACAAAATCTTTTAAAAAAGTTAATCTTTATTTTTCTTTCGTATTTTTGTAACGCCGTTGTGTTACGTCTTCTGCATTGAAAACTAAAAAAAAAAATTAAATATCAATAAATAAATAAAGCTAAGTTTTTTTTAGCACTTCCTGCCTGAAATAAATAATTTTTTTTTTATTTATAAAAGAAAATGGTCTTAAGCGGTCCATACACTTGCAATATTATTGTATACGTTACCCTTCATACTATTTGCATTTTTCTCTATATTATACAATAAGTGGCACAATGGTTTGAATTAAAATATGGCGCAACTTCAATAAAAAGGTAAACCTAACCTATAAGTAAAACAAAAACATGTGCACCATTTTGCGATGTTTTGTTTTCTACAAAATTTTAATTCAGTCTCATCGGCCTTAGAGAATTTTTCTTTATATTTAAAATGATGACTTTCAATTTATTTATCATTGACGTGCTAAATTCCCAATTTTTTTATTTTTGATAAAAAAACACTGAACTTTATTGTTGTGGGAAAGCTAGTTTCTTTCAAATTGTTAATTCTATTTTTCCCGATTATAATAATCTTTGCACTTTATATTCTTCAATGCTGGCAGAGTTTCATACAGTTCAATACACTCCAAAAGACATTTTCTTTCTTCCAATTTTTGGAACATATTCACTTAAATTGTTTTTCCACTGTAAAAACAAAGGCCCTAATCATATGAAACGCAACGCAACACCAAATAATTAAATTGAAAACACAAACAATGTCATAAATATGTTGTAATTTTGTTGTTGCTTTCTATAAAAATTCACATTGCGTTTTAAAATATCAAACGCTGCATAGCTTGTGGCGTTTAACATTTTAAAACGGTTCATGAATTTATGTAGAAAGCAACAACAAAATTACAAAATATTTATGACATTGTTTGTATTTTCAATATAATTCTTTGGCGTTGCGTTGCGTTTTACATGATTAGGGCCAAAATATTTGTTTTTATATTAAAATGTTTATGTACTTGTATTTTATAACTAAAGTATAAC
The DNA here is from genome assembly GCA_943735925.1 of Pollenia amentaria. Lineage (NCBI taxonomy): Eukaryota > Metazoa > Arthropoda > Insecta > Diptera > Polleniidae > Pollenia > Pollenia amentaria. The sequence continues at coordinate 15,791,453 of OX031008.1, read as the reverse complement.
TTTATACAATTATTGTAATAAACAAAGTTGAATTAATCATCCCTATCGTGAAAAAATTTTCCCTCGTAATTTGTTCCTTTTGCACGTATTTGCGATCATGAAAAACTCCCATGAAAAAAATTAATTCATAGGAGAATAATAACGTGAAAAAAATGTTCGCGGGAAAAAATTCCCTTTATCGTGAACAATTTTTTCCATCGTAATTTGTTCACTTTCTCTTTGAATTTCTCACTTTATTTTTGCTGGGGACCAAAACATTTATGTAAGTAATTCTGCTAAGAATTCGAATATTGAAGTTAACAAAATAAATTTTAAGGTCAAGATCCGTTAAAAGAGGCACCAACTTATATGGTATATTGTTGAAAAAAATGCAGAAAACAGGTCGATTGCCTGAGGAGTTATGAAGCTTTTCAAAGACGTAGTGGCAGAATTTTAGAAATTTTTTTACTACATGAAAGCGCAATAAGCTAATGTTACAATCACTTCAATACAATAAATTTCATTTTGTTTTGTTTTTAACTTTTCTTTAAAATATACCTGTATTTTTTTAAACCAAAAAATTTTCTTTTAATGTTTTTTAATATTTCGTCTTTTTTACATTCACTGAGAACTGATAGCGCGAAAAATTGTTCACGGGAGCATTTTTCCCTTTGAGAGGAATAAAAATTTCATGGGAACAAAAATTCCACTTGTTTTTCACGATAGGGGTGAATATGAAAATATACACAACACAAAAAAATTATTTAGCCAAACACAGATGTTGCTACGTTTTTGCGGAAAAACATCAATGCACAATGTTGCTTACACACTTTTTTTGTCGTGCAATAAAAATCAAAAGTCTTTCGATTGTTACCAATATATTGTGCCACCTTCAAATATCACATACACATTGGCGATATATGTAATTGTACAATACGAAAAGTTGAACAATTATATTGCAAGTGTATGGGTCGCTTTACTTATTTCTTAAACAGGCCCTTTTGCCACCACTTTATTCGTAAATACTGTTTATAAAAGACTTGTACTTTTGTCAATTGAAATACCATTTTTTGATCCCATTTTTTTTTTTTTTTTGGAAAATTCCCTTTTTGTGACCCAACGCTGTCTGTGGAATAATGTCAGCGGAAATGACGGTGGACAAGCCACACACTTCGAAAGACAACTGCCAATATTGCTCGATAAGAGCTTCGGTAGAATCTGCAGGGAAGAGGCCGGAGTGTGCAGCTGCTGGAACGTGGAGAACGTCGATATATGCGGAGCTGCAAGCAGCAAACTACTTATGGAATGACGTAGGCCAAATATCTCCTAATAGAGTCTGCTATAAGAGGATGGTTAAAGCGCTATGCTTCACTGGGAGTCAAGGATAACAGAAGAAGAATAACCTTATTATGATATTAATGTGCAAAATTGAGTCATTGAGCCACATTGATCGGAATGGGATTAGAAATGGAATCACTTTTCACCTTATCGATAATCTAGATCAGTGTTTTAGTTAGACCTATGAAACATTAAAAGTAGCAGATGATTGGCCATCTACACCTTAAACTATATAACTTGTATGATTTACGCCCTTATTTTGTTAAACACTTCACCACACATTAAAAATATTTTCAAACAAATTTTTTAAAATTCAAAAGATTTTAAATGAATATTTTCTAAGCCCAAGTTGAAAAGATTTAGAAAACAACCCTCTTAGTTAATAGTCTGTTACAATTTGAGCTTCTAGAAAACCCCCGTTCTTAAGTAGATGAAAAAAGTATTAGGGATGGATGCACCATAAAAGCTGGAGGTCTACTTTTGCATGCGTCGCATGAGTCTTAAAAAAAGGTCAAGAAAGTAACGAACACATAGAACGCAAGGTCCAGAAAAGAGAAGCGGGTAATGCTAACAAAGTGGGTTACTTTCGTATTGGAAAAAAGTTACCAAAAGTTAAAATAGTACACATTGAAAAAAACTAATCAATTTTAGTTTAAAGTAACCACAATGGCAACGCTGGTCATCAGCCTGCACATGGAAGTAAAATGTGAAGTAGAACTCCAAACACAAACAAAATCATATACTCAGATAAACACACTCTCAAATAAGTATAAAAATAGATGGAGTAAATTGAACAGAGTGAGTGAATGTGTTCGTTGTTTTTGTTGTTTTTCTCGGTATATAGGATAACGACCATCAACGACCCCAAAATGTTTTGTCACGTTGCCAGCATTTAAATTTTAAAACGAACGCACCAACAAACAAATGAACGATTTAGGGAGTAAGAGAGTAGGGGGAGTAAAGAGATGTTGTTGTTTTTTGTGCAAAGTAGTAGGTGATGTTTTTTTGCATGTGTTTGTCTGTGGGCCTGTTTTGTTTAAATATCATAATGTGTGTGTATGTTAGTAAGGGATAAAGGAGCCAACGACCCCTAAAAAAGAATTCAATGTATTTTCGTTATAGTGGTCGTTAGTTTGTTCGGTTTTATTTCGTGTTTGTTTTTTTTTAAATTTTGTTTCTTTTTTCCTAACACACATACCAAAACAAATGTAGGATGTAGGTATTTTTTTTTTTTTTTTTTTTGCTTTCGTTATTAATGAATGTAGGGTTCTGTTGCTGTAAATTAATGTTTTTTTTGCTGCATTTTTTTAAGTTCGAGTATGGTGACGATGTTGTTGATGACGTTGTGCACGAGTTTGATTGTATAAGTATGTGTTTATGTAGTATGAATGTATTTATTTTTATGTAGTGGTGTTTTAGTATGTAGGGGTTTGTTGAACTCTAGACCTCAGGGTCGTTTGAGTTTATTGAACTCAACAAAAAGTAAAGGTAGGTTTTTTTCCAAGACAATATTAGGTGGGAGTAAAAGTTGGTAAGCAAATGGAATTTAAGGCATTAAAAAGCCATTATTTAAGATTGATATTGTAAATGTATTTGCAATTGAATTAAATTGAAAATTAAAACAAAGTTAAAGAAAAAAACTTGTTCAAATAAATGAGTTTAAATAAAAAATAAAGGAATCAAAAAATGGATTGCAAGGAAAAGTATAAAAAATAAAATTTTATTTATTAAAAAGTTTCTTGAAATTTTTGATATTTTTTTTAACTTTTTTTTTATAAAATGTTTATTTATTTGAAAATTAGTTACTGTATTTATACTATAAATAAACAAATAGTTCAGACATCTTAATTTATACACATACACTGTCCCTTGACGGGCGCTCTAGTACTTAAATAATTATATTTGTCTCCGTATTTTTAAATCTAGATATGTTTTATATAATACTAAGTAAATAATATTATTATTATGGATTTATAAACGTGCAATGAAATTTATAAGAAAAACATTGCTTTATTCAAAATATGATGTCAAAGGGTAAAATAGTAAAATAAGCGGCTTCATTCCGTGAGCCAACAAAACTTACTAATGTTTACATTAGGAAGTGCATTTTTATCTTTAGAAAAAATAGCTGTACTAAATCTGCTATTTTCTATAGTTAATTGATTATCATATATATTTTTAATATTTGCTCTTCTATAAATGTGATACAGTATGGGAGTACCACTGTTGTGTTGGATATATCCATTTTTATCTAGATAGACAAAGGCTTCGGGGGGTACTTACCCACTTATTAAGCATGAGATTACATATTTTTTTTTTTACTTTATGTGCTGTTTGCACAACACAAGTGATTGAAAGTGTATGAAGGGCCCTCAGTTTGTTGAGTGTTTTTCATATAAATTTTACTGCACGTTCAATCACTTGTGTTGTGAAAACAGCACATTAATTTTCATTAAATTATTTGAGTGTAGTAAGCAATTATACAACCTGAAATTAATTGAAATTGTTTTGATAAGTTTTATTCTTGACTGAACTTTGGGGGATTGAAAAAAGTTAATTAATTACAGCAAATTTCAATGCACCAATACCATTGGTTTAAAATTGATGTTTGACTATAGACTAGCAGCAGCAGCGGCGCAAACGTTAGAACTGCAAAGAATTCTGATAATGGGAATGGGTTATTCTCGAAACATGTAAGTCAAGTCAAGAATAAAAATTATCAAAAAAAAAATTTTTAATTAATTTTATGTTGAAAAATTTCTTCCCTTACTAAAATTATTTAATGAAAATAAAATTTTATGAACTTAAGCCTAATTTAAAAATATCAAAAATTTCAATCAAAAACCAACAGTTCAAAAAAAAATTTCAATTGTTATAAAAAAAGTTCTTTTTTAGTTCTCTTTAATAAAAAATCTATGTGCATATAATTTAAAAAAAAAGTGTTTTTATAAAAAAATAGTGAACACTCTTTAAGATAATATCAGATATACCTATATAAGCCTAGTAGAAATGTATGCATGTAGGAAGATTTTGAACCAAAAGATAATTTTTTAAAAATGTTACTTTTTAGCGAACTTTTATTTTTAATTTTTTTTTATTTGTTAAAATGCTATTTTTACCAAAATTGCACTTTTTATCAAAAAGATATTTTTAAACAAAAAAAAAACTTTTACTTAAAACATTAGCTTAAAAAAATGGAACTGTATTTTCATTTTCAAAAAAAGAACTTTATTTAAAAAAAAAACTGTCCTTGAAAACCTGGGTTCAATTCCCAGCTCAGTCAAGAATGAAAAATAATCAATAAATTTTAATTAATTTCATGTTGTAAAATTCCTTTTTTCATAAAAATAATCTAATGAAAGTTAAATTCAATGAATGATTAAAGTATCGGAATTTGCATTAAAAACCATTAACAGTTCAATAAAATAACCACAATACTAATTATTGTTAACAGCTAAGGCACGAGATACATGTTTACATGTGTCCTTCAAGTTGTGCTGAAAAGGGTCAACAAGAAAAAGAAAGCCAAAAACATGACAAACAAAAAAAAAGTACTTTGGATTTCAAGAAGACAAAATGTACGAAAAACAGAAGTAAGAAAGAACATGTAAATCAATTAAAATAGGTTATCATTCATTCAAAGCTAATTTCGATCTACCAGGGTAAAATACCATTTGGTTTAAGGATTGATGTTTGACTATTGACGTCGTCCCTCGTAAATGGCGGTGAGTGTTAAACGGCAAGCCCCTCTGAAGAGATTGTGTGGTAACAATCGAAACTAGTACAGGCAACCTGTTCGTGAAAACCTGGGTCCAATTCCCAGCTCAGTCAAGAATGAAAAATTACCAATAAATTTTAATTCATTTCATGTTTTAAAATTCCTTTCTTCATAAAAATAATTTAATGAAAAAAAGGTTCAATGAACTTAAGCCTGGGGCCTGATTCTGGCAGTCGTGATCGAGTACTTTCTCGATTTGAAAGCCATTTAATATCTAATTATTTCAGTTAATACTGAACGAATCGGAATTATTTTTCCAGTGTTGTAAAGCATTCATTTGAGTTTCACAATACTGAAAAAATAATTTCTATTCGTTCAGTATCGATTGAAAGAATTAGGAATAAAACTGCTTTCGAATCGAGAAAGTACTCGATCACGACTGCGAGAATTAGGCCCCTGATTAAAATATCGAAAATTGGATTAAAAAAAACTTTATTTTCAAAAAAAAAAATATTAAAAAAAGAACTTTATTTTCCAAAAAAAAATTTTTTTTAAATAAGTCCTTTTTTTAAATAGTCCTTTTTTTAAAAAAAAAGTCCTCTTTTTAAATAGTCCTTTTTTTAAGGTACCTTTTTAAAACTAAAATGGTACTTTACTACTACAAAAAATGCCATTTATTCTGAAAAGTTACGTTTCAATGCAAAAGGTACCGCTAATCAAACGGAACTTTTGACATTATTAGAAATAGTCATTAAAATGCCTCCTTTTTCAATAAAAAAGGTGCATTAATTTAAAAAAATACGAGTACTTTATGGGAAAAAACATTAAAAACAAGAACTTTTATGAAAAAGGTGATTATTTGTCAGAAGGTACTTTTAACTTATGTGCGGTTTCGGCTTACAGGCGATTGATTATGAAGTAAAATCGTCTGTTATGTGGAAACAACAAATTAAACAGGTTTTATTGATATAAATAACGGCCCATAATCATAGTCAAAAACAAAGTCGACTTTTTCTAAAGTATACGTTAGAACAGTGGTGTTCACATGCATTTAAACCCGGTTTTAGTTTAAAGTATACTCTATTTGGTATGGTCCAATATGGGTATGGTCCAATATCTTTTATTAAATACGGTGAATAAAAAACAAGAGTTTTTATAGAAACACAAGTAAGAGTACCTACTCCACCGAGAGTTCGAATATTTCAAGAGTGGGGTTTATAAGAGATTTATAAATTATAAGCAAATTGTTATAAAACCTGACCTGACAGCACTATAATTAGTTGCCTAATTTGAATAAAAAATAATGATTAGTTTCAGAGAAATTATTAGCCCTGTCGTAAACTATGGATCACAAGATTCGGTAGACTAATTTTTAATATTAAAAAAACTCAATACAACAGCACACATTTATTTTAGAATTTGTATTGCTTTTCGGTAGGTCGGTCGCCTTATATCACAAAATAACTGGTGTTATTTCTACCCATATAAAGCAAAAATAGACAAAATGTTACCACAATATCTATATTTTTTTGGAAATGATTTTCTACAATAGACTTTATATGGCGCCTATGGCAAATAATGGACCGATTCACAGTGGGTTGAAAAATAGGTAAACTAATAATTATTAAAGGGAATCCAATATTTATAGTTTGCTGAGACCAGGGACCGAAAATAACAGTTATTTTTAAATTTTAAAACAAAAAAAAGCATATGGAAGTAAATGCTGGCAAACTGTTTCAAGTATACCATTTTGATCCTTATGAACTTTTCTATGATAAAATATTATGATTTTTAAAGTTTTGATTTTTATTTTTTTTTTTTCCAAAATTATAGTTATTTTATTGATTTATATTTTTTTGGACAATATTTAGTAAAAAATTGTTTTTGAAAAAAATTTATAGAAAATATTTTTCTGTTTAAAAAAAGTGAAATATTAAAAATTAGATATTTAATCCGACTTTTTAATCCGACATCAAATCCTGGCCAACATTTATGCCATCTCTGATCCTTTCCCCCATAATGTCAAATTAGTGGGGAGGGATGAAAGCCCTTTTAAAACTTTGTACATCCAGCTTTAAATAAACTGACTTTTATAACCGACCTCAAATTGGGTCCCTTCTTTCGTTTTTACATACATCTAATATTAAACCAGGTCGAACCCAATAACATTGCACCAGTCACGACCTAGAATGAAAGGTATATCAATGAAGTTTCTAGAACTGTAAATTTTTTTGTCTGCCACGTCCCGAAATACAGACCTTTTTATTTTTTATATATACTGACGTTTTCAGCATATCGTCGGCTTAATATTCAAACCTGCTTACTCCCTGTCAGCACATTTAACAGCAGAGACAAAAAACTTCTTATATTGCATATTTGCAGCTTGAGAGCAGTTTTTATGATCAAACCTTTTTACACACTTCAAGACTCAAATTGAAGAAAAACTAAATGCTGGTCGGCGAGGCGTAGTTTTCTCTACCACAGTGCATCAAAATCTTATCATGTTTTCTTTTCTACAAAAAAATGCCACCCTGTCATAATGCAATTTTTTATTTGACGAGAACAAAACACAAAATTGGACCGCCCTGTTGATAACAGCTGACAAAAAGTTTGTTCTTTAAAATATAAAAAAATATACATAAAGCAAAATTTGTTAATAGATTGATATTAAATAAATAAATAAATGAACGAAATTAATGACGAAATTCCAGTTTCTTTATTTCGTTTTTTATAAAAGATGTAAACAAGAAAATACTTTTGCCAGATTGCTGATTTAATAACACCAAGTTTTTCAAACTTCATGATTTGACGTTTTTTTTTCAAAAACAATTTTATAACACCGAATCCACTTAAATTTAATATCACTGACAGCCTATCATTAACAATGTAATGCTTTCTTATGTTTTTACTATTAATTAATAGAAAAAATAACTATTTAAATTTAAAATTTTTACTGTGCTGATTAGAGGCGAATTTTTCCCAACTTCGTCTGGTAACCCTATATATAAACAAAAGCCATCTTCTTACAGGGTATTATCAACACTGTCGATTAATACGGGGCGTAAAGTGCAATGCCTTTTGCCATTAGTAAGGGTGCATTTTTTAGAATAAAACAAGCCACCCTTTTAGAGAGCGAAGCATTCTTAAGAAACGAACACCAAATTGCATTTTTTTTAAATAAAATTTCACATTTTTTGTAGAAAAGAAAACACCATTAATATACTTAAAAAGTAGATTTAGCAGATTTGCATATTAAGCCGACGATATGTTTATAGAAACTGGAGTACTTTCACAATAATTGAAATTAGTAGAAAAACTTGGTAAATTCGCAAGTTTTTTTTTTGGATATAGTACATAAAAGCTGAAATCTCAGATTAGAATAGAAATTAATAAAAAAAATTCGCCCGAACTTGCCCTGGAATTTTTAAAACTCAATGTACTCGTATATATCGAAAATACACCCTTTATGGAGTACTATGTTGAGTCTGTCGACGGTGAGCGTGACTTCAACAGACGGACACATCTAAATCGACTTAGAATTACTCAAGGACCCAGAATATAATTTATGAGGACCTAGAAGCATTTAAAAAAAAAGATTCACAAGGAGTGACAAACTAAATATACCCTCATTCACCACTACTGGTGGAGGGTTTTAAAATATTAATTTTTATTGAAAGAGCCAATTTTTAGAAAGAGCACACTTAATTGAAAAATTATCTTTAGCCTAAAAAGGTACTTTGTAATAAAAAATTGTTTTTGAAAAAATAGTACTATTTTTCAAAAAAAAAAAAGGCAATGGTAAGTAAAAATATACTTTTCAGTAAAAAAAATAGTACCTTTTAATAAAAAAGGCACGCTATTTACATAAGTAAATATAATTTTGATTCTGTTTTTTCTTAACCCTGGATGGTTCCTCTTCGTCGAATCGACGAAGCTCATTTATACTTTATCATATAACTGTGTATTCAAATTACGCACCATTTTTCAACAACATTAGATGATGACAAAAGCTTTAAAAAAAAATTTTAAAACAAAAAAAGATTGAAAATTCGTATCAAATTTTGAGAGAGAAGAAGAACTTTTATTTTTTATGCTTTATTTAATTTTATTTTTTAATAGTATGCTTAACTAAAGAATTTTTTGTTGATTTTTAACTTTAAAAATCGTTCCGCTAGAATTTTGTTTTAAAAAAATCGTCGATTCGACGAAGAGTATCGTTAATGTTCTAAAATGAAGAGTAACCTTTCAGGGTTTAACTTAGAAATAATTTTAACCCTTTACCAATATTGCACAATCTTGTATATTTTTTTTTTACCAATTTTGTTGTTGTTCGTGTTGCAGTAATGAAGAACAACAACAACAACAATTCGACAAAACACCGTGTAGGGCATGTTCAGAAAATGTGATTGCAAATGTAAAGGTATGTAAGTGTGTTAGTATGCAAAGTTTAAGAGTATGAATGTGGTTCTGTGTAGAAATTGTATGAATGTGTTTAAGTGTGAATGCTTTTAAATTGCAATCAATTGTTATCCTTTTAGTAACAACAACAACAATAGCAACAACATTAACTTAATATTAACGACATCAAAAAGCAAACAGCTGCAAAAATTATAAATTTTTTTCTTTCATTTTTTCAATAGAAAACATAATTTTTTTCAACAATTTTAATAAAAAAAAAGTACGAGACTTATTAAAACGGGCACAATAACAAAAAGGAAAAAATTATAATTGCATGTGCATTTGTATGAGTGTGTGTGTGTGTGTGTGTGTGTTTTAGAATGTCTGTCCTTCCGTCTGTTAGTCTACTGCAAGCTCGGCATTTTTGTTTAATACAGTAAAGACGAATAGGACACGAGTATTTTTTTGTTATTTAATCGTCTCTTGTTGTTGCTGTTTTGTATCAGAGTGTTGTTTAGCAACATGTGTGTTTTTTTATTTCATTTTTTTATTTTCCTTTCATTTACTCGTGCATAGTTTTGCTCTGTTTTTTTTCTTTTTTGTTTTTTTTTTTTTTGTTTGTTTTGCAATGTATTAGAAATTGCATTGTCGGAGGTTAGTTATGCAAATAAGTAATAAAAACAACAAAAAGCGTACTGGGTATTGAATAAATTTTGTGTAAGTAAATTTTTTTACAACTTATAGACAATATTGTTGTTATTTTTTATATTTTTATTGCATTGCTCTTGTTGTTGTTTTGTTTTTATTTATAGTTTATTATTTTGTTGCTTTTTTAGTGCATTTTTTCTTTGCGGTTTCATTTCATCATGTTGTCTGTGTTTAAATAATGCTGTTGACAGTTTTTTGCCAGTGTGTATGTCAGTATGTGAGTGTTTGTATGTTTTTTACAGCTTCAAACCAGAGGATAAGGTTGACGTAATCAGTAGGGTGACTGATGGGTAATTTAAGGCAACAAGTTTTAGGCAAAAATTAATTTTAATGAATTATAAAAATTATTTGATAATTACACTGGTCGGCATGATAATCGGCTCTATTTCAACTAGGGCTGCCAGACGGCCTGGATTGCTAAGTTTTTTGGGTCCTGTCCAGCTAAAATACAATTTGTCCAGGTAAGAAAGAATTTTTTTTAATTTTGAAAAATAATTTTTGTATAACATACTAAAATTAATATTGTAGGGGCTCAAATGAGTGCATTTTTAAACTGTCCAGTTATTTTTTCAAAACCCAGGGGGCTAATTCTGGCAGTCGTGATCGAATAGTTGTTTGATTCGAAAGCAACTTCATTTATAATTCTTTCAGTCGATACTGAAAAAAGCAAAATAATTTTTTCATTGTTGTGAAGCATTTTCTGAGTTTGCACAGAAAAAATAATTTCGATTCGTTCAGTATCGGCTGAAAGAATTGGAAATAAAATTGCTTTTAATTTTTTTTTTTTTTTTTTTTTTTGTATTTCAAATGTCTAGTACCTTCTTAACCCTAACTCTTCATTTTAGTATATTAAGGTTACTCTTCGTCGAATCGACGAACTTTTTGAAAATAATGCTAGCGGAACGAATTTTACAGTAAAAAATTAACAGAAATTTTTTTAAGTTAAGCATTTTATACAAAATTTAATTATTATCTATTAAAATTTTGTAAGAATTTTAACTAAATTTTTTGTTTTAAATTTTATTATTTTGTTAAAGCTTTTGTCATCAACTAGCGTTGTTGAAAAAAAGAGTGTGATTTGAATACAAATAAAAAAAGTTATATGACAAAGGGTAAATGAGCTTCGTCGATTCGACGAACAGTAACCATCCAGGGTTAATAAAGAGTTCTCTTTTAAGAAAAACTATTTATTTTAGTAAATATTTGGTTTTCTTATGTAAATTTATATTTTTCTAAAATTTTTAAATTTTTTTTAATTTAAATACTCGTATTGAAATGCCTATTTCCATAAAAAATACAAAAAATGTTTAAGAAAAGTTTTTTTTTTAATAAAATAAAAAAAGGAAGCGATTGTATAAAAAGTGTCTTATTGCGAAAAAAAGAGGGTACTTTTCTTATAAAAAAACTAATTTATTAAATAAATTAATCGTTTTTAATGAAAAATGCCTAAATTTTTTCCAAAAAGTACTTTTAGATTAAATTTTAACGTATTATTTTAATTTGGAGAATTTGGCTTATCTTTTTGGACGCCCTTAGTTATTATCTTAGTGACATTATTTAAAAACTTCTTAAGCACTTTATTAATATGACATTAAATGACAAAATAAAAGAGAAAAATTTTAATTTTTTTGATAAGTTTTTAACAAAATTTTGTTTGATTTTTTTAAATCCTTTAAATTCCTTTTAGAAAATGATCACATTAATAATTTAATAAGAGAAAAAACAACTTCTTACGGCTCTCCAGTTTTTTGTTTCTTCCTCCACTGGGGTCTAAAGCTCAGCCACAAAAATTATTGTTTCTTTTGCTTTTTAATATAATTGACATTTTGTTTAATTACTCTAAATCTTTTTCCCAGTTTGTATTCTCTACTTTCAACATCAATTAACGTTCGTTAAACTTTCTGTACTTCAGGCCACCTACTAGGAGTAACAGTTTCCTGTCCAACGCCATTGGAAATAAATCAAATGGGTTTTTATTAAGAAACTTGTGTTTTTTTAAAGTCATGTCAGAGGTCAGTGTATGAGTAGATTTTCTTCCTCTTAATTTTTCAATTACAATATGCTTTCATTGTCATGGCCTCTGCACAAGGGGAGCATGAATAAAAAAAAAATTAATATTTATTTTATTTTAATAAAAATCTTTACTGGAATGATGGATGAATGACGACATGACATTACAAAAGCTGGAATTGGCAATGTTAAGAATAAGAAGAAAATTTATTAACCAATGACAATTTGAAGAAGCTGGACAGTGGGAAAATAACGAAAATTTGAGTTTTCATTTTCCAGTTTATTTGGGATATTAATTTGGTTTTTCTTTTTTAAGTCCTTAAACTCAAAGTGTCAAGAGTAATGATAAAAATTTTCTAGATTTGGTGAAAAAAGGAAATACGTTTCTAAAGATTTGGAAAAACAATTAGTTTTTTTCTTGTTGTTTTTATTGGACTGTTCATGGTTTTCAATCCAAATTTGATTTTTTTAACTCAGACTTCAGTTCATCAAATTAAATATTTTTTTAAGTTATTTTAATGTCGGAAGGCATTTTATGACATGAAATGCATTAAAATTTATTGATAATTTTTATATTTTCGTGTTCATATGAATTTGGTCAACAATCTGGAATAGTGGGTTGTTGGTCTAGGCCAAAAAATGTATGTTCTTCTTTCAAGATTTTGTGTTTGTCATGGTATCCTAATTAAGTAACACCTCTAACTCTTGATCTTGTCCTTACCGAACGTTCTTTGTCTAGGATTTTTTGATCACCGATTAGGAAGTATCAAAGCCAATATCTAAAAATGATTCAAAAGATACAGTATCTTTGGTACAAACTTTCGCGATATGGTAATTTTTTGTGTTCAAAATTCTTTATTTTTTATAAAATAGAATGCGGGAACAATTTGTTTTTCATAAATATTTTTTATTACATTATACTTTTTTTTGGATGTCTTGTAGTGTATAGAATTCCTAAGTATATGAACAAATCTATAGGTTCAATGGTTACCAAAAGTTGGCTTTAGCAAAAAAATATGTGAAATATTGAGGGAATAGGACTATTGTAAAAAGCTATACAAATTGAAATTTAACATATACGAAGCACATTCGAAAAAAGGTTAACATAATAAAATAAATAATTTTTTACCCTATTTAAAACTAAAATTTGTTGGACCACCCTTCAAAATTCCGATTTGCGTTTTGATGGCATTTCTTGGCTTCCCAATAAATTTAAATTCTTTAAAGTGAGAGAGAAAAAACTTGATTTGTTTCTCAAAGATTTTTGTATTTACCAGGGGGCTAATTCTGGCAGTCGTTATCGAACATCAATTTTTATTCTACTTCTTTCAGTCGATACTGAACGAATCGAAATTATTTTTTCAGCGTTGTGAAAACTCTAATAAAAGATTTGCAACACTGAAAAAAATTAGTTCGATTCGTCCAGTATCGACTGAAAGAATAAGTAATAAAATTGCTTTCGAATCGAGAAAGTTTTCGATCACGACTGCCAGAATTAGCCCCCAGATATCTTTATCGAATAATGCCCCGATTCTCCGGAATGTTTTTTATTTGTTGATTTTTCTCACCATCTTTGAAATGTCAAATCTAATCTCTAAATATGAGTTTAGAGAAGATATTCTTCGCAATACATTTCTACCGCATATGATGATTTTCTACAAGGCGTCCTTTAACCAAGAAATATTTTCCTTTAAATTACTCTCAATGAGTTTTATGTTTTTCAGTAATCTCAATCGAATAATACCCCGATATTCCGGAATTTTATTTATCTGATGATTTCCAGGTGTTCCATTTTCTCCGGTTCATCGGCTTAGAGGAGAGAATATACATTACCCCAAAAAAAGGCATTCAGTACTCATCTGAAACACTTAGACCTAATGATCCTTTGTGATACCATGGAGTTCCATTACACAAACCCCTCACCTGAGAACCACCAAACTTCGAACGAAGTTCGAAACTCTCTCCAGTTCAACGCCAAAAATATCATATAAGCTGTCAAAGGTGGCAGATCCCATTTCGGCCAGTTCCCGTAATGGAGAAGGCACGAATAATAGAGGAGGTGTTCTACATCCTCGTCCGAATATCCGTTATTGCAGCTTCGGCAGTAATCATGGTGTCTGGCTCCCACCCGCTGTGCATGCCTACCTATAAGACAGTGTCCCGTGGCAACGGGTAGCAACAGAGATACGTCCTTTTTAGTCAACGATAGTAGAGAAATAGGTACGCACGTCATCCAAACCGGGCAATCTTGCATGTAGTGTACGCAGCTCATCAGTCGTTAGCCAGAGGGGTGAAATAACGACTTGCTTTAACCGTTAAAGAGTTTCTTTGTCATTATACCTAAGCGCCGATCTACTTAGGAACTTTGAATGTTTAGGTGGTAAAAATGTGCAAATTCGCTAACCTTAAATATTCTTAACTAAAAGTGCTAAACAAAATGTAATACTAATCGTTGTTCATTGGTAAAATAAGCGGGCAGGTGTTTGATACTTTTTTGAAATTCTGCCATTTTGGGGAGGAAACGGGTAAAACCCGTATTTTGGAATATTTTGGTCTCCCCATCTACTTTTTAAACCAATAAACATAGAATTCAAAATGTCATCACATTCGTAATTTATATAAAAAATATAAATATACATTTGGTACTTTTTCAAAGCTCAAACGTTTAAGGGCTGAAAATCGTACATATTTTTGGTACCTATTTTTACAAAACATTTTACTACATTCGTTGACATATACATATTAAATTATGGCCTCCCACTACAATATAAAATTTTTTGATAGTTTAATGGGGAGAAAAAAAGTACCAAAATTGGAAATATTTTTTTTTTCTTTTACTTTTCCGATCTATATGTGATACTTTTTAAATTTTCTATAATATTGACTTAAAAACATAAAATTATTGGTGCAGGTAACCTGAGTAAATGACAACGTATAAAATGAAAAATATTTGTACTTTTTTGCTAAAACCTGGAAACATAAACTTTGGCATATAAATATGTCCAGAAAAGAAAGGGAGACTCTAACGAAGTAGGGGGTTAAATGTTAGTCAAACATCAATCTGTAAGATTACTGTTTGATTATTGAAATATTTCAAGGATTTTGTAATGGGAAAAATTGATAAAAATTTCGGAACCCTGAATTATTTTACACTCAAAATACCAAGTCTCTTTGTCCTTATAATACTTAACCTTACAATAGAATTTAAACAATAAATCTATAGAATTTATGTTCTTTAGTAAAAAAAAATATCCTTTAGATTAAAAAAATAAAACTAAGGAAAAAAAATATGAAGAATTTCTTTGTCTTTCGAAGGAGTTCGAGTGCAACAAGGAACTTTTTTAAAATTTCAATATGTACATATACTTTTACATTCCTTATAGTTTAATATTTACTGGCTTGTACTCAAACTCAACCCTAACCTATGCCACTATAAACTATATTACAACTATTGCAACAAAAGTAGTTGCACAACAACAACAAAACCACACTATTTATGCAACATCAAGACAAAGAACCTAAAACTAAATTGCAGCATTGGGTAAGGATTTCTTTATTTATTTTTTCTTTTTATTTTCTTCATGTCATGTGTTCTTACCCGTGAGCATTCTTCATAAACTCTCTGCTGAGTTTTATTATTAACCAACCCCTCCTACTGGATGGTTGTAGTGGTTACTACTGCAACCGAGAATCCTTGATTTGCTTGGAGAGAGCAAAAAAAAAATTAAAATATATAACAAGAAATTACTTAGAAAATCCTTTTATAACCGACAGGACATTGAACTTCGATAGTGTTCATTGTGTTATTGGAATTTTGTGTGTGTGTGTGTGTGTGTGTGTCTGCCTTACCCGGTGGGAAAACTCAGAAGACCTTCTAACTTCAGGCCTTATTAAAGGCCTGCTTAAAAAATTTTTGGATTCAAAGCTAATGCTAAAGAATGCCTCATAGAAGGCCTCGGCTTTTTTGTATAAAATATCAGATACACATTCCGCACTCGCTTCTATGAGAAGGGAGAAGTGAAGGTGTAGCATTTTTGTTTTGTTTTTTGCCAAAGCAAAAGTTAAAGAATATTTTTTTTATTCAGTTGCCATTCTTATGTACCTGCCAAAGAAGCAAGAGCGGGAGGCCTAGTCCACAAATACAACGTGTATAAAATATATATGAGTATGGAATGGAGCGTGCAGACCTTGTACATCCAAAAGAAGAAGTACAGAGGCCTTCTAGAAGGAGTACAGATGCCTTCTAGAAGGAGTACACAGGCCTTCAAGAAGGAGTACAGAGGCCTTTTAGAAGGAGTACAGAGGCCTTCTAGAAGGAGTACAGAGGCATTCAAGAAGGAGTACAGAGGCCTTTTAGAAGGAGTACAGAGGCCTTATAGAAGGAGTACAGAGGCCTTCTAGAAGGCATCCGTACTCCTTCTTTTTCCCGCTGGGTAGTGCTGATTTAGTTAGTATCTGTAAGTGTAAGTATCTGTATTTAAACTAGTTGTAACGTTACGTAAAGCTTGTTGAGCTGTGAATGCATTAAACTCAATTTATTTCTGCTGCTTAAAAGAAAAAGTCCTGCTGTAGAAATACAAAAAATACAAGATGTTATAAAATGCTCTGTACACAAACAGGATAATGAAATTTAATGCTAAAGTGCAATTTAATGAAATCTAAAAGACTTTGTAATGCACTCCTGCAGTTACGAATCCAAAAAGAAAGGAAGCTTTTATAACACAATTCCATTTTTTTCTGTTCCATTATTTCTTAACTTTTTTTTTTGAAAAATGAATAAGGACCCCTTTTATTTCTTGTGAAATCAATTGTAAGTAAAATTTTTTTTTTAAAGAAGTAACGTATATAATTACATTAAAATATTAATGCTTTTGTGTAAGTCCTTATTATGTTTTTTTTTTCCTTGGAACTTTTTAGGCACAAACATCCTGTTGACCTAAATTTTTTTGCTATTGAAAATTTAATTAAACTGCCTTTGGTTGAAATGCAGCTAAAAAAAACGCCACCGTTTCTTAATAATAATGATGAAATTTTTAAACCCTTTTCATTGTAATTTCCCACACCTTTTTGAATTTATTCCACTGAATCTAGTTTAAAGGACAATAATATTTTCATATCAAGTTGGAATTTACAATCTTTGATTATCTCCAAAATTGTCTCATAGATTATTGGGCACTGCCTAAACCTCGCATGCGTTAGCGAAATGTGAAATGAAAATGAACCAAAAAGGGATTTTTATGTCTCTAGCTTTAAGTCAAGGATTTACTCACACTTATGTTTATTTCTAACCCCATAAATGTAAAAATTATAAATAGCAATAATTAGTATTGTGATTATTTTATTGAACTGTTAATGGTTTTTAATCCAAATTTTGTATTTTAATCAGGCTTAAGTTCATTGAATTTAATTTTCATTAAATGATTTGTATGAAGAAAGGAACTTTACAACATGAAATGAATTAAAATTTTTATTGATAATTTTTCATTCTTGACTCAGCTGGGAATTAACCCCGGGATTTCACGGACAGGTTGCCCAGACTAGTTTCGATTGTAACCACACAATCTCTTCAGTGAGGTTTGCCGTTTTAGCTCTCACCGCCATTGACGACGGATGACGTCATTAGTCAAGCACCAATCTTTAAACCAAATGGTATTTTACCCTGGTAGATCGAAATTAGCTTTGCAGGTGCATTGAGGTGGCGTAAAAGAAATTGTTGTTTCATCAAGACAATGCAGCACTTTACACATCCACTATTACGATGGTCAAAATCACTGAGCTCGTTAGGATTATTTTCTATTTCAAAACTTAAAAAACTGTCTCGTTGTTAAAAGATTTCCCACCAATGACGATTCTGCGTTGATGATTTTTTAAGGAACTAAACAGTTTTTCCTTTAAAGAGTTAACCGAAGCTATAGAATATAGTAGGAAAAATGTATTGAGCTTAATTGAAATTATGTTAAGAAATAACAAATTTGTTAGAGAGATGATAAACAACTTGAGCAGAAGTTTTCAAGATTATTCTAGACATTTTTTTTCAAACGCAAAAGTCGTAAAAACGACTAAATGATGAAATAGAATTGAGTCTTCAACTTCAGGCAAAAATTCTAAAGCCCATAATTAAAACGTCGGCAGTAACTTTAAATTCTCTCTCATTTCTTTCTTTTTCTTATGTTCTTATTTTTCATTGCTTACAAAATGTATGAAATTGAAAGAAAGTATGGTAGCATTGTTGAGAGAATAATTGTCTATATGTGAGAACCTTAAAAAAACGTCCTCAAAATAAAATTGATTATATTTCTCGACCGCAATTTATGGAAAAATTGTATGTCAGGCGGCATGGAAAACATCGTTCAGCCCCATGAAACAAAGAAAACAAGATAGTGCATTTAAATTTAAAAATCATTTTTTTTCTGCGTATGTACGTCATAGTAGCTGAATGCTTGTTTACATTTAATTCTCTTCACTACACTGACGTGAAAATGACGTCAAAATGAGAGTAAAACGTTAACGGAACTGCGCAATGCGCTTTCTTGTTTTCTTTGTTTCATGGTTCAGCCCCAGTTCTGTTTCATCAATAAAACATAAAAGAGAGCCAGAGATAGAAGGAGAAAAACCAGGATTATTCGAGACAGTGGCTTAACAAATGGTTTTCAAATGTAAAAGTCATAGAAAACGACTAAAACATAAGAGAGAGAGAGAGAGGGAGAGAAAGAGAAACCCCATAGCACAGCTTTCAAAAAACCTTAATGCTAAAAACACAACTGGGAGGGACGACGAATTTCGCCCAACACGACGAATTTTTCCATAAAAATTCGCTGAGTAAATTCGTCGTATGAAGCACAATAACGACGAACAGCTGGCAGCTTTTATAATTGAGAAAGTTGATTACTGTTTGTGCAAAGAGAGAGAAATAGAGTGACCATATTCAAAAAAATAATGCTTAAAAATAAAAACATAATCAAAAACACAACTAAAAACTATTTTTGTAGCAAAATACTTTGTATACCTATTTTATGTGTTATACAATAAAAAAAAAAACAATTATTAAAGTAAAAAGTAACTTTATTTACTAAACTACTTCTTAACTAAAACCAAACATTGTCACCTAGTACTGATTTGTTCGTCGTTCGCCGGCGTATGAAATATAATTAAATCTATTTAAAGTTCCCCGCGTTTGGCGAATTTTCGCCGGCGCCCGGATTGTGTGCATTTTCATATACACAAACGTCTTTTATTTTTGGCGACGAATATTCGCGGCCAAAAATTCGTCGTTCGCCCCAGTTGTGTTCCTAGCATAACGTTATGGTTGTGTTAATAAGAAATCTGTTTAGTTTCCCTATGGCTTTAGTAATATTGACATTAAATCCCCAAATTCCAACAAATACCTTTTTTTATTCTCTGATTTAAACTAAAAATCTTCTCTCACTGGTAATCATACAAAAAATATACCATTATCATATATAATATATTAGGCCAACTATAATAAAAAACTCTCACACTTGTCTTGACAAAACAAAAAAAAAATATGCAAACAAAAATCGAGAATATTAAAAAAAAACTACGTCATTATTACAATAAAAAGGAGGCAAATAAGTGCCAAAATAAACAATCATAAATCATCAAGAAATTAAAGAAATAAAATGAAATAATTTTCGGTCTTAAAAGGACAATGACTCCAGACTAAAAATAGAAATTTGATAAGTGTTAACCATTATTTTAACCAAGTCACGAAATTATTTTATTGCTCTTTCTCTTTCTCCCTCTCCAAACGAAAATAGTTAAAGAAATTGCAAACACAAGCTGTCATTTATTAATGAATGAATATGAAAGTCACAGTCAAGGTTAATGTGGATTGTTAACTTCACGTACGTACATTAGAGGTGAGTAATTGGCTGTTGAGAAACAAGGAAAAAATTGTCAAAGTTTAACAAGGGGTACACAATTGGAAGCAAATAAAAGTTAAATGGAAGAAAGAGAAAAACATTTTTCAAATATTATTTACAACGATTTTGTTCTAAATTTAAAAAATTTTAGATTAATTAAATTGAAAAATTGTATTTAAATTTTGACGCGTCCTCTCTCTCTCTCTCTTACACACTATAAGACAAATAGCAAAAATTTTGTATAGACTTTGAAACAAATGGGTCAATTCGCCTTAAGCCAGCGATACACTATCCTATTCAGTCGTACGATTTGTCAAAAAAAGTGAGGCTTAAAAATTAATTGAGTTACAGATTTTTGACAAGTCTACCCGACTTGCAAATATCCGATCAAAGTTGCATTTTCTTGTAAAGTAGCCTCGTGATTTGAATTTGCATTCTTTTGGTGGGATAGTGTGACATTGACAGCAGATTTTGCAGACATTTTTTTTTATGTCGGATAGACTTCCATCCGAGTTTCGTGTGAATAAATCGTACGATTGTGTAGGATAGTTAATCCCAGCCTTTTGTTGCATTAAAAATTAAAAACTTCAATTTAAGAAGTCCTTTTTAATAAGATAAAGGCAGGCATGGTCTCTTTAAAGCCCATTTTGAAGAATGTATTTGTTAGGATCTTGGCAAATGTGTTCTCCCAGAAACCACTTTTAGAGATCGGCTTTGAGGCTTCAGCGATGGTAATTACATGTTAAAGAAAAACATGACATATGACAGACAGATAAAAAAAGTAGAGAAATTATTCAAATACTGTCCCTCTCAAACTCGCAAAAAAATTCCGAGCATCATTAAAAGAATATATCCTGACCATTTCAATAAAATTTTATAATGTCTGGACAGAAGGCGTAAAAGGATGAACGTCAATTTAACATAACGGAATTATCGCTTAAGCACTTCTACTAGAATCATTTTTGGAACGAATGCTGATAAAAAATAAAGGCATAACAACTTTGAATATAAACCGGCATATTTAAAGCGGAAACAGCCCAATATCGAAAACGCAATACGCAAGAATTTAATAGTAGTTTTTTAATAAGATTTTTGTAGTAAAAGAAATACAAGTATACACAGAAAAAAATGTGTCCCCAATTAAAGTATTAATCAAAAATAAAATCAGTTTTAATTAAAATTTTAATCAAGTGAGTTAAACGTTTAATCAAGTGAATTAAAAGTTTATACTAGTGAATTTAAAGTTTAATTGATACTATTAATTTGCACCATTAATCAAACTAATAGTAACAATTAAACGTTTAATTAATTTGATTAAACTGTTCATTCACTTGATTAAACGTTTAATTCACTTGATTAAATTTTAAATTAAAACTAATTTTATTTTTGATTAATGCTTTAATTGGGTCACAATTTTTTGCTGTATAATAAAAATACAATTTTTTCTCTATTAAACAGAATTCTACAAGAAAATTATAATAATTGGATTAAGAGGGAATTAAAAAGATTTTAAAAATTCTTGCGTTTTCGATTTCCAGAAAACCCCAGTAAATTTTAAAAAGTAAGCGCACATTTTTGCGGTGCGCAATAAGACAAGAACGAATTCTTAACAAATTTAAATAATTGGGGGATTCACAAGGTGTCATAAAGTCATATGTCTTAAAATAATAACATGAAAAAATACGACTGTTGTGAGCAACCCCTCATAATTTAATGTGGTATTAATTACGACAGCACAATAAACATAGCAAGCAACGTTCTATTTATTTAAGACACTTTTTGTTTACAAACCAACAACAATATTTTTAAACCATTGCAAAATGTTAGAACATTATGACAATAAATCATGATAGCACACCTTGTGAATACCCCAAATATGTTTCATTTAAAGAGCCACGACATTCTATGGAGCAGGTTTCTAAGGGAGCATATTAAAGAATAACGATAACAACAAAGAATTCAGGGTGTAAAGTCGATCTTTACATTTACTAATTTTTTTTATAGGCTAAATAAAGCGCTTTTTGTATCAAAAATTTATTGCTTCGAAGTGGGAACTCCATATATGAAATTCATGTCTTCCGTACCATGTGAAAATTTAAAGGCAGACAGACGAAGTTTGTCGAAAGGGGTTTGAAGAGGTAGAATGTGTAGTACTAAATATTTTTTGTTTCTCTTTTCCACTGTTTGCAATTTTCTTGTTGTTGCGTCATATCAACTTTCTCACATCAATGTCAGTCTAGTATCACTGCCTGTTTTGTGTGCATCTCCGTGTATAGCGAAAAAGAACGAAATAAGGGAACGCATAATTTCTGCCTGTCAATTAATTTTGCAATTTTGAAAAGTTAAGGCAAGTTCAATAAAGAACAAGAAAAATGTCTGCCTTTTAATTTCAATATTGTAAAAGCGGACTAAGGGAGATGGTAAGCGGAACTTTTACGTTTCTCCTTTGCAATCCTGCTGCGTTGGAAGCTTTTTTATTGGGAAATAACAATACTTACATTAAGCGCTATCTATCTTGAAATTCTAATAAAATAAAGTATTTTTGAAATACATACCATCATCAACATTTTTAATTTATTTAAAAGGCCTTCGATGCCATTATGTAAGGACTATAACATCGTGCAAATATTCGCGCAAGCATGCGCAATATCAAATTTTCAATGACTCTGCCGTAAAAATCGGGCTAACTTTGACCGATGGCATGAGTTATGTTGGCTTTGGAAGCTGTTGGCATATAGCGGAGGGAAATCGCATGCTCTCGATGGCCATTTCACATCACCTCCGCGTGAGATCAATATGCCCTCAAATTGCTCGAGCAGAATGGTCAACGTGTAATGATGTGGGTGGTACGTAGCGTAGTCCTATTGAAACCACATATCATTGGTGTCCTTACAAGTAATTCATGCCAGAAAAATTAACTTTTATTTAGCAACATAACACACATAGACGAAAAATTCGCCAAATTGCAGTCTACGAAAGGCCGACTTCTTCTGAGCAGCAAGGAGCTGTTTTCTGCAGAAATTGCTTTTCGTCGACGTACCGAAATAGTGGACTCAAATTTATCCACCACACTCCTGAACGCTATATCCGTCTATGGTAATTTGCCAAAAAAGATAGAGTAAATGACAGCCAAATCGATGTAGCTTTAACAGCATGGCCGCTATCAACTGTCAAAGCTCGTAGGACCCTGGAAGGCTCTTTATATATTTTCACAATCGTCTTTTGAATAATTCTTTGAGGATTTTCCATAAAAATTTCCTACCTTGCATATGAGGTCTCCACTACACATTCAAGCTTTTCTTGTTTAAATACATGAAATTATAACGAGTAATTTTTAATTTTTATTACTAAATTTTGAATTTTTATTACTAAAAAATGTCACAAAAAAATCTACTTCAAAGAATTACGAATCTACAAAACTAGTAAAAATGTACAAAAATTCTTCCTAAGTCTTAGCAGTGAGTCATAGCTGCTCCATATACACCCAACCAATAAAAATGTATCTTTTTCTTATTCATTAATTTGGATATTTTTTTTTTTGCAAAACTACTCTCGTTCTCTCATAGAATTGCTCTTTCAGTTGCTGTATTTCAAATGTGCGAGATATGATAAAAAACCAAAAAATAAGAAGACGAAGAACAAACGAAAGAAAGAATAAAATTAAACGAACGAATTCGCAAAAAAAAATCATAACAAGAATGGCTAGGTCGGTCGTTCACCTGTTTACACAAAACGCACAACAACCTCAACAATAACAAGAACAACACTAACAGCAACAACATCATTTGCAGCAGCAAAAGTGTAGGCATCAATTGAACATACCCCAAAAATAAAACCCAACAACACGCAAAGTATACAAACTAACAGCAAGAGCAACAAAAACAAGAAAATTTGAAACAACACAGCAAAACACATGTGAGTTTCATACATGAAAATAAACCTGAAATGAGAAAGAGCAAACTGTAGGCTCCACGCATAAACACACATACACACACTCACCTCTATTAAAAGAAAACTCTCTTTAAAATATTTTGCTTTGTGTATTTTAGAGAAGCCCCATTGCGAATATAAAGGGCCCAATATAAAATGCCGGTATGGAAGTGTTACAATAAAATTAATGGTAATAATGCAAACAAGGGTTGCCATACTGCCTTCATTATAAGAAAAAAAGGTATAATTGTCCGTACCAATAGGGACTTCCAAAGTTTGACAATTAATAACGGATATATTGTCGAAGCTGTACCTATCGAATTATCCGTCATTTATTCAGTCCGTTTTGCGAAATCACCATGGATTCATAAAGCGTTCAACACCACTAGCAAATTATAAAATTGGTTTATCAAAACAAAACCCTAAGAGGGTTATTTTGTATATCCTTCATCTTTTTTAAAATTTTTCATATATAAACAATTTTTTGAATTTTTAAAAATGTTTATGAAAATATTTTTTAGTGCCCATGTTCTGTAAATCCCGCGTCGGGAAACTTTTCGATTGAAATGTGCGAAATGAAACGAAAATTCCATTAATTGAAATACACAACTGCTTCTGACTTAACTGCGTCAGTAATATTTTTATTGGGTAATTTCTGTCACGTAAGGAAAATACTCGCCAATTTACAGAAAAAAGTGTCTTGAAAATTTTTGTGAGAAAGTTCCCGCTTTGAACTGCCAAATAAACTCAAGCATAAAAACGGAGTGACAAAAAAATGTTAGCACTAAAAAATAAATACATACTTATTTTAAATGCAAAATGCAATGAATGATAACACGGAAGAGGTAAATATTTTGTTCTTGTCAGATTTATGCTTTTAACATTTTTGAAAAATATACGTATGTATATTCCCAAAGTTTTTTTTTAAACAACAAACATTAAGTCGCACTTTGGAAATTTGGCATAGTCGACGGTTGTATGTCGTTGAAAATGTTTCAATTTAAGTCAATTTTGGTCGCCGTCAACGATATATGTGATTGGCGTTCTCAACGTCTGCAATTTCACATCGGCTTCGAGTGGAATGTTATGACATTTATAACGTAACGACGTAATATCTTTTTATAGTTTTCGACATGAGTTGCAGACACACTTTTCTTTGCGGTCGCTTAAAAGTGCGTGTGTTTGTAGATAAATATGCCGCGTTAAATATGTTTCGACGTAACAGCTTACGATGCTTCTTACTTAACTCTGGATGAAATGATATAACGAAATATTTAAATATGACATACTTAACAATCAAATATTTAAATATGCCATATTTAAGTAACATATAATATCTCCGCAGAAGATATTAATACCCTAAAAGTCTTTGCGAACAGGTGCCTTAGAATGATATTGCGAATTTTTTGGCCCAACACCATATCGAATGTTCCACTCTGGGCCCGAACTAATCAGACACCAATACGGACTGAAATATTAATGCGTAAATGCGGTTGCATTGGCCATGCCCTGCTGCGTCCACCTACTGATATCACCCGAAATGCCATAGACTGGAACCCCCAAGGAAGAAGACGTAGAGGACGCCTTGCCCACATTTGGAGTAGACAACTAGCATAAGAATTTAACAAATCATACAAAAGCTAGAGTGAAGTAAAAAACCTGCCATCGAACAGGAAAAAGTGGAAGGAATTTGTTATGACCCCAATTAATAAGGGGCCTTAATCTAAGATGTGTTTATTTTAATAAAAGATATACATACCTTAAAAAATTTATAAATTAATTATAAAATTTATAAATTAATTATTTCCTAATAATCTCTCAAATCAAATTTGAAAAATCCAAGAAAAATAAAGTGAAATTTCTCCATCCTGTTCTGTCACTCATCCGGACCATTTGAAAAATGAGGACTAGGGACCACACTATCCTCCTATGGTAACCATATGCCTCATTTGTAGTTGAGTTTTTTTTTTAAATTTTCAAAAATTTTAAATTTGTAAAAATGTAAAATGTTTGGAAATATCCTTCTTTGTCACTCATCCGGACCAAATGGAAAATGAGGACAAGACCATCTTTCTGTGGAACACATATGCCTGAATTGTATTTTTGATCTTTCAAAAAAAAAAAAATTTTAAATTTTACTTTGCAATTTTTTTGGTGTACTTAATGGGATTTGGGCCATATTTTGAGAGATCCTTCTTTGTCGCTCATTCGAACCATATGGAAAAATAAGGCCTAGGGACCAAACCATCCTTCTATAGTACCCATATGCCTCAATTATATTTGTGAGTTTTTATTAAAAATTTTAAAAATTAAACTTTAAACTTTCTTTTCCATATATTTCCAAAATCCCATGGAGTACACCAAAACAAATTCAGTTAAATTCTTAAAAATTTAAAAAAAAACACAAATACAATTGAGGCATATGGGTACCATTGAAGAAAATTTGTAGAAAATTTGGTCTTCAGAAAATTTTGTATCTCTTGCAATTTGCTGGCTTTCAAAGTTCGCTATAATAAATTTGCTGTCTTTGAATATTATCCATAAATATTATTATCTATCGCAAAGCTGGCAACACTCTTTAAACTAATACACAGAGAGAACGATTCTTGTCTTTCGAAAATAAACCAAAAAGACAATGTCTTTGATTAACCAAAGCTCTTTATTTCGTAATACATAAAATGTATTTGTTCTCTTAAAATAACAATTTGTTTGTTATTTTTATTGTCATATTGTAGATATTTGTTTTTCTTTTTCTCCAGAGTTTAATGACATTTTTGCGGCATTTGTTTATATTCTGCATGCCAGAATTTCCTTAGCCGAGTTGTGTAAGAAGAGTGAGTAAATTTTGTTTTCTGTTTTGTTTTTGTAATAATTATTTTGTTTTGTTTTTGCTGTTATTAACCTTTTACAACGTCAGAAAAAAAAGAAGAAGATGGGGAGAGCATGAGATACCCCCAGTGTGAAGTAACCAACCAGTCAGTCACAGAGTCAGTCTAATTTTTAGCAAACTGTTTATATGTATATTTTTGTGCATTTATTGAGAGTAAGTTGAGTTTATTGGCTTTTTCGATGTGAAAAGATGACGTTTCTGTCATTTAATTTTCGTATATTTGACAAGCAGATTTCGTAATTCATTTTCAAATTACTTAGTCATATTGGTATTTCGTAATAAATTATATTTTCATAATAAAAATGTGAGTTTAAATGATAATTATTAAAATTAGTTGGAAGTGAATTTTTAAATTGAATTAAATTTTTTTTATTCTTTTTTAAAAGGGATCAATGGCTTTTGGCTGTCAAGTTTAAAAAATTTGATTACAGGTTTTACGTTTTTAAGAAACGAAGTGAAGAAGAATATTGTAAGAACGTGTCGTTTTTTGATACTTTAAGGATACATTAGATCCTGCTTTACTAGAAGAAAGTTGATGTTTCCCATATTTTAGTCTTTCAGCCCAATTATGAAAAAAAAATTCCCCGGGAGTTTTTGCCCTTCTCCCATTTTGATTTAAATTCAATTGTAAAAATGTTGAATTTTAATTCATAATTAGCCCTACTCATTGTAAGTGTCAAAGTAGTGTTGAGAAAGAATATCTTCTTGACAACTATGCGTACGTTTTAATGCTTTTTAAACAGCAACTGCAGCTATTACTCATAACAAGTCCTCTTAAAAGGGAACAAAGTTAATTAACCCCAATTGATCACATACCCAAAAGGATATTTAAGAGAAAGTCAAAGATGTTTATATGCTGCCTAAGATCTCAAATATCGAGCCTCTATTTTACAAATTTAATATAAAAGCTTTGATATACATTCATAAAAACCACCAGTCTATAAATGTAGCATTCGTAGATTTATAAGGTGTAGGGCACTCCCACAGAAAGAAATGAAGATTCTCCAGGTTGTCGATATTAAACTCATCCTAGTTTAAATTTAAGGCGGTTTTAATCCATCCAGAGCTGATTATACATATGAATGTACCTGCAGCTTCCCATTGATCTAGCGCTAAATATTAAATTTTTGAACGACGTTTATGAAGGCAACATTAATATCCTGGCAACATGATATCGCCGCATGCAAGAGTTATTTGAGCACAAGTGGAATCAAACCTAATGTTATCTGATTACCATATGGAATAGGGGGCTTTTAGTTAGTAAAATAAGATAAGGTTTGGTCTTGATTTCAATTTAGATAACAATTATAAGTTTGCACCTGGGTGATACCTAATTTTATGCCAGCTAAGCCTTGACATAAATCGAATTAGATGGACATGAATATCTGTCATGTGCACCAAACACCACGATGCTCTTCGCACTGCTGAAAAATCGGAGGCTTACCAAGGCCTCCATGTGTGAGCGCAACCAACCCATATAGTTGGAAATTTGGTAGAATCTTGCACACGGCCCAGGCTTGGGAGCTATCTAACCTTCGCTGCTGAAGGGCAAACAATATCTGATGATTTGCAGCAGCACCTAGAGAGAATCGCCAGCAGGCCGAACTTCCCCACAATGAGTGGAAAATAGACTTTAGCGCCGACTTTTTAATATCTCCCTTACCGCGATTTTGATTCGAAAGCAAAGCCACCACATGATTTCCAAAGGAACCTCACAAGCTACCAGTCTAGCACCGAAATCCTAGGAGTTACCGACTTCCGTGGTAGCAGGATCTATGGTCCGCCGTTTCCAACCTCTTAGAAAGAAGAAACATCTCCCAATTTTTCTTCTGCCAAAAAACGGGTATTGGCTGCATCTTTAACACCGGAGGATCTAACACCGAAGTATCCTAAGGATGTTTCCGTACATATCAACGGAGGGTATGGCAAGAAAATCTTGCGTGGTGGCGTTACTTACTCTAGTTTATCAACCCAATTACGAATAAAAAATGTCCCTTTTCCTATTTTAATTCAATGATAAAAATGAGAAAAGGTAAAAAAAACTTCCGGGGTATTATTATTTCATAATTGGGCTGTATAGTAGTCGAATTGGGTGCCCCGGTAGACTAGTTGGTAGTGAGCTAGTCTATCAGCGTCGGGGTTGCGGGTTAGATTCCCGCCAGATACTTTGGTTTATTTCCTGCAGACAAACGTAGGACTTCGCGGGATTAGCATAGGAAAACAAAATTATTGCGGAGCATCGCCCAACAATGGGAGCTTTGGTCGCTTTTCAATAGCAAGTCAATCATTCGATCTTTTTAGGCCAATATTCGTATTTGTCTTTAAAAAATTACGGCATTCAATATCGATCGAAGTGTCCAAATAAATTGTATTATAATTTCAATTGATATCGAATGCCGTAATTTGCCCCCAGAGGATCATAGAGAATAACACAACAGGCTATTTAAATTTTTCTAAACTCAGCGGATGAGAGCAAAAGTTGTCAAAAGAGGAAATGGAATATAGAAATGCTAAAAAAAAGGAAGCGTCATTTTCTTTGGATTGCGACAACAAATGAAGAGTGAATCTATTACGACAATCTCAAGCTCAGGTCGGAGTATGTAAAGAAAGCCCAATGAGCAAAAACATTAGAAAGCTTTAATATCTATATCTGCTAATATCTGCTCTATAAAAGTTTGGATTATAGCATATTTCGAGGGAAGTTTTATATACGATAGGGGTGATTGATATATAGTGGCTCTTCTCCTTCTAGGCCAATTGTGCCAAATTTCATCATTCCGAAACTGCTTATGACTACTTTACACTATCACATAAGTCTTACGTATTTTGACGAGAATGCATCCCTAATTAATTATTGTTTGAAATTTTTCAAAAAAAAAAATAACGACTCATCATGACAGGCTTGTATTTTCCTCAAAATACGTCTCATCATAGGTTAGGTTCCATGGGCAGCCATCGAGAGACAGCACACTTGGGTCCTTCAGCGGTCCCTTTGTGATACCCAGCGCCAATGCCCATCCCGAAGAGCAGTTATTCAGATGGCGTCACTGCAAGGTTGAGCCAGTTCGTCTTCCTAATGAAGAGAAGAAGCAATCTAAGTTCTATTTTTGATAAATCCTCCTAACAGGAAAACTCCGGTTCTCCCAGGTATTTTTCCCTAATGCCCCGTAGCCCAGGGCATTGACAGAGAAAGTGAAGCACAGTTTCCTCTTCCACCTCATCATGACAACTTCTACAGTAGTCATTGAATACCATGCCAGGGTTGTATTTTCCTCAAAATACGTATGACTTGTGCGATAGTGTGAAATAGACTTAAAGAGAGCTTGTGGAGAATTTTAAACTGAAATCATTTATTTCTGTTAAATTCTTAATTTAAGACGTGCATGGCAAAATCGAGAAATATGTACTCAAGGCCCAGAATGTTTTTAATGTATGTAATGGGGTCTTTAAAAAATATTTCTTGGTTTAACACACGAAATGACAAACTTAATATACCCTTATTCCCTAAAAAATTGCAACTCTGTAGTGTAAACAATATTCGTTTTAACTAATCACAATAAAACTACAAAATTCCTCTCCAATTTCATGCTCTCTTTTACAAACTCTGCTTTTAATTTCTTCCTGTTTAATTATGTTCTATATCTCTCTCTCTCTTTCTTTCTTACTCATTCCCAGAATGCTTCTTCTGTCTTGTAGTTTATACATATAAAATACGATTTTTTGTATAATATTTGTATTTATTTTTGCGTTTGTTTAAACGTTAAATGTGTGTTAGCCGCGGTCATTCACATTGAACGTGTGCCCTTTTTCTGTGTTCCCGAGTAAACGAATGCGAGGAACGGCAATAAGTGATTGTGTGCATGAGTGTTTCTTTTTTTTCTTTTTTGTTTGTTTGTATGTTTATTCTTAAAAATGTATGTTCAGTGTGCGTTCTTTTCCTACATGTTAATTTCCTAATGTTGTTCCTCTTTCCCTGCTACTGGGACTTCTTATTTTTTTTCTTGTTAACATATTTTTGCTGTTTGCTTCAAGTTGTTGTTGTTTTTATTATTTGTTATTTTATTACTGACAATTATTGTATGCGCGCGCTTTTTTTTTGTTGTTGCTTTTTTGCATTTATAAAAAAAAAAATTCAGTTAAAGTATAAAATTTCTTTTTCCTGATTAGTTTAAATTATTCGCTAGAGTACGATTGTGTATTTCGTATTTTGTAGGGTCAATGATTATCGCCGGCTTTAGGCTGACTTTAACCAAGAGGAGATGAAGACAATAGTTTTTATTTTCCTGGTCTACGATTATTTATTATTGTTTTTCGCATTGTGTCAATAAATGATTAACGATTCGAGAATAAAAAAGAAATGCTTTCATACAATGTATGACCAGGCATTTTATTACAGAGGATTTATTAATTAAGGGACAACATAACTTTAATGCTTTTGCGAAATTTACATTTGTACCTACACCATTTAGACGTCAATTTTATTTTGAAATTCTTTATTGGGAAGGAAAGCATATCTTTCAATTTGTATATTTACATAGGTATATTTAGGTGAAGGTTGGAGAAAGGCTTGGGGGATAGATATCCCTTTTTCTGTTCCTTTCTACAACATTTTTAAGCCACGCTTGCTAAGCAAAAAAGTCATATTGAAATTCCAGTCTGAAATTAAATCCATTCAGTCAATATACAACGTTTATATTTATTTCTTACACAGGTTGTCATTGGGAGCAAGTCCTTCCACACGCCATATAAAAACAAATTCGTTCCCTTCCCAAAGAAGGGAGTAAGGAAGGTTACTAAAAAAATAACACTGAACAAATTCCTTTCTACCTTCTTGAAGAAGGGAGTTGCGAATGGGTGCTGAATATTTTGGAAGATCTTTCTCTTCTCAGGGCAGTATATCATACGCAGCGAATTTTTTAGAAAGGAGTATAGACCCCTTCAAAAAGCCCTGCGACTTGCGGTCCTTTCAATAGTTACCGCTGGCTAAGGCTTGAATAGTCCCTTCGGAAAGTCCTTTCGTTATATATTATATCCCCCTTATCCAAAAAAATTTTAAGTTCACATAAGTTAACCCACACATTAAGCCCAGCAAAAGTGAATAGCATTACTGTGTTGTGAACTTTAACTTTTTTACATAAGGGGCTAAGTTTTTAATGTAGATAACTAAATCACTTTACAGGAATCAACAGTTTTCGATAACTTTAGATTAAATATTCAACATAGAACTCCAGGTATATACCAAGCCTCACGAATTAATATGAATCAGGGACTCTTACATCTTAAAATCAGAGCAGAATTCAGACATCGGTAGTCAAATATTAATGCCGTGTGGCAGCTAAACCGCCACGAGACAGAATACGAAACGACACTTTATGAGCAGGCCTATCAACAGAACCGTTAAATAATAGGACCGAGGGCAAAAGCTAAGATGGCTTGAAACTGTTTCCAGAGTACCGCCTGCCGAAATTAGAAGCAAGACCGATCCGTACAATAATCAAAGGAAGAATATAAGTAATTTGGCAAGACTGCAATTAAGAAGATTGCCAACTCAAAGGTCGCAGTACAACCATTATTAAACCGAGCTAGGCTCTATTTTGTGGTAGTCTGATTCTTCGTTTATGACTATAGAATATTGGATGGCAAAGTTTAAACGAGGCCGTACGAGCTGCAAAAACGAACACCGTAGTCTTCGACCAATTAAGGTGTCCACGCCAGAAACGAATAAGAAAATGCATAAACTATGATCAAGCTGAAATTATAGGCATAACAGAACAAGAAGATGTGAAGATGTTTCAATTAAGTGTTTGGCGATATTTCACCGCAATTTCGTCGGAGCTTCACATCGATTCGAAACGATTAATAAGACATCGATCGCTCACACATGAGACAAAGGAATAGTCTGGAATAGGAGAATTGTGTCCAAAGAAAGCGAAAACAGTTTCATGTGCAGATAAGATCATTGCGTCTAATATTTGGAATTCGACTGGGCTATATCTTATTGATATGAAGAAGACAATCAATTGATAGTTTTTTTTTCTTCCTATGCTAATACCGCGAAGCTCTACGCTTGTCTGTAGGAAAAAAACCAGAGTATCTGGCGGGAATCGAACCCGCAACCTCGGCGCTGATAGACTAGCTCACTACAAACTAGTAGGCTAGTTGGGGCAAACTTATTGCCGCGTTTAAGTGATGAAATTAAGAAAATAAAATGCCACATTTGTGTTTTCTTATTAAAACAATGGACCAGTTCAACCATCCGCAATTACGAAGATCGAAGTCAATGATTTCAAGTTCTAATTGCTTCATCACTTGCCTCATTCGGTAGATTTACAGCCCAATCATAACGTGCATAAGGTCACTTAAGCTACTGTGCGAATACATGTAAATCATATGTGTCAAACCATATAGAACTTATGGAAACTGTTTGTTAAATTTTATGAAAGTGAGTGCAAAGAGCAAAACTCATCGCACTAACTGTAGGTTTCTTTTTTTAGGTTTTTTCTTTTCAATGCATTTGAGAGGCTTTTTGTTTATTTTTCAGCTTATGCTTGCTCATGCATATTATAGATGGGTCTTTAGCTTATTGGGATTATTTTATATTTCTAAACTTAGAAAAATATTGACTATTTCCAAACTGGAAAAGATTTGCCAACAATGAAGCGGAGGCTTATGTAGTTCATGCCTATTTTAAGGACCTAGTCAAATGTGGAAACAGATTTACATGAGCACCTGTCATAGGGTCTAATCTCATTATGGACTTTAACCACTGGGTGTCCAAATGCCAGCGATTGTGAGCGGATGCTTCACACACCGATTGCAAATTTCAATGTATAATCCGACAAAAATTAGACAATCGACCCTCGAGCTACACTGCGCGTCAACAGGTTAGCGCAGGTTAGAGCAAATATAATAAGCTCAGAGGGGAGGCGCTAACCTGATGATGTGCAGCTTATCTTACCTACACTGCTAAATAAATATCGAGCAGGTTCTGCAAAATAGCAACAGAACCTCGGTAGTACCTCAACAAGCCGAAAATTCCCACAGGGGTGAAAAATGAGCTTCCATGTGAAAGTCACCCTTCCCGCTGTTTTGGGTAAAATCCACAGCCACCAAGTGATCCCAGAAAGTATGCCTTCGTTCAGAATGTACCCTTCTGTTTCCCAATTAATCGTGCCGGATAAACAACTTGTATGAAAGGCAGCTTCCAATCATAAAAAAAGCCACCGAAAGTATCCCTTCCTTAGAAGGGCAAGGCTTCCTCATAGACAATCATCCCAAAAGTCAGGAAGCATTTCCCGCAAGAAGCATTTTAACGGAGACCTCTACCAATAGTCAGACCTACGGCAACAGAGTGAGAAAGTACTCTGGTGAAACCCCGGACTCAAGAAATCAAAGGACTTCAAGAGCCCTCCCAATAATTTTGGTTTTTGTCGCATTCCAGGTTTGCGTGCACCTGATTTGTCCGGGAGATTGTAACACCAAAAGGTAGAATATACCTGATATGAACCCTACATCACCCGGGGGAAGGAACTAGATGTTTCTTACTATAAACAGGATATAGTAAGAAACATCTAGCTCCTTTTCCCGGGGGATGTGGGAATCAAAGCTATCGCTGAAAAAAAGTGTATCGAGCTAAAAGAAAAATATAAAGCAAATTTTTCGGCCGCCCTTGTAATTTTTGGTGCACCATCGTAAAGTTAAAAGATTTCTCCATATATTTCTACCTCTTTACTTTATCGCTGACCTTTCTGTCACGACTTTGTGACAGGTGGCTTAAGGGGATGTTTGTGGACTCGTTGTATTCACCCGATAATAAGACAACCATTAGATCAGGCTGTAAAGCCTGAGATATTTTTAATTCTAAACAGCTTCAACTTTCAACCTTAGCACTTTGGCCATTCCATTTTTAAACGATTTCTCCAGAGATCTCTTCTTTTTTCACCATTTCATTTCTAAAGTCCTTTATTTTATAGAGATCAGAATAACAATTTCCTTTTCCATTTTAGTTTTGATTTTTTCGCCTTGATATTGAATTTTTTAACTTGTCTACATTGTATCCATTAAACATGACATGAAGATTTTATAAAAAAAAAATATTTCCCAGGCCCAGAAAGAAAGTTCATATACAACATTTTTGCCTTTGCAACATAATTATCTAATAAAACTTGAGTTTATAACAAAGTGCGAACAATTAATTTAACACACCCATAACGAAATAAAGTTAGAAACATTTTTCTTTTTCACAAAAAAGAAAAGAAAACAAAATGTAAAAAAAGTAGAAATTAACACACATCACTCATAAATTTATAAATTACCAACCAGCACCAGGGTAAAACTGAAAAAGTAATTATGAAAAATGTTGATTTAAGTCTTTTTTTTTCTTTCTTTCAATATTATTTACAAAGATTTCATTAGAAAAAATTTATATTTAAAAACTCTAATAGTCATGACTTTTTACTTAGTAGTTAAAACGTCATTAACACTTTGACCAGTTTGTGCTTAGCAACTCTGGTTAAAAGTACTTTTTTACTTTATTACAAAAAAAAGAAACCAAAAGTACTTTAAGTAAAGATATAGTAAATGAGTTTTCTTTTATGTTCATTTATTACTTTTTACCAAATTGTTGACTATTAAACAATTGAAAAAAAAACATAAAAGGGGAATAACCTTTAATTTTATTAAACAATAAAAAATTTTTGTTATTATTATTCAAACGTATTCACTACAGCAAAAATAGTTGTACACTTGACGTAATATATGTTTACCTTAAACGAGTATGCGAAGTTAACAAACGTTTAGCTGATAAGTTAGCAAGAGTGAGGCGAGGGAGTCTAGAAGGACAGTTTTTGTACTGTTTTTTTTTTTGCTTGTTGTTTATTAATATGTTTTTTATATTGTCAAGATACCGTTATTTACTGTTAATAGAATTTAATTAATTTAATGGACAATTTGTAAACGTTTTGCTAACAAAAGTTATTGTATTAAAAAGCTGTCTTACATTTAGCAATTTTTGGAGTATTTTGGGAGTGGTTATTAATGGCCTAGAAAAACTGGTTATTTAAAAAGTTCCTCTAGCGTAAAATGTTATGAAAAGTTAAACAAAAAAATTATTTAAAATATTTGAAAAGTATTTAGATAATTGTCTCTTCAATAAATTTTTGTAGTTAAAAAAATTTGTTAAAAACTTTAAAATTTATTAAAAGTTTAAACAATTTAACGGCCAATCTCACCATATTCAGTTGTAATTAACTATCAGCTTACAATATGTTAATTGACAGTTATAGGAGTAGTTTTTTATAGCTGAACTTGGAGAAATTGGCCGTTAAATCGTTTAAACTTTTTTCAAACAGTTAAATTTACTAGAACTCTAAAAGTTATTCAATCATGCTTCTTCAAAGTCTTCCGGCCGGAACATTGTTATAGGATAGCTGCCTTAATATAAGTATGTGGATTTCTTCATCAGTGGTTATATACTAATGGTTCAATTACGGATGGCAACATAACTAAAATTGTGTTGCCAGCAGCGAAATTAGGCAACGCCGCTCATGTTAAAATAAACAAAATTTTTTTCATTTTATATTTTAACATCAGAGGTGGTGCCTGATTTCGCTGCTGGTAACACAATTTTAGTTAAGCTGCCATCCGTAATCGACCCATAAAGGTCTCTGTTTTGATCTAGATTAATGTCACTGTACTCTCCAAGGCGAGTTCATGCATTAGGTGTATTCAACCGATCAGCTGCTTATGATTAAATGCTTATCGAAACTGTCCAAATATCTAAATTTTTGCTTACATTTTGTTGCGGATTGTTTTAGCTTGTCCATCAGCAAAAGAAACAACAGTCCTCTCTTGTTGTAAAATCAGAGTTCGAAAAAAACACAAAGTACGGCACGTTATTGTATTTCGCCATGAACAGTTCTCATAGACATTCTATACAAAAGTACAAAAAAAATTTGTACACAAACACAATACGGTACATAACAATTGTGAGCTGAAGATTGTCCATCAGCAAAAGAAACAACAGTTCTCCTCTTGTTGTAAAAGCAAAGTTAGAAAAAAAAACACAAAGTACGGCACGTTATTGTATTTCGCCATGAACAGTACTCAATACTGTTCGGTACAAAACAATTGTGAGCTGAAGATTGTCCATCAGCAAAAGAAACAACAGTTTTCCTCTTGTTGTAGGATCAGAGTTCGAAAAAAAACTAAGGTACGGCTCGTTAGTGTACCGTACGGTATTTTGCCGTGAGCAGTACACATAGACATTCTATACAAAATAAAAAATTGCTTGTGCTAGTGAATTTGTACACAAACACAATAAGGTACATAACGATTATGAGCTTGCGAACACAAATACTAAATACTAGCATATACCAATCTTTTTTTTAGCGTACGTGTAGTGTTATTTTAGCCTACGCATTCTGTATTTTCATGCAACTTCTTTCACATGCAATATAATTCATCAAAAAATCCAACTGCATGATCAGCACAACACGTACATTAAAAGTTCACTTTGCGTTCTCTTGTAAAAAATACAGAACGCGTTCGTTTAAAGAACAGTACATGCACGCTGAAACAAGATCAGTACGTTCTCTTAGTATTTGTGTTTGTCAGCTCATAATCATTGTGTACCGTATTTTGGTTGTCTAAATTCACACGTTGCAAGACCTATTGATCAGCTTGCTACTTTATAGGCGAGAGCGACTGTAAATTAGCAAGCTGATCAATAAGACTTGCAACGTGTGAAATGGGACTTTGTGTACAAATTCATTCAAACACAAAAAGAAGTTTAAGACTTTGTTTTCAAAAAAAAAAAAAAACACCGCGTTAGTGTCCAGTTTTTTCGAACTCTGTGTATGATTGCCGGCAACTGATACATGAATTTGCCTTGGTCTCTCCGGCTCACTGTTCACAAACAACAGATAAAGATTGTATTGAAGCAACGTGAGCTAAAATTGATACGCGGTTTTTCCTGATTGCAAAAGTGGTTTAGGTAGAGCAAATTGGTCCTCAAAGTATGAGGTAAATAAAAGGAAATATTTTAATGAACTTTGAATACAGGAGGGTTTCAAAATTTGTTCGATTTAAATTTCACGTGATTTCGATTTCCATGACATGGCCGTTTCTATTCTGTTTTTTGCTTGGCTGACCAGGCATCATGACTTTATGTATTTATAGGCAAGCAGAATGTAGAATTCCCCTGCATGAATTTTCTAAGTGAAAATCTAATAATTAAAATCTAGTCTAACGGTTTTTATGGGTTTTATAAAAGTAACTGGTTGATTTCAAAAGTCTTCCTCTGTAATTCCACCAATTTTCATCCAAAATCTCTAAAAGTTCCAAATTTACCAGCACATTTCCTCCAAACGAGTCCCCCAACACTCCCCTTGTAACCGTAAAAGTAGTGTGTCACTGTCATTTCCATTCTTTTCATCATTTGCCTTTTGTCTTTAATTGTTTTTTAATCAAAATGCCAATGAACTTGAGAATATTTATCAGTAAAATTAACAATAAATACATACAGCAAAGAAAGTGTGCAATACAATTGCAATAATGAGGGCAAAAAAATTAATTATATATTTATATATTCTTGTGTATGCATTTTGTTTAAAAATACAATGTCAAGTAAACGAATGAGTAATAAGTAATTTTTATAAAAAAAAATTAGTACGTCTGCAATTATTTATAATACAGACCTGGAAATTGTTTTAAAATTAACTGCCTGTTTTTCAAACTAAAATAAAAATTTTCGCTTGGGAATTTATACTGAAACAACAATAAAAAAAACACAAATTTGTTTTTGTTTTTAATATAAATTTTTAAACGAAAATTTTTATTTTCGTTTGAAAAACAGGCTGTAATAATAAAATCAAAAAAGAATTAAATATGATTAAAATTATAGATTCAAAAGGTCGATCTAAG
Organism: Pollenia amentaria; assembly: GCA_943735925.1. Classification (NCBI taxonomy): domain Eukaryota; kingdom Metazoa; phylum Arthropoda; class Insecta; order Diptera; family Polleniidae; genus Pollenia; species Pollenia amentaria. The sequence goes on along the minus strand of OX031008.1, from coordinate 15,752,677 downwards.
TAATTTTGAAAATTTCAAATATTGAAACGATTTTGTAAGGATATTAATTTTCTAGATGAACGTTTCCATAGTAAGTCCAAAACTTTAAAAAAACAAAACGCAGACAGCAACTAAAAAATTCCAATTCTAATTGTATTGATTTGAAATCAAATTTAAGAAACAGTATCAAAATACAAAGATGTACTCGAATTTAAGTTTTGCTACACACAAATTCTATCAGTATACAAGTGACGTTCTTTTACTACATCAAGTACTAGTACGCATAAGCACTAGTATTTTTGTATAAAAACTCTTACCCAGTTAGCACTAGTACCTCTTGTTCTAGTATTTGTACTAGCGGCATTTTGGCAAATAACTCTTAATCTTCTGCAGGGTAATATTAGAATACACATTCGAAATAATATGAATTAATATAAAAATTTATAATAAAAATTAAAAACTCAACATGCGATTTGAAATTCCCAGATTCTATAACATTTAAAATAAATATGCAAAGTATTTTGCTATAAAAATAGTTTTTAGTTGTGTTTTTGATTAATTTTTAAGCATAATTTTTTTTTTAATATGGTCACACTATTTCTCTCTCTTTGCACATACAGCAATTAAATTTCTCAATTGAAGCAAAGCCGCGAATAACGTTGTAAAAGCCACTTTTTGCAAAAACCTTTTTTTTGCAGATTAGCGTTAACAATACTCTCTTACACTTTTTAAACGTCGATTCACCCAAAATGATTCACCTTAACGCCATCCAAATGCGATACAAAGAGTCAGCCAGTGGAAGAACGTTGTAAGTTACTAACTAAATGATACAAACGAACTGGTTTTTCAAGGTGGAATAACGTTCTAAAAACCGCTTGCGTAGTGGAAAAACGTTTTAAATGACATCGCGATTGTGGATATGAAACGTTTTTCTACTAAAAAAAAGAATACAAACTGTAATTAAGCATGTTATTTAAAATTCGATTTACTTGATATTTTGCATAAAAGTTTTTATTGTAATTATTTTTGATAATCTAAAAAAAAAATTAAAAAATTAATAATCCTGCCTTCTAAAAACGTTTTTTTGCTCTCCTGAAAAATATTTATTTTGTAACTTACAACGTTATTCGCGGCTGTGCTTCAATTATTAAAGCTGCCGTACGTAAACAACAGCGGAGGGCGGAACGTTTTCTTCCGCGTAGCTTTAACGCTGATATGCCATAACTAAACATGAGCGTCGGCGTTGTGTCAGAAACAGTAGTGTTAACTCTCGCGTTTATTAAAACCCGCATAATAGAAATAAGAAATGGAATTAAAAACGCTAGTTAGACCTAAAAATACCTATTTTGCCACTATTTATTATCAAACGATAAAGACATGGTTGCCAAGAAAAACATATATAGCAACTCTGCTTATTTTAACGCGCTGTGAAAATCGGATTTTACAATTGCAAAGCGCTTCCGCTGCCTTGCCGCCACGTTGTTTCGTATGGGTATGAGGATTTCTGAAAGCTAGAAAACGCGTTCCGCTCTTGTTTAGATATGGCTGTTATTCGTCGTTATTGTACTTCATACGACGAATGGGCTCAACGAATTTTTACTGAAAAATTCGACGTATTTGGCGACATTCGTCGTTAGTCCCAGTTGTGTTCCTAGCATTAACTAGTTAATAAGTTTTATTTAAAACATTTTAATATAATTAAAATATCCAAAAATTCTGACGAAACCTTAAAATCTCCTCTACTTTTATAGAGGAAAAAAATAGTTAAAAAAAAAAATTTACTTTTTGTGCCAACTTTAAAATCAAGTACAATGTCCGGCCATTGACTCCATTTACGGGAGTGAGTTGTATGGTTTGACAGTACAACAAAAAAAACCGCCAGTAAGCAAATTAAAATTTTGTAATTTTTTTTTTCTTTTTGCAATTTATATGGAAAAGAACTGGGAAAAACAAAATGAATTTTTTTTTTAATATAAAAAAATAATAAAAAAATTTTGCTGACGGCTAAAGTTAAGAAAAAAAATATATAATTATGCAAAAAAAAAAAATAAAGAAAACTTTTTAAAGTATTTAAATGGAGTGGGTGCAGCTGATACTAGAAAACCAAACAAGGGATATGAGTGGGGAAATTACTTTGAAATTAGTTTGAAACCCGGTAAATCTGAAAATGGAAATATAAAAGTGTTATTTGCAATACTGTTAAGGGAAATTTAGAGGGCAATTTTTCTTATAATTGAGACTCCTTTGGCTCCACTGTTTTTTTTTTTAAAGCAATGTAAAGTTTAAAGCTTCAATTCTAAAAAACCAGGAAATGAGATAAGTGAGTGGGAATTAGAGACTAGATTGTGCTTTTGTAATATGTACTCGTATATATAAAGGGTGACTCATCGTGAAGATTGATTTCCAATAAGCTTTTTTACAGATTACGTGTGACTCATATCAAACTGCTTTGTCATTTTTGTTCAGTGTCGTTTGGCAATTGATCCAACATTACTCGTGATATTTGCAAGATACCAGTCCCTAAGAGTCGCCAAAAGTTGGACCTTCCGAATGAACCACCTCAGACGTAGTCATGGTCAACATTTACATGATATCATTTTTAAACCGTAAATGGCATAAATTGTTCTTTTAACCGATAATATAAATGTTAAGTTCAATTTCAAATGTATGTGATTTTTTTACATTATAAGTTCAACCTCACGATGAAGCACCACTTTAAACTAACTTATTTTTTAGGGCAAATTAAAGGTTAACTACTTTATCTACAGATTACCAGGGAATCGGTGTCTCAGCTTATCGAAATCATATTACTAGTGCGTATTTAAAAGTACTTAACCCAATAAAAAATTTCATATTTTGCGAAGCACTAATGGTACATTTAAAAAAGTAAGCACACATTTCAGCGCTACGCAATAAGACATACCGATATGCAGTAAGGTAAGTGAACGAATTCTTAATAAATTTAAAAAAAAATATAAAATTTGAAGAGCCACGACATTCCCTTACTACGAAGCAGGTTTGTAAGGGAACATATAAAAGAATAACGGTAAAAAAAATTCAGTGTGCAAAGCGTATCGTACATTCGTTAATTTTGTATGCGCTGAATAAAGCGCTTTCTGTGTCAAAAATGTATTGCTTCAAAGTGGGAACTCGCCATATAAAATTCATGTCTTCCGTAAGCGAAATGGTAAGCGAAACTTTTACGTTTCCCCCTTACAAACCTGCTTCGTTGGAAGCTCCATTTTTTATTGGGTAAATAGCTTATAAAATTCCAAAATATTAAGTAAAAGTTTCTAGTTTAAAAACCATCATCAGAACTACAGGGCATTTTTAAAAATAAAAATTTACACTTACAACTACCATGACAATTACTAACTTCATATGAATAATTAAAAACTATGTAAGCACCTGCTGATAAGCTAATAAAATATGCAAAATATAGCATTAAAATATGCTAATTACAGCATATTTTATGGAAAACCAATAAAATTAATTAAATTGCTACTTTAATTCCAAACTATTTTCGATAAAAATATTGAACATTTTTCAAAATATTTTAAATAGAGGGTTTAACAATAAGAAAGGAATTTTTAAAATAAATTTAAAGAATTGTTTAAAAATACTTTTCAAATTTATTTTCTTTTAAAACAAATATTTAGATATCTCAAAATTTTTTAACACAGTTTTTTTTTAACAAGATCAAGTACTTTATTCGGCTTTACCTCATCTTATATTCCCTTTACCAAAATATTGATAATACAATTGTTTCCCAACTCAATTGGTCCGATTTGGCTAAATATGTACTATTAATTTATAAGCAATATCTGAGCCAAATTTGGTCCTACAATCTCATATAGTATAGGCCCTCCTGTTCCAAAACCATTTTCCTCTGGAGGATGTGCGGCGCCTCTCAAAAGGCTTAGTAAAGCATCAAGAGTATTATCAACCTCTTGATGTTACATCCACTGGGGTAAATAGCAGGTGAATGCAACCTGGGATGTGCTAAACATTTAAACGAAAGGGCTTTTGAGGTCCTATGGTTTCAAAGGAGCTCCAAGTTTCACCTCGGTACTTTACTCAGTACTTAACACTGGAGTCAGAAGCCCCCGGTTAATGCAAACACGGGTCTGACAATTGCTAAAGGTCCCCGTTAGTATGCTTTTTACGGGAAATGCTTCCCGTCTTTCAGGATGATTGTCTTTGCGAAAAGCCTTGCCCTCCTTAGGAAGGGATACTTTGGGGGCTCACGTGTTGGCTGTGGTTTATATCCAAAATCACAAGCGGCTCTTCCACATAGAAGGCTGATTTTTCACCCTTGTGATAAAGGTTGGCCGGTAAAGGGATCAATAGGTGTTGTTGATATTTAAAAGAAGCTGTTATATTTTAATATAGCGGAGGAGGTTAGATAGCTCTAGTTCCTAAACAAAAGGCTAGTGCTAAATTTTTGGTGGATTACACACTCAAATTGCGACCAATGAGTGAATGTCATCCAATGCGTGAATGTCATCAACTCAGGGGCATTTGGTAAATGCTTGGAGCTTCGTTCATGCCAAGATCACTCGAACACTTCGCTTGATTTTGTAGGACTAGACATTTGTACTTCGGAACCCTTTTCATGTTCTTTATTCCCTACGCATTTTGTTAATATGGAAGGGCTTTTTGCCTAAAACTAACTCTTCTGAAACAATCCTAGGGGTCTATAGAAATGGTTTTAAAAAGGCACTGGAGTAAGTGGAGGATTCTTAATTGAATAACTGTGTAAAAAGTACCTTTTTGGGTGCCGGTCGACAGCAACTTCCTGTAGGCGGAAGTTTAAGCTATAAAGGAGGCGGAAAATTGGCTCAGGTAATACGGCTTTGCTTTCTGAAAATACGCATATTTTTATATTTACAGAAAGCAAAGCTGTCGTTTAAGCTCTAGGGGGTGACCTTCCGACATCAAAGCTAAATGCAGAATTTCGGATATCTCCGATAGTAATTGTAAAACATTTTAAGGTAAAGCTAGAAAGGATCATAAAACGACCTTGTCAATGTGAGTCATAAAGAAAAGCTCAATCGTGATGGCTAAGTGAAAATAACTTCTCTAAAGCTAGTAATTTATGGTCTAGATATGATTCAGGAAAAGCAAGAAGCTAATGACATGTATCATAGAACGTCCTAGCCAAACAAGTATATATTTACGACGATATGCTTCTAGGCGGCCTAATTGGCATTTCAATAGCTCGCTGCACGACTCTTATTCAACTCGAGTCATACAGGAAGGCTAAACCATGATGTCGAGATAAAATTACGTGTCGCAGGCTGATACTGAGAGACCCATACATTGAGGCTGGTCTGGGGATATAATGTAAAGGCATTTTAGGAGTCCGGAATTGTCCCGTTTGGATGTTCCAACCGCTTGAGGACCAAATTAAAACTTTATTTTCCGCAGGAAATCGAAATAATTAGAGCGCACAGTGTTGCATAGTGGAGTTTTCTAGCTGGCCACTGTCGGAAGGGTATGACAACAAAATGGCCGCTGATGGTCCCTTGTGAGCCGTCATCGTATTTTCTTTGGCCGCTGCCAATTAAACTTTAATCAGGTGTGCATATTTTCTAATATATAATATATTTTTTTCCACTAAAATAATTTTATGCCTTCGCTCTTTTTTTTATTAAAAATAAAAAGTTTTTTCGAGCTTGAGGCCAATTATTTGTAAAAACATTTATCTTATTTAACTATATATTTATTTTCTCCAATATTTCGATATCTAGCCGATATCATTATCAAGGAATACGTTACAAATATATTTGTAAGAGACGTGTGACTGTCTCCACATTCTTTCGACTCTAATTTATTTTGACTTACTTTTCTTTACTAACTCTTCCCCGAAATTCTTCAATATTTTACTGGAATAATATTCACAATCAGCCCAATTATGAATAAAAATTTCACTTTTCCCATTTTTATAATCGAATTTTAATAGCAAAACTGGGAGAAGGGAAAAAACTCCCGTGAAATTTATAAATTTTAATTTTTATGAATAAATTCATTTTCAATATTTAACAATTTCCATCTATTACGAAATATTTATTTATTTTACCACATAAAAAAAGCTAAAACAAAATTATTACACATCTCAATTTCATACCTAAACGCACGTGCAAAAACACAATTTTAATTCGATTATTTTTTTTTTGGGCTCCAAAAATACAAACAAACAAATTCCGAGTTTATTGAACTTTTTAATAAATATTACGTTAGATATTTGTTTACAAATACGAATTTGTGTGGAAAATGAAATGACAGGAAATGAAATGGGAAATAAACGAAATGTAATGATAAATAAAATACTCTGAAACTTAAACACACGCACTGTCTTTTGTTAAAAATGGCTACCGGCTTGTTTGGGAAAAATGTGAGTTAAAGGAACCTGTTCATTTAAGAGAAAAGTTTTTAAGAAGTTTGTTTTTTTGTAGCAGTAAAAGTTTGGAAAAAATTAGATTTTGGTTTTTACACTAAATGATTTTCAATGATTTTATTTTCCTTTCTTAACAAATTTTCATAAAAAATCTGAAAAATGTTGAACTAAATAAATTAAAAAAAAATTTTTTTTTAATTATAATTTTAAAAGTCAACCGACTTGTCCACTGTGATACAATTTTCCAACTGAAACTCTTTTAAATTTCGAAAGTGATCTTCTCAGGGGACTTGTGGGACCTACCTCATAAAGACGGTAGTCAGATCTTACAAGATTGTAAGCAGGCGTTGCCAATAGATATATTTTTCTGACAATGGTGCTATTGTCAGATGCATTAATTTTACACGTCTGCCAAATAAAAATCAGCTTTCATTGTTCAAACAGTTGCAAGACATTTTTAGTTAAGTTTTAATGCAATTTAAGCAACGGTGCTTACCAATATTGTAATATTTGAGCACCGTCTATTTGGCCACTAAGTCTTTATTTCCAACTCAAAAGTTGTACTGGACAACAAATCCGTAATGGCTTTGTTCCTAAGAACAAAATCAGGACCCAGACTGTGGTTCATCTCTAAACGAGATGAGTTTTAATTTAATTACCATGCTTGGTACCATCTGAAGGGTTCAACAGGCCTTAGAACGTTTTACAAGCCTCTTATACGAAGAGCGAATATTCAATTGTGGCCACTTTCGGATAAAAAGCACACTAACTCAACCAGCGTTTAAAAAACTGCAGTCTAAGTAAAAAAAACTGCCTGTTTCTAGTTATACGTCTTGGTTTAAAAAAACTCTGAAATTTGAAAAAAATCGATTTTTCGAATAATTCGCCACCCGGGTTGGGAACTCTGTAACACAATTATAAATTTTGAGTCTTATCTCTCTTTCTTTCTATTCTAGTCGTTTTGTATGTTTTACTGGGCTACCTTAACAAAAGCGGCAAGCGCTTTTTAAACATGAAAATTATATTCCCAAAATATTTTCAATAAATATTAGTATTGTGGTTATTTTATTGAACTGTTAATGGTTTTTAATCCAAATTCAGATATTTTCAATTAGGCTTAAGTTCATTGAATTTAATTTTCATTAAATTATTTTTATGAAGACAGGAAGTTTTACAACATGAAATTAACTAAAATTTTATTGATAATTTTTCATTCTTGACTGCGCTGAGATTTGAACCCAGGCTTTCACGGACTGGTTCAATCCTTAAACCAAATGGTATTTCACTTTGGTAGATCGAAATTTGCTTTTGAACGAAAAAACAGAAGTTAGGAAGAACATGTAAATCAATTAAAATAGGTAATCATTCATTCAAAAGCAAATTTTGATCTACCAAAGTGAAATACCATTTGGTTTAAGGATTGATGTTTGACTATTGACGTCAGCCGGCTTCAATAGCCGAGTGATTAAAACGGCAAACCCCACTGACGAGATTGTGTGGTTACAATCGAAACTAGTATGGGCAACCGGTCCGTGAAAGCCTGGGTTCAAATCTCAGCGCAGTCAAGAATGAAAAATTATCAATAAAATTTTAATTAATTTCATGTTGTAAAACTTCCTGTCTTCATAAAAATAATTTAATGAAAATTAAATTCAATGAACTTAAGCCTAATTAAAAATATCTAAATTTGGATTATTTTCAATAAAACTAACCAACATAGCGATCAGTCAGATAAGATTTTCCATTTGGGTGGTATTGATTGATTCGTGTTCTAAATGCTTGTTTTGTATAAACTGTTAATAAAGAAAATAAGAAGTTTTGCCGTAAAAAAACGCTTGCCACTCTTATTAAGGTAGCCCAGTAAAACTGCTGCATTTTAACGAGACGATTCGGGGTACTTCTACATTCTATTGCTAGGCTAGTCAAGTTAGAATATAATTTGTAACTCTTACTGCCAATTTCAGTTTAAATTAACTACTGCTTTAACTTACAGTTAACATTGGGGGATTCACAAAGTAGTCATAAAGTTGTAAAGTCATATGTCTTAAAATAATTACAAGAAATACATATGACTGCTATGGGCAACCGCTTATAATTTAGATTTCTACTGTACAGTTATGACGAATCAATGAACACATCATTAAAATGTTTATTTGGTTTTACACACAACCATATTTTAACAAATAGAATCTGGGAATTATTTCTTTTTCATAAGTTACTTTTTTTATATTTTATTCTACATTTTTTTATTTTTCGAATTTATTCTATGAGCTAAATTTCAGTTATGTATTTTATATAGAATAAATTCGAAAAATAAAAAAAAATTTGGAATATAATAAAAAAAACACACAACCAAATTTTTAAAACAATTGTAAAATATTATTTAGGACATTATGACGTTATGACTTGATAGCACACCTTTTGAATCACCCAAACATGATTTTGACAGCCATAACGGAAAGTTAATTATAACTGAACTTGGCGAAATTGGCCGTTAAAAAATAAATAGTTTTAATTTTTTTAATGACGATTAACAGTTCCTTTTTATATGACAATAACAGACTTCATGAGTAGTTCTCTTAGATCGTAAAACAGACTCTGTTGTGGAAAATGTTTGGTACGATCAGTGTTGTCATAATAATTTTTTTTTTTTTTTTCAAAAAATTTTTAATTTTCTAAAAACAAAATTTTTTTTTTGACCAAAATAACTTTTTTTTTATAAATCGATAAAAAATAAAAAATGCACTAGAACTGAATTTGTTTTATTTCTATTTATCAAAAAAATAACATAAATAATATGACAACACTGGGTACGATCCGACTGCGGAATAAAATAATAAAGCTACAAAAAAAATAATAGATATCAAATTAAAAAATTTTCGACCATCTCAATGTGTGAAAATTCTTACATTTAACAATTTAAATGCTATTAAAAATATTTTTTAATTGGTTTCTAAAATAAATTCATACCTTTCAAACTCTGTGAAATGTGTTTACTTTGTTGTCTTGTTAGATGGCGAATTTTACAAAGTTTACACAATATTTAAGGCTTTTTCCGTTTTTTTTTTTTTTCTATAAAAAAAACTCTAACAACCCACTTAAAATCCTCCCTCACTCTCGTCGTTTCTTCAGATTTGTCTAAATAATGTTAAATATTATTCTTCTTTTTACTTTTTCTCATATTCTTTCGGCTAAACATTGGAAAGATGTTTTGTATCCTGTGACAGGATTTCTAGGAAATGGTATATTTATTCTATATTTAAGGTTTTGTTTATGCGTAAAAATTTAATGGCACCTATTTTCGTCTGTTTGTGGGTTGGAGCCGGGAAAATAACCATGAATTAATGTTATTTTGATAGAATAAGTTCAATGAACTCTTTGTTTTTTTTTTTTTTTGGAGGGATTTAATTCTACATTAACTTGACAAATGACTATTTTCAGTGTGTTTTTCTTCTATTTTCATGTGGGCTTTTATTTTATTTTCCGGTTTTTTTTTGTGTGGAAAATTTTAGGTATTGTAAAAGTGTGTTTAATGGAATGAAGAAAATGTTTAGGTATTGTAAAAGGGTGTTTAATGGAAAAAGGCACGTGTAGAATTGACGTCATTTTAAGCGACATTAACTGGCCTGAGTTGTTGTTAATTAAAGAAACTCTAAAAGTTTTAGAAAAATTTATATTTCAGCAAAGTTTATAATTAAAAAATACTCATTTCTACGTGTAACTAAACATTGCCAAAATGTTTAATTATTTACATAGTTCTTACAACTATTTACACGAGGTAAACTTTTTAAATTAGAACACAATAAATAACATTCTAATAAATAAATGCAATACATATTTGATTTATCTTAGGCACCATTAATTTTTCTTTACATTGTTTACATCATTATCTATACGAGGTAAATAAAGAAGTCTTATAAATGTCTGCTAAATAACAATTCTGACAGGAATTTGTAGTGAGTTCTTAGAGTTTTTATAAACTTATATATAGTTTGCTTTACTAGGGTACATTATAATGGTTACGTCATTATCTACATAAGATAAATAAGAATTTTCTAATTTCTGATAAAAACGAAAGTTTTTTATAAGGACATAGCGGTCCTTTCAGTATTACAATAATGACATAAATATGTACACGTAGTAAATAAAACATTTATTTAAATTCTTATAAAATTTTAAGTTTGTTAAACTTTTTACACTATTTTGGCTACATTTCCTTTGGATAGCAAAGTTTTCATCATTGTTTACTCAAGGTAAACAATTAAAAATCATTATGCAATATAAAAATTAACAATTTTGTTAAAGTTAAATTAAAAACAGTTAATTTTTTCTTTTATTTATTAAATTTCACATTTTGCTTAATTCTCTACATTATTTACCTTTTTGTAAACTAGATGTAGACTTTAAAAGGTTAAGTAAATTGTACATGATTTTAAAAACCAAAATTTTTTTTAATAAGTATTGTAAAAAACGAAAAGAAAATTTTCATTCTATACATTCTTTACACAATTATTTACATAATGTAAACAATGTAATTTCACCGTTTTTGATATACAACATGAAATTGTTCGTATATTGAAAAATTATATTAATTCAGCTAAAAGTTTACAACTTTACATTGTTTACATTAATATTTACGTAAAGTAAATAACATAAAGTATTTGAATTTTTTCATAAGCATTTAGCATTGTAAGAAATCTTAATGATTTTTAAGAATTCAGCGATTATTTGTATTGATTACATAAATTACACGATTTTTTACACAAGGTTAAAAATTTTAATTATTTTTTATTTACAAAAAAAATTTAATACCATTTTTCTTTTAACAAATTTCATTTTTAAACAAGACTCTTATATATTTAAACACTTGACAAATTTTTTTACGGTGTAAACCATATAAATTATTTGTGTTTTTTATAAGCCGCAAAAAATAAAAGAAAATTAAATAAATTTTAAACAAATTCCAAACGTTTTTTTAATTGTTTTGTTTTATTTACATACATAAGGCAAAAAAATAAGTTTAATTTCTTTGATGCTTTAACAAATTTTCTCTTTTAAGACTAGAGTTTATATTATAGACATTGTTTACGTTAATATTTACACAACGTTAACATTATAAATACATTCTATTTGGCCAAAATTATTTACACGAGGTAAAGTAACTCAACTTTTTGTTTCCTGTATAAAAAAAATCATTTTCGATTTTTTTTCTTTTATTGTTTACAAAAGGTAAAAAATTGCAAATTTTCATTTACGACAAAAGTAATTTTTATTCAAATTAAATGCTATAAAAAGTTTAATATTTAGATTAGATTTTATACTACTTACACTTTTTTGCGAAAATTTTACACGAAGTAAAAAAAACTTTGTTTTTCTATATAAAAAGAACAAAATCATAAAATGTAAGGGACTTTTGAAAATCGTATGTGATTGTTTTCAATTGTTTACATTATTTACACGAGGTAAAGAATTTAAAATTTTTATTTGCTACAAAAAACCCCTGAACTTTATTAAAATTTTAGCAAATTTCTACGGTTAAAACAAAATTTTTAATTGTTTACCCTTTTGTTATAATTATTTACACGAGGTAAATTATTCAAATTTGTACATTTTGTCGTTAAAAAAAATATCTAAAAAATTTTTTGAGAAAATCTTAATATGTTTTTGAATGCTTACATTCTTTACACAATGTAAATAACTAAATTTTTACGATATTTCTGTTAAACTAATAGTTTTTTAATTTAGGGAAGAAAAACTGCTATTTTCTAATAAAATACACAAATGTTTACACAAATTTGTAGGTAATCAATTATTTCTTGAATTGTTTACTATTTTTATGATGTTTACACAATGTAAATAAAAAACCTAATATTTTTTCTTAAGTAGCCAATTTTCTAAAAACAATAGATATTTTTTATAAGATCTAATTTTTTTCTTTGATTACATTACTTACACAAGGTAAATTATTTAGAAATTGTAAAATATTTCCAAATGAATAGCAATTATTTTTATGAAATGTAATACTTTTTGAAGAAACTCAGTTTTACATAATTTACACAGTTATTTACATTAAGTAATTTGTAAAAAATTCATTTTTATACATAAATAATTTAAATTGTGTGAAAGTGTTAGGGACTTTCTATAAATTCTGCTAGATTTTTGATTATTTAATTTGTTTACATGATTGTTGGCATAAGGTAAACAATAGAAATATTGAAAATTTTCATTAAAAAATTAGTTTATTATGAAATGTAACTAATTTTTATATAAATTTATATTTGTTTATTTATTTAAATTGTAAAAACTGCAATTTTACACAATGGTTTACATTAAGTAATTTGTAAGGAATTCAATTTTATACATAAATAACTTTAATTGTGCGAAAGTTTAAGGAACTTTTTTTTTAATTATGCTAGATTTTTTATTATTTACATGGTTTACATGATTGTTGACATAAGGTAAACAATATAAATATTGAGAATTTTCCTAAAAATAACTAGTTTCTTATGAAATTTAACTATTTTTTTTATAAAAATTAAATTTTTTTTATAAAAAATTATTTTTTTAATTTATTTGCATTGTTAATACAATTGTTTACATAAAAAAACACTAAAAAGAAATATTTAAACATTTTAGAAATTTTTTAATAATTTTATTACAAATTATGCTAGACTTTTAATTAATAACATGGTTAACATGATTGTTTACACAAGGTAAACAATAGATTTTTTAAAGTATGTTCGAAGATATAACGAATTTCTTGAAAAATTAAATATTTTTTATAAAATCCAAAATTTTTTTATTATTTATTTACATTGTTTGCACTATTGTTTACTCCAGAAAATCGTCAGTAGACCTTCCAAAGGAAAAGTATTGAAAAAGTTTAAAAACATTTATGAATTTTTTTTGTTTTTTTTTTTCTTTATTTTAAGAAATTTTATTATAAACATTGTTTACATGATTGTTGACACAAGGTTAACAATGGATATTCTTAAGTTTTTTGTTTAAGAAAAAAAAATTTTTGTATAAAATTTAACTATTTCTTATATATTGTCATGTTTGCTGTATTTGCTATAATTTTATGAATGTGACATTTTATAAAATTAAAGTAAATACAGCCAATATGAACCAATACAACACTTTGTGAATTGCCAATATGTTTTTCAATTATTTACATTGTTTATACAATTTTTTAAGTTTTAGAAGACAGAACAAATATAAAAATTTTTTTTCTTGAAAATAAATTTTTTTAAACCCTGTTTTTAATTTGTATCTTTTAAGTTAAAGCTTCGTAAGCTTAAACACATTTTTAAATCAAAAAATATCTTACTAATGAGCAAAATCTTTTTTAGTGAGTTTTAAGTCCTTTGTTAAAAAAAGATGTAAACAAATTACAATAAACCCTTTTTTAACTAATTAAATTTTTCCAGAAAAAAAATAGCCAAAAAAAAGCCGGTTTTCTTAAAAACAAAAACTTTAGCAACCAGATACAAAAAAAAAACAAACTCCTAGATACACATTATGTAAATCAGTTAGTAAAGCAGCTGGCGAAAATTCTTTTCTTTTCAAGAAATGTCTGATAAAAATTGAAAAACACACCCTGTAAAAGAAAAGCAGAAAAAAAAGAAATGAAATACATTAAATAATAGATGAAATGCCAGGGCACATGTAACTCAACAACAAGAAAAAATCGTCCAAAAAAAAAACGCAACTCTTAAAAAGAACCTTCAAAATGTATTTCAATGTCATGTAACCCCCATTTTTATTTAAACACAATTTTTACAGTACAAAAAAAAAACATTTACAACAAAATTTTATCTTGTTGAAACAAAGAAGTCGATATCTGAGAGATTCCAAACAAACACACACACACATACAGACTTAAATTGTATAGTTATAAAGGAAAAAAGAAGATACAATTGTATTTACAAGATACAATTCATTTACATTTGAATGGGGGGAAGAAATAAGAGGATTTGGTTTTAGTTTTTTGGGAAAAAAAATTTTTTTGAAAAGTGTAATAACCTTTAAAATTTTGTAGATGTGAAGAAGTGTGAAAATAACCAAAGAGTTTTAAGTACTTTAAGTACACTAGATTTCACAGATACTTTGACGAAAAATTTATAAAATGAAATTTTTTTTCAAGCCGATAGATTTTACGAATGGATTAACTGCCAAACGAATTGTCATACTCTGCTCACTTTTTGACATCTATGATCAGTGAACTCTGACAAATCATCGTAATAGATACTAAATTATCCCAATTTACTTTGAAAATAACTTATCGATTTACGAAACTTATAAACGACATACTACGAATCTTCTGGCCTTATTGGGTCACTAATGAACAGCTGCTTGAAATATCAAACCTCAATAAAATTTAAAGAGAAATAAAAATGCGAAAATGGAAATGGATTGGTCACACGCACAGAAAGCCCATGCATGATATATCACGAACAGCAATGGAGTGGCGTCCCCAAGGTCAAGGAGTACCCGGTCGACCACGTCTTACCTGGATCAGAAATGTAAAAAAGCGAATACGAAGGTCATGGAATAACATGGAACCAAGTTAAAGCATTAGCTAATAATCTTCGTAGATGGAAAGAGTTCATTGGCGCCCTAAGTTCAAATTGAACGTTTTATTTAATTTTTCTCTACAAATGTAATGAAAATTTTATTCGGCGATAAGGTTAATTTTTGGTTGTACGGGTTTGATAACAAACAACATTGCCGCCCATTAGGTGAGAACAATCCACAATAGACTTTTCAGAATTTATTACATCCAAACCAAATCGTTTGATGCGGCTTATCTTATTTCTTAAAGAAATCATAACCAACAGCGGTTTGAACCAACCTTATAGGCAACCCTGTATTTGATTATAGGTGGCTTATCATAAGGCCATAACTGTAACTCTGCAGGCCAATTGAATTTTGATTTCTACCGTTATGGTTACGTCTTTGGCATTTTGGTTATGTCACGTCTTATTGGACCTTAAAAACTGTAGTCGCAGCTCGCGTTATGGTCAATGGATATCATTATTGAACCCAATATGGATGATTTTGATACGGGCGAGATGTGGTTTCAGCAGGATGGCGACCGAAACCATCGACTAACTGTAATCAAAATTTAGTGATAAGTTGATTTCGAGAAATGAACAACTCGCGATTATTTCTTGTTATTGGTCGCATACGAAATTTTGCTGCTCTAAAAGGCCACTGTGCGAGAATGTTGACAATTTTGGTAAAAAAAAACTCACATTTCGTTGGCAATTTAATCCAGAAAAAGTTTATCAGTTTTTTCTAGAAATTTTCAACTTCACACTCTCAAAGAAAGAGCTGGGAAAAGGTTAATGAGGGTTCCCACTGTGTCGCCTTAACTCTACGGATCTACGCAGGGTAAACAAAATGAGTCCACCAAAGACCTTGTGTGGGCGTTACACCACACGACACATGCATAGATGGCAAATTGAGTATATGATCCCGCAT
This sequence comes from Pollenia amentaria, assembly GCA_943735925.1. Taxonomy (NCBI): domain Eukaryota; kingdom Metazoa; phylum Arthropoda; class Insecta; order Diptera; family Polleniidae; genus Pollenia; species Pollenia amentaria. The sequence goes on along the minus strand of OX031008.1, from coordinate 15,736,812 downwards.
AAACATACAGTCACCCTTTGCATAGAAGCTGGAGCAATATAACCATCTCTACTGAAGTACAGTAGCTTCTGTTGATTACCAACTGCACCTAGTGAGATCCTCCAGCAGGCTGAACTTCTGCACAATGGATGGAAAATCAGTCCTTTAAGCAGCCTAATTGAGATCTCCATTTTCTAGTTTTTGATACAAACAACAGCCACTACGTGATTTCCTAAGGAGCTTCCCCAACAACCAATTCAGGACCGAAGTCCCAGGGCCTATTGGGTTCCGTTGTCCCAGATGAGGATACCTGGTCAGCCACTTTCCTCTGAAAAGTGGTATCTGCACATTTTGCTTCTGTCGAATAACAGGCATTTTCAGGTTCTTATCGCCGGAGGATGTAACACCAAAAGGTAAATATCCTTAGGATTTATACCCAAATACACCCAGGGGCTCGCAAAGAGACATTACGTCAGATTGGACTCACGTGAGTACCAGCTCCTGTCACTAGGTAAGGAGAGTGCGTCTCCCAACGCCTCTACGTCTGGATGTATAATCCGGCAGAACTACTGATATATTCGCCCCTTGCTGAGGAGTTAAAGCTATGCAATCTGCTGTAAGGCAGGCAGCATCTGTTGGGTAGCAACATCATCCCGGGGAGATCTGCTGGAAGGCCGAACTTCCCCACAGTGGTTCAAAAACCAGAACAAAAAGTCGACTTTGGGTCTCTAATAAAACCATCACGTGATTCCCGAAGAGTCCTCACCAATAGTTAGACTGAAAAAATAAGTAAAAAAATAAGTACCCTTCGCCAAGGTACGATAAGAACAGAAAGTTACATAAATATCGTTCTTAAGATAATAAATCTATTTTGTGCCACGCTCACTTCTCCATTCCTGTCAACATATTGTCGGATGTTGTGTTATGATAACCAGGATGCCTCTACCTAATTTTTCTTTTGCCGTTCTTCAGACATGCAGGAGTCTATAATGTCTTTGTAGGGGAAGTTCCACACCCACTTCTCCAATCTCACCTATTTTTTTTAAAAAGATGTGTATTGAAAACCCAGCTATGTGTACCAAATTTGGACAATGTTTCTCCTAACGTCTTTTAGGTATAAATAAATCTACTTTCTGCCACGCCCAGATTGTCACTCCCGCCCAAATTTGATCGGATGTTGTCTATTGATAACCAAGATGCTAGTACCTAATGTGGAAACTTTTGGTTTTGTCGTTCTCTAGACATACAGAAGTCTATAATGTCTATGTATTTGAAGTTCCGCGCTCACTTATCTCATTCCGCCCACATTTTATCAGATATTGTGCGTTGATAACCAAGATCCTTGTATCTAATTTGTAAACTTTGTATATTGCCGGTCTCTAGATATACAGAAAAAACAAGGACTTTATGGGTAAAATTAGACTCTGTCGTGGATTTTGCTCATATCTTAGCCTTTTTTAGATCGAGCAGACAAATCGCAAAACTAACCGGAGCATATGACGGCTGGAAACACAAGGGGTTTAATTGCTTTTTTAAAAATTAAGATTACATATGGAATTAGTAGGTGAAGTTCAGAGAAGTTTAGAACACATGAGGTGAATGTGGAATTCTCATCCGGTTGCGAGATATGGCGACCAATTCTAGCAGTTGTCATTAAAATACCTCTTACGCTTGAAGCACACGGGGTATATGAGCCCTTAATCGAAATTTGTAAAAATAGGCACTTAAGCCCCTTGTGCTGTAAGCCCCTCATATGTGACATAAATATCTCTTTTTGACCAATCAGGCAAATAGCAAAACTTAACCGAACATATACGATATAAATATATAACAGCCTAGTCCCTATAATTTCTGGAGTCTTTGAAATTTCAACAGACAGGCGGATGTTGTTAATTGAACTTCGCTCCTCATAAGGACCCAGAATATGTATACTTTAAAGAGTCTAAGATCAATATTGTAGAAATTACAAACAGAATGATAAACTTGTATGTACCCTTTCCACCTGTAGTGAAGCGTAAAAAAATAGTATTGGAAAATCTGAATTTAACCCCCTTGAAGACGCATTGGGTCAAATTTTATTACTATTTCTTAGAAAATAAGCATAAAAACGTATGAAATAAAGTTTCTCTTAAATGGCTACAAAATAACAACCCTCTTTATGCAACCTTTTTCTTATACCGGCACCCTTTTTTCCTTCTCCACCTTGAACAAAGAAGCCCAAAACCACCCTTCTTATTCCCTTTTTGAAACAAATGTTATCATAATCCTTAAGATTTAAAGTTTTCCAAGATTTTCTTTTATAGTTAAGCTTAATCACACTTTTTTAACATTTAAAATTTTTTCAAGGATATCTTTTAATTTAAAAGATTTTATTTTTTATTTTCAATATTTTCCGTCTGTGCGTGGTTTATTTGCCAATAGTAAAATCATGGTCAATGTCAGCATTGAGATGAAAAAAATCAAACTTTTCTTTGAGCGCATCTAAATACGCAGACATTCAGAATTATTTCATGGTGGTAAATGGCAAATTCTTGGTTATTATTGGTGTTTATTTCATCACTTTAACAAAATGGAATTTATGAATAAAATTTTTTTATATATAGAAGATAAAAGTTAAGTTTCATGACCAAAAATTATAATTGAAATAGTCTTGTTTTTAAAAAATTTAAAAAAAAAATTTATATTTGGCTTTATAGGCGGGATTTTTAAGTTCTACGCCCAATAATAGTAGAGTTGGCATCACTTATTAAAAAAAACTGTTAAAACATCTCTTAATTTAAGAAAATTAAGGTGCTGGTTCACACTCTTCAAGCCTTAGCCGTCAAGTCTTGAGTTTTTAGGAGAGAGAGGAAAATAAATGGCATTTTCTTTTCCCCTACACCCCTACTTAAACTGTTTGGTCAAAGAACCCTTGGAGACATTGATTTAAACAGGATCCACTCCTTTATAGAATCGACTGGGTGGCTGAATGAGAATATTAGCAGGCAGGTAACATAGGACCTTTGGGAGGCGATGTGCCATGGTAACACAACGGGCACTTATCAATGGACCCGCGTGAGGTGTGTTTGAGTACGGCTGCCAATCGAACCTAACCTAACCTAACATTTCCCCTCTGCCCTAAAAGCTCAAGACTTGATGGCTAAAACTGGAAGAGTGTGAACCAGCAGTAAAGGTTTTGTGAATAATAAATTGTATATTTTTTTCAATTAATTTAAAATATTACGTAAAAATACTATACATTTACCCCCACACCCAGAGAAAAATATGTTTAAAAATGGTCACCTCCAACAAAACTATTTTTAATTTAATCATACTTTTTTCACCGACAAACATATTATGGTTGCCTCCAAACATGTTTTGGTTAATAATAACTAAAATATGCTTAACACTTATAATGGCATGGTTGGTTTTCAACCATAGCATGTTGCTCTTGGAAGAGAGGAAAATACTATTTTTAATTTAAAAACAACTTATTGTCATATTTAACCAAAACATACATGTTTAAAGACAACCATAATATGGTTGTGGCTTCTTGATGGAGGGCCAATTTAACAATAATATTTATTGTGACCAGACTGTAGACAGACTGTCCGAATTCGCCATTATAAGTCATTTTGAAATTACAATTAAATTTCTGTTTATAAAAACCAACAAACAAGGCGGAAGAAAAGTCTGCGTACAAAATGTTTTCTTACATTTAGGAGTGAAAATTTCCAAGACATTGGCTTTTGTGCTGATATTTGTAACACCTTAATAAATTGGTACTAGACCCATCAATAAGTAACGATGGCCGTCCCTCCGGCTGTCCATGCAATTTCGGAGATCATTTGAGGCAATTTTTTACAATTGGTTCTAATTTGCCCCTTCTAACCCAGCCCATTTACCAATTTTTCGCCGTCCGGTGATTATAATCACCAGTACTAATACTCTTGTTTTTTATTGCAATGTTTTTTTCTTCTCTCAGTTACCTTAAAGCTTATTTCGTTATTATATTGTCAGTTTACTTAGTGCGGCAAAAAATGGGTTAAGAATGGTAAGTATATCGGTATATAATTTCACATATCCCCCATACAAGATTCTTGCCGGAATGGAGTCTTTGTGCCCAGCTATCATTTAATTTTGTTGGTATTTAGATTAAATTTAATCCAAACTTATTTAATTGCAACCCAAATCATCTTACCAAATTTTATTGGAGTCGGCTAATACTTGACCAAAGCTCCCATACAAATACTACTCCCGAAAACAGCTTTTAATGACCTAACTTCCTTATAAATGTTGGTATTGGTGAAATTAACTTTTATGATAGCTTCTATGTGATTATAAATTTCGTGCTGGTAGGACCAAATTAAACATATAGATACCAGACGTAAAACTAAGTTTAAACTTAATTCACATCTTTAAAACCCGGCTTTAAAGGCAGACATGTCGCACACAAATGAAGATATTCACCCCTATCGTGAAAAAAAGTGGAATTTTTGTTCCCATGAAATTTTTATTCCCCTCGAAGGGAAAAATGCTATCGTGAAACTTCCGTGAACAATTTTTCGCGCTATCAGTTTTCAGTGAATGTAAAAAAGAACAAATATTAAAAACATTTTTTTTGTTCAAAAATATACACGTATATTTTAAAGAAAATAAAATATATTGCATTGGAGTAAATAAATTTTTAAAATTCTGCCACCACTTTCAAAAGCTTCATAAGTCCTCAGGCAATCGACCTGTTTTTTGCATTGAACAATATACATATATTGTAAGTGTGTACCTCTGTTAACGCAAATTTACCTTAAAATTTATTTTGTAAACTTTCGTAAACTTTGTAGTATTCGAATTATAAAAAGAATAACTTTCATAAATGTTTTGTTCCCCAGCAAAAATAAAGTGAGAAATTTTAAGGGAAAAGTGAAAAAATTACGAGGGAAAAAATGTTTCACGATAAGGGGAATTTTTTTTCACGTTATTATTCTCCTATGAATTAATTTTTTTCATGGCAGTTTTTTATGATCGCAAATACGTGAAAAGTGAACAAATTACGAGGGAAAAATTATTCACGATAGGGGTGATTAAAATAAATTTTGGCACAAAGAACTTTAATATGAATCTTAACCTAAAAATATGATTTTGTTTTGGCGTGTCCACGATTGCCCATGGCTATCAAATAGGCTACAATCTCGATTTATTCTTAAATACTGTGGTGTAGGGTATCATTTGGTCGAGCTGGACCGACTGTACTTTCTTACTTGATTAAATGAAATAAGCACGTTGATTCATAATTAATCAACATTTAAAAAAAGTGGATTTATGCACAACAGTGATGCCAACTCTTCCCTTCTAAAAATAATAAATTTTTAGTAAAAAAAGACTAAATAGTGGCTAAAAAATTACTAAACAAGATTTAATTCCAAAAAAAAAACGCTTCAACATTAATAAAAAACTTACAAAACTAATTTAAAACATTGCAATTACACATAAAAAATTATTTTGTTTGCATTAATAATTATATATTCTTATTTCTTCGATCTTTTTTTATTAAATATTATATTTTAATATATTCTTTAAGCTTAAGGTCACTTTTTTTTATTAAATTAATTAAAATATTTTTACTTCTCTCTCAATGTTTCGATTTCCTTTGGAAATCTTACTGACAATATTAGTAAATATTTATATTTATAAAATTTCTATTGAACTTGTGCGCAGATTTTTTCTTACCTTTTTTATGCCCTTCTCCAAAGGTATAAGTTTGTCATTCCGTTTGTAATTTCTACAATATTAATCTTACACCCAATTTTCACGATGATTTAAAAGACAACAATTTTTTTTTATTATTTTTTTTTTTGTTAATATATGTTCCTTATAGGATAAAAGGAACCTTCACACCAAATTTCATTCAAAACCGAAAGGGGTCGGGTCCTACTCTTGGTCGATTTGACATGAAATCCCCCATATATATTCTTGGGACTTATGAGAAGCAATTAAACGGTGGTCTGTCCGTGTTTCCGTCGAAATGGGTTTTCCGAAGACGCCAGATATAATGGGAACCAGGTTGTTATATATTTACATCGCATATAGGATGAGAGTTATGAATAAAATTCCCCTCTTGAAAATAATTATAGCTCAGCATAAACTGTTACGAATCATGATATTTTTTTCAAGTTAGTTCAAATTGCTAGAAATAAAAGCATAATGCTGTCTGATTGCCGTCCAATTGGTTTAAATCGGAACAAATTTTTATACTGACGTCCGTTTTTATAAAGATTAATTAAGAATTTATAGCCTACATATATTTTAACATTCGGTGGAGGGTATAAAAAATTCGGTACAGCCGAATATAACACCCTAATTCGTTTTTAATGGAGTACCTTTTAAATAGTTAAGTATAGCAAGAAAATGATTCTTTAAAAATTTTGGAGTCGGAGTCGCGAGTTTTTGTGGATACAAAGACTTCGACTCCGGTACAAAAACCTCAACTCCGATCCTTCAACTCCGACACCGATTCCACCGCCCTGATCAAAACGCAACATCCCACAAAATGTGGCCAGAATTGGCGAAGTGGGAAAGAAGGGTATTTATATAACTTTCTGTTCTTATCGTACCATAGTGAAGGGTATAAACGATTCGGCATAGCCTTATATGGCAGTATTTCCTGTTAGACAATAATTTTATTTTTTACAATTATAGCCAATTTCACCAGACTATTTCAATATCATGTCATGTCAAAAAAAAAAAAAAAATAAAATTATATGAAAAACTATTTTTAACCTGACAATTCCCAGTGTCACCTATAGGTAACCAAGATTAGCGATAGTTATAATGAAAATACTAGAGGCTGGAGATGACCATGGCGACATCATACTGTACCCTTTTGTGGATGGGGAGGTAACAGATAGAGAGGTAGAGACAAAAATTAAACTAATTTTAATCACTTTCTTAGCTGTGTAGTAAATTATGCCCAGTATCAGCTATAAGTGGCACCCCTATAAAATCGGAATTAGCAATATTTTTTTTTTTTAATTTGCTATTTTACTTATATTATTTGAAAGAAAAAGCATTTTTGTTTTCATTACTGAAGGTATGTGAATTCCCGGGTTAAACATGAATTGATATTTAAATAGAATTAGGGAAATCGGCCATTAATATCTAAAAAATCAAAATTATTGTTTAATATTAGTATTGTTTAAAAGGCTGCAAAACTATTTATAAAAAAGAATAATTTTGGGCTTATCGTTGCGTCACTTTCTTGCAATATTTTCAGTTGATTTGTTGTGTACGCAGACTTCATCTGTGTATGTAAAATATTAAAGAAAAAAAAGACTCAAAAATAAACTATTTAAAAAGAAATATGTATGTTTCTATGAATGTATAAAAATCTTTAAAAACAAAACAAAATATATAGAAAAAATTACGTCATTCTTGGGCAAAAAAAAACACCGCATAACTTTAAAATAACCTATAATAAATAAAAACAAAATTTGTTAATGAACCTACACACAAGAAGAATTTTATCAAAAAAAAAAAAAAAAACTCACACACACAAGAGAAATTTGTAAAATCTCTATCCCCTTAATTTACTTTTTTTGCCATCAATGATAATTTCCCTGTTCCTAAATGACTTTTTTGTGTAAAAACAAAACACAACTCATACCTTTTGGGGTTCATTGAACTTAATTTCTTTTTACCTACAAATATTATGAAATTGAATTATTACCTAATTTGGTTTGTTGGTGGGGGCTTGGGGTTTATTTCTGTCGTCCCATTGTTATTGCTAAGAGCAAGAACAAGGCTGAAATAACCTTCAACTTCACACTGGTTAATGGAACATAAAGAAATACATGCATAAGAGAGAGTAGGTAAAATACTCATCTACAATGTTGCCGTATTAAAAGTTTTACGGCCCTTTATATTTTATATTCCAAAAAAAAAACAATTATATTCCAATTTAATTTTAATTATTATCAAAAAATAAGTGATTTTAACGAATTTTCGAAAATTCGAACATATTTTCGGAATTTATTATTTCATAAACATTTACAATTTTTTAGCAACGGAGGCCGGCAAAATTTGGCAAAAGTCGAAACCCTTAGCCTAGAGTATACTTTTTTAAGGGTTTGAGTTGAGTTCTAAGGATAAAAAAATAAACAAAAACGAAGGAAAAATTAAAAAAAAAAAATTCAAAAGTATATAAAAAATTAAAAAAAATAGCAAAAACTTTCAAACTTCAGGTTAAGATATCTTAGAGAATGAACTAAATCTTCGAGAAGTTAAACATTAATTTTTATGGTGGTTCATATTTTGAACTGTTTATGGTTTTTAATCCAAATTTCATTTTTCAATCAGGTTAAGTTAATTAAATTTTATTTTCATTAAATTATTTTTTAAATTAAGAAAGGAATTTTACAACATGAAATTAATTAAAATTTATTGATAATTTTTCATTCTTGACTTAGCTGGGAATTGAACCCAGGTTTTCACGGCCAGGTTGCCCAGACTAGTTTCGATTGTAACCACACTATCTCCTCAGAAATCTTTGCCGTTTAACTCTCACCGCCAATGAAGGCGGCTGGCAGTCAATAGCCAAATTGGTAGATCGAAATTTGTTTTGAATAATTATCTAGTTTAATTGATTTGCATGTTCCTCCTTACTTCTGTTTTTCATAATTTTTGTCAAGAATTCTTCTTGAAGTCCAAAGTTTATTTTTTAGTTTTTTATGTTTTTGTCTTTCTTTTTCTCGTTGAACTTTTTCAGCACAACTTGAAAGAAACATAGAGCTTGTGCCTTAGATGTTAACAATAATTATACTAATTAAATATAGAAATTTTTTAATTTGATGTATATTTTTGACTTTTAAAATTAAATATTTTTCATGAAAAGTTTTCAATGTTTTCTGAAAAAAGTCGAATAGGTATAACACCAAAAAAAATTGTTAATTTTCAACAAAAATTTTGTGTTTAATCCAAATTTGGATATTTTAAACAGGCTTAAGTTCATTGAATTTAATTTTTATTAAATTATTTTTATGAAGATAGGAATTTTACAACATGAAAGTGAATTAAAATTTATTGATAATTTTTCATTCTTGACTGAGCTGGGAATTGAACCCATAATATTATTGTTTAATATAAAATTAACAAAACCAATCAAGATAATAAGACTTAAAAAAAAATTATTTAAACTAAATATTTAAATTTTTTGGAATTAAATACCTACTTAGTATGAATCTATGAAAAATTACATGAAATTAACAATTTGAAAAATGTTATTTTAACGTTTTTCAAAATTATATTTACTACAATTTTTTTTATAATTTTCTACAAATTTGATATGACAACTTGGATTACGTATAGTGTCACAAGGGAGGGAAGAGTATTTATAAATTACTTATATACCGCGCATTTGCTGCAACATCGTCATAACTCGAAAATTTTAGTTTTGCATAAAACGACTTTAAATTTTTCAATTTACACACAACATAATGGAAAATGAAAAGCTAATTCTTCTCTCAAGAGTTGTGTTTACCATATCTTCATAAGAAATATTTGCAGTATCTTCAAAGGAATGATTTACAGTACTTTTCGCTTATTATCATATTCTTTAATTGTAGACAATTCGTGGACTATATTGCTAATGAGACTATTAGCCTAATTCACATACATAAATGCCACTTTGAGGCATATAAGCGAATTCGAATATAATCAGGTGTGTTGTAAATTGAAATCGAAAAACGCAAGAATTTTAAAAGTCTGTTTTTAAATAGATTTCTATAATAAACGAATTTTATGACAAATAGCATACAAATATTTATCCATTTAACACAATGTTATAACAATAATTGTTAAAATTAGATTTAAGCCTCGTACAAAATGCTAGCAACAAATTCGTCTTTTCTTCTATCTTATTTCTTCCCAAAGTATTTTATATATTTTCCTTTCATTTTTCGAACAAAAATGTAACTAAAGTTTTTTTAAAAAGTTGAGTCAACTTCTAATTAATAGGGCATTTACATTACATCGAAATCTATTAGATTTCATTTGAAATCTTCCTCCAAATCTAGTTCGTTTACATTATGCTTGTTTGACATTAGCGAGATTTGGTTTTCACAACAAAAATCGCCGACTGAAAATTTTTTGTGTAACACTTACTTACATATAAATACATTTTCTTTATAATCAACTTCATTTTTTTATCATTAGCGGTATTCACACCGAGCTTGTTAGTTTGTTAGTCGTTAATAGTTACTTTTGTACACGCATTTTGTTTTTGTATATTTAACGCGCTACCGGATTAACATTTAACAAATTAACGACACGGCACCCCTGATAAAATAGTTGTTAGTTGGTAACTTTTTTTTTACACTTTCTCGTGGCATGTTTTATTTTTTCCAGAATAATAAATTGTGTCAGAACAATAAATCAGTTGTTTTACTATGAAAGTTACCAGACTAACAAAGTTTTAAAAAGGGGTCGTTCACAGTTGGTAACTTTAACAAATTAACAAACTACCGAGTAACAAATTAACAAGTTCGGTGTGAATACCGCTAATATTATTTGTCATTTGCATTTTTTTTACTATTTTACAAAATTTTTGAATTTTTTTTAACAACTATAACAAGCAGCTATTATTGTTTTTGTTTTGTTTTTTGTTAAAATGTCATTTTTTTCTTGTGCAGGGAAGTAGTTTTTAGTGCTATATGGGGAAAAACATAGTTGCATCAATAAGTAGATTTCGAATAGATTTCGTCAAAATCTAGTTACGGAGTAGATTTTGTTTTGTACGGGAAATCTAGCCAAAAACAACTAGATTTGGCTCGAAATCTCGAAAGTACTAGATTTCGTTGTAGTGTAAATTGGCTATAAGCAACAATTTATATGAAAATGTATATGACGTTTATAATAATTTTATTAAGTTTTGAATGAAAATGTTTTAAAAAATAATAATAAATACGCAATATAATTCTGGACAAGAGGTGTGTGTGTGTGTTGTTGTGAAAAAAAATCGTTGCTTTATTGTGAACACCAGCGAAAATGTTGCTATCATTGTGTACGAAGCTTAAAAGTATATTAAAAACAACTTCCTTCTCAATTCTTTAGTTTTACATTTTCGCACACACGTAAATAAATTTTGTGAAAATAGAAAATAAAAAATTCATATTTGTAATACCGACATCAGGCTTAAGGGTTTACAACAGAGTTGGATACAATAGAAAATAATAATTAAAATAATAATTTGATATTTCATCTCTTATAACAAAGACTATCTGCCTTTTTTTTCAAAAGAAAAATGAAAATTTTCGCTTGAGAATTTATATTGAAACAACAATAGAAGAACTAACAGCCTGGCCCCCGATGTCGACCGCTATCGTTCGCTTGCATTTTCAACGACAAACAGCTGTTTTGTGTCCCACTTATAATTTTCAGCACGACAAGTCGATCGACAATGCAAGCGACCGATAACGTAACAGTTTTCATACAAATTTGCGCCCACTAAGAAATATCATGCGACCACAAATTTCATAATCAGTCACTTGTTTTAAAGTTGTCAACATAGGCATTTTGCTAAAATATTTAACAAAATTTTCTTTACACACAAACACTAAATATATTTTTTTTATTAGATTTTTTAAAACGCCACCACTTTTAAAATTATATAGATTTTTAAAATATTTTTTGTAAAATTCTATTAAATTTTTTTTTTTTTTTTTTTTTTTAAAAATTATTTTCGGGAAATAAATATTAATTAATAATTAATTCATTTATTAATGATATGCTAATAATCCCAATTTTTGAATGAAAACACTGAAATTTATTGTTGTGGGAAAGCTAGTTTCTATGCGCATTTCGCCGGTTGCTTAGGCCAGCTCGTCAGGAAACTTTTTCCAAATACTTTAGAAAAGCTAAAAATATTATACAAGTAAGATCATGAAGTGAATAAGAATTTTAAACACTCAGGTCTTACATGTAACAATATCAAAGCTTCAACAAAGACACAACAATAAACAATCAATTTTTTTTTCTTACATTCCCCTACAATTGGCTGGTTTTTTTCCAACACGAATTGTAGTTGTAAAATTACAATTCGTGTTGTTTTTTTTTTTTTTTTTTTTTGTTTACTACTTTGTTTGTTTTTTGTTTACTCCTATGTTTTCTATTCTGATTTGGTTGTAGCCAGAGTACTATTTTTAGGCTTAATTTATATGTCTTCTCGATTTTTAATTCCAAACTACCGTTTTATTGATGGAATTTATGATGTGGCAATAAAGTCATTTGACAATAAATAAATGAATTAAGTTAGACATGTAAAAGCTATCGACGGACAAGTCGATAAGAGAACGATAATGAGTGACTTGTTGTCGCTCGTTTAAGTTGTCGATCGACATCGGAGGCCTGGCTGTAAAATTTGTTTTTGTTTTCAATATAAATTCCTAAACAAAATTTTTTTTATATTATTTTGAAAAACAGGCAGTAAAACCTTTTTTTTTTTGTTTTTTTTTTTTTGAATGGAGAGTTGATGACAAAAATGAAACGATTTAATTCTTTGTTCTTTTATGTGGTTTGTTGCTTCGAAAACTAAAAAGAACTTAGTGATTGTAACGCCAATAAGTTACTTTACTTTTGCCTTTGGTAGACACTAGGGTATTCATTTAATCGGGCTTTTGCTTTAATCGGTTAATCGCTCGATTAATTAATCGTGGTTTTGGTTAAGTCGGTTAATAATCGGTTAATTTTTTTATTGATCGGTTAATTCTTTGTTCTTTTATGTGGTTTGTTGCTTCGAAAACTAAAAAGAACTTAGTGATTGTAACGCCAATAAGTTACTTTACTTTTGCCTTTGGTAGACACTAGGGTATTCATTTAATCGGGCTTTTGCTTTAATCGGTTAATCGCTCGATTAATTAATCGTGGTTTTGGTTTAGTCGGTTAATAATCGGTTAATTTTTTTATTGATCGGTTAACCGATTAAAAAAGATTTTTTTTTTAAATTAAGTAATTTCAATATATAAAAATGCATAAATTATTTGTTATTTGGAGTTTATTAGTAAATAAAATCAACAACATAACAATTCTTGAACTAAAACAAGCAAAAAAGAATAATTAATAAATATGTAATACATATATTTTCATTAATACATATTATGTATTAATTAATTAATTTAATTAATAAAACTTGACTTTGAAAAATTCTTTCATTGATCGTAGATGTTGGAGAAATCGAAAGCAACCCATAATACAGAATATCTTATTTCTCAGTCCACTTCCAGGATAATTCTTAACATATAAAATCTTCCATTATGTCACTAGAATCCTGTTTTAATTTTTTTAAATTTCAAACACTTCTAGTTGTTTCGGTTAATTCTGTTGAAAGATTGATATGAGAAGAAACAAATAACTAAACGCATACATAAATATAAAAAGTACGTGAAACAACCTAACAGACCAAAACAGAGCACAATTTAAATTAGTTGTAGAATAAGCTTATTATAAGAGAATTCCTACAACATGACAACAAATATGATTAGAAATGATTTATTCCCGCTATATATTTGTAAGTGTTTCTGAGAATGATGTCCTGTTATTCGACGCGTGCCAAAATTTTGTAATATTTTTTAGGGTTTCAGTCTTTTAGTTTCGTTCGTAGAGTGAAGTGTTAAAAAGTGTTAAAAAGTATTTAAAACAGTGTACAATTTCAAAAAAAAAGTAATTAAATATTATATAAGTACAAACTAACTAGACTTCTTAGCTTGCATTATAGACAAGTAATTTTATCGCAAGGGATCAGTTTTCATTATTAAACAATTTTTAATACCTAAGCCCTTTATAAAAGTAATCACAACAGTTTCTAAGCTTAAGGGTTATGTTAGTAAGCTTGCTACAAGTTATTTCTAAATCATTTTGGTTTCTAAATCATTTGGCTGGTGACAGCAAAAACTTATGTATTTAAAATGAAGATCACTGAACACCTTCTTTGTTTGTATGAAAAATATTTTCTAAACACATACCTTTTGTAAATATATGAGGCGAAATAAAATATGTAATAATACTACAAAAAGTTAAAAAAATTTGTTACATCGATTAATCGGTTAATCGACTGAAATTAATCGGTTTAATCGTTAATCGAAAATAGCCAATTTCAAATTAACTGATCAGTTAATCGGGTAGTAATTAACCGAATGAATACCCTAGTAGACACTGATAGATGGCATATGTAGGTAGGTATATTGCAAATGTGCTTATATCGCTAAGGGCCATTATTACAACCTAATGATAAAGTTGCTGATAGTTAACGTGAACAATAGCTATTTTGAACGATAAAGTGACCAATAAGTTTTTTCCATTATTACAACTGTCCGGTAAAATAAAAAATGTAATTTATATACTGTGGCAACATTGCAGTATATACCGACTACTTTTGGTTGTTTAAAATACGTAGTGGCAACGACTTAGTTTTGTTTAATTTTTTAATTGAAAACAAAAGTTTATATCTTGTGCTTTATTTCGGTTTTTATTTAAAATTGTTTTGTTTTTTGTGTTTTATTGTGTTAAAAAAAATGTCGAAAATAAATAATGAAAATAAATATGACATAAAACTGTCATTGAAGTTACCATATCTTCAGCAGAAAATATGGCATCTTCAAGTTCTTAAAGTTCACTTGTAAAGTTACCATGAGGACAAACCTGATGTTAGCTTATCAGTCACTTTTTAGGTTAATGTTAACTTGTAATAACCAAAAACTATTTATCTGTCAGATAGCATCCTAAAAATTACTATTTGTAAGTTGTAATAATGGCCCTAAATGGACTGTGACGTAAATACTATCTATTAAAATAACTTATAGCGGATAAAATCAGATAACATGGACAAGGTAGATATATGGCTAAAGTGACAAAAAAAAAACGGTAGTGACAATAAACGATAAGTACTGTACTATGCATTATTGAAATGAAGTCAAAATTTGTGATTTTTAACTAAAGATGTTGTTGCAGCAAATGAGCGATATGTACAACCTTATACATACGTACATATGTATGTACGTAAATATATGTATACCTTCATGTAGATGCATACACACATATACACACGCACATATGTACATATTTTAGTAAAATGCTGGTAAAATTAAAATCAACATACTCATACAAACCGGTCGCCCTTGTCACTACATTTTTATTGATAAATATTTTTGGTGTTTTTTTCTTCTTCTTCTTCATTAAAATAATAGCCAAAAAATTTCATTGGCATCCCAAATGAAAAAAATGTTTTATTGAAACCGGGAGTAAACTCTAAAAGGGGAAGAAGGTTTGTAAATAAGCTTCCCCATTTCAACAAGACTTGTCTTCATCATCTTCCATACAATATTGTTGTTTTTGTTGTCAAATAAAAAAAAACACACACACACACACCCCATAACAAAACCAAATCCAAGCAACAAAATTTACAAAACAGCAAACATTAACGAAACACCACACGCACTATGAACATTCACATACGCATTTACACTAATTTCAACAAAAAAAAATAAATAAGAGACATAAAAAGAATACAAAATCAGTTACATATAAAAGTAAAAAAAAAAAAAAACGATAACAACATAAACCTACCCACTAAAATATATACCCCCACCAAAAACAACAACTACACTACCAACAACACCATCGGCAACACTCGTACCAAAACAATATAAACGAAACTCGGCAAAAGCAACAAAAACAATACAGCCGAAAATATATATAAAAATTTTCAATAGCAAAGTTCAATGAACTCTGCCGGCAGAGCAACCAGCAGAATTGTACGCAGTTTTTTGTGTTTTATATTATTTATGCTGCTTTCATACGTAAGTAAATACACACAGAGAAATATTTTACAGTAGATATTCTGTTGTACATATTACTTTGTATATACATATAGTAAAACAAAAACAACAACAAAAACCAAATATACACACAAACTCATGCGCATAGTTTAAATTTACTGTAAAAGTATGTGTATCCTTTTAGGACTCTTTACTTTACTTTGTCCTCAATTTAACGTTTTTGTTCCTGGTTTGTAACAAATAGTTTGGGAAGGGGAGGGTATTTTTAAGGAAACAGCCAGTAACTAGTGGGTTTTTTTTAATAATTTATATTATTAATTTACATTTTTTTGATGTTGTGCCGTGTTCGCATATACAATTTATTTATTCTGTAATCAATAATCCTTCCATATATATCTTAAATAACTTTCAGGATAAAGAAAATGTCAAGGGAATTTTCAGAACAAAGCCTGGGCCCTTGATTTTCAATACCAATTACCAAATATTAAGTATATCGTGGTATTATATTTTTTTGACAACTATCCTCAAATAACACTGGAACTCTATTGCAATTTTTTTTTTTTATTTGAGATCACTGATTTCAAATCTAATCTCCATTTTTCTCTATCAGCTCAACTTTTCGAGATATACCGGTATGTTCAAAATTTCACCATATTCAGTAAAAAAAAAAACTAAAAGTCATGCACCGATTTCAATGAAATAAAGCTCATTTCAATATGTTTAACTAAATATTTTTAGACGAAAACTGTGATTTTTCTCGCATTTTTATTTTTTATGAATTTTGAAAGAACAAAAAAAATGTTTTTTCTTAATTGTTATTTTTTCAAAACTTCAACGATATCTCTAAAACTACTCTGCAAATTTAAAAACAATGAAAGCACGGCTTAAAGATAATATTGTTGCCGAGCTTCGAATATAGTGAACCGTTTTCAAGTTATTCCAATATATGTAGTGAAAGTGCCTTAATTTTGGACATAACGGTATATCTCGAAAAGTCGAACTGATAGAGAAAAATGAAGATTAGATTTGCAATCAAAGACATCCAATTAATAAAAATTTGCAAAAAAGTTCCAGGCCGCACAAAAAAAGTTAAATTTTATTCCGTTGTGTAATAGATTTCTGCTCAAATTTTCCTTTGCCATTGTTCATATAAAACGTTATCGGCGGCAGTGAATTTATATCTAAGAAATGAATGGACTTTTATTTCAAATCATAAATATCAGGGGCCTCAAAACGGCATTCGATATCGATCGAAATTTCCATTTAAATTTCGACATTTAATGCCGTAATTTGTCTCCAGGTCGTTCTAAAACTGACAAGGAAATATATAATAATACATTTAACATAATTCTCTCAGATAATGAGAAGAGAAAGATCTCTAACACCTTAAATATACCATATACAAATTCTTTGTAAATGTTCTTCAGTGCCTAGCAGTTTAAGTTTCTACTTAAATGAGGCCATCGTCTGAATGCAAGTGGTTCTTTTTATCCCTAAATACACAGACAAAAACTTGAGCGTTGTTAATTTCCGGTGAATTCACACATAATACAAGCAATATATATAAACAGAAAAAGTTATCAGTAGTTTTTTTATCAATTAAAAAAATTGTTTTAAAAATATTTAAATTTAATTAATGTGATAATTGAATTAATTATTTTTTAGTTGGAAGAAAATTAAAAATATAATTTTGATGTAATTAAAATTTTAGTTGTTTTGAAAAATTGTTTAATTAAAATATAAATGAAATAACAAAAAATCTTAATTGATTTTTTCGTTTAAAATAAAATAACTTAAATTGTAGAATTGTTGTTGAAAATTGTCAAAACCTAAGCTATATTTAATTAAATCAATAAATACATGGCTTGAAACGGCAAAGTTTTTTGATCATTTTTTTAATTAAAATATAAAATATAATTTATTGAAAAAAATTCATAATTTTCAATTTTTATATTATCATTTTGGTAAGAGTTGCAAAATCAACAAATTGTTTGCTTGGTTCTATGAATTTGATATGTATTTAGTGATTAGAAACAATTTTTAATTTTTCTGTTTATTTTGAATAGAAAAGTTCGCCCCATTTGCCGCTTATCTTAAAACTGAAGGAATATTTTACAATATTCAACTTCCAATCACTCATAGTTACCAGATAAAAACGTCTAGTCACGAAAAATGCGCTCGGTTTTCGATTCTTATTTTACTCAAACAAGATTTCTACAAAATCAAAATCTAGATCTCTTTTCAAAAAAACTTAAAAAATAATCTTGTTTATCTCTTGGATGCTTTTCTGTGACAGTCTTATACGATTTATTGGTCCTCATTTCGCGATTTACCTGTTAAAGTCATGGTGTTGCTGACTTAGACGAGAGACTAACGAGATTCACGAGATTACATTGTGAAGATCACGACTTTAGATTTTAAGTAAACCGGCGTTTGTGCATGTAAATTCTAAGAACATTAAAAAACTTATCTCGCTTATATCCCCGATACTACTTGGAAATTCGGAGAAGTTTAGATAAAAAAGTGACCTTTAACTGCAGTCTCAATGGTTTTTATTATGGGTAACTACGTTAAGGTCGTGATGTGAACAAACGAAAAGAAAGCCTAAGACGTTCCTCTTAACATATTTCTTAAATCGCCATAGTAAATTCAGCGAATACAGTGTAATCTCCCTTATCGGACACCTTTCTTATGCGGGCACCCTCTTTCTAAGGATGCTGTGACCTCTTATCAACAGCGTTCTAAATGAAAGCATTGAGTTCTTTTGAGACGATTAGCACTTTCTATTGCACTAGTTTCCTACTCTGAAAAATTTTATGTGGAAGCAATTCAATTTTAAAGTTAAACTCGTAATCGAAAAATGTACGCGAAATGTAGAAAAAGTTAAAATGTTTACAATTTCACTGAACCAAAAAGGTACGTGCGCGACAATGAAAATGTAAAACGAAAAATTAATTAATTTTCGTCCAATGAATTTGTTCGTTGTGAAATTGAAAAGCCGTCCTTTAAAAGATTTTATTTTAATAACTTAATGAACTGTACGTTAATATAACAAAAAAAGGTCATCAAGTTAACGAACCAAGTTCGGCAATATTTTATTTTGTAAAATTATAATTTAATGAAAGATTTCCTAAATTTAATAAACTTATTCGGTAATTTAATAAACACTTTCGTTAATTCAACGAATAATTTTGTTTTACAAATTTCTCAACTCAACGAACACAGTACATTGTCTCAATGAATTATTTTTCCTCCGCAACATTATACCACCTGCCCGCCCCCTTTCAATTCATTTTTTGACAACAAAGTGGCTTTAAATGTTCTCCACAGCTTTCTTTCCATTCGTGGTTACTAATGTGAATTCTAAACCCTGTTGACTCGAATTCTGTTATATAACAATGTAAAGGGTGTCCCAAATTAACGCACGATTTGAATTTGTCGCCATTTGTCCAGTAAAGCTCGGCAGCCGACAATTTAGGTTCCCAAAATTAACTCAATATTTGAATGTGCTGCCATTTGTGCAGTAAAGTGTTGGCAGCCCTAAAAACGATAGATCAACGTGTCTTTGTTACTGAAAAATATTTCAAAAATAATAAAAGCTTGGCGGCTGATTAATTGAGACATTCCGGGAGACTGGATCCGTTGGAGACGCCAAACACACTGGTCGTCCAAAAACAAGGCGTTCAAAAGTCAATATCGAAGCAGCTCCAGTCTCCCTGATTTTTGCAATTAATCTCTTCACAGTTGACGAAGTTAAAACACTATTCCGACCGTATTTTGTATGAAATTTTCGAACGTCAGCCGCCAAGCTTTCATTATTTTTGAAATATTGTTCAATAATGAAAACACGTTGTTCTATCGTGTAACACTCCATTTTGACTAACCCTTAACTGTCAGATGTCGATTTTTTTTTAGGGTTGTCAACACTTTCTGCACATATGGCGACAAATTCAAATCTTGCGCTAATTTTGGGACTCCCTTTACGTATTAAACTAAAATCTAGTCAAAAAAAAAATCAAGAATTTTCAATTTATTATTAATTAATTCATTTATTAATGATGTGCTTGCTAATAGTCCCAATTTATGATTAAAATTTTTATTGATTTGAGGAACGAAAAACTTAGCATTTCAGGTGCGTGGTAATGCTTAATGGAAGCTTTAAATATTTAAAACCAGAAAAAACGGGTTTTATGCTCATTAAATATGCAGTAAAAACTCGAAAATATGCCCTGAAAATTGTTAAAAATATGCCCCAAAAAAAATTAAAAATGGCTCATTTGCATTTAAAAAAAACAATCCTAAAATTATAATCAGGTAAAGCCCAAACGCCAGACGAATTTTCGAGATTATACCCCATTTGGAAACGATGGGCAGTTATGGGCTCACAAAACCAAATTTAAAATCCATATGCCAGACGGACGGGTGGACATCGTTAGATCACTTTAAAAAGTGATTCTGTGTCGGTCGGTTTACTAAAAGATTGGTCCAGATTTCTATGTATTACATCGCCAGAAACGTATAAAACTGCTTTTTCCTTAATTTTTTCTTATATAGATATACAAATTGAAAGTTTTACCTAATTTTTTTTTAATGACAACCTGCTTTGGCATTGAATTATAGAGTAAAAATTAAATGTTGTTGTCGAAATTGAAGCAACACGTTGGGTATACATATAGATATTATAACAGAAAAACCAACATTAAAAAAAAAAAAAAAAAATTTTTTTTATTTGCTGTGAAAGTTCTTGTAAGCATCTAAAAAAATTTAACATGTATCAAAATATGCCTCAAAAAGGCAAAATATATGCTATAAACTTAAAAAATGCAGCAAAATGCTCTTTTAACTAAATTATGCAAAAATTATGCGGTAAAGGGTAAAATATGCAAAAATATGCACTACGAAATCGATGCCAAAATTCACAAAAAGTTTTAAAACGGATAAATATATTGTTTCGGCCTTCATTGGTCGCACAAGGAAAAACATGAAATTGCTTTTTTATGGTTACCCTGTTAATGATTGTTTAATTTTTTATATGTATTTTTAGAAAATTTTCATTATTAAAATTTTCATTACTATTTTTGGAAAATTTTCATTCTCATAAGTTAAACTCAGTTAACTGCAATATGTATAAAGCTATTTTAGGAAAGCTTCAGACATCCTCTGAGAAACTGGTCATGATTTGGTCATTGAATTTTATAGCAATTATTTCCACACAATTTTTTTTTTTTTTTTTTAATATTAATTATGTATTCTTATTCAATGTCAATGTAAGTTTTCTTTGTTTTTAATTAAATAAAAGACATTTTTCTTTATGTATGCAAAAATATGTGTCATAGTATTTAAAAAAAAAGGAAACAAAGGCCTTAATCAAAAACAATAGTGACTAATGGATTTTACAAAAAAAAAAAAAATCGCAAAAACGATTTCAAAATAAAATTAGTTTAGACATAAACCAGGAAGTGAAAACTAATTTTTTTTTGGAATTTTGTTTTCAAAAGAAAATTTTTGGAAAAACAAATTTTAATTAAAGAACATTTTAAAGACAATTTTTTCTAAAATTCTTTTAAAAAGCGCATTCATACAATAGATCTTAACCCTAGAAAGATAATCATATCAAGACATACGTTAAAGATAATCATACGTAAAACTTACGCATTATTTTAAACTGCTATATTGTTGTATGTATTGATTTATTAAGAACAAACTATGTGGATTATATTTTTACATATATGTGACTTTCTCGGAGAAAAAGGACCTAGTGTGTGAAAATGAAGTTTTGAGAAAAACGCATTTAAAGTTTCATAACGCATTATCACTGTGAATACACCTTCAGTTGGGAGATGCGATTTGGTGTGGTTAGTTATTTTCATCAGGAATCTAACTCATTTCATCTTATTATATATACACCCTTTTAGGTACCAGAATCCACCCTTAAGTCCTAACCCGTTTTCTGACACACTAGGCCCCTTTTCTCGGAGAAGGTAACATATCGTCGGTCACAGGTTGACCACTCTTAACATGTTTTTTTTGTACTTTTCAGGAGACAAAAAAAAAACGTTATTACTCCGTTACTAAACCGTGTTGGAAGTAAATAAAAAAAAAACCAAAATTAGTAGGAGATATTTATTGTAAGATGGTGTAAAGAAAACAAAGGTATTGAAATAATTTCAGATTAAAAAAAAATTAAAATAAATAATACGAGTTCACAATTTCAAAAAATTTAAAAGTGAGTTAAGAGTTGTCAACCTGTGACCGACGATATATTAAAAACAAAGGCCGAAATTTTAAATACGTTTTTAAATGAAATGTCTGAAGTGCACAGCAACGTATTCCTGCTTATTAAAAAGAAATATTAATATTTCTAAAGTGCTTGCATAAAATTTACGCAGATAATCTATCTAGGGTTAAGAATAATATCCGTTCATTTAATTTGTTTTTCATTTATTTTTTGTTTTCTGTGCGCTTTAAACAAGAAAAAGTAGTAAAAGTTTAATTTTTTTTTTGCTTCCATGTTAAAGTTATTATTGGTTTTGTTTTCATTATCATTTTCTTTTCCTACTTTTTTTTAATTTCTTCAATAAAAGTTGTTGATCTTGATCATGACTTTTAATTCAATGTTATTTTGTTTTTATTAATATAAAAACTCTTCTTCTCGGTTTACAATTACGCCATTTTAATTATGATCTCTTTTTCTCTTACCACTACTAGAAAAAAAACAGCTAGAAAATCCACAAATTTCCTTTATGAAGATTTTTTTTTTTTTCTTCAGAGGAAGAGAGTCTGAGATTTGGTCAGTTAATATTGGTGGATTTTCCAGTTGTTTTACTTTCATTTTCTTACAATTTCTTTTTCTAGTTTCATCAATAAAAACAAAACAGTAGAAAAGAATAGTGAAAAGAGAATTGAAGTTCAATGAATGCGATGGCGGTGGTTGGTGGTGGTGGTTGTTGTTGGTTGTGAAAATATTTATGGAACTTATTATAATTTTTTTGCTGTTATTACCGCTGCTGCTTCTTCTTTTTTCCACTAAACTGATAAGATTAGAACAATTGACTATTAAGAACTGTTACAAAAAAGGTGCTGTTTTTTATAACAGTCTTAAAAACTGTTTTCTTTTGCGATTAAAACTATTGACAAGTATTTGATTGATTGGAAAAAAACCTGAAATTTAGTTTAACTAAAGAATTCTGGACCTTTTGGATATACTAGTATAAACTATTGTAATCCAAATTTCGGTAATCAAAAATTGATGAAATTACCGATTCATTCGGGCATGTTCTAGAAATTAAGTGAAATTGAAATCGCATGAGATTTTAAATTTAATTATTTAGAAAATGACCGTTGTTGTTGTAGCATCAAGACCTGAAGAAAGGGTTTTTTTCCTATACTAATCCCGCGAAGGTCTAGGCTTGTCCGCAGGAAAGAAAATCAGACTCTCTGGCGGGAATCGAACCCACGACCCCGGCGCTGATAGACTACTCACTACCAACTTGTCTACCGGGTGTTGCGGAGTCGTTCCGGTGCGTAGAACCAATTGTCGTGGGAAAATTGCCGTAGTTTTTCGTGCTTTAAAGTTATTGGTATTCAAAAAATGAAGTAGATAAAATGGAATTTTTTTTTTGAACTTTCAGTACAGGCACGTTTTTAAAATTTGCTCTATTTAAAATCCACTTCATTTCGATTTCTAGGACATGTCCAATAATTCAATTCCTAACAAATTAACTTAAAAAAAGCAAATTTGGAAGTAAAGCATTTACGAATATTTATTACCAGAAGGGATATTCTCTCTCCTTAGCAGGTTATGTTGTTGTTGTAAAAGGTTTGCTTTTGTCGAAAGCTTTTACCAGGCGAAAAATTTTCGGTTGAGACAATTGTTGCTAATTTTGCAACCTTTGGCGAAGTGAGACTCGGCTCGTTCCGGAGCAAAGATCCAATCGACACAAGGTAATGCAGAGAGTAACGATTAAGACAACCCATAATACTTATAGAAAGCTCTTACAGGTAGAAATAAACGTAGGATCCTTGTTTATATAACCTACAAATACTACAAGGAAACTTCTAGAAATTCTTAAAGTTACCAGAAAGCATTACACAGTTATGTATTCTGGAAAACAAATTTTTCGGCTTCTATTACATGCTTACCGCGAACATTACCAGAAAGCAATATAATACAAGATAAACCCAAGTGTTATTATTAAAGCCTTAAATAACTTGTATAGCTACTCAAAGAAGTATGTATCTTCTAATAAGTCCGATGAAGCTTTCAGCCCATTACAAGGTAATGCATTAAGTAAAAAACTAATTTAATATAAATTTAAAGAAAACTTACCTAATATGTCTTTGAAAATGCAGCATTTTCATTTAGGGGTATAATCCGATTTTAAAAATGTTTCTGATGGCCATTTTGTAATCCAATCCCTTAAAGTTTAAGTTCAGCAGCAAAATTTATAACTTTTTATTGTTAAGATAAAAACACTTTTATTTATTTTAGTATTTATATTATTTATTTTATCTCTTCTTTTCAATGTATAGAATTTTCAACGATTTTCAAGATGCAGCACTTTGATTTTTGGTAATTTCAAAACTTTTTTTCTAAACACTTTTTTTCAAGGTATTTATTTGAATATTTCAGATTTGATATTTTTTACATAAAAAACTTATTGAAATTTTAAAATTTTTTTTTTATAAATTTCCACTTAATTTTATATTGTTGTTAGTTACTCTTAATTATATTAATTATATTATTTCTTATTACTTTAATTCTTATATATTTTGTTATTTTGGATTAATTTTTTGACTTTCTTAATTTTATTTTGTTATTTCTATTCTTCTTATATTTTTATATATATTTATTTATTTTATTTTTTTTTTAATATTATTTTGCAAATTTTTTTTTTCTATATTTTTCACTTAATTATTTATTATTGAATTTTGAACACAATTAGGTATCGCTTAAAAATTTACAAAACTTTAGCTTTTAATTTTCTTCTTTTTTCAATACGAAATTATCAACCAAAGTAAAAAATTTTGTTGAAAATTTATAATTTAAACTTAATTTTTACTTAAAAATCAGAATTTAAATTTAATATTTTATATACAATTTACAATTTTACACACGTTAAATAGAGACAGAAGCAGATCTGTAAAGAAAAACAAAAGAAGGGTATTAATAAAACTTAGAAATTTAAATAAAATTGCTCAATTCGAAATAAATTTCAATTAAATTTTACTTAAAATAATTAAAATCTAAAGCAAAATTCAGGCTAAAAGCACTTTTTGATGCTGATTATGTTTTCTATAGATTTTAAATTGAATGTGACAGAGATCCCAATCAGAATATTCTATAAATTATAAAGTCTATCAAATACACAGAAAATAATGTTGACCCAATTAAAGCATTAATCAAAAATAAAATCAGTTTTAATTAAAAATTTAATCAAGTGAATTAAAAGTTTAATCAAGTGAATTTAGAGTTTAATTGATACTATTAATTTGCACCAGCAAACAAATTTATAGTTACAATTAAACATTTAATTCACTTGATTAAACGTTTAACTCTTCTGATTAAACGTTTAATTCACTTGATTAAATTTTTAATTAAAACTGATTTTATTTTTGATTAATGTTTTATATGGGGCAATAGTTTTTTTGTGTATAACAAATATAAGGTTATAAATGGTGTCCCGAAATTGTCGCCATTTGTGCAGTAAAGTTTTGGCAACCCTAAAAAATTCGACAGCTGACAGTTAAGGGTTAGTAAAAAATTAAGCGTTACACGAAAGATTATCCTAAGCGATGAAGCACATTTTTACCCTTATGGCTTTGTTAATCGCTAAAATTACCGCTTTCAAAGTTCTGAGAACCCACATGTGATTGTCGAAAAGCAAATGCATCCACAACGCATGAAACAAAGAAAATAAGAAATCGCTTTGTACTCTGATTTTACGTAATTTTTACTTCACTGTAGTAAAGAGATTTAAATGTAAACAAACATTCAGCTTACCACATTCACGTGTTTGTGCTTATTTACTATTGTGACGTACATGCGCAGAAAAATAATGACTTTAAAATTTTAAATGCGCTATCTGGCTTTCTTTGTTTCATGTCCACAACGTATCACTGTTTGGTGTGGATTTTGAGCTGAAAGCATATGGAGGCTGGACCATACTTTTTCAAAATGAGTCTGATGACTGTTACTGGTGCTTGATATCGCGATATGATTACTCAGTTCTTTCTGCCGAAATTGGATGATATTGATATGGCCAATATGAAGTTCCAACAGAACGGTGGCACATGCTATACATCCCGTAAAACAATTTAATTACTGCATGAGGCATTTCCAGGTCGAGCACGCTCTCGTTTTGGTGTGATTGAACACTATTTGATTTCTTTTTATGCGGTTATTTTAAGTCACAGGTCTATCCCGACAAGCCCACAACCATCCGTGCATGAAAGGAGGAGATTCGACAAAGTTCAGCCACATTTATGCAAATTGGTCATGGAAAATTTTGATAAACGAGTGCGTATATGCATGCAAAGCCGTGCAGGCCATCTGCCCGATGTGTTATTCCATAAATAACCATATCCTATGTACTTTATTATTAAAAAAAAAAGTAAAAATCTAAAGACTAAAAACTGTTTTTTCTATTTAATTTAAATCTCTCGCTAATATTAGGACGCCCCTTATAACGACATAAGAAAATGTTTTCCCAGTGTTTCCCAAAACTAAATTAGACACATGCAGAAGAACATACACTTCGGCTCGAAATTAAAATCGAGCTCAATATTATTTTACCATCAGAGGAAAGAAAAATCGGTAGTCCAAACCCAAATCATAAAGGCTGATTAGAAAATCCCTCCAATTGATTGAAAAACACTAAGATTGACAGCGATAATTGAAATAAAAATTTTAATTAACAAAAGACATTCCGAATCGAAACGTATGCCTGCGGAATATGTTATGATATTATGGTCCAAAGAAACTAATTTAGCAAACGTTTCGCTGTAAAAGCAACCAATTCAATCAGGCTCTTTGTAGTTTAATAAACAAGACAATTCTTCTAGACACGGCCTATCCAGTAAGGCAACCTCTAGCCCAGAGGGTGCTCAATATTATATAGTCTCCTTCTTATGCTTGTCCAAATTAGCTTCAGGTTGGAATGTCGAGCCATATTTTTTACAGATGATGATGGCGTTTTCCGACCATAATTGATATCGTGTAACCTCCCAAGAGAGGCTTTGATGGTGCTTTACTGACGATATATATTCAGATATTATTTCCAAATATTCAATTCTACCTTAAATTCCAAGCCGGGTATGTGGGGAGGTATCAAAAATTACAAAGCAGTTTGATATAAGTTACGCGGGATCTATAAAAAAGCATATTTAAAATCAAGCCTTACGATGAATCACCCTTTATAAAAATCTAGTTACCCAGAATGTCTTGCCATTTTATTAAGAAATGCCCAGATCAGCTTACAAACCATAGAAGCTCCCGAAAGAGAATCGTATGTTCTCCAAAAATCATATAAAATTTCCTGCTCTCTCATAATAGAGATCTGTAGCAAAATAATAATATTGTTGGGATATGAGGCCTAAACTGAATAACTATAATAAAGAAGAATATTAAGGAATGAATAACTATAATTATTAAGATCGTTAAGTGCAAGCATCCAGTTTATCATCGTTATTGAGAGGTGCTCGCCTGCACTTTTACTTAGTACAGCACTCAATTTTCTAAAATTTATTTACAATATTGAAAGTAGTCTTACAACTTAGTTAAGAGGTGTTTATTTGGCCACCAAATCAAATGGAGGCCACACAGAAAAAAATAAAAATTGATTTCAATTAACAAATTTGTGATATTAATTAAAAAATTAATAAATAGAATCTGGGAGTTTTAGTTCTCATGTTGAGTACCATTTTTATTATAAATAAAACAAAAATTCTGATAAAGCATAGAAATTATTTCTAGAAAATATTGAAGAAATAAGTCTATTGAATAAGAAAGCCTTATTAATTGTAATTTGACTTAGAATTCACATTCGAATTAATATAAAAATTTAAAAAATTTATTAAATTTTCACCATTAAGCAAATTAGTAGTACCTATCAATTATAAATTTAATTCACTTGATTTAACATTTAATTCGCTTGATTAAACGTTTAATTCAGTTGATTAAATTTTTAATTAAAACTTATTGTATTTTTGATTAATGTTTTGATTGGTGTTAATTTTGGAAAAAGTTTTCTGTGCAATAAAGCCTTACGAAGGGGGTTTTTGGAGGTAAAGTGATTATGAGACATATAAAAAATAATTTTTAAAGTCTATCCAGCATTCGAAAATCCAAAGTTCTATAGTGACTCTAAAAAGATCTCAGCGCAGTCAAGAATGAAAAATTATCAATAAAATTTTTATTAATTTCATGTTGTAAAATCCTGTCTTCATAAAAATAATTTAATGAAAATTAAATTTAATGAACTTAAGCATAATTAAAAATATCTAAATTTGGATTAAAAAAAAAAACCATTAACATTTCAATATTATAACCACTATACTAATTATTGATTTTTCGTTTTCTAATTATATCCATAATAATTAGGGAGTAACGAATACAGATACCGATATATCGGATCGGCGATATTTTGCTGTCGATACGACGATACTTTATATATTTTTTTGGAGTATTTTTGAACAAGCAATTTAATTTTCTCTCCGTATTTTTTTCATAGCAACTAAGCGAAGTAACACATTAAAAAGGCAGAGCATAAAATTAAAGCCGGGTGCCACGGTAGGCTAGCTGGTAGTGAGCTAGTCTATCAGTGCCGGGGTTGCGGGTTCGATCCCCGTTGGAGACTCTGGACTCCTGCAAACGTAATGCTTCGCGTGATTAGCACAGGGAATAAAAAAACAGAATAATGAAATTGTTACATATAATAAATTAATTAATGGTATTAATTTATCTTATTACACTGTAGTTTTGAATAATAAAAAAAAATTACTCCACTTGAGTTTTGTTAATTTTAACCAGAATTCAAAATACGTATCGGTATCGATATCGGCATATCGTTGCCTCCCTAATAATAATAATCCAAAAGCTATATTCCAAAATCTATTTTATATGAAAGAGAACTTTCGGTTGGGTAAAAAATATCTTATTTAATAAATTAAACTGAAGTAGCTACCAAATCCTTTTAACCGAATCCTTACATCTCGGACTTAATATTCGGATATTATGGCTTGTAGAGGATTATCGAAAGGGAACGAGAATTTTTATTCGGTCGATCTGCATTGAAATGCGGTCGGGCTATTATCGGCTGAGAGTAAATCCATAAAACAATCTTTTCAAATTTTCTTTAAGCTAACAAATCGAATCTCTATAGCTCGCAAGCCTTGACTTTTCCAACATTTAATTGCAGTTTTTTTTTTGCTTTTAAACACATTAATTTAAAACTCTCTAATTAGCTTTATAGAAATGTCATTAGTACAAACCTTAAACTAAAATAAATCATTCATATAAGAAACCCTCATCGATCGCTCTTGTTTAGTCACACTATTTATAACAATTATTCTTGATTTTTTAATGTTAAGGAAAATTTTACCGGGCATTGAAATTGTATATTTTCAACCAAAAAAGCCAACAAAATTTATTAATTTAATAACAATTTGTTTGCTTTATTATTTCAACACAATTCTTATCTTGCTACAATAACTAGTTTCCATTTGGTGCTATCTATTTTTAAATGTTTTTGTTGTTCTTATTTTCGAAGGTCAATGAACGTTTAAGTGGTTTTTATATACAATTTTTATTTAGAGAATTTATTTTTTAATTTTTTTTATATGTATTGTGTTTGAACGAAACATTTTTCCCAATTTATAATGGCAAAATAAATAGAAACGTGCTATGCAGACGAACTACTCATAAAGTCGTACATTGAGTTTGAATGGGCCAATGAATGCATTAATTTCATTTTGAATGTTTTATTATATATTTTTAAGTTTTTTCGTTTCTACAGTATTTTTTTTTTTTTAATAAACAAAATGTGAACAAACAAGGCAAATGATTTATAAATAAGGAACTAAATGACGTATAAATTAAAAAGAAGAGAATTTGCTGCAACGTCGTCATAACTCAAAACAATACATTTCGAAATAAACGCGTTTAAAGCTTGGACTGCACTGAAAAAAATAAAAATTTATATCAAGTAAAAAATTTTTTGATATTATTATAAAAATTAATTAAATTTGCACCAGTTAACAAATTAATTGTATCAATTATATATTTTTTATATTACCAACATTTTCTGCAGTAACATGGTTGACAGAGGTATAGGGTGGCTAGTTGGCAGTTAGCAAGTCTATCAGTGAGGGGGTTGCGGGTTCAATTCCCGCCAGAGAATCTGGTCTCCTACCGACAAGCAAAGAGCTTTGCGGGATTAACATAAGAAAAAAAAGCGTTTTATTCACGTGATTTAATTTTTAACTAAAACTGATTTTATTTTTGATTAATGGTTTCATTGAAAAAATAGTTGGCGAGAATTTTTTTTTGTGTAAAAAAAAACAACACATTCGCTTCAAACGGGCAAATTATAAAATATATAAAGATGAATTTTATGCACAACAAACAGAAAAACATAGCGAACAATTCTTCATCACTAACTCAGAAATTTCAGTTTTTGAGCAATGACGACGCACATCGGGGCTTTTGCCAATACAGCCGGACATTAAAAGTTAATGAGTGCCCCTAGAGCCATGCAAATTTTCAGAAATATGAGTTAGGGTCATAGGCTGGTAATGCTCAAAAATAAATAAAATCGGATCAGGGCGGAAAAGGTTCCCCCTAGAAAAAATTATCGTTTTCCCATACTTTTGTTTATAAAATGTAACTTTTAACTTCGGTGAAAGGTAAAAACCCTTCAATTGGGCGGTTGCATAGAATAATATTTTTAATATTTGCAAGAATAATGTAAATATTAAAAGAAATGGAATGGTTATGAAAATTTAATTTTTGAGCTTTTATAGGTAGGGGAAGATATCCCTCGAATCCTATCCTGGAAAAATAAGGCATTTTTAGTGCTTGATCGACTATAAGTCCATTTAATTTTCTCTTGTTTGGTATCAATAACTCAAGTCTAGCACAACTGCTTCGGATCTTAACCATTTTTTCTTGATCCGGCCCTACACGTTGAAATCAGCGATGCCAACTAAGTGCTCTTAGCACTATTTTTAATGCTTTTAGATGCCTCTAAATGCCAAGTTTTGAGCTTTGGCGCCAAGCTAAGAAAAAGCATTAATTTGGTGGTTATTTAAATTTTCATATCCGCAAATAAAGAAGCCTCTATTGCGTAGCAGGTTGTGGATAAGATTCACTTGTTGCCTCATTTCAGTTGGCCATTACTACTGGATGACAAACAGGGCGTTAACCAGTCGCCCATGTGTGGGTGCACAGATAGTCCCTTGCTTAGAGGCTGAAGCTTTCTTACCTCCGCTGCATTAGAATATTGGGCAGCATCTATTGAACAGAAACAGAGTCTAGGGAGATCTTCCCGCATAACTTTGCCACAAGAGTTGGTAAAATCAAGCCCTTTAACAGGCTATTTCACGATCTCCATACCCGCGACTTCGGTTCCAAACCACAACCACCACGTGATCCCAAAGGAGCCCCAATAGTCATACCGGTGACGTGTCAATCGGGGCTACTGACTCCCGTGATACCAGCTAGTCTATCAGCGCCGTTGTTGCGGGTCCGATTCTAGCCAGAACCTCTTGTTTCTTTCCTGCAGACAAGCGTAGAGCTTCGCGGGATTAGCATAGGAAGAACAAAAAAAACCCGTCCAGGTTATATTTGCTTAAAGGCTTCTGGTTCCCGTGTGGCAAGATAGGACCAAGGTCAACTGTAATTGAATACGTGCCAATTCGAGCTTTAAGACAAACTTAAGTTATTAGATACACACTGAGTTTTTAAAACATGCTGAATGGAAACTATGCGTCCACCGATACCTCCAAGTGTGAGTGGGATAAACATGGGTGGTAAATTCTATAGAAATCAGTACGCTTACCCCTTGCTTGGGAGCATAAGCTATCTACCCTCCACTGCTGGCATACAGGAGGAGTTTCAGTTGCTATGCAACTTCGCCTAGGAAGATTGGCCAGAAGGTAATCGAACTTCCCCACAATGGGTAAAAAATCACTTTTTAAGACATCCCTTACCGCAATTTTGTGTATAATGTATGGTCACCGCGTGGTTCTCGAAGAACACTCAACCAATGGTCTTCTGTGATCTTACACATGATGTCTGGTCAATCGCGATCCTAAAACAAAAGAGCTGCCAATTTTAAGATACCTTGTAAAGGATCTGGCTCCAATTTTTTCTCGAGGAGCTCCACAAGGTATGCCTACATACTCCAGGTGTGCTAAAGAAGATATTTAGTGTTACATATATTTTTTCTTCTAAATCGCAGGAACATTTAATTCCAAATAAGAATTATATGTATGAATAATTTTCTTTTCTTTAATATATCCTTAAAATAACACATAACATGGTATAACGACAATGTTACTTTTACTGAAACAATTTACATATTAAACGTTTTAGCTTCTGCGTTTGTCGCTTAGTCGCATTTCGTTTCAATTATAGTAGCACTCTAGGCGGACTGTAAAGATGTCCTGACATAATCCATTTTTCGTCCCTCAAATCTGATTTGGTAAAAGAGGAACTAGAGGAATTCTAAAAAAGTCAGGTAGGGCTGGGCTGCCTCATAAGTTTTATCTTAAAAGAGAATGCAACTTAAAAGCAACATTATCGCCAAAAGTAATCCCCTTAACATTTGATCATTCATTTTGAATTTACATGCAAAGAACTTATATGCAAAGGAATTTTTCAAAAAGCTCTAATAAAAAGTTTGCTTAATATAAACTAGGACTGTCCTAACTTCATGTTCCCTATAAACGCTAAACGCCTTAAATGTGCTTTTGAACAAAAAATAAAAGCTGCCAATATCAACTTACCTTTTTTTATGTAGACGATTTTCTTACGTGTTTCAACTCTTCCACTTAAAACTCTTATTACAACATCACAATCAGCCAAGTTTTTTTTTGTTTCCTTTAAATGTTAACAGCAAGAAGATGAAGCAGAAGTAGAAGAAGCAGCAACAACAAAACATGCAGAAACATGTGGTGTGTAATAAAATAAAGATGAAATAATATCCAATTAGCAATAACAATAATAAAGACCACTCACACACACTTACTCACATAAATACAACATTACATGTGAGAGGGAGAGTATGTAATTTATATGCACGGAGAGTAATATAAAGTAAATATGGCGTAGTGTGATTTTATTGTAGTAAAACAAAATATGTTGGAGGCGTTTTTTTTTAAATTTTGGATTATTTTTTATAGATTTTTGGGTTTTTTTTTTTTTTTTTTTTTGAATTTTATTATTTACATATAAAATTTTTTTTTAGAATAATAATTTTGAAAAAACTTTTCAGGTATTTAAACACAATTTTAAAGTAAATGTATGTAATATTATATTTTTTAAATAGTTGGAATATTTATAAATTTTACGCGTTTTAGAAGACATTTTTGTTTTTTTTTTTTAAATCTTTTGCAATTTTAAAGTAATTTTTTTGTTAATTATTTTACTTTTTATAGTTGAAATTTTTATGAAAAAACATTTGAACACAAGTTGTTTTAAAGTATTTTAAAGGAAAATCTTTGTAATTTGTGAAATGCATTTTTATTAGATTTTTTATAATTTTTCTTAATTTTGGCAGATTTGTTTATTGTTTAAATTTTTTAATTTTTTTACAAAAACGTTTAGTAAAGACTTTAATGTTTAAGAAGTTTTTTAATTTAAAAATCTTTAAGTTTTTCTTTAATTTTATAAACCTTTTTCTATTTTGCGTAAAAGCGATTTTTTATTTGTTTAATTTTTTAGTTTTATTTATACATATAAGTTTAACTTAAACTCACTTTTTATGCTTTTTATTTAAAATTATTAGAATTTTGTTTTATATATTAAAATTTTTTTTAAATTTTCATTTTGCGTTTTTTTCTCAAATAACTTTTTTTTTAATTTTCAAAGTGAATAAATCACTTTTGATAATTTCGTTTTTAAAATCTTTTATTTTTTTCCTTTAAATTTCTCAAATCTTTTTGGATTTTATATGAATTTTATTTTAGCGATTTTTTCATAAATTCGATTTTATTGAAACACTTATTTTGAATTTAATTTTTTTGAATTTCCTATAAAAATCTTTTCATTTTTATTATTTTTTTTTTTTGTTTTTTTTTATGAAAATTTTCATAATATGTATTTGAAATATATGTTTTGATGCTTTTTTGTAAAGCACTTTTTTATGTTAAAAATTAGTTTTCCTTTCTGTTTTCTTTAAAATGAATTAATACTATTAATTTTTCATAGATTTTAATAATATAATTTTAGCGATTTTTTTTGTTTGCTCTCATTTGATGTAAAATCCTTCTACTTATATTAATTGATTTTCTTTTATTATTGTTATTATATTATTAAGTAAAATTCTGTATTTTATTTCAAAAATTTACGTTTTTAAAAAAATTCATTCAAGTGCTTTTTTACTTTTTGATATTTTTTTAATATTTTTAGTAACA
The DNA here is from genome assembly GCA_943735925.1 of Pollenia amentaria. Lineage (NCBI taxonomy): Eukaryota > Metazoa > Arthropoda > Insecta > Diptera > Polleniidae > Pollenia > Pollenia amentaria. Next base: position 15,702,397 of record OX031008.1, on the reverse strand, counting down.
GCTTTTCGAAAACACTTTTATATAGTATTTTTTAAAATTATTAAGAAAAATTTTTTTTATGAAATATTCTCGTTTAAGCGCTTTGTTTTTTTCTTGTTATACTTTTGCAACAATCGCAACACTTTTTATGTAAAAACTTTTCAGAAAATATTCAAGTTTCGGTTTTAACGTTATTGAAATGATCGTTTTGGTTTTTTTAAAATTAAATATTTGTATTACTTCTTTTAGCGTTTAGACAATTTTATCATAATTTTTTTTAATTATCTAATAAATACAAAAAATTAAAAATTTCTTTAATTTTGAATTTAACCCTTAAAGTAGGCTTTAGGAAATGTTCATTTCAAAGCCTGAATAGAGTCCCACTTACATTCAAATAGTTAAAATGTTGCATACAAACAGGCTTCCATGTAAGGTTGTCAACTTTTTTTTGGCATCAACAACTAAAATTTACTTAAAAAACCAAAATTTTCTTAAATCATTATAATGAGTTCTTTAACATTTAAAATAAATACAAAAAAAAATTGAAAAACTGAATTAAGGGATTTTAAGAAAGTCAAATTGATTTCTAATAATATGTCAAAAAACGCTAAATTGACTAAATTGGATTATTGAAAAAAAAATTATAAAGTCCTTTTTTTATTAAAATTTCCTTCAAAAATTAGAAACTTTTGGGCAAGAAAACTTGAACTTCTTTAAAATGTACAACATTTTTCATAGATTTGTCAAATAAAAATGGCTTAAAATACTTTTATTATAAACTTTTTAATAACAATATGTCAATATTTTCAAAGAATTTAAACTGTATTTAAAATAGTAGTAAATCTACGACTTTTTTTAATAAAAATTTTGTAATTTTATTATCAGAAATATATTTTTAATGAGGCTTAAACATTATTTAAAAAAGCAATAAATGTACTCCTTTTTTAAAAATAACAATTGGTAAATTTTGTGTAAAAAATCACATATATCTAGCAATTTCGCAATTCTTAAAAAAATAAAAAGAAGTCTAATTGTAATTTTTTACATAAAAAGACAAAAATAAATTATTTTTAATCTTCTCCTTTTTTAAAAAGATTGTTTAATATAAAGTTAAGTAAATAGATAAAAAAAAAGTTAAAATAATAGTAATTTTTTTCACATTTAAAATATTTTTTAAAAAAAGTAGCAAATAAAAGTAGCAAAAAAAAAATTAAAAAAAAAAACAAAATGTTTAGTTGTCATTAATCTTTTTTTGTTCAGTTAAGAATCTTAATAAATTAAACAAATTTATATTCTTAAAAATAGTAGTAGAATTACTCCTTTTTTAATATATGAATACCGATTTCTTGGTTCATAATCTTAATAAAATTTTTAAATCCATATCCAAATTAACTATGAATGATTATTTTGTCAAAATTATACTTTCAAAGATATAAAGAAAAATGTAGTAAATCTACTACTTTTTTATAAATTGTTAATAATTTTGTTAGTTTACCAACAAATATAAACACTTTCATTAAAAAGTTTTTTATATAATGCTTCTAAAAAAAAATTAATTAAGATGTTCTAAAATAGTACTAGTTTTACTACTTTTTTAAGAAAAAGTTTAAAGCCTATTTACGGTAGAAAATCCACAAACTTTTCTAGGAAGAAGGTTTTTATTTGATTTTTTTTTTAAATATAACATAAGAAAGAAATCTTGGAAGAGCATTAAATCAACGGCTCTTTTAAAAATTTAACTTTTTGATAAATAGTAAGTCTTAAAATGAATTGCAATAAACTATATATTTAACAAAAATTTATATATTTCTTTATTTGTTTATCTAAAATTGTACTTAATCTACAACTTTTTTAAGTGTTCATTACATTTTTAAACAAATAAAAAGTAGAATCTATATGCCTTACTAGTGAAAAGCTTAGTTATGTCTTCTGTTTGTAGAAACTGAAAATTCAGTTTGAATAAATAGTATTCAATCTACTACTGTTTTGATAAATAAAAATGTTCGTTCGAATATAAAATGGAAAGTTTAAAATTTAAAAAAAAAATAAAATTAAAGTCTAAAAAGAAATAAAGTTAAACTTTTTATAATAAATACCTAAATTGTTCCATTGAAATCTGAATTTTAAATAGTACAAAACCTTCTACTTTTTTGTTAAAATTTAAAAAATATTAAATAAAATATAAAATGCAAGATACAGTATGCATACATATATTGAGGAAACCCCATTTAAAATGTTGATATTAACATGAGTTGTTTAAATAAAATTAGTAGTATTTTTACTACTTTTTTATTAATTTAAAAAAACTAGCTTTTGTACTTTTAAAAATCTTATATTTAAAATAGTTTTTAAACATACATTATTCACATACTTAAGGACTTAAATAGTACTAAATCTAATACTTTAAAAAAAAAAACACTTTTTTATAAAAGTTTACTTTTTCGTTAAAAACACATTTTAAATAAATAAAAAAAAATTTTAATGAACATACTACTTTTTTCATAAAAATTTTGCTACTTTTTTTAAAAAATTTTTTTTTTGCCGTTTCTTACTAAACAGATATAAAACTATTTTTTTAACTGTTTCTTACTAAACAGATATATAAATAAAATTCCCTAAAAATTCAACACTTTTCAAATATACTTTTAAAACAAAGATTTATATAAAGAAAAAAGTACTAAATTTACTATTGTTTTTAAAAAATATTGTATTTAAATGATACAAAAATAATAAAACTTAAAAGAATTTAAAATTCTATCCTCTATAAAAAAACTTATGATTTAAAATTTTAATTTAAAAGAATTGCAATTGCAAATATGTATGTTGTACTAAATAGACATTTTTTTAAAAAAAAAAGTAGTATTCATTCTATAACTGTTTTTCTAACTATGTTTTTAAATTTTTAAGAAAAGCATTTTAAATCATAATATATAAAATCTTCGAATAATCTTTCTTTAAAAAACTAGTACTTTATTTAAAATAAGTATTAAATTTAATACTTTTTCTCAAAATTATTTTTATTAGTAAGTATTTGTCCAATTCACAAGCGCTGTCTTATGGCTTAAGTCGGCGCTACACTATCCTATTCAGTCGTACAATTTGCCAAAAAAAAATTATATAGTGTAGCTTAAAAATGAATTGGGTGACAGATTGTTTTGACAAGTCTGTCCGACTTGCAAAGGTTTATGACAATTTTTATAAATTTATAGATTCTATGCGATCAGAGTCGCATTTTCTTGAAAAGTAGCTGAGTCATTTCAGTTTGCATCTTTTTTGTGGGATAGTGTGGCAGTGACAGCAGAATTTGCGGTCATTTTTTTACATCGGATAGAATTCCGTCAGATTTTCGTGTGAATGAATCATACGATTATGTAGGATAGTGAATCCCGGCCTGATCGTTTATAAAATACGATTTTTGTGTTCTTCTTCGTTAATAAAAGTCGACATTCATATTTAATACCAAGAAATTAAACCAGGTATGGGAGTTTTAATTTGATGTGAAATGGTAATAAATATTTTTATTAAAGTCGTTTAAAAAATAATTTAAAATGGATTAAACATATTTTTGTGATGTTATTGTCAGATTCTAAAAAGAAAAAGACAAATCGAACATTCCCAGGCCTGGTATGACAACAAAATTTTTCAAAACTCAATCGTATTATGAGACAACACTTTAGTATGCAACTAAATGTCCAACAACAAAAATACAATATTGTATAAATATACGTTTATACAACGAATACGACGTTAAAACGAGCTTGTGAATTGTTAAAAAAAAATCTTTCAAGTAAGAAAAATCATTTTTTTTTTTATTAAAATTATCTTTTTTCTGCTACATTTTAACAGATGTTTTAATCCAAATTTTCATATCTTAATCAGGCTTAAGTTCATTAAATTTAATTTTTCATTAAATTATTTTTATGAAGAAAGGAATTTTACAACATGAAATGAATTAAAATTTATTGATAATTTTTCATTCTTGACTGACCGGACAATTGATTTTTTTTTTTTAACAGGTAAATCTACTACTTTTTTGCTAAAACTAATTTCATAAACAAAGTACTTAATTTTTTAAGAGAAGCTTTACATTTTTTAAGGATTTTAAAGGTTAAAGTATTTTTTAAAATACTGAATTTTTTTTAAATACAATTTAAAGAGAATTTTTATAAATCAGTTTACTTTGTTTGAAAAATGCCTTAAATTGATATAGGTACTTTTTAAATATGTAGCTTTTTTTAAAAAAAAAAAAGTACTTATTCTGCTATATTTTTTTTAAAGAAAAATAAATGTCTTTTGTTGGAAAATCTTAATTTTTTGCGGAAAATAATGATGTATTTACAAAAGATACTTTTTTTTAAAAAAAAGTACTAAATCTTCCATTTTTAAACTACTAAATTTTCCTACTCATTTTTCTAAGACAGGTATAAATATAACTTTTTTTCAAATCGTTAGTACTCATTTTCCTAAATTTGTTCGAAGAAAAATTTAATCAATTTGCTAGAAAAAACTTTATTTTTTGCGATAATTATTGCAAACATAGTTAAAAAAGTACTTTTTTCCAAAAAAAAAACAGTTCTTAATCTACTACTCTTTTAAAACTTATGTTTAAAGTAAATGTTGATAGAGTAATTTGTTTTGCTTCTAATCTATGACATTTTGGTTAAAGGTAACTGTTTTAAAAATACTGCTTTTTTCAAAAAACTACCAAATCTTCTTTTTTTTAAATTAGATAGTAACGTTTTTTTTTTGCTAGAGTATTTATTTTGTTGCAAACAAAACATCATTTTAGACTTTAATACTTTTTAAAAAGTACTAAATTTGCTCAGTTTTTGTTTACAATGTACTGTTGGTAAATTTTGTAAGAAACTTATTTGTCAATTTAGCGTTTTTTTTTGTTAAACATTTTAAAAATATTAATAAAATTTCGAATTTTGTTTTAAATTTTTTAATTTTAAGCTTTCGGCCAATTTTAAGTTTTTATTGGTTTAAACATTTTTGTAAATTTTGAAAAATTTTGTAAATTAGATGTTTTCTTTGTGGGATTTTAAAAGCTGGTGTTAATATTCCTTTCCTTTACGCCGGCTATCCAATCATTGCAAAAACTTGAATGTGATGGGCAGTAAAACAAAGTTTTTAATCCAAAAAAAGGCGAAGAACACTTTGAGGGTTAAAAAAATTCAAATATTTCTTATTTCAAATGGTTTTTCTTTTTTGGTTTTTCGAAAGACTTTTATGATTTTTTCAGTTTTTTTATAAATATTTTTAAGGCAAGTAAACTTGAATTTTTTTAAGCATTTTTTTATTTTTCTTCATTTTATTTTTAATTAATTTCTTTAAACTTTCTTAATTTTTATTTAAAACTTTTCTTTAGTTATTTTCTTTGCAATTAAAATCTTTATTTTTGTTTTTTACTTTCCATTTGTTTTTCAAAATAAATATTAAATTTTTGTTTGTTTGCACTTCAAAATCTTAATTTTTCTTGAAAAATTTTCATATTCACGTAAATTTGATTTTTTTTTTTTTTGTTTCTTTTACTTTAACAATTTTTTGTTTGGAAATGGATTTTCTTTTTGTTATAAAAATTCTATGCTAGAGTAGATGACGAAAAGAGTATGTGTGTGTTTTCAAAGAAAAAATTTGCCAAACCGCTCGACCAAGCAAAACGTACCGAACGAGGCGCGCTTACGTACTCATCAGCCAGTCAATGACAGTGATATGGTAGAATAATACGCAAACTGTTTATAGTAAAGTGAATTTTTCTCACTGTACTTTATAAGAAACACACAAGTTTGTGTGTGCATAGGGCTGTATGAGAGTTTTTGTTTGGTTGTGTGTTTGTGTCGATTTTTGCCAGTTAAGGAAAATATGGAAATAAACAAAACCAACAACGAAACTTCAATACAATAATTATATCACTTAGTCAAGCTCTTAGCTTTTATTATGCTCTTTCTACCTTGAAACGCTCTCTTCAATTAAACTCTCTTCGTTATTAGTAATTTTTTTTTTTTTCTAAATACATTCGTATAAAACAGCAAAACGGAATTGCTACAAAAACATTAAGAGAAAAGTTCATTCACTTTGTTGGGCTAACGAACGCAGAGTTTTGTAGGGTTTTGTACTTTTATTTTATAAAATGCTGATTTTGTTGTTTTTGTTTTTTTATTATTTTCTTTTTTAATTTTTGTTTTTATTATATTGTCTTTGTTTTGCTTTTTCATTGATTTTGCTTACATTTGGTTTTTAATTTAATATTTAGTTATACATATGTACCTATGTATGTATTGTTATATGGCTTTAGGTTTCCAATAGAGATTAATAATGTCACACGTATCGATCATAAAAGCTTAAAGAATAATAACCTTTAAAAGTACTTAATTTACTACTTTATTCTAAAAACAAAAATTTTATAGCGAATTTTCAAAAAGTTTTGAGGGAAACTTAATTTGATTTTAGAAATATTTAAAAAAAATTCAGGGGAAAAGAACTTTTTCAATTACAACTGCTCCTTTTTTTTAAAGAATAATAACCTTTAAAAGTACTTAATCTACTACTATTTTCTTAAAACAGAAATTTAATAGCGAATCTTCAAAAAGTCTTAAGGGAAACTTAATTTTATTTTAGAAATATTTAAAAAATTTCAGTGGAAAAGAATTTTTTCAATTACAACTGCTTTTAAAGAATAATAACCTTTAAAAGTACTTAATCTACTACTATTTTCTAAAAACAGAAATTTAATAGCGAATCTTCAAAAAGTCTTAAGGGAAACTTAATTTGATTTTAGAAATATTTAAAAAATGTCAGTGGAAAAGAAGTTGTTCAAATACAACTCCACCTTTTTTAAAGAAAAGGAAGTACCAAATATACGACATTTCTTTAAAAACTAATATAAAAATCAGTTTTTTTAGCCGAATATGTATTTATTCAAAACTTTTTATTAAAATTTCCTTTTTTTTAAGTACTAAATCTACAACAATTTTTAAAATAAAATTATATTATTTGGGGAACTTTTATTTAGGAAAAACTAAAAATGTTTACATAAATTACTTTTAAAAGAAAATGGCAAAATTTTTTTTAATTCAAAAATAAAAAGTTTTTTCAAGCTCGAGGCCAATTATTTGTAAAAAATATTTATTCACTAATCTTACCCAATATTTCGATATCATTATCAAGGATATCATTATCAAGGAATGAGTTACAAATATACTCGTAAGAGACGTATGAACATCTCCAGTGCAATATTGAATGTGGAAATGGTCATACGTCTCTAACGAATATATTTGTAACTCATTCCTGGATAATGATATCCGATGGATATCGAAATATTGGAGAAGATTAGTGAATAAATAATAAATATTTTTTACAAATAATTGGCATCGAGCTCGAAAAAACTTTTTATTTTTGAATTAAAAAAAAATTTTGAATTAAAAAAATAAAAACGAGGTCGAAGGAATAATATGTAATTGAAAATTGCAAATTTTAAACTTAAAAAAATGTACTAAAATAGGTATTGTGTAAAAGCAAATTAATTTTTTTTATGGTAGGTCTGCTCGAAACGCCTTCTGATTTTTTGTAAAGTTGTTTTTTTTATCGTGCAATTGTTTTTGACATCTTGTCCATTTTTTACACAAGCAAATAGGTACATTGAGTTTTGATATCTTTAACATAATTAACACAAACAAAATGCGTGTTGTTTTTTCTATTATTGCATTGTTGTATTTTTGCGCAGACCTACTAATTGGGTCATGAATTTTTAAAAAAAAAAATTTTAATATTTTTTTGTGAATCTAATTAGATTTAAGAATATTTTTTTAAATTTTGGAAAAAGTAGGTAGGGTCGTACTACGATCATGGGTGCCAGATAAAACTGGCCGAAAATCGTCAAATTTTGAGGAAAAAATCGTCACAAAAATCGTCATAGTTAAAACCTCTAACTTTTAATAAGTTTTGAAAATTAATTGTTATTTTTAGTTTCCGTTGCTAATAAAATCTTAATATATTCTGCCTGTTTTTGAACTTAAAATAAATATTTTTGTTTAGAAACTTATTACTGAAGTAACATAACCAAAATTTTTTTAAAGTATTGGTATTCATAATAAAGTAAGAAAATATACTAAAACCAAGAAATATCAAACACCTTTTACGTTGAAAATCCTGGTTCAGAACTTATGTCTGGTAAACATCAAAAACTCAGACTTTCTGAAAGAAAAGTTCATAGTGTGAACCAAACTAAAGAGTGTGGTTGTTAAATGGCTGTATTAAAACAGTACTAACTGATCAAATAGAACTCTTAAAAATATGCATCCTGCTAAAAAAAAATCGGTTCTTATATGATAAACAGCTAAGACATGACAATAACTGACAATCAAATAAATAAAATTATCTAAAGGTATGGTCAGACCTTACAAATATTTGACGAAAAAATCCAAAAAAAAAGCGTGATCAGCAAAGTGATAAAACTTTTAACTTTAAATTTTTAACAATTTTTATTGACTTCCTTATCTTTATTTGTAAGAAGATAATTGTATAATTCAATAAAGAGATTGTTAAATTATGTTTGATCCAGCAAACCTTTTGCAAAAGCAAACATTTTTTTAATAAAACTAGTGGTTACGTGCAGGACGTCAAATATTTAAGAAGCTAAAATAAAATGTGAAATTATATTAAAAACATTTGTAAATTTGAATAAAATTTGTCATTTTAAAAATTGTCAAACTAAGGGTATCAATCGTCAGATCGTTAATAGACTATTTTTTGTTAAATCGTCAAAAGGACGATAAATCGTCAAATCTGGCAGCCATGACTACAATTACTATTTTTTTGAAGATAGATGTTTTTCAACAATTTTTTTTTTTTTTTTTTGAATGTAATTATGTCTAATATTCGTTAAATTTCGGGGAAAGTACTTTTTTTAATGAGTACCTTTTAGAAAACAGTACCAAATATACTACATTTTTCTAAATTAACAAACTAATTGTTTTTTCTTAGAAATGTTTTTTTTTTGTCTTATTTAATAAAAATTCCCATTTTATAAAAAGTGCGAAATCTACTACGATTTTAAAAAATACTACTTCTTGTTTTTGAGCAACTTTTACTTTGGAAAAACTGCAAGGTGTTATAGAATTTATTCCTTTAAAAAAATTTTTTTTTTTCAAAATATCTTTTCCTAAACAAATTTCAGTAAGATAATTTTTAGAGGAATTAATTTGTTTATACATTTTAAATAATAATTTCTAACTACATATATTTTGATTTTAGAACCTCTTTAAAATTTCAGTGAAAAGTACTTCTTTTAAAATTTGTAGTGCCTTTTTAAAAAAAGTAACATATCTACTACTATTTTTTAAATGATTATAAAAATCAGTTTTTTAGCCGGAAATGTATTTATTCCTATCTTTCAATTAAAAATAATATAGTTGTAAAAGGTACTTTTTTATTTTTGAGCGACTTTTATAAGATTTTTTTACAGGTCCTATATTTTAAGTACTTATTAACTACTACAATTGTACTTCATTTATTAAGAAAATTTTGCAAAACTAACTATCGAAAACGTTTAGATATAATATTATTTTGATTTCTTCAATTTCAAAATAGTTATTTCTGTTTGAATAAAAAAGTATTTGTTGTTAATGAATCAAAATAAAGAACCTAGGAGATTGTTGTACTTCTATGTATGTGTGTATGTATTAACCCCCATATTCATAAAAAATATTTAAGGTTTATAGCAGGTTTATTAAACAAATTTTCATAGAAAATTCGTTTCATAAACCTTTAATTAATCAGAAATATTTTTAATGAATATGGGGGTAAGTCTTTAGTAAAGAAAATGTAACAAAATTTTTTCAAAATTTGAATACTTTTACAAAAGTTTTGTTTAGAAAAATAAAAATAAATTTTTTGTTAACTTTGAAGAAAAATGTTAAATTTTTTGGACAACTTTAATCTTATCAAGTACAAATTATTTAAATAAATACACTTTAAACAAATAAATAAGGCATAAAGGTGAATGGCCGTGCTTAGCATGCGTTTTTATTTTATTTTTATTGTCATTTTTTTATTTTGCTGAAGCTGTTGTTTTATTTTAATTTGTTTTTTTATTTCAATTTTCAATATGGCTCTTTTCTTTTTGCCATTATCTCTTATGCCAGTTGAATTGTGTCATTTGGTTGTTACTCTTTTTATTGCTTTGCTCTTGACATTTTTGTTGTTGCTTGAAGTATTTTTTTATATTTTTCCTTCATTTTTGGGAAATTCCAAAGAGAGTCATTAGCATGCGAAAATGGTACTGCCAGGTGAGAATTACTTGAAAATGTTTTTTACAGATAATGAACAAAGTAGAGGAGGCTGGTTCGTTTGTAGCGGAGCAATGTTTCCGGATTGTTAAGTCATCGTCAAGACTTGCAATTTTTGTTGCTGTAACTTTTCAAATTTCTGCTTTGAAATTACACTAGCGTCCAGATTGGGAAATTCTAATGTCCAATTTTCAGGGTAGTATTTAAATCTATAGGTATTATGTTAATTTTCATATAAACTTAAATCGTATGTATTTACACAGAAAAAAGTGTTTTATCAATTAAAAAAATGGTTTGAAAAGTATTTAAATTTAATTAATGTGATAAGTGAATCAATCAATTATTTTTTTAGTTTAAAGAAAATTAAAAAAAATTAATATTGATTTAATTAACATTTTAGTTGTTTTGAAATACATTTTCAATTAAAATTTTAATTAAATAACAAAAATTCTTAATTGACTTTTTTCGTTTAAAATAAAATAATTTAAACATGTAGAATTGTTGTTGGGAATTGTCAATATTTATTTAAAAAAATTAACACATTGTTTGAAATGCAAAGTTTTTTGATCACCATTTTAATTAAAATTAAAAATATCATTTATTGAAAATATTTTTTCAAAATTTTAAAATTTTTAGTTATCAATATAATCCTTTTGGTAATAGGTGCAAAATCAACAACTTGTTTGCTTGATATTATGAATTTGGAATGAATTTGGTGATTGGAGAAATTTAATAATTTTTTCTGTGTAAATACAGATTAATTTTTTCAGTTTTATTTGAAAAGTTTTTTTTAATTAAGTAAAAGTATGGCAGCACTACTAAATACAAAAAAAATCATAAAAAGTGTACTTAATACAAGGTGGTCTTCAAAAACATCTGACTGCTATTACTTTACCTGTTGTTATATTACAATGGAAACTTAAGTTGAATTTAAATGTACCACATCGGCGAATTAAGTTTCATTATAGTGCTTAAGGGTAGTTTACACGGTAATGCAATGTATTACGACATGTCAAAAATGATGTAGAATCAGAAAAATCTTATCATGTAAAAGCGTAATGCATTGAGTAAGAGAAAATACGGATACAAAATTTGACAACCGGTCAATAAATGTTCATTCATTTTCTAAACCATTGTTAGAAACTTTTGTATTGTCATTACACCAGAGTCGCATTTTAACAGAATATATTGAAGGTGGTAACATTTTTTCAAAATTACAAAAACAACAAAAATCAACTCAGGAAATTTTAATTTTGTTTTGGTAAATTTTGTGAAACAGCAACCATCTGCTTTTTTGTTATTAACTCAGCTGTTAAATATCTTCGCTTTTATTTTACTTATACCATCCGTGTAAGGCCGAGGCCACGCAATGAGCGGCTAAGCGGCTAGTGTTTGAGCGGTGAGCGGCAAAAAATTAAAACATATTAAATACTACTGAAGTGGCCAATCGGCATTTCTGAGCGGCTAAACGTCGCCGCTCAGGAATAAAACATGGTCTAATTTTTAGTTGTTTTCTGAGCGGCAAGAAATAAACATGGCAAATAAACTTATGTACCTCAAAGTTAAAACAAGCCTTTGCTCTGCATAAATTTCTTTTCCCTGTTTTGTCAATCTGTTGTTTACTTTTTGCAACAACAAATCAAAGGATTTCACAGACATACGGCAGTATTGCCAAAATCCGTCTGGAAATTTGCGAAGATTTGTATATAAATGGTTAAATTCGCCGTAATGCCTTGCTTGATTCATAGGATGAACTCCAAATCTTTGTTTTTTTTCTTAAGCGCATTAAATTCTTATGTGAATACGATTTTCGCGTATTATCATTAAACAAATCTCTCCTGACAATGGCATTTTAATAACTAACCGCTCAGAAATGACGCTCAGTAATAAGCCACTTGCCGCTCAAACTCGCCGCTCTGCCGCTCACCGCTCAGACGGTTGCCGCTTAGCCGCTCATTGCGTAGCCTCGGCCTAAGCATGAAAAATAATTACAACAGATTTTTATTTTTTTTTTTTTAATTTAAACACGGAAAGAATTAAATAATATTTTGATTTTACAAAGTCGTAATACGTTGTATTACCGCGTAAACTATACTTTAGTGAAGAAGAGAATTTAGTATTTAAAACGTTATTAAACATAAATATGTTTTAATATCATTCCTGAAAATTGGCCATTAGGCTGCAATTTTTGTATTTTTATCTTGTTTTTTTATATTTTACATGTATATACATAAATACAAAGACATGTACAGCTAACTTCAAGTTGAAAAGTGTGAGATTTAAACTGAGTACCCCTCGCCAATCTTCTCACCTCTCTCACCAATAAACTCAAGAATTTCTGCCACAAAAATTGCAAGTCTGAACGATGACTTAGTAATTTTAAGATAAATTTTTTGTCCAATGCTTGGCAGGCTGTTCAAAAATTATGTTTTCAACCTCTCTAATTGTGGCCGTGTATTCCTTTCTTTCCATTAGTGCTAACGATCTCCTTTTTGAAGAAGTAAGTCCCATTATTTATGGCCCATAAAGTACATCACACTCTTATTTCTGTCTTATCTAAATGGCCAAGCACGGCATAAGTGATAAAGTTCTGGTAGTGACCTCCGCTTATATGGATCGATGCATTCGTATTTAATAAGTACATGTAAGATAGAACCTTTTTGTCCTAAATCCCAATTTACACTATGGACATTTCTTGCCGGTAGTGTGGCCATTTTGGCATTTTTTTCAGCTAAATTTAGCATTAGAAATTTTTATTTAGCTACAAAATTTCGTACTTGACAGTTTATTCAGCATTTTTATAAAATATTTTTAGCTTTTTTAGCATTATTTTAAAAATGTTGACGAATAGTTTTATTGATTTTACTTAAATAGTTTTATATTCAACATTTTCTTATTTTTCGAATTTATTCTATGAGCTAAATTTCAGTTACATATTTTATAAAGCTTTTTTGTAATAGTTCTATTCCTTAAAATTTTAGGAATGACTTTATACACTACCAGAAATAATTCCCAGATTCTATTTGTTAAAATTTTTTATAAATTATAATAAAATTTAATTAAAAACAGTTGTACACAAAATGAAATTTCGTAGGAAGATGGATAATTCTTTTGTTAAGGGAATAATTGCAATACCCTCATTCTGTTGATTGTAAAAATGATTTGCCGTTTAATATATCGATATTAAAGTACAAAGAGATTTCACTATGTATTTAGATAAAAATTCTATAGAGTAAATGTTTTATAAAATTTTTGCTTTAAACTGATGATAAAATAATAGTTTTAAAACTTCAACTTTTCTTAAACTATAAGAAATAAATTGATCTAAAAAATTTTGTATATCATAGTAATAAAATCGTCTGAATTTTGCATGTATAAGGGGTTTGCGGGCCACTTAATTTAAAATTAGATCTCAACTACCTGTGCTACATATTTATATGTATCAGATGTGTTGCTAAAAGCTACATACTTGCTTAAGCTGGGATCACACGATTGCCCCAAATGCACTAATAAGAGACAATATTGATTGTCCTTTATTGAAGCACAATAATGAAATTGCCCCAATAAAATATTCTGAAATCACACGATTGCCCTGTTTTATACAAATTTAATTGCCGCTAGTTGGTACAAATCGAAATGAGTACAATAATTGCCGCAGCACTGTCACACGATTTTTCTTACTTGTGTCAACTGCGAAAACAGCTGTTGTGGTAGCTTTTTTATTTGTTTGAAAGTTCTAGTTGGCTTGTTCATTAAAAAAAAGAAATTTCTATCATATACCTATTTGGTATTCAAACAATGTTTTGTTGAATAGTTTTATTTAAAATTTTTTAAGTTAAATATATGCAATTCCAAAAATAAAACAAAGTAAAATTCTATTTTAAATATATAAAGAAATAGAGAATATTTATATTCAAAAATAAATTCCCCTTAAAAAATTTCAATACATTTTGCTCCGTTTTCCTGTATATAAAAAATTTTGGGAATACAAAATTTATTATAAATTTATTTATTAATGACTTGCTAAATTCCCAATTTTTATTTTTGATAAAATTAAATTTTTTTTTTTAATTTATTCCTACTAAAAGAAACACACAAAAGTAAATTTATTAAAAAAGGCGCGTATTGTGTTGTTTAATTGCCGCACAAGAAGCCAATAAATATTGGTACATTTTTGTAATTTTTATTGACGGGCATTTACATATCAAGTAGTCACACGATTGCCGCACCAGGGTTGCATTTCATTGGTAAAAGTAAGCACAATTTTGCCCTCGGTTGGTACATGAGGCATTTGATTGTGCCGTCACACGATTGGGGTATTAAAAAGTGTGAAAATTGTTGCATTGCGGCAATCGTGTGATCCCACCTTTAGATATAACCATTTATTTTAATTTCGTTAACAAATAAGTCACTAAATGTATTAAGTTTCGAATAAAATCTCATACTGGCAATACATTTTTAACAAAAAGCCTTAGAAAATGTTAGCATTATTTTTATCATTTAAAAAATCATTTTTAACATTTTTTGGCCATGTCTAATGCCAGATTTAGCTGTTAAAAAATTTTAAGATTTGGTCGCACTGCTTGCCGGACAGTTTGTGCTAATATGTGCAACACTTGGAAATATTAACAGTCCTAAGGCACTGCTACACGTCCAGTATATATCGCACGTATTCTATATGTTCAATATTTATCGCATCAGCGTTTTCATAATTTCTTTGCCGTGCGGTTCGGTCAAGGTTAGAAAAATGCCGCAAGAAAACCAAAAACAGCGTGTTTAACTAGTTTGCTCAATTTTTCGTTAAAGCACAAACTATACAAAAATATTTTAATTTTTTGCCAGGAATTTATATCACGAAGAATACTTAACGTTCAATATTTATTACGTAAACCAGATCTTTGATCACATAAAATTAGGCTATTTTGCGATATAGATCGCGGCGATGCATCAATACTGCATGCTACTCGTTCAATAAATATCGTAATACTTGATAGCAGTCAATATATATTGAACGCATAGCAGCGCGCCTAGACGTATATTTTAGTATGAAGATCGACTCAGAATCACTTTTTTAGCCGATCTTTCCGCCTGGCTGGTTGTCTGTTCATGTATCCTTGTGCACAAAGTTTGGATCGCAGTTTTGAAGATAAGTTAATGAAAATTGATACATACTGCTTAAGTGTCATAAGGACGAAGTCTATTGAAAATGGTAAGTATCGATATCTAATTTCATATGGCCCCCATACAAATATCTTTTCGGAATAGTCTTTGCGCATACATATAAATAATATTATTATGCTGGCATTTAAATAAAATTTGGCTCAAAAATAACTCTTTGCAACATAAATCGTCTAACCAACATTTTTTAATATCGGTCTATATTTGACCATAGCTCACATACAAATATCGCTCCCGAAAATATCTTAAAATACCACAAGTTCCTTAAAAATCTGTACCCACAAGGAATAAGCTATAATTCATTGTTGACAAATTTGACGTATTTCTTTTTATTCCTCCTAATCTAACTGTTGTTTTATTAATAATTTAATTACAAATTAAAATGCTATAAAACTTCTAACAAGGGCCAGCAACTATAAGCTTAATCTAAATTCCCTAATTTTGGGCAACGGTTTTTAAATTTAAATATGATCTGCTAAGCACTGGCCGAAATCGAATTAGGTTGTTAATTCTTGTGGGCACAGATATATTGGGATTGATTTAAAGTTTGGCGACAATACTTGTTATAATAGCTACTTTGTCATCAAATTTTGTACTGATAGGCTCAGAATTGACCATAGGTCCTAGATAAACCCCCACACTAAAAACGGTTTAAGACAAACCAAATTCATATAGCTATTATTACTTACATAATATTCGGCACAATATTATATTATATTTCGTATTGTCGTGGTTGGCCATGGGTCCCAAACACTCTCAAAAATTTGTCTTTATATACTGTGGTGTAGGATATCAAATAGTCGGGCTTGACCGACAATTTCTTACATGCAATTGGGAATACTTCATTTTATATAATTTTGTACTTTCATCCATTTTTGTTAGTAAGACTAAAATATAGCGAAAATCGTGTACATACGGTCGCCTGTGAAAATTTCTTTTATCTTTAGATCAAAATTATATCATAGAGTTTATGTGAACATTATTTAATCGTGATTGCACAATAACCACTGTAAAGTGTGGTGAAGTCAAGAATGATAGAAATAAGGATTAAACCATCTTAAAAACAAAGTTGAAATCTTCTGCGCATGTCGCACAAATTACGTCATACGAACTACATTCCTATTGGAAAGTAATTTCAAGCTGGAAAACTTAAGATAGTTGTTGTTTAATTTCGGGGTTGACAGCTCTTATAAAGTGCGTAAATTTCTTATAAAAAAAATTCGAGAATCTTAGGGACTTTTATACTTGGCAACTTTTGCCACGCACAAACTGCTCGTCACGGCTTCGATGGCATTCCTCTGTGCGATGTTCCATATTTTCACCGACTCCGAGGCATAATTGAGGTTTAATGTCGTTAATGTGCCGAATTATCTGATCCTTTAGCTCTTGAGTTGTTCTTGGCTTATGGACGTAAACTTTCTGTTAATTATCCTCAAAGAAAAAATACGGCCCGATGACGCCGCCGCCGCAGAACGATCTGGGCGAGCATGCACAGGTATTTTCACATTTCCTACAGACCCGGTTTGCTGAAATTTGAGCAAAATTCTTCAGATTGTGCATACATTTGATCGGTTATGCTGACCAAAAAAATCACGAAGTACACGACATACATTTTGATATGAACGTCCATTTGAATAAAAGACTTTAACAATCTAAACGCGCTGCTCAATTGTGTTGAATTTGTCAAACACTAAAAAAATCCTTGACGTTAAGGAGTGACTCACAATTAACATCGTGCATTATGGTGGGACCACCCTTTACAAAAATACGATCTCGTCTAGCTTACCAGTCTTTAAATGCCTTGGTTTTCCTAAAATGTTTTTACTTAAATAATTTTTTAACTATCTACCTATAAATTTATAACTGTTGACTTGTTTTTTACAATTTACATATTGTCACCTAAAATGCAAAATGGCGTAACAACAGTTTATTTTTCTACAGGAGAAGCAAACAGCTTAACAAAATCAATAGCAACAAGGTGTATTTGGCGTTTGAATTTCTTTAAAAAAAAGTCGCAATTTTTTATCGTAGGGATCTAACAGGGGTGTTCTGGAAACCGAAAACGCAAAACGCAAGAATTTAAAATTCGTTTTTTTAATAAGATTTTTGTAGTAATAAAAATACAAATACAATACAATACAAACATTTCTCTATTAAACAGATTTCAATAAGAAAATTATAAAAAATCGGATTACAAATGTATTAAAAAGAACTTCAAAATTCTTGCGTTTTGCGTTTTCGATTTCCAGAACACCCCTGTAAGATTGTTAACATGTAGTTTAATAAAGCAAACACAAATCAATCAAAAACTCTTTTTTGAATTTGTTGGTACGCCCTTTGGCATTTTAGGTGACGATATGTAATACTTTTTCTTCTGCTTCAGACTTACTAATTTTATTTATGTTTAAAATAAATATGTATATGAAAAATGTAATTAAATATGGGCATTTCCATGAGAATGTCAACCACGACTCAAAAAATAAATAGCCTTGAAACTATTTTTCGAATATGGTATAAAGTAAAAAAACACTCAAACTTTACTATGCAAAGGGGTTTACAGCTTATTACAATTTTTAAAGAGCAAAAAATAAAAGTTAAAACTGACTATCTCTTTGATTCATTTTTAGTAACTGCAATCAACAATTTTCACTTTTCTGCCGATTAAATACAGATACTGGTAACATTGGAATTATACCTTAAAATTAATGTTGCAACAATAATGAACAAAATTCACGAGAAGAGACCAAATATATAGTTAGATTAGCGGTATATTTTTTGGTTTGCTTTGGGTGCTATTCAAATGTCACGTACGTGGTGCGAAAACATCATTTGGTCTTTGATCAGTCGAACGTGTTTCAAAATAAAAGTTCAAAGCAAGATATTTGTTGCAAAAAAATATTGACCGGAATTTTTTTTTAAATAGGTATAATAAAAATTTTATAAGCTGTTAAACGTCGTCACGTACGACATTGTATTACTATAAATTCAACTAAATGTATCATCTTATTATGTTGGTATTAGGTTGAAATTTGATCAAAAATTATTTTTTTGCAGTCTTAATGATCTAAACAATTATAATTGGTATCGGTCCATATTTGACCATAGCACTCATTCAAATACTACTCCAGAAAATAGCTTTTAATGTTGTAACTTTCTAATAAATGCTGGTATTGACATAAAAATTGGCGACAATACCTTTTACGACAAGTACTATGTCGTGATAAAATGTTGTGCTGGTAAGTCCTAAATTAACTATAGGTCCCATATAAACCCGCTTCCTAAAATCGCTGAAAGGCAAGAAAATCTCATATAGATGAAGATATCTGAATAATATACGGCACAAATAACTTTTATATAACTTTTAACGTCATAGCATAATTCTGTTCCGGCGACCATGATTGGCGATGGGTTAAAAATAGGGACAATCAAAAATTTGTTTTTAAAATATTATGGTGTAGGGTATTATATGGTCGGGCTTGGCCGACTATACTTTCTGACTTGTTTGTTTTAAGTTTTTGTATGCATATATTTCCCAAAAATATATTTCATATCTTGTAAATACTATAAGAGAAAAATCTGTCACGTACGTATGTCACGTACGATATTACATTTGGTTCATTATTAAACCATCTAGAAAAATGTTTTTCTTTCCAATTACGGATTATAACGGAAAAATATATGGTTTAATGCAAAAAATTTAAAAAAGGAAAAATACATCCCACAATTCGCAGATTTTCGGATTTTTTTACATTCACCCCAAAATCACTTCCGTTTTATGTCACGT
This sequence comes from Pollenia amentaria, assembly GCA_943735925.1. NCBI lineage: Eukaryota > Metazoa > Arthropoda > Insecta > Diptera > Polleniidae > Pollenia > Pollenia amentaria. The sequence continues at coordinate 15,683,167 of OX031008.1, read as the reverse complement.
ACGATATACACCTATTTTGCTAGGTATTTTGGACAACAAGGTTTCGAATGTAACAATTTTTTTTTTCATATATAGTACCCTCTAAAAGAAACATAATGATTAATAAGTTTTCCAGTTACTACTATTTGCGCAAAAACTCCATCGCTCCGAAGGCGTACAAATGTCACGTACGATGACATGGAAATGCCCATATGAGATTAATTGATAACAGCGATCAAAGCATTTTTTTTTATCGTGATCGCGTTTATGGAAATTTGCGATTAAATCCTAGTAGGTAGATACTTAAGCCTCTAGTACACGGCATGAAAAAAGCCACATGCGCATGTGGTTCTGACGTAATTTTGACGTCATCACTCAACACGCAATGCTTATTGTGGCTTTGCATTGACGTCAAAATTAAGTCAGAACCACAAGCGCATGTGGCTTTTTACATTCCGTGTACTAGAGGCTTTAGACATTCTTAAGCCTAGAGCACACAGAATGTGAAAAAAATTTCGACGTCATCACACAACATACAATAGCCATTGCCGCTGCATAATGGCGTCAAAATTACGTCAGTACCACATGCGCATGTTGCTTTTCACATTCCATGTACTCTAGGCTTTAGCTTGCTTTTCATTTGCGGAATAGTAAACATCCTAGACATTCCAGCAAGATAATGATCTAAAACATACGGCGACGACCAGAACAGATACCGCAAAATCCATATTTTTAAAATTACTTCAGTAAATTAAAAAGTTGCAAATGTTTTGTACCTACAGTTGAAAATTGTTTCATTAAAAAAAAGTGGGTAGGTATTTAAATTTTTTATTTTTGTGCAACAAATTGTTATAGGTATGTTTATATTCAGTTTTTTATTTGACCTTATTTAATTTAATAAATGTTTATATTTATTCAAGCTCTAAGTCCTTTTAATATTTATTTTTTATACATATGTATATATAAACATTTGTTGTATAAATATAAACATTTGTTATAGGTATGTTTCAATTAAACATAAAAAAATGTTGAACGAAATATAAATTTACTGGATGTTTTAAAATACCTATATGTAAATCAAAATTTTCATTTGGGTTTTTACATGGAAACAACAATAAAAAAAACTCAAATTTAAATTCCGAACATAAATTTTTATTTTTATTCATTTACAAATGCTAAATCTTCCTTTAAAATATGAACTTTATAGGTATTCTCTTAAAATAGAAACTTAAACTTTAAAGACCCTGTAAAATCTTTTCGCATTTCGAAAAAATTAAGTAAAATTTGTCTAAAACTTTGCCCAACTCTGTTGTAATTATACACTCATTATGTTTTGAAATTCATTCTGGCAATGCTACAGATTGTTACGACACTTTGAGCAAACACAACATCATTATGACGTATCATTTTTCCGGCCTATAGTTGTAAATAACAGTAATTTAGGTTCTTTCAACTTTGTTGTGAGTTTGTGAGAGTTCAAAACAACGGGTCAATAACTGGCCGAGTTTTTTGCACTCTCACACAATAATAATAACACAAAGCAACAACAAATGCAAAAATATACAAACAGCAACAAAAAATAAGACAATGCCAATGCAAGTCAAAAATCTTATAAATTGGCAAATAAAATAAAATAAATGTATAAATTTGTAGGTATTGTTTTTATTAATTTGTCTGTTTGTTGTTTTAAACATTTTCAATATATTTGGAGCATTTTGCTTAATATTATGCAATAATCTCCAAAGCATTGATTCCAAAAAATAAAAACGATCAAAAAGAAACAAAACAACGCGCTACACAAAATTTACTCGTTGTATTTTTTTCATACATTTAAATTCCAAAACACTTTGTTAATCAACAGCTCAGATGTTAACACACTGAGATGTTAATAATGGGTGATTCAAGTAGAGATACTTTTTTTCAATAGCCTTTTTGACAGATCACGTGTGAGTCGTGTCATGCTGTCATGTTATTTTTGTTTAGTATTGTTTGGCATTTCATAATGGAAAGACTTACGCCTGAACAACGTTTACAAATTGTTCAACTTTATTACGAAAATTCACGTTCTGTGAGGAATGTGTTTCGTGCACTTCGCTCAACTTATAGTCAACATAATCGGCCTACTGAGCGTACTATTCGCAACACCATCACCCATTTTGAGGCCCAGAATTCATTATTGGATAATATTCGACCGAATAGGCCACGTCCAGCACGCTGTGAAGAAAATATAGCGGCCGTAGCTGAGAGTGTACACGAAGACTGTGGAGAGTCGATTCGGCGCCGTTCGCAGTAACTCGGACTGACGTATGGAGCGACTTGGCGCATTTTACGTGGAGATCTTAAATTGAAAGCGTACAAAATACAGCTTGTGCAACAACTGAATCCGCTCGACCTTCCCAGGCGACATCGCTTCGCTTAATGGGCTCTTGAAAAGTTCCAAGCAGATCCAACGTTATCGAGGCAAATTTTGCTCAGCGATGAGGCCCATTTCTGGCTCAATGGGTATGTAAACAAAATTGCCGCATTTGGGACGATGAGCAACCTGAAGAGATTCAAGAACTGCCACTTCATCCGGTTTGGTGTGGTTTGTGGGCCGGTGGAATCATCGGTACATATTTCTTTAAAAATGATGCCGGTGCGAACGTAACCGTCAATGGCGACCGTTATCGTGCCATGATAACCGACTATTTGATGCCTGAAATTGAAGCTCGTGATCTCGGCGATTTGGTTTCAGCAAGACGGCCCCACTTCCCTCACATCGCATCAATCAATGGATTTATTGAGAGAATACTTCGGTGAGCACATAATTTCACGTTTTGGGCCGGTCGATTGGCCACCAAGATCGTGTGATATCACACCGTTAGACTTTCCTGTGGGGATATGTAAAGTCTAAAGTTAATGCGGACAAACCCGCTTCGATTCAGGAGGCTTATTCTGAATTGCGATGCGAAAGTCAATGCGATGCGCAAATGAAATGCGATGCGAAAGAAAATTGGTATTCTGTTAGACTTTCGCAATCGCATTCGCAATTTATTTCAAATCGTGGCAACGCTGCTCAAATAAACGACAGTGCCAACAAACGTCAAATTAAAAAAAATTAATTGTTTGTGTTTGGCTGTGAAAATTGTTTATAAAATTTATTTAGGACATTCTGTAAGAAAAAGAAATTATAAAAATGGATTCTGTGGCACGTGCATTTGGTGTTTTCAAATGGCCTCTTGCCAATTAGCTGTGCTTATTCATAAATTATACATATCATTATTTCAAATTGACGCGGTTTGATGGTCTTATTGCTTGCTTCCCTGAATTAAATAATAAATATATGATAATAAATAAATAAAATATTATCTTACTTACATGTTTGTACTTTGCGAATGCTATTTTGTTGTCGAATAAATTTTGCGAATTTGACATTCGTTTTCGCAAGGTAGAATACCGACTTGCCACCTTTTCGCATTTGAAATGCGATTAAAAAAAAACTTTGCGAATATCGCAATACAGAATAGCAATTGTTCGCATTTATGTGTTTTCACATCGCATTGATTTTCGCATCGCAATTCAGAATAAGCCCCCAGGCCTTGGAGGAAAACATCACTCGTGTCATTCGCCAGTTACCAGTCTAAATGCTCGAACGAGTCATCGAAAATTGGACTCAGCGGATGGACTATCTGCGACGTAGCAACGGCCAACATTTGATAGACATAATCTTCAAAAAATAAATGCCAAAGAATGTTCTTTCAAATGATAATAAACATTCCCCATTAAATTTGAATTTTCTGTTTTTTTTTTCTTTAAAAAAGTAGGGAACATCGAAATGGATCACGCTTTACACACAAACAACTATAAACATATTTTAAAAAATTTACTAAAAAAATCAAAAATTTCCGCATTTTTACACTCCCGAAAAAAAAACAATTGAACGCGCGTTTGTTTACTTTTAGTTTTTGCTCTCTTCATTGTATGTGAAGATGACGAAGTTTTCATTTAGCAAACAGATTTGACCAACCATACAAAGAACTGCACATAAGTTAGACGTTGTTTAATAATAAACGTCTATTTGTTTGTAAAGTTAACCACAATTTTTAAAACATACATACACACACATTCACTCATTCAAGAAAAAAGTGTGATATCACTTTCGTGTGGAGTTGTTGTTCTTACTGTGTTTATGACAGAGTTCAATGTTCTTAAAATCAAAACAAAACGCAAAAACAATTGAAAACAGAATTTCTATCAATGTGAAAGAAAAATATAAACACAAACAAGTGCTTGTACACACCAGCAAATGTAAATAAAATACAAAATTGAGTAAGAAAAGAGTTAAATAAAAATGTACGATACAATAAACAGCGTTGCCATTGAAAACTTTTGTATCCGACCGAACTTGACCGGCCGATTTCTGTTAAATTAACTAAAATTGTGACAACAAAGTTTTTCTTGGACTATTTTTTGATCAAATGTAATTTCGCTTTAGCATTATTTTTAATACAACTAAAACTTTTCATATAATTTAAAAAACATTTAATTTTAAATTATTATTTTTTGTTTGTTTGTAGTGTCTCAGATTATTATTTTTGCTTTGTTCATTGTTTTCATACATAGTTTGATAATAAGCGATGAAGACAATTTCATATAGTATGGGTTCGGCAACAAGCAAAACTGCAGGATTTGGGCAGCGAATACTTCAAAAGGAATTCACCAGCGACAACTACACTATGGCCCAGAACAGACGATGAAACACAGGTGCAAGGAAAGTGCAACTTCTGGTTATTTTCGAGTATCATTTGAGTTTATGACATCGATACCTTTGAGGGACCACACATGGCGCGACCATGGTGCGACCAGTTTAACACGCATTGAAATCAGTTGCATTGAAACTGGCGTGAAGAAAACTCGAGTTTGCGTTTCATCTGTTCTTAAAGAAAACCGAAGTGATTGTGATAATATCATTACATTCTGGTACAATTAAGGTTGCAGGGTGTGTGGAAAACGATTGAAACTGGTTTCAAAACAATAAATTCTAAAGGGTTTCGTTGCAGTTGTGTTTCACCGCCTAAGTCTGTTTCAAGAATTTTTTTAAGCAATGCTGATATTGAAAACACTAGTTAAGCTAAAGCAAAATCAGTGTTTAGCCTGTAATATTAACGTAAATATTTACGTTAAATCTAATTTTTAAATTTCAGGCCTCAAACTTGAATTTTTCCGGGTTTGGCTTAATACGGTTATCATTTATCTTACTTTCCCATACCTTAAATTCTTTGATAAAAGTCTCATTTTACAAAATTATATCTTGAATTTAGAAACAATTTCAAGTTAATATATACATATCTTGCTTAGATTTTATAAATACGGGTTCTAAAAAGCTTAATATTAGTTCTCGTATCTTTTTTATTTATTCTTGATATAACTTCAAAAATCAACAAAAAGGGAACTGATTTAAAATGTGGTTACTTTAAAAAATGGCCATACAAGTGGCAAGGACCTCAACAATATTGTTTGGCACTTTAGGGACACAACGGCAACGCTGCGCGTGTTAAAGCTGCTTGCGACATGAACGTTGATAAAAGGAATAATAAAAATAAAGACTACGCCATCCCATAAACAAAGTTGAAATCTGTCTTCTGCGCATGTCGCACGAATGACGTAACGCGAACTGCATTAATATTGGCTAATAATTTTAAGCTGGCAAACAAGATAGTTTTTGTTTAATAGCGGTGATACCAGCTCTTATGTAATACATATGTATATATGTAGGTATCTTTCAAAATAAATTTGTGAATCGTAGGAGCTTTTATACTTATCAACCCTTGCCACGGGCAAACTGCGTCATTTAACGGGAAATCATATGCATGGCGCAATCTTGTATTTTAGCATTCTTGCGTTTATATTACTTACAAAACCTGTTTCAGCATATACAATTGTTTTTTTAAAGGGTTACAAATGTGCCAAGCAATAGTTAAAAATGATACAAAAGTGTAGTTTGAGAAAGGCTCACAAAAGGTATCAAGAGCGTCGAAAATGCGTAATATTTATTCTTTAGTATAACAGTGGTAACTTTTAAGTGTTTGTTTAATATATTTTTCTTTGGAAGTTTTGAATTTCTTTGCATCTGGCAACATTTTTTGCCATTATAATAAGTGGTTTACGTCTGCGATATTTTCTTAGCAAAGGTAGCAACCAATAATACAGGTATTTTATTTAAAAATAAATTGAATATCGGAACCATTTAAGCAATTTATGAAAAAAAAATGAGTACCAAGAATTTTTTTCTTTTAATTTTGAAAAAAAAATTTCAAATATGAGAAATTTATGTTGTATATTTGTTGTTTTGAATTGGAATTAAACTACAATTTTTTAAATTTTATAGATATTTTTATTTTTTTATTCATAAAATTTTAATTTTTAAATTGTTGTTTGATTTTTGTCATTTAAGAGACACTTAAGTAATAAATTATTGGCTTAATTTTTTAGATAAAAATCAGTACAAAGTTTAAAAAACAGTACTTTTGCGTACTGTTTTAGGTGTTGTGCATAAAACAGTACAATTGAAAAAATCTACATGTCCTGCTAAAAACAGTATGTCTGGCACCAGGGATGTTAAATAAGGGTTTAAATTTTGTACCAACTTCCGAAAAAAATTTACTTTTTGGACCTACACGGTACCATTTTTTTAAATTTATTAAAGCAACAAAAAAAGTACATAAAAATTCAATTGTACACAAAAAAAAAAAACAAAACTTAACATTAACATACATTATATGTATGAATAAAATAAGGTGCATTAAAGTTTTAAAAATATATGAGCTCAAAATCAGGCACTTATTTGTTTAGTTAATAAACTATTTGGAATTTTTACATCAAAAGAAAAAACTGTTTCCCCATTTGCAGACGAATGTGGAACGGATAAAATTCCAGCAATGACTCTAGAAATGTCAGGAAACATATGAACATTCAGCTCTTTTCGTAAATTAGCTGCGACCGACCAAAAACTACAAACGTTTTCATTTTTTAACGACTGCAGTTGCTCGACATCAGCTAAAGCTCTAAATTGATTATTGATTGCATCAAAATTTGCAATTTCATTCGGAAATATTTTTACTAGAAGAGGTACAATACAACTCATTTTACCCGAAATAACATCTTCAGCAGTAAATTTATGGAACCACATTAAAACTTCGTTATTAAAGTTGACTTTGGTTCTCAAAACATCGCAAAATTTTATATAACAATATCAATATTGATATTATTTGTAGAAATATATAAAGCCACTTCTGTTCCGCAATAAATTTCAGGTTTTCACAAATGTTGCCTCGTCTGTGGGTACCATAAGTCCCCTTTTACAATGTGGCAAGTGAAAGGCACACAAACGAAGTTTGTAGGCGAGAGAAAAAAAAAAGTAGTGTGTCACACATACAGCGTCGCCCCCTTACTAACAAAACTTCGTCTGTCTGCCTTTCACTTGCCAGATTGTAAAAGGGGACTATGCGCTCTACACACCACAATACTAGTCGCATATTTAAGCGCCCATTACCTTAACGATTTGTTGTACAAAATAAATGCAATGAAAAGGACTCAATAATTTGTTTGCTATACTAAAAATTCAAAAAGGGGGGACTGTGACAAATTTTTAAATTGTACCAAATGAGTCACGGTAGTACCACGGTACTTCCACGGTTGAGTGTACACGAAGACCGACAGCACGATTTTTACGAGGCACGCATGAAATCATTGTTAAATCTTTGGTAAAGCCATATATGGATGATTCTGGTGGTCTATTCTTTTTCAAAAGATTATGATTAGGTTTTTTTAATTTATAATTTTTTTTCAATAATAAAACGGACGAGTGGTCAAAATAATTTCAAGAAAACATAACATTAAATATGAAGTGTGGTCAATTTATTTACATTGGCTACTTACGTTGTAGTGGTAAAATATTTTCCAAGAAAATATTACGCATACCTTGACGTGGGGTAATTTTTATACCAGCATCTGCGTATCTCCGCACGTGATATGCTGATCTCAACCAAAATACAACTGAATACTAACGATTACAAAATGAGAGGATACTAAAAGAATTAAATCGGAAGCCCAAAACAGAAGAGATTCAATCAATAAAAATTAACGAAGGAGTAAAATTTACCACCGCCTCCACAGTTAAAAGTGAAAAAAATTGATAATTGTCTTTTTTAAAGAATATAAGTGATATTTTAAACTGTTGGTTTATTTAATGTCTTTAAAAATTGTTGTGAAAAATTAATGTTTTTATATAATTTTTCTAATGAAAATCAACGTTATCAGTGAAAAAAAATTTGTAGAACAAACTTTGTAAAGCATAAAAAAATATGCGAGTTATTAATTAATTCATTTATTAATGATGTGCTAATAATCCCAATTTATGATTAGTTAGAGTTATAATTTGTTGAAACTTTTATAAAGTTATTGTGTAAAAAAATTTGTGATTTCTTTAAATTCTTTTAAAAACATTTTGCCGCATGGGGATTTTAACTTTAAAGCAAACAATCTGTCAGTGAAGGTACAAAGGCTGTAAGTTAATTTGTATGAATTGAATTTAACGTCATGGATTCGCTTTTTTTTTATTATAAATGGCCCTTTTCAAGGCCAAAAAATATTTTTTTAAAAAAGTTTGATTTTTTTTTATCAAACTATTTCTATAATACAATTCGCCCTTAATCAATAAGAGGGTATTAATTAAATAAAAATTCTTGTGTTTCATTTTAAAATCGATATGAGGTTTTGTTAAACAATTATATCTCTTTTTGAAAAACAATTTGTGGTCCTGAAAAGGACCGATTTGTTATATTTCTTTTTTGTCACATCAATTCAAGCACATTCTCCACGAATACGTCTGGCTAATTGCATATTTTTGTTAATTTTTTGTTTTCTTTTCAGATACTTCAATTTACTTACCGCTGATCCTGGAAAGAAAGACGTCAAATGTTCCACACACCGGCCTAAAATGACAATTTTTTTTGGTTAAAAAAATTTTATTTTTATTTTTTTCTTGTCTTTTCAGACACTTTAATTTACTTACCACCGCTGATCCTGGAAAGAAAGACGTCAAATGTTCCACACACCGGCCTAAAATGACATTTTTTTTTTGGTTAAAAAATTTTATTTTTCTTGTTTTCTTTTCTTTTCAGACCCTTCAATTTACTTACCGCTGATCCTGGAAAGAAAGACGTCAAATGTTCCACACACCGGCCCAAAATGAAATTTTTTTTTTTGGTTAAAAAAAATTTATTTTTCTCGTTTTCTTTTCTTTTCAGACACTTCAATTTACTTACCGCTGAGCCTGGAAAGAAAGACGTCAAATGTTCCAATTGTTTAAGGTCAGTATCCCTGACCATTTGCTGTTGTCACTTTTTGAACACACACCGGCCTAAAATTGCATTTTTTTAAGATAGACAAACAACATTGTGAATTTGCTTTTCACACTTCACTTCACTTACCGGTAATCCTGGAAAGAATGATGCTCAATAACCCTTTGGCAAAATATGCGATATGCCAATTCATATCCTACGGCAGACAGCAGCAATTTAACCTGTAAGTAAACAAACAAAATATACATACAATAGAAAATCTTAACTAAACATAAACATTTCTGTTTTCAGACATTACCCAGCTAGCATTTTCAATCGTCTAGGAGTCTACTGGGAATCTCGTGAATAGTGTTTTTGATCGTCGACGAGCTCATTTTTTAATTGTAGACGATTCCTCGCACGGGAGAAACTGTTACACGTGCTGATTCGTATGACACAGCAAAAGACTCCTATATTAATCCTAAAGGGAATCGTTTTTGATGTATGTAGAGATTATCTAACGAATCTTTCAAAAAACATGCCAAGAGTCGTATGAGACTCACGTAGGGATTATTTTACAACTCGTGAAATGCTCAGCCGAATAACTGAGTATATCTAAATAAGGGCAACAAGCGTGTTTTTCATGTCAAAACTTCTAATATTCATACAATTTATATGAAACAAACCGAACGCGAAATCAACACAATCCTGTCGGAAAATCTTATTTTACAGATCCTTACGTCGATTTGTTTTATTAAAATTGTATTGGCAATAGAATTTTCATATTTCAAAAACGCTCTTATTTAGGTAGCTCAGTAATTGTTATATGACTCTTACAGAGAGTCGCAAAAGGTTCATTAAAAGATTAAAAACGAGCGTGTCAAAAATATATAAAAAAGTAATAAATGAAAAAAAATTTAGATGATTTTGTTTTTGTAACTCGTCAGATAATCATCAGAAGATTCTTTAAGGAGTTGTGTATTAAACATAATCGTCTAACAAATACTGGGTACTTACCGTATTTTTTAAACAACAAATCCTTATTAATTTATTCATCTAGTTACTATTTTATAAAACTTTGATACAAAACTTAATACAAATTACACTTTTGTGCTAAAAATGATTTTTATTGTTTGTTTTTTTTTTTTGCTACAAAATTAAGGTTTTTTGGTAATGTATGTATATAGCTGATCGCTCTAACTCATGATTTTTCACATCTCTGGATTTTTGCTCATATTTAGGGGTTGAACATATGATTTAACCCTTTTTCAGCTATCAAAGGTGCTATACCTGCTTATGTCTGTAATTTACAGTAAGAAAATATTAAATATTTCTTAATTTTCTCTACTGTACGGTTACATTACTGTTACCGTCAGCCAACAGGGGCTTAAGATCGTCCTTGTTACATGGACTCCCTTTAGATCAGCAACACCCAATTCTCATTTTCCTAAAGTGGCGAGTATATGGCAAAAAACTTGGCTGCAGCAATGTCGAGGCACGTACACTATAATCACCCTATCAATTGTTGTCCAAAGTCCTCGCTCACCGTATATTGTTAAGCTTTTTATCTAAAAAACGCTTGAAAACCCATGGCTAAGTAGTAAGCGTTTTACTTTTTTTTAGCCGATACCTCCTACACGCTCTTTTCTGCTCAGCATAAGATTTTATCGAAATTTTCACTACAAATATTTTGAAGTAACCGGAGAACAGAATCAAGTAGTAGGTAAATTTCGCGTAAAGTTTTTAGGAAAAACGCTATAACTCCAGAACTCCTTAAGCGTTTGAAATCGGTTTAGCTTAATATTGTAGATTTTGAAGCGGGCTTTTTTTCAGCCTATAAATTTTTGTCCAAAGTCCTCGCTTACCGTATATTGTTAAGCTTTTTATCTAAAAAACGCTTGAAAACCCATGGCTAAGTAGTAAGCGTTTTACATTTTTTTAGCCGCTACCTCCTACACGCTCTTTTCTGCTCAGCATAAAATTTTTAAGCGTTAATCTCAAAGCGTTTTCAAATTTAACTCAAATTACTATCGTAATTTTCACTACAAATATTTTGAAGTAACCGGAGAACAGAATCAAGTAGTAGGTAAATTTCGCGTAAAGTTTTTAGGAAAAACGCTATAACTCCAGAACTCCTTAAGCGTTTGAAATCGGTTTAGCTTAATATTGTAGATTTTGAAGCGGGCTTTTTTTCAGCCTATCAATTTTTGTCCAAAGTCCTCGCTTACCGTATATTGTTAAGCTTTTTATCTAAAAAACGCTTGAAAACCCATGGCTAAGTAGTAAGCGTTTTACATTTTTTTAGCCGCTACCTCCTACACGCTCTTTTCTGCTCAGCATAAAATTTTTAAGCGTTAATCTCAAAGCGTTTTCAAATTTAACTCAAATTACTATCGTAATTTTCACTACAAATATTTTGAAGTAACCGGAGAACAGAATCAAGTAGTAGGTAAATTTTGCGTAAAGTTTTTAGGAAAAACGCTATAACTCCAGAACTACTTAAGCGTTTGAAATCGTTTTAGCTTAATATTGTAGATTTTGAAGCGGGCTTTTTTTCAGCCTATAAATTTTTGTCCAAAGTCCTCGCTTACCGTATATTGTTAAGCTTTTTATCTAAAAAACGCTTGAAAACCCATGGCTAAGTAGTAAGCGTTTTACATTTTTTTAGCCGCTACCTCCTACACGCTCTTTTCTGCTCAGCATAAAATTTTTAAGCGTTAATCTCAAAGCGTTTTCAAATTTAACTCAAATTACTATCGTAATTTTCACTACAAATATTTTGAAGTAACCGGAGAACAGAATCAAGTAGTAGGTAAATTTTGCGTAAAGTTTTTAGGAAAAACGCTATAACTCCAGAACTCCTTAAGCGTTTGAAATCGGTTTAGCTTAATATTGTAGATGTTGAAGCGGGCTTTTTTTCAGCCAATAAATTTTTGTCCAAAGTCCTCGCTTACCGTATATTGTTAAGCTTTTTATCTAAAAAACGCTTGAAAACCCATGGCTAAGTAGTAAGCGTTTTACATTTTTTTAGCCGCTACCTCCTACACGCTCTTTTCTGCTCAGCATAAAATTTTTAAGCGTTAATCTCAAAGCGTTTTCAAATTTAACTCAAATTACTATCGTAATTTTCACTACAAATATTTTGAAGTAACCGGAGAACAGAATCAAGTAGTAGGTAAATTTTGCGTAAAGTTTTTAGGAAAAACGCTATAACTCCAGAACTCCTTAAGCGTTTGAAATCGGTTTAGCTTAATATTGTAGATGTTGAAGCGGGCTTTTTTTCAGCCAATAAATTTTTGTCCAAAGTCCTCGCTTACCGTATATTGTTAAGCTTTTTATCTAAAAAACGCTTGAAAACCCATGGCTAAGTAGTAAGCGTTTTACATTTTTTGTAGCCGCTCCCTTCTACACGCTCTTTTCTGCTCAGCATAAAATTTTCAAGCGTTACCCTCAAAGCGTTTTTAAATTTAACTCAAATTACTATCGTAATTTTCACTACAAATATTTTGAAGTAACCGGAGAACAGAATCAAGTAGTAGGTAAATTTCGCGTAAAGTTTTTAGGAAAAACGCTATAACTCCAGAACTCCTTAAGCGTTTGAAATCGGTTTAGCTTAATATTGTAGATTTTGAAGCGGGCTTTTTTTCAGCCTATAAATTTTTGTCCAAAGTCCTCGCTTACCGTATATTGTTAAGCTTTTTATCTAAAAAACGCTTGAAAACCCATGGCTAAGTAGTAAGCGTTTTACATTTTTTTTAGCCGCTCCCTTCTACACGCTCTTTTCTGCTCAGCATAAAATTTTCAAGCGTTACCCTCAAAGCGTTTTTAAATTTAACTCAAATTACTATCGTAATTTTCACTACAAATATTTTGAAGTAACCGGAGAACAGAATCAAGTAGTAGGTAAATTTCGCGTAAAGTTTTTAGGAAAAACGCTATAACTCCAGAACTCCTTAAGCGTTTGAAATCGGTTTAGCTTAATATTGTAGATTTTGAAGCGGGCTTTTTTTCAGCCTATAAATTTTTGTCCAAAGTCCTCGCTTACCGTATATTGTTAAGCTTTTTATCTAAAAAACGCTTGAAAACCCATGGCTAAGTAGTAAGCGTTTTACATTTTTTTTAGCCGCTCCCTTCTACACGCTCTTTTCTGCTCAGCATAAAATTTTCAAGCGTTAATCTCAAAGCGTTTTTAAATTTAACTCAAATTACTATCGTAATTTTCACTACAAATATTTTGAAGTAACCGGAGAACAGAATCAAGTAGTAGGTAAATTTCGCGTAAAGTTTTTAGGAAAAACGCTATAACTCCAGAACTCCTTAAGCGTTTGAAATCGGTTTAGCTTAATATTGTAGATTTTGAAGCGGGCTTTTTTTCAGCCTATAAATTTTTGTCCAAAGTCCTCGCTTACCGTATATTGTTAAGCTTTTTATCTAAAAAACGCTTGAAAACCCATGGCTAAGTAGTAAGCGTTTTACATTTTTTTTAGCCGCTCCCTTCTACACGCTCTTTTCTGCTCAGCATAAAATTTTCAAGCGTTAATCTCAAAGCGTTTTTAAATTTAACTCAAATTACTATCGTAATTTTCACTACAAATATTTTGAAGTAACCGGAGAACAGAATCAAGTAGTAGGTAAATTTCGCGTAAAGTTTTTAGGAAAAACGCTATAACTCCAGAACTCCTTAAGCGTTTGAAATCGGTTTAGCTTAATATTGTAGATTTTGAAGCGGGCTTTTTTTCAGCCTATAAATTTTTGTCCAAAGTCCTCGCTTACCGTATATTGTTAAGCTTTTTATCTAAAAAACGCTTGAAAACCCATGGCTAAGTAGTAAGCGTTTTACATTTTTTTTAGCCGCTCCCTTCTACACGCTCTTTTCTGCTCAGCATAAAATTTTCAAGCGTTAATCTCAAAGCGTTTTTAAATTTAACTCAAATTACTATCGTAATTTTCACTACAAATATTTTGAAGTAACCGGAGAACAGAATCAAGTAGTAGGTAAATTTCGCGTAAAGTTTTTAGGAAAAACGCTATAACTCCAGAACTCCTTAAGCGTTTGAAATCGGTTTAGCTTAATATTGTAGATTTTGAAGCGGGCTTTTTTTCAGCCTATAAATTTTTGTCCAAAGTCCTCGCTTACCGTATATTGTTAAGCTTTTTATCTAAAAAACGCTTGAAAACCCATGGCTAAGTAGTAAGCGTTTTACATTTTTTTTAGCCGCTCCCTTCTACACGCTCTTTTCTGCTCAGCATAAAATTTTCAAGCGTTAATCTCAAAGCGTTTTTAAATTTAACTCAAATTACTATCGTAATTTTCACTACAAATATTTTGAAGTAACCGGAGAACAGAATCAAGTAGTAGGTAAATTTCGCGTAAAGTTTTTAGGAAAAACGCTATAACTCCAGAACTCCTTAAGCGTTTGAAATCGGTTTAGCTTAATATTGTAGATTTTGAAGCGGGCTTTTTTTCAGCCTATAAATTTTTGTCCAAAGTCCTCGCTTACCGTATATTGTTAAGCTTTTTATCTAAAAAACGCTTGAAAACCCATGGCTAAGTAGTAAGCGTTTTACATTTTTTTAGCCGCTCCCTTCTACACGCTCTTTTCTGCTCAGCATAAAATTTTCAAGCGTTAATCTCAAAGCGTTTTTAAATTTAACTCAAATTACTATCGTAATTTTCACTACAAATATTTTGAAGTAACCGGAGAACAGAATCAAGTAGTAGGTAAATTTCGCGTAAAGTTTTTAGGAAAAACGCTATAACTCCAGAACTCCTTAAGCGTTTGAAATCGGTTTAGCTTAATATTGTAGATTTTGAAGCGGGCTTTTTTTCAGCCTATAAATTTTTGTCCAAAGTCCTCGCTTACCGTATATTGTTAAGCTTTTTATCTAAAAAACGCTTGAAAACCCATGGCTAAGTAGTAAGCGTTTTACATTTTTTTTAGCCGCTACCTCCTACACGCTCTTTTCTGCTCAGCATAAAATTTTCAAGCGTTAATCTCAAAGCGTTTATATTGTAGATTTTGAAGCGGGCTTATTTTCAGCCTATAAATTTTTGTCCAAAGTCCTCGCTTACCGTATATTGTTAAGCTTTTTATCTAAAAAACGCTTGAAAACCCATGGCTAAGTAGTAAGCGTTTTACATTTTTTTTAGCCGCTACCTCCTACACGCTCTTTTCTGCTCAGCATAAAATTTTCAAGCGTTAATCTCAAAGCGTTTTTAAATTTAACTCAAATTACTATCGTAATTTTCACTACAAATATTTTGAAGTAACCGGAGAACAGAATCAAGTAGTAGGTAAATTTCGCGTAAAGTTTTTAGGAAAAACGCTATAACTCCAGAACTCCTTAAGCGTTTGAAATCGGTTTAGCTTAATATTGTAGATTTTGAAGCGGGCTTATTTTCAGCCTATAAATTTTTGTCCAAAGTCCTCGCTTACCGTATATTGTTAAGCTTTTTATCTAAAAAACGCTTGAAAACCCATGGCTAAGTAGTAAGCGTTTTACATTTTTTTTAGCCGCTCCCTTCTACACGCTCTTTTCTGCTCAGCATAAAATTTTCAAGCGTTAATCTCAAAGCGTTTTTAAATTTAACTCAAATTACTATCGTAATTTTCACTACAAATATTTTGAAGTAACCGGAGAACAGAATCAAGTAGTAGGTAAATTTCGCGTAAAGTTTTTAGGAAAAACGCTATAACTCCAGAACTCCTTAAGCGTTTGAAATCGGTTTAGCTTAATATTGTAGATTTTGAAGCGGGCTTTTTTTCAGCCTATAAATTTTTGTCCAAAGTCCTCGCTTACCGTATATTGTTAAGCTTTTTATCTAAAAAACGCTTGAAAACCCATGGCTAAGTAGTAAGCGTTTTACATTTTTTTTAGCCGCTACCTCCTACACGCTCTTTTCTGCTCAGCATAAAATTTTCAAGCGTTAATCTCAAAGCGTTTTTAAATTTAACTCAAATTACTATCGTAATTTTCACTACAAATATTTTGAAGTAACCGGAGAACAGAATCAAGTAGTAGGTAAATTTCGCGTAAAGTTTTTAGGAAAAACGCTATAACTCCAGAACTCCTTAAGCGTTTGAAATCGGTTTAGCTTAATATTGTAGATTTTGAAGCGGGCTTATTTTCAGCCTATAAATTTTTGTCCAAAGTCCTCGCTTACCGTATATTGTTAAGCTTTTTATCTAAAAAACGCTTGAAAACCCATGGCTAAGTAGTAAGCGTTTTACATTTTTTTTAGCCGCTACCTCCTACACGCTCTTTTCTGCTCAGCATAAAATTTTCAAGCGTTAATCTCAAAGCGTTTTTAAATTTAACTCAAATTACTATCGTAATTTTCACTACAAATATTTTGAAGTAACCGGAGAACAGAATCAAGTAGTAGGTAAATTTCGCGTAAAGTTTTTAGGAAAAACGCTATAACTCCAGAACTCCTTAAGCGTTTGAAATCGGTTTAGCTTAATATTGTAGATTTTGAAGCGGGCTTATTTTCAGCCTATAAATTTTTGTCCAAAGTCCTCGCTTACCGTATATTGTTAAGCTTTTTATCTAAAAAACGCTTGAAAACCCATGGCTAAGTAGTAAGCGTTTTACATTTTTTTTAGCCGCTCCCTTCTACACGCTCTTTTCTGCTCAGCATAAAATTTTCAAGCGTTAATCTCAAAGCGTTTTCAAATTTAACTCAAATTACTATCGTAATTTTCACTACAAATATTTTGAAGTAACCGGAGAACAGAATCAAGTAGTAGGTAAATTTCGCGTAAAGTTTTTAGGAAAAACGCTATAACTCCAGAACTCCTTAAGCGTTTGAAATCGGTTTAGCTTAATATTGTAGATTTTGAAGCGGGCTTTTTTTCAGCCTATAAATTTTTGTCCAAAGTCCTCGCTTACCGTATATTGTTAAGCTTTTTATCTAAAAAACGCTTGAAAACCCATGGCTAAGTAGTAAGCGTTTTACATTTTTTTAGCCGCTACCTCCTACACGCTCTTTTCTGCTCAGCATAAAATTTTTAAGCGTTAATCTCAAAGCGTTTTCAAATTTAACTCAAATTACTATCGTAATTTTCACTACAAATATTTTGAAGTAACCGGAGAACAGAATCAAGTAGTAGGTAAATTTCGCGTAAAGTTTTTAGGAAAAACGCTATAACTCCAGAACTCCTTAAGCGTTTGAAATCGGTTTAGCTTAATATTGTAGATTTTGAAGCGGGCTTATTTTCAGCCTATAAATTTTTGTCCAAAGTCCTCGCTTACCGTATATTGTTAAGCTTTTTATCTAAAAAACGCTTGAAAACCCATGGCTAAGTAGTAAGCGTTTTACATTTTTTTTAGCCGCTCCCTTCTACACGCTCTTTTCTGCTCAGCATAAAATTTTCAAGCGTTAATCTCAAAGCGTTTTCAAATTTAACTCAAATTACTATCGTAATTTTCACTACAAATATTTTGAAGTAACCGGAGAACAGAATCAAGTAGTAGGTAAATTTCGCGTAAAGTTTTTAGGAAAAACGCTATAACTCCAGAACTCCTTAAGCGTTTGAAATCGGTTTAGCTTAATATTGTAGATTTTGAAGCGGGCTTTTTTTCAGCCTATAAATTTTTGTCCAAAGTCCTCGCTTACCGTATATTGTTAAGCTTTTTATCTAAAAAACGCTTGAAAACCCATGGCTAAGTAGTAAGCGTTTTACATTTTTTTAGCCGCTACCTCCTACACGCTCTTTTCTGCTCAGCATAAAATTTTTAAGCGTTAATCTCAAAGCGTTTTCAAATTTAACTCAAATTACTATCGTAATTTTCACTACAAATATTTTGAAGTAACCGGAGAACAGAATCAAGTAGTAGGTAAATTTCGCGTAAAGTTTTTAGGAAAAACGCTATAACTCCAGAACTCCTTAAGCGTTTGAAATCGGTTTAGCTTAATATTGTAGATTTTGAAGCGGGCTTATTTTCAGCCTATAAATTTTTGTCCAAAGTCCTCGCTTACCGTATATTGTTAAGCTTTTTATCTAAAAAACGCTTGAAAACCCATGGCTAAGTAGTAAGCGTTTTACATTTTTTTTAGCCGCTCCCTTCTACACGCTCTTTTCTGCTCAGCATAAAATTTTCAAGCGTTAATCTCAAAGCGTTTTCAAATTTAACTCAAATTACTATCGTAATTTTCACTACAAATATTTTGAAGTAACCGGAGAACAGAATCAAGTAGTAGGTAAATTTCGCGTAAAGTTTTTAGGAAAAACGCTATAACTCCAGAACTCCTTAAGCGTTTGAAATCGGTTTAGCTTAATATTGTAGATTTTGAAGCGGGCTTTTTTTCAGCCTATAAATTTTTGTCCAAAGTCCTCGCTTACCGTATATTGTTAAGCTTTTTATCTAAAAAACGCTTGAAAACCCATGGCTAAGTAGTAAGCGTTTTACATTTTTTTAGCCGCTACCTCCTACACGCTCTTTTCTGCTCAGCATAAAATTTTTAAGCGTTTTCAAATTTAACTCAAATTACTATCGTAATTTTCACTACAAATATTTTGAAGTAACCGGAGAACAGAATCAAGTAGTAGGTAAATTTCGCGTAAAGTTTTTAGGAAAAACGCTATAACTCCAGAACTCCTTAAGCGTTTGAAATCGGTTTAGCTTAATATTGTAGATTTTGAAGCGGGCTTTTTTTCAGCCTATAAATTTTTGTCCAAAGTCCTCGCTTACCGTATATTGTTAAGCTTTTTATCTAAAAAACGCTTGAAAACCCATGGCTAAGTAGTAAGCGTTTTACATTTTTTTAGCCGCTACCTCCTACACGCTCTTTTCTGCTCAGCATAAAATTTTTAAGCGTTAATCTCAAAGCGTTTTCAAATTTAACTCAAATTACTATCGTAATTTTCACTACAAATATTTTGAAGTAACCGGAGAACAGAATCAAGTAGTAGGTAAATTTCGCGTAAAGTTTTTAGGAAAAACGCTATAACTCCAGAACTCCTTAAGCGTTTGAAATCGGTTTAGCTTAATATTGTAGATTTTGAAGCGGGCTTATTTTCAGCCTATAAATTTTTGTCCAAAGTCCTCGCTTACCGTATATTGTTAAGCTTTTTATCTAAAAAACGCTTGAAAACCCATGGCTAAGTAGTAAGCGTTTTACATTTTTTTTAGCCGCTCCCTTCTACACGCTCTTTTCTGCTCAGCATAAAATTTTCAAGCGTTAATCTCAAAGCGTTTTCAAATTTAACTCAAATTACTATCGTAATTTTCACTACAAATATTTTGAAGTAACCGGAGAACAGAATCAAGTAGTAGGTAAATTTCGCGTAAAGTTTTTAGGAAAAACGCTATAACTCCAGAACTCCTTAAGCGTTTGAAATCGGTTTAGCTTAATATTGTAGATTTTGAAGCGGGCTTTTTTTCAGCCTATAAATTTTTGTCCAAAGTCCTCGCTTACCGTATATTGTTAAGCTTTTTATCTAAAAAACGCTTGAAAACCCATGGCTAAGTAGTAAGCGTTTTACATTTTTTTAGCCGCTACCTCCTACACGCTCTTTTCTGCTCAGCATAAAATTTTTAAGCGTTAATCTCAAAGCGTTTTCAAATTTAACTCAAATTACTATCGTAATTTTCACTACAAATATTTTGAAGTAACCGGAGAACAGAATCAAGTAGTAGGTAAATTTCGCGTAAAGTTTTTAGGAAAAACGCTATAACTCCAGAACTCCTTAAGCGTTTGAAATCGGTTTAGCTTAATATTGTAGATTTTGAAGCGGGCTTTTTTTCAGCCTATAAATTTTTGTCCAAAGTCCTCGCTTACCGTATATTGTTAAGCTTTTTATCTAAAAAACGCTTGAAAACCCATGGCTAAGTAGTAAGCGTTTTACATTTTTTTTAGCCGCTCCCTTCTACACGCTCTTTTCTGCTCAGCATAAAATTTTCAAGCGTTAATCTCAAAGCGTTTTTAAATTTAACTCAAATTACTATCGTAATTTTCACTACAAATATTTTGAAGTAACCGGAGAACAGAATCAAGTAGTAGGTAAATTTCGCGTAAAGTTTTTAGGAAAAACGCTATAACTCCAGAACTCCTTAAGCGTTTGAAATCGGTTTAGCTTAATATTGTAGATTTTGAAGCGGGCTTTTTTTCAGCCTATAAATTTTTGTCCAAAGTCCTCGCTTACCGTATATTGTTAAGCTTTTTATCTAAAAAACGCTTGAAAACCCATGGCTAAGTAGTAAGCGTTTTACATTTTTTTTAGCCGCTCCCTTCTACACGCTCTTTTCTGCTCAGCATAAAATTTTCAAGCGTTAATCTCAAAGCGTTTTTAAATTTAACTCAAATTACTATCGTAATTTTCACTACAAATATTTTGAAGTAACCGGAGAACAGAATCAAGTAGTAGGTAAATTTCGCGTAAAGTTTTTAGGAAAAACGCTATAACTCCAGAACTCCTTAAGCGTTTGAAATCGGTTTAGCTTAATATTGTAGATTTTGAAGCGGGCTTTTTTTCAGCCTATAAATTTTTGTCCAAAGTCCTCGCTTACCGTATATTGTTAAGCTTTTTATCTAAAAAACGCTTGAAAACCCATGGCTAAGTAGTAAGCGTTTTACATTTTTTTTAGCCGCTACCTCCTACACGCTCTTTTCTGCTCAGCATAAAATTTTCAAGCGTTAATCTCAAAGCGTTTTTAAATTTAACTCAAATTACTATCGTAATTTTCACTACAAATATTTTGAAGTAACCGGAGAACAGAATCAAGTAGTAGGTAAATTTCGCGTAAAGTTTTTAGGAAAAACGCTATAACTCCAGAACTCCTTAAGCGTTTGAAATCGGTTTAGCTTAATATTGTAGATTTTGAAGCGGGCTTATTTTCAGCCTATAAATTTTTGTCCAAAGTCCTCGCTTACCGTATATTGTTAAGCTTTTTATCTAAAAAACGCTTGAAAACCCATGGCTAAGTAGTAAGCGTTTTACATTTTTTTTAGCCGCTACCTCCTACACGCTCTTTTCTGCTCAGCATAAAATTTTCAAGCGTTAATCTCAAAGCGTTTTTAAATTTAACTCAAATTACTATCGTAATTTTCACTACAAATATTTTGAAGTAACCGGAGAACAGAATCAAGTAGTAGGTAAATTTCGCGTAAAGTTTTTAGGAAAAACGCTATAACTCCAGAACTCCTTAAGCGTTTGAAATCGGTTTAGCTTAATATTGTAGATTTTGAAGCGGGCTTATTTTCAGCCTATAAATTTTTGTCCAAAGTCCTCGCTTACCGTATATTGTTAAGCTTTTTATCTAAAAAACGCTTGAAAACCCATGGCTAAGTAGTAAGCGTTTTACATTTTTTTAGCCGCTACCTCCTACACGCTCTTTTCTGCTCAGCATAAAATTTTTAAGCGTTAATCTCAAAGCGTTTTCAAATTTAACTCAAATTACTATCGTAATTTTCACTACAAATATTTTGAAGTAACCGGAGAACAGAATCAAGTAGTAGGTAAATTTCGCGTAAAGTTTTTAGGAAAAACGCTATAACTCCAGAACTCCTTAAGCGTTTGAAATCGGTTTAGCTTAATATTGTAGATTTTGAAGCGGGCTTATTTTCAGCCTATAAATTTTTGTCCAAAGTCCTCGCTTACCGTATATTGTTAAGCTTTTTATCTAAAAAACGCTTGAAAACCCATGGCTAAGTAGTAAGCGTTTTACATTTTTTTAGCCGCTACCTCCTACACGCTCTTTTCTGCTCAGCATAAAATTTTTAAGCGTTAATCTCAAAGCGTTTTCAAATTTAACTCAAATTACTATCGTAATTTTCACTACAAATATTTTGAAGTAACCGGAGAACAGAATCAAGTAGTAGGTAAATTTCGCGTAAAGTTTTTAGGAAAAACGCTATAACACCAGAACTCCTTAAGCGTTTGAAATCGGTTTAGCTTAATATTGTAGATTTTGAAGCGGGCTTATTTTCAGCCTATAAATTTTTGTCCAAAGTCCTCGCTTACCGTATATTGTTAAGCTTTTTATCTAAAAAACGCTTGAAAACCCATGGCTAAGTAGTAAGCGTTTTACATTTTTTTAGCCGCTACCTCCTACACGCTCTTTTCTGCTCAGCATAAAATTTTTAAGCGTTAATCTCAAAGCGTTTTCAAATTTAACTCAAATTACTATCGTAATTTTCACTACAAATATTTTGAAGTAACCGGAGAACAGAATCAAGTAGTAGGTAAATTTCGCGTAAAGTTTTTAGGAAAAACGCTATAACTCCAGAACTCCTTAAGCGTTTGAAATCGGTTTAGCTTAATATTGTAGATTTTGAAGCGGGCTTTTTTTCAGCCTATAAATTTTTGTCCAAAGTCCTCGCTTACCGTATATTGTTAAGCTTTTTATCTAAAAAACGCTTGAAAACCCATGGCTAAGTAGTAAGCGTTTTACATTTTTTTTAGCCGCTCCCTTCTACACGCTCTTTTCTGCTCAGCATAAAATTTTCAAGCGTTAATCTCAAAGCGTTTTTAAATTTAACTCAAATTACTATCGTAATTTTCACTACAAATATTTTGAAGTAACCGGAGAACAGAATCAAGTAGTAGGTAAATTTCGCGTAAAGTTTTTAGGAAAAACGCTATAACTCCAGAACTCCTTAAGCGTTTGAAATCGGTTTAGCTTAATATTGTAGATTTTGAAGCGGGCTTATTTTCAGCCTATAAATTTTTGTCCAAAGTCCTCGCTTACCGTATATTGTTAAGCTTTTTATCTAAAAAACGCTTGAAAACCCATGGCTAAGTAGTAAGCGTTTTACATTTTTTTTAGCCGCTCCCTTCTACACGCTCTTTTCTGCTCAGCATAAAATTTTCAAGCGTTAATCTCAAAGCGTTTTTAAATTTAACTCAAATTACTATCGTAATTTTCACTACAAATATTTTGAAGTAACCGGAGAACAGAATCAAGTAGTAGGTAAATTTCGCGTAAAGTTTTTAGGAAAAACGCTATAACTCCAGAACTCCTTAAGCGTTTGAAATCGGTTTAGCTTAATATTGTAGATTTTGAAGCGGGCTTATTTTCAGCCTATAAATTTTTGTCCAAAGTCCTCGCTTACCGTATATTGTTAAGCTTTTTATCTAAAAAACGCTTGAAAACCCATGGCTAAGTAGTAAGCGTTTTACATTTTTTTTAGCCGCTACCTCCTACACGCTCTTTTCTGCTCAGCATAAAATTTTCAAGCGTTAATCTCAAAGCGTTTTTAAATTTAACTCAAATTACTATCGTAATTTTCACTACAAATATTTTGAAGTAACCGGAGAACAGAATCAAGTAGTAGGTAAATTTCGCGTAAAGTTTTTAGGAAAAACGCTATAACTCCAGAACTCCTTAAGCGTTTGAAATCGGTTTAGCTTAATATTGTAGATTTTGAAGCGGGCTTATTTTCAGCCTATAAATTTTTGTCCAAAGTCCTCGCTTACCGTATATTGTTAAGCTTTTTATCTAAAAAACGCTTGAAAACCCATGGCTAAGTAGTAAGCGTTTTACATTTTTTTTAGCCGCTACCTCCTACACGCTCTTTTCTGCTCAGCATAAAATTTTCAAGCGTTAATCTCAAAGCGTTTTTAAATTTAACTCAAATTACTATCGTAATTTTCACTACAAATATTTTGAAGTAACCGGAGAACAGAATCAAGTAGTAGGTAAATTTCGCGTAAAGTTTTTAGGAAAAACGCTATAACTCCAGAACTCCTTAAGCGTTTGAAATCGGTTTAGCTTAATATTGTAGATTTTGAAGCGGGCTTATTTTCAGCCTATAAATTTTTGTCCAAAGTCCTCGCTTACCGTATATTGTTAAGCTTTTTATCTAAAAAACGCTTGAAAACCCATGGCTAAGTAGTAAGCGTTTTACATTTTTTTTAGCCGCTCCCTTCTACACGCTCTTTTCTGCTCAGCATAAAATTTTCAAGCGTTAATCTCAAAGCGTTTTCAAATTTAACTCAAATTACTATCGTAATTTTCACTACAAATATTTTGAAGTAACCGGAGAACAGAATCAAGTAGTAGGTAAATTTCGCGTAAAGTTTTTAGGAAAAACGCTATAACTCCAGAACTCCTTAAGCGTTTGAAATCGGTTTAGCTTAATATTGTAGATTTTGAAGCGGGCTTTTTTTCAGCCTATAAATTTTTGTCCAAAGTCCTCGCTTACCGTATATTGTTAAGCTTTTTATCTAAAAAACGCTTGAAAACCCATGGCTAAGTAGTAAGCGTTTTACATTTTTTTTAGCCGCTCCCTTCTACACGCTCTTTTCTGCTCAGCATAAAATTTTCAAGCGTTAATCTCAAAGCGTTTTTAAATTTAACTCAAATTACTATCGTAATTTTCACTACAAATATTTTGAAGTAACCGGAGAACAGAATCAAGTAGTAGGTAAATTTCGCGTAAAGTTTTTAGGAAAAACGCTATAACTCCAGAACTCCTTAAGCGTTTGAAATCGGTTTAGCTTAATATTGTAGATTTTGAAGCGGGCTTTTTTTCAGCCTATAAATTTTTGTCCAAAGTCCTCGCTTACCGTATATTGTTAAGCTTTTTATCTAAAAAACGCTTGAAAACCCATGGCTAAGTAGTAAGCGTTTTACATTTTTTTTAGCCGCTCCCTTCTACACGCTCTTTTCTGCTCAGCATAAAATTTTCAAGCGTTAATCTCAAAGCGTTTTTAAATTTAACTCAAATTACTATCGTAATTTTCACTACAAATATTTTGAAGTAACCGGAGAACAGAATCAAGTAGTAGGTAAATTTCGCGTAAAGTTTTTAGGAAAAACGCTATAACTCCAGAACTCCTTAAGCGTTTGAAATCGGTTTAGCTTAATATTGTAGATTTTGAAGCGGGCTTTTTTTCAGCCTATAAATTTTTGTCCAAAGTCCTCGCTTACCGTATATTGTTAAGCTTTTTATCTAAAAAACGCTTGAAAACCCATGGCTAAGTAGTAAGCGTTTTACATTTTTTTTAGCCGCTCCCTTCTACACGCTCTTTTCTGCTCAGCATAAAATTTTCAAGCGTTAATCTCAAAGCGTTTTTAAATTTAACTCAAATTACTATCGTAATTTTCACTACAAATATTTTGAAGTAACCGGAGAACAGAATCAAGTAGTAGGTAAATTTCGCGTAAAGTTTTTAGGAAAAACGCTATAACTCCAGAACTCCTTAAGCGTTTGAAATCGTTTTAGCTTAATATTGTAGATTTTGAAGCGGGCTTTTTTTCAGCCTATAAATTTTTGTCCAAAGTCCTCGCTTACCGTATATTGTTAAGCTTTTTATCTAAAAAACGCTTGAAAACCCATGGCTAAGTAGTAAGCGTTTTACATTTTTTGTAGCCGCTCCCTTCTACACGCTCTTTTCTGCTCAGCATAAAATTTTCAAGCGTTACCCTCAAAGCGTTTTTAATTTAACTCAAATTACTATCGTAATTTTCACTACAAATATTTTGAAGTAACCGGAGAACAGAATCAAGTAGTAGGTAAATTTCGCGTAAAGTTTTTAGGAAAAACGCTATAACTCCAGAACTCCTTAAGCGTTTGAAATCGTTTTAGCTTAATATTGTAGATTTTGAAGCGGGCTTTTTTTCAGCCTATAAATTTTTGTCCAAAGTCCTCGCTTACCGTATATTGTTAAGCTTTTTATCTAAAAAACGCTTGAAAACCCATGGCTAAGTAGTAAGCGTTTTACATTTTTTGTAGCCGCTCCCTTCTACACGCTCTTTTCTGCTCAGCATAAAATTTTCAAGCGTTACCCTCAAAGCGTTTTTAATTTAACTCAAATTACTATCGTAATTTTCACTACAAATATTTTGAAGTAACCGGAGAACAGAATCAAGTAGTAGGTAAATTTCGCGTAAAGTTTTTAGGAAAAACGCTATAACTCCAGAACTCCTTAAGCGTTTGAAATCGGTTTAGCTTAATATTGTAGATTTTGAAACGGGCTTTTTTTCAGCCTATAAATTTTTGTCCAAAGTCCTCGCTTACCGTATATTGTTAAGCTTTTTATCTAAAAAACGCTTGAAAACCCATGGCTTAGTAGTAAGCGTTTTACATTTTTTTTAGCCGCTCCCTTCTACACGCTCTTTTCTGCTCAGCATAAAATTTTCAAGCGTTAATCTCAAAGCGTTTTTAAATTTAACTCAAATTACTATCGTAATTTTCACTACAAATATTTTGAAGTAACCGGAGAACAGAATCAAGTAGTAGGTAAATTTCGCGTAAAGTTTTTAGGAAAAACGCTATAACTCCAGAACTCCTTAAGCGTTTGAAATCGGTTTAGCTTAATATTGTAGATTTTGAAGCGGGCTTTTTTTCAGCCTATAAATTTTTGTCCAAAGTCCTCACTTACCGTATATTGTTAAGCTTTTTATCTAAAAAACGCTTGAAAACCCATGGCTTAGTAGTAAGCGTTTTACATTTTTTTTAGCCGCTCCCTTCTACACGCTCTTTTCTGCTCAGCATAAAATTTTCAAGCGTTAATCTCAAAGCGTTTTTAAATTTAACTCAAATTACTATCGTAATTTTCACTACAAATATTTTGAAGTAACCGGAGAACAGAATCAAGTAGTAGGTAAATTTCGCGTAAAGTTTTTAGGAAAAACGCTATAACTCCAGAACTCCTTAAGCGTTTGAAATCGGTTTAGCTTAATATTGTAGATTTTGAAACGGGCTTTTTTTCAGCCTATAAATTTTTGTCCAAAGTCCTCGCTTACCGTATATTGTTAAGCTTTTTATCTAAAAAACGCTTGAAAACCCATGGCTTAGTAGTAAGCGTTTTACATTTTTTTTAGCCGCTCCCTTCTACACGCTCTTTTCTGCTCAGCATAAAATTTTCAAGCGTTAATCTCAAAGCGTTTTTAAATTTAACTCAAATTACTATCGTAATTTTCACTACAAATATTTTGAAGTAACCGGAGAACAGAATCAAGTAGTAGGTAAATTTCGCGTAAAGTTTTTAGGAAAAACGCTATAACTCCAGAACTCCTTAAGCGTTTGAAATCGGTTTAGCTTAATATTGTAGATTTTGAAACGGGCTTTTTTTCAGCCTATAAATTTTTGTCCAAAGTCCTCGCTTACCGTATATTGTTAAGCTTTTTATCTAAAAAACGCTTGAAAACCCATGGCTTAGTAGTAAGCGTTTTACATTTTTTTTAGCCGCTCCCTTCTACACGCTCTTTTCTGCTCAGCATAAAATTTTCAAGCGTTAATCTCAAAGCGTTTTTAAATTTAACTCAAATTACTATCGTAATTTTCACTACAAATATTTTGAAGTAACCGGAGAACAGAATCAAGTAGTAGGTAAATTTCGCGTAAAGTTTTTAGGAAAAACGCTATAACTCCAGAACTCCTTAAGCGTTTGAAATCGGTTTAGCTTAATATTGTAGATTTTGAAGCGGGCTTTTTTTCAGCCTATAAATTTTTGTCCAAAGTCCTCACTTACCGTATATTGTTAAGCTTTTTATCTAAAAAACGCTTGAAAACCCATGGCTAAGTAGTAAGCGTTTTACATTTTTTTTAGCCGCTCCCTTCTACACGCTCTTTTCTGCTCAGCATAAAATTTTCAAGCGTTAATCTCAAAGCGTTTTTAAATTTAACTCAAATTACTATCGTAATTTTCACTACAAATATTTTGAAGTAACCGGAGAACAGAATCAAGTAGTAGGTAAATTTCGCGTAAAGTTTTTAGGAAAAACGGTATAACTCCAGAACTACTTAAGCGTTTGAAATCGGTTTAGCTTAATATTGTAGATTTTGAAGCGGGCTTTTTTTCAGCCTATAAATTTTTGTCCAAAGTCCTCGCTTACCGTATATTGTTAAGCTTTTTATCTAAAAAACGCTTGAAAACCCATGGCTAAGTAGTAAGCGTTTTACATTTTTTTTAGCCGCTCCCTTCTACACGCTCTTTTCTGCTCAGCATAAAATTTTCAAGCGTTAATCTCAAAGCGTTTTTAAATTTAACTCAAATTACTATCGTAATTTTCACTACAAATATTTTGAAGTAACCGGAGAACAGAATCAAGTAGTAGGTAAATTTCGCGTAAAGTTTTTAGGAAAAACGGTATAACTCCAGAACTACTTAAGCGTTTGAAATCGGTTTAGCTTAATATTGTAGATTTTGAAGCGGGCTTTTTTTCAGCCTATAAATTTTTGTCCAAAGTCCTCACTTACCGTATATTGTTAAGCTTTTTATCTAAAAAACGCTTGAAAACCCATGGCTAAGTAGTAAGCGTTTTACATTTTTTTTAGCCGCTCCCTTCTACACGCTCTTTTCTGCTCAGCATAAAATTTTCAAGCGTTAATCTCAAAGCGTTTTTAAATTTAACTCAAATTACTATCGTAATTTTCACTACAAATATTTTGAAGTAACCGGAGAACAGAATCAAGTAGTAGGTAAATTTCGCGTAAAGTTTTTAGGAAAAACGGTATAACTCCAGAACTACTTAAGCGTTTGAAATCGGTTTAGCTTAATATTGTAGATTTTGAAGCGGGCTTTTTTTCAGCCTATAAATTTTTGTCCAAAGTCCTCGCTTACCGTATATTGTTAAGCTTTTTATCTAAAAAACGCTTGAAAACCCATGGCTAAGTAGTAAGCGTTTTACATTTTTTTTAGCCGCTCCCTTCTACACGCTCTTTTCTGCTCAGCATAAAATTTTCAAGCGTTAATCTCAAAGCGTTTTTAAATTTAACTCAAATTACTATCGTAATTTTCACTACAAATATTTTGAAGTAACCGGAGAACAGAATCAAGTAGTAGGTAAATTTCGCGTAAAGTTTTAAGGAAAAACGCTATAACTCCAGAACTCCTTAAGCGTTTGAAATCGGTTTAGCTTAATATTGTAGATTTTGAAGCGGGCTTTTTTTCAGCCTATAAATTTTTGTCCAAAGTCCTCACTTACCGTATATTGTTAAGCTTTTTATCTAAAAAACGCTTGAAAACCCATGGCTAAGTAGTAAGCGTTTTACATTTTTTTTAGCCGCTCCCTTCTACACGCTCTTTTCTGCTCAGCATAAAATTTTCAAGCGTTAATCTCAAAGCGTTTTTAAATTTAACTCAAATTACTATCGTAATTTTCACTACAAATATTTTGAAGTAACCGGAGAACAGAATCAAGTAGTAGGTAAATTTCGCGTAAAGTTTTAAGGAAAAACGCTATAACTCCAGAACTCCTTAAGCGTTTGAAATCGGTTTAGCTTAATATTGTAGATTTTGAAGCGGGCTTTTTTTCAGCCTATAAATTTTTGTCCAAAGTCCTCACTTACCGTATATTGTTAAGCTTTTTATCTAAAAAACGCTTGAAAACCCATGGCTAAGTAGTAAGCGTTTTACATTTTTTTTAGCCGCTCCCTTCTACACGCTCTTTTCTGCTCAGCATAAAATTTTCAAGCGTTAATCTCAAAGCGTTTTTAAATTTAACTCAAATTACTATCGTAATTTTCACTACAAATATTTTGAAGTAACCGGAGAACAGAATCAAGTAGTAGGTAAATTTCGCGTAAAGTTTTAAGGAAAAACGCTATAACTCCAGAACTCCTTAAGCGTTTGAAATCGGTTTAGCTTAATATTGTAGATTTTGAAGCGGGCTTTTTTTCAGCCTATAAATTTTTGTCCAAAGTCCTCACTTACCGTATATTGTTAAGCTTTTTATCTAAAAAACGCTTGAAAACCCATGGCTAAGTAGTAAGCGTTTTACATTTTTTTTAGCCGCTCCCTTCTACACGCTCTTTTCTGCTCAGCATAAAATTTTCAAGCGTTAATCTCAAAGCGTTTTTAAATTTAACTCAAATTACTATCGTAATTTTCACTACAAATATTTTGAAGTAACCGGAGAACAGAATCAAGTAGTAGGTAAATTTCGCGTAAAGTTTTAAGGAAAAACGCTATAACTCCAGAACTCCTTAAGCGTTTGAAATCGGTTTAGCTTAATATTGTAGATTTTGAAGCGGGCTTTTTTTCAGCCTATAAATTTTTGTCCAAAGTCCTCACTTACCGTATATTGTTAAGCTTTTTATCTAAAAAACGCTTGAAAACCCATGGCTAAGTAGTAAGCGTTTTACATTTTTTTTAGCCGCTCCCTTCTACACGCTCTTTTCTGCTCAGCATAAAATTTTCAAGCGTTAATCTCAAAGCGTTTTTAAATTTAACTCAAATTACTATCGTAATTTTCACTACAAATATTTTGAAGTAACCGGAGAACAGAATCAAGTAGTAGGTAAATTTCGCGTAAAGTTTTTAGGAAAAACGCTATAACTCCAGAACTCCTTAAGCGTTTGAAATCGGTTTAGCTTAATATTGTAGATTTTGAAGCGGGCTTTTTTTCAGCATATAAATTTTTGTCCAAAGTCCTCACTTACCGTATATTGTTAAGCTTTTTATCTAAAAAACGCTTGAAAACCCATGGCTAAGTAGTAAGCGTTTTACATTTTTTTTAGCCGCTCCCTTCTACACGCTCTTTTCTGCTCAGCATAAAATTTTCAAGCGTTAATCTCAAAGCGTTTTTAAATTTAACTCAAATTACTATCGTAATTTTCACTACAAATATTTTGAAGTAACCGGAGAACAGAATCAAGTAGTAGGTAAATTTCGCGTAAAGTTTTAAGGAAAAACGCTATAACTCCAGAACTCCTTAAGCGTTTGAAATCGGTTTAGCTTAATATTGTAGATTTTGAAGCGGGCTTTTTTTCAGCCTATAAATTTTTGTCCAAAGTCCTCACTTACCGTATATTGTTAAGCTTTTTATCTAAAAAACGCTTGAAAACCCATGGCTAAGTAGTAAGCGTTTTACATTTTTTTTAGCCGCTCCCTTCTACACGCTCTTTTCTGCTCAGCATAAAATTTTCAAGCGTTAATCTCAAAGCGTTTTTAAATTTAACTCAAATTACTATCGTAATTTTCACTACAAATATTTTGAAGTAACCGGAGAACAGAATCAAGTAGTAGGTAAATTTCGCGTAAAGTTTTTAGGAAAAACGCTATAACTCCAGAACTCCTTAAGCGTTTGAAATCGGTTTAGCTTAATATTGTAGATTTTGAAGCGGGCTTTTTTTCAGCATATAAATTTTTGTCCAAAGTCCTCACTTACCGTATATTGTTAAGCTTTTTATCTAAAAAACGCTTGAAAACCCATGGCTAAGTAGTAAGCGTTTTACATTTTTTTTAGCCGCTCCCTTCTACACGCTCTTTTCTGCTCAGCATAAAATTTTCAAGCGTTAATCTCAAAGCGTTTTTAAATTTAACTCAAATTACTATCGTAATTTTCACTACAAATATTTTGAAGTAACCGGAGAACAGAATCAAGTAGTAGGTAAATTTCGCGTAAAGTTTTAAGGAAAAACGCTATAACTCCAGAACTCCTTAAGCGTTTGAAATCGGTTTAGCTTAATATTGTAGATTTTGAAGCGGGCTTTTTTTCAGCCTATAAATTTTTGTCCAAAGTCCTCACTTACCGTATATTGTTAAGCTTTTTATCTAAAAAACGCTTGAAAACCCATGGCTAAGTAGTAAGCGTTTTACATTTTTTTTAGCCGCTCCCTTCTACACGCTCTTTTCTGCTCAGCATAAAATTTTCAAGCGTTAATCTCAAAGCGTTTTTAAATTTAACTCAAATTACTATCGTAATTTTCACTACAAATATTTTGAAGTAACCGGAGAACAGAATCAAGTAGTAGGTAAATTTCGCGTAAAGTTTTAAGGAAAAACGCTATAACTCCAGAACTCCTTAAGCGTTTGAAATCGGTTTAGCTTAATATTGTAGATTTTGAAGCGGGCTTTTTTTCAGCCTATAAATTTTTGTCCAAAGTCCTCACTTACCGTATATTGTTAAGCTTTTTATCTAAAAAACGCTTGAAAACCCATGGCTAAGTAGTAAGCGTTTTACATTTTTTTTAGCCGCTCCCTTCTACACGCTCTTTTCTGCTCAGCATAAAATTTTCAAGCGTTAATCTCAAAGCGTTTTTAAATTTAACTCAAATTACTATCGTAATTTTCACTACAAATATTTTGAAGCAGTGTTTAAATTGCTTGCTTTAAAATAGCAACAGTCGCACATTTTTGCTTTGTTTACATTTTTTGCAGCAAATTAAAAAACTGTGTGTCTAAGTGTTTACTTAACTCTTTGATAACGAGTCAGCAAAAGCAAAAAAGCAAAAGCAAAACAAAGAGAGTAAATAATTTGTTTAAACTCGCTATGTGCATGTACTCTGCTAAATCTGTCAGCAAAGAAGCCACTTAAGAAAACAAATTTTCTGTTGCTGTAAGTATTAAGTTTTTGATTGTTTTTTTTTTGCTTTTGATGCGCTTAAAGTCAGCAAGTTAACTTCTTTGCTGTTGCTGGAACTTAATATATTATGAACGAATTTGTTTCGAATTTTTTTGGTATTTCGTTTTTTTTTTAATAAATAGGTACATACATACATAAATGAAACTACACGTTTTTTAAAACTAATTTGTTTATTTTGTGTTATGTAATTATGTATATACCTATTCTATGAAACTAATGCCTGCAACAGCAAGCAACAGCAATGAAGTCAAAAACAGCAAAGATGTTAATACTCGCTGAATTTAAGCACATCAATTTACAGTTAAGCCAAAGCAAAAAAAAAAATAAACAAAAACTTATTACTTACAGCAACAGCAATTTTTTTTTTCAAGTGGTTGCTTGGCTGGCTTTTTAAGCTGAGAACATAAACATGGTGAGAATAAATAAATTATTTACTCTCACTTTTTCTGCGTTTGCTTTTGCTTTTTGCTTTTACTGTGTTCTTTTTCTTAAGTTAAGTTAAGCAATTACAAAAACATTAAAAATAGTCAAGCATTTTTAAACACTGTTTTGAAGTAACCGGAGAACAGAATCAAGTAGTAGGTAAATTTCGCGTAAAGTTTTAAGGAAAAACGCTATAACTCCAGAACTCCTTAAGCGTTTGAAATCGGTTTAGCTTAATATTGTAGATTTTGAAGCGGGCTTTTTTTCAGCCTATAAATTTTTGTCCAAAGTCCTCACTTACCGTATATTGTTAAGCTTTTTATCTAAAAAACGCTTGAAAACCCATGGCTAAGTAGTAAGCGTTTTACATTTTTTTTAGCCGCTCCCTTCTACACGCTCTTTTCTGCTCAGCATAAAATTTTCAAGCGTTAATCTCAAAGCGTTTTTAAATTTAACTCAAATTACTATCGTAATTTTCACTACAAATATTTTGAAGTAACCGGAGAACAGAATCAAGTAGTAGGTAAATTTCGCGTAAAGTTTTAAGGAAAAACGCTATAACTCCAGAACTCCTTAAGCGTTTGAAATCGGTTTAGCTTAATATTGTAGATTTTGAAGCGGGCTTTTTTTCAGCCTATAAATTTTTGTCCAAAGTCCTCACTTACCGTATATTGTTAAGCTTTTTATCTAAAAAACGCTTGAAAACCCATGGCTAAGTAGTAAGCGTTTTACATTTTTTTTAGCCGCTCCCTTCTACACGCTCTTTTCTGCTCAGCATAAAATTTTCAAGCGTTAATCTCAAAGCGTTTTTAAATTTAACTCAAATTACTATCGTAATTTTCACTACAAATATTTTGAAGTAACCGGAGAACAGAATCAAGTAGTAGGTAAATTTCGCGTAAAGTTTTTAGGAAAAACGCTATAACTCCAGAACTCCTTAAGCGTTTGAAATCGGTTTAGCTTAATATTGTAGATTTTGAAGCGGGCTTTTTTTCAGCATATAAATTTTTGTCCAAAGTCCTCACTTACCGTATATTGTTAAGCTTTTTATCTAAAAAACGCTTGAAAACCCATGGCTAAGTAGTAAGCGTTTTACATTTTTTTTAGCCGCTCCCTTCTACACGCTCTTTTCTGCTCAGCATAAAATTTTCAAGCGTTAATCTCAAAGCGTTTTTAAATTTAACTCAAATTACGATAGTAATTTTCACTACAAATATTTTGAAGTAACCGGAGAACAGAATCAAGTAGTAGGTAAATTTCGCGTAAAGTTTTAAGGAAAAACGCTATAACTCCAGAACTCCTTAAGCGTTTGAAATCGGTTTAGCTTAATATTGTAGATTTTGAAGCGGGCTTTTTTTCAGCCTATAAATTTTTGTCCAAAGTCCTCACTTACCGTATATTGTTAAGCTTTTTATCTAAAAAACGCTTGAAAACCCATGGCTAAGTAGTAAGCGTTTTACATTTTTTTTAGCCGCTCCCTTCTACACGCTCTTTTCTGCTCAGCATAAAATTTTCAAGCGTTAATCTCAAAGCGTTTTTAAATTTAACTCAAATTACTATCGTAATTTTCACTACAAATATTTTGAAGTAACCGGAGAACAGAATCAAGTAGTAGGTAAATTTCGCGTAAAGTTTTAAGGAAAAACGCTATAACTCCAGAACTCCTTAAGCGTTTGAAATCGGTTTAGCTTAATATTGTAGATTTTGAAGCGGGCTTTTTTTCAGCATATAAATTTTTGTCCAAAGTCCTCACTTACCGTATATTGTTAAGCTTTTTATCTAAAAAACGCTTGAAAACCCATGGCTAAGTAGTAAGCGTTTTACATTTTTTTTAGCCGCTCCCTTCTACACGCTCTTTTCTGCTCAGCATAAAATTTTCAAGCGTTAATCTCAAAGCGTTTTTAAATTTAACTCAAATTACTATCGTAATTTTCACTACAAATATTTTGAAGTAACCGGAGAACAGAATCAAGTAGTAGGTAAATTTCGCGTAAAGTTTTAAGGAAAAACGCTATAACTCCAGAACTCCTTAAGCGTTTGAAATCGGTTTAGCTTAATATTGTAGATTTTGAAGCGGGCTTTTTTTCAGCATATAAATTTTTGTCCAAAGTCCTCACTTACCGTATATTGTTAAGCTTTTTATCTAAAAAACGCTTGAAAACCCATGGCTAAGTAGTAAGCGTTTTACATTTTTTTTAGCCGCTCCCTTCTACACGCTCTTTTCTGCTCAGCATAAAATTTTCAAGCGTTAATCTCAAAGCGTTTTTAAATTTAACTCAAATTACTATCGTAATTTTCACTACAAATATTTTGAAGTAACCGGAGAACAGAATCAAGTAGTAGGTAAATTTCGCGTAAAGTTTTAAGGAAAAACGCTATAACTCCAGAACTCCTTAAGCGTTTGAAATCGGTTTAGCTTAATATTGTAGATTTTGAAGCGGGCTTTTTTTCAGCCTATAAATTTTTGTCCAAAGTCCTCACTTACCGTATATTGTTAAGCTTTTTATCTAAAAAACGCTTGAAAACCCATGGCTAAGTAGTAAGCGTTTTACATTTTTTTTAGCCGCTCCCTTCTACACGCTCTTTTCTGCTCAGCATAAAATTTTCAAGCGTTAATCTCAAAGCGTTTTTAAATTTAACTCAAATTACTATCGTAATTTTCACTACAAATATTTTGAAGTAACCGGAGAACAGAATCAAGTAGTAGGTAAATTTCGCGTAAAGTTTTTAGGAAAAACGCTATAACTCCAGAACTCCTTAAGCGTTTGAAATCGGTTTAGCTTAATATTGTAGATTTTGAAGCGGGCTTTTTTTCAGCCTATAAATTTTTGTCCAAAGTCCTCACTTACCGTATATTGTTAAGCTTTTTATCTAAAAAACGCTTGAAAACCCATGGCTAAGTAGTAAGCGTTTTACATTTTTTTTAGCCGCTCCCTTCTACACGCTCTTTTCTGCTCAGCATAAAATTTTCAAGCGTTAATCTCAAAGCGTTTTTAAATTTAACTCAAATTACTATCGTAATTTTCACTACAAATATTTTGAAGTAACCGGAGAACAGAATCAAGTAGTAGGTAAATTTCGCGTAAAGTTTTTAGGAAAAACGCTATAACTCCAGAACTCCTTAAGCGTTTGAAATCGGTTTAGCTTAATATTGTAGATTTTGAAGCGGGCTTTTTTTCAGCCTATAAATTTTTGTCCAAAGTCCTCACTTACCGTATATTGTTAAGCTTTTTATCTAAAAAACGCTTGAAAACCCATGGCTAAGTAGTAAGCGTTTTACATTTTTTTTAGCCGCTCCCTTCTACACGCTCTTTTCTGCTCAGCATAAAATTTTCAAGCGTTAATCTCAAAGCGTTTTTAAATTTAACTCAAATTACTATCGTAATTTTCACTACAAATATTTTGAAGTAACCGGAGAACAGAATCAAGTAGTAGGTAAATTTCGCGTAAAGTTTTTAGGAAAAACGCTATAACTCCAGAACTCCTTAAGCGTTTGAAATCGGTTTAGCTTAATATTGTAGATTTTGAAGCGGGCTTTTTTTCAGCCTATAAATTTTTGTCCAAAGTCCTCACTTACCGTATATTGTTAAGCTTTTTATCTAAAAAACGCTTGAAAACCCATGGCTAAGTAGTAAGCGTTTTACATTTTTTTTAGCCGCTCCCTTCTACACGCTCTTTTCTGCTCAGCATAAAATTTTCAAGCGTTAATCTCAAAGCGTTTTTAAATTTAACTCAAATTACTATCGTAATTTTCACTACAAATATTTTGAAGTAACCGGAGAACAGAATCAAGTAGTAGGTAAATTTCGCGTAAAGTTTTTAGGAAAAACGCTATAACTCCAGAACTCCTTAAGCGTTTGAAATCGGTTTAGCTTAATATTGTAGATTTTGAAGCGGGCTTTTTTTCAGCCTATAAATTTTTGTCCAAAGTCCTCACTTACCGTATATTGTTAAGCTTTTTATCTAAAAAACGCTTGAAAACCCATGGCTAAGTAGTAAGCGTTTTACATTTTTTTTAGCCGCTCCCTTCTACACGCTCTTTTCTGCTCAGCATAAAATTTTCAAGCGTTAATCTCAAAGCGTTTTTAAATTTAACTCAAATTACTATCGTAATTTTCACTACAAATATTTTGAAGTAACCGGAGAACAGAATCAAGTAGTAGGTAAATTTCGCGTAAAGTTTTAAGGAAAAACGCTATAACTCCAGAACTCCTTAAGCGTTTGAAATCGGTTTAGCTTAATATTGTAGATTTTGAAGCGGGCTTTTTTTCAGCCTATAAATTTTTGTCCAAAGTCCTCACTTACCGTATATTGTTAAGCTTTTTATCTAAAAAACGCTTGAAAACCCATGGCTAAGTAGTAAGCGTTTTACATTTTTTTTAGCCGCTCCCTTCTACACGCTCTTTTCTGCTCAGCATAAAATTTTCAAGCGTTAATCTCAAAGCGTTTTTAAATTTAACTCAAATTACTATCGTAATTTTCACTACAAATATTTTGAAGTAACCGGAGAACAGAATCAAGTAGTAGGTAAATTTCGCGTAAAGTTTTAAGGAAAAACGCTATAACTCCAGAACTCCTTAAGCGTTTGAAATCGGTTTAGCTTAATATTGTAGATTTTGAAGCGGGCTTTTTTTCAGCCTATAAATTTTTGTCCAAAGTCCTCACTTACCGTATATTGTTAAGCTTTTTATCTAAAAAACGCTTGAAAACCCATGGCTAAGTAGTAAGCGTTTTACATTTTTTTTAGCCGCTCCCTTCTACACGCTCTTTTCTGCTCAGCATAAAATTTTCAAGCGTTAATCTCAAAGCGTTTTTAAATTTAACTCAAATTACTATCGTAATTTTCACTACAAATATTTTGAAGTAACCGGAGAACAGAATCAAGTAGTAGGTAAATTTCGCGTAAAGTTTTAAGGAAAAACGCTATAACTCCAGAACTCCTTAAGCGTTTGAAATCGGTTTAGCTTAATATTGTAGATTTTGAAGCGGGCTTTTTTTCAGCCTATAAATTTTTGTCCAAAGTCCTCACTTACCGTATATTGTTAAGCTTTTTATCTAAAAAACGCTTGAAAACCCATGGCTAAGTAGTAAGCGTTTTACATTTTTTTTAGCCGCTCCCTTCTACACGCTCTTTTCTGCTCAGCATAAAATTTTCAAGCGTTAATCTCAAAGCGTTTTTAAATTTAACTCAAATTACTATCGTAATTTTCACTACAAATATTTTGAAGTAACCGGAGAACAGAATCAAGTAGTAGGTAAATTTCGCGTAAAGTTTTAAGGAAAAACGCTATAACTCCAGAACTCCTTAAGCGTTTGAAATCGGTTTAGCTTAATATTGTAGATTTTGAAGCGGGCTTTTTTTCAGCCTATAAATTTTTGTCCAAAGTCTCACTTACCGTATATTGTTAAGCTTTTTATCTAAAAAACGCTTGAAAACCCATGGCTAAGTAGTAAGCGTTTTACATTTTTTTTAGCCGCTCCCTTCTACACGCTCTTTTCTGCTCAGCATAAAATTTTCAAGCGTTAATCTCAAAGCGTTTTTAAATTTAACTCAAATTACTATCGTAATTTTCACTACAAATATTTTGAAGTAACCGGAGAACAGAATCAAGTAGTAGGTAAATTTCGCGTAAAGTTTTAAGGAAAAACGCTATAACTCCAGAACTCCTTAAGCGTTTGAAATCGGTTTAGCTTAATATTGTAGATTTTGAAGCGGGCTTTTTTTCAGCCTATAAATTTTTGTCCAAAGTCCTCACTTACCGTATATTGTTAAGCTTTTTATCTAAAAAACGCTTGAAAACCCATGGCTAAGTAGTAAGCGTTTTACATTTTTTTTAGCCGCTCCCTTCTACACGCTCTTTTCTGCTCAGCATAAAATTTTCAAGCGTTAATCTCAAAGCGTTTTTAAATTTAACTCAAATTACTATCGTAATTTTCACTACAAATATTTTGAAGTAACCGGAGAACAGAATCAAGTAGTAGGTAAATTTCGCGTAAAGTTTTTAGGAAAAACGCTATAACTCCAGAACTCCTTAAGCGTTTGAAATCGGTTTAGCTTAATATTGTAGATTTTGAAGCGGGCTTTTTTTCAGCATATAAATTTTTGTCCAAAGTCCTCACTTACCGTATATTGTTAAGCTTTTTATCTAAAAAACGCTTGAAAACCCATGGCTAAGTAGTAAGCGTTTTACATTTTTTTTAGCCGCTCCCTTCTACACGCTCTTTTCTGCTCAGCATAAAATTTTCAAGCGTTAATCTCAAAGCGTTTTTAAATTTAACTCAAATTACTATCGTAATTTTCACTACAAATATTTTGAAGTAACCGGAGAACAGAATCAAGTAGTAGGTAAATTTCGCGTAAAGTTTTTAGGAAAAACGCTATAACTCCAGAACTCCTTAAGCGTTTGAAATCGGTTTAGCTTAATATTGTAGATTTTGAAGCGGGCTTTTTTTCAGCCTATAAATTTTTGTCCAAAGTCCTCGCTTACCGTATATTGTTAAGCTTTTTATCTAAAAAACGCTTGAAAACCCATGGCTAAGTAGTAAGCGTTTTACATTTTTTTTAGCCGCTCCCTTCTACACGCTCTTTTCTGCTCAGCATAAAATTTTCAAGCGTTAATCTCAAAGCGTTTTTAAATTTAACTCAAATTACTATCGTAATTTTCACTACAAATATTTTGAAGTAACCGGAGAACAGAATCAAGTAGTAGGTAAATTTCGCGTAAAGTTTTAAGGAAAAACGCTATAACTCCAGAACTCCTTAAGCGTTTGAAATCGGTTTAGCTTAATATTGTAGATTTTGAAGCGGGCTTTTTTTCAGCCTATAAATTTTTGTCCAAAGTCCTCACTTACCGTATATTGTTAAGCTTTTTATCTAAAAAACGCTTGAAAACCCATGGCTAAGTAGTAAGCGTTTTACATTTTTTTTAGCCGCTCCCTTCTACACGCTCTTTTCTGCTCAGCATAAAATTTTCAAGCGTTAATCTCAAAGCGTTTTTAAATTTAACTCAAATTACTATCGTAATTTTCACTACAAATATTTTGAAGTAACCGGAGAACAGAATCAAGTAGTAGGTAAATTTCGCGTAAAGTTTTTGGGAAAAACGCTATAACTCCAGAACTCCTTAAGCGTTTGAAATCGGTTTAGCTTAATATTGTAGATTTTGAAGCGGGCTTTTTTTCAGCCTATAAATTTTTGTCCAAAGTCCTCGCTTACCGTATATTATATAAAAAACGCTAGAAAACTCATGCCTAACTAGTAGGCGTGGTGTAGGGTACTGTGGTGTAGGGTTTAATATAGTCGGGCTTGACCGACTATACTTTCTAACTTGTTAATTCTGGTTTGTAAATTATTTAAATTTAAACTCAATAGTTTTCTTTATAGTTTTAAATATTCGTGTTTGTTTTTATTGTATAGATAATATTGTGGTTTTGTTTTTGTTTTTTGGTTATTGCTTAATTGTTAATTGTGTTTTCTTAAATGTTTTTAATAAATTTTATTACAGATTTGATTTTAAATTTTCTTTAAATTATTTCTTTCCTTTTTTTTTTTTAATATATTAAAAGCGATTTTAAAAGCATTTATAAATGTTTGTTTCTTTGTTTTAAAAGCTTGTTTGTTTTATTTATAATATTTTTGATATTTATTATGATTTTTGTAATTAAATTATAGTAAAATTAAAACGTTAATAAACATATACACATTAAAAATTATAGAAAAGGGTTTTTAATTTTAAGTTGGTGTTCCCTCCCTTTTTCTTATAAAAAAAAATTTAACTTTTAAATGAAAACAAAAAGTTAAATTATAAACTTTGGTTAAATAAAAAAATGTTTTTATACATTTTAAATAAAAATAAACTTAAAATTCTTTGCATTTTACAGACAAATATGGGTTTAATTATTTTATTATTTTGTTTATAAAAAAAATATTTGTAAGACGTCTTAAATAATAATAATTTATTAATAATTTAATAATAAAACTCTGGTTTTTGCTTTTGTGGTTTTTAAAAATACATAAAAATTTAACATTAAAAGGGGATTTCTTTTTTTAAATTTAAATTAACAAAGGTTTTTTTAAAAAAGCAAAAGAATCTTATGAAAAATCAATTTTATAAAAAAAATCAAATTATTTTAAAGAATTTTTATAATTTTTTAAAAAAAAGTTACACTCTTTAAGAGTGTTAATTTTTTTCTTTTTTTTCTGTTTAAAAATTTAAAAGCAAATAATAATAATAATAAAAAAAATTTTAAATTTTACTTAAATAAAAAAAAATACTTTTTTAAACTTAACATTTAATAAATAAAAAAAGAAGTGTTTAAAAAATTGATTTTAAGGTAAAAGAACTTTGATTTTCTTTTTAAAAGTTTATTAAAAGAAAAAAAATCTGTATTTATTGCTGCGTTTGTTGATTTTGCTGTTGATGCTGTGTCTCGTAACGTTGTCTTAAAGCCGTCAAAGCACTTAATAATCTACTATTGGCTGCATCTAAAGCTGCTATCTGTTGCCCCTGTTCCTCGATCACTTTTTGCTTGTGCGACAAAGCCAAAGACATTTTTAATTGTTCACGTCTTAGCTCCTCTTCCATGGTTATTAATCTATCAAATATAAAATTTCTGCTTTTTTAACAAGATTCACTTTTCCCTTTTTTCTGAATTCTTTGTTCTTTTTGCTTACTCACCGATCTATAATACTCCTCATTGTTGATTCCGATTGTAGACTTAAATTATTGCCAGCCAAGGCGTTAGAGGCGCCATTGGGTCCCTGTTGAAAACCGTTACAACGTTGCAGAGCGAATAGCTCATCACTGGAATCTCTGAGTTCGGCCTCATCGCGATCCAGTGTGTGGCGCAAAGTGTCCAAAGTTTCTTGCAGCAATTGGATTTCACCATT
Source organism: Pollenia amentaria (assembly GCA_943735925.1). NCBI lineage: Eukaryota > Metazoa > Arthropoda > Insecta > Diptera > Polleniidae > Pollenia > Pollenia amentaria. Next base: position 15,641,293 of record OX031008.1, on the reverse strand, counting down.
TTGGTCAAAGCTGCTAAGGGCGGTGGAATTGGAGACATGTTGGAAACCACCGCCATTTGAGGTGTTATTTATATGAGTGCGAGGCTGCCGACGGCGTTTGTTGCCCTCGTGTGGTGGACAGTGACCTGCGAAAAAGAAAATTTAACAGTTTTAGGAAAAACAAATCAAACAAAGTTCAAAAAGTTTGTTAATATTTAGGAATATTAATTTAAATAGTGATTAAAGACACAAAAGGCGTTTTGTACGTTATTGGAAAGTATATTGAAGGCTCGAAATAACATTTGATATACAAATTTTTCCAGCCGGGTCCGATAGTAAGTTTGGCAAAACTAAACATCTCTGAAATCTAAAGCCAGACTTGTCCAACCAATTACGAGATACTCTTCATAATTGACAAGTAGCTTGACGACTGTTGCAAGCTTTTAAGTTATTTGCCTTTAATGTAACCCACTAACTTTTTTTTTGGGGGGGGGGGCAATTTCCCAAAGAGGACCTACATCAGCTAAGAGTAGCTACTTGCTTATCCGAGCTTAATTTGCTTAAGTGAAAATTTCCGAAGTAACGCGACAAAATCTCGGCAGAATAGGCATTTAAAACCATTTAATTTTTCGGGATATCTTTGGACGGAGAGCTCTGTTAAAGACCTCTATGAAAACAAAAGTGACATTTTGACTTTAATACGTTGTGATTTAAGACAGAATTGTGAGAGATTTTTATTAAAATTGGAGTAATAATTAGTATTGTGGTTATTTTATTGAACTGTTAATGGTTTTTAATCCAAAATTCGATATTTTAATCAGGGGTACATTCATTGAATTTAATTTTCATTAAATTATTTTTATGAAGAAAGGAATTTTACAACACGGAATGAATTAAAAGTTATCGATAATTTTTCATTCTTGACTAAGCTGGGAATTGAACCCAGGCTTTCACGGACAGGTTGTCCTGACTAGTTTCGATTGTAACCACACAATCTCTGGAGTATGTCCCCAAACTTTTTTATTATTTGCTAATTCAATTAAATAATAATTAAAAAAAAAAAATGAAATCCTCATTACCTTCTGTATCTGTAGAACTATCCGACAAAGTTCGAGCTGAATCCAAACTTAACCGCCGTTGGTAGCGGCCATTGCCCGCCATAATCATAGAAGCAGCATTATTGCCATACTGCTGTTGTGGGCCATTGCGCCCACCGTTATTATAAATCGCCACAGTGCCAGGATGATTAACACCATTACTACCGGCCGACGAAGCCGAAGAAGATGTTAAATAACTGCTGCCATTATTTAGGGGAGCATAAATATCCTCTCTCTTGAATTGGGGATTAGTGCGTGGCATACGTTGCTGTTGCTGGGCATTAGTATTGAATCCAGGCATATTCGAGCTAGAGGCTGATGAAGTACTGCCACCACTTAAAGTTCTTTGGGCATCCAAGTGGCCGTGTGAGGGAGACTTTAAAAGTTTATTAACTGGGGCATAATTGTGATAATTATCATTAGATAACCTTTCCTCACTTGAGGAAGGTGTCAGAGGTGCAGCATTGTTCAATAAAGCGGCTCGGGCTGCCACCAAACCTGCACCATTTGAATTTTTCGTTGATCTATTGTTAGCGCCTGGCGCCGCTCCACCAAACAACTGCTGATGGGCTGTTAGTTGGCCATTATTGTAGCTACGCTGATTGTGATGGTGGTGATGATGGTGATGATGATGCGGATTTGCCTGGGAGGAAGGGGTTGAAGAATTTTGCAATTGATAGCTGGGATTTTTAAATGCCAAGGGTGCGGCAGAGGATTTTTGTTGCAGCTGCTGTTGTTGAGTTTCTAAAGGACTTTGAGTATTTATACTTTGGTAACCAGAGCTAGAACCATGACTGGTTTTACCCGACAATTGTTCTTTGTTTTTATTATTTTTCGAAGGTTGCACCTCCGCCACCACAGCATGCTCTTCGGCGTATTTCAAAAGATCGTCTAAATCTTCCAGATTCATGGGCATATTTGAATTGGGATTTGATTCCCGGGGTCTTTGGTAATTGGGTATTTTGTGTGACAAAGGTGAACTAGAATGATCGGGTATGCCCAGGTTCAATTTACTGGGAGTACGGTCACTTAAAGTCAAACTCAAGGTGGAGTTGTTTAACAGTCGTTGCTGCTGTTGTTTTTGTTGCGAGGCATTTAACATGCTTACAGCGTTGCTGACCACACTCTGGTTATTTTGGTTCTTTAGCAAAGGAGTTGGAGATTTGCGCACAAATGCACTGTTGGTGTCTAGACCAGAAATTTGTATAAAATCTCCGGTAGATTCGTCGTAATTATTGTTATTTCCACGAGGCAAAGTAGTGGCGCGTATCTGTCCACTTAAGGAGCTGACTTCACTGTCGTTGCCATTGTGGCTGGCGGTGGAGAGATTGCCATTTGAATTGGCTGCTGCGTAATACATACGATCCATGGTATTTGAAGCGCTTGCATTGGGGGCAGGGGGACAATGATGGGTTACACCAGCCGGCATCATTAGTTGAGACGAGCTGGCAATAGAACTTTGGCTTTGGGCGTGCTGCAAACCTCCCGTGTAGGATAACGCTACTATAGAACTTTGAGAATTCGAATGCCTTTTATCCATTTGGGAAAGACTTTGTTGTTGTTGTTGCTGCTGCTGTTGCTGTTGTTGTAGCAAACCATTAACTGTGGGATCATTATAACGGAAAATGTTCTTTTCCAAAGAGCTGGGTGTCAAAACACCACGCATTATACCCCTCTCAGCCGGTACAGGTTTTGTGACCACTGCATGTTGTGGTTGGGCCAATTGGGCCTGCTGCTGTTGCACTACTCCTTGAGAAGAACCTCCGGCAGAGCTGCATGAAGTCATCATTTCATCGGGATTACGATTCTCCTGATTTTCACTTGCCGAGGAAGTGGAGATCATCATATTGTGGCAGGGTAAATGTTGCATATAATTGTTACTTTCTTTGGCTTTGGTGATTTCATCGAGTATATGCTGCAAAGGATCTAGATCCTGTTGTCTAGCCTCTGGCAATTTGGTAACACTTTCGCTTAAGAGCATGTGTAAGATAGACAGCTGTTTGCCTTGATCTATATAGCCAGCCCAATCTAAAATAGATTCAGGGGTAGAATGTTCGGGGCGCGAGGAAATATTTTGTAAAAATTCTTTCATTTTGGGAGCCTCTTGTTCTAGGAAATCATTCAAGAATTCCATAAAATTTTCCTTACCCTGAAAACGGGTAAAGTTAGCCAACGTTTGTAAAGTTTTGGCCACCAATGTTAAATTTCGGGTGGCGCGGGAAGAGGGAAGTTCTGGAAAATAAAAATTTCAAAATAATTTTGAGTTTATAGTCAAAATTTTAAAACTTACCATTAGTTATATTAAATAGACTGGGGGACAATATGGCCGGGCACAGAAAACGCAAAAATATCGAGGCCGATATTAAATTATCAGCCATGTCCTGTCTTCCCAACTGTTCCAATCTCTCACGAAAGGTGGCAAAACAGTTACGTAATTGGGGTGGAAAATGCTTGCTGGACTCATAAATGCACTGCCAAGCATTGCGCACAGCGGCTCTCAGAGAGGCCTGTTGTCGTTGTAGCGAACCAGTCGCTTTGGTAGGATCCACCTCACAATCACGATCCGATTGTATGATTTCATTAATGGGTCCAGCCAAAGTATCTTGCAAATACTGTTCTCCGGTCAACTTCAAAAATGCCTCCATACTCTTAGTGGCCAAAGAATTGCCGCGGAAGGTCAAGCGTTGATCGCCTACCCTCAACAAATCCAAAGCCACTACATCCGTTAAAAAGGCTCCGGCCAAACCTTGGGCATGCATTAACAAAACCAAAGATTGACCTATATCCTCTTTAGCCTTTACCCCAATAACAGGTTCCAAGGTTTCACACACTTTCTTATAGTTTTCCTTAAGATAGGCCAGGAAATCGGCATAAACATTGATTGGCAATATGTCAATACTCTGGAAGCGACACTTAATACGCAACGTCGGTACAACTTCTTTGGCATTACGATTAAGACTATCGTTCTTCTCGCTAAGTATTGGATACCAATCTTCGGAAAACAAGCGTGTGGTCACCTCGTGTATTGGAATTTTAACCGAACCCACAAACATATGTTTGTCTCGTTTCTTTTTCTTTTCCACCTCACGGAATACGTTAACGGTGATGACATTTATATCGGGTATATCGGGAAAATCAAAGTATTCACCCCAAAAGAGTAAATCGGTTTGTAATTTAACACTAGTACGACCGTAAAGGGTCTTATCGAGATGTAATTCGCAAAAGTATTTTTTCTTTGGTGGTAAATTTTTGGCCTCGTATATCCACATTTTCAGCGAGTTATCTGTGTGGCGGGTGTGCTCTGCATTGGGAGCGATTGATTTGCGTAACGAATATATCCAGAGATCACGTTCCTGACGTGAGCCGCAGGAATAATAACGTTCACCGCGTGGACCACCGCGTACTTGGAAACAGTAACGGCGTCCCAAAACGGACTGATGAACGGGTGCCACACCCACAGCACCGGTACAAGAGAGATCTGGGAAGAAAATTTTGGCAAATATTTTATAAGGCGAAGAAATTTGTTTTACAATAAATATTTGGGTTTAGATCTGGGGCCTAATTACTTCATGCGATATCGATCGAAATTCCCATTTAAATTGTATTGTAATTTCGATGGATATCGAATGCCGTAACTTGGCCCCTGTTCTGAAAATCTAATTCAGTTTTCGATTTGTGTTTTAATATCTTACCGATTGTTGACATTACAGCGTGACTGGAAAGTAAACTTTCGTGAGAACGAGAGCCTCGTAAACCGCCTGAACCTCGTTTAGTGCGTTCAAGTTTGGTCACAGATTTTGTACGTTTTAAGGGATTCGATCTGAAAATAAGACAAAAGGGATATATAAATTAGTATTATTAAACAAAAATTAAGAATATACTTGAAAATTTTTTAACAGCTTTTATTTAAGACCGAATAACACAAATTTGGTTTTATTGCCTGTAGTCTTAAAAATTCAAAAGCAAATTGAAAACCAAAAGTGGTCAACCGAACTTTAAGATAAAACGAAATAAATAAAATTTGACTCTTATTTTTAAAATTTTTTGGGGATTTTTTTTTGTTTAGTGATTTTAAAGCATAATGCAGGTGGACGATTGGTCAAATATAGCCGAACTTTAAAATGCCTTAAAAATGTTATCCAAAAAAATTTTTCAGAGCCTTTTTTAAGTTTTTAAGGTAGACCATCGAAACTTCCAGAGGCCGTACAAATTTAATCTAAAACATATGTATATTCGTAACCTTTTTTTAAAAAATTTAACCGGTATTTTTAATGATCCCAAACGATATTGAAAGTAGAACGTTAGATCTTTAAGAGATCGAAAGAATATTTTATTCTAAAAAAAAGTTTCCAATACCCTTTGAGGGTTTCGATTGGATATCGCCGTCAAGCATTTCTCATCAAGCGCTATGGTAGTATCAGTGAAAATGTGTTGGTATGTGTGACACCGACGATGCTGGATGAAAATGCAAAAAATTTAGATATGGCGGCGAATATTACGTCCAGCACACGAACACGAGTGAGTTCGCCTGCATGACAAGCCTTTTGGCCGTGTATAGACCCCTAATTACTACGACAATGATTGATGAGTATTTTGATAAGTGTATTTGGTCCTTAAGGAATTTGAGTATTTGGAATACCTAAAAGTCTACTTTCGAATAGGTGGGGTTAATATTGTTTTTTGTCTGTTGGCTATTATTCGCTAAACTCTCACGTAAACTTAAATTTTATAAAATTTTCAAAATCATTGCCAAATTATTTTAAAGCTTTTCCCTTGAATTTGCCAATTTTTTTGTTAAGCCAAAACATTTATAAATTTTTTTTTAGTTAAAGTTTATGTGGACTTCATTAAATTTTTATTTTTAAACAATTTTTTTTATTCTATTTTTGGAAAACACACACCCTTAGGAAATGACTTAATAACTTAATTTATTTTGTAGGCATCTGGCCAAGAAAATCAGCCTGTCAGTCAGTCATGTTACCAGGAAAATGAGTTAAAAGGAAGTGATACAAAAATATGGCATTTAAACATAAACTTTCAGCCAAGAGTCAAAAAAAGACACAAATATTGAATTGCTATTAAACAATAAATGTTCAAAAGAAAAAAAGAAGAAACTGGCACAAATGACATTAAGAGACTGATTTGTTTATTTGCTGAAGGCTCTTAATAAATGTGGCAATACCCCAAAGCGATATAAAATAAAGATAAAATAATTTTTTTTTTGCTTTTCTCTGGAAGAAAATTGACCTCATGAACTTTTAAGAAACATTTACAAATAAGCGAAATAAATTTTTAAATAAATAAATTGTAAAGAGGTACAGTAATGTAACGTTAACCCATTATCCAATACGGAGAAACTGCCCTTAAAAAATCATATTAATAACGCGCGAGCTGATTACCCACCCAGATCAATTGTACAAATCGAGATAGCAGCAAAAAATTTATTTAAACACAGAACTAAATTCTAACAAAAACTTGAAAATCCAATCAGGAGGCTAATTCTGGCAGAATTAATCGATTACTTTATCGATTCGAAAGCAATATTATTTCAAATTCTTTCAGTCGATATTATTTTTTCAGTGTTGTGAAAACTTAAATAAATGCTTTACAATACTGAAAAAATAATTTCGATTAGTTCAGTATCTACTGAAAGAATTAGAAATAATAAATTGACTTCGATTCGAAACAGTTTATCATGGCAATGGTGATGAGCTGCTTGATAACACGCAATCTCTGGAACCGGCTCTAAGGGTCTATACTGATGGTTCCAAGACGGACAGTAGAGTAGGTGGAGGTTTTTCATCGAGAAATTGGGCACAAATGTCTCTTTTAGGCTGCCGGATGGCAGTAGTGTACTGCAGGCCGAAATCTCTGCCATAAGACGGACGGCAAGCTGGCTGAGGTACTATCGTATATCGAGGGATATTTGTATATTTACGAACAGCAAGGCTGCCATTGCAGATTTGGCTGGTGTCTTCACGACATCTATGTTAGTTTAATGCCGGATGTCTCTGAACGAGGTCGCCAAACATTCCACGGTAACGCTGGTGTGGGCACCAGGGCACAGGGGATGCCTGGGCAACAAAACTGCAGACGGTCTGGTTAAACAAGGCTGTCTCTTGGACGACATGTTCGTCGACGGCCTGATTGGCATTCCAATTGCTCGCTGCAAGACTCATAAGGAGTGAGTCGTATAGAAGGGCTCATGAGAGATGGCTCGACGGCGAGAACGCGCCAGTGATAGACAGTGATATCGGTCATTACGGGTCACTGGGTGATAGGCCCTCATGCGCAGAGAACGTTTCTTGATTACAATGCCTACTGTAGAAGTTGTCATGATAAGGAGGAGGAGGAGACAGTTTTTCACTTTCTCTGCTAATGCCCCGGTCTCGGGGATATAAGGTTTAGACATTTCGGGAGACCGGAGCTGCATTGTCTGGACGATATGTCCAATGTGGGACTGAAATCAATGTCTGTTCTGCAGGGAGTCGGGGTGTTTCGACGCTGCAGTGACTTCTGGAGAATAGTCTGGTGAATACTGGCTGACTCTTGTCACTGGCGAAGGGTATCACAAAGGGTCCGCTATAAGGACCCAAGGGCGCCGTCCTCGTGTCGGCTGCCCATTGAACCTAACCTACCTAATCATCTCGTTTATTATTTGTAAAATTGATCTGGTCGGGAAATCAGCTCGCGCGTTCTTGATATGATTTGTTAAGGGCAGTTCCTCCTTATTGGATAATGATTTGGCGTTACGCTACTGTACCGCTTTAAAATTTTTCGGGGTTCTACATTTACCATTCGCTTTAATCTTTTTGTTTCGTGCTGTGTCGAGTACCAACAAACACTCATTTTTAATATTTCTATGGGGCTGACTTAAGAAGCTTTGGCTTCCTACATGAAGATGTAGGTCTTTCGATTGCTTCTGGAGTAGGCTCATCGGGCGTACGCCGTTTTTTGCCATGGCTTTATGAAAATTTTCGAAGCCAAATAATTGTTCTTCAGTGGCTTTGCTGTGAAAGGGGTATTTTCCAGCCAAAACAAAACAATAATCTGGTAAACAGATTTTTAATAGATGTTTACAGATAGTTTAGGCTTGCATGAGATCAAGTCAGATTTATAAAGGGTGTTTAATTTAAATGGTCTTTCATTTAGAGCTTCTTATCTTTAAATTTTAATCAAACAGTATTAGTAAAAGATAGTTGAAATTTTTTTTTCGTTTGATGCCATTATGTTTAAAATACAACATTGTCCAAATGTCCACCGAGACTTGGCTGTGTGGCTCGCATCCGAAATGTAAAATTTTCGAAGACCCATAACTAAGGCTCAATTTGACCGATATCATGGGTTATGTTGGCTTTAAGAGGCAGCTATAGTTTGTGGCATATTTGCATAGAGCTGCGACTAAAGAAAACCTGACCAAATCAAATCTCAACATCTCGTTGGTCAGTTTAGGGGGCAGTCGTGATCAAATACTTTTTCGATTCGAAAGCAATTTTTTTTTTCTAATTCTTTGATCGAATTTTTTTTAAGTGTTGTAAAGCATTTATTTAAATTTTCACAACACTAAAAAAATTATTTCGATTCGTTCAGTTTCGACTGAAAGAATGAGAAATAAAATTGCTTTCGAATCGAAAAAGTATTCGATCACGACAGCGAGAATGAGCTCCCAGAACGCCTTCATGTGGGGTAACCATGCCCTTAAATCGCTCTTGCTGTATGTCCAATCTGCGGCATGAGATATGTGGCACGTATCGCCGTCCTATTAAAACCATATGTCGTTGGTGTCCATATCATCCAATTCGGGCCAGGAGATGTTGATAGTCATCAACCTATAGATCTCGACGTTGACGGTGATGGCCTGGCCAACGTCGTTCTCAGACAAATATCGACCAATGATGGCGACAGCCTAAAATTTACACAAAGCAATGACTTTTTCGTAATGCATTAGAAGCTCTTTGATCTCTTGTGAATTGGTATTATCCCAAATTCGACAATTTCGGAGGATTTTTTTCGTTAAAAGGGCTATAAAAAAATTCTAACTGGACTGTCCTTTTCACAAATCGGAAATTTCGAAAAGAAGGGAAATATATTAGCAATTTCTAAGCTAATAAATGACCTTTTCAATAGAAGAGGTGGAAGTATTATTAAAAAATATTGCATAAGCCCCGACTTTGGGGAGTATATAAATTCCAAATTCTAGAAATTCAATTTTGCCTGTAAACTTTTATTAAAACTCGACACATTTAAAATTTTTTATTTCGCCTTTTTTGTGAAACCGCTATAAACTCCGTTTATTCTTGGCCACTAAACTTTTAAGCCCTCATTCAAAATCGACTAAAGAGTAGAAATTTGAAACGTTTTAAACCATTTTAAATATGTTTTTTATTTATTTTATTGTTTTATTTTTATTATTTACTTCGTTACACATTTTATTTAATTTTTTTATTTGCCATGGCACAATGCCACATGTCTCCTCGTCTCTTGCCCTCTGTTTCTTCAGCTCTATTGTTAACACTTTTGACAGATGACGATTTGTTTTGTTTGAAAAGTAACTACTTACTACTGCCACTAGTTAGTGCTGGTACACTTTGTACTCTATTGCCAGCGATTTGTTACAATTAACTACTGGCAAACAGTACGAGCGCAAAGAATCTTTTGAGAAACGGGCCGCTGAGCATACTCTATTCAAGACTTTGTAAAAGTCTCTAGGCGGTAGTTGATATTTAATGGCTTATTATTTGTACTAGAACCCAAAGTATCTATTCATTCTCGTATTTAAAAGTAAAGTTACCATGAAATTTGCTTGTTGGAAAATAAAAAAAAAACTACTTCTTTTTGCTGATGTTTAAAAAAAGGGTCAGTTTTAATGGGAATTTTAAAACTCAAGTTTAGTTGCAAATGAATGGAAAGAAAATTTTAATGAGAGGTTTTTTTAAAGTTAAATGGGGTAATAAAAATAATATCATAAAGAGCATTAGCTACTGCTAGGGATACCAATCGGGACTGATTTCTGAAAATCCCGGGATTCGGGATTTATCAATCCCGAAAAATCGCGGGATTTCGGGATTTCCCGTTTGGCATCCCTAGCTACTGCTGACTTCTGCCTGGTTAAAAGTTAATGAAAATTAAATTCAATGAACTTAAGCCTAATTAAAAATATCTAAATTTGGATTAAAAACCATTAACAGTTCAATAAAATAACCACAATACTAATTATTGTTTATAAGAAAATCAAAACATTCAACGTTTTGACTTGTAGTGCATATATAATTTAAATAAACGGGCCTGTACCAGAAATCAATTCCGATCGAAAGTGGAAGACTATAAACTGTAAAATTAAGTTTAAACTGTTAAAGTTAGTTTAAACTTTTTAACAAAGTTTAAGCCTTCATTTTGATAATTTCGGACGTGGTTTTAGATTTATTTGCTCATATCTAAGTTCTTGCTTTTTTAATTAATAAATTAAACCTGGTTTAAACTTTGGTATTTTGTGTGGTTTCAATTGTAGGTATTGTAAAAAACTTTACAATATGTAATTGTTTTTTTGGTTATTAATTTTTTTTCTGGGTTGTTTTTTTTGTTAAATAGGCTTCGTTTAGCTAAAGTTAAATTTTTTAACCCTTGGTTTAACTTGAAAACAATATTAACACTTATTTTTTAATATTTTTAATTTTTTTTTTTAACTTTAAATATTAGATACCTCTTTTCGATATTCAAAAGAAAAATCGCTAAAACTGGTAACAACTGTTAAAAATTATTTAAAATAGTTAACTAACGTTTAACCACTTATTAAATTCAAAGTAAAAAACTGTTGTTTAGAAAACTAACTAAGAGTTTATAGTTTTTTTACCAAGTATTGTTTATTCTTAAATAAGAAATCGTTTCTTGGAGCTTTTCATTATTTAAAGTTTAATCATTTAAACTTAGTTTAAACTAGACAACAAAACTAAAAAATTTTGTGTGATTTAATTATTTATTTAAATTTAGCTTTTAATTAGTTTTTTGAATTATTCTTTTTTTTTTGTCATTTAAAAGAGAAATCGTTTGAAAAGTTAAATGTTTATATTTATAGCACAATTGTTAAAATAAATTAACTAAAGCTTAATCTCTAATTATATTTAATGTAAAAGCTTTGATCTACAAGACTAACTATGAGAATTTACAGCTTTTTAAAAGTTGTTTGTTGGAATTAATTCAATTTAGACTTGAACTTATAGGCTTTGCTTATTTGTATCGTTTATTTCAGAAACCCGTCAACTGACATTTTTTCAAAAATTTTATTATTATAGATTATGAATGGCCTACTTTAGTCACATCGTCTTATGCAGGAAAGCGTCAACTGTTTGGTCTTTTAAAGGATTGTATATTGTATTGTATTGTTGTATTGTGTAAATTTGGATGATTTTTTAGTTGTCCGATGATTTAAAAAAGCGCACTTGACGGGTTTCTAAAATAAACGAATCATTTAAAGTTTAATCTTTTAACCTTAGTTTAAACTAGAAAACAAAACCTTAAAATTAAGTATTGCCTAAGAGTGAATACATTTTTTTTTATAATTTTTTAAGAAATCTAAGACAACTATAACCTCAAGTTTTATTAAAAGTTTAAATTTTTAGCTAAAAGTTTAACCTTCACTGAAAAAGTGTTTTTTAGAGGATTAACTGCAAGAATTTACAGGTTTTTTTTTTTGATAAATTTTTTTTTTGCATTTTTTGTTTGCTTGTAATTTTATTATAGCTTAAAGCCAGTGAACCAACAAATCAAGTTAACAAATGCTTCATGACTATCTTTCCTAACTATGTAAAATGCCTGTCTCAATCGCTACGTTCGTCCGTCTTTCTGTCTGTCCGACAGTTTCTAGTTCTTTTTGTTTATTATACACCAGCTGTGTTGTTTTGCGGTTAAGTCTTTGAATTCGCATTTTAGGGGGGAATTGGCGCAAAAAAAAATTGAACAATTTCAACGAAAAACTTGTACTATAAATTGGTGCATTCAGCTTTAAGGCAAATTCGGTTTAGAGTTTGATGGAGTGCACAAGTGCAATAGTGGTATTATGTATCACACAGTTTGTAGTTTTTGACTTTAAAGTATTTTTTGTTCTTTTTCAAAAGTTTTGTGCCAAAACAAAAGAGGGTTTTTTTTTGGGAAGAGATTAAAGCATAATAGTTTTCTTTATAAAAAAAAAAAAAACGGAATGAGTCAGAGTATAAAAAGTTGATAACTGAGTTATTGTTGGCTTTAATTTTCGGTTGCTTAGATCAAATTTTACAAAAAGGTTCTTTAGGGAGTGTTGTTAACGTAATTTTGGGGTGTTGTTTTAAGTCTATTGTTTTTTGGAGACATTATTAGCTGGCTCTTTTTTTAAGAGGTTTTGATTGTAATTTGGGGTGTGTTGTTTTTTTTATAAACTTTATTTTTTTTTTGCTAAAAATAAAAGTTGTGTATTCGCGATTTTAAGCATTGAGGAGAACAAAAGTTTAGCAATTAATTAATTTTTATTTAGTTTGGTATAAGAAAAAGAAGTAAAAGCGGTTCAAGTTATCAAAAGAATTGGGGAAAATAAGGAAACTTCGAAAAAAATAGAAAAATAATTAATCAGGTTACAAACCGGGTTAAAATAGAAAAAACCGATTACAGCCGGGTTTCAACCTTGTTGTCTTTTGTTTTATTTTTCTAAATAAGGTGTTAATTTACATTTTTTAGTAAACTTTAATTTTTCTTACTTTCAAGGAAAATCTTAAAAAAATCTCGCTAAAACCGATTTAAAACCTAATCGAATCGTATTAAAGCAGTAAAAATTATTAAAAGAATCTCGCTAAAACCGATTTAAAACCTAATCGAATCGTATCAAAACCGTGAAAATTATAAAAAAAAATTAAAAATTTTAAGAATTTATTAAAAGTTATACATAATAAAATGTATAAAAAAAAAACGGATTCAAAACGGTCGTAACCGCTTATAAGTATATTTTAATCTGGTTGAAATGTGATTAACTATTTGGAAACGTGTTACTTTGAAGTGCTTTAAAGCAAATTCTCAGTTTTTAGAGCTAATAAGCTAAATTTGAGGAAAAAAAAATCCCATAACCGATTAAAGACCGGGTTAAGTTGAACTTTAACCATTTAAGTTACATATAGCAAAAAATTAAAAGAATTTGATAAGAAATTGTACAAAATATTCAATATTTAATAATTCCTAAAAACCGGATACATACCCCCTTCAACCGGGTTCAAACGCCTTTAGTAACTCACAAAATTTGTTCATTTAAAGGTTTTAAGAAAATTTTTAGTTTTTAAAACTTTGCAGGAAAGTTTTTTAAAGAGATAACCGATAAAAATCCGATTACAATTAAATTTCAACTTTAGAAAGATATTAATAAATTAAAAAATTTGATCATCATTTTTAAAAAGTATTTTAAATAACAACAATCAGTTTATAGAAAAAAATAAATTTTATTAAAAATTAACATTTATTGAGTTTCGATAAACAATTAAAATTCGGTTAAAATCGAATTTTAACTTTAAAAAGGTATTAAGAAGTTAAAGAATTTGATCATAATTTAAAAAAAGTACTTTAAATAATAACAATCCATTTATTAAAAAAAAAATTTTAATCTTAAATAAGCCAATTTTTGAAAAAAAAAAAATAAATGTGAATTGTAACTCTTTTACCACAATATCTACGAAACAATTTAAATTTTTACAACTTTTTAGGCAAATTTAAGCAAAAGCTCTTGATAACAGGTTTAAGGCCGAAGTTTTTTTATGACTTAACTATCACTTTTAAAACATTTGGATTTGTTATAACCGTTACGAATCGTATTTAAAAATTTGACTAAATTTTAAAAATTATTCTCATTTTGAACAAAAACCGTATCAAAATTTATAATAAAAATGAAATAATAACTAAATAACTAAAACCTTCACGAAACGTTGCGATTTTTACTATTAATTTTTTTTTTTTTTCAGAAAAATTGGTTTAAAATTTAGTTTTAATTCGAAATATATAATTTTTTTTTTAAAAACGTTTTAAGCTTTGTAAATAATTTTTATTTTTTTAAAATATTTCTTTAATTTTTAACCAAAATTTTTAAACAATTTAGTGCATTTCATAATAAAAAAAACTAAAGCCGTTTGCTGTTTTACATAAACTATACAAATTTCTTATTTTTATAAAAACGGTGCCTTTTAATTTTGAATATGCAAAATAACAGCATAAGTAAAAGACCATTCCAAAAACGTTTAAACCCCGTGCCGAATTTTATAATCGTTAGTTTTTTAACATAAAAACGTTATTAGCCTGTTTACAAATTTCTATTTTATTTTTTTTTCAAAAATTGCCTAAATTAGTTAAAAAAAAAAATAAAACTGCACAGAAAAAATTATTAATTTTCTGCAATTAGGAAATTTATAATATCAAGCAAAGAATTTGTTTATTTTACACCTATTACCAAAATGATTATATTGATTACTAAAAATGTTAAAATTTTGAAAAAAAATTTTCAATAAATGATATATTTAATTTTAATTAAAAAAGTGATTAAAAAAACTTTGCCATTTCAAACAATGTGTTCATTTATTTCATTAAATATTGACAATTCCCAGCAATTATTCTACATTTTTAAATTATTTTATTTTAAACGAAAAAAGTCAATTAAGATTTTTTGTTATTTAATTAAAATTTTAATTGAAAATCTATTTGAAAACAACTAAAATGTTTATTAAGTCAAAATTAAATTTTAAAATTTCTTTCAACTAAAAAAATAATTGATTCAATTATCACATTAATTTAAATGCTTTTTAAACCATTGATAAAACACTTTTTTCTGTGTGTTATTTATAAAAGGTCTATTAAATAAATTTTCATAGAGAATCTGTTTCATAAACCTTTTATAAAGCTGCTTTATTTTTTACAACTTAGGCCGTTAGTTTCAAATTCAAAAAATAACAAAAATAGTAAAACGCGTTTTAAAATCATAAAACTGTGTTAAACATTTTTACAATTAATCTGTTAATTTTAAACAAAAATTATTTTAGAATTTGTAATATAACAAAAAATTTTAAACTTTGTGAAACCGTTTCAAATCGTTATTTTTTTTTTTTTTTTCAAAAAGTAGTCGTTAAATTTTTCAACATGAACTGTCACGGCGAATTCAGTTTTCAGATGGCGTTGAAAGTACAGCTGTTCTACTTTTGTTTTCTTACCTAGAGAGAGAAATGTCAAAAGTTTCTTGTGTTTTTGACATATCGATCAACGAAAGCAACAAACAAATACATTGTTGTGTTTTTGGTGTTGTTACTTTTGTTCTAGTATCGACACTACCGTATACATGAATTCGCCTTGTGAACTGTCTAGAAATTTAAAATAGTAACAAAATTTCTTAAAAACGTTTTTAAACTGTTGGGAACCGTTTAAATTTTGTTTCTCTTTTATCATAAATTTCTAAAAATTTCCTAAAAACAATTTTAAGCCGTTACAATCGTTTAAATTCGCATTGCGATTAGTTGTCAAATTTATATACATAATTGTCATAAAATTTATTTTATGCAATTATGCAATTTACCACAAAATTTCTTAAAAACGTTTCAAAAACGTTACAAACCGTTTCGTTTTTTTTTTTTGCAAATTTAAGCATTCGTTCAAATTTTAACAAAAATAATTTTCAAATTTAGTTTAATAAAAGACATCAAATAATAAAAAAATTTTATAAACGTTTTTAAACCGTTTATAATTGTAACAGTATTTTTTTCAAATAATTTTTGATTTTTTTAGATTTTTCCAACTGACCTTTTCGAAAAGAAATTTGTAAATCTTGATGTTGTATTGTTTTCCTGTTGATTTTGTTTTTGACCCAATATGGGTGTCGCTGGTGCTGAGCCACGCCTGCATGCTTTTTCATATGAAGTATCTGAAATTAGAAAAAAGGAAAAATAAGCAATTAATAAAAATTAAACTGAAATTAATTTTAAACTTTAAAATAAAAATAACAAGCTTTTTGCTTCTTGAAGCAAAATTAATTCCCACATTTTTCAAATCTGTGTTTTTAGATTTTTGTCTAGATTTAAATGTTAAATATTTTAGGTGGGAAGAAGATGAATTTGTATTGAACACGTCAATTGATGAGAAGATATTTCTTCTTTTAGTTTAATCATTCAATGCTTTTTTTGCTTATATTAAAGTTTTATTTATTTCTGTTGTAAAAATTTTTGTGTTAAAATAATTTCTACTTTAAGAGCAACAAAAGATTTCAATTTGTTATAACAACATGTTAAACAAGAAGCAATTTGCTGTTCAAGTTTAATTGCCATTTGTGATCCAGTATAAAGATTTTTAACTAGAAATAAGCTACAGATTTTCTGATAGTAATATACAAAAATTAAAGCAGTTAAAAATTAAAGTAACTTTTGTTTAATTAAGAAAGAGAAACTATTCTTTCTTTATCGAATATTCAATAATTCATAAAAAACGTATCGCCTTGGGTTTAATAAACTATTTCAGAAGAATTATTATTTTAAGCCTGAAATATCATATTAAACTTAATATAATAATAATAAAATTAGTTTAAGCTAAATTTTTAAATTTTTTTAACAAAAAAATGTGAAACTGTTTATAACCCGGTTTCAAACCGGTTCGAGCCGTTTATAGATATTTCTCAAGTTAACTCTAAGTTTTAAGTTTTCATTTAAAATTTGAGTAATTTTTAACGAAATTTGTTGGGTCAAAACCGTTTCTAAAACGATTTGGAAAAACCTAGCACGAAACGTTTACGAAATTTAACAAAATATTACTTAAATTTTCACTTCTATTTTAAAGTTTTAGTAAAAAGGAATACTAAAGTTTTTTTTTGCAAAATTTTATATAAGCGTATAATCGTTTTCGAACCTGTATAAATAAAAAATCTGGTTCAAACCGGTTATCTTATTTTACAAAGAGCCACCTAATTTTTATCTATAACTTTGCACAAAAAAATATATAAAAACTAAAAAAAATTAATTTTTATATACAAACGTTTTCAAAACGGTTTGAAAAACTTTATTTAAAATGTTAATTCATACTTAGCAAAAAATTTATTAATTACTGTTAAGCTTAGATCTAATAATTTTGGTGAAAATGAGTTCTAACGTTTTTAGGCGAAATTTTGATTTTTCGATTTCAAACCGGTTTAAATGAAAAACCTGATTCAAACCAGTTATGTTAACGTATTTTACAAAGAACCGTCTAATTTTTATCCCCTTATGCAAAAAATGTTAAAGTTTACATTAGTTAACCAACACATTAAGCCCAGCAAAAGTGAGTGGGTTTTCATGTGTTGGTTAGCTAATGTGAAATTTAACTTTTTTGCATAAGGGGGTTAATATTTATCTATTATTTTGCACAAAAAAGAACACAAATCATATAAAAACTTATTCTAAAAAGTATTTTAAAATACAAACGTTGCCAAAGCGGTTTAAAAGAAAAATCAAGTTTTTTTTTAATCGTAAAATGTTTTCTTTAAAAGCATTTAAAACATAATTTGACAAATTCAGGCCAAGAAGAATATTTTATTAAGTTTTATAGTATACAAGACGTTAAATATTAAAAATTTCAAAAACGTTTTTAAACCGAATTCCAAAACCGGACTTACCAATAACAAAGAATTTTTAATGTTTGAATAAAATTATGTTAAAAATGGAAATTTATATCAGAAACTGTTGAGAAAATTTTTTTAATTTTTTCGAAACGTTTTTAAATCGTTTTCAAACAGTAGTAATAATTCATGATTACAAATTTAGTCCACATAAAAATTTTTGTTTTGTTTTTTAGACTTAATTTTCGTACATTAGTCATTTAATGGTAACAAAAATTTTAAAACGTTTCTCTAACCGAATTAAAAAAGTTTTAGTAAAAAAATTTTTTTAACTAAAGCTCAAAATAAACCAGAATCAAAACTTTATACCAAGAAAAAAAAAATTTTTAATTTTTAGATAAAAATGCTGAAGTTATTCTATTTTGATTGAATTTGGATTCTAGAATACACCCGATCAAAATCGTTTTAAACCGGATTCCAAAACCGGATTTACGAAAATTACAAAATTTGTAATGGTTAGATAAAATTATGTTAAAAAATGGGAATTTCTATTAGAAACTCCTCATAATTTTTTTTTTATTTTTTCAACCCGTTTTTAAATCGTGGTTGTAATGTTTTTTTAAAAAAAATTTAGTCAATATAAAATTTTATAGTGTATAGACTTTTGATTCTTTTATAAGTCATTAAATAGTTTACAATTTTAAAAACGTTTTAAACCCAAATTAAAACGTTTTAATAAAAAAAGAAAATTTTAAGAGAATCCTTTTTTAAGTAACTTAAGCTCAAAATAAACCGGATTCAAAACGTTTTGACTAAAAAGACAAAATTCTTAGATAAAATTACCAAATGGGAATTTTTAACAAAACTGCTTCTGTGGATTTTTATTTATATTTTTCGAACGATTTTAAATCGTTTTCAAACGGTAGTAAAGTTTGTTTTACAAATGTAATCCAAAAATAAAATTTTTCTTCTGTTTTAAAGACTTTAACTTCGTACACGCAGAGAAACAACTTATTTAAATATGGTCACCTCTAACAAAACTATTTTTAAAGAAAATTTTAAACATATTATGTTTGATTTAACCATATTATTGTCACCGACAACCATATTATTGTTAAATTAGTCCTTCCTCAATAAGCCACAACCATATTATGGTTGCCTCTAAACATGTTATGGTTAAATATGACAATAATTTGTTTTTAAATTAACAATAGTATTTTCCCCTTTTCCAAGAGCAACTTTCTATGGTTGAAAATCAACAATGCTATTATAAGTGTTAAACATATTTTAGTTATTATTAACCAAAACATGTTCGGAGGCAACCATAATTTAGTTGTGCCTTCTTGATGGAGGACTAATTTAACCATAATACTGTTTTTGATGACAATAATATGGTTAAAATAACCATAGTAGGTTTACAATTTTATTTAAAAATAGTTTTGTTGGAGGTGAACATATTTAAACATATTTTTTCTCTGGGTGTCAACAAGTCGTTGAATAGCAAATTTTTAAAAAAACGTTTTTAACCCGGATTACAACGTTTTATTTAATAAAAAAACAGTAGAACATTTCTAGAGAAACCTTTTTTTTAACAAACTAAAGGTCAAAATAAATCTTTGTTTTGACAAAAATTAGCAATAACTTTAGTCAAAGCGCAATTTGCTCATTTCGTAACTCAATGGCATCCGAAATTCTATGCGTTTTTGTAACTTCCACTTGATGGCCAATTTCAAAAACCTTCTAAGCATATAACGTAACAGTATTGCATACTCTATTTTATAATACTCTATTTTTATTCTAATTGTCCATTTAACAAAGTAAACCATGTTTCCACTCAAGTGTAATAGATTATAATGTTAAACATATTTCAACTAACACTTTACAGACCCAGCTCGCAAAGAGTATATCTGCTGCTGCACTAACTACATACCACTTTTCACAGAGAATCGAATAAAAAACTAGATGAAAAAAAAACTATTATATAATGAACAATAATTACAAGCGGCAGATGAAATAACACAAAAGACCGTTGTGCTGGTTTCCAGACAAGATAAAATAAATTTTCAAAACTTTTAAAACAAAATTCTTAACTCTGCAGTGCAAATTTTAGATGACTCTTTTGTTGAAAAGAAATAATAAAAATTAAATGTAAACATTGTTAACACGATAATATTTCTTATTTAAAATGCTTCAAAATGTTTAACAAAGATAAAACCAACTGGAAAACGTTTTAAAGTCATGTTCAACAATTTAGAGTTGTCTTAAAAATATTGATTGTTTAACTAAAACATGTCCAAGTAACTGCTGGATATTTTGAAAAAAAAATTAATAAATTCAACTGATTAAAGCAAACAAATCATGTTTAGCAGACACGAAACTTGTTTTCAAATGTCCAACCGTGATTATTAAAAAAAAAAATTATTTTTAAAAACAAATTTCAATTTTATATTTATGACTTACGTAAAAGATTTCTGATAATTTTATTGTAGCTTAAGAATTAATAAATAATTTATAAAGTTAATAAATAAATTTACAAAAATTTTTGTAATTTATAAAACAATAAATAATAAGTTTTTTTTTTGTAATTTAAGGGTCATTATTGTTAAATTTTAAAATTTATTTAAATCCATTTGACCAAAAACGGTGTTGCAACTCAAAATTTTTTAAATATCATTTATTTACTTAAAATACAAAAATTTTTACAATTATAAACAAAAAACTTAAAATTTTATATTTTAAAATAAACTCTTTTTTAACAAGTTTGCAAACGGTTTAAAAAATATGCAGTAAAATTTAAATCATAAACAAAATGTTGTTTTTTTCCAAAATACAAAAAAAAAAAAACTTAAAAAGTAAAATTTTTCCTTAAATATTTTAAAACGATTCGCGACGGTTTGATTACTGTTTGAAAAATTTATTTTTTAGGCAAAATTTTTTTTAATTTTTTTCTTAAAATATAAGAAATAATAAAGTCGTAATATGAACAAAAATTTAAAACAAAAGTCATTTTTGCAAAACGTTTTTTTCGAAAGATTCGTACCGTTTTGAAAATGGATTAAAACAAATTCAAGTTTTAAATGAAAATTAAAATTAATTTTTATACAAAATTCAAAATTTTTCTTCCTTTTTAAAACTTTTATTTTATAACGATTCGTTACGTTTCAAATCGTTTTACCAAAAACGGTTTAACAACTATTCTATTTTAACACTATTGGTAGACGTTTACACACAAAGTTTAAAAAAAAACTCGGTAAAATTTATGTGTAAAAAATTCAAAAGTTTTACCTAAAATATTTTATTTTTGAATTTTAAGAATTCAAGTAAAATTTACGGTCCAACCATAATCCACGATGGTAATTGTTAGCCACGCCTTATCGTCAAGTTTTTTGTCCAACTTAATTTGACATTTCTTTGTTTCAGTGTTTGACCATGAAGAGGTACACAATTCAATAGCGCGTTAAGATTGTTGTAGCCTTTAACGAAAATGGGATTTCAAATCAAAATGCATTTCGTTATTTTTTTTGGTCAGCAGAATCGACCTCAGTTGATTCGTTAACAAGCGGAATTGCCGTATTTGGGCAAACGAGAATCCACGAGTGATTGTTGAAAAGCCGATGCATATACAAAGAGTGACTGTTTGGTGCGGTTTATGGGCTGGCTTTCGTCAACCAAGCAGTTACCGTGATTGGTGTTCGTTATCGCGAGACGATAACGGACTTATTGTCGCCAGAAATTGAGGATATTGATCTGGACAATATGTGGTTTCAACAGGATGGTGCCACTTGTCACACAGCCAACGAAATATTGGCGTGCGTGCTAAATTCAATGGCCGTGTTATCTCACGTCGTGGCGATGTTAATTAGCCGCCACGATCATGTGATTTGACACCGTTGGAGTTCTTTGTTTTGACATATTTAAAAGAAAAAGTGTACATCTATAAGCCAAGAACAATTCAAGAGCTAAAGGATGAGATAATTTGGCACATTAACGACATTGAACCTCAATTATGTCTCAGAGTCATTAAAAATATGGACCATCGGACAGAGGTATGCGACCGAAACCGTTTCAAGCATTTGGCCGATATTTTATTTCACAGATAATTGTCATAGATTCTTCTATTATAATAAAAAAAAAATTAAGATAATTCTCTGAGAAATTTTTGTGTTATTTACAATTAACATCGTGCGTTTTGGTTGGACCACCCTTTATAAAAAATGAAATTTTTCAACTTTAAGTGAATTATTCATTAGCGGAACGTAACGGTTTTGTAACGCTTATGCGAGTTTCGTCTACAAATAACTCTTTAATTATTTAAACATAAAGTTAAGCATATTGAACCAATTTTTAACATTTCAGTAAATGCATAATTAGCAAACTTGGATTTTGAGTTAAATTTTGACCAACGTTTTTAAACGTTTTTAAATAGATTATGCTGTTTTAGTCATTAAATAATTTTTAATTTAATAAAAATATGGTTAAAAAACTAGAATGTGAGAATTATTTCTGTTTAAAAGTAAATTTTTATTATACCTATTAAACATATTAATTTTTAGAATATAGAGGGAACAGGACTATTGCAAGAAAGCTTTATAGACCTATTGAAATTTGATTCATCAAACACATTCTAAAAATAATTTTAAATACTTTATAGAAATATTTGAAAAATGTTAAATTTTTTGAGAAATTATGACCAACGTGTTCAAACGATTTCAAAACGATTAAGCGGGGTTCGTTCCTAAGGACTTTTAAATTAAATTAAAAATAAAATTTTCAAGTAAATGCCTATGAAAAATTGTAAAATTTTTATTAAACATTTGTAAAGCTTCTTACAGACGGTGGTGAGATCTTCCATTATTAGTAAACAGCGTTGCGTAAATTGCATTAAAATTTAATAAAAATGTCTTGCTACTGAGTGAACATTGAAAGATCATTTGTAATTGTTAGACGTGCAAAATTAATGCATCTGACAATGGCACGATTGTCAGAAAAATATTTCTTTTGGCAACGCTTACAATATTGTATGATCTGACCACCGTCTGTACGAAGCTTAAGATTTTAATTAATATTTGTTAAGCTAACGCAAATTGGGCTTGAAAAGGCTGAAAGAATATTAAGAAACAAATAAATTTTTCTTATAGTTTTTTTATTTTTAATTTTGAGTATCCAGAAATTTGAAATTTTATTTCGAAACTTTCTTTTAAACTCAAAAGTTTCAACTTTGCTACAATTTTTATTAACATGTAATAAAAATTATTTTAAAGTTCATTTTCAATTTTCATAATAAGTTAATTTCGATTCAAATCGTTTTTACATGTTTTGAATTAAAGAAAAGAATTTCTTAGTGCAAACAAAATAAAAATTTTCAACTTAAAAAAAGTGAATATGTTTGTACCAACCTAAACTGCACATTTGCATAAATTCTTTAGGAATACGTTAAATCTACAAAAAAAAAAAACACAATAAAAGAAAACAACTTAAAAACGTCGGAAAGCAGAAATTAAAATAAAACCATAAAATCAACAACAAAACTTAAAAACACGAAAGAATAAACTGTTAAAAAAAAAAAAACATCAACAATAACAAACTGCCACGACCATGACAACATCCACAGAATATTGAAAATCCAAAACAAGAAACCCAACATACTGGCGACCAGCGATTACTGACTACTGCAGTTTTTTACTACCACAAAATATGACGACGAGTTAGGCAAAGACGGTGACGGTGGTTGTTAAGCTCTCAAGTTCCCCTTAAACACATTCTCCTCTTAGTCACTTTTTTATGTGTACAAAAAAAAAAAAGAAAAAAAAATGTAGCACATTGAAATGCGTTTAATCACCACTTGGCCTAATCCAGAAAAATAAAAAATCTAACAGAAACACATACATAAAATAAAGGAATAAAATACAAGAAAAAGAAAAGCAAGACCAAGAAACTAAAATAAATAAATGACAGTGATAACGACGGTGACGCCATCTATTTAACACCCGACCTCTTGTTTCTGTTAACCCTTTGACTCTTGCGGTCATAACGAATTAACGAGCTGCAAATGGTATAAATAATTCGCTGTAATCCGTTTTTAAACAATAATAAACTAAAATTCTGGACCTGCCTTTAAAGTTATCTTTCGCTTTATTTTGTTTTAGCTCCGGATTAAACGGGCGACCTATGAGCAGTAGACAGAACATTTCCACAAAATCCCGATAGGTCAGTTTGTTATACATCCCTCTTATAGTTAAGAACCTGAAAGGAATGTTTTTCTCCGAAAGGCAAACCCAGTGGGAAAACCAGCGTTTAAAAAACTGCAGTCAAAGTTTAAAAACTGTTATTTCTTCCACTTCTTCATTTGTCATTGGCCAAAAACAAAACCGTTGCTTTTACTTCTGATTCATTAAATGTAAACATTCGCTGACAAACCAACTCTAAAAGCTAAAAGTTCTAAACAAATTTTCGATTTTTGTTTGACAGTTTTTGATTACGATTGCAGTTTTTTAAACCCTGGGAAAAACTCAGAAGATCTTCTTACTTCAGGCGTTTTTAAAGGCCTGCTTAGAAAGGTTTTTGATACAATTACCATTCTGATCTAATTGCTAAAGAATGCCTCATAGAAGGCATTGGCTGTTCCGTATTAAAGATAAGATATAACTCACATTCCCTTCTTTAAGAAGGCAGAAGAGAAGGAGAACGATTTTCCGTTTTTTTTTTTTGCCAAAGCAAAAGACAAAAAAACCAGATCCCGTTAGAAAATCCCCATTCTGTGGAAAGCCTTCTAAGAGCCATTAATTTGAATGCCTTTCAGAATCTGGCGAAAGAAGCGGGAGCAGAAGGCCTGTCCCACAATGACAACGTGTGTAAAAAAATATGAGTATGGAATGGAACGAGCAGGCCTTGTAGATCCAAAAGAAGGAGTGCAGAGGCCTTCTAGAAGGCATCCGTACTCTTTCTTTTTCCCACTGGGAAGTTCGTCACTAAAAACTTTCACGTGATCCAGAAACCATTTTAATCTCATATTTTTCGCCAACGCGTACTTTATTACATTACTTAATTAAGTTGGCTCTACAACCTGTTCTTGGTCTGTCTTATGAATGATTTGCAAGCACTTCGGTCTTGTGCATGCTCTCTCCAGTTTGTGATACCAATGATCTGCATGTCTTCTTTTTCTTAGTTCTTCAACTCAAGTATAGGTCTTCTCTGTTTGCGTGTTCTGTGGCAATTGTCTTCGAACGCCTTTCTTACTGGAGTCTGGATTCATTCGACCAAACTGCTCAAACGGCATTCTGTAAATCGCAATCGTAAGAAGTGACGACTTCAAATCGCAAAAGTGTAATCAAGAGAACTAGAATATTTTTGTGGAAACTATGACAGACCGCAAGCAACACGCACTAGTTTCAGAACACATAAATAAATTCAGCGTTTTGCGATTTCGGAATGCAGAGCATGGCTGTTTAATTGTCTAAATCAGCAAAATTGTTCGAAAGCCGGTTGTGGTTCTTATAAAAATATAGAGCAAACTTACTTTTCGCATTCAACGCGTTAAATCATCCTACGCTTTTGTGCATGTAACTTGCGTTTAACTATTTAAATTTTATTTGTTTTTTGACAGTTTCGTAGGAAGCGAAAAAGCGCATAACGCGTTATATGGACTCCAACTATAATACAGATCGGGCCATCGATTTTGGAGGGGGGGTTTCTCTTAAAAACACCCCGTATCAGCGCCACAAAAAAGCGCAGGTAGAATAAGCGTTTTGTGTAATGGTGTTTTAGTTCGCCAAGAGAAGTCTTTGTACTTGAAACATTTGATTAACCCGAAATATTATATATTTATCAGCACAATCCTTCGCTTTTTATCGTTAGTAATATCATTCTTTCAATTTATGGTGGAGCTAAGACATATAAATTCTTTCACTACCTCCACATTGCAACTGCCGGCCTTCACTATGTCGCCTTGCTGTCGTCGCGATATTTGCCTAGCAGTTGCAAGCATAAGTTTGGTCATATATTAATTAAATAGATTATCATATTCCTTAAATGTTTATATCCAGTTTTCAATTCCTAGCACACCCAGGGCATCTACAGAAATCAGAGACCGTAAATAACCGTGATCCAAACAATTTAAAAACTCTTCATGTTAGAGACAACGGATACCTATACTGCCATATACCGATAGATTTGTATTGCCAGCTCTTCCAGAATCTATGGTGATCTTAAATAAACGATCTCAACTCCACAGTTATTTCTAGTTATTTTTCAACGTATAAAATAAAAGGTCGAATTAAACTCTCAAAAAGAGAGTTTTATTTTTTTCGTCTAAAATAAAACTCATTTGAGGAGTTTGATTTTTTCCGTCTTAAATTAAACTCATTTGAGGAGTCTTATTTTTTCCGTCTTAAGTATAACTCATTTTGCCCTTCATAAAATTAAACTCTTTTGAAGAGTTTATGTTGGTTAAAACATAACATAATTCACAAAAAGAAATAAAAATTCCCAAATTGTATTTGTTTAAATTGTTGAGTTAAATACATTAAATTTTCAAGGTAAAAGATGACGAAAAACATATCGGACCATTCTAATGGTCACTGTGATAATTGAAAACTTATTTCTTTGCAAATGTTTTTAATTATCAAAAAGAAATTTAACTAATTTTCAATTATTTGATAAAAAAAATTAGATTTTTTTTGCGGTTTCAAATTACAGCACACTTAGGGCACCTAAAAAGTTAATATTTAAGGCGCTTTGTGTCGCTTTAATGTATTTTTCGCTTAAGGCTTGCAATTTAAAATTCTTTGTTTATACAGATTTAGTTTTTTTTTATTTTTCAGCTCAGCCCGCCGCGCCCCTTTTATAGAAGTTCACATTGTTTTAGCTAAAACTTCAAATTTGCCTTGCTTTGCTTTGATTTATGTTTCGCTTGACGCTTAACGCTTCTTATGTGTTTTGGTAGATACATATATCTTCAAATTCTTTTTTACATTTGGATCTAGTTTTCAATTCCCAGCACACCAGTAATAATGTTGCGTGTTGAACGCACATTATCATTAAATTTTTGTATATTTAATGAACGAATGAGGAGGTATTTTGTGGCTGCAGTTTTTTTTTTTATTTTACAACAAAAAACTATAGTTTTACCCAGCCAACTTTATATTTCTCAAAAAAAAAAACTTTGCTGGAGCCACAAGAAGCCGCCACATGCAAAAAATTCATACACACCACAACAAAATTAATGTTCAGGCAAAAGACAACTTCAATTTTATAAGATTTTTTTCAAAATTTTCAAACACATTCTTGAAGATCCCAGATAACATATAACAAATTTTATCAATACGACTACTTTTTTTCAATTAAAATATTACAACACACTTTTCAATTGTAACTGCCAGTAGAAATGATGTTGATTACAAAGAAGAAGAGTTTTCTAAGTTGCTTTTTGTTTTTATAATTTTAATTCATTTTAATTTCTTTTGTTTAAGATATCCGCCATCAATATTAGTTTTGTAATTGCATTCAAATTTAATTGAATATTCCAAGCACATTTTTAATTATACAACTCTGTTTTGGGACAATTTTAATAGGAAATTTAATTTATTTTGAAAAAAAAAATTAATTGATAGTTGTCTGTAATAAAATGTGACTTAAAAGGTTAAAGAGAAATGTGTAAAATTAAACAAAATAAACGCTTAAAAGCTTAAAAATAAATTTCAAAATTTCACTGAAAATTTTAGAATCATTAAAACTTTGCAACAAATTTCAGGACAATTCTTAGGGCCAATTGACTCTGAAGTCCCACAAGGAAGCATCTTGTGCCCTCTATTATACTTAAAAAATACTTCGGACATGCCAACAAACAACCACACACAAACTCCAACTTTGGCGGATGATACAGCTTTCCTAGGCGTATACGAAAACCGTCATGAAGCATCTCGTTACTTACAGGATCATATAAGTATTTCCATTGGAATTGTGGTTAATACAATGGAAGATAAAGGTCAATGAGCAAAAATGTATACATATATACCAGTCACTTTGCATCGGGAATCATCATTCGAATTCGTAAATTATTTCTTTCGAATCGAAATACGCGGTAGTCTCCCAGTATTCAGTTATAGGGCACTGACTCCTCTTTTAATATTGAAAATATTCAAATATTCTGCGAATAATCACAGCCGCCCCCTGGTTTCTTTAAAACTCGAATTTTCACAAGGATCTCAATGTCTCATTAGTAAAAACTATGAGCACAAAATATTCGGTAAAATATATAAAAAAGGCATAAATTCCACCCAAATCCTTTAGGTCTACATAGATGGAGGCCAAACCAACATAAAAAGAAGATATACCGCAGGGCTTTTTCGAATAGAAGACCGCTAAGCCCCTTCATTAATTTTGTTGATGTTGAGTGATAAATTGAAAATTTGCAGCCTCACTAAACATGAGTGATAGTGATGCTAAAAAATTTTGCACTCAAAAAAAAATAGTTTGATTTAAGAAAAAGCAATCATAAGTTTATTGCAACTTTTTTGCTCTTCACTCATTTGAGCGCAACTTAAAATTTTGCACTAAATTTACAAATAAGAAAACTTGTTTTATCATGATTAAAGCCATGAGATATTCCGTTATTGACAACTTATTGACATGTTGTTTAATTTCCTATCTTATGCATATTATAACATGAATCAAAAATTATACTCATACACAAATACATTTTTCAAATTTTAGTGAGAGTCGGTTTATATGCAGCTTTTTTGATTGCAAGTACAAGTTTTGCACTATTTGAATTGAGTGCAGATTTTTACAATCAATCTTGTTTAGTGATAGTGCACAAATTTGCAATATCAAAAATTTTTTTAGTGGTAGTAAAAAAATAGTAATCATCACTAAAGCTACTAAAAAAGAGTGCAAACTAATTTGCAGTTTTATTTAGTGATGGTGCTTAGCTGATTTAAATCAATGTTTAGCGCACTACCCCCAACTATGGCTAAAACATTAACGCGTTTTAGAAAGTCATTATTAAAACGAACTCTACAAAGTTCAACATAATACTTTAAACAATGAACTCTAAAGTCATTATTTCATCACCTTTAGATAACTTATATGAATCTGGTGTTAAAAATACTTCAACACTAAAAAAATTATAGTTGGTATCTTTTAGGTAGGAAGGAGTAAATAGAATTAAACACTGTTGCATTTATAAAGGTCAGAGAAAATATATAGTACGAGCGTTTAATTGTATAAAAAAGATACTTAATATTTGCATCCAATATACTGCAAATTTTAAATAATGTATTTATAAAAAACTTGAAAAAACTCTATTATTTCGCATCTCAAAAAACTTGCAAAAAAAGTGAAAACTTGACAAATGGCAACGCTGCCTCCATATGTTACATGTTTTACATTTTAGTGTTCGTTAGTACAAAAGATACAACTGTGCGAAAACTTTTTCAATTTCTTTTGTGCATATGTTGCATGAAAACCATGTAAACATGTTGCATATTTTATCCACATTTTTATTTTAGGGGGTTCATACCGCCCTTTTTTTACAACTGATGTACCTACTACTTTCTAAAGGGTGTCCCAACAAGAACGCAATTTTTAAATTTTAAATAAAACACAGACATTTAAAAAAAAATCGTGAAACTTTATTATATCGTAAAGTAGACAGAAAACAACCAAGGTTTTATTTTGATTGTCATGATTTCTCATCGCTTATAACTTCGAGAGAAGATTGTCTGAACACAAAATATACAAATTTTTATATATTAAAATGGAAATATGTACGAAATATGTATGTACCTCCTTATCGTTTTAATTTTTTGCACGTAATTATTGGTGTCAATGTTTGTGTGCAAACGGTAAAAGTGTATAGAAACCGCTCAAATAGTTTAAAAAATCACTTATGAAATACATTAATTATAAAAGTTTAATAGTTGTACAGCATGTTACATTTCGAGTGATTGAAGGTAACATTTAAAAGTGTTACATGTATGTAACAAATGTAAAATTTTTTTTCTCAGTAAAGAATTCATCATTTGTTTAGCTTAATTTTAACAAGTTCACCACTCAGAGCCACATATTTGTAACATGGGAGTTTATACAGAAACTCATGTCACATATATGTGTCAGATTTTTAGTGAAATTTATTTTCCTCTAATTTCGTGAATGTTTGTTGGAAGTATTTTTTTTGTACGTTTGAGTCCCTATTACAATATGATATAATTAAAAGTGCTGCGGTTTGTGTTTAGGCTGAGTAGTTTTAAAAAAAATTTTGTGTCACATATGTGTGACACATATTTTTTGTTCCTGAGTTTGGACAGGAAACGCAAAAAACTGCTGAGTGGTGAACGTGTTAAAGTTTTAAGGTGTTAATATCACAAATTCAAATTTAAAATTTTTTGTTAATATTTTTATTAAATCTTACCTTTACAAAATTCAATACTGTAGCTTGTAGGCTCATTATCCCAAAATTCATAAAACATTCGCCTGGATGAGGAAAATATGCGACTTTGGGAAATGTTCAAACTCAAGGACTGGGATATATCAAAAATTTTGGTATAAAATTCCATTCAGTAAAGAAAATACATTAAAATAAATCAAATGCAATCTTTATTTCCTTCCTTATTAAGGCTTTAAAATTTTTTTTTTATTTTTTGTTTCTTATGAAAGATATGCAATAAAATTTGAGTAGTTAAAAGTTTGATTGTTTATAAACATCAAAATGCCGGCAACAACAGCAGCTTATCAAGAAATTTGACACTTAGAGGTTAAATAAAACTCAGTTTAGTGCAGCAAACGTTTTAATTTAAATGGCCATGGCTAATAAAATTAACAAGCCGGAAAGGTTTTTTGTTTATAATTTTTTTTTTATATTTTTAACCCATTAAAGGTTTTAGTAATAAAAAAAAAAAAATTTAAGGCACTTGACAAACACTTTTTTAGTTTAAAAAACAATTTAGAATTTTATAAGAATTGTTTTATTTGTACTAAAGGTTTTTATTATTATATAATATTTAATTATAGATCTTGTCAAGATCAAGTGACTTTTCAACAGTTTTTGTTTAAACATGCTTTTTTGTTTTTAAATTTGTTAATTTTTATTATAAAAAAAGCGCTTTTTCTAAAGACTTTAATCTTAAATATTTAATGGCTGACACTCTTGACGCTTTAGTTTGAAAACTAAATGGTCAGTTAAAACTAGAATAAAACCAAAGTTCTTAATTTTAACTATTTTTTTTTGGAAGAAAGAAAGAAAGAAGTAACTAACATTAACCAAATAAAACTAAAACACAATTTAACTCCGCTATTTACTTGCAACAGAAAGAAACAGCTATAGTATACACAAACACATTAATCTTTATTATGAATTCTTTAAGGTTTTTGTTTACATTTTTTCGATTCTCCTTTTTTCTCAATTCTAAAATATCACCTGCTCGTTTTTGTTTATATGTATATGGATGTATGTGTGGAAGTGTGTAAAAAGGTTATTTGAAAAAAAAAAACCCAACAACATCAAAGTAAACAAGTGAAAATCGACAACTGTCACTGCAAGATTAGACAGGATTTTTTAAAAAAAATATCAGGTACATACTTTGCACATTTTGTACTACAGATACATACAAACGGGATATACATACATACATAAAAAGATATTTGCCCTTTAATCTTTTATGATTTCAAAATGTAGATAGATTTAATACAAAAGGAAGCTGTGTTCCTTTATTTGATAACTGTTGTAAAACACGTAATTTTAAATGCTGTTTATAGCGAGAGAATCTGAAGGATTTTTAAAGATGTTTGTAGGTACCTACATACATGGAATAAAATTAAAGGAAGTTAAAAAAACTATTTGTAATAACAGGAAATTCAAGTTAAAATTGTACCTTGTTTTCATTAATAAAGTTTTATAATATTCTAAATTTTGAAAGAAATAAAGGAAATATTTAAATCTTTTAAGAATCCTTTAATTCTTTTATTCAAAAGTCATTTAGTATTTTAAGTAAAGCGGAAATAAATTTTTAATATTTTTTCCCATGAAATATTTCCGGTTTTAGTTAAGAGTCTTAGGCCCTAATCATGTAAAACGCTACGCAACGCCATGGAATTACATTGAAAGCAAAAACAATGTCATAAATATTTTCTAATTTTGTTGCTGCTTTCTACAGAAATTCATGCATCGTTTTAAAATTGTCAACGCCACAAGCTATGCAGCGTTTGAAATTTTAAAACGCAATGTGACTTTCTGTAGAATGCAACAACAAAATTACAAAATATTTATGACCTTGTTTTTGCTTTCAATATAATTTTTGGCGTTGCGTCTCGTTTTACATGATTAATGTCCGCTATAAATGGATTTTGAAGACGAGCACAGAGCCTAATTTTGTAAATCCCTTTTAGTTTACCATGGACAAGAATGCACTGAATGTTAAACTTTTGTCTATCGGAAAATTTTGAAAATCTAACCAAAATAGTCAGGAGTATCCAGCCATCAGAGAGTGAATTGAGCACACAACGAACATGAGATTTTTGGTCTTGTTAAAGTTTGTTGTTTACTCCACAAATTAAGGAAGCACGGCAGAATGCTACCCGGCGCGTGCACAGGTTGCGGATTATGGAGACATAATTGCGGACAGGCATCGTTTCCGTGTGACTCTCCACTCTGGGTGGCACCGGATTCCTTAGAAACAAAACAGATTTTTGGCATGTGTCATTGAAAATGAAAACTTTTAATCCAAAAAAATTTCTGTTGCAAAGCATCATAAAAAAAATTCACGTTTTCTTAACCAATTTTTCGCCGCACCAAGTAAACGGACAATATAATAACGAAATACGATTTTAAGTAACTGACAGAAAAAAACATTGCAACAAAAAAAAAAAAAAAGAGTATGAGAGCTGTTGATTATAATCACCAGTCTGCGAAAAATGGTTAAAGCTGAGGAGGTCCACACCACGCTTTTTTGCGTCCTACGAATCTGTTAAAATAAAAAGTATGGTCGATGTAGTCATACGTGTCTAGTTAAATGCATCAAACGGCGTCACAAGCTGCGCTTTAACAAATCAGCTCATTTCGACAAATTTTATTTTTATTTGCGGCTGTAACGCGTAATAAGCGCAGCTTATAACTTGAAGCGTAGAACGAAAACAAGGTATGAAAACCACGCAATACGTTAGTGCGGAATCGTTTGGTGTAGCTTTAAGCGACATTCTTCCAAACTATTAATAAAGTTTAATTTCGACGAAATCATGGTGTGGTGTAAGCCTACAGCTTTAAACGGAGTTTGTTACTAAGCTATTAACAAATTTTCGACGTCGACGTTGCAAAGATATCCATTTTAATGTAGAAGGTCTTTTTTTATTACTTGAACAAATTTTTTTATAACCACAAAATACTCTTGGAGAATTACAGCCTGTTTTTGTAAAACACTAGTGTTCTCACTTGAAGTTTTCGTATTAAAACGAAAACGTTTTAAAATTGGTTTTTAAAAAACATTTAAAAGCTTTCGTCTATTCATGTTTGACATAAATAGAGCTTTTTTCTATCGTTAAACAACATTACTGCCAATGCGTTTATTTTCGTACCTTTTCATGCTTCTTGCATATAAAGATTTTGTGTTCAAGGTTAACCCTGGCTTTTGTTTACAAAAATAAATTATAAATTTAAAAAACAAAAATACTATTAAAAATGGTAGTAAATTGTTAAAAACTAAAAATGTTGAATTAAAATGTTAACAAAAATTGCAATAAATAAACGCAATATATGAAGACGATTTTTTGCTACACATCAACATATAAATGGTAAAGGTATTTGCTTGATAGCACTCATTTTTTAAAACATACGGAAGAACTTACATATACACATCCATACATACTTATGTACATACTTGTTTTTATAATTTTTTGGACTTGTAAGCACATATTTATGTAATTAGTAGCATTTAACCTGCTACTTTACTAACGTCTCCTTTTCTTTCGTAAGCATATCTTTATGCCAAAGTTTATTTTTCTAGGTTTTAACTTGTTTAAATGTTAGCATTTAATTCTCTACTTTGTCCAGTCCTTTTTTATGATCATTTTTGTGTGCCAAAGGTTATAGTTCTACTATTAACATTTTTTTTCTTATGGGATGATAATTACTCAGGACCTTGCAGCTTAACTCTTCAATATTATAACAAATTCAAAAAGTACCATACGCAGAACACAAGAGTAAAAGAAAGACATTTAATTTCTCGTATAGGTATATCCTTTTTGATACTTTTTTCTCCCTATTGAACTATTAACAATTTCAATATTGTAGTGGGAATGGAGAAAAATGTTTTTTTTAAAAAAAGTACAAAAAAAGAAATTACGATTTTCCCCCTTAACCGTATGAATTTTAAAAAAGTACCAAATCTGATTTTGCATTTTTTAGATAAGTTTCGAATGTGATATAACTTTTATTTCTATGTTTATTGGCTTAAAAGATAGGGGGATGACAAAAAAAGTACCTAAATATTCCCTGAAAGAGGAGAATTTCAAAAAAGTACCAGACTCTCGTCCACTTATTTTTTTTAAAGAGATACATTTCATTGTATCTCTCTAAGTTTTGGAAATATAAGGTTAACGAATTTACGCATGTTACCCCCTAAACATTCGACTTTCCAAAAATACCGTTTTAGTGGATCTATTTGGGAAGAGTCCAGCCACCGGTACAAATTTCAAGTTTTTAGCTTCAGGCGTTTAGGCTGTGCGATCATAAATCAATCAGTCAATAATGTAACAATTCTATACACATATACATATATATAGATACACAAACCTTTAATAATATTGTAAATAATTAAGGGTTCTTTCAGTAAAATATCCTTTTTATTTTCTATTTATTTTTTTAAACGAATGCCTTTTACTTATCGTCTTATTTTGGCATTTGTGTTCATTTATTACGAAGATGTTCATTTTATAAGAACCAAACGTATGTGGAAAAAATGAAAGCTTTTTCAGTCACTCACTTAAAATGTGTTTTAATTTTATGAAAACCTAAATCAGTTTTCGTTCGTTTTTTTTACGAACAAACAAATATTTTCATTTTCTAAAAACAGGCTGTTAACTGAAACCATACAACCGATATTTCCTAAAACGTTTAATTCACTTGATAACACGTTTAATTCGCTTTATTAAACGTTTAATTAACTTGATTAAATTTGTAATTAAAATTGATTTTATTTTTGATTAATGCTTTAATTGGGGCAATATTTTTGAGTAAGGTTAAAATTTAAAAACATAAATTTTTTTGGAAAAAAAAATAATTTTTTAGCAAAATTTCGAAATTTTTGTGTTTTAAAAATTTATAAAAAATTGGAAAATGCACCTATGCTTTTTATTGTTCTACACGTTTAGACAAATATAGTTCGAAACAAAACAAGCCATAAATGATTAAAATCTGTCTACAGCTTTTAATTTTATTCACAAAAGATGAAAAATGGTAATTAAATTTAAGAATTTCATAAAACGCCATATGTGTATGGGAGCAAGTATCTCTCGAGAAAATATAAAGGACAAAGAACTAATTGAGGTCGGGCATACATTATATCCCATTAGAGGCGACTCCTGGGCATTTATGGCACTTTTTCTTCAATATATTTCTAGCCTCTATTGAGCATTATGTATGTGAGCCCCTTAAGCAATGGAGATAGCGGGTAGGTACGTTAAAAACAAATGATGGGGATAAAAAATAAAGTTGGTCATATATTTTACTGTCTAGGGGCATCCTGGGCGCTGCAGGGGAAAAATTTAAGATTATCATTAAACCGCCATATTTGTATAGAAGTCCCCCAAATAATGATAACGGGCAAGTATGTTTTGAGAATATGTTAAAGATACAAAATTAAAGGAGGTCGGTCATGCCTTTTATCCCCCTAGGCTACTCCTTGGTAGTTATGTGACTTTTTCTTTAGTATATATAAATTATATTCTTTATTTTGCTGTTTTATTTAAAGAAAGTTCATACCGTTGAAATTCCTACAGCAAAATACAACTTTGCCCTGTCTCTTTTATAAAAAAAGCGTTGTTTTTAAACTGCTCTTGTCATGAATTTGTACAATCTTCAGAGAATTCTAAACTATTGGCATCTAACTTAAGTTTAAGTTATTTTTTTACCACGTCTCTTTTGGCATTTTTAATTTGTCATTTCTAGTTTGTTTTTTTAATAATTCTTATTAGAATACAAAATTTATTTTTCATTGTTAAACAACTCTTTTCAAACTTTAACTATTCAAATAAGAATTTTTCTTTTAATAAAAAAAAGTTTGACAGTCACTGGAAGCGTGTTTTCGTTAACTGATGAATTTAAAGCACAAAGTTTTCTTTGAGTTACGTTATAAGCGTCATTTAACTATGCAGTGATGCCAATGTTGTGCAAAGTAAAATACGAGTAAAATTAGAAATTATTTATTTTTGAAAAAGTTTAATAAACCGGTTTGTCGAGTCATTGTTTTGTTTGCATAACAATGAAATATTGAAGGAATACATTTTTTTCGTTCTTAAATGTAAGGAACACATATGGCACGACAAGTCTTTTTAAAAGCAACAGTTACAATAATTAAGATGGCGTTTATTTATGTGGTAATGCTGTCATTGATGTTAGACATTGTTGGGCAAACAAATGTTTGAACAACGATGTTTGAACAAGAACAATCATTGACAACAGCAGTCTTTACGAGCCAAATTTATAAGTAAGTGCACACGAAATTGTTTGTCGTTGGTGCATAAAGATGGCTTATGAAGAAGAGGTCAAGGGAATATTGGTAATTTTGAAATTTTATTCCTAATGGGAATAAAATTTCCCTTGAAATTTGTTTGTATTTCCCTAAAAAAAATGAGTTGGGGTCATGTGCCCGAAACCTCAAATCCCAATTTCTAAAATCCCGAATTTCGCGAAATACAGCTTCTCTGCAAACACCGTCTTCTCTGCATAGCCGTCCCCAAAGATATTTTCCTCTATATTATAACAAAAACCGGCTTCGCTAACTAAAGCTTTTTTTGCATAGCCGGCCGCAAGAATTTGCTCCTCTATGGTAGAATTAACACAGGCTTTTTTTTACCAACGCTTCGCCCCATAGCCGACTTTCTTCCGAACGCGATGGTTTTCTCCTCTAATGTATAACAAACACCAACTTCTCTACATAGCCGTCCCCAAATATATTTTCCTCTATAGTATAACAAACACCGGCTTCTCTAACCAAAGCTTCTCTGCAAAGCCGGGCGCAAGGCTTTTCTACTCTATGGTATAATAAACACCGGCTTCTTTAACTAACACTTCTATACATAGACGGCCTTTGGCCGGGTGCAAGGATTTTTTCCTCTATGGTATGGCAAACACCGGCTACGCTAACTAAAGCTTCTCAATTCGGGGGTTTTTATTGGGATCTTTGAATTTAGGATTTAAAAATTCGTGATTATAAAGTTCGGGATTATAAAGTACGGGATTTTTAAATTCAGAATTCTGAAGTTCGGCATTTTAAGATTTCGGAATTTTATAACAATTGTGATTTTTTTTAATTGAACTGTTGGTTTTCAATTGAAGTTTTTGATATTTTAATTAGGCTTAAGTTCATAAAATTAAATTTTCTTTAAATTATTTTTATTGAAGGAAGGAATTTTGTAATTCGGGATTTTATAGTATCCCCTAAAAAAAAGTATAGTGAAGGGAAAATTTCAAGAGAAAAACTGTCAAGTTTTCTTGCGTGTACAAAGTGTCACCATTTTATCGAACAAAGAAAAGAGAGTTTTTTACAGTAAATCTTAGAAAATAATCAAGAAATATTTCAGTTGTAAAAGTTAAAGTAAGACATTTTCTATGTAGCATAATTTACGTGTCATTTAAGTCCCAATTTACACTATGGACATTTCATGCTGGTCAGACGAAGTTTGTTGGTAAGGCGGCGACGCTGTATGCTTACTCTTTTCTTCTTCTCTCGCACACAAATTTCGTTTTTGCGGCACGAAATGTCCATAGTGTAAATTGGGACTAAAGCCACGTTTCATACACGTTTCAATCCAATTGGCAACTGAGTCGGTTGTTGTCCAAATTAAGGCGTGCATGGCTCTGTCAATTGATAAGTTTGGCAGTTGTCGATTTGGTTGAAAAAAAAATCAAAAGACATTGATTTTTTCAAGCTGGCTAGCAAGTCTTTCAATTCGATTGTGCTGTGTGCGTTCGAGTCTCTTGATCAGCTATCAAAATTAACGTTTGTAGTTTTCTTTTGCAAAAAAAGTCAAGTATTTTTAAAATCATCTTTAATTTCATTGAATTTTAAAATTAATTTAAAAATAATGAAAATCTCTTAATTCAGTTTATGAAGTATGTGGCCAAGAATCAATTCACTGGGAAGACTCAATTGACAACTGAATTGAAACGAAAGTGGGGTGCTTAATAACCCTGCTTTTAAAGAGGGATGCCAATGTCGTCAAAACTAAAATTAGAGTAAAATTAGAAAAATAGCAATCTGAATTTTTATAAGAACATAGTTAACTTTAAAAGAAAATAGTATAAACACTTAATTAACTATATTTTAAAATTAAATATTAAAAGTTCTTTTTTCTAAATTTTTTTTAATTTCGGCACAAAAAATTTATAAACTTGAAATAAAATGTTGAAAACTAAAATGTGTCTATCAAATTAACACATTTTATCTTTTTTACTAGATTTTAAATTAATAATAAAAGTTATTTTAACATTTTTTTTATATCTTTTAAAAAAATTTGAATTTCAGCTTAAATGTCATTTTAACAGAAGTCGGTCGCCTGGTTCCCATAATGATTACATTGAAATATATTTAACACATTTATGTTAATTTTTAAAGAGTATTTCTTATTATTATTATGTTAAAATTATATGTGGGTTGTTTAAAGTTGAAACAAACTTTAACATTTTTTTATTTTGTAAAAAAGAATTGTAATTTTATTTCTTTATTTATGGATTTTGGTAGGCTAGAAGTAGCTCACCCAAAACGAATAGCCTTACATATAAAATTGTTTTTAAAGAATTGATGAGTTTTTGTGATTTTGTTATATCGGGTGTTTTTTTAGAGACCGAAAATTTTAAATTGGTATTAAATAGAGAAAAACTTTTTTAATATCGATCCAATTGGCTTTATTAGATACATTTATGGCCTTTAGAGGGTGCAGCAAAATAAAACCTTAGGCATTATTTAACGTTATTATTTTGTTGATTTATTTTAAGACTTTTTTGTTTTATGTACTTCAAAAAAATTTATTTTAGGAATGTTTAGCCCAAAAAAGTTAAAATTAAAAAAAGGGACAGTTTCAAAATCCCAAATTTCAAAAACTCGAAAATAAAAATCCCGAATTTCTGAATCTTAAGATCCCGAAGTTTATAATCCCGAATTTTTAAATACTTAATTTAAAATGCTCGATATCAAATCCAAAGTTCAGAAGCTTTAGTTAGTCTTTTTCTCCTCGATGGTATAACAAAAAAAAAGTTTCTCTGCATGGCCGCCTTTCGGCAGGGCGCAAGAATTTTTTCATATATGGTATAATAAAGACCGGCTTCGCTAGCTAAAACGTCCTAGGATAGCCGGCCTTCGACCGTGCGCAAGAAATTTCTCCTCTATGGTGGAATAAACACCAGCTTTGCTAACTAAAACATCTTGCAAAGCCGGTCTGCGCGACCCCTCTTCCACCTGCTGTACAATATTTTTTTAAACACTTGGCAAAGCAAATCATTCTTTTGGCAATATGTAACTATAATAATTACACTGTTATGGCGTTATTTCTTTTTTAACGATACTGCACTTGGGTGTTGGCAATAAAGCCATATGGTGTTATTTTTCACTCTATTGAGAAATAAGGCCATATGGCTTTATTTCACTGCACCACTTTAATGTTTAAACATGATTTCAGGCATGTGGTTAGCTGGTCCCGTTCGGAATATTATTCGTCTGGCAAATGTTTTTCTTACACAGAAAAAATTTCCAAAGTTGTTCACCAATTAAAGCATTAATCAAAAATAAAATGTGTTTTAATAAAAAATTTTATCAAGTGAATTAAACATTTAACCAAGTGAATTAAACTTTTTATCAAGTGAATTAAACGTTTAATTGATACCATTTTTTTAATTTATATCAAAAATTTTTTTAATTGAATCCGTTTTTATGTTTTTCTGTGTAGTAAATTGATTGTATCACTGCGTCTGTGTAACATGTTGCACTATTCGGCTTTTAATTGTGACTCGGAAAAAAGATAGTATGTAAAGCTCTGTAACAGTTTTGCATGTGGTGGTGGTAAGTACTTCAATAAGAGCTTGAGGATTATCATCGCTCCAAAACGGAAATTCTTCGAAGAAATGAAGATGTATTGGTTATACCATACGGATAGTGGAGGGCCATTGCATGGAACCCACAGGAAAGCAGAAGAAGTGGAAGAAAGGAAGCTCCACCACACAGGATGAGTTGGACTCAACTAAAGTCATTAGCAACTGACAGATGTTAATGGCAAAAATTTGTTATAGCCTCGATGGATCGAAAAGGAACTAAAAATAAAAAAATGTGCGCTGTTCACTGATCAAAATTATCAAATAAAATTGTAGGTGTCATAAGCGATGTTTTTATAGGGCCCTTCAACAAACTTTGCTTTGGAGTCAGTCTATATTTACGCCTGTCAAATCAGCTGGCGCAGTGCTGTTCTTACCCTTACTCTAGATTGCAAACTCTTACTTTACAACTCTATTTTAAAGCCAATATTGTGTTATGGTATTATCCAGTTATGGGGTACTGCCTCGGCCTTCAATATAGAGAAAATACAAGGGCGTCAAAACAAAATTCTTCGAATCATTACGTCCGCTCCCTGGTATGTAATAAACTCGATAATTCACAAAAACCTCGATGTACCATCAGTAAAATCTTTGATCACAAATTATTCAATTAAATACTTAAAAAAGGCTTGAATCGCACCCAAACCCACTAGCTCGAAATATTTTAAATGCCAGTGGCCACACTCGAAGAGCGAAGAGAGAGATCAGAATAGCGCTAAGCGCCGATTTGAACGAGAACAGTTTTAAGGAGAACTGTCGTCTGGAATTGGCAGGGCGTAAACTTAAGTATTAGATTAATATTTGATTAATTATTGTTAGTTCCTATAATTTATGAAGATTCAATAAATAAATATGAAACGGGAAAAATTGTATGATCTCCGCTTCCCAAGAAAACACCCGATACAATAAATAAAAAAACCGCCCACTCTTAAAGAATTTTAAATATAATTAACATAAAACAAGGTTTTTTTTTAAATGTTTTTAAAGTTTAGAACATTTTTCGATATTTTTTTTTTAAATATTTTATAATTAATGATAAAAAAAATATAGAAGAACTTATTTTACAAATCTATTTATCAATGTAAACCACAAATTTAAAAACTTGTCAAGGCTTTTCAAAACAAAAAACTAAAAATTTATATACAAACTAAAAAGCCTGTTTGTTTTATGTTGCTCTTAGAGGCCTGAGAATTAATTTCAATAATAATGATTAACATTGAGAAAAAACAACCCAATCTTAAGAAAAAATTAAAAAAAAATTTGATAAATTACTTCAATTTTGAAATGATTCATCACATTTTTCCCGTAAATTGTTTGAACTCGACCAAATTTTTTTCTTACAAAACCCACTTATGTATTTCCCAGAACATTCCCATTAAAACTTTTACCGGTACATACAACCATTTATTACCATATTTAAACCTCTTAATTGTTCCTCACTGATGTCAAGCATGAAATTTTAAAAATTATAAATTTTGTATTTCCTATCTTTGTTTTTTTGTTGATGTTGATTTGTAAGCCATGATTAAACATGACACCATTTTAATATCTTTTTTTTTTCTTTATTTCTTTACTGAACTTTACATTTCTATTCATCATTCATTCTGGGGGTTTCTCATAAACACACTTAATAAATATTCAACAAAAGCAACCGAAAAGAAGATGTAGATTTAGAAATGTTTTCATTTTCATTAATTGAGAACGAAATCAACAACAAAAAGGTGAAAAGTGTTTTGGTAACAAAAAAAAAAAAATGTGTAGAGGAGAAAGAAAACGCATACACAAAAAAAAACATGGTAATATTTCTGGGCAAACATTGCTTTAAGCCAAATAATGTTTTATTAACATGTTCTTAACAACAGCAGAACAAAAAAGTATTACAAAAACAAAAAAAAAAAAAAAAAAAAAAAACTGTTTGTACACCCACATTTTTTCCATAATCTTGAAAAAAACATTTTTCGTTTTATGGTTTACATGCCCTACATCTGACACATGGTATTCAAAGTTCAAGCAGATGTTGAGAAGAAAATTTCCGGAAAGGCAAATATAGATTTACTATTTTTGGTTTTCCTCTTACATAAGCCTAAAACCTTTCAAAAGAACTCCAAGGATGAAGAACAGAGAACCCAACTCGATAGTTTTTTAAATTAGAGAAATTAATCATCTTCTTTAATTAGTTATGTTACGGGTGACTAGTTTTTACCTTTAAATCCACTTAAATATGAGATATTACATTAGCTTTGAATACCTATTATTTAGAATCCTATCAATTCTCCAACTTGAGTCTGAAAATCAATTTTGGCATAATATTTACAATCACAAAAGTCCTCTTTAAAACTTTTGTTGTCAGAATTCCAATCAGTTCGAAATAATTGTTGTTGAGATTCCAAGGAATAGGGATGTTATTAGAGTAATTTACGTCACCATTTTTTTTTTTTTTTTTTGAAACATAACAACAACTACGTATGTAGAAAATAATTTCGCAGACTCTTGCACCTCGCACTACCCATGAGCAAGTGCGAAAAATCAGTGCGAGTTCTTGCACAAAACATACCTATGTTCAACGTCAGTTAAATAGCGTTGCCAACCTCATGAAATATAGCTTTTCAAGGCGAATTCAACTACAGGTGATGTCGATACTACAACAATCCAAAAACAACATAGGGGTTTTTGTATTGCATTGTTAGTGCTTACGGCTCGAAATGTCAACCATTACTAACAAAACACTAACAAATTAACACAAATTGGTTCGAACTTTCTAAATCAGATAGCGTTGAATATTTAAAAAAGTACCAAAAAGAGAAACTATTAATGTTATCATCAACCGTAAAATTGTGCAAAAAGCAAAAATCATAGGGAATTTTTCTTAATTTTATCAAAATGATGGCTGCAAAAAATAAAACAAATCAAAATTCAAGAAATATAAAAAAGGGACAGATTGCAAAATTCAAAGAATAATCTATTATTTAGCAGACAATCGAA
Source organism: Pollenia amentaria (assembly GCA_943735925.1). NCBI lineage: Eukaryota > Metazoa > Arthropoda > Insecta > Diptera > Polleniidae > Pollenia > Pollenia amentaria. The sequence goes on along the minus strand of OX031008.1, from coordinate 15,598,377 downwards.
AATAAACTCTTATAAAAGTTGGCGTCTGCATTTATGCACCTCATTAGAAGAAGGTGAAATAAAGGGTGTCCAATTCTGAGGTATCCATGGTCATGGTATCCATGGAAATCGCTACATGGAGATTATCCGAAGCTTTTTGTGGCGGAAAATTGATGACTTAGACATAGAGAATATGTGATTTCAACAGGAAAGTGTCACTTGCCACACAGCAAAAGAAACAATGGATCTTTTGAAAGAAAAGTTCGAAAATCGCATTATTTATTGTAGAGGACCAGTGAATTTTCCACCAATATCGTGCGATTTGACACCTTTAGGCTATTTTTTGTGCGGTTTTTTAAATCGAAAGTGTACAGCAATAATCCCACAACAGTTCAAGAGGTTAAAAACAACATTGTCGAGCAGATATAAACCATTGACAACAGTTTATTGAAAAACGTGATTGACAATTTTGGTAAAAGATTGGGAGCCTGCCGAGACAGTAGGGGAGGGATCACTTGACCGACATAATTCTTCATTTTTTACCGAAACCTATTTGTAATAAACGGAAATAAAAGTACTTTAAGTATCTAAAAAAAAAAAAAAACTTTTTTTATTAAAATTAAAATGACACTTCAATAAAAAGACACAAGCATTTCTATTAACCCATTATTGCCCGATACCCGAAAACGTGAACCAATTTCTTATTAATAAGATTTCTCTACGACGTGCTTAATTCACAATTTTTATTCGTTGAAACTTCCCCGTTTCTTAAGTCGATTTAAGAAAGAATCAGTTCACCTAAGCAGAACTGACAACCAGGTGGCGTTATTACGTTATAACTAATTATTTTAGACCGTAGGCAAATTAAAATTTTTGACAAACTATGAAGGCAAATAAGAACAAAATACACGGAGCAAAAAATAGTCTGCTGATCGCTCCAGTTCACATGTAGTACATTCATCTCTAATACCATGTAAAAATACTGGCAAATTTAGTTTACGGCGAATAGAATTCACCACGGCAGAAACAGTTAGGATAAGGAAGGGTTGTGCGCACAAGGGCACACCTCCACCCGGAGACCAATGCGGTCCATTGTGAAGAGAAACTAATTTTATTTTTTATATAATTTTTGTTTTTAATAAAAGCGAAAATCCTTCCTAATAACAGCGAAAATCCTTCCTAAACGCGAGGATAACAAAAAATAAATATCCTTCAAATTGTTTTCTTCAATTACATTAAGTTAAAGTAGGTTAGGTTATGTTAGGTCGAAAGGAGGGCGAAGCATCAAGATGCAACTTCATATCTATTGCGATATACTCCTAGGCCACTATCGGGCCTGTTGTGCGCTCCTTAAGAAGAAACATGGGGGATTTATGTTGATAGTGCTGCCACCATCCTATTGGGAGGGGTTATGTCCGGCGTTAAGAAACCCAGTTTACCGGACGTAATTCCTTAAGATTTTCCAGTCAACGTTCCTCAGGGATCCCAGACCCAACATGACATCGCTCCCGAAGTGTCTCTGGTATTCGGTCGGGCATATCCACTAATCGTGTAAGTTAAAGTATAAATCAAACAAACGTTAGTTAATTTTTTATAAGATAGGATTAATACTTGACTAAAGTGTTCGTAAGTAAAATTACCAGCTGGGCAATAATGGGTTAAGAACACAAAACATTGGTAAATATTTTGTAGATACTAAGCTGGAACTCAGTAAAGGAAGTGGAAATACTTGAACATCAGTATGGGATATCCACAAATTTTTTGTGCAAGGGGAAAAACACTAAAGCAGTAGTTTAGCTTTAATTACTTAATGGAGAAGGAATATGGAACCCTTAATATTTTGAATGGAAGAAAACATTCGCTAAGAATAATTATGTTTAATATTTCCTTTCCAATTGAGTTGGAATAAGTCACAGGACGTCATAAGGGAAGTTCAAGGAATAATAGACATTAAAATATATAGGAATATGTGTATAAAAGTCTCAGCTGTTAAGTCTTAGCTTAACAATTAAGTTTAAATATTAGTAGCGGCTCCTTTGCCAAAGTCACGGATAGGAACATCGAAGCTGAAGTTTTTTTAAGGTAAACCTTCAGTCAAAGGAATATGGATGTCATAATTTTTTAATAAGCTGTAGAAACATGCAAATTTCTCTGCACTTTAGTCTAAACTTTCCAATGAATATAAAATATTATTAACAGATTATTTTAAAGTGACAGTTTGTCATATCAAAGTAGATCCGCAAAAGATCAATCTGGTAGATCTATTTAACGGAAGTAGAATAACATTCAGATTTGAGCATTCCAGTTAATTTACAACAATTAAAAAATAAAATCCTGTCTTTAATTTACTTAAAAGAAGAACATGGCAGAAGTATTGACAGTTGAAAGGAGTATGGATTCCAAAGAAGCAGAAATATACAACAAACCATGTAGACTAACCAATGCATTCAACATTAACAAAGAAATTATATCCAGTATAATAAAGGGTCATATATATATATTGAACAAATTACTCATCAAGCGCTGTGGTAGTATTGGTGAAAATGTGTTTGTTTATTTGCGATGCTGGAGCGAAAATCAAAAAAATTTTATATTACGGCGAATACTATGTCAAGCACACGTCCACGTGTGAATTCGAATGCATGTCAATCATATGACCAATGTATTTAGGCCTTTAGTCTCGCAGCTCTTTTTGTATTTTCCTTTGTTTATATTTTAATAATAAACTTTTCTAGATTTCCTTCGCTCTAGAAATAAGACAAATCGTTCTTTGGTTGTACTTCCTCAATTAAATTTAAGAAAAGCACAAACAATTCTTCAACATTCTTCCTTATTAACAGTTTAAGGTAAGAGTCGAGGTAATACTTTCAAAGAACTATTTAGCTCTAATGTTTTAATACTCTTTATTTAAAAAAAAAGAAAAACAAAAGAAAAGAAAGAAAGTTTGCCAAACTAAATATTGTGCAGACAATTTCCCTCAGGAATATCGAAGCATTTTCTAAGAAGAGAATAAATATGACCTAATTTAAATAGGGTATCTCTGGGATTTCCTTGTGACTAACCTGCATTTTTTTTTTGTTGCTTGCCTTTTTGTTGTACTTTCATCACATTTCTAAATCCTTTTTTTATTAACATTTTTCCATTCATTGCATTTTTACAAAAGCAAACTGGTGGTTAGAAATTCTTTAGAAAGTCTATTGCACAATTTTCTTTTATTTTCTATAAAGCATAAAAAAACCTTTGAGTAAAATGTAAATATTGGTTTAAACGCATTTTATTTTCAATAGAAAGATTAATAATTTTCTTGCTTTTGTTTGTGGTGTTGAAGGATTTTTAATGGTTGGGACTAAGATATCCTTAAGCTGGTGCAAAATTAAAGCCTAAAGAGCTTTTTTTAAGGGATATAGGAGATAAAAGGAAAGCATAGGCTTTAAAAAAAGTCTTAAAGAAAAAAGGGGTTCAGAGAGAGAGAGAGTTCGAACAGCTTTAAAAGGACGTCTCCTAATCCTTATCTCTAAGAAGATTTTAAGAATCTATAAAATTTGATATTCTTTTGTTATAATCCCCACTTATGCATTAATCTTTACCATTTAGCCGCCTTTTTTTTAAATAAAACAGGTTTATAAACGGTTTATTAAACAAATTTTCATAAAGAAACATCCGTTTCTTAAACCTTTTATAAGTCAGTTTTATTTTTTATATATCAGGCCGTAAATCTTTAACAAATTCCTATTTAAACAAAACATGTTCTTTTTGAGTTTTTTTTTTAATTTGCTTCTATGGTTCTATTATTCCTATTCCATTTTATCCCTTTATTTATGTCTCTCCCCCACAATTTTTTTTTTATATCAGGAAACTATTTCATATTAATTTTTTTTTTTCTGTAAAGTTTTTCATAACCGCTAAAAGCGATAATATTACAAATATTAACCCAGTTTTTTTGTATATTTTTTTCTTTTCAACACTCTTTCATTTGAAATACAAGAAAACAAAACGTTAATGTGTTACTATGAGTTGTTCCAGTACTTAGCAGGCATAAAACATGGAACTAGTAATGGCTCTCTATTGTTTCAGTTTTTTTCATCTTGTTTTAGTTTTAATACGGATGGTGATGATACGACTATAAAGACAAACAATATTCTCGGTATTATGATTTTTTATGAAAAGCAATATGTTCAGGGACAGTGAGTGAAGGAAGTGAACGTATGGGAAATAAAATCAGTAATAAATCAGGGTTATATTCTTTTAGAAATGGATGTCAGAAATTATAGGATCTCTTTAAATGAGCTGCAGGAGTTGCCAATCGTTTTCACTTCTTTAAAATAAATCAAAGGATACGGACGTCTTAACTGAAACGTAATGGTATAAAGACTAAAGCCATGAATTCGTGGCTTTTCAAGTTACCAGGGAAATTCAGAAAAGAAAGCTTTTAGGCATCTGAAAACGATAAATATTTAGGGGAATATGGAGGACTTAATTAAGGACTTAATTGCGTTACTGAACTATTCAATATAAAAAAAATCGTTGAAGGTTACTGATGACACTCCAAATTAGTAGTAATTTGAAAACGAGGAGTTTTACAAGTAACATATTAAGGATTTGTGTTTTGCCAACCTTAAATCCTAGCCCCCATATTCATAAAAAATATTTTTGATTAATAAAAGGTTTATTAAACAAATTTTCATAGAAAATTCGTTTCATAAAACTGCTATAAACCTAAAATATTTTTTATGAATATGGGAGTAAATATATAAAGGCATATAAAGGGTTGTTCATCGTGTGGTTAGATTTTCAATATGCCTTTTTTACAGATCACGCGTGTTCTATTTTAAACAGCTTTGTCATTTTCGTTCAGTATCGTTGGGCAAGTCATCTTGAAAAAAGACTCACACCAGAACAGCGTCTCCAAATTGGCTCTGGAAAAACTCAATGAAATTCCGGTGTTCTATCGTGAAATTTTGTTCAGTGATGAAGTACATTTCTGGCTCAATGGATACGTTTTTAAACTAAATTTCCGTATTTGGGACGATCAGTAACCCGAAGAGTACCAAGAGCAACCATTACATCGATTAAAAACAACGGATCATTGGTCCATATTGCTTCAAAAATGAGGAAATTAGAATGGTACCGTCAATGGTAACCGTTATCGCATCATACCGGACTATGTGCTTCCTGAAATCCCAGCGCATGGTCTCGGTGAGCTCTAGTTTCAACAAGACGGCGCTACGAGTTATACAGAACGTGAAACAATGACCTTGTTGAGAAACCATTTTGCTGAGCACTTGATTTCACGTTTTGCTGAGGTAAATCGTGGTAGATTGATAGATCGTGCAATATCACACCTTTGGACTATTTTCTCTGGGCAAAACGCTTAACATTTGCGATTCTGACTTGAAATCATATAATAGGTGTTCTGTAAACCGCAATCGCAAGAAGTTTGGTGTTCTGTATTTGTATTTCTTTTACGACAAAAATCTTTTTAAAACACGACTTTTAAATTTTTGCGTTTTGCGTTTTTGATTTTCAGAACACCTCTGTATAATACTTTCAGTCGAAACTGAACGAATCGAAATTATTTTTTCAGTGTTCTAAAGCATTTTTTGAGTTTTCACAACACTGCAACAATAACTTCGATTCGTTCAGTATCGACAGAAAGAACTAAAAATAAAATTGCTTTCGAATTGAAAAAGATTTTGATCACGACTGCCACAATTAGGCCCTAGAATTTTTTAAAGTACTTGTTTATAATTCGAATAACTACCAGAAACATGGAAATAGACTTATTGCTGAAGAATATAAAGTCTTACAATTGAAGTATAAGAAACTTGTTTGAAAGGCTAGTTAGGGAACTAACTTAAACACGCATCACAAAAATGGCTGCTGGATAGACTGTTCAAGAATAAAGACAAACTGCGCAGCAAACAAGCATCGGCATCAGCTGATTTGCATGAGCATCAGAAACTAACCACAAATCGCATCAGGAGCAGCGCAGTGTTTCATTTCCGAACAGGCCCTAAGTAATGTATCCAGGAGAGTCGGCTTATTATAGATTTATTATGATTTAGAGATGGAGAATACTTTAAAAGCACCGCATATTAATTGAAATGATATTACATGATATATCACTCGTAACAATGATAGAAAAATGGTTTACAAAAGGGTTGGGAAAGTTGAGTTTTCTTAAACTGTATTTAGAAGATCCCTGCTAATAAATCCAAAATTTTGAGGGAGATTAAAAGGAATTCGATTAAGACCTTAAGCCATAATTAACAACATGAATAAGAATACGGAAAGTTTTCTTTGTTGAACAGCTTTTTTAGGATTCTCGCTCCCTTAAAAATGGATCAGAAACAGAGAAAAGAGTATACAATTTGCTATTAAATAGTTGTTTAATCTTTAGAAAGAACCCCAAAACATTGAGGGAGATTAAATGGATTCGATTTAATTTAGACCTAAAGCAATAGTATATAATAACATGAATAAGGATTTGGAAAGATTTCTTTGTTGAACTGCCTCTTTAAGATTCTCGCTTCCTTGAAAATGGATTAGAAGCAGAAAAAAGAGTATCAGATTTTTGGAAAGGATAGAGCATACGGTTAAATACGGCTTTGCTTCATTCAAGTGATTTGAAAAGATCTTGAAATAATATCGTACATTTACTTCATGAAAATCTATTAATAGCTCTCGTCCAGAAATATACTGAGATAGAAGGAGTATGTCTACTTTTCCCCATAACTGTACCAACTAAAGTAAAAGGGTGTGTTTTTGTTTTCTGTCGATTAAAAACGATCACATATTAAAAACTTTCATTTTATTTAAAACTAAATAAACAATAGTTAATAGCAGAGGGGCGGGCGGGGCGGCAGGGTAAAAGAGTACAAGCCAAGAAACTACAAAAACAACAAAATTCAACTCATTAAAAAAATTAAACTTAAAAACTTTTAAATATCTAGCAGAGTAAAACTGATGTGCATATAATTTATAATAATTTAAAAAAAGACATATGTAAGACAAAATTGCATAATTGAATTTTTTGAGGAGAAGCCAAAGACATAAATAAATTTTTTGGGATAAAAAAAAAATATATTTATAGAAAAATACATGCCCTACCCAAATAAATTTAAAATTTTCTTGACTATTAAAAATGAATTTTCGAGTTCTATGACTAAATATACAAAAATAGTTTATAGCTGGTCATTTTATGTTGCTACAAAAAAAAAGTCTAAAATTGTTGTTAAAAATATTTTTTATGCAATTTTACATGTTTTTCTTTAAGAATGTTTGGGGTAATTTTTTTATAACAAAAGGTGTTGAGGTATTTTTCGAAATTTTTTCTTCTTTTTCAAGAGGCACCCGCATTTTTTTTAAGTACTCAATACAATCTTTATAACAAAATTCCCTTTTACTTTGGAAACAAAGAAGAATCCAAAGCCCAGACACATTTATTTTTTGCTTGATTATTATTGTTTTTTCTTCTTCTGCTTCTTTACATACTCGCAGTACCAGTTTCGGTATCTAGATGTGCAGGCAAATGCCAAACAGCATTGACTGACTGTCTGTCTGTCCATCTGTCCCTATGCCTATACGAACAAGTATGTTTAAAATCTAGTATCTTATTGAGTACTTTTTCAGGCAGCCGATACAATAAAATACAATATGTATTATCTTGAATCTTTGTAAAATGAGCCCTCAAGTGACGATGGATACTTTTACATTGTTCATTAAAAATGTACATGTCTATTTTGTAAAAAAAATGAATGGCATTTTGCTTAAAGGTTCTTCAGGGAATTTTTGGTTTTGTAAATTTATTTTTCTCTTTAAAATAAAAATTCGTTTTTAAATTTCGTATTGGTTATCGAGTGTTTGTTAAAATACAATGTGAAGTGCTTATTTTTTGTTTCCTAAAATTTTACAAGTTATTTTTAAAGCTGAGCTACTGGAAATATATTTAGAATTGATCGACTGGTTTGTTGTAGCAGTTGAAAAGGTTACAATCAATTTTATAAGTAACTAAAGTACCTTTTAAGAAAAAAAAATAGATATTTGAATAGATATTTGAGCACAGTACCTTATGCTAATTTCGTAATGACAACAAGAAATTTTATAAAAAGAATAACGAATTATTTTTTTTAAGATTCTAATGAGATAACATAAAATTTTCTTTAAAAAAAAAATAAAAACAACACAAAATATGCTTTGAAAAATGAAATATAATGACAACTTTTCTATAGAACATAAACAATTACACGAAATTTTTCATATGATACGATAATACAAAAACTTCTACAAAATATAAAGGGAACACGAAATTTTTTATAAATTATAAACGATAAAACGAAAATGTCTATGAAGTATAAAGAGAACACGAAATTCTTTATGGAATATAAATGAAATTATCTGTTGGAAATAAACGGTAAAATAAAACTAGGCTTAAGTTCATTGAATTTAATTTGCATTAAATTATTTTTATGAAGAAAGGAATTTTTACAACATGGAAGATTAATTAAAATTGTTATTGATTAAAATATCTAAATTTGGATTAAAAACCATTAACAGTTCAATAAAATAACCACAATACTAATTATTGGTAAAATAAAACTTTAAAAAACAAATTCCCAATAACACAAAATATACCTTAGAAAATTAACGATAACATCCAACTTTCAATAGAACATAAACGATGAAACGAAATTTTCTAAACAATATAAGCAATACAAAAATTTCTATTAAATATGAAGATAAAGACAACAGATTTTCTATCGAATATAAACGATAACATAAAAATTTCTATAAAATATACAGAGAACACGAAATTTTTTATAGATTATCTATATAAATGAAAAAACAAAATTATCTGTAGAGTATAAACGATAAAATTAAAGTTTAAATAAAAAAAGGACCAATAACACAAATATTAAATTAGGCAATTAACGATAACAACAAACTTTCTATATAACATAAACGATAAAACGAAAGTTTCTAAACAAATTAAGCAACAATAAAGTATAAAAGCAAGAGAAACATTTTTTTTTAAATATAAAGATAACACGAAATTTTCTATCGAATATAAAAGATAACATAAACATTTCTACAAAATGTAAAGAGAACACAACATTTTTTATAGTTTATGTATATAAATGAAAAAAACGAAATAATCTGTACAGTATCAACGATAAAATAAAACTTTTAATAAAAAAAGGACCAGTAACACAAAAAATAAATTAGTCAATTAACGATAACACCACACTTTCTATATAACATTAGCGATAATACGAAAATTAAGCGAAAATTTCTATTTAATATTAATACAGCACAAAATTTTGCTGTAGAAAATAAATGATAAAATAAAAGTTCTAATCAAAAACAACCAATAACACAAAATATACATTAGAAAATTATCGACAACATCAAACTTCCTATAGAACGTAAACGATAACACGAAATTTTCTAAACAATCAGTAATACAAAAATTTCTAATAAATATAAAGATAACACGAAATGTCTTTTGGCATATAAACGATAACATAAAAATTTCTATAAAATACAAAGAGAAGACAAAATTTTATACAGAATATAAACCAAAAAACGAAATTATCTATGGAATATAAACGATAACATGAAAATTTCCAATAATATAAAATATTCTTGAAAAATTAATGAATACACTGTATTTTCTATAGAACATAAACAAAAACATGAAATTTTCTAAAGAATATAAAAGATAATATGAAAATGTATATTCAATAAAAAAAAACACGAAATTACATAAACATAAGCGATAACACGAAAATTTCTATAAAATATAAAGAAAATAATATAGTTTCTATAGAATTCATACGATAACAAGATATTTTCTATAAAATATAAAGAAAACAAAGAATATAAACGATAACACCAAGTTTTCTGTAGAAAATGAACGATAACACAGAATTTTGCAAAGAAAACTAACGATAATACCTATTTTTTTTAGAAAACTGAAGATAACATTTTTTTTTCATTAAATTAAATAACAACTCGAAATTTTCGATAAAAAATTAACGATAACACCGAATTTTATATAAAATATAAACGATAACAAGAAAAACGATAACAAAACAAAACGATAACACGAATTTTTTTTAGAAAAAACTAAAGATAAAACAAAATTGTTTATAGAAAAATAAAAAAAAAAATGAAATTTTCTATTGAAAATTAAAGGTAACACGAAATTTTTTATAATAAATTAATGTTAACCAAATTTGCAAAAAAAATTATCAATAACATGAATTTTTTATAAAAAATTATTGATAACATACAATTTTCTATAAAAATTAATGGACAATTTCAAATTATCTATAGAAAAATATCGATAACAGAAAATTTTTATAACATATAAAGAACATACGAAAGTTTCAATAGAATTCATAAGTTAACACGAAATTTCTTATAGAATATACAGAAAACATGAACTTTTTTATAGAATATAAATGATAACCCAAATTTAGATATTTTTAATTAGGCTTAAGTTCATTGAATTTAATTTTCATTAAATTATTTTTATGAAGACAGGAATTTTACAACATGAAATCAATTAAAATTTTATTGATAATTTTTCATTCTTGCCTGCGCTGAGATTTGAACCCAGGCTTTCACGGACAGGTTGCCCAGACTAGTTTCGATTGTAACCACGCAATCTCTTCAGTGGGGTTTGCCGTCTTTACTCACACGGCTATTGAAGCCGGATGACGTCAATAGTCAAAATAAATTTTCTGTAGAAAATAAACTATAACACACAATTTTATTTTTTTAGAAAACTGAAGATAACATTATACTTTTCTTTAAATTACATAATAACTGGAAATTTTCAATAAAAAATTAACGATAACACCGCATTTAATATAAAATATAAACGATAACAAGAAAGTTTTTTTTAGACAAAAAAAAAACGATAACACGAATTTTTTTTTTTTTTAAAATTAAAGATAGCACGAAATTTTTTTTAGAAAAATAAAAAAAAAAAACATGAAATTTTCTGTTGAACATTAAAGTTAACACGAAGTTTTTAATAGTAAATTAACCAAATTTGCAATAAATATTATTAATAACATGATATAACATTTATAAAAAATTATTGATAACATACAATTTTGAATTTGAAATTTTTCTATTGAAAACTATCGATAACAGTAAATTTTCGTTTTAAAATAAAATACATTTACTAAGTTTCTTTAGAAAATGGTCGATTACTTCCTATAAAAATTATTTCGAATTTCTATGAAAAATTACCGATTACTTATTTATAAATAAATTTGGATTATTGTTAATTTTCTCTTGTAAAATATTTATTATTGTATAATTTCTTTAGAAAATTATCGATTATTATTTATTTTCTATTGAAAATTATCAAGAATTATTTATTTTCTATAAAAACTTATCGGTTATTGTTAATTTGCAATAGAAAATTGTTAATTATTATGAATTTTACAGAGCATTATTATGATATAATTATCTTTCTATAAAAAATTATTGATTATTTTTTATTTTTTCCTTTTTTACAATTGAATTTAAATATGTAGTATAAAATGGGAGAAGAAAAAAACTCCTGGAAATTTTTTTTTATAACTGAGTAGAATTTCCAAATATTATTATCGATAATTGAAATTTTGTTTATTTTTTAATTGTAGTTAAAAAATTCTCCTCGTCTTTCCTTTCATTGAGTTTGCACCACTTTTCCCTTCATCTGGCAACATTTGTACTGAAATACAACACTGTTTTAATTTATTTACATTGGATTTTCTCCTTAAAAAATGTGTTAATTTGCAGCTAAATGTTGTTACGAGTATTTTATCATGTGTGCTATATTTTAAAATTGCTTCAACAAGTAAATAACGTTTTAATGCTTCCTTTTTTTCGCCTGACTTGTTACCTGCCACATATATATGTATACGTGCCACAATGTGACACACTAAAATAAGCTGGTTCTTTTTCACATAGAAATAAAATAGTACAAAGATTTCAAAGACGTATGTAAAAACAGTGAAATCTTCCTTAAACGGACACATTATTTCGACGAACAATATTGCCTGGCCCCTCCAGCGTTTCATAAGAGATCTTCCGGTTTTTTTTGAAAGTACATCCCCCTTGTACAGACACATTTCAATGGCCGTTTTCATGTCCTGCCATTATATATTCCACTGTACTATTTAGTTTTTGCTATAATTTAAAAATTGTCGCCGTAACTGCGGGAATTGTCTAAGTAGAAGATAGACAGACGGACAGACAACTTGTTTTAATTATTTGTATCGTGTTAGAGAATTTTAAATGGTTTTGCCCTTAAATAGGGTCAGAGATTTTTTAAGGTATGCAGAAAAGAGAAAATAAAAACTAAAGCCTTAAACACTTGAACGTTTAGCTATGACATTTAAACTGTCAAGCAGATGTTTGGAAGTTGTTTACCCCTGTTTAACGGGAATATGTAATTGATATCCATTATGATTGATTATTATTGATGTCAGCTTGAGTCAGTCATGTGCAACTTTTAAAGTTTCGTAATTTGTTTTAATTATTTTCTTAAATACTTTTTTTATGTATTGATTAGTTCGCGCTTCATTTCAGTTTGAAGTGTGCATTTTCCATTTTTTTTTTTGAGAAGGATTTGTTCATTTTTATTTAATTTTAAAATTAATTATTACATTTTATTTTAATGGTTGTTTTTGACTTATTTTATTGAATTTTTTTATAATTGTGCAAATATATTTTTCATTAATTAGCCACAATTTGTATATTTTGTGTTTATGTTTGAGAAAACTTTTATTTATTAATTAAAAATCACACAAAATAGCTAAATGAACATACTAATGAATCTGTTAAATATTTGAGAAAAAAGTTTTTATTATTTTATTGAGAAAATTAACATAAATAACGAAGCTTTAATTTGCTTAATGTCAATAACAACAAACAAAATCTTATGTAAACAAACTATTGCTGTAAGCTTCACACTCAAATAGCGGTAACAAGTTATGGCAAGTGATGCCTACCGGGCAAACAAAACAAAAGCAGTTAATTGAAAGTAATTAAGATTTTAAGTTATTTTACTGAAATTGTTATAATTTTAAGAACTAATATTGTTAAACTCTCCACCACTAGTGGTGAATGAGGGTGTACTTAGTTTATCGTATATATTGTGGGTCCTTGAAAAATTCTAACTGAGCTCCCTAAACAAGGCCGGCGTTTTTTATGAGAAAATTCTATTGCCAATGCATTTTCAATAAAGCAAGCCGCCCTATCGATCTTTCAAATAAGTATTTCCTTCTGAGCGGTGTTGAATTCGTATACTCTGTTTGAAAATGAGAAGTTTTGTCGTAAAAAACAACCCTTGTCGCTTTTATTTAGGTATGCGAAACGTTTTATTCGAGTAATACAAGTAATTGCCTAGTTTTGGTTTAAAGAATCAAGCGAAAGGCAACATGGTTGGGACTTCGACCGGGCGCAAGGATTTCCTCCTCTATGGTATAACGATACCGGCTTCGCTAACTAAAGCTTCTCAGCATAGCCGGCCTTCGGCTGGGCGCAGGGATTTGCTCCTCTATGGTATAACAATTACTGGCTTCACTAACTAAAACTTTTCTTCTCCTCTATGGTATAACAAACACTGGCTTACTAACTTAAGCTTCTAAAATCGGCCTTATACTCGACCAAAGGCCGGCTACGCAAAGAAGATTTAGTTAGCAAGCCGATATTTGTTTTACCATGGAGGATAAAACCCTTGCTTCCAGCCAAAGTTCGGCTATGCAGATCATCTTTACTTAGCGAAGAAGGTGTTTGGTATACCACAAAGGAAAAATCCTTGCGCACAAAAACGTCCTTATAAATTTAAAAATGAAATAGTACCCTAAAAAATAATTGGGACTTTATCTCATAATGATTTGTTGCGGGATAATTTCGTAAGAATTTATCCCCCAATAAAAAAATTAAATTAAGATCCCAAACAAAATGAAATAACCCCCAAAAATCGTTGTTGTTGTTCTCTGTACAAATTTTTGGGAGTTATTTCATTATTTTTTTGGGGGGTTATTTCATGCCGGCAAAATCAACTTTGTAATGATCGGTCACTAATTTACCATAGACCCCATAAAAAGTTTCTCCTTAAATATTTCAACTCTCGGTTAGAAAATGTTGAAAAATCTAGTGCTATATTCGGCTGTGCCATCCTAACTTATTATTTTTCTACAATTTTTACTTACTGAAAAGTTTTTATTACAAAAATGTACATACCTGCAAAGAAAAAAAAAAATATTAAAAAAACATTAGTCATTTGTTAATTTGAATAAAAAAAATATTTAAATAAAGTAAATTAACCGCTAAGTTTCACTAACAATTTTGACACACATTAATATTTTCAAAAAAAAAAAAAAAAAACTTCCCCTCCTAGATAAGGCAACAAACCAAAGATAAAGAAGAAAAAAAAACTCATAAAACTTTCAAAACAAAAAATTAATACAAAAAATATGAATAACAAATATGGCCAGAAATCGCTTTAAAACTATGAAAAAAATTTTAAATGTTATCAAAGACACACTGCAGGTTAATGACCAACCTGAAAGCTATTCAATATTAACGAAATAAATTTTCTATATAAACAAAAATATTATTTGACTGTTCATAAATTTAAAAATAATTTCAAAATTTCATTAGAAATTTTAAATGCCTGACCGGAATACTTAAAAAACTTTAATTTGAAATCAATTTAAATCAAGTGAAACAAAAGTAAATTTATGCATAAGAAAAAAGCTTTTAATTTCTCTATAAAAATTATTTTATTTGAAAATAAATAAAAAAAAAACAAAAAACGTTAAGTCATGGCTTTTTTTAAATACTAACTTATTATTATCAAGAATTTTGTTAAGAACTTTTTTAAAGGATTTCTAAAAAAAAATTTCTTTGTATAGAAAAAAAAACACACACACATAGAGAAAATAAAATTCATTGCACAAAACGCCCTTTACTTGCAAAAATGTTTAAAATTATTTTTGTTTTCGATAAATTCCTTAAGGCTGTTTATTGTTCTCATTTTTTGCGTCTTTAAGAATTTTTTTTTCTTAAAGAGTGCTACCACTTAAGGTGCTGGGCATATAAAGGTTTAACTACAGAAAAATGGTGGGGTTAAAAAAAGTCATTTAACTAACAAATCAGGGTTAGAAAAACCCGTAATTTTTACGTCTGCAAAAATAATCAATAACAAAAGAAATGAAATGAAAAATGAATGACAAAAATATATATATTAATAAAAAACAAACGAAACTAAGCAAGTTTAAAAAAAAAACTAACAATAATACAAAACTAACAATAAAAAAAATTAATGACAACACAAAATTGTTCTTATAATTCTACGACAACACGAATTTTTCAAATAAAACTTAAGATAACACGAATTTTTTCACATTAAACTAACGACTACAAGAATTTTTCTATATAAAACTAACGATAACACTAAAGTTTCCATATAAAACTAAAGACAACACGAAGTTTTCAAAACGATAATACGAATTTTTGCCTATAAAGCTACTTATAACACGAATTTTTCTATATAAAAATAACAATAATTCGAATTCATATAAAACTAAAGATTACACGTAATTTTTCATATTAAACTAACGATTATTCGAATTTTTTCCTATGAAACTACCGATAACATGAAACTTTTGTTAAATTTCTAACGATAACAAGATTTTTTTATATAAAACTAAAGATAACACGAATTTTTCCATATAAAACTAACGACTACATGAATTTTTCCATATAAAACTAACGATAACACGAAATTTTTAATATAAAACTGACGACTCCACGAACATGAAACTTTTGTTAAATTACTAACGATAACAATATTTTTTTATATAAAACTAAAGATAACACGAAATTTTTAATATAAAACTGACGATAGCACGAATTTTTCTATATAGAACTTACGATGACACAAATTTGTTCATACTTAACTAACGATAAAACGAAATTTTTCATATTAAACTTACGATAGCAAGAAATGTTTTGTATAAGAGTAACGATAACACAAAAACTAAACGGTAACAAGGAATTTTAAGAAAAATTTACGAAAAAACCAATTTTTCAATGGAAAACAACTACTAAGACGAAATTTTTTATAGCAAATAACAATAAAACTACTTTTTAAAAACATTAATTTTTCTATAGAAAATTAAAGATGACATTAAATTTTCAATTAAGAATTGCCGTTAATAAATAATTTACTACAGAACATGTTCGATAACATATAATTTACTAGAGATATTAACAATAACAGAACATTATATATAGAAAATTAACGGTAACACCAATTTTTCTATTGAAAACAAACGATAGCACGAAATTTTTCATAGAAAATTAACGGTAACAAACATTTTTCTTGAGCAAATTTAGTGTTACATAAAATTTTTATAGAGGATTTAATAGGGAGATCGATTATTCGACTGTTTTCAATAACCGGTTTTCGAATATTACGAATAGTAGCTATTTTAAAAAACCCGGTTTTCGGTTAAGCAATTTTTAAATAACCGGTTAACCGGTTTAAATTCGAATACTTAAAAACACAAAAATAAAATAAGTTTTTAAAATAAAACGTTAATTTGAATAAAAACAAAACAATTTGCAAAGGTAAGAAACCAACAAAATACATAGATATGACTTAGATCAGACCTAACAATTATTTTACGATAAAATCCAAGAAAAGTGGGACCAGTAAATTGATCAAACTTTAGCTAAGTTTTCAACAATTATTTATTGATTTACTAAACTTTATTTGTAAGAAGATATTTGTATAATGTTATTTAGAAACTGTTGAATGATATTTGATCTAGACAAACGTTTTGCAGAAGCAAATAAATTATAGGAATTTTATAAACTTATTATTTGTTATTTATTTTGAATGAGTTTTAATTTGTTGGTGGTAAAGCATGTCTATATAAATCAATCATATTTTTCCAAAAGTTGCAAACAAAACCTCTTAACCAGGAGAATATATTTTAAATTATTTTGTTTCAGCGTTATATACATATATATTTATATATATTTCTATAGAAACGAATAGTGAACTGAACATTCTTTTTGTATAAAATATTTGTCAATTCGTCGACTACAATTTAAAACATTCCATGACATTGTTTGATTTCTTCAATTTTGGTTTTTAGTTCTTGGTGTTTTAATAAATAAAACTGGTAGATATTTTCCCATATCGTTGATTCTGCCGTAATGTTGTAGTTTTCAGCATGAAGAGATGCTAGAACTACTTAAGAGTTTTTAGTTCCTTAACGGGCATTTCGTCCTCGGCAATACAATGGGCTAATATTTCACCCAATGATTCATTTTTTGCATCGTATTTTGGTAAAGTATTATTTGTCGTCTCCTTAGGACTACTTCGAGTTAAGTTTCATTTAGTTCACATTAATGTCTAGCATGTATACTAATTAAAGGTGATTAATAAGTCGTGACATGGAAAAACCTTTGTAACTTATCATTTAAGGGCACTTCAAGAACCTAACTTTGTCTTTTTAATCGCGTTCGAAAGAGATCTAGAGATAAATTTTATATAAAAATATATTTAATATTTCGAATATTCTTGCACAAATTACTATTTACTTTTTAACTGCACACGTTTTTGTAGTATTTTGAATAGTTTTTGGTTTTTTTTCTACAAGAACATACGCTTTTATAAGCGATTTGTATTTACAGTGTTCATAATTCATAATGTTTTTTGACCTTTGTTACATTTTGTTTTGACATTTTTCATAAAAAGTTTAAGTTTGCCCAATATTCAATTAGAAAATACTTAAATTACGGGTACATCTACAACAAGAGTAAGAAAAATTTATATAAATTACACATTACTCAAATAACCGGTTTATTATACCAAAATAACCGGTTTATTCGATATTCGAAAAATGGGCATTTTAAAATAACCGACTTGGGCAAAGCTAAAATAACCGGTTAAAACCGGTCGAATAATAACCGTTCGATCTCCCTAGGATTTAATGATAATACGAAATTTTCTATAGAAAATTAAAGATGACACTAAATTTTTAATAAAAAATTTAAAATGTACGTTAACAAATAATTTCCTAGAGATATTAACGATGACACAAAAATTTCGATTTTTTTATAAAAGACTTACGATAACTCGTAATTTTCCACCAAAAATAAGCGATTACACCAAACTTTCTATAAACCATTAACGATAACATGAATTTTTCTATAAAAAATTATTGATAACAAGAAATTTTCTTTAGTGAATTAAGTATAACGACAAAGTTTCTAGAGAATATTAACAAAACATTAACAAGAAGTTTTTTTAACAAATAGAATCTGGGAATTTTAGTTCTCATGATTTGTTTCATTTTTATTATAAATACTAAAAAAAAATACAAACAAAAAGTCCTGATAGTTCATAGAAAATATTCCTGGAAAATATTGATGGAATAAGATTATGAAAGAATGAAAGCTTTATAAATTGTAATTTCACTTAGAATACATATTCGAATTAATATAAAAATTTCCAAGAAGTTTGCTGTAAAAAAATAACGATAGCAAATAATTTTGTAAAAAAAGTTAGCGATAACAAGAAAATTAAAACAAAATTTTATTGATTCCAATTTTTTATTGGAAATGAAAAAGTCGAACAATTTTTTTTTTTTAAATTGGCTAAAAATTAACGATACTGCGGCATTTTCTAAAGAAAATTATAAAAAAAACAAGAACATTTCCGATACAATATAAATTTCAGTTTTAAGCTTTATTGTTTCCGCGTTCAAACTTTTTGTGGCAACTTTTCATTATCCTGTATAAAATAAATCAAGTGACAACTTATTAATTATGGTCCTCTTCACAATCTTGGGCATTTGAAATTGCAAATTTATGCAATTGTAAATATTTTCTATGAAATACCTTACAACAAACATTGTAAACTAAACCGAAGAAGTTTACAATGCTTGTTGTAAGGTACACGAAGCAAAAAACATCCATCGAAGATCATACATCGTACTTTTCAAGAATTATTATATTATTCTAAAAAACGCAAGTAGTTTGCGATTACAAACCAGAGTACGGAGAGTGCTCGAATTAAACTCGCTCGCGAGCGAGTCCAATTCGAGCGAGTTTTATTTTCAACATTGAAAAGAATTATTCTTTACTGCTCGCGAGTTTAAAAAATAAAACTCGCGAGCGAGTTTTATTTTTGCGAGTTGAAAAATATTGCTCGCGAAAAGAATTCAAATTTTAAGAGTCAAAAATAAAACTCAACTCGCGAGTCGAGCTAAAAAGAATTGTTCGCGAGTTTTATTTTTGCGTATGAATTTTTTTTAATTAAAAATATATTTTTCCTGTTTATTTGTTTGTATGTGTGGATAAATGTGTGTATGTATGAATATTTCATCGAAAGACAGAACAGCATTAGCAAATGGATCAGAGGTAAGGTGGGAAAAGGTATTTATTGATACAGCAAATATTACGTTGTGACAAATATAACTAACCATGAAGAAGAAATAACAAAGGAAAGGATTCGTTTAAAAGAATGCAATCATGTTATACGTTTCGAAAATATAAAAAAGGCAGTTCATTAATTTCCTATGAATCGTAAACACTTCTATGTAAGTCACTAATGAACGCATACATTTTATTACACATCATTCAAAATTTAACATTTATACGTATTGCACATATATTTTAAAACACACTTATCTACCTGTTTATGAGCAGCATTCACTTGTGTGCATTTTTTTTAGTGTAAACATTACTTTTACAACCCTTTCCCACACGTCTTGCCAGCCATTTTAACATAACCATTAATATAATAAGTTTTTCAGACCCATTGCACTGACATTTAAACACTCACTAGGGATCAAACAAACATATCAATGATCACATTTTCTATAAATAGTCGTGATTGTTTACTACCTGCTGATGTTTTCTATAAGAATCAACTAATTTGGTTGTCACAAGACAATTATGTGATGGCTTTTGCTACCCTCAAAAACTCTTAATTCATTTACAACACCGGTCTTCAAAAACAAATGTAAGTCTTTAAATAAAAACATATAAAATATAAAGATTTTGAAGCGGTTAATTTAAATCCGTTTGCAGTTTAAAATTTTTTTTTGGGCTTGACAGATATTCCGCCCGAAATAAGGGCCGATTTTTATAAAAACACCAATAAATGATTATTAATAATATTTCCTTTAAGTCAAACGAATAACATTTTTTATATTTTCCATTGTTTCGGACATTTTCAGAAATTAGTGGCGATAAACTTTTTTTTTCAAGCAAAATTAGTACTATTTTTTGTTTTTAAAAATTTGTTAACAAATTTAGAACAATTTTTGTTATTATTTATCAGAAAGCCAGATATATTGCGAATAAAATGAGCCATAAACCATGAAAATCGATTGACAAATGTTTATTTTATTCATAATTATTAAAGGCAGCTTTTATGAAAATAATATATTACCAATCTCAAACACTTTTATTTAAGTCATTTAAGAACGCATACATTTTATTACACATCATTAAACATTTTGCAGGTTTACATATTTTTAAACAAGAAAACATTTATACATACAAACACACATACATTCTTATCAATATGGTTATGCCCAGCATTCATATGTGTGCATATGTTTTTATAACCCCTTCCTACACATTTGCTTACCTTTCGTTTCTAAAAATTCATATGTATGTATATTTTTACTTCGCACAAGCAAATATTAATTTTTTTTAAACGAGTTGCTCGATTTCAACTCGTATGCGCTCGTTTTCTGCTCGCATAAAATTTGTACTTACGAGTTGAAAAATAAAACTCGTAAGCACAAATTTTAAAACGAGTTGTTATCTGCTTACGAGTCGAGCACAAAAATCTTATGACTCGTAAAAAATTTGTGCTCGCGAGTTTAAAAATAAAACTCGCGAGCACAAATTTTAAAATGAGAGAGTTGACTCGAATTGTGCTCGCGAGTAGAATTTTTTCCTACCCTGTTACAAACCTAAAATTCACTGAGTGCCCGCTGTCGGTTTGCAATTAAGTCTTGCAAACGTCAAGTAAATAAAAAGTGTTGCATATTAACAAAAGAGTAGCAAGTGCATTGATATATATTTTGTTGGTGCAGAGTAAAAATAAACTACATATAGACTTACGCAAATGTTACGATGCGAGACTATTTATTTGCGCAACATGGCTTATGAATTAGATGACGTTATTGTTTGGTTTTTTAATTTTTATGATTTTGCTTCAATTTTTTTATATATTTTTTTTTTTAGTAATTTTTTCGAACCCTGCTATGTTTTTTTTCATTTTTTTCGGTTCTCAACAATCTTGTAGAACCACTTTCCATATTTTGACAGCAGCTGGTTGCCATATAATTTCGATGTTTCTTTTGTTATTAAAGTTGTTATTATTTCTTTGGTTTTTTTTAGTATTTTGCTCTTAAAGTCATATGCATATTTAAAGCTAATTTCAAAGCAAAACAAAATAGCAATTTAAGGCTTTTTTCTTAAAAAAGGAACAAAGAAAAATTGCATTTAAATGAAAAGAAAGGAAGCAAAAGTGTGGAAAGCAGCACTTCACATAATAATTTATAACAAAAAAAAATTTAATGCAAATAAAGAAAAAGACTTAAATAAAAAAAATTTATAAAATGTCAAGAACAAAACTGACAGATGTGATGTCAGCTTTTTAACATCATGGTTTACACATGCTTTTTTGGAATTTTTATCTCTTCCATCACATTTTTCTAGATACATAATCGCCTAAATAAACAAAAATTGTTTCGAAATTTCGTTATTTATTTCAAGCGGTTTTATATTTTCCATTTTTTTTTTTTTTGTTTTAATTTATAATTTATAACCATTTCGATTTTTCTTCACCCAGCGATTGATAACCTTTAGCCAATTTATACATATTTTGTTGTTGGAAAATTTATTATTCATTTTGTTTAATTTTCCCTACTTCTTTCATTGTTTGTTCATGTTACATACACACATGCATACGTACATATTTACTTTTCCAACTTTATGAGAATTTTTGATAAAATATACAAATAATAAATACAAATAAAAAAATAAATTAAAATTTTTGGAAGTTTTATTTATTTTGTGCTGTAATGTTTTTGTTGTAGTGTACAATGGAGACAAATATGTAACGGCATAAATTTCGAATTTGACATATTATTATCAGTCATTATCACACAAATTCTTTAGCGATAATAATGACTAAAAAAAATACAGGGTGAAATATATGAAAAAACCAAAGATTAGGAAATGCTTTAATGAAATAACTGAAATTATTCTTAATTTATCCAATTCTATATGTAATCATAAAATTTTCTGTAGAAAACTAACGATAGCTTGTAGTTATTAAAACAAAATTAACAATAACACGGAACTTTCAACAAAAAATTTAGGATAACACCAAAATTTCCAAAGAAAAATTAACAATGCTACGAAATTTAAGAAAAACTATTAACGATAACGCGAATTTGTTTAAAGAAAATTAACAATAACATTTAAAATAGTACGAAAATTTCCAATAACAATTAACGATATCACGAAATTTAAGATAAAATATATATTAACGATAACGCGAAATTATTAAAAGAAAACTTACAATAACAAGAAAATTTCAACAAAAAATTTAGGATAACACGAAAATTTCCAATGACAAGAAAACATATTAACTATAACGCGAAATTTTTTAAAGAAAATTACCGATAACACGAAACTTTCAACAAAAAATTTAGGACAACAAGAAAATGTTCAAGGAAAATTAACGATATCACGAAACTTGAGAAAATATATTTACGATAACACGAAAATATTTAAAGCAAATTTGTAATAAAAAGGAACTATCAACAAAAAAGTTTGGTTAACACGAAATGTTCCAAAGAAAATTAACGATATCACGGAATTTAAGAAAACATATTAACGATAATGTGAAATAATTTAAATTAATTTATAAAAGAAAATTAACGATATTACGATATTAAAAAAAAACTATTCACGATAACGCGAAATTATTTAAAGAAAATTAAAATTAACACGAACTTTCAACAAAAAATTTGGGATAACACGAACATTTCCAAGGAATACTTATGATACTACGAAATTTAAGAAAAAGAATATTAAAGGTAACGCGATATTATTAAAAAAAAAAACTAAACAATAACACGGAATTTTCAACAAAATCAACCTAATCATGTAAAACGCAACCCATGCCAGAGAATTACATTGAAAGCACAAACAAAGTCATAAATATTTTGTAATTTTGTTATTGCTTTCTTCAGAAGTTTATGTACCGTCTTCAAATTTTCAACGCCACACGTTTGAAATTTTAAAACGTAATTTGAATTTCTGTAGGAAGCAACAAGAAAATTACAAAATATTTATGACTTTGTTTTTGCTTTCATTGTAATTCTATGGCATTGCGTTGCGTTTTACATGATTAGGGCCTAAGAAAAAATATTAACCATATAAACATTTTTTTTTTTTAAAAATTAACTATAGCACGAAATTTTAAAAGGAAAATTAGCAATAACCAGAAATTTTCACAAGAAACTTAACGATAACACAAAATTTAAAACAGAAATTAACGTTATCAAGAAACTTTCAAGAATATTCTTAAAATTTTCATTCTAAATTTTCTGTAGGACAATAACGATAAAATGAAATTTTTAAAAGAAAATTAGCAATTACACGGAATTTTCAACATAAAAATTTAGGATAGCACGAAATTTTCAAAATAAAATTAACGATAACACGAAATTTTCAGAAAAATACTAGCGATATCGCGAAATTTTCCAAAGAAAAAAAAAATAGCAGAAAAAATAGTGATTTAGCAAATTACCGATAATAGGAAATTTTGGCGGCAAAATCATTCCCAATATTTTAATTTTTTAATGTAGTCGCAAAATGTTTAAAGGAAAATTAACCGAGCATAGAACTTAAACAAAAAAATTTGACGAAATAAAATAAGTCAGTAACAAATCAACGATAAAGAAAATTAACAATCAGATGAATTTTTATAAATACGGAGGTTCTTGATTATTCCACTTTCTACAGAACACTTTCTTGGTAACATTGAAATGAAAATTCTACGAAAATAAAATTGGGAAAAAACTCTATAATTACACCCGAAAAAACGTAATAAAAGCCAGGAGTTCGTAAAAAAAGATTATTCCACTTCAAAGTAATTTTACACATTCCAAATACATATACAGTTTTTGATCAAAATATGATTAATTCAGATTATTTAAAGGTGAACCTCATGTTACTTTAATTCAAAATAAGATTTATGATACCTAATTTTTCGGAGGCAACCATAATATGTTTGCGCCTTCTTGATGGAGGACTAATTTAACCATAATATGGTTGTCGATGACAATAATATGGTTAAAATAACCATAGTATGTTTACAATTTTATTTTAAAATAGTTTTGTTGTAGGTGACCATATTTAAACGTATTTTTTCTCTGGGTGTACTCTTGTCGCCTACCTATATAATAATGCAACAAAAGTTCGGCCTTTCTGAAGTTGTGCAAAACCACAAAAATGAGAATAGTAAAGTTTTGAAATGAACCTCCTCAAATAATATTAACGAAATAACACGAAATTTTTTAATTTAAATAAGCGATAACACGAATTTTTTTAAAGAAAATTAAAAATAGCATGAAATATTTTTTTAACAGAAAATGAACTTAAGAGAAAATTAACCCTTATTGATCTATTTGGCGTACAATTAAAATGTATTTTTTAAACTAGGAAAAAAAGAATTGTCGGAAAGAGCTATGGGAATTTGTACCCCAAGGAATTTTAGATTTTGAATTTTAAGAAGCAGAATTTATAGCAAAAGGACTACTAGAGTCTTAATTGTTTTTAATTTTTACCGTAATCCATTGATTTCATGCATCAATATTGTCTTTAGAAAGCAATTTTGGATTAACATATATCATACGAAATATCGGAGTAAAATTCATCTAATATGGTGTGTGCGTTCCTGTACCAAAACCGTGATTTCTAGAAGAAAGAGGTAGTTATTTGTCTATAACTAGGTCATTTATAGAACGATGTTTAGGCCTAATATCAATTGCAAGCTATTCCGCACTATACGCGGCGACATAAATATTTTCTTAAGTAAACCCATTGCAACTTGCATACGAACAGAAAAACCGACAGAATGATAGACGGACATCATTAAATAAACTCCGCTACTTATAAATGGTACACTGTAGACGGTAGTATCTACACGGTCCAAATGCTTGACATCACGGCGAATTCACTCGTGTACGTGTGCTGGAAGTAATATTCGCCTTCATATCTAATTTTTTTAATTTTCCTTCCAGCATCGGCGGTGTCACACATAAAAACACATTTTTACTAATACTACCATAGCGCTTGACCAGAAAAGCTTGACCGTGTACAGACCCCTTAAGATCAATATTGTAAAAATTATAAAATGACTTTTGTAACGAACTTATATATTTATGTCCACCTGTGGTGAAGGGTATAAATAATATACATTTTTTCGTTAAGTTAACCGAATTTATAATTGTCAAGAAAAAATTAATCTTTTGAATGCCAAGCCTTTTGCCAATTTCGATCTGGCAAGCCTTATGTAGATACATAAATATCTATTACAAAAAAATATAGATAGTCATAGTGGTTCCATTTTAAAAATACTTAATAACACCATAAACCCCATCAAAATGCTCCTCCCCATAAAATTTGAACAGACGTATTAAACACCAAGAAAAAAGTAGTTGAATATGTAGACAAATATGGCCGGTAGTTGGTAATAAATAAAAAAAAACTGTATACAAATGGATATTATGTTTTGATTATGATTAGATATTTTAAATAACACATACCAAATTATTGTTGTTTGCCTCTTTACAAGAAAGAAGAAAGAAAGAACGTAAAAGAAACCACAAAAGATAGCAAATAATTCTTTAACTGTAAAAAATGCAAAATTGATCACACTGTTATGACATTTGTTTAACAAAATATGTTTGGAAATTTAAGCTTTAAAGAGGTTGGCAATAATTTGCAATAATTGGTTACAAAAGAAATAAGAATAAAGCAAAGATATATACATATGTGCATATGAAGAAATGTTTATAGATTACGAAGAATTTTTTTATTAATTATTATTAATAAAAATTATTATAGTATTAATTTCATAAAATTCTTTGAATAATTATTAAATGTTAAACATTAATATTTTGCATTTTAAAATGGTTGACCTAGTTTTTTTATGGTATGCGAAATACGTTAACATTTTTGTAATTTAAAAATTATAATACCAAAAATATGGACGTCAGAAAGAAGAACATTAGTTTACAAACTTTTACAATCAATTTATGAAACTTTGGGTGTGTGTGTGAAACTGCAGTTAAAATCGTAACTAGTAATGTTTGGACTAGTTTATTACTAGTTGTTAGGCGTCGAAAAATGAAAAAGGTGATAAAATTTCTACTGCGCAGCTTTATACGGGACGCCGTTTGTTTTGGAAACAACAACAACACTACAAAAGTTGGTACACAAGCGATTTAATACTTGTTCGTTATAGTTACAACAACAACTCTATAAAAGAAGATAAAAACAATTAACTTGTCTGTTACTGAAACAACAACAACACTACAAGAAGAAAAACGTACAATTTTAGTAGGCTATAGAATTGAAAAATTATTTTCATGTCCAAAAAATAAAAAACGATAGGGAAAATTCACGTATTCTTTTTGTTATTTAGTTAAATACGTCAAACTCTTCAATGTAGAATGGTGACGAAAAATATATTGGGGCATTCTGCTGGTTTATTATAATTCTGTAAACAAAGAAGAACCCAACAAAATTGTAAAATGGTGTAACAAGAAAATTAATAATACAATATTCTCTCTCTCTCTCTTTCTCTCTCTTTGGTTCCAGGGCAGGGATGTTAAATGGGGTTTTAAATTTTGTATCAGTCTCCAAAACAAAATGTACCATGTTTTTTTTAATTTATTAAAACAACAAAAATAGTACATAAAACTTTAATTGTACAGAAAAAAAAAAAAAAATTACGAACATTAAAAACAATGAAAAATTGAGATATTTTATATATATGTATATAGATTGAAACATTTTACAGAATTATGGGACGTTAAATGTGAAAGTTATAAAAATAAAACAAAAAAACCCAGGATAAGAAAAATTTATTTCGCATATATGTGTGTCAAACATACAGCGTTGCCTCCTTACCAACAAACTTCGTCTGTCTGCCTTTCAGTTGCCACATTGTAAAAGGGGACTACGCGCTCTATACACCACAATACTAGTCGCATATTTAAGCGCCCATTACATTAACGATTTGTTGTACAACATAAATGCAATGAAAAGGACTCAATAATTTGTTTGCTATACAAAAAATTCAAAAAGGGGGACCTATGACAAATATTTAAATTGTACCAAATGAGTCACGGTAGTATCAGGGTACTTTAGAAGGTCAAAATGTACACAAAGGTCAAAATGTAGTTGGTACAATTGTACCAACTTTAACATCCCTGTTCCGGGGGTAAGTGCTTAAATAAAACAATAATTAAGTATGAAAAAAATATTGATGGGAATTGTCAAATTTACTTTTGCTTTTATTAGTCCTCATACTGTTAATAAAGCAACTAGTTTTAAGCTACTATAAAAATGCATAAATAACTAGTTGGGCTTCTATGACAACCCAACGTTAAATACATCAGTTTGCTGTATGGAAAAAATCAAAAGTGCAACTAGTTTAAAATAAATTCCAACCAGTATATTTCTAGCTTAACACCTTTTACTTTGTCTGCAGGGAAAGTACTCATGGCAGTAAAATATTGACACTGTTGAGGTGAATAAAATGTCACTAGCCCTGGGGGCTAATATAAATTTTGACATTATCATAGACATTTTTGACAATTTTAATTCACCATAAAACTTTGCTACCATTTCTTACACGCCCTTTATTTTATTTTCAGATTTATTTATATTTTTTTTTTTAAATTGTTGTAAACAAAAAACAAATCTAAACAAAAACACAAATTGTAGAAGATACCGCAAGACTTATCCGATTCGAAGAGCGCTTAACATCTATGTAAACGGAAGCCCTTAATAAGGAGAGTTTTTGGCAAACATTGGCACGACATAAACTTAGGAAATGGAATAACACCCAATTTTCACGATGATTTTTTCCCCTATTTTAAAATCATGTCTTTTTTTGTTTGATAGTGAGCGGGGTAGAGAAGTAAGCAGGGTAGAAAAAAAGACATGAATCGTATTTCTGTGTTTCTTTTTTGACATTCCTCTTTGCACTTATTTGTGCTTTTTAATTTCTGTTTTATTCTTATTTCAAAATGACATGTGTTTATTAAAATATAGAAATATAAAAAATTTTAATTAAAAAAAATTCAAAATATATCAAAATTATGTGGAATAACGAAATTTTAAATATTGTTACGAATAAGAAACTAAGAAAAAATCAGCTCTGACTGCAAAAAAAGAAACATGGTGAAAATTTAACAAGTTTTTGGAAGTTTCTTTAAAAAAGAAATACAAAAAAGACATGTCTTTTTAATCATCGTGAAAATTGGATGTAAGATTTTTTAAATTACACTGTGCTCGAATTGGACACTTTTTTGCGTCAAGCGGAGCACTCGGCGGTTAAACCTAATTCAAGTACTCTGTGGTACGCCAGTGGTGCTAACCGTTTTTTTAAGGTAAGCT
This sequence comes from Pollenia amentaria, assembly GCA_943735925.1. Lineage (NCBI taxonomy): Eukaryota > Metazoa > Arthropoda > Insecta > Diptera > Polleniidae > Pollenia > Pollenia amentaria. The sequence continues at coordinate 15,569,640 of OX031008.1, read as the reverse complement.
CTTGATTTCGAATATACCGTTATTTCGAAAATTCAGAAGGTGGCACAACATATATTCGCGTAACTCAAAAAGAGTTAATTTATTGGATAAATTTAAAAAAAAAATAGAAAAATAAAGAACCGAAATTTCGCAATAAAATTACCTTTAAGTAACGCTTAGACTATTTTAAAATCTTTATAGCAAAATAAAAACAAAAGAAAAATTCCTTTTCTAAAGGCAAAAAACAGGAAAAATGTTTGAAGTACCTCTTACCGCTAATAAATCAAAAATTTAAACCAACAAATCTATAAATCTGAAAACATAAACCATCTTTAAACACATAAAATTAAGCGTTTAAATTACCAATACAATTTGACAGCATTTATCGTAGTAGTGCTGCCACATGTTACTTTTTAAACTACATATACATAATACACGGGACACTGATTTACATCTTATGAGTTTAAAGTACATATAAATTCAAGTTTAGTTCAACTAAACCAGCGTTTAAACACTCACTGATTTATTAGCCATTAATGCATGAAGGCTATTATGTGGCGTATTTAAAAAGTTACATAAAGAAAAACATGTTTTATTGTAAAATTTTTCCAAAGATGTTTACTTACTAAAAATTTCAAATATTCATAAATATTTTTTAAAAGACATACCTGCAAAGAGAAGAAAAAGAAAATAAATAAGTTTTTGTTCTATTACTTAAATAATACACAAAATTCTTTAACTTAATAATTGTTTCCCTGCCTGATTTTTGCTTTAAATGTAATTGGCCACTACCAATTACACGTAATTGGACCTTTCATTAATTACAAAATGTAATTAACAACACCCAAGTCTGATTATTATAAAAATTTTGAAAAATGAATTGTTTTCTTAAAAATTTATTTATAAATAATTAAAATTTCATTAAAAATGTTTAAAGATAGTTTGTTAAATTATTTAAAATAATTTTATTTTACCTTAAATCTAAATTATTTTTTGTGCATACAGCAGGTAACATGGCCCAATTAGTAGGTCTGCTCGAAACGCCTGCTGATTTTTTGTAGAGTTGTGTTTTTATCGTGCAATTGTTATTGTAGCAATTGCTTTTGACATCTTGTCCATTTTTACACAAACAAATGCATTGAGTTTTGACATCTTTAACACAATATTAACAAGCAAAATGTGTGTTGTTTTTTCTATTGTTGCATTGTTGTAGTTATTAAGATTTTAAACGAATTCAAAAACTAGTTTGACAAACAAATTGTTCTTAAAAAAGATTTTAAATAGAATTTAGTTTTTTATTAATTTAATATTTATATGTCTTCTAAATAGTATTTATTGCCATCTATATGTCTTTTAAATAGTATTTATTGCCAACTGTTTGTTGGTTTAATACAGATGTTGCCATATTGCTAATTATATGATGCTGTACACTTTCCGTGTATATTTAATTGCAGGCAATTGATTTATTATTTAAAAACATATAATTATTTTTTAAGAAGTTTTTAGTATTTCCAGACTTTAAATAAATGTTTTATATGGCTAAGGAAGCCTGGGAACAGATGTCGTAAAAAAGGAAAACCGCAACCTTTTTTTAATTGAAAAATGATTTAAAAAAAAGGAAAATATTTTTTAATTTTCAGTGAAAAAAAAAAATAAAATATTGAATACATTTCCTTTAGTTTTTCAGGTGTATTCATTTAACTTTTCTTGTTGCTTTTAATTGGTAACTTAAAACAATTGTTTTATTAATTGATTTTTAAATAACACACACAGAGCAGGGTTGGAAAATGTTGTGTATTTGTACTTTTTTTTTTGCCTTTTTCCATCATCAAAAGTACAAATGTGGAAATAACATGAGCGCTACGATTTGGTCTAATCTCATGGTGGATCTTAATCACTGGGTGACAAACCATGTGTTAACCGACCGTGGTATCATTACATTCAGGTTGCGATTTGAGTGTATAATTCAGCCAAATAACAAACTCGCTTCTTGTTTGCTATCTGGATCAATCCATCCTCTATTGCTTTTAATGCCAGCAGCTTCTGTTGAATAGCAACATCACCTAGGGATAGTCCTCCACCAGACCGAGCTCCTCTACAAGTGGTGAAAAATCAGACCTTTTGTACGATTTTCGAGAATATTCCTCTCCGCGAGTTGGGTTGAAACCACAACCACCACGTGATCTACGAAAGTATTCCTTCGTCAAAAAAAAAACATCTTCCGTTGAACCACTAACCTTAGGTTACGCAAGCTTAAGCTTTGGAAGAAGTAATTATCAGAAAGGATAAGCTACCGCAATGACAATCACCCAGAAATACAGGATGCATTTCTCGCAAGAAGCATAATCAAACTAATAGTCAGACCGGTGCTAGCGGAGGCTACTGACTCTGGTAAGCCGCGATCTCAAGAGATCTGTCGATTTCGGATTTTGATGTTACACCAAAAGTTTAAATATCGTTTAGATGATCCCCCTACACCCCCGGGGGTCATCAAAAGTACAATAGTATATCAAAATCTAATTTAGTAGCCTTGATTTTGTTCAATGGGCAACCGACACAGGAACAACTCCCTTGGATGCTTCTAGCGGCCCTTCTGTAATACTCTGAGCCAATGCTAAAGCCAGATTAGTCCATAAGCATTACTGTAGCTTTCATCCAGGCCGATTCTCTGCAAAAAAGAAACTTTGACCTTACTCCTACCTCAGATAGAACATGCAAACTGGGCAATTATGGTCTCTAAAAATGGCTTATCCTAATATCTATTAGGCCAGGGTATTGACAGAGGAAGGAAATTATCGTCTCTTCCTCCTCGTCAATTTGACAGCTTCTACAACAGTCGTTATAGTTTAGTAACGGCCTTATTGCATCAGGCCCTATCAGCACGTAAAGACCCAAGTAGCGCCTTGCTTTTCCCCGCATTAGAAAGGGTGGACCAACTACCCTGTGAGTCACACGTTTACGTCAAGTTTTTTGCCCAACTTAATTGGACATTTCTTTGCACATTAACGACATTGACCCACAATTATGTCTCGGAGCCATTGAAATATGGTCTATCGGATAGAGGTATGCCACCGAAGCCGTGGCGAGCATTTGACCGATATTTTGCTTCACACATAATTGTAATAGACCTTTCTATCATAATAAAAGTTATTGAGATAATTCTCTGAAAAATTTTTTTTTTTACAATTAACATTTTGGTTGGACCACACTTTACTTAGGCCATAGAATTCCTGCCAAAGAGCCATTGTTATCAACTTGCCATCTTGATTAAGCTTTTCCGTATGACTAATTTTGCTTAGGAGCCCTGCAGCGAGCCATTAAAGCGTCAACTAGGTTATCTATGAAAATATCGTCTAATTTAATAATAGGATATCCGAACTTGCCATTAGTCCCAATAATGTTAAACATTAGTACTTTTCAGTCAAAGATTCTGTATTTGATTTTCCAGTCAAAGATTTTGACAATCAAATAGCGTATTTGTGTAAAAAATTTATTTAAATACAATTTAATAATTAAAGTGCAATTTTACAAACCTGTTTGGACAATTAAAAATTTTTCTTTTGCCAACCCTGACACACACACACACACACATACACTAGGACAGACAGTGAGTCAAACTAACAAGCCCACACAAACAAGAAATTCCTAAATTTTTAAAACGTTTAAAAAAAGGACCACACACGGTGTAAATACCACAAAATAGTCTAAAAACAAAACAAAAATCTCATTTTAAAGAATTTCAAATAGAATTTCAACTATTTTTTTTGTTTTTTTTTTTTTTTTGAATGTAAAGAGGATTAAAAAATAAGTTAGAAAGTCATGTTAAAACGGATTAAAAATCTAATTAAAAAGCTGTAGTTCATTTAAAGGTTTATAATTGAACACAAAGAGGTCATAAAACTAAAATGGAAAAAGAAATTTAAAAAAATTTAGAAAATAAAAAACCAATTGCTTAATAAGAAAATGGAAATAAAATAAGACTTTTTAAAGTTATTGTTTACGGGGGAAATAGAGATTATCTACATTAAAAAATTCCAAGAAATTTTAGGTGTTGTTTCTTTCAATTCTATCAAATTTGTTATCTAATCTGAATTTGTTGAATTTTTGCTAAACAAAATTATACATTCTGATCAATTTTCTTTAAAAAATAATAAATAAAAAAGGTCATATTCGTTAAGATCCAATTTACTTTCCCACTAAATTGTAACACGTTTCAAAAAATGTTTATAATAATTTCTTGACTATTCATTTATTTAAATTAAACAACAATTCAGAAAGAAAGAAACAATATTTTGTCATACTTAATTTATAAAAGAAAATACATTGTTTTTGATTGGCAGCACTCTTCATACACACAGGGAAATAAGTCCCAATTTACACTATGGACGTTTCTTGTCGGACAGACCAAGTTTGTTGGGGAGAGAGGAAAAGAGTAAGCATACATCGTCGCCCCCTTACTGACAAACTTCGTCTGTCCGTCCGGCACGAAATGTCCATAGTGTAAATTGGGACTAAGTAGACGCGATCGATCCGTCACAGACAAACGTGAAAACTTAAAATTCCACAAAAAAAAATAAAAAAAAAACATAATAAATGTCAAGACAGACGTGCCCATTTTTTTCTATAAACAAATTTAATACAATTTACAAACAATTTTATTATAAAATAAAAAAAAAAATCATTCATACAATTCAGTTCTTTTTGTTTTTTACAATTTCAGCAAGAAAAAAATTTAAAAATTTTTTTAATTCTCACCAAAGCAAATAATAAAAAATTTTAAAATGACTGTAAACTCTAACAATTTTCTGTTAGAAATTATAAAATTGTAATTTTTTTATTAAAATGTGTGCTTTTATGCGAATTAAGTAAAAAAAATAAAACCAGCAATTGCCACAAAATGCGGAAGTTTCTTTTTCTTTCTCTTTTTTTTCTAGATAATTGTGATCACATAGTGAATATTAATGGTTGCATTATGCCTGGCGAAAGAGTAGAAATAAAAAAAAAGAGTTTAGAAAAAAAAGTATAAATACATTATTTACTGTTAATTTATTATCTGTGATTTTAGAGCATAAAGTATTTTTAAATACAGAAGATTTTGTCATATAAAAAGTAAGAAATTATTGCATCATGCTTTTTTTATTAAATACAAATTAAAAAAGCAATTAACTGTTTAAATTTAAAGTCATGTTCTTCTTTTTTATACGTCCAAATCAAATTAAAAAAAAAAACGATTAAAAATATTTTATAAAAATCCATACGAGTTTTTATTGAACATATTCACATGTTTGTCAACTCTTACGGCCAATTTCACCAAGTTCAGTTATAATTAACTATCAGTTATAACTGTCTAAAACATATTGTTAACTGGAAGTTAAAGTAATAGTTAGTTTTAACTGAACTTGCTGAAATTGAACGTTAGTTTGTTTAATACACATTCTATTGCTTTCCCAATTATATGCTGTTTACTTCACATGAGTTATAGTTTATTAAAACCCCTTTTAACATATTGGAAATTGAAAGTCAGACAGACAAATTTTGTGGGTAAGGGGAGCGACGCTGTATGCGTGACACCACTTTACTTTTTTCCTCTCTGGCCTACAAACTTTGTCTGTCTGCCTTTCAGTTTCCAGTATGTAAAAGGGTTCTACCTCTCGAGTATCAGAAAATTTTGAGGACAACCAAAAGGTTAAGATCATTTGAAAATGTATTTAATTTTGGGGACATTTTTAAAGACTAAAACTGATTGTTCCGTATTTCCCATTTACAAAACTCGAACGTCAATAAGAATTAAGTTACTCGTCGTCCCTGGAACGATCACTAAGACCCCATATGTCCCCATTACGCAAAATTAATACCAGCTCTATTGAAGGGTAAAATAGAAAGGGTACCCTCTGAGGTATATCCTGTGCCTCAACTTTCCTTAATTTATTAATTTTTAGACTGAACGATACGATGCGTTTTTTTAAGTTACATAACTGTATTTTTCCTTGTCTAGTGGCTCCCCTACAGTGCCCACGGTGAGACTGTGTGATAAATGCATCTTAAACTATGGAGGAAGGATTTGTCTGGAAAGGTATATTTATACCCACACAAAATTGTAGAGGGTATTTTGCATTTGTGCCAATGTGTAAAACACCTAAAAATTTTGGTCCTAGACTCACCTAAAAGTGTACCGATAGAATTAGAATGAGACCAGCTTGATTGTAGGAATATATAATAAAGGGTACCCCCTAACTCAACTTTCCTTATTTTATACATTTTTAGACTGACCGATACGGTGCGTCTTTTTACGTTACAAAACCCTATTTTTCCTTATCTAGTGGATCCCCTAGAGTGACCACCGTGAGACTGTGTGATAAATGCTTATTAAACTATGGGGGATGGATTTGCCTGGAAGGCTATACACAAAAGTGGAGAGGGTATTTTGTATTTGTGCCAATGTGCAAAACACCTTGAAATTTTGGTCCTAGACACACCTAAAAGTATACCGATAGAATAAGAATCTCTTTTGGATTCGATTTAACGATGTCCATCCGGCTGGATGGCACTCTGGCTGGCTGTCCATGTAACCTTGTGCGCAGGTCGCCATTTTGAAGATAATTTGATGATATTGGTACATAGGGGTATATAAATTTAATTGGCACAATGACCAAGCCTAATGAAAATAGGGCGAGCTGTTTTCCGGATAAGGGCCTTTGTGTCCACTAACAAACAAATTTTAATGAAATTTAAAACATTGATAAATCCATATTTATATGGATACTAGAGATGAGCGATGCCGTGATTTTTAAAGAACATCGTGATTAGTGAACGTGATTTAAAAATCACTGTTCCTTAAGAAAATACTAATAAAACTAGATTCGGACCTTGATTTGAAAATCATGTATTTTTTCAAATTTCTTTTAAAAGTTGCTTCCAAAAACACAACAGATTCAAACGATGATTTTTCCCCATGATTTTAGGGTTGCTTTTTTCCCCATTATCGGTAATTATTCTACTTGGTTCTTTGTATAAACAAACAATTTAAAAGCGCTCCATGTTTTGTATTGTAAGGAGATGTTGCCACATTGAAATAAGAAATAAAATGAAGCAACATAACAAAAATACGAATATGTGCAAAGAAAAATATAAAAAAAGACAGAGAACAGAAAACGTGTTGTTTCTTTACCTGCCTTGCTTCTCTACACCGTTCGACTACAAACACCAAAAATCATGTCTTAAAAACATGGAAAACATCACCGTCTGAACCGCGTGTAAAATAGAAGAGAGAATAAAAGGAACAGCAACATTATCCGCCATTACATTCAAAAAACACATAATTTTATAATTTATTTTATTTATTTATTTTTAATTAATTCGCCAATGAAACCAATATTTCTTACTGGCTAATATGCTTAAAACAAATTTATCTAGATACTTAAGTACATAACATAATAAGAAAAATTTAGCACTAAATTTATCGTAAGACATTTGAGAGGTAATTTTTGACGCCAATAGGATCAGTGAAGTCAATATACGTATAGAAATTGTTCAATTCGGAGCTCGTTATGCGGATAGGATCAAAATTTGCATAATAAGACCGAAAGTATTGAAGTCTTAAGGGCATATAATTTATGGAAGGATAATCTATACATTTTTTAAAAAATAAGCCCATCAGGAGAGTTAGGGGGCAATTTCGGCCTCTCACAAACTATCAAACCGATTTAAATGAAATTTCCCAAATAGGTACACTTGAAATTTTTTTTCTTAAATACTGTGGTATATGGTACCATATTGCCGGGCTTGACCGACTATACTATCTTACTTGTTTGAATTAGATCTGAGTGAAATACGAAAAACTTTCCAATTTTGACTGAAATGCTGAATAGAACTGAAGGAAGCTGAAAGGTGTATATTTTTTGCAATTAATTTAATAACGTCTAATAAGAAAATTAGATAAAGGGGTTATAAACCAAGAATGTGGCATTGAGGATTGTAAGGAGCCGCCGTTTAGGGCTCTCAGGAGTCACTACCTAATAATATCGGCCGAGCTCAGGGAAATTGGGATGGTTTTTGCTCGTATTGAGTTAAATTGCGGTCCACCACAAATAATTTAAAATTAGGCAGCTTTTATCTAAGTATGTATTTATGTACATATAACCGACCAAAATAAAAAAAAGAGGTTAAGGTGTAAGTAAGATCTCCTTTAAAATGTCCTAGCTCTGCCAACCATGCTCTGTGCCTAATATTCCTAAATAGCAATTTTAGTAATTTTAAAAATAAAAAAAAAAATAAACGGAATTTAATTTCAAAGCCAATTTGTTCAAACAAAAATTAAGTTATCAAAGTGAAAAAATTTAAATTACCGCAAATTATAATTCGTCACCATTTTTGATCGAAGGGATGTAATATTTTTTGTGAACATGAAGTTTGATGAAACGAACAAAAATCAATCAAAAACTCTTTTTCAAACTTTTTTGTTGCTACGCCCTTTTGCATTTTAGGTGACGAATTGAATGAAAATAACTAATGCCGGGTTACACAGGGTTAACATAAACAGACCGGTCGAAGATGCCAGATTGTAGAAACAAGAAACATGTAAAAAGCACTTACACTAAAAAAAAAGAATTTGCTGGAAGGGGGAATTTTACACTTAATTTTAAGTTTTTGTTCTTTTGAATTGTAAAAAAATACGTTTTTTTTTCTTTGAAAATGATTCATAAATTTGTTTGGTAAATGATTACAAATCTCTTTGTTTCCTTTCTTAAGAAAGCTATAAAATCTTGTCAAAAATGTTTGTTGAAAGAAGAGACAAAAAAAAATTGTTTCCACTCGAAAAGAAAGAGAGAGAGAAGTAAAAGGGGTTATCTTTCTTATTTGGTATATAAAAAAATTTCGCTGTGTACAAGAATTAAGAATATAGTCAATTTTTAAATATTCAAAGCAAAAAATAACTATTTTGAAATTTATCTACAATTTGATATTTAAATTTTACTTTTTGTTTGTTGAAAATTGCACCTGCTCATTTTTTTTTTTGGCCAAAACCAAACAGTGGCTCATTAATTTCGCTTAAAAAAATCCAACGAAATTTTTAAAATATCTTAAAATAAAAACTTTAATAAATCACGTTTAAGAAGTGAATTATAGTTCAAGAGCATAAATTAAAAAAAAAAAAATAAATAAAAAGATATATAATAAATGAAGAAAACGAACAAAAACTTAACCACCACCAGCTATAAATATCTCAAGATTTTCTGGGAGTATGAAACAGCAAAAATATAAAAAAAATTAATTTCTAATATTTTTTCTTTTAGATTTTAATCTGAACCAGTTTTTTTTAATTTTGTTGAGAGTCAATAAAAATAAAGACATAAATATTGAAATAGTATTGAAATGAAACCATAAAATGTTAAAATGAGTCATGAGTTAAAGCAAAAAAAAAAAAAAAAAAAAATACCAAAAATTAATGGATTTCTCATTCATTTAAGAATTTGAAATTAAAAAAAATTTAACAGGTTTTAAATTAATTTGAATTTTTTTTACTTAAAATTTAAAAAGAAACTTAAGAAACAGCAAGTTAGAAGGTATAGTCGGCCAAGACCGACCATATGATACCCTAGAATAAGGAGACAAATTTGGGACCCATGGACATGGACCCGCCCGTACAAAATTATCGGGCATGTTCTGGAAATCGAAATGAAGTGAAATTAAAATCGAACGAGAATTTAGGTTCAATTTTGTAAGAGTTTTTCTTGTAAAGCTAATTGTTACTCAAAAAGTTAAGTAGATAAAAAGATAATTTTTTTTTAACTTTCTTCTCAGAGTCGTTTTTAAGATTTGCTCGATTTTAAATCCACTTCATTTCGATTTCTAGAACATACCCCCGTATGTAATGAGGTTAAAATTATTGTAAAAGTTCTTTGTGGGAAATATTCAGCCCAATTATGAACAAAAAATCCTGGGGAATTTTTTTTATAAATGGGCAGATTATTTAGATATGCCCTTAAGTGATTTTAGGAAGGGGGTTTATATGGGACCTATAGTTAATTTTGGACCTACAAGCACAACATTTTGTCATGACATAGCAGATATCGTAAAAACTATTGCCGCCAACTCTCATGTTGTGGAATCAAAAGCCATTTTTTTTTGAAGTAGTATTTGTATGGTCAAATATGGACCAATTCCAATAAAATTTAGTTAAGATGATTTAAATTGCAATAAAAAAAAGTTTGGAGCAAATTTAACCTAAATAACAATATAATAAGGCCACAAAGACTCTATTCCGGAAAGAAGCTTGAATGGGTGGCTATGTAAAATTATGAACCGATTCTCATCATTTTTAACTATCGGGTGATTCATCGTTGGGTTTAATTTATAATGTAAAATAAAACACATAAATTTGAAAGTGAACTTAAAATTTTTATTATCGGTACAATGAACAATTTATGGCATTTACTGTTAGCAAATGATATCATCATGTAAATGTTGGCCATGACTACGTCTGAGGTGGTTCCTTCGGAAGGTCCAATTTTTAGTATTGCGACTGGTATCTCGCGAATAACACGAGTAATGTTGGCTTCCAATGCGGCAATCGTAGCTGGCTTATTCGTTAAGACTTAAGAATTTACATAGAAAATAGTCCAAAGGTGTTATATCGTACGATCTAGGTGGCGATTTCACGTAGCGAAACGTGATATTAAATGCTCACCAAAATTATTTCTCAACAAGGGATTGTTTCACGAGCTGTTGAACCCAGAGCTCACCGAGACCATGCGCTTGAATATCATGCAGCACATAGTGCGTTAACATGGTATGATAACGGTTACCATTGACGATAACATTCTGATTTTCCTCATTTTTGAAGAAATATGGACCAATGATTCCACCAGACCATAAACCACACCATACCGTTGTTTTTAATGGATTGAATGGCAGCTCTTGGTAGTCTTCCAAGGCGAATTCAGCTACAGATGGTGTCGGATCGCCATCTGATTTTGACAGTTCAAACAAATTTTTTTATTTGTTAGGGTTTTGTTAGGAATTGTTGACATTTCGAACCATAAACACTAACAATGCAGTGCAAAAAACCATATATTGTTTCTGTTGTTTTTGGATTATTGTCGTTCCCACACCACCTGTAGTTTAATTCGCCTTGGTACTTTTCGGGTTTCTCATCAGCGCAAATACGGTAATTTTGTTTATTAACGTATCCATTCAGCCAGAAATGTGCTTCATCACTGAACAAAATTTCACGATAAAACACCGGATTTTCATTGAGTTTTTCCAGAGCCCATTCGCTGAAAATAAGACGCAAATTAAAGTCGCCTGACTTTTAATTTTTTCACAAGTTTAATTTTGTAGGCTTTATGGTCGAGACCGTATGTAAATTACGCCAAGTTCGCGCAAACGACATGCCAAGCTGCTGAGAAAGACGACGAATCGATTCTTCGCGTACTCTCTCAGCTACAGCTGCTCTATTCACTTTTATACGTGCTGGATGTTCTCTAACCGATCGAGTATCATCTAATAATGTAAACTGAGACTAAAATTTGAAAATTAGTAGGACGATTATGCGCACTGTAAGTTGCTCGGATCGCACGAACAACATTCCTCACAGAACCCTGATTTTCTCAAACCAGCTGAACAATTTGGGAACGCTGTTATGGTGTGAGTCTTTCCATGATGAATTGCCAAACGATATTGAACAAAAATGACAAAGCAGTTTGATATGAGTCACGCGTGATCTGTTAAGAAAAGCATATTGAAAATCAAACCTCACTATGAACCACTCTTTAGAACCTACATATGAACGAAACTTCATCAAATAATCTCGAAAATAGCGACCTGTAGTTTGCGCACAAGGTTTACATGGACAGTGAGCCGGAAGAACGGATGGACGAACATCGTTAGATCAATTAAAAAAAGAGATTCTAAGTCGATCGGTATACCCAAGGGGGTAGAATCAATAACATAAGGTATTACAAACATCAGCACAAACGCTTTATACCCTTTTTACTATTGTGATGTCGGTATAAAAAAGTTTTTCTATAAACATTAAAGTAAAAATAAATTTTTTAAGCACAAAATATTTTTATTTTATTAATTGAAATTTTAGTTTAAGAAAAAAAGTTACATATTTAAAATTTTTTTATTTTTTAACGGAAGTATTTAATAGCAGGGGTTGTTTTTGTGTCATTTTTGTTTTTTTCATAATTTTGTGCGTGTTTTTCAACTCAATTGTTCAATTGTAAAGGAAGTTATTCATCAAAGCGGAACTTTATATTAAAAACTATAAAACTTACAAATTTATGAACAAAAAAAAACTTACTCTAAACAAATTCACTAGTTCATTAATTTTATAGAGGGTGTTTGAACTACAAAAACTTGTTTTTAAGACTAGTTCTAGAAACCGAAACTTTTGTAAAAAAAAAAAAGTTTGTACCTGTTTAAGGGTTAAAATTGTAACGCTCTTTTTTTAAATTATCATACACAATTAAGCGTAACATAAAAATTTTCCCACAGAAAATTTATTTCTTTTTTAAATAAAAGAAATGCACATTTTAAAACAAAAGGAACTTGTCTTAAAATGTTTTAAATTGATTGAAAACTTGTCTCCCTTCCTCAATTACTATTAATTTACATTTTTTTCCTTCTTGTTGTTTTTTATATTATTTCTTTTAAATTCTTTGGTCATCTTTGTGTTTCTGACCCCATAATTTATTAATCAAATGACTCACAAGCGACAGACTTTAAAATAAATTACTTTTTAGTGCGTTCCCTGGGTGCCATAAAAGTTTATTTACTCTTTATGCAGGAACGAATTGAACTGTTGACTTCACGTAGAGAACTTTGCTCTCACAAGCAGAGTTGCAAAAGGTGGCATTAAAAAGTAAATAAAGTGGAAAATAGAAGTAAAATAAGTAAAAATGTTTTAAACACTAAAAAAAGGTTTAAAAATTTAAAGAAAACTAATATTAAAAACTCCAGACTATGTAACCTGTCGCACAGAAAGATTTCATGACACAGAAGATTCCAACAATGAGAGTAGAGACAACGCACGAAATGTAAAATAGAGTAACAATTTGATGTTTTAAACATTTTTTAAATCAAATTAAAGTCAAATTGTATCTTGCAATATAGAACGTAACATCTGAACGTAAACACTCATTGAAAAATTCATCTTCATATTGATGATGCCCTAACATCAGAATTGTGACATCAATGTTATTACAAATGGCATCAATGAGGCAAAAAGTGACATCAATCCAATGACGAACATCATTATAAAATGTTGTCATATTTTATACGTCATCTATGCTATGACTACAGTGACATCAATTCGATGCCACATTTTGTGTATTATTCAGGGACCATAACAGTTATTCCTTTTTTCCTAAAAGTCAGATGATAACAGTTATTTTTAGATTTTTATTTTTTTTTTTAAACAAAAATAACAGTTATTTTTAGATTTTTATTTTTTTTAACAAAAATAACAGTTATTTCTTAATTTATATTTTTTTCAATCAAAAATAACAGTTATTTTAGGACTTTTATTTTTTTGAACAATAATAACAGTTATTTTTTGATTTTTATTTTTTTGAACATAAATAACAATTATTTTTTGATTTTTATTTTTTCGAGCAAACATAAAATTTATTCTTTAAAGAAATGTACGTGTTTTAATTATTTAGTTGACTTTAAATATTTATTTTATACGCATAAAAAATCCCAATGGTGATCACACATTTAAATAAATATTTAAACTCAACTTAATATTGATAACACGTACATTTTGTTAGAGTATAACTTTTATTTGTGCTCGAAAAAATAAAAATCAAAAATAATTGTTATATTTGTTCAAAATAATAAAAATCATAAAATAACTGTTATTTTTGATCGAAAATATAAAAATCAAAAAATAACTGTTACTTTTGTCCAAAAAAAATATAAATAAAAAAATAACTGTAATTTTTGATCGAATAAATAAAAATCAAAACTTTAAAACTCATAATTAATATTTTAATCAGTTTGACAGCTTTTACTTCCATATGCTTTTTTTGTTTAAAAATTTCAAAATAACTGTTATTTTCGGTCCCTGGTATTATTATCACTATTTTCATGTTTAAAAAGTAAAATGAGAAACAAAAATTCCCAAATTCTATTTTTTTAAATAATTTAGTTAAATAAATTTCTAAGTAGAATTACTATAAAAACCATATCGGGCATGCTGCTGTTGTCTTATATAATTGAGAGTTCTTCTATAAACAAAGGGCGGAATACAACAAAAGTTTAACAAACATGTGTAACGGGTAAGTAAATAATAATATTCTTCCACTTTGACTTACATTGTAATGTAAATCTGCGGTCGGCAAAATCAGGGTGCCGCGTTTTCTCTTTTCTGTTTTATGCCCTTTTGTTACGTACGTGTGCGCACACATTGAAGAGAATTAAACAATATTAACAACAACATATGTAAAGTGCATACAACGCTTACAATCGCAAAATAGTAGTATAGGTTGCCGATCGGAGATCTGAATTTAAAAAAAGCACTTAGCCCCTTGTGCTTTAAGCCCCTCATATGTGCAAGTGTATGTGTAGCTACAAATATCCTCTTAATTTTTGAAAAGCACAAATAAAATAAGTAAAATATTTTTAATTGTATTCGTTTTTGATTTAACGCGATTTTTAAGGCCCGAACTTAAATTTTGTATGTATCTCTTGTTTCGATTTACGCTATATGTTATATTCTTGGTCCCTAACAACGATTTTGTACAAATCCTTAACTTTATTTTACGCGAATTTGCTTTACACCAGCTTGGTTCGGTCCCAATACACCGCGAGGCATATGTACGAATATTGTTGCAGGGTCATATCGCATAGTCTGAAACAGGTACATTTCACACATTTTTATTAAACCTACCATGCACGATATGGTTTTTGTTTCTATCTGGCTTGTCAAATTTTCCACTGCAAAATACATACATGTCGAGTTTTACCTGTATAACATTGCTTCGGTAAAGGTCAGACGCAAAGTCGTCTGACAGTATCGATTCCATAAGAGCGTGCTCTATTTTCTTCTTCTGATATCATCTGTTTTTTTTATAAAATTTTTTTTGTCAAAAATCTGTTCCGTGAGAAAACAGGCAGCGACGGTCTACTCTTGAAGAAGGCATTACCATTTATAGCAATTATGTAAATATATGATAAACAAGAGGGTATTAACTCAAAATTTTTAATTTTTCACTTTTTTTAAAGCAATCGCCACTTAATTCATATTTACGAGCTGTAAAAATATCGTGCTATTTTGTCTACTTTTTGGTAATGAAACGGTTGGTTTACAAATTCGTTTTCATATGCCTTTAATGTTAAATAAAAATTAATTTTGCTTCTACTGAAAATTTTAAATTTTTGAGTTAATGCCCTCTGGTTGATTAAGTGGTTTATACATATATAACGTTTCATTATTATTTCCCAACTTGATACCTTTGAATTAAAATCTTTAAAATGGCTGAACCTTTTTACGGCGCAAACAAATAGTTTTGCGAGACATCGCACCATTATAAAACCGAATACGACTTTAGTGCCTGCAAAAACTACCGCAAAAACACCGACCGACACTATGTCAGACGCAATTAACATGTTCGTTTATGGCCGATTATAAACCTTCAGTAAAACAACAATTTTAAATTCAAATGAAAAAAAAACATGTCGTGTAAGGTGGGCTTTAGTAATTCACATTTAAAACTGCTTGATTAGAGTGTAAGTTTTCAATAATTTGTTAACTTCCCTTTAATATCATTAACATTACATACAGGGTTGCAAAAAAGAATACATTAGGTATTAAAAATTAAATAAAGTACACATCCTTTTACACCCTTGACCACAGGTGGAGAGGGTATACATGTATGTATAAGTTTGCCATTCTGTTTGTAATTTTTACAATATTGATCTTAGACCCTTTAAAGTATAAATATTCTGGGTCCTTATGATTAGCGAAGTCTGTCTGATTAAATGGGGTTTTTGAGGTTGTTATATGTTTCTGTCACTCTGAATTACATTAAGGAAATTCACGTCACAAGTTGCACCCTTGCGAAAAAGCAAAAGAGCAAAAACATTACAACAAACACATAAACAATTATTCGTTTACAATTATTTGTTGTTGTTGTTATGTTTTTGCACTTTTGCTTTTTCGCAAGGGTCCAACTTATATGACGTAAATGACCTTATTAGGTAAAGGGTATTAAAGATGAGGCACAGCCGAATAGAGCAATCTTATTTGTTAATGCAAACAGCGTTTCAGTAAGAATTATAATTATTTAAACAAATTTAGAAACTAAATGCCTTTCTAAATGTTAAGTTTTTATCATTTTTTTACTAATTAAAATTTAATCTTTTTAATAACTTATTCCCTTACAACTTTTTCTAATCATTTATTATTATTTTAAAATTTTTATTACATTATTTGTTTTTTTTTTTTAATATTATAAAAACATCACGTTTATTTAACTGCTGTTTTTTTCTATTCGTTTAATAAATTATAGATAATTTTTTTTTAAGCTTAATGTTTAAGTTTGTTAAGATGTTTGAAAAAATAATAGAAAACTAAAAAAAAAAATAAACATTAACGTAAATTTAGACACAAAAAACACGCAAATTAGCGATTAGAAACTAATGAAGATTTTTATTTCAGAAACTATAATTTAGTAACAAACAATAGCAACTTTTAAATAAATTAACAAAAAATCTAAAAAGGAAATAAAAAAATTTTTGTTTATAAAAGAATAAAAGAACTAAATTTATTTTGAGATAAGAGCCAAAACACACACCCACTTATACAGATTTGAATGCTAAAATTAAGTTTTTCTGGTTTTTTTTTAGAATTTTTGTTGTAATGAAATGTAAGATTTCGTTGCTATTTAAAATGTGTGATTAACA
Source organism: Pollenia amentaria (assembly GCA_943735925.1). NCBI lineage: Eukaryota > Metazoa > Arthropoda > Insecta > Diptera > Polleniidae > Pollenia > Pollenia amentaria. The sequence goes on along the minus strand of OX031008.1, from coordinate 15,552,747 downwards.
TCACGCAGTGAACCTTAGAGCAAACACAAAGTTGCTTAAAGTTTAACATGTACAATGTAAATGTTTTAATTTAGGGGATAAATTACATATCAAATGAAATTTGTTAATTTTAGTTTTTATATATATTTATATATATCGTCACTTAAAATGCAAAAAGGCGTAACTACGCTTTATTTTTTTACAGGAGAAGCAAATAGTTTGACAAAATCAATAACAACGAGGTGTACTTGATTTCTGTAATAAAGTCTCCATTTTTGATCTCAGGGATCTGTATTTTTTTTGTGAGCATGTAGTTTAATAGAACGAACATTAATCAATCAAAAACTTCATTTCGAATTTTTTGTTGTTACGCCCTTTTGCATTTTAGGTGACGATATATATCCGTTAATCTCTCAATTAGAAGCAAACGGCCCCATTTAATTAATTTTCCTCAGCGACAAGTCGTTGGTTGTATAAAAGTGGTTTTTGGAGTACAGGGTAAATCAAATGACATGGCCTGCTCAATCACCGGATTTAAGTCCAATAGAAAATAATAAAGGAAAAAATTGGGCCGTTTAAATCACGGAAGAGAGCCGAATTGTGGGAAAAAAATTTCATGTGCTTGGTATTCCATACCAAAGAAGATATGTCAGGATTTAGTGGACTCAATGCCAGAAGACGCAAGGCAGTCTTACAAAATAAAGGTTATACTACAAAATATTAGTACCTGTAAGCTTTGTATACTAAATTTGTAACTTTTTTGCATATCTTTTTTAAGTGACTTTATTATTTTGTCCCTTTGAAATCGAATATCCTTATGTCTTTTTATATTTTTTTTATTTAGTATTTTTATTTACTACGAAACAGATCTCTAATACATTAAACATAAATAAAAAATCCTAATGCTTGTAACAAGAATGTTTTATTGCGTTTTACTTAAAGTAATTGTTCGTGACCTTATTTTTATGTCCGTAACTGTATTTCACGAAAATTTTGTATGAAGGTTGACGATGGCAATTTAGGACATTTAAAAAAAAAATGAAAATTGAAGATGTTGTCGCTTAAGCTATTTTTGCGGTAAGGGAGATAGCTCGTTCGACTGCCATACATTCTTTAGCTTTAGCCATACGGGATTTGTTGATGCCGTTGTCAATATCTACGCCCTACCCCTATTTTGAAAATTTATACAACTATTAGATACCAGCAGAATGTAATGCATTTTCTGGCCCGCTACGGCCTTCGTCAGCATTCTTTGTATCTTATAACTAGATAGTGCTTATTGTAATTTTTATGTATTTAACTGAATTATTTTAACAAATAGAATCTGGGAATTTCAGTTCTCATATTATAGAAATATACAAACAAACAAAATTGTGATAGTGCACAGAAAATATTCCTGGGAAATATTGAAGGAATAAGACTTTTTAAGTATAAAGGCTTTTTAAGTTGTAATTTGACTTAGAATACACATTAGAATTAAAATTTAAATTTATAATGAAATTTATTTTGAAAAAATATATCGCACTTGATCATAAAGAGGGTATTAATTTAAAATGTAAAAACGTTCATTAAGGCCGTTATACACTATCCCACAAAGTCTTAAGTATTTTTCGAAAATGGTTCCATGATCTATTATTGTTTAAAAATTTTAAAAAAACCAACAACTTATCATAACAGGTTTGTATTTTTTTTCAAAATACGTAAGACTTGTGTGATAGTGTAAAAAGAATCAACCAATTTTTAATTGAATGTTGATGCCGTTGTCAATGGGTACACCCTACCCCTACTTTGAAACAATGCAGCCGAGGAAGGGGATTCAACGTTTTCAATTTCTGTTTCATCGATAAAAAGGTTATAAGCTACTAAAGCTATTCACATTAATTTTGTGTTTTTTATATTAATTTTAAGTTCGACATTAAGGGCATTTGTTTTAAGAACATCTAGTTTGTTTTGGATGCTTTCGAAGATATGAGCCAAACGGCAAAGGTCATCTACTATTTAGTTTCTAAAAAGGTAACCATTGTATGCCAAAGGGAGTGAAGCATTGTTGATTTCTCTCATTTCATCATCTGTAGCAATGGGAAAAAGTATTGGCTATAGTATGCAACCGTAACGGACACCTACGGCTATTATCAGATTCTAAAGGGGTCTGTACACGGGAAAGCATTTCTCATCAAGCGCTATCGTGGTATTAGTGAAAATGTGTTTGTATATGTGACAGCGACGTTGCTGGATGAAAATCAATAAATTTAGATTACGGCGAATATTACGTCCAGCACACGTACTCGAGTGAATTCGCTTGCATGACAAGCATTTTGACCGTGTATAAACCCCTTAATAATATTCTTCTTACATACCTTTAATAATTTCAACAAGTTTTCTAAGTTTTAAGACACACCCAAAATCTATAAATAGTGCATACAACGATGAGTTCAGTGCTTTTGCTGGATCTATGATAGATAATTCTGAGCGTTGCAATGTGATCTGCATAGCATCTCCCTTCTCTGAACTTTGCTTACTCATTTCTAAAATCCTTTACGAGAGGAGACAAACACTCTATTATTGTAAGTACTACAATCTTTTGTATTGTATTTAAAAGTGTAATTCCTTTCCAATTGCTACAGTAAAGCAGGTCACCTTTCTTGGGTAATGGAATTATAAGTCCCTCTATCCATCTTTTCGATATGCTTCCTAAAAGTGTAGGAACGGTGGCGAAGTAATTAGGGTCAGAATCTTAGTTTATATAATAAAAAAAATATATGAAAACGAAATTGGTTTTTTTTTGATAAAAAAAATGTGTAAAATAGTTTTATTTTAATTAAAAGGCGGCAAATACAAACTTTGAAACAAATTATATCACTTTTTGTGCTATAAAATGGTAATTTATATACGATTTTTGTTTATTATATACAAACGTACATATTACACAAGCAAAAAAGCCGCTAAATTATCAGTTTCCGCGTTTTTTCCCTTTCCCCTTTTTACAATTAAAGTGAGTTTTTTTTTTAAATAAAATTTCACACTGACCTACAAATTTACAAACTTAAGCACTTTTAACAATTTAAACATGCAACTAAAAAAAATTCAAAATAATAAAAAAAAAAAAAAAATTGATAACAGAAAAAATATTTTTGAAATCATTTAACGTCAAAAATTTAAAAAAAAGCCATAAAAAGTTGAAACAAGTTTTGATAAAAAAGGGGATTTATTTTATTACACCATCATATTTTAAAAAATCTCTGATTACTTTACTCATATTTCTGAATTAAAAAACCCTATGAGAATTTATTTATAAATAACAATAACAAATTTGTTTGCAAAAAAAAAAAAAAAAAAAAAAAAAAAAAAAAAAACAATTACTTGTTATTCAAATGTTATTGCGTCTTTAAGTTTAAATGTTTATAAAACACTTTTTTCTATATTAATGATTCACATATTATTTTCTATACTATTCTTTGCTTAGAAAGTTGTTAATTAATATTGTTTATTGAAAAAAATCTATTTAAAATTTAATAAAACATTTTTGGAATTCGCGAATTTTGTATACAGTCCAAATGTAAACAAAAAAAATCTGTTTTCTATTAAAAAGGAAGATAAATAGTCTTAAATTATACAAATTTATAAGAGAAAAATAAAATATTTTTGCAACCTAAAAAAAATAAACATAATAGAAAAAAAGTTAATATAAACAATTAGTTTAAAAAAAGTTTAAATTTATTAACAAACTGTTTGACTTTAATAATTACAAAAAAGTGCTTTATGTTGGCTTATGAGTTATCATTCTTAAAATAAAAATGTTTTTTTCCTTCAAATACTTTAATTTTAATGTTTTAGTTATTTAATTTGCTTTGGCATTTGTCCCTAAAAATTCTATTCTACTAAAAATTCCACTTTTGCTGCCCACTTTTTGCTTTGTATCTACCACTTTGTTTACGTTACATGCAAATGTCACTCTGAAAACTTTGCTTTGAATACATAGTTCAAATATTATTTATTTAAACAAATAATTTAAAAATGCATAGAAAACAAATGACCTATGAAAGGAGTTAAAAAAAGTTGACAATTTCATGTATAAATAAAAAAAAGTAGGAAAAGCACTGCCTTGTAGTTCAACTTTGTTTGTCACATATTCCCAAACGCAACCCTGTATTCCTTGTCATCTTGGTGGCTACACTCTATTGCGATGCGAACACAATTCCGATGCGAAAGCTAAATGCCAACTTGATACTCTCTATCCCTTTCGCAAAATTGTTTGAAAAATAAGCAATATTGGTAATAAAAATCAAAGATAGCGCAGATTTCCAGTACTGAGATGGCAAAATATGTAAAAAAAAATTAAAATTGGAAAGTTTAAATAAAAGTAATAATGATAATTTGCGAAAAGAAAAAAAAAAGGATGCGATAGACAAATGCGCAAACGCATTAAAGAGTACCAATCACTACATTTGCTACAATTTTCTTTCGCATCACAATAGAGAGTAGCCCCCCTGTTTCGCAACTAATATGCAAAAAAAAAAGCAACTAGCGCATTATTTAAATTAACGAGGCATTTTCAAAGTTAAAAATGGCAATGCATTTGATTTGCAGTGTTGTAAAGTATAATGTTTTAGTTCAAAGCTGCTCTGACAATACATACATAAGTTAAGGAAGGCAGCCATTCTTTTCTACGACGGATGAAGAACGATTTTCCACATAGTTTTTTTATTTGTACAAAAATATATCATCACCAAAGAGGCAAAAGGGCGTAACAACAAAAAATTCGATATAGAGTTTTTGATTGATTTTTGTTCGTTTTATTAAACTACATGTTCACAAAAAAATATAGATCCCTGAGATCAAAAATGGCGACTTAATAAAAGAAATTCAAACACCAAGTACACCTTGTTGTTATTGATTTTGTATAGCTTTTTGCTTCTCCTGTAAAAAAATAAAGTGTTGTTACGCCCTTTTGCATTTTTGGTGACGATATTTAAGAATAAACAATGGATTTTTCTAGTAACATATTTTGGCTCATTTTTCGTTGATGTGTTCTTTCAAAATAATCGATTGTTATCTTCGAAACTTTTAAGTCATAGGTAGGGCGTAGAATTTTATGCATTCATTTTTGAAAAATATGCTCATAAAACTTGTTAAAAAAATTCATAATAATGCTTTAAAAATTAATAAAATATGCATTTATTATTTAAAGAAAAACTGACAGTGTACTCACTGTATTTGTTTTTTTTTTTTTTAATTTGGACCTTCATTTTAATATAATTAAAGATTCTTTAAACAACAAAATTGAAACGAAAAAAAGTTTCTGCAAAAATTTGTCTTATCAAAAAAAAAAAAAAAAAAAGAAAAAAAAATCCAATCTATTCTCAAGAAATTTCAAGCCATGCATTTGCTGTTTCTGGAACCACCTACAGTACGTGTGTTTAACACTTCAAATTGAGACATCAATTTGAACATTTTTGCCAAACCCAAAAAATCTTGCAAAATTATTCAACAGTGCCGATGGACATTGAACGGTGATTTCGCACGTCGGATATGCTAATTCAAGCATTAAAAGAACAGTAATTTTAAATTTTAATAAAGTCATTGTGGCAATATCTTTTTTTAAATAATCTATTAAATTTTTGTTTGATTTTAATATCACCAAAAATTAATTGAATAAAAACAAAAAAACTTCAAAAAAAAAAATTATGATTTGTTTCATCATATGCAAAAGATATGCAAATTTATATGCATTTTTCAGCATTATATGGCAAAAAAATACATTAACGTTAAAATATGCAAAAAATATGCACAAACAAATCGATGTTATTTTTCAGCAAAAATTAATTTATAACTTATTCACTTACAGTTTTATTTATAACAAATAAAACAGGTTAATAAAAGGCTTATGAAACTGTTTTATTTTTTATTAATAAGGGGGTTAATACTAAACCTTGGAGAAAAAAATGCATTTGCATGTAACTCCACGCCCTAGTCAGTGACAAGTGTTAGAGCTAGATAACTTCATTTGGATCCCTGCAGCCTCCAACCACTTCGATTTCCTGCCGAAAAGAAAGGTTGACCTCAGTCCTACCTCAGATAGAACATCCAAAAAGAGGACAATTCTGTTCTCCCAAAATGTTTAAGTCTAATATCTCTCAGAACAGGGCAGGTGCAGAGAAAGTGAAATATCGTTTCTTACTCCTCTTCATTCTAACAACTTCTACAGTAGTCATTATGGTCCAGACCCAGTCTCAATGCATGTCACTGTTCTAATTTGGTCCCTGTAATACCTAAGTAGCATATTGGTCTTCACCGCATTATATCTTGATCTCACAGTTCTGACCAAAGAACAGGTATATTCACCTAGCCATTTCGACTAAGGTTTCCTGTACCACTCACGTTGAATAAGATACCTGCAGCGAACCTTTGAAATGCCAACTAGGTTGACTAGAAATATATGTATGAACAAAAACATCCCATGCAGCGTGGTTTCCCAATATTTCGCGATCTCATTGAGAGATATCCGACACTCTGCAGTTAACTCCCTGCATTTCACCAGGATCTTTATCGTTTAATAAGTGTTAATTTTCTTCATCTCAAACATTTTGTTTTTTCTTCAACACTACTCTACACTTTTTGGGTGAAAACTTCTAATTACCTCTTTTTGTCTTCTTGAAAATTAAGGCCACTTATTTTTAAAATAATTTTACATGATTCATTAAATCATTAAAAAAAAATTGTTACCAATAAACCTCTTATGGCTAATAAATCAGTGAGTGCTTAAACCCTGGTTTAGTTGAACTAAACTTAAATTTATATGTAGTTTAAACTCAACAGTTGTAAATCAGTGTTCCATGTATTGTATGTAGTTTAAAAAGTAACATGTGGCAGCACTACGATAAATGTTGTCAAATTCATATGGTCTGTATTGGTAGTTTAAACGCCCAATTTTATGCGTTTAAAGGTGGTTTATATGTTTACTGATTTATAGGTATGTCGGTTTAAGCACAGTTTAAACCAAAAACAGAGTTTAACTTGCTCTGATTTATTAGCCCTTAATATTATTAACCAAACAAGCGAAGGTAGATGATTTGAAAAAAAAAATTACTTGTAATGTAAATTTAAATAAATATTCAAACACCTTAAAAAACATAAAAAAAGAAAAAAAAACACAACAAAACAATTGTAAACTACACATGCACTAAAAAAACTTGGTCACGAATTTTTATTGTCCGAAAAAAAAAAATACCCAAACCTGGGGGAGGAGAAGCGAAAATAAAAGAAAAATTCGTAAAAAAAATATTAAACTAAATTGTTTATTACATACCTACATATTTTAATAAATATTTGTATAAAACTAGGTTTAAAAGTGTAACAAGTAACAATAGAAATAACCTCCAAAGTAAATTAGAAAAAATGATTAACAAATTATTTTTGTGGTAAATGGAATGGCATAGAAAAAAACGTAAAAAATGGATTTGTGTAAAGTAATTATTACATGTATGTATGTAGTAGGTACATGTGTAGTAATATACATATTATTACGTTTTTTTATAATTTATTTTTTAAATAAAATTTTTTATTTTTACTCTTTTTAATTAATTGCAAATGTATTATTAGTAATTCTTATCTAATCTTAAATAAAATGATTGCAAAAACAATATGTGAAATAATAACAATTTATTAATCGTTTTGTTAAAGAAAATGAAAACAAACACTTAAAAATATATTTTTTATAAGTACGTAAAATAACAATTACCACTATGGCAACATGGCAAATACGACAAAGAAACTAAAATTATACCGATGTGGCAATATCGTTGTAACTTGCAAACTAAATTTTTTTTATTTCCATTACAACTAATAAATACCCTTAATTTAATTAGCAATTTGGTCTTTTTCTTAATCGAACCTTTAAATATTTTAAGAAATAACCCGCTGTTTTATTTAATCCATCCATAAATTTATACCTTATTTGTGGTTTTTGTTTTGTTTTATTTTTTTATTTTTAAACTATATCAATATCTCCTTCTCGCTCTATTAGACGCACTCTCTTTGATACCAGTTTCTCTACCTTTATAACACAACGGTGATTAACAATTTTTATCGATATGAAAAGCAACAACAACTATACCAACAATAACTCAATAGAAGAAAAAAGCTGTTAAGAAAAACAAAACATAAAGAAGAACGTGAAGTAATGTGTACAGAAAGAAAAAAGGTAAATAATACCTAATACAAAAAAAAAACCAACAACAACAACTCAGCGAGCAAGAAAAGCAACAACTACAAAAAAGTTGTTTCCTTTTAGAGATCTTGTTTTTTACAACACTACAGACAGTGTTTGTTGTTGATGTAAAATTTTTGGTAATCAATCATGGAAGAAGGTTAAATTTTTGTTGAAACTGATAAAAAAAAGTACTACCTATACACCAAACAAAAATGAACACTAAATTCATAAAGAAAGAAAAGAATCCATACATGTAACTCAATCTTTCCAATATGGCGGTAAATGACAGATACATTTAACGTAAATTATTAAAAAAATTTAATTTTTTAAGAATTTTATTTTAGGAGAAGAAACAAAAAAATATCTTTTAAACAAAAGATAAATAATAGGTATACCTAAAGTGGTTTATTTTTTTCTTTAGCCCTAGAAAGAAAATCTCCGTAAATTTTACGCATGTGCTTTAGAAATGTTGCGATTTCTTTTTAATTAGCATATATCCGTGGACGTGCACTTCAGATATTTTAGTCGTTAGGTAGACCTTCTCTGAGGCACACACATCGCAAGAAGACTACCGGCCATTTTACAAGTTAGATGACCAGTAGTGCTCACCGATATATTGGTTATAGTTTCTATTAGTTTATTAAGAGCAAAATGAAAAAACTTACCGAAACCTTGTGTACATGTGATTTTGCCTCTTTCTCTAACTCATTATGTCTCTCTTTCTAACTCATTAATTGAATGTAATTGTTGCAAGTGTGTTAGTAAAAAATTTTTTAGTTTTGGTTATTTATTTCTTGTGGGGGAGCTTGTGAAAAATGACGCAGATTAGTGATCACTTTTCAAAGAAATATGATTTTTACGTTGATTACTGAATAAGTTTTTTTGTTACTTTACTTCTCATAATAAATATATATATGTACACATATTTAAAATTTCGGTATTTTTCTCTATATATTTAAATAAGTTGTCCTATGTTCGTTATTTTATAACTCGAGAACCACTCAACCGATTTTAAAACGAGTACATGCGTTGGAAAGGTCTACTTTCACTGATGGTTTATAATTTAATATAATTATAATATTATGATGGTAATAATATTTTGTCGGTATAAGGCTCTGCTTGCTAGCGTCATTTGACTTATTTAATTTTTGTGTGTTTATTGATTGTCATTTAAGTTTACAGTTTAAGCATTGACATTTTTTAATTCTTGATTTGTAATCCTTCAGTTAAAATTTAAATCTTAATAATGTGGTTTTCAATTCAGATATTAATATACATATGTTTTCATTTATACGAATATTCTAACCAATTTGTGGAATATTAATTAAAGATTCAGGGTCAGGTGTACCATAAAATTGGTGCGTTATTGCCATTCGACAACCAAGACTAGAAAATTCAAGTTTTAATACAAAGACGTAAACGTATGTTATGGTATTGCCCAGCAACGCGGGCAGGGTTACTCAAGTTTAATATATATTTAAAAATATATTCCACATTAGTTTGTTCTTTATAAATCAATAAATATAACAATATATGAGATAAGTTTATGACAAAAGATCAGTTGTCAGTTATGGATCAAATATGACAATTATAAATGTGTTCGAAGCAAAATCATATTTTTTTAAATATTTTAACTGAGGCTGAGTTCCAAAATCCCATAATACTTCACAGTCAAATTAAAAAAATTATCATCAAGTTTAACGATGCACAAACTGCTTATTGTGTACGCACCGATGACTTTTTTGGTGCACTTTGGGACCGATGACATTGTAAAATTCTACAGGATTTGCGTTTTAGAATGCGAGACTTTTGTTTACATAGTTGCTTTGCAACTCACCCGTAATAAATAACTCGGATAACAAAAATAAACAAAGCATTTATCTAAATTTTAGGTTATGAAAAAACTACTCGTAAATATATGTGCATACATACATACATATGTATGTATATAATAAAATGTCTTTGATTTCGTATTTGAATTATTTTTTGCTATACTAGAAGATCCGGATATACGTATGTACATATATCGTTTCGTTGTTGTTGGGATTCTAAGGCCCTAATCATATACAACCCAACGCAACGCCAAAGAATTACATTGAAAGCACAAACAATGTCATAAATGTTTTGTATTTTTGTTGTACCGTTTTCATGTACCGTTTTAAAATTTTCAACGCCACAAGCTATGCAGCGTTTGAAATTTTAAAACGCAATGTGAATTTCTGTAGAAAGCAACAACAAAAATACAAAATATTTATGACATTGTTTGTGCTTTTAATGTTATTCTTTGGCGTTTCGTTGTGTTTTACATGATTAGGGCCTAATAAATCTCGCACGAGTTTCATATACATAAATCAAAATCAACAAAAAGAAGTTTTGGTTTCAGGATTTAAGATAAAACAGTTCTTTCAAAATTAAACTCATTAGGAAAAACCATAAGGCGGGACATATTATTCTTTTACCTTGATTTCACAACTGATTTAGAATCACAATGCCTAAATGCGTTTTCTTAGCACGCTATAAATTTTCCAACATAATTAATTGAAATTATTTTAGGATGTAGTAAGCAAAACGCCCTTTTTCGTTTTAGCACGGGGAATTGGACGTTTTCAGTTCAGTAAAAAGCTTTTTAAAGTATTTGGTGTAGTTTTATTATAATACGCGAGTTAAATATGTTTTATGACGTAAAACGTTGTGTTATTAAAAACATATTTCAGCTACGCGTATTACAGCTAAATATGTTTTTAATAACGTAACGTGTTACGTCATAAAACATAGTTAAATCGGCGTATTTATCTTCACTCACTTGAAAATTTAAATAAAATTAATAGTTTTGCAAAAAGATGCGAGAGACAAACACCTTAAAGAGTGCCAATCACTTGATTTGCTACAATTTTCCTTTTGCATCGCTCGGGGGAGTAGCCCCCAGAAATAGAAGAGGTGTCGTGTTGTCTTCTATAAGTCGTGACAAGTACTAATGACTTTCATCTTATATTTAAAGTTAATTTTGATTAACTGTTTTTTCAAAAATCTGTCAAATTCACTTACCCGAATGATGTCCAGCATCGTCGTCGTCGTCATCATACTGATGATGTAGATTGTGTTGTGTCTGCTCCTTATCCGAGGGACTACTGCAGCTACTATCAATATTACGTATAGTACCCTCTCCCGTCGACGAGACATTCGAATTATCCTGTATCAGCGTATTTGTAGCCGAACAACTCTCCTCATTTGTTGTTGACGAAGCATCGAAAATTTTAAAACGTTCGCGTATTAATTCCGCACATTTTTCGGCTCGAAAATATGAATCCAATTCATCGAGTGCTAAAGGACAGACATCGTATTGTAAATAGAAATCTTTACCCCAACTGCCGGTACAGAAAGTGGTACCGCTAGAGGAGGAGTTGCTGCCATTTGTACCATGCATTTGTTGTTGATGTTGAGATGCAATGGATTTTAAAAGCGAGTTACTACGCGATAATTTAGTCGAATGAGCCCGACGTATAAAAGACAAAGACTTTTTGGCCGGTGATGTAATTTGATGGGGATGTGGGGGATAGATTTTGGGGTTATTCGATGGTGGTGAGGTCAGTGAATTGTCCGAAGAAGAGGAAAGAGAAGTCGTTAATTTCGATGTCGATTTCAATAAAAACAAATTCTTTGGAGGAAACGCGGTTGTTATAATCGTATTAACTGCGTTTGATTTGGCATTTTTTACGGAATCTCGATTTAAATTACACGCCTGGCTGCCACCAAATTTACGATTTAACGAAGCACAAGTTTCTAGTGGGGATTTTTTCGATTTAGACGACGTATTAATTTGATTATGCAGACCAGAGGACGTCGTTGCGGCGTGATCTAATGCTTCACCTTGTTTTAAAGCAACTGAGGGTGATAAATTTTGCGGTAAAGTTTTTGATTTTATTCGCAAAACACACGGTGTCGATGTAACAATATTAGTACCTAATGTTTTTGTTGGTGTGACACTAGTAGTGGTAGTTTGTTTTGTATAGGTAGACGACGAAGTTGAAGCTTTTATTTTGGCGACATTGATTAGATTTTGCTCAGAGCTTTGCATTAGATGTGTAGAAACTGACGATGTAGACGTTGAGGAGGAGGGTACTGATAAGATGTTTGTACGAGAGCGTGATTTCATCATTTTAATAGGTGTCGATGTATTGGTTTGCATGCGACTTATCTCTGAATCATCGTCATCATCGTATTCAGTATTGCAATTTTGTATTGGCGTAGCTGGAGTTGTTGGTGTGTTTGGTGTTGTTGATTTAAGAGCTAAATTGCTGATAGCTTCTCTTGTTTTTAAGGGGGTTTGTTTGGTATTGGTTTTATTACGTTGTATTTGTATTGATGACGTAGTTGTGCTAGGGGTTACCACTATATCATTATCCTCATTGAACTGGGTTCTTGGAGCCGGGCTAGTCCATTTGTTTGAGGACAAAGAGCTTTTATAAGAACTTGAAGATTTGTGCGATTCTGTAGGGTTTGGAGTAATTTGCTCCGATATGCTTGAAGTTAAAGAGTTTCTGGGAGACTGGCTGTCGTCTAAGCCATTAAGAACTATGCCATAGCGTTTTGTGCGGGCAGTAGATTGAGCCTGGGCTCTTTGTTTAGGTATGGGAGTGGAATGATTGTTGGAAGGGCTTTGTAAAGATTTATTGCTTAAAGAACTAAGTCTGTTCGTAGAAGAAGTCTTAGCGGAGCTTAAAGAAGCTTTACTGGACCTTTTTGTATTGGTTAGAGATGAAGTAGTAGAAGTATTTTCCTTAACCGGCGTGGTTGAGGGTGATTTAGTGCTTTTATTTTTATGCATGGCTATAATAAATTCAGCAGCATCACTGTCCTCATCTAAATCAGCTGACATATCATCGGTTACCCCTGATAAGGTCCAATTGAAACCGCAGGGCGGAGCCATTTTCTGAGAACTCTTTGAACTACCGCTTCTATAGCCTGAAGAAGCTGTAGACGAGTTTGAGGAAGTGGTACTAAAACCCAAAGTACTATTGGCTCTTTCAAACAAAAGTGTGGTAACCTTAACTGATGTAGAGGCACTTCTTGGAGAACCCAAACTTGGTTTGTTACTATTATTATTGTTTTTTAATATAGTAGAAGAGGATTTCTTTAAATTATTATTGCTAGAATTTTTAAAATCCTTGCTACTAGTAGAATGACTAGCTAAACTGGATACACTACCACTGTTTGAGCTCTTATCAACTTCGTTGTTTGGCTGGGAAGGGGAGTTTGTTGATTCTGGCTCGTCGTCCTCTATGACTAAGGGTACATAAAATGTCGACCTTCTACGTTGCTGTTTTTCCTCTGATGAGGTTGTGGTTAAAGTGGTGGGGTTAGATGGTGTTACAGAAGACAAAGAGGTATTGGAACGGTTAAGCGAAGAAGTATCCAAGGACTGCAACATTTTATATTTATTGTTTTTTTTTAGTACAAAAGTTAAATAGAAATTATTTTATGCCACATATTTTTAGTTTCAAATTTTGGAACACTTGAAAATAAAAATTCTTTTTATACTTTTCGGATAAAAATAGAAAATGCTTTAAAATGCTTTTGCTTTTCAATAACTTTCTTTTTTTAAATATGGCAACTTTTTTTGGTTTCGTTTTGTTAATCGACTTTTTGAAAACTTCACTTTTTGTATTTGTTGAATATTAAAATTGTTGTTTAAAATAAATTTAAATTTTCAACACTTTTGTTTTTGATTTTTTAATAAATATGGCAACTTTTAAGTAAAAATTTTATAAAAATTTTAATAATCCATAAAAATTTTAAAATTTAAAAATTTTAATTACACAAAATAAATGTAAATATTCTTATCTTTTTAAATCTTTAATTTAATGGCTTTTGATAAAATTCTTTTGCCCTTTGCATGAATAATTTTACAAATATGCAGTTTTTTGATGATCCACTGTGTATCCAAAACAAAAAACTGGCTCTGCAACTTTTGGAAAAAACCACTACACACTTAAAATATATTTTGTAAAGCTGCCCGACTTAAAAAAAATTTGCATATTCTTTAATATATTAGGATAATATTTAAAAATTCGTATAGATTTTTAGAAATTAATTTTCATTTGCTTTTTCAATATTGCTTAATGTTTTCATATTATAATTTATTTTATTTCCAATTTACTCGCTTTATCGTTTCCTTTATCAAAACTTCTCTCAATGAACAACCGCACTCAACTGAAAACGCAATTCAAATTGCGCCACTACTTCACTCAGTTCTTATAAAAATTTTGAGTTAAAACTTAAAGAGAACAGGAGAGTTTTTTTTAAAGATCATTCAGTGTTGCCATTTTGACGCTTTTAGGGTATTTTATGACGATTTTTTTACCTCGTTACCATTTTATTTTTTCCGAATACAGTTTTTTATAAAGGGTATTTTTAGACGCTTTTTTGATTTTTTTTGTGGCGCTTTTAGTGTTTATTGTTACAACCATGTGATTTTGGTCTTTTGGAATTTAAAATTGCTGCAGAAAATATCGCTTTTAAGTGTTGATAATATTAAAAAAGTACAAAGAAGCCGCTTTATTGAATTCATACAAAATTGTATTAATGATTCGTCATTTATTAATAAAATAGAAATTTCCCTAAAGAATCTAACATTGAAAAAACGAGAAAATCATGGATGAACTGATGAATTTTGAACAGAAGTCTACAATCTTAAAAAGTTTTTGGGGAAAAATCATTCTTAATATTCGTAAGCTTTCGTTTCCTTACTCAAATGCCGAAGTCGAAAGAAAATTTGTCTTAATGAATTTTTTTAAACCAAAGATAAGAAATCGCCATTCTTTAAGAACAGCCAATTCATAATTGCATATTAAAAAGGTCAAAAGTAAGAACAAGCTTGTTGTTGCAATTACAAATACCCTAAAATTTAATTCAAACCAAACTTATAAAAAACGTGAGCATTTCCTTAACACCGTTTCTTGGCCCGATGGTAACGAATATGAACATATATATTAAAAAAAAATTTATTGTTTTGCTATAAAACGTTTGGGTTGTTCATGGAAGGCTGGTTATCAGGTTATATGGTTATTTAGTTATATTCAAAACAACAAAATACATTTAATAAAATTTTTTTAAAAATATTTTGTTGCTGTTAATATTTATTAATACACAACCATATAGCCTGATAATCTGCCTTTCGTGAACAGCCCAGTTATCTTTATTTTGTTTTTTATTAAATTATTTTATTAAAAATTGTTTGCTTACTCGTAAATTAAATGAATGGATAATAAAAAAAATTATTTTAAAATTGTAATTTAAATTTTTTTCTCCTGGCATTTTTTAAGCTTTTTGTTACTTTGAACACTTTTTTCCTTTTTAACGTTTTTAACAATACACTTGATGATTTTCTCTATTTGTAAGATGGCACCACTGACAAAGAGTTTACTGCAGTGTACATTGTGAACATATTTAAAAATGATATAAAGCTAAATCACCTTTGAAATAAAAAGATTCAAAGAAGAAAATTTAAGGCCAAAAAACAAATCTAAATTTTTGTATAGCTTTCTAATAGTAGCTTTTGATCATTTTGATATTTTCATAAATTAAATAATGTTTATGAACACTCAAAAAAATCATGCCTTATATGAACATCATCGTTCGTAATTACGCAACCACGAAATTCTTGTGTACAATGTACGAGATGTACGACAAATATGTATGTATAAGACAAAATTTAGGAATAAAAATTTGTGTACCATTCCACGAAATATTTTCGTAAATTACATCAACGTTTTTTATTTTCGTAAATGGAGTTAACTACATTTTACAAAGACGGATACATTCTCATTCTTTTAAAATACTTCCAGACGTACAAAATAAACAAATTACATCATGTTTTTTTGTTCTTTTAACAAGGGAACGTCTTTAGCAGTTTTCCAAAATTGTAGTATATTACAATTTGCTTTAATTTTTTTCTTACAATAAATTTGTTAAAAAATTTTACACTCGTGAGCATGTAATATTAGGCACGAAGTTTTTATTTTTCGATCCCGCTCATTCTCTTACGGGTGATTAATATTTAAAGTAATCACGGTGACGCGTGGCATGTCACGGGCCCACCTTTACTATCAACGCATGCTGTGAAATGTATTAAAGACTGGCAAAAAAGAACGAACTGATTGTCCTTAAAAACAATGGAAACGAGCAGAGCTGCTTCCCCACCAGCAGTTTTACGAATACATAATCATCCTTATTGTGTAAGGCGTTGTCCTTAAGACCTGAGTCGTTTTATTACTTTATTTGGTTACCGCACATACAATTATTCCGATAAACTGTTTTATTTATTTGAAATATAACTTAAAAGAAAAAGCTACATGCATTGTTGAAAAATGCTTAACGGTTAATTAAATATATCAAGCTAAACATATAAAAATAAAGCTAATATAGCCACACTGGTCTACTGGAATGACTGAGGAAAAAGTCTTACCAGATCGTTGTTTTTAGGGATTTTAGACAAAAATGGGAAGTTTAAGGAGTTTTGTAAAATTTTTAAATATTTTTAAAGTTTTAATTAATTTTGTTACTAAATTAAAAAAATCGTTAGAAATAAATCTTTAGAAGTAAATGTCTCTATTTTCTTTTTTGCTTTATCAACGACACAGAGAAAGCTGAATATATCGAAGTATGTTAGTAAGAGTTGTTTTAATGTATTTCAATTTAAAATTTGATTTATAATGATTTTGTACTACATTTACCGTATTTTTCCTAAAGAAGCTCGGTTCTTTTTAAAAAGTTTTTGAAAAATTGAGTTCATGGACCTGCTTAACATATCTTGTGACATATTTCCACAAATCAATAAAGCTTCCATTTTTGCAATCTAATAAACACTTTATTAAAAGTTTGTGGCGAGAAAATTATAATTGACGTAATATTCGAAATATGGCCATTGGAAACATAAGAAATTATTTAAAGTCGACTAGAGGCACAACATTTGCTAACATTAACCCTAAAATCGTGTTAGTATTAGGGCCTCCTTATGCATGCGTAAACGTGTCATATGGTGTCCGCATTGTTTACGTAAAAATAACGACCCCTTCCGATAGTCATTATTTCTTAACGTTATTTAATGGCTAGTGAAGACTTAGGGTAGCATAAACCGGCACTTCGAAATATGGTTTAAGACTTCTAGACTGAAAATTAACTAAAATACAGTTTATTCTGTTACACTTTGTTTCATACGCCTGGATTTCGCATTAAGATTTGAGGACAATGACAAGAACTTTTAGACAAAATGAAAGTTTAGCAACAAATGTAGGACTCTAATATCTGAAAATCCAGAAAAAGACAAACCACTCAGTTCTTTTTTTATTGATAATATTTTAAGCAATAAAACCAAAATTAATTGTAAATAAACTCGCATCGAAATTCTTGAAGAGTTTTTCACATTTTTCTTAACAAAAAATACATAAACGTGCACGGGAATGAAAAAAGTCAGCACAAAAATTTAAGAACACTGGTTGAAAAGGAAGCTTAATTACCCGGTTTGAGGACAAGCATGAATAATCGTTGCTCCAGTGCGAATACTGGAGAAGCTGTGAATGGGGTTCAAGAAAGTGCCCACACAGATACATTTGAGTCTACTCGTCGACGTGCAACTCAATAGGAAATCTTCAGAACATTGTTGCGACACATAAAAGATTATGTTTAGGGTTATGAATTTTAAAATTAAACTTCACACACATTCTTAAAACTTTATTTGGGGATGTTATCACAAAACATTCAATTCGCTCTGGAATAATTGCCTAGGGATGCATTACAACGTCAATTAGTCAGTCAAAATTGACCTACCCTGTATATAAACCTAAAGCTCCATAATTTTGAGAAAGTGGAATTGCGAAAAATTGGAATGGAACAACATTTGACTTTGTACAGCATTTATATCTGTAATCAGTGAAAATACACAAGAATGTAATTATTAGGAAGTTATTCAAAGAATTCAAAAAAAGTATCGTGGCAACGCTGATACACTTTAAAGTAAATCTCTCTTTTCAAGTGTACTCATTTTATCTGAAAAACACTCAATTGTATACTCTTGTTTAAAAACTTTCTGGAGTACACGAAACTCTTGTTATTAATAAACAATAAGACAAGGTTGTAAACAAAAAGGCATAACAACAAAAATCAATTAAGAATAAAAAGTACTTTAGTTTGTGGTTAAGGAGGAAGTTTGTGTTTAGGGGAAATTTTCAATAGATGTTAAAGAAATATTACTAACTGACTGTTTTTCAAAATAAAATAAAAATTTTCGGTTGGGGAAATGTGTATTTTGAAACAACAATAAAAAAACTCAAATTTGTTTTCAATATAAATTTCGTAACGAATATTTTTATTTTTGTTTGAAAAACAGTCAGTAAGCTTCTGTAGCCTTTTAAGATAGATTTGCGTTTGTTTTCCAAGGCGATTAAAACTAAATACAAAAAAATTAAGGGAAATCTATGAAAAATTTGTACCTATATTAAAAAAAAAAAAAATAAATCAGGTCTTCTTTTAATCTTAAATTAAAGAGTAATATTCCTAATTATGTACACAGAAAAAATGGTTTAAAACGTATTTAAATTTAATTAATGTGATAATTGAATCATTTATTTTTTTAGTTTTATTTTAATTTAATTAACATTTTAGTGGTTTTGAAATAAATTTTAAATTAAAATATTAATTAAATAACAAAAAACTTTAATTGATTTTTTTCGTTTAAAATAAAAAAATTTAAACATGTAGAATTGTTGTTTGGAATTGTCAATATTTAATAATTTTTTTAATTAAAATTAAAAATATCATTTATTGAAAAAAAAAATATATACAATTTTACAATTTTTAGTAATCAATATAATCAATTTGGTAATAGGTGCAAAATCAACAAATTGTTTGCTGGATATTATGAATTTGGTATAAATTTGGAGATTAAATGATGAATTTTTTCTGTGTATATAAAATGCTATGAAGGACACTGGCTAGAGTGCATGTTGTAGAAAATATAAATAGGCAGCTCTGCATTTTCTGATTAACTTGAAAAATTTATTATACAATTGTCCTATTTCAAGTAAATTTGAGGTAAAACAAATGTGTTAAGCTCCACGGTCAATTAAAAAAAAGAGAATTTTTAGAAATATCACTCAAGTTACCGAGCAATAGTCTTTAGCGAGAATCGAACCTGCAACCCTAGCACTGATATCTTAGTTCAATAGTCAAATAGTCCTCCGGAGACTAGTCCCACCCGTTTTGGATTTAAAGAAAATAGTAACGGCCTAAGTTATAAAAAATAAAGCATGTCAATTAAGGGTTTATTTTTTATAACTTAGGCCGTAAGTCTTTAAATGCTAAAATTAAAACAAAATATTTCTTTAAAAATTAAATAGTTTCCAGTTAATTTTTTTTTCATTAAAATATTTGGATTTCTGTTTTTAACTACATATTAAATTGTAACAAATTCAAATATGTACTAAAGCTCAAAATTAATAAGCACAATGTCCCCTTAACCACATTGTTATATAAAAAGTGGGGTTTAAAATGTCTTTGGTTATAGTTTGAGAATAAATTATCCAGAAAACCATGGAGATTTAAAAGCCAAACAAACCCGAATTGGAAGAGAATAACAAAAAAATAAATCTGTTTCAATTAAAAATGCTCATGTAGAGAGGGTGTTTTTCATGCGAGGGGTTGAATAAATGTATAAAAACCTACTTTTTTGCAAGAAATACATGATGACAGATAAAAACCAACAAGAGTGCTATATTTGGCAATGACGAATCTTATATACCCTTTGCCAGGTGCGATAAAGCCATAAGAAATATACAAAATTTTGTATGAGAGGTGCCACGCCCACATCTCCAATCCCGTCATTTGTGCACCGATTCGCAAAATTTCAATAGCAAAAAATTCCATGTGATATAAATATATAATAAACATACATATATGTAAGTATATAACAACTTAGTGCTCATCGTCTCTGGGGTGTTCAGAAAATCTTTTTCAACGGACACGCGAACTGAAGTACAGACGGACATCGTTAAATAAACTTCGCTGCTCATAAGAACCCAGAATGCATATACTACGTAGGGTCTAAAGTAGAAATTACAAACGGAATTACAAGCAAATATATACCCTTTTCCCCTGTGGTGAAGGGTATTAAAAATTGCACAAAGAAATTGTACAAAAAAAAAAAAAAAAAAAAAAAATCATTTGCAATCATTTTTATCAGAAAGTGATTGTTAAATAAAATATCAACATAAAATAATTTGTTAACAAAATAAAACTAGGAAGAGGGAAAACTGTTTCCAAATACTTTAGACGACATTTAAATATATTATCAAATTTTTGAATTAAATTTAAATACAACACACTCTGCTTAGTTGAAGTACAAATAACATGCGTCATCAGTTTAATTTGTTTCGAAAGAAAAAGGTGTAAAGCATATGGAAAGAAGAATTTGTATAAAAAAAAGCTGAAAAACTTTTTATAGAGTTGAAAATTGTTACCACAGAAAACATAAAAAAACTGCAGAAATGGTCAAATGGTCACAAAATACAAAGACAAGAGACGTCATTATAATTGAACAGCTGCTGCCTAAGCAGGAGTCTCTATCTACCGTGATCTTGCTGTTTAAATAACGACAGTTTTTATTATAAGCTATAAATAAAATAAAGAAATTATCATAAAAAAAGGAAATTAAACTATAAGCAAAAGTTATATTTAAATTTATATACGATACATATTAATTTTTTGAATTTCAGTAATTTTTGTTGTATCTAACGACTAATAAATTCCTAATGATAATTTTTGCCTTTAGGCTAGAATAGTTTTTAGTCTTGCTTCAATTTTTGTCCTTTACAGATCATTTTTTCAATTTAACATGCTTGACAAAATATGGATCTTGTTCGAGAGAACATTGTGATATATAAAAAATTTATTTATGCATGTTTAAAAAAAAAATTTAACTATTGAAGTAGATACTTGACAAAGGATAACCCAACTAAAACACAGCAAGGGGTCATATGTTTGAAACATTGTTTCTTTTTTTCTAAAGGAAATAAGAGATAAATACTTTTAATTTTTTTTATCTTACAATTTTAACAAGTTTAACTACTGTGACAATACTTTTATTTAACTACAATAACGGTTAATGCAATATCTTGTTCTCATTAGGTGCTCTTGTAAAAAATAACAAAGGCAAGTGCATACACATAACTGTTAACTAAACTCATAATGTTGCTGTTGTTTCTGGCATAAAATATATACCTATGTAGGTATAACAGTTTATTAATTATTGTTTGCAGAGCTGCCGTTTTTGGTTATTTTTAACTTAAAATTTTAATTTTTTCTCAATGTGGAGATGTGAATATTTTTTATTTTGGGTACTTTTTTCAAAAATATAAAATCCGTATAAATACATACACATATATTTATTTGATACCCTTGAAATTTACGTTTTTTTTTTACAATTTTAACGTTATCGCGTATTTCGATTCGAAGGAAATTATTGTACTTTCTTTGCACTACGATTTTCTCATTATTTGTTTCAAATGAATGGAAGTTTTTATAGGTACTTTACCGAAAACAAAAAATTCCTTTCAAAACAGCTACCAGAAAAAATTTGCCAAATGTGATTTTTATATTAGAAACGGCCATGTTTTGAAATTGAAATCAAATGAAATTTTAATCGATGTAGATTTTCAATTAATTTTTTTAAATGTTTATATTTATTATATAATAGTTTTTCCTGATTTTAATAGTTGTAAAGATATGTGATACTTAAAGTAGAAAATATAACTCGGAATCGATTTCAGAACAGGACTGAACATGAATGAATGTTCTAATTTTACATTATTATTTTCAGTAGTATATTTTAATACATTGAAATACACATATATAGTTATTTTAAAGATTTTTGAAAAATAAATGGGTTTATAAAGCCCGGTACTCCGTTCAGTATTTCGCGCGAAATGTTTTCAAACTTGATAGAGTTGTACTCTATTTATGTTACGAAAAACATTCTAAATGTTTCTAGCAACATTTTTATTTTCCGTGTGAAACAAGTGCAGCTCATATTTGTGCGCACGGATTTTGGTTGGTTTTTATAACAAGCATTTCACAAAGAAAACTGTAGAAAAGTGCTAAAATTAATAAAAAAAAATTAAATTTTTTTGATTTTTGATTTGGGAAATTATAAAAATAATATTGTTTTACTTTTTTTAATGACAATTAAAAAAAACATGATTTTTGTTTTCCTTTGCAAAACAATATTGTATATTTGCAACTAATAAAAACGTTAAGTTTTGAAAAATCGCGAGATAGATAATATTAATAAATGTTAAAATGTTCGTGTAAAATGATCAATGTTGCTCAACATTTTTCGTAAGTTCGAACAGAGTACTAGGCTTAATGTATAATTTTAAAATTTTTGGAATTTAATGTAAGAAAATGAATTTAAGAATTTGGTAATATTTTTAATTTATAGAAAAACCTTTGATCTCATTGTACACGAACAATTTTTATACAGCAAAAATAACAATTATAAATTATATATAAAATAGATATTTATGAATTAGAAAATATTTACAAAAAATGCATTTTGCATATCGCCAACAGTTTCCAATTACCAGCGTTGTCAACTTTGAAATTTCAAAACGCACCGAAATGGAGAAAAAACGCGCCATTTAAGGAAAAACGCATCAGGTTTAAAATTTATTTTTATTTAAAATTATAAATTAAAATTTTTCTTTACATTATAACAATTATCTACAACAACAAGACCGTTTTACTTTGTGCATATGATTTGGCACGTCTTAAACATCATTACCTGTTGTTCTTATTATGGTCTGTAAGATTGTAAGTAAAAATTGTGCACTGTTGAATGAAGTTGTATTGAAACGGGTGTATTTTATTCTACAGGGTGGCCCAAAAATATCGAAGGGGTTTGAATTGCTTATAACTTTTTTATTATAATTTTTTTTTTCTTTTCTTTTCAGTATTTTGTAACGAAGACTTGGGGAATTTAAAATGGAGCAGTACTCAATTGAACAACGTGCCCAAATTATTGAGCTTTATTTTTCAAATCAACGATCCATTGTTTTGACTCAGCGTGCTTATCGTCGAAGCCCACACCCAGAGAAAAACTATGTTTAAATGTGGTCACCTCCAACAAAACTATTTTATTATCACCGACAACCATATAATGGTTAAATTTGTCCTCCATCAAGAAGGCACAATCATATAATGGTTGCCTCCGAACATGTTTTGGTCAATAATAACTAAAATATGTTGAACACTTATAATAGCATGGTTGGTTTTCCACCATAGCATGTTGCTCTTGGAGAAGAAGAAAATACTATTGTTAATTTGAAAACAAATTATTTTCATATTTAACCATAACTTGTTTTGAGGCAACCATAATATGGTTCGTGCTTCTTGATGGAGGACACATCTAACCATAATATGGTTGTCGGAGATAATAATATGGTTGAATTTAGACATAATATGTATAAAATTTTGTCTAAAAATAGTTTTGTTGGAGGTGACCATATTTAAACATGTTTTTTCTCTGCGTGCATTTTCAATTAAGTGGGTTCGGTAATAAGCAAAACTGCAGGCTATGGGCTACGGAAAATCCGAGAGTAGTTCAACAGCGAGAATTACACCCACCGAAGTGTACGATTTGGTGCGGTGTTTCATCGGAAAGGATAATTGGTCCTTATTTTTTTTGAAAATGAACACGGAGTCGCAGTTTCCGTCAATGGTGTCAGATATCGGACAATGTTGTAACATTTTTTAAGGCAAGTATGGTTCCAACAGGATGGAGCCACAGCGCACACTGCAAGGGACACAATGGGTCTTTTACGGGACATCTTTGGTGAACGAATTATTTCGCGTACAAGTGATTTTAATTGGCCTCCGCGTTCACTGGATTTAACCGCCCCAGACTGTTTTCTTTGGGGTTATTTGAAAGGAAAAGTCTACATTAATAAGCCTACAACCATCCAGCAATTGATGCTACCAAAAATTAAAAAACGCACAGAAATTTAAAAAAAAGCACACCAAGCACCAACAAAGGAATTTTTCGCACAAAAAAATTTTAAAAAGCACCCACAATGTTGCGAAAAGCACCGAGTTGACAACGCTGCTAATTACGCCAAAACAAGCGCCATATTGCCAAACGTAAATTTCCATCGCCAAAAGGATTACAAAATCGCCACATTTGACAGCCCTGCCACTGACAGTTAAAAAGCGGAAAACAATTTAATTTTCCTTTGTTGTTATTTATAACTGTGAAGTACAAATGGCGTTTATTGTAAAGGATATACCTAATCATAGAAATTCAATTTATTAACTTTCAATATACTGAACTTTGTATGGAAATTTATCGTGTATAACTCTTATAAAATGTTTTTTATGAAAAACAAGTCTCTATTAAATAAAATCTTTTAATTTAAGTTTCTCGTTATTTTTTTTTAACATGTACAATAATTACATTTCTCGTTTTGTTTTCTTAATTTGTAATTATTATTTTCCTATTAAGTGCATATAGCCTTTGCCTCACAATGCAACTTGAAATAAATTTAATGTTTTTCTCAATTAACAAAAGGAATTTCTAATTTGGTTTTATTTTTTCACGTTTGGTAACTTAAAAAAATTTTAGTTGTAAACATTTTATTAGTCGTGGCAGCACTGACTGTGTGCCTAACTCTTTAATGATCATTATTTTTTTTTCAATAACAAAAAAAAAAAAAAAAAAAAAAAAAACCCGGTACTCTCATTAATACGATAAAGGATAATTACTTGTTATATTACTTTATTGATATCAAGCGCTACTACTTTTGTTTCTTCTTTCCTTTTATCCTTTTTTTTTATTTTGTGCCTGTGCGTTCTTTTCAATTAATATGATTAGTCATTTAGAAATGTCATATAGAGCCCGAGAAATTTTCCCCTTAAGTAATAAGTAACCAGTCATCAATATAAAATGGCAGCTGTTTTACGAGCTCATTACAAAAAAAAAAAAAAAACATTCGAATACTTATGTGCGTACCCAGCAAAACAAAGACATTTTAATCCTTTCTATTGTTAAAGGACTAACTAGAAGTTGGTTGGATAGTTTTTTGTATACTTTTATCCTATAGAGTATACTTTTTTTAATGCAACCAAATTTTTATAACGAAAAAAAAAGTTAATACCAAAAAAGGAAAAAGAGTTAAAAAAAACTCGACAAAACAGCAGTTTAATTTGAAAAAGAACAAATTCATTGCTAAAAGGAATTGTATAACACTATTTTAAGCAAAATTATTGTTTTTTATTTATTTTATTGTCACCTTTTGTAAGCGATATAAAATTGTAAGCGATTACTTGAGAAAATAACCGGTTACTTCGAAGACTTATCGTTTTGCTAAATATTATAAAATGCTTTTCATATCGAAAAAACTTAATTAGGATGAAAAAAGGTGTATACATACAATTGCCAAACCTTAAAAAATAAATTTTTATATTAATTCTGGCCCGCTACGAAAATGCATTACATTCTGCTGGTCTCTAATAGTTGTATACATTTTCTGTACAATTTACTTCATTGCTAGCCAAAGGATAGCTAAAGTAAGCCTCGTAATAGAAATATACAAATAAACAAAATTGCGACAGTGTAAAGAAAATATTCCTGAAAATATTGAAGGAATAAGACTATTAAATTATAAAAGCTTTTTAAAATTGCAATTTTACTTAGAACACACATTCGAATTACGAGTAATATAAAAATTTATAATAAAAATGAAACTCAACATGAGAACTAAAATTCCCAGATTCTATTTCTTAAAAAATAAAGGTTACTTACATAAGTAACCAGTTTATTATATAAATAAATATTTTCCATTTCATTTTTGTAAATACATACCAATAAATTAGTATAATTAGCAATATGCATTAACTTTTTAACTTACACTGCGGCCACACGATCAACTTTTTGTTGATAGTCTTTTACATATGCTGTTTGTCAAAATTTACATTAATTGAAAGCTGTGACGTAGGCTGCACGCAATTTTTAAGCAATTTACTTTCAAGATGTCATCAAGAAAACAATTTATACTGACAAACGAAAAATTTGCTCACTAAACTTCTGATCAGCTGTTAAATTGAGCGTAAAATTGCCAAACAAATGGATAGTTAAAATTGAGAGCAATCTCGTGATCAATTTAAAAAGTCTGAGTGTGTTAGTGAAAAAAAATGAGAGTGAGAGCAAATTGAAAGGAATTGAAAGACAAAAATTGATCGTGTGGCCTCCAAGTTATAATTATGACCCAAATTGACTAATTTTGAAAAGTAACCATGGAAATATTCACAATGGTTACTAAAAAAATTATTAATATTTTTCGATAATTTTTTATATTTAAAACCAATATAAATATAAGATTTTGTATAATTTTTATGGCTTCACGAAATAATGGCTGTGCCAAAATGATCCCAGGAATATGGCCCCAAACAGAACTTGCAAAAACTTCCTAAAAAGGATAAAATTTCATAAAAATTTAAAATGTAGAGCGAGATATTTATATGAACTATCAGGCCTGTTCTGAAAATCACTCTAATTCAAATCACATGTGCCTTTTACAAATCAAACGTGTGATATTTTTGTGCTCCGTTTTTTGTGTGTTTTGGTGTGATTTTCAATTGCTGAAAGCACACCGAGAAAAGAAACCCGGAATGATTTTCAAAAAACCTCAAAATCTCACGTGTGATTTTTAAAAGCACATAATTTGAAATCACGTGATTTTAAGAACAGGCCCGTATGATTTTTTTTTTATGGACTAGAATTTAATTTGATGCTGTTGTAGAGAAAATTTCTCTTAATGATAGGAACACAACTGAGACGAACGGCGAATTTTTGGCCGCGAATATTCGTCGCCAAAAATCAGTGTTGCCACTTTGTAAGTAATTACCCGAATTTGGGGTAATTTTTACTCTCGTGGGTAGAGCGTGGGTAATTTCTGTGATGTGTAGATCAGGTGTAATTTAAAATTCTTTCATTTTAAAAAAAATAATATAAGGATTTGATTTTAGTTATAAAATTTATACCATTTAGGATATTGCTGATCGACCAATTTTATCTGGCAGCCATGTCCGTGCTACGAATTTACTCAGCGGATTTTTACTGAAAAATTCGTCGTGTTGGGCGAAATTCGTCGTTCGTCCCAGTTGTGTTTCTTGTGTGCATAAATGTAAAAGTAAATTATGTCAAGTAAATTATGATTACTTATAAAAGTAGCCATTTTTCGAATATTTTTTTAATAATTTATTTTGCGCCAACTTGAGGTTTTCCCTAAATATTTTCTGCTTATTTCTTTTTTTGGTTTGTTTACATTTTTTTTTTTTTTTTTTCAGTTTTCGATTAGAGTTTTGAGATTTTAATTCCTTGCAAATTGCTTTTTTATTTTGCTTTCGACAATCTGGCATCTTCCTTTGCAACGCTAAATTAATGCTTTCTTGGGCACTTAAGCGTTATTTAACACTAGACAAAATAAATTTAATACCATTTACAATTCATTGTACTTTAAGTGCAAAAAAAAACAATTTTTTTATGTTTAAATTAAAACATTTCTTGTAAAATTGTATTATAACGTTAACGACTAAATTCATCAATCTTTTTCATAAAAAAAAATAAATGATTAATTACTTTTAAATAAAATAAATCAAAACTAGCGTAATAATTTATATGTCTGTGAAAATAACCATAAATATTAATATTTCTTTAAAAATAATGTACAAAATTTAATCAAACCTTAAAAAAATAATAGAGAAAATATGTAAATTAGTTAAATCGTTAGAAAAATATTAAATTACCGAGAAATTTTTAAAGAATAATTTTCTCATAAATTGAGAAGTTTTTAAATTTTTTAAAAAAACTTTCGCATAAATTTGAAGCTTGAAATGCCTTTGTAAAATTAGAAACATTTTCACATAAATTTGCATATTTAATAAAAAAAATCATCTTTTAATATGGAAAATTTTTTAATAAAACTCTTTGGGAATATAATTTTTGTTTTAGTTATAAGATTTTAGATAATATTTTGTAAAAAGCCTGAACAAAAAATAATTCTTTTTGTAATTTCCTAGAATTTTTTAATAAAGATAAAATCCCTTACGGCCTTAAAAATTCTTTCTTACAGCTGTAAATTTTTTGTAGGAATTTTTTTGTTTTCCAGAACCCCCTTTTTTGATATGTATTTTCTTTTATTTAAGCATTTTAGTTTTATGCATTATAAAAAATAAAAAGCAATCGTGTGTAATGAAATTTTTTTTATGCATAACAAATTAGTAAATTTGCATTTTTTTTTTATAACATAAAAGTAGTTTTTAAAAAAGGGTATAGTTGTTAAGTACTGAAATACTCCCCTAAAATGATATCTGCAGGACATTTTAAAATAGTTTTGTAAATTCTTAGTGACTTTTGTAAGCATCCCTTTTTTGTTCACAAGATTTTCTTTGTACACTCTTAATAATAAGCCCGGAAAAACAACAAAAAAGGAATCAATAACAATTTCTTAAATAGAATAGAATATTTTATTAGGTGTTGAGTAATTTGCGGAAAGTTAAAATAAAAAAAGAGAGTTTGAATAAGGTAAATTTAAAAAATCAATTATAAATTGAAAATCAACTTATGTTACAGTGCTGCTGAAGTCAGCAAGAGCAGTATTTTAAATTTATACCGAGAAAACAAAGATAATGAGAGTAAATACGGCAAGTAACTCTGACGCGTAAGCCAACAATAAACATCTCAAAAACTTCACGTCGTTTTGTTACCTTGGCATCCTGCTAACACCCTGCCGGAGAATTAACTAGTTTATAACTAGTACCAAACTAGTACAAAAACATCCAGTACTAGTTATCTATTGTAATCTTTTCTATACCATCTTAATACTCTAATTAGCATTGAGTGTGCTTGAAAAATCACTAGCACTATTGGTTTTAGACGTGTACTAGTACACTATGCCCACATTGGGTGCTTAAGAACCAGTTTGTTACTAGTTCTTGTCTATAGAAAAAATAGCATTATGAATTTTAACATTTTTTATAATAAAATTAATGTGTCAGAACTGTGAAAAGAAGCGCACAGTTGTTTGCTCGTGATTAAGACCAATGAAAATCACTACATACAGGCCTGTTCTGAAAATCACTTTAATTCAAATGGCATAAATAAATGATTTGAAATCAAATTTAAGAAACAACATCAAAATACCAATACACTCCGTTAACATAGAATAGCCCTACTTCATAATTATAAAGAATTGTAAAAATTTTGTTGTTTCTTTAATAACTAGAAAATATGTATTAAAGTCGTTGACAAGAGGGTAGGTACTTTGTTGTTATATTGACAGAAATTCCAAATGGGTCAGTAAAAGTTAACGGGACTTTTCGATTTGTTTTCGTTAGCAGCAGAAAACATTTGAATATTTCAGTGTCAACTTAGATTAGCCTCAGTGCAGAACTTTTAATTTTTGTAGCATTTCTACAAAAATTTTTATTAAATAACGTTTAGTTTCGATAGATAAACGTGTTATTTGTTAAAAAAAAAAGAAGTATGGAAAAACAGCCGTATCTTTAAAAAACTAAAATAACTAATTTTAGTTTGTTTAAATAAATAAGTACTGTTTTATAAAAGTAAAACTCTGTCTTGTAGTTGAAGAATGCCAATGCATTTTGAAGAAATTTATTTTCAGATCCCACTTTGATTCCAGATCAGATCAAAAATATCTGCAATTCATTTTATTTTTTTAATCCTTAATTTTTTTTTTTTTGCAAAACGTTTTGGATTTTTTTTTATTTGTCGGGCTATTCTATCCTTCCACATTGTAAATTTTACTTTCTTCAATATCAATTAATTTGACTTGAGCATAAAGTGAACTAAGTCCCTCCTAATTACTTAGGTGTTGTTTCACCAATATATCCGTTATTGGAAAATACAAATGCTAATTGACTTCTGCTGTTATCTAAATTTAATATTTCTTTCACTTTTTTAATTGCACAATCATCGTCATCAACAAGCTCTTCTAACATTCTTAAATAACTTGAAGTTTTATGAATAGAATTCTGAAGCATCTAGCCAGGCCCCCATTTTGCTACTACTGGCTGCGGTGGAAGGGGAATCAAGGGATACATTTCATTAAAAATGGAAATATTATCGAATTGGCTGCTAAATATTCTGCAACGCGGTATAACCCATGTGTTATGCAAGTAACTTGTAACAGTTTTGGATAAAATATTTTAAACTTATTGGAAACCTTCACCAGGTAAGTTTCTGCATCGGCTTAAAAAAAAATATTGTATTTTAAGCAAAACTCCAAAAGAATTTATTAATTATTTACAAATTTTTTTGGGAAGTTTTTTTTGGTGTACTTAAAATTTTTAAAGAACTTTTTTTTAATATGGAAATTAAAAAAAAACCTCAAAAATGTAAAAATATGCAAAATATGCGTTTAAAACCTAAATATGCAAAAATATGCATTTTCACTAATATATGCAACAATATGCAAAAACAAATCGATGCCATTTTAACGCAAATTTAATGATTTGAAAAGATAATTGGTCGACATCGTTCTTAGACTATCTATAAAAAACATGCATTTGCATGGAAATCGCATCCCTACTGATGAATGAGGAGGCATAATTAAAAAATTTGTCCTAGATGAGTTACTAAAAACGAATCTAGCCGATATATATTCGGGACTACCATTTTTTATGATTTTTAGAAAACATTATCATTATCGTTTTCGATATAAAATCATTGAAATTACAGCCTAATAACTTTCCATTGTAAGGGGATACATGATCACGAAGTCTTAGTACAAAAATAAACCTTACGACTCTATGGAAGCAAAGCCTCAGCTTATTAAGATTGTTTTGCGATGTTCCTCAAAAATTTGTTTTCGTTTTAAATGTAAGTTAAAACGAAAACAAATGTTAGTTAAACGATTCACTTTTGCGCTCGCGTTCTACAAACAGGCAGTTAAAGTCATAACCCTAGTACACCATTTTGTGCCTTTAAAGCTAAATTTGTTTGTTAAGCCGGAAAGTTAATTATTTTATTAAATCTTATTTACATACAATTTATGCATTTAAACCAATAAATTCACTCTTTTCTGTAAAATGTATAATTTTAGTTTCTTTGTTCGTTGCTGAATTTTATTTAACTCTTAAATATAGCAAATTTCTTAAAGAATTTCTTCGAAAAGAGCCCATAATTTCCATTGTCCTTTTAAAATGTAATCTTGATAAATATTTTTTTTAAAAATAAGATTATCTTTATAATCAATTTAAACATCAACAACATTTTGCGTTGTTTGCCTTCATTTATACGTTCACTGCAAAAGAGCACCTTATGAATATTGTTGCTGAATATTATTGAAAAACATGTGGTCAATTGCTTTAAAAATATTGTGCATCTTTTTCCATAAAAATTCTATAGGTACAAAACAATAAAATAAAAGAAATGTATGTATGTATGTACATAAACTACATTTTCAAATAAATTCAAAATACCCAGGCAAAAGACAACACTTCATATTGTGTGTAGCCAGCGTTGCCATAACTTTTTTTGAAAATAACTGCATCTTAAGAAAAAAAAAAAAGTTTACTAAAAACTTCAAAAATTTACTTAATTTTTTTTAACTACACGTATGTTCAAAAACAAATACAATATTATATTATTAAAGGCTAGATTACACTATTATACTTTGTATTAATACATGTCAAAAACTCAAGTAATATGACAAAGTGTGATAGTGTGAATGCAATGTGTCACAAGTATTACGAAAAAAGTTTGACATCCCATACGACATAATCGTTTTTTGAAAAATTTCTAAACGCTAATACTTTTCATCAGGGATGCATTTTAACAAAAGCATGTTCATGTGTGATAGTGTGACTACAAACTGTAATGTTACATTAGATTTTTTGACAGTCACAACAAAACTCATTAGATTTCCATCTCACAAAGTATTATGGAATACGTATGAAATGTGTGATAGTGTAAACTAGCCTTAACGAATATCGTTACTTCGTTGACTAGATGAAAGAGTGGAATTAAGAGGAATACACAAGTAGATTTGTTTTATTTATTCATTTAATACAAAATTTATTTTAATTCCGGCATAGATTTGCTATTTGTCAAGTGAGCATACATGAAAAATTTCTGCAATAGAAATTTTACAATGAAAACTCAAATACAACTTTAAAAAACAAACAACAAAAATCACAAAATGTAAACAGGGACATAATTAAACTTGCAAAAGTAAAAGCCAAATAATTAACTCAAACGGCTTGGCAAACATGTCAAAGTTGTACGTTTGTACATACAATCCTTTTGCGTTGTTAATTGGGGGTATTTGACAAACGATTAATAAATTTTTGTAGAAAAATCGAAATGTTGCATATTTTCCAAACTTTTTGCGCTACATAGGGCTAAATTTAACCATTTAATTGAAAATTTTGCAGAGTCAGGAAGGAAACGACGAAACAAAAAAATTAAACAGAATAAAAGTTTTTGATTAGAATTTATTGAAAAATTATTAACTAAGTTTTTGGTTTATTTGTTAACGGAGAGAGCATGTTTCCCAAGCCATTTGTGTTTTTTGTTTGGCTCTTTAAGATTGTCTCTGTTATACGAGTATGTGTTAACCAAATTAGGTAAGATTATGGCCTAAGAAATAAAAAATAATATAACAGAATTGAAATTAAATAAATTTCAATGCAAAAACTGCAAAATATGCAAAATTTCCAAAAAAAAAACTTATTTTTTTTAATAAAAAACTTCAAAACTGTTCAATGTTTAGAAAACCTGTTTTTTTAGTCCTTAAAACTGACCCTAAACGTAAAAGAAACCCCTAAATTAAGGGTGAAAATCCCTAACTTGGCAACACTGTCATATAATAATAATAGAGGGCGAGAAAGAGAGAGAGAGCAGAACAGTAATAAGAATGTAAACAAAAAAAATGTAATTGTTTGAATTAATGCAACTGGCGTCTTTAAAGTAGTAAAATAAATTGTAATAAAGGAAACCAAACTAAAACTGCAACAATGTATTAGAAAGATATAGAGAGGAAAAGGTAAAAATGGTCTGTCTGTTAGACTTTTAAGTTACCAAACAATAGCGTCAAAAAATAGACCGGCTTTATACTGCATGAGGTTTAAAGGTCAGTTGACATGTTTTATAAGAAAAACCATAACAGTTTTATTGTTTGTAGTTTCTTATTACGTATGTATCTCTAAAAAAATATATGTACCTATTAATAAAATACTTTTGGTCATTTGGAGAAAAAACAAAATCAAATTTTGAGAAAGTAAGAAAGAATTGAAAAGTAAAATCAGAAAGATAAGAAAGGTGTTACTTTAAAACTTGTTTTTGTGTTTTGTTAACATATTTTGGGTTTTGTTGGAATTTTCATATTAGAGGTATAAAAAAAACTGCATTATGTTTTCTTTTGTTAATTATGTAACAATTTGTTAAAATTTATGTAATTCCTGTAATAGTTTTATGGTTTTGAGTGGCAGCAATTTGCCTTAGATAAAATTTTGACAGTTTTTAAGATTTTTATTTAAAATTTTTTTTTAGTAATTCTTAAAGGACTGTGGATATTTCTAATTCAAATGCTGAATTTATACAGAAATAAGGGTTTCAAAATCAAGTTTTAGATCTCAAAATCTTATGTAAAAGAAAGTATGGTGGTTCAAGCCCGACCATTTAATACCATACACTACAGTATATAAAGACCAATTCTCTTGAATGTACGCTTTTTGGGACCAATGGCTAATTATGGACCAGGCAAAACAAAATTATTTTATCAAGTTAAGATTCATAAAAGAGTTCAGCATGTTATTTCAATATCAACATCTAGTTGTATAAAATTTGTTCATCTTATGGCTAATAAATCAGTGAGGGCTTAAACGGTAGTTTAGTTGAACTAAACTTAAATGTATATGTAGTTTAAACTCAACAGTTGTAAGTCAGTGTCCCATGTATTATATGTAGTTTAAAAAGTAACATGTGGCAGCACTACGATAAATGTTGACAAATTCATATGGTTTGTATTGGTAGTTTAAACGCCCAATTTTATGCGTTTAAAGATGGTTTATATATTTATTGATTTATAGATTTATCGGTTTAAGCACATTTTAAACCAAAAACAGAGCTTAACTTGCTCTGATTTATTAGCCCTTAAAGCGATTTTGGTAAATTTTTGACCTACCAGTACAAAATTTTGCC
Organism: Pollenia amentaria; assembly: GCA_943735925.1. NCBI lineage: Eukaryota > Metazoa > Arthropoda > Insecta > Diptera > Polleniidae > Pollenia > Pollenia amentaria. Next base: position 15,518,290 of record OX031008.1, on the reverse strand, counting down.
ATGGCATAGTACCGATTAGGGTATTCATTTGTATTTGTATTTATTTATTTAATATGATTTTCTAATACAACAAGACATAATATCTTATAAATTACAGTATTACAATCTGACAAGTTAAAACATACATTGATTCAATTAAATAAAAATAATAATTGTGAAATAAAATAATGAAAAAAATTAAAAATAATGAAAAATAAATGAAAAAAAAAATCAAATTAATAAACCTAAGCTTAAATTATTTGGTTTGAGATTTATGAAAAAATGAGAGAAGAAACAGAAATTTAAAAAAAAGATGTTCTTTAAGTAATTTTCTGAACCTTATTGCGTTGCTAGCAGTCTGCAAATTATCAGGGAGCTGATTCCAGAGACGGATGATTCTTAGCATCTTAGAACTGACATTCAGAAGTGTGGCTACGATATCTGAATTGAATCAACAATTTACCTCTTGGTGATCTAGTAAATCGCAAGCGATCAAAGAGATTTACAATCAAAACATTCAAACATGCTTGGAATGTTCTATTTCTGTTTTAATGTTCTACTTCATCTTTGTTCTAATTCAGCTTTATTTTAGTTTAGCATTGTTCTTGTGCAGTTTTGTTCTATTCTTCTATATTTTAATCGTAAAGCAAAACAATTGTTTTTGGAAGTATGAGTTTTGTAATGAGAGAGTAATATACACATACTATCTACATTTAATGTAATTGCTTGTAAGCAATTTTTCTTGTGCTTGTGCAGCTCTTTAATATTTACTTCGTCCTCTATTCCCTTTGCGCTCTTGCTTATGACTAAGCATTTAGATTTGCTTGGATTAAGTCTTAAGCCATTTGCTGAAGCCCAAACGAAAATTTTGTTTAGATCATAATTCAGCTGCTGCACTTTAGACAAAAATAATTCCCTGGTACTACTCAGATACAGCTGAACGTCGTCAGCATACATCTGAACATTACAGAAACGAAGTTGTTGGGGAAGATCATTTGCATATAACGAATAAAGTAAGGGCCCGAGTATTGAACGCTGTGGAACACCTCTTGTGACACGTAACGGATTTGAAATATATTCACCATTGGTGACTCCAATCTATTGGAAAAGTGCTAGTGGTAATAATTGTATTAAATAAGTGGGTAACGAAACGGACTATCCAAGGCAAGATTATACTATACGCACAAATCTAGGATTTATGTCGTCCAAGCCAACAGCGTTGAATTAACCTGAAAAGAAACCTTCAACTACCTCAAACAGGTCAAGGTGGCGGAAATTAAATTCACTTGTATTAGTGTCCGGGGAAGTGAAGCTTTCATAGAAATCAGTTTGAACACTTGGCAGAGTGTTAACCGATTAATTACTACCCGATGAACTGATCGGTTAACTTAAAATTGGCTATTTTCGATTAACGATTAAACGAGTTAATTTCATTCGATTAACCGATTATTCGACGTAACAAAATGTTTAATTTTTTGTAGTATTATAACATATTTATTTGTGTTTTTAATTATTTGTTTCTTCTCATTTATAAAAGGTATGTGTTTTTTTATACAAACAAAGAAGGTGTCCAGTGATCTTCATTTGAAATAAGTGTTTGCTGTCCACCGGTTTTTTTCACCTACTTTCTATATGTATGCGTTGAGGTATTTGTTTCTTCTCATATCTTCTCATATCAATCTTTTAACAGAATTAACCGAAACGATTGGAAGTATTAAAAATTAAAAAAATAATTTAAAAAGGACTCTAATGGCATAATGGAAATTGAATATGTTAAGAGAAATCCAGGAAACGGACTGAGAAATTAGATATTCTGTATTATGGGTTGCTTTCGATTTCTCCAACATCTATGATAAGTGAATGAATTTTTTCCAAGTCAAGTTTAATCAAAACTTAAGAAAATAATCGCTAATATCCTACACATTTAAACCAAATTATTTTTCTAAAAGATTATTTTTAAGGTCTCCTTTAACTATTGAAATAACTAATAAAATTATACAAATATTATGTAGTAATTAAAAAATATGTATTACATATTTATGAATTATTTTTTTGTTTGCTCGTTTTAGTTCAAGAATTGTTATTTTTGAATTGTTATGTTTGTTATGTTATTGTTTTTTTTAAAATAATTTTTGCATTTTTATTTATTGAAATTACTTAATTTATAAAAAAAAAACTTGATTAATCGGTTAACTGATCAATTACAAAAATAACCGATTATTAACCGATTAAACCAAAACCTCGGTTAATTAATTGAACGATTAACCGTTAAAAGCAAAAGCCCGATTCAATTGATACCCCAGTACTGATGTATTATATAAGTTTTCGTCGCCAAATTTGATATCAATACTTACATTTATAAGCCATTTGGCACTATTTTCGGGAGCGGTAGTTGTATGGGAGCTATTTACCGGTTTAAAAAAAAAAACAATGTAGTAATACAATCAAAAATTGTTTCTTCACAAAAAAGAGCGAAGATTGGGTGCCACTTGAACTGAGATATATCGAACTACAATTTTATACATCAGAAATTCTGTTCAGTGCTTAAAAAAATAGTTGAAAACTTGATCTATTATTAGAAAGTATCCAAGAAGTTATTCAAAAATATGAAATAGTACTAAAATAAAATTTTTCATTTCAAAATTCATTAAATTTATGGCATACATCATCAAATGGGTGCCCCGGTAGGCTAGCTGGTAGTGAGCTAGTCTATCAGAACCGGAGTGGCGGGTTTAATTCCCGCCAGAGACTCTGGTCTCCTGCAGACAAGCGAAGAGCTTCGCGGGATTAGCGTAGGAATAAATGGACCCTAGTCAAATCTGGCAACCGTGCTTTACCGTGGCCTAAGCCTTAGAGAAACGATACGAGTAGAAACTTCTTTAAAAATTGAGTACATGTGATGCTATATGAAACTCACACGTATGGTTTGATGTAAGTTTGACGAAAGTCAAAATACTTTTGTTATCAAAAGTATATTTTTAAATTCCCAATTTATATTTTTGATAAAAAAAACTGAAATTCATTGTCGAGGGAAAGCTATTCATTTATTCGTGTTAAGTTTAAAAATGTATAAAAAATTAATTTTCAAATTTTTTTCATGAAATTTTATTGTTTGAAAAATAATTTAATATTTTCAAACAAAAAATCAATTTTTGTCTGTTTTAATTTAATGTGTAGCTGTGTTAGAATAGACACAATGCATTAAGGCGAATTCACTAGAAGGTGGGGTCAAGTCAACAAATGGTTGTTTTTTTCGGTGGTCGATTTGTCAAAGTTTGTACACAAACTAGTTTTTTTATGTAAGCAAACGTTTTTTTTTACTAGCAATATTTTTGACTATCGGACCACAGAAGCAGTGTTGTTGTAGAGTTGACCTCACCTTCTAGTGAATTCGCCTTGCAATGCTTCTTTAAACTTCCTCAAGCGTGAACGGGTGGCACCTTCTTTATGAGCTGATTCTGTCTTTGCAAAGCAGATTCTGCTGAACTGTAAGCTAACCTTTGGTTACGGCAAGAATTAAAAGCTAACCAGGGGTCTAATCACCGCATACGATATCGAGCAAAATTGATCGAAATTTTTTATTTTGGTATCATGACACTCAATATCGCATGAAGTGTATCGTAATTTGAGATGATAGCATTCCATATCGAGTAACCAAAGACATTACATCTCTCGAGTTTTCATTCGATACGTCAGTGTCTTCTATGCAGAAAAATATGATAGTTTACTCGATACCGAATGCGGTGATTATACCCCAGGCTTTTTAAGATCTTCCACCTCCGACCTTTTATTAATTAAAAATATGTTTTATGAATATGAGGGTAAATATTTATTATGTTTATTGTGATGCCATCATTTTTTTTTTTTTTTTTTTTTTTTGACAATGTTTAGATATTCTGATTTATTTTCTTACGCTGCGTCTTCACGTAGCAATTTTTTTTTTTTTTTTGCTAAGCACAATAATTCCAGATTATATTTCTGGACAACATGTGAAATTGCTTTACGATAAACAAACGTAAAGAGAAATTAAGCGTCAGATAAATGACAACTGATTTGACAGCTGATTGCTAACACTGGGTCTCCACGTAGCAATTTTTTTTCTAAGCAGAAAAAACGTCGGCTTAACAATGGCAGAATAATGGCGCAATAATTGTTTATCATATTGCTGGAGAACACGTGAAATTGCTTTGCCATAAACAATCGGTATAGAGAAATGAAATGCCAGATAATTGACAACTGATTTAACACCAGATTGCTAAGCAATAATTGCTCAAGCAATCAGAAGAGCAATCACTGCGCAATGGATCGCCACTCATGTGCATATGCGGTCCACATGTCGCAAATTTTATGAAGCAATAAAAATTGACGTTTGCCGCAAAAAATATTGCTATGTGGAGAACCGGAGTTAGCAATCAGAAGAGCAATCATTGCGCAATGGATTGCAACTCATGTGCATATTCGGTCCACATGTTGCAAATTTTTTGAAGCAATAAAAATTGACGTTTGCCGCAATAAATATTGCTACGTAGAAGCCCGGTGTTAAAGGCGTCTGTACACGGTCAAAATGCTTATCATGCAGGCGAATTCGCTCCTGTACGTGTGCTGGACGTAATATTCGCAGTCCTATCAATTTTTTTCCATCCAGCATCGTCGGTGTCACATTTACAATTACATTTTTACTAACACTACCATAGATAGCGCTTGATAAGAAATTTTGACCGTCTACAGACCCCTTAGCAACAAAAACTTTAATATAATTAAAAAAAAAAATCCAAAATTTGATATTTCATATTGCGGTACATAATAAAGTATTGTAAAATTGTTTCGAAATATATTTCAAGCGAAAAAATATTTTACAACAATTATAGTTTATTGTTAAACAATTTAACACGCAAATTTGTTTTAAATGTGGATTTCGTGTCGCATTAATTAGTTCAAGTGTGCGTAAAATATTTTGTTGTCTTTTATGTTTTTTACACAAAAAGAAATTTTCATTACAATTGACAAAACAATACTGACTGGCGGGAAAATAAAGAGAATTCTGCTGGTTGCTAATCACGATAGGTCAAGCATGAAACGTTATATTTTCAGACAAAAAGAAAGTGAAAACATGGTTGATTAAGAAAAATGTATGGAAAAATAAGGCATTTCAAATCGTAAAGGTCAGAGACATAGCAAATTTTTCTTAAGGGTGTGTGTGAATCGAAACGGTAGCAAAGTTCTATGGAGAATTAAAATTGTCAAAAAATTCTAGGCTAATGTCAAAATGTATACTTATTAAAATGCTCACAAAGAAACAAAAATAAATCATAGGAATTTGAAATAGGGAAGTGACATTTTCCTCTTTTTTTTTTTAAATAATAAAAGTATTAGAAAAGAAAGTTTTATAACCGGATATTAAAACAGTATTCGAAATATATTTATTTCTATTCTTCTATAGAAAACTGATTATATTATGTTAATTAATATTTTAAAAATAAAACAAACAATAACAAAAAACTCTAGACAGAAACCATAATCCATGTTTTTTCTTTAATTTCTTTTGTGGTTTTTCTCTCTTGTTCTACCATTTCTCTACAATTCGTTGGTGGTTTTTCTTTATATATGGAAACAATACAAATGTTTATCATTAAAATTAACAAAACACTTAAAATTTTTCCTACCACTACTACTTCTATTTTCTGCTACTACTAATTTTAATCAACCCAACTTAAAGCGTTAGTTCGCTTAGAGAGTGAGAAATTATAACGTTGGTCACAAGTATTCCAGTCACGAGTTTCCGGTGTCATTGGTTTTGGTTTGTGTGGCTTATAAATTTGAATAAATGATCAATACAATATAATAGTTGCATGTAAACTGATGACGATGATCATCCTAGATGTCTATAGATAAATTATTATGATTGTGGCACATGCCTTATTCAATAAAATATTCCAAAAATACTCAATGAACAACTGCATTGTTCTTGTCTCTATAGATTGTTGACTTTTTTTTAATTTTATTTTGTTTAAAATAAAGAAGAAAAAAATGTTGTCAATAGACTTGAAAATAAGGATAATCATAGATCATCATTCAAGGTTCTGGATATGTTTGATAACTCATCAAAACAAATCATTTCAAGTTTAGCTATTTTCTGTTTTCTATGTATACTGATCGAGACAAATGGAAGTCAGAAAAACCTAAACAGTGTATGAGGAAAAATGTACTTATCGCTTTTTTAAAACATGCGGATAAGCATTATCGTTATAAAAAATTAAAATTTTGCGTTTGATGGCATATTCTAAGAGAATATAATTGCTTTTCCATCTACCAGATGATCTATAATTGTTTGCAAAGTTGAAAAGAAAAATTTTTGGGATCTTCTCAACTTATCCCAAAAATATTTTGGTTTTGTGTTGATTTTCGTAATAAATCCATCTTTATGCCTCGATATTTTTTTTTTATATGTTAACTGCTTTTTGACTCGACCGGTTACAATACATCCAGTAAGTAGTGAAGTGAATATAGCACATGTAGCTGAGAGTGTACGCGAAAACCGTGACGAGTCGATTCGTCATCGTTTTAGTAGCTTGGCTAGTCGTATTCGACAACTTGGCGTATTTTACGTAGGTATCGCGGTCCCGGTGAGCTCAGGTTTCAAAAAGACAGCGCTACGATCCATGTAGCGCATGCAAGAAATAATTTTGTTGAGCATTTAACTTCACGTTTTGTAACGGTGCCCCGGTATGCTACTGGTAGTGAGCTAGTCTATCAATGCCAGGGTTGCGGGTTTGATTCCCGCCAGACACTCTTGTCTTCTGCAGATAAGCAGAATCGATCGTGCAATATCACACCTTTGAACTATTTTCTCTAGGGATATGTAAAGCCATAGGTCATCAGGAATAAGCCAGCTACGATTGACGCTTTGCAAACCAACATTACACGTGTTATTCGCTAGATACCAGTCGCTATGTTCGAACGAGTCGCCCAAAATTTAACCTTCCTCATGGACCACCTCAGACGTAGTCATGGCTAAGATTTACATGATATCATTTTCAAACAGTAAATGCCATAAATTGTTCATTTAAACCTCCGTCTAACACATGTTTTGATTTTCCATTCAAAACGCATTGAAAAAAGTCTGGCCAGACTCATGTGTACGACGGAGGGTTAACCGATAATAAAAATGTTAAGTTCACTTTCAAATTTATGTGTTTTATTTAACATTATTAATCAAACCTTACGATGAATCACCCGGTATATTGAAGCAATGCGACTGGGATCTTCGGCATGTTGGACAGCTCATAAATTTGGTCTAGAGCTTCTGTTTGAAAGAAAAATTTTGGGCTATTCCTTGCTCAGATGCTGTTATGAGATTTTGTTAGCTCGTAATTTTTTTCATCCGAGGAATTGATTATAACATTTTTGATATGAAGGCATAGCTCAAATTCGAGAACATCCAAAAAGCATAAAACAAAATAAATTTTAACGGTATTACCGTTAAAATTTCAATAGGAGATTCAATAGGAGATTCCCTACATGGATTTTTTTACACATTTTTAAATTAGTAGAAATAGGAGTCGATATCTAATAAGTCAACTCCTAATATCAGAATTTCCTTTGATATTAAGTCAATTCAGTTTTAGATGAATTTCCCTTTTTACTAATGGTGTTTTCTTTTCTACAAAAAATGTGACATTTTATTTTAAAAATGCCATTTTATTTTAAAAATGCCATTTGGTGTTCGTTTCTAAAAAATGCTTCGCTCTCTTACTTAAAAAATGCACCCTTACTAATGGCATAAGGCGTTGCACTTTACGCCCCGTATAAATCGACAGTGTTGATAATGCCCTGTAAAAAGATGGCTTCTGTTGGGGAAAAATCGTCTCTAATCACGACAGTAAATATTTAAAATTTTAATAGTTATTTTTTCTTTTATTTAATAGTAAAAACATAAGAAAGCATTACATTGTTAATGATAGGTTGTCAGTGATATAAAACTTAAGTGGACTTGGTGTTATAAAATTGTTTTTGAAAAAAAAAAACGTCAAATCAAGAAATCTGAAAAACTTGGTGTTAATAAATCAGCAATCTGGCAAAGGTATTTTCTTGTTTACATATTTTATAAAAAACAAACTCAAGAAATTGGAATTCGTCATTCAATTTGTTCATTTATTTATTTATTTAATATCAATCTATTAACAAATTTTGCTATGTATATTTTTTTTTATTTTTTGAAGAACAAAATTTTTGTCAGCTGTTAAAAACGGGGCGGTGGAATTTTGTGTTTTGTTCTCGTCAAATAAAAATTGCATTATTACAGGGTCGGCAAGACATTTTATACATGTACCTTTTAACAAGGTGGCATTTTTTTGTAGAAAAGAAAACACCTCAGTTCATTTAGAAACTCCCTCTTATAATGATTTTTGTAAAGTTTTCAAAATATTAACAAATGGGAGTTCCTTAAACAATGCCGAAATCTTTTAACACAGAAAAAATTAAAAATTGTCTCTAACCACCAAATTTATACCAAATTCATAGAATCAAGCAAACAATTTGTTGATTTTGAGGCTATTACAAAAATTATTATATTGATTACTAAAAATTTCTCATTAAAAGATTTTTTTTGTTGTGCTTAATTCCATATTTTTATAATTGGTAAAAATACTGAAATTTATTGTTGGAGGATAAGCTGTTCCTATGCGCATTTCACTGGTTGCTTAGGCCTGTTTTAATGTTGGTATAGCTTTGATGTCGTTCCAAATAAAATTATTTAAGTGTATGTAATTCTCATTCCTTCTGTAGTCTTGTTTGCTGATAGCTTTGGCTTTTCTAAAATTATTTAGGAGAACTTTTCCTGATGATCTGGCCTAAGCCAGATCAGTATTGTTATCAATTATAAAAATAGGGAGTTGAGCACAACAAACAAAATCTTTTAATGAAAAATTATGTATTCCCAAAAACAACTTTTTTGATAATATATGATTACTAAAAATTGTAAAAATTTAAAATTGTGAATATTTATTATTTTTTTTAATAAATGATATTTTTAATTAAAAAAATTATCAAATAACTTTGCTGTTACAAACAATATGTTAATTGATTTTATTAAATATACATAGCTCAGGTTTTGACAGTTCCCAACAACAATTCTACAAGTTTAAATTATTTTATTTTAAATGAAAATTAAGATTTTTTGTTATTTAATTAATATTTTAATTAAAAATTTTATTTCAAAATAACTAAAATGTTAACTAAATCAAAATAAGATTTTTAATTCTCTTTTAACGGAAAAAATAATTGATTCAACTATCACATTATTTAAATTGAAATACTTTTTAAACAATTTTTTTAATTGATAAAAAACTACTGATAATATTTTCTGTGAATATTTAAAGAAGCGGCGATCAAAGTTTAGGTGAATTCAATGATTTGTATAGTTTCCTCATTTAGAAGGATTTCTGCATAAGCTTTTAAAATTAGTGGAAATAAAAGTAATCGATTTATGATCTTTAGTAATAGAAGAAAATGCCTTCTCATCTAATAAAATCTTATGCAAGACTGGTTTATATTGTTTTCCATAGACATTTTCAAAATTAGAAGAAACGGGAGTTGATATAGAATCATTTCATAATATAAGACGGATGGTCATAATATGTAACCCAGTTACATGTAAATTTATGTTTCTAAGGTTTTTTCTAAACTTTGAAACTTGTAAGAACAAATCTTATGTAAAGGAATAATTCAGTGACAATTAAATATTTATAATATGCGGTATCTAACCCATTTCCCTGAAACTGTAGTTGATAGACAATTTCTTATAATTTTATGTAATTTCTCTTTTTTGTGGGTACTTAAACATTCAAGAGCTATAGAATATATATTAGAAAAATTCATTAGACCCTTATCTTTGGCAATAAAACTCTGCAAAAGTGCATTTTGTTGTTGCAGTCATTTTATTATAATTATTATTGTTTTTTTTTTGCCCTTAGCCGTCGTCTTAGATTCTCACATTGCATTTACATTTAACAAGATATTCGTTACGTTTCTTTTCTTTTTGTTTGTCTTTTCTTCGGCTTTAATTTGAATTGTTGTTGCTGTTGTTATTTTCATGATTATATTATGTTTCTTAACATTTTGTTTGCTTTTATGAATGCAATATGATGACAATAAAAATACAATTAAAATTGCATTCATTGTCAATTATTGTGTGTGAGAGAGTGAGTGCAACGTTTGTTGGTTTGTGTCTTTTTCGCTGGTCGTTAGTAGTTGTCTATGTGAATGCAATTTTTAGTGCAAAATACTTACACACATACTGGCAAGAAAGAAGAAAGGCAACAACAAAAGAGACATTTCAAAAAAGAAGTGCAGTGTTGTATAAAAATAAAATGAATTAAACCCGTGTTATTGTCAGCATTGAAAAGAAACGCATAAATCAACACAAATTGTTTCTTTAAAGTCTTTGAATTAAGTTTTATGTTCTTTTTTTTTTGAAGGCATTTGTTTGTTTGTCTGTCTGTCTTGTTAGTCAGTTTTGTATTTTAATTTATTAAATGTTTTATTTTTGTTAAAGAATGACAATTTTGTTTTTTTTTATTTTTAGAAAAATAAGATGAGGATTAACTATTTAAAAGGCCGTTAAATATGTAAGTTTTTTTTTATTGTTTTTCAATAACAAAAGGGACTGCAAATAATCTATTGACAGTTTTATAGGGGTTTTGAGGATTTTATTAAGTGTAAGAATATAAATAAATCTGGTTCTAAAAGGACACAATCAAGGAACAAAAAAGTTATTATGGCAACTTTTAAATCTATTGATCGTTTGTAATACCTAGAAACTCTGTTAAAGTAGAGTTCTTTGAAGACATCAATTTCCCTACGACCAGACATAAAAAAGGGGTTTTATTCATTCCTTCTTTTTTACAACATTTACAGCTGCTGCAGAAGTCGTAGCATTTTACGCCTATAAATACCCAAAAAAAAAAAAAAAAAAAAAAAAAAAAAAAAAAAAAAAAAAAAAAAAACGACAACTCTTTGAAAGCAGTAGTTCCCAGTATGTCCGGACGTCGAAGGCTTTTTAAGGTATCAGTGCGGCAGTACTCGTAATAATAAGCGAGAAGGTAAAAAAATGTATAATATTTTCACCTGTCTGTCTCTATGCTTTGGGACCTAACTAATCCTGACATTAAACAGCTATTACTCGGCCTTCTTACCGTTTTGGCTTTAAAATCCACATTCCTAAATTACAATTATTTCTAGCAATGTCCAGGGTTACTGCTCGCCGACTAAAGTCGCAATTTGACAGCTTTTTGGCAGTTCCATCTAATTTTGCAACTTTTTTAATTTTGTTGCGACCTTTGCAGTGTTACCCCCAGCAAAAATTAATATTACACTTGCGATGAAGAAAATTACCCGAGAATATAACACCTGATATAAGATTCGTTGTGGAATTTATAAAAGAAAGAAAGAAATCCCTGAAGAAGGCACTTAACGAAGTGCCGAAATATTGGATTTTTTTATATAAAAAGACCTTAACCTCGATAATTTAATTATAGTGTAAGTATAAATAGCTTAATTTATCTCGAGTGTTTTTCTTTCTGTACGTAGGATGCAAAAAATAGGTCTACTTTCTACTTTTGTAAGCGCCACAAGCGGCTTTCGAACAAGTCATCTGTTTTTTGACAAATTAAATTATATTTTTATTTGCGGTGATGTCGCGTAAAAATCGTTGTATGTAACTCTAAGTGTGAAGCGCAAATAAGGTATGAAAGGCATGCATAGTGTTGACGCGAAAACGCGTGGTGTGGATCTCCTTAAGGATTTCAAAGGTTAAACGGCGATACGACTAACAATGTAAATATAAACAGCAGTTGTTAAAACAACAATCCACAGATTCTTTGATCTCAGTTTAGTGGTTTAAAGACTTTGGGTTATACGAATTAACCCTCCAAGCAATTGGTGGAGTGTTTTTCGATTGTCTACGAGTTTTTACTATTTCGGAACATTTGGTAGTTAAACAGTGGAATTTAACAACAATAAAATACGTTAGAATCGAATTATGTTTTCTTAAATTATACTTTTTCGACACTTTAAAGCAGTGTTTAAAAAACTTAAGTCAAAAGTCGAAAAGTCGCAAAATTTTAACTTTTCAATGCTTTTACTTTTCTCTGCTTTTTAAAATCAAACATTGATTCTGTTAAAACTTATGAAAACAATCGGCAGTCGTGTGCTAAGTTTTCTTCTGCTTTTGATAAGTTAAAAAAATCAAAAATACAAGCAGTGTCTTTGCTTTTGAAAGTTGTCAGAAGTCACAGTCCTAAAATCAGGCAGTCTTTTAGTTTTGTACATTTCTAACAGAAAAATATTCTCTTTTCTCTTCTGTTTTTTTTTAAATTTATACTAACTCACACACAGGGGTGCCAGATGGTGTTGGTAAAAAATCGGCATATTTAAAAAAAAAAAAATCGGCAAATTGAAACTGTCTATTTTAAACGCAAGAAAACATGTTTCTAATAATATAATCGAAAAATTCAGCATTACATATAAAAAGTAAACGTTTTACAACGGCTTATGTAAATTTATATATTGTAAAGTTCAGCCCTAATTACATTCAATGAAAAATTCAATGAAGGGGATTTTAGCGATACGGAAAAAATTTTTTTTTTTTTTGGGATTTATAAAAAAATATTTTTAATTATTAAAAAAATACAAATATTTTTGTCAAAAACTAAAAAATAAATGCCATGACGATTTTTGACATTGAATTTGGCGAAAAAGTTCAAAATCAATCTGACAGCCCTGATTGGGACTTATAATTTGCAAATACAAATAACTTTTTGCTTCTGCGACTGTTTGCGACTTACAAAAGCAAAGAGATTGATTTTACTTTTACTTGCGAAACTGTTCAAAAGAAAAGAAAATCAAAATCACAATTTTTGAAACAACTGCTGGCAAAACTTTCGTTCAACTGTTTGTTTTTCGTTTTGTGATTTTGCTTTGACTGAAACTGTTGTTGATTTCAGAAGCACAAGCAGAAGTCAAATCAAAAGAAATTAAAGTTATTGCAGTTTTTTAAACACTGTATTAAACTACCAAAGCGCTCTAATTCGTCATAAAATATAGACACTAAGTGGATTCTTAACGTAAATATTACCATAGTGGGACACTTCTTCCCGAACGAAGTAACTACATCAATAAGAATTGAATAGCAAAAGCTAAATGGGGAAACTATTTAGAGAATTTTTAGATCGAAATTGTTTGCAGGGAAGTTTATGACCTTAACACAAAATACTCACCATAAAACATTTTGTTTGTTTTGTAAATTACCAATTATAACAACGTGCATATGACGTAGAAGCGTATGTTGTCTATTTTAAGAAATTTATGGAATTGCGACGTATTTTTCAAGACGTACAACATAATTGTGTTTATAGTTTTTTTATTTATACAATTTTTTTTTAAAACTCCCTTGTCAAAAAAAGGTCTCTTCTTGTTGAAAGGCCACAAAAATGTCAATACATCATTTTTAATATTTAAACTAATCTGCCTAAAAATTTAACGCCAAATGTTACCAACAATTTAACAAACATTCTTTTTTCATTTTATGCCTTTCCAACACACTTTAACCCAAAAAAGATGACAAATTTTTTGCACATGGCTAAAATTTCCAAACAAATTTACCAAAATTTTACTTATAGGAAAAATTAAAGAATTACAAAACACTATACACAACCGAACATATACACAACATCTGGTCTGATGAGAACAGTGTAAGCCACCATTTTTTTTTTAAGAAATAAGGAAATGAGCTATTTATTCATATGGGAGAGAATGCGAATTTGTCTCAGTATGTGAATGAATGATTGTTTACACTTTATTGAAGAAAACAACAGGAACAACAATTATGATATGTATATGAGTTTGAAGTGTTTAAGAAATATGAGTGAACAATAATAATAAACCGTGACATTTGATTGACACATTCAATAGGAAAATTCAAAAATGAAAAAAAAAACAATTGTCTAAAGTTGCTAAAGGACTAAATGAGAAAACGAGAAAAAGAGGTGGAAAACGCCCCTTGAAATATTCTGGTAAAATAATGATAATTGTATGTAAATACGCCATAATGACATTAATAAAATGGTTAATAGTAGAAATGCAAGACGCTTGTTTTTAGTTTTTTTTTTAAATAGTGGAAACAATGTGTGTCTAGTGGGGCATAGAAAAAGAGATCGTGATAATATATTAACACATTGTTGTTGTAAGGATTTAAAGACTGTTGCTGCCTGTCCCTCGATTTTGAACGAAAATTTCGCTTACTTAAAGCAAAAACCAATTTTAAAACATTGTTCTGTTTTGTTTTGAGTAAGCGAAATTTTCGTTCGAAATCCAGGGACTGGCAGCAACTGTCTCTAGATTCTAACAATAACTTTCATTCGATATCGAGGAATAGGCAACGAAAATTCGAGACGTAACGAATACCGATACCGATATATCAGCGATATTTAACGTTTGATGATATGTATGTTTATCGGTATCGGCGATATTTTACTGTCGATATGCCGATACTTTTTTAATAGTTGAACAAACAATTTAATTTTTAATGCTTATTTTTGCATAACAACTAAGAGCAAAGAATCAAACAGAATAATAAATTATTTCTTTAAATTCTTAAGATGGAGGTCAGTCCTCACCACGCGTTTTTTTTTTCTTTTTTCGAGATGCAAGCTAAAGTAATCCTACTTCATGCCTTCGATACGTAAAAGCATTTTACGCGTTTGCTGTGTAACTTGTCAATACAATTTTACACTACGATTTTTTGGACTGATGCATAAACGCATTGAGAGCTTGGTTTGGACCTGTAGAAATATCTGCTTACTTTTAATGACTTTTGTGAAAATAAAAATCACTCCGCTACAACTTTTGGGCTTCTTCGAAGAGACTACAAAATCCATAAGCAAGGTCACTGCTACATTTTCTGACGCTATTTCGCAAGTTAACAGTCTTTGAACATTTTTAAAAAATACGATAAATGAATAAACTGAGATGCAGAATAATTTAGAGTTCAAAAAACGGACGATTTAGGTGCCATTAGCTCTGAATGAAAGATTTGAGTTTTAAGAGAATAATAAAATCTATTGTTTATCTATAATTCTCTACCTTCGACACAAAGCTAGAAGACAATAGATCGAAAAAAACGTCTTTATCTCAACATGACTCTGCATTCCTAAAGTGTTGAGGACACGGTCACCCCTACACCCATTAAAAGTTCGAATAAGTCTACAAGAACTGACATATGGAGCGTTTGTGCAAATCTACAAAGAAAATTTGGAGAAGGATGATCCTCTGCCGATATACCTTAGATTTTTTAATTTTTCTAGAGAAGCAGATCCGCTTGTTTACTGGCGCAATCAAATGTTATACTCCATGTTATAGACCATAGCGTAGAAATACTTAAGTTTTCAAATGAGTTCAGTCATATCTGAGAGATTATTTTTTATTGCAAGTCTGCTTCATACAGAGTTGCCAAATTATCTCCGCAAACGTTTAGAATACTTTAATTTTTAAGCAACAATTTTATTAATTTTAATTTTGAATATTAATAATCTCTTACAATGTTTTTTTTTTTTTTTTTTTTTTTTGTTGAAAAAATAAATAAATTTTACCATGAATTTAAATTAATTACGTTGTTTTTATATCTTTTAAATATTACTAATCTCTTACACTGTAATTTTGTATAATAAAGAAATTACTCTACTTGAGTTTTGTTCGTTTTACCCTGAATTTATAATTATATTCGTATAAGTATCGATATGGGCGATATTTCTTCTTGAGATCGTTATCGGTATCGTATCGGCAAAAAGGCGTATCGTTAAATCCCTAGTGAAAATGTTATCATGGCAGAAAAGACTTCGATTTAAAAACTGTTCTTTGTTTAGTTCCTAGAAAAAGCTTTTGCTGTATTTTTTATACAATAATTAATGCTTTAAAGAGGATTTATGAAAAAATGTTTTATGCGAAATTGTTAATATGGAAATCTGAATAAAATCAATAAACTTCATGAAATCAGAGTATTAAGAGTATTAAAAACAAAAATCAAATTAAAATGCATAACTGCTTCAATAAAAATATTTAAAAAACGCTTAAATATAATAAAAAAATTTATCGCTAAAAATAAGTGTTGGCTACCATTTACAACGATTTGAATTAAAAACATTCATAAACTTATGAAAAAAAAATCTCAAAATACTCGATAATTGTTAATATCTAATTTGAAATGTAATGAACTTTTTTATAAATATTCTTCCTTAAAGGAATAGATTTTTGTTCGGACCAATATTTTAACGGGAACCTTATGTTACTCGCTGGGATACTGAAATATGGCTCAGGACCCAATAAATAGGATGCAAACCCCTCTAAGTGTCAGAAAGTCTGCCCTTTCGTTGCCTGCATATCATGATGTTTTAAATTTGCACCCGAGGCCCCTTTGAAAAAATGTGTAATATCCATACACTTCATAAATTAATGGATACCAATTTGTCATTGCAAAATGTTGTCTTAATTGGCCTTATTTTCCATTTCTAAATTATATTATTAAATTTGTTTATTAATAACTGCTTAAAACCCCGATAATATGTATTAAAATCATTTCGAACATTTTCTTTTATTGAATACCTGATTCAATTAAAAAAAAAAATTTACCCCTGTGTATTTATTACAGTCATTATCATGTAATTTTAACTTCTGTTAAATAACTAACCTTTTAATGAGCATTATTGCTCTACAAGAGTTTAACAGAAAACTATTATGTACTTTTAACAAACATAACAAAAAGTATTGCCTGACAAACAGCATTACTCTTGCTGTCTTAACAGTAAGCCAAAAGTATTTGTTTACTATGTGCACACTATGTAATGGAAAAACTAAAGTTTACTTTCAGGCGAAGTTTATACGTAAAGTAATCACTGAATGGTTCAAAAAAATGTAAATATTGATGGCCAGTGTTACCACTTTAGCATATTTTCTGCTAGCTTTAGCAGATTGAGTTGGGATATTGCATTTTTTTTAATAAAAAAAGCATATTTAGCATATTTTCTTGTTCAAAAGAAGATTTTTTATATCTTTGCTTCTTAGAAAAAAAATTATTTAATTTTTTTTTAAAAATAGATGTTTTTACGAAATATATATATTAAAATTCCTTTTTATATAGGAGATTCTTAGCATTTTTTTTATAAAAATTCATTGGTTTTATCATATATTTTTTTATAAAAATTTTGAATAATTTTAGCAATTTTAAGATTTTAGGTTTTTAGCATATTTTCTTGCTTTTCGATTTAGCAGAACTTAGCAAATTTTTTCAAACAGTTATGGCAGCACTGTTGATGTTTATTTTTACAATTTATGAAATTAAAAGTTACCTCCAAAATGTTTAATTTTAAAAGGAACTATATAAATTGCCTGTAAATAAATAATGCAATAGTAAAAGATAAATTAAAATAGAATTTGTAGAAAAAAAATCGAATCATTTAAATCAAAATTTTTTATTTTACCAATACCTGATTCAGACTATGGGACATGTTGCACAGAAATATTTCATAAAACAGAAAATTTCTGACAAAAGCCGTAGTTAGCTGACAGTTAAAAAGTAAGAAAAATATATTTTCTACAATTTAGACGTTACGGTTAAGTAACATCTTACTGCTACCTATAATCGTTCTAATTGCTTTACATACAACAAAATAAAGCAGCTGATTTGCAACGTGACTGTTACTGAGCTACCAAAACAAGGGCGGCAAGCGTTTTTTTAAACATGAAAATTCTATTTCAAATACATTTTAAAATAAGACAAATCGTCATAGCGATTTGTCAAATAGGATTTTCCAGCCGGGTGGTGTCGAATTTGCGTTCCAAAGGTTTTTTTTTCGTATAAACTTTATGCAAATGAAAAGTTTTGACATACAAACAACGCTTGCTGCTCTCATTTAGGTAGCTCAGTTACTGTCGGCTAACTGGGGCTAAAGGGTGTAGAGATGTTTGCGAGGTAAACAATGGCCCAAGAAATGTAAAATCAAGCAACAATTTGATTTTCTCTTTAATATGACGGAAAAAAATTTAGTAGTTAAATTTTTGTTTAAGACTCAAACGTCAAATTTTCGCTTGCAATAAAAAACTTAACACCTGAACGAATACGTGTTTTCGTAGGGATACCAAAAGAAAAAAAGGATAATGTTGCAGGGACATGCAGCATAGTGTAAGAGGTTTTCTTTAGAGAAAATATTTTCGTTTTCATGGCAAATCCTCTATTCTATAAATAAAATTTTGTACTGGATGGCCCAAAACTAGCTGTATTTTCATTATTATTTATTCTATGAATAAGCCACGTACCAAAACAATTGAATTGTAGTTTTCAAGTCAACAATCTTTTGTTTTCTTAATCAACCCAATTATGAAAAAAAAAATTTCAGTAATTTTTTTTCCATTTTTCCACTTGAAATTAAATAGGGAAAATGCGAGAAGGGATAAAACTCACGTAAATGAGCCATGAAGCCCATTTTCAAATAAATAGCTACGTCAATAAGCAAAACTTCTGGTATGGGGCTGCAGAGAATCCAAGAGCAGTTCATAAGCGATAATTACACTCACTCTAATTGTTCTCTGTATCATTCGAAAAGAAAATTGGCCCATATTTTTTTTTTCAAATGACATTTGTGTGTTAGGCCAGCTGTGGAAACCCATCTGCCCTTGTATTTGCAACACTATGGAGCTCCAAGACATATTGCAGGAGTCTCAATTGTTTTGGTAAGGAGAAAATTCGGCGAAAGAATTATTTACCGCACACACAATTTAATAAGCCTTTACATTCGCCAGATTAAACAGCTCCTGGCAGTTTTCTTTGGGGATATTTTAAAGAAAGAGTGTATGATGACGGGCCAAAAACCATTCCCTTAAATACCAACTCTAAAAACCAACACTTGAAATGAAATCATGGCCAGTTAACCCGAAATTTTGCCAAAAATAATGGGTACTATGCAAAAAGAGCACGCATGTAAGAATCAGAAAATGGCTACCCCTTACAGGATATAATTTTTTAAAGTTAATAATACATTAGTAATAATCACAAAATTGACAATCTTTAAAAAATTTCAGCCATAAAGTTCTTTTTGCACCACCCTTTGAAACAATTTGATGCCTTCAATTTCAAATCAAACCATTAAATTAAAATTATATACTTTAACTCGTTATGTTATACTGTAATATTTAAGACAAAATTTCCCTATAAAAATAAAATTTATTTTAAAAATGCTTTACAAGTATTTTTATATTTATCGTTACTTGAGTTAAGATGCTCTCCCGTATGTTAGTTATTGTACTTTATTCTTTTCTCAAAATCCACTTTACACATGCGATTACCGAAGGATATTTGGCCACGCCTGGCATGTTTGCTTATGAGGTGGCGATAGTCGATCAACAAAAATTTATTTGTGGTGGTACAATTATTTCCGAACTATGGATTATCACGACTGCTCATTGTTTTAAGCGCGTTTCGAATGCCACCTTTATTCAAGTCGTTGTTGGTGTCCAAACGTTTAATGAAAAGAAATTTGAAGACATTAAAGATGTTATAGGCATTAAAGTACATAACCGCTATTCGCCAATTGACAGAGATTTTGATGTTGCATTATTGAAACTAAAAGAACCTCTTAATTTTGGACAAAATGTACAGAAAATTAATTTGGCTATGAAAGATTTTGGGGAAAATGGTTATGAAGCCACGGCCGTGGGTTGGGGTCAAATAACAGACTTTGCTGATGAGACATTGCGATTGAGACATCGTAGCTTTCGTGTGTGGGAGCATAAACAGTGTAATTCCCTAAGAATTTGGGGGCCTAGTGCTTATGAAATGCCTGTTCCATTGGTAAGCGAACGTATGTTATGTGCGGGTATTCCTAATGGCAAACCAGGTACCTGTAAAGATGATGATGGTGGTGCGCTGGTAGTGGATAAAGAACTTGTGGGTATATTATCATGGCGTTATGATTGTCATACACTGCAAAAACCATCGGTATACACAAGTATACCTTCGCATAATTTATGGATAAAAGAGTATACTCAAAATTAATATAATAAAATTGTTAGATATAATGTGTTGTGTTGATTTATTTGTTTATTAAGGCAGCAACCAAATGGAAAAATAATTTTAAATGTTAAAATCAACTTTTAGGTCTGGCCATGACAACTTCGACACATTTTATTTAATTTCTCGCTATATCCCACTTTGATATTTTTTATATTTCCCTTTTTCCGGACTAAATACTTCAAAATTCCATTCGAACGCACTGTCAAATCATTAAAAAAAATTTAAACTTTATACTGTAGTGTCGTTGTCACAAACAATAAGTAGTAGTAGATAGGTAAAGACGACGACTTAACGAAAGTGTGTGAACGTGTAGAAGCAAAAAAAAATTATTCAATATAGGGAAAGTGCGGGTATAAAAGATACTCTCAAAATTTTTCAAGGGAACGAAAAATATGCACAGCAATGAGAGGGGGAACAAAAAATACAAACATCCTTTATTTATTTATATTTGAGGTTGGGTTACGTATGAGTGTACGAAATATTTTGCATGTTTATTTCTTTGATAATATTGCAACAACAATTCTTTGTATGCGTACGCCACATACGACACCCAAACATCGCAAATTTTTTGTGTGCGGCCGCTACATACGAAACACAAGTAGTGTTGGCAAAGTATTGAGTAGTATAACAGTTTTCTTTTAATATACAAGTCTGTTAAGAAATACATTTGCAAAATTCAACCAACAGGCAGAAACAAGCTAACAATAAAAAACTGTAACCAAATTTAACACAAAAGAATTCAAAGTAAATAAAAAAAAACGTGTTTGGCTTGAAACGTAGCTTGAAAACTTGGAAAACCCCGTTAAAATTATTGAGTACCCAAATTTGATGGCGAATTGGATATCCAAGGAAACTCCATGAAATCAGGCATATTGTTGCCCTATTGCAAGTGTTATACGAAGACGTTAATGGACATGGATCTGCCCTATTCTCAGACGACCATCAACTGATATTGCCAGAATTGCGCTAGACTGGAATCCTCAAGGATTCAAGGATTCAGCCTAGTCGACCACGTAATTCTGGATCCGGTCCATCATAAAAGATTACGAATATCACGTGAAACTGACGCATTATGTTAACCTGCTATATTGTTGAATTTTTTTGATTAATTAAAAACAAACTAATGTGGATTATATTTTTACATATACAGTGACTTACATTTATATCCGATTTTCGAATATACGTTTTTGAAATCCGCAAATTCTTAATGAATAAATGAAATTTTGCTAATGTTAATTTTTTTTTTACTTGTATATATTCTGAGTTAACTTTTCACTAATTGGTTTTAATTTAAAAAGAAGAAACTAATGCAGTACAGAAATTCATGCTTCATTAATATTCGGTTTTTTAGTTGTACCATAAAATGCAACGCTGTAAATCTACATGATCTTATAAATTATTTGTAAAATTAGGAAACACACATTAATGTGAGCTCGAACTTCTCTACTACGAAACATTGGGGTTGAGTCTCGATCTATATGCTCATAAGTATTGGGAAAACGTTTTCAATAGAAGAAACGCTGCAAATGAACCATTATTCCAAAATTTTAAAAAAGCAATGTTTAATTTTTATACTTCCATTTTTCAATGCGTGTGTGGAGAGAATATTTAGCCGACAGAAACTTATTAAGACTGACCACCGTAATCGATTGAAAACTGATACAATAGCTGCATTAATGATGACTCAATTAATTCAATGATTAATCTTAAATTTATGTTTTAAAACGATTATTTTATATATATTCCAAGTAATGTTTTTGTAAAATTAATAAATTTTTTTTATCTTTTTGTGATCAGAGAAATGTGAAAGAAAAGTATTTATTTTATCTAAATCATATAAATTTACTATTTGTTCAAGGAATATTTCAAAATGTAACTTTTGATGGAAACCCTAACTTTTTTGAAAGAGCCGTGTAAATTTTATTCTGCCCATGGTAACACTGGTACATACATTTAAATTTGTCGTTCTGCCTTTAACAGGGTGATTTAGCTCTAAATATTTTTTTAAATGGCCATCCAATTTCAGTAAAAGTTTCACACACAAGTTAAATCGTTTATCAATTGCTTAAGGTAAACAAAAAGTGTAGTTTACTTTAAGGAGCAAATTAAATGGAGTCAAACACAGAATGTTTGGCAAAGTTTAAAGATTGTTGATCTTTATTTTCGATTTTTTTTCAAGATCTTAATAAAAATTATAAAAGTTACCTTAGAAATTTGTAGTTTGAAATAAAAATTCCATATTTACCTGAAAATAAAAAGAGAAAAATAACTTTATTAAAAAGCAAATACTAATAAAACGTATTGAAGTTATAAAGAAGTTAGTGCTGATTCACATTCTTCCAGCTTTAGCCGTAAAGTCTAGAGTTTTTAGAATAGAGAGAGGGGAAAAGAAATAGCACTCTCTTTTCCATTATCTTTAAAAAGCTCAAGACTTGACGGCTAAAACTTGATGAGTGTGAACCAGCACTTAATACTTAATTAATTCAAAGTTTCTAAAGAAAATAAAAATAATTTTTTTTAAGAAATTTTTTGATATTATTTACACCAATATCTCCATTCTTAAAACAATAGAATATTGAACAATTTAAAATTTCTTTTTTTAAATTAAAGCATAAAATTAAAATTTACTACTTTGAATAGCAAAATAAAATTTCATTTAAAACACTTTTTGTATAAAATAAAAATCTTTTACATTTTGTTAAAACATTTTACTATTTAAAACATCCCGCGTCCGTGTTAACATGTATTCCCGGTTTTTTACTTTTTTTACTCAAATCGCCTTTTTTTACTTAGACTACACACTTGCCCTTCCGGATGGACTTGAGGTCTCAGCAGACATGTATGGCTATGCGGCAGCCATAACTTACAAGGGAAAATATATTTGTGGTGGTACCATTGTTTCGAATTACGCAATAATTAGTGCAGCCCACTGTTTTAAGCGCGGCTTTAATATGTCAGCCATACAAGTTGTAGTTGGAGTTCAAAATTTAAGTCACATGAAAAGTGAACACATCAAAGATGTCAGTCACGTTGTACTACATCCACGCTATTCGGAAATTGACAAAGATTTCGACATTGCTATATTAAGGCCAGAGAAGAAACTTTATTTTGGCAGTTCAAATGTGCAAAGAATTCGTTTGGCCACACACAATTCCGATCATCATAATCATGCAGGTGTAGTTTTGGGTTGGGGTAAAATATCGGCTTATTCTGATGACGAAATAAAATTACGTTTTCATAGCGTTCGAGTATGGTCACCGACAGAGTGCAATTCGTTTAATGTTTTAGGACCAAATGCTTTTAATATATATGGTCCGCTGGTGAGTGAACGCATGTTATGCGCCAGTGTTCCCGATGGTGGTCCAGGTACTTGTGACGATGATGATGGTGGAGGTTTAATAGTGAATAATGAATTTGTGGGTGTATTATCGTGGCGTTATGATTGCAAGACATTGGGCAAAGCTTCTGTTTATACGAGCATTGCTTTGTTACGCACATACATTGAGAAGGTCGTGTCATATTTTGAAGTTTAATGTAAATAAAAATGCAATTTAAGTTTTTTTATCTCCGATTATTTTATACTTATTTCAAATATTTAAGCGAGATGTGTTAAGAAATACTTTTATTCTAGCAGGAATTAACCAAAAACTCAAAGGTATTCAGGAAAAGACTGCCTTCCTAAGGGCTAATGAATCAGAGCAAGTTAAACTCTCTTTTTGGTTTAAAATGTGTTTAAACCAACAAATCTATAAATCAGTAAAAATATAAACCATTTTTAATCGCATAAAATTGGGCGTTTAAACTACCAATACACCGCATATGAATTTGACAACATTTATTGTAGTGCTGCCGCATATTATATATGGGACACTGATTAACAGCTGTTTAGTTTAAACTAAATACATATAAATTAAAGTTATGTTCTACTAAACCAGCGTTTAAACATTCACTGCTTTAGTAGCCATAAGTCTGGTTTCATATTATGAAAGATTTCTTTCAGAAAATCTGAATTTATTGTTGAGAGGGGAGACCAGAATAGCATGTTATCTTCTTCACTCAACAATAAACTCAGACGTTCTTAAAGAAAACTTTTATAATATAAACTCAGACTACAAGCATGTTGCTTTGCCTTGCAATAGGGTTTCAAACGCAACCGTGCAAACTTTGACAATGTATGACATTCTTCAGGCACCGATTTCGCAGCTAATATATATAAAAAAAAAGCGTATTATTTTAATTGACAATGAGTTTGCCAAGTTTAAAGTGGCCATAAATTTGATTTGCAGTACTGTAAAGTCCTTATATGTATAAAAAAAGTACCTATAAAATAACATAACATTTCAGGGGTCTAATCGCCGCATACGGTATCGAGCAAAATTGATCGAAATCGAATGAAATGCATCGTAATTTGAGATGATAGCATTCGATATCGAGCAAACAAAGGCATTACATCTCTCGAGTTTTCATTCGATACGTCAGTGTCTATCGTATGCAGAAAAATAGGATAGTTTACTCGATACGATAGTTTACGCGATATCGAATGCGGTGATTAGACCCCAGATCTTTAACTTCTAGACAAGTTGCTACCAAGCGTGCAATGTCCACGTCTCTAAGTTTCGTTCGATATTCTACAAGTCGTAAATGGCTCTCAAGTTTGAAACAGACTATATCATGATAAAGTTTGAAACAGACTTCCATGTTAACAGCATATCTTTCAGGTTCATTTGACCGTAAAACGCAATAAAAATGTTTTTTCAAAATCAATTTTTACCGTTTTTTTCTTTCGGAAAAAGGGCTAACAAAATATTTTTTCGGACTAACAAAATTTAATTTCTGTTTGACCTATTTGATATGTTTAGTTTTTTTTTATACCAAATTCCGGACACTACATATCAATGGGGACCAATTTCTTTTGGAGCTTGTTGAATCGTATGATTCTAGACTACATATGTTTCCAAATCAAATTATAAACCAAATTCAGGTCAACAGATATGGTTAAGAAAATTTAAGTATCCATATCAAATCTATGAAAACTCTTTTTTTTAAACCTCGTTTAACTTTTTTTTGACTAAATTTGGGACGACCAATTTGCTCAAAACTCCGAACCGAAATTAGAGAGACCACCTGGGGCGACCGATTCGTTTTGGACCTGAAATGAGGCTAAAACCACCACGGAGAGCGCCACAAAATGTAGATGAACGATATAGACATCATAGTGTACGGATGAAGGTTACCACAGGGGGAGGGTTCTTTCGCCTCTACTGTGGTTACGGTCAACGGGATCTTCAGGTCATTTGATTCCATGGGTAGAAAAGTCGTTGCCTATGCGGATGACATATGTAGTTCTGCTGGCCAGGGGAAAATTTTTGTCCAATTATGCAGGTGATGTTGGGCGAACTCTCGGCATGGGCGAAGGATAGGGGACTTGGTGTAAACCCTGCAAAGACGGGAGTGTTGCTTTTTATCAGGTATAGGATAGAGGGTTTACAGGGACCAGTGTTGGATGGCGTCGAGTTATGAATATAACGCTGCTAAATATTTAGGTCACTTCTTCGACTGTAAAGTGTCTTGGAAGAGAAATACTCAGGAGATGATGAAAAGGGGACTCTATGCCTACTACACACGCAGAAACTTCATCGGTAAGAATTGACATTGCATCTCTTGGCATCATAGGTGTGAGAAGCAGCGTTTGATATCCTACTATATCTGTCTCCCATTGAACATTATGTGAAGAGTGTGGCTGCTAGGAACGAACTCGCGAAAGAGGGTTCCAATCTAGACTTAGAGGTACGGGACGGGAGCTAAACCCTCGGGGAAGGTTCCATGATACCGTTAACCGGTCCTGGAGGGATATAACGGATTTTAGGGAGTCTAGGGCATTATGGCCCGGATTGGGCGCATGGGCAACCAGGGTTCTATTTGGGGGTAAATAGGAGTGGTATCAGGGGTTCTTGACGGGTCGTTGTTCTGTTAGGTCTTTTACGAGTAAATGGAACACCCACACCGGACTTCTGCAGATTATGCGAGGATGCTGAGGAGCTAAAGTCGATTGAGCATGTACTGTGCCACTCTCCTTGGATGCAGGTTCTCAGGCAGAAATGGCTAGGAGTTAGATTTCACGACGAACTGGGGTGTATCGCTGGATGTAATGTAGCGAATCTACTGGGGTTTGTCATTTGTCATGGAAATAGGATCGTTGTTTCTGATGTGGGGACTGTAGTGGGAGTTTTTTCCTATGTAGTATCTATTAACTTTCTTAACTCTATCTGTACATTAATTTCTTCTTTACTTCTCTCTTTCTTTTTCTTTTATATTGAGGGGACTCACAACGGGCCGCATTGGTCTCCGAGTAGAGGTGTGGTGGACACAAAACCCTCCTTCACATAACCTAACATATACTTTATGTATTTTATAGATTGCGAGCGCGTTAAAGTACATTTATTCTAAACAAAAAGAGGGTTTTATTCTAATTGTAAGGTCGAATGGTTCTAATTGTAAGGTCGAATGGTTTTGGTTTGGACCGATCGATCAACATTTGCCGCCCCAAAAATAAGGAATAATTTATTTTATTTTATAATACAAATTCTTTTCTATTTAGAATATTTTAAAATCAAGAAAAAAATCTCGAATTTTACACGAAATTAATTTAAATTTAAATGGCGAAATTAAATTTCATGGTCTTTAAAATATTAAAAAGTATAAAAGAAAATGTTTTAATTTGTTTTATAAAACCTTCAATCTGAATTCAAAACTTTAGTTTTAAACATTTTAAAGATGCTGTTCATTTTATTTACCATCATTTTCCTTAACTGTATTTATCTCAACGATGCCAATAGTTTCGCTGAAAAATGTGAATTTCCTTATAAAGTATCTGTTGCTTATCAGGGTCAACATATTTGTGGTGGTGCCATCCTAACAGATAAGTTTATTGTAACAGCAGCCCATTGCATTAAATATATCGAAGTTCCAGATTTAACAGTTGTTATTGGAGTTCACGATTTTAAACACTATCCTAAGAATAATATTCTTAAAGTGAACAAAACCATTATACATCCGCAATATATACCGCATACAAGAGATTTTGATTTAGCCCTTATATATCTGAAAAATCCTTTGAATTTATTTAATCACATATCGGAGCCAATAATTGTCATGGATTCGAACTATACAATTATGGGTGGCACACTGACCACTCTGGTTTATTGGGAACCAGATCCGGGCACCAAACTAATGTATACCGATATCGAATTATGGGATACGGAACGATGTAATCCCGCAAGTGTTTGGGGTGATTCGGTAGTGGGTACTGCTATAGGTCCTTTAGATAATGCAGTCATTTGTATTGCAGTACCTGAAGGAGTATGTGTTGGAGATGATGCTGGTTCTTTGATAGTGGATAACCGATTATTGGGTATAGTGTCGAGGAATATCGACTGTGAAATGGAAGATGCTCCAGTGCTGTTAACTAATTTAGCATTCTACAAAGAGTGGTTGGATCAAATTGTAGGCCATGAACATATATAAATATATTTAAATAATAATAATTTACAACAACATTTTTTTTTTTGGATTTTAGATAAAGTCTTAAGGCAGCTGATGATTTCGAGAAAGTGTCAGTCTAATTGTGAGTTTTATTTGGTTTAGAAAATTTCAATACTACTTGGAATTTAAAATGTCATACGACGGACACTCATTGAAATGTTAATGATCATTATTAAACACTTGGAAAATTAAAAATTTGGACCACGAAATCTATGAAAACTCTAAAACCTTTGCGAAAATTCAAATCGGTTTTTAAGTAAAATAAAAAAAATAAATTATTTTGATAATGAATAATTGGAAAACTTAGACTAAAACTAAAATATTCTTAAAAAGTACAAAAGGTGTTATCGAAATTGCATTTCTAAAAATTTAGAGATTGCATAAACATTCTTTGCAGAAGATTTAAAAATATTTTGGGTTATAAATATGGACGGAATTTGGGAACCTTATATCTGTGGTTTTCATGGGTAACCGCGTATGTCCATTTTTAGAATTTGAGATGTTGATGCCATATTGCTCAATTTTAAACGCTCTTGGCATGGTTCTTAAAATTTCTGGAATAATATGGACCAATTCCGATTTTTTAACGGAATGACCAAATTCAAAAAGTTTATTACCTCGCCCATAGTTCGATCTATAATGTTTTTCCGCTCTCCTGAAAATTTTGATTTTAGGACATACGCGGTTACCCATGAAAACCAGAGATATATTCTCTTTATTATTTACCAAGGCGAATTCATTAAAGGTAGTCTAAAAAGCCCTGATGATAGCTTTTTTTTAGCTTAACTAGGGAAATTTGGTTTTCTCAATGTCTCATTTCCTTCTATTCGGTCGCAAAGCTAACCGGAACTCAAGTCGAGGTAATTTTTCAGGTGACGTAGAAACAGCGTTGCCAAATGTGCAGATTTATCTGCATTTTGCAGTTTTTCCAAACATTGAACAGTTTTGAAGTTTTTTATTAAAAAAATAAGTTTTTTTGTAAATTGTGCAGATTTTGCAGTTTTTGCATTAAAATATTTTTATTTTCAATTCTGTTATATTATTTTTTATTTCTTAAGCCATAATCTTACCTAATTTGCTTAACACATACTCATATAACAGAGGCAAGCTTTAAGAGCCAAACAAAAAACACAAACGGCTTGGGAAATACGCACTCTCCGTTAAAAAATAAGCCACACAAACCTTATTAATAATTTTGCAATAAATTCTAATCGAAAACTTTTATTCTTTTTAATTTTTTATGCTTTATCGTTTCCTTCTTGACTCTACAAAATTTTCATTTAAATGAATAAATTAAGCACTAGGTAGCGCAAAAAGTTTTAAAAATATGCAACATTTCGATTTTTCTACAAAAATATATTAATCGTATTAATATATAAAATGAACTAATTTGGCAAATACCCCAATAAACAACGCAAAAGGATTGTACAAACGTGCCATTTTGACATGTTGGCCAAGCCGTTTGAGTAGTTTATTTGGCTTTTACTTTTGAAAGTTTTATTTGTTGCATTTGAGTTTTCATTGTAAAATGTCTATTGCAGCAATTTTTCATGTATGTTCACTTGACAAATAGCAAATCTGAGCCGGAACTAAAAACAATTTTGGTTAAATGAAGAAACACAACAAATCGCAAGACTACATGTACTTGTGTACCCTTCCTAATTCCCCTCTCTTTTATCTAGCCAACAAAGTAACGATATTCGTTAATAATATAATATAATAATTAAGTAAATTATATATATTTCTTTGAGCTATTTTTATGTGCAGTTTTTTTACGTTAAAATCAGTTTTATTTTTCTTAAGATGCAGTTATATTCAAAAAAATTATGGCAACGCTGCGTAGAAAACACAGCTGAGCTACTGTTTTTCTCTTACTTACTCTGCTTTCACACGTTTCATCTTTTGATGCTCAACTCTTGCGTTTTTAGAAGAGAGAGATGCTTGTACTCGGTCAGTACGCTTTGTGTTTTTATTCGTATGTATATGCACAACGATGGCTGCGTGTAAAGTTTTTCTTTTCTTTTTCTCTTTGATTCGCTGTGAATAAAATTGTTGTTGTTTTGAGCCAAAAATAGTTGAAACCGATTGCTGCGTGTGTATTGTGTATATTGGCACCTTCAAAAGGGAATTGAAAAGAAGTTGAGCATCAAAAGATGAAACGTGTGAATTTATACTTAGAGAGAAATGTCAAAAGTTGCTTGGGTTATTGACATATCGACCCACAAAAACAACAAGGAAAATACAATGTTGAGTTTTTGATGTTGTACTTGTTCTAGTATTGCCAACACCGTTTACATAAATTTGCCTAGCCGGCAGTCAACTGCCAGTTATTTATTTGCCGTATAGATAAATTCAAATAGCTAAGTCCGCTTTTATATACAATCTTAAAACTGAAAGGCAGACACTTTTCATATTCTCTTTTGAACTGGCCTAAACCTATCACAATCGCGAAATTAATAGCCAGACAGAAATTATTCGTTTTCTTTTTTTCGTACTTCTTCGCTGCTGGCGGAGATGAACATTTAAGTAGGAGAGAGAGGAAAATAAATAGCATTCTCTTTTCGCTTCTCTCCTAAAAGCTCAAGATTTGACGGATAAAATTTGAAGAGTGTAAACCAGCTCTAACATGCATTGATACTAAAATTATATTGGTGTGAGAACAATGATAAGAAGCAACAACATGAAAATTGCGAACAGTGGTAAAGAAACTCGGAAAATTTCTAGTACAGATAGCCGTGTATTGCACACTCTACCTCTTCAACCCCTTGCCAACCAATTTCGTCTGTCTGCCTTTCAATTTCCACATTATAAAAGGGGACAAACTCTCAAATTTTACTTGTTTTTGAAAAGTGTTGCAAACTGAACACAATGTTGTTTTCGGTGCATAAAGAAAATCAAAATCGTTTATAAATTTAATGTCTACTTTACGTAACAGGCAGTTCGTCAATACATTTAAAAAATGGCCACACAGGGGATTAATTGTAGGCACCCGTTCGCGAGAAAAGTTGCTTGAATTTCGCTGAATTTGTTCGGCAATGAAGCCGGCGGTATGAAAGCCGCACATTACAATTAATTATTTTTTGATATAGTTGTGTCTCGTGGATTACTTTAAAATGCACACACTTGATAAAATTTAGGTAACGTAGCAAGAGCTTTGATCAAATATCAATGATTTCCAAATATGCCTGAAACAAGTAAATCTCTATGATTTAATGGGGCACTGCTACACATCCAATATATATTGACCGCGATCCAGTATCGCGATATTTATTGAACATGTGACTTGCTGCATTGATGGGTCCCTATCCATATCGCAGAACAGCCTAATTTAATGAGATCCACGATCTGGATCGCGGATCACGTGAGAAATATTAAACGTTTAGCATATTCGTTATACGAATGTAAGAAGGGAAAAAACAAATCAAATAAGAAATTAAAACATTTTTGTAGTTTGTGCTTTAACGATAAAGCCAGCCAGCTAATTAAGCCGGATGTGTTTGGTTTTTTTGCAGCATTTTTTTAACTTCGACGGAACTAAACAGCACAAATATAATGAAAATACTGATGCGATAAATATTGAACATGTACAAACGCGCGCGATCCCATCAATCCATTAAAAAGGATCGCCATCCCAATATCACAATATCTATTAAACGTGTAGCAGTGCCCATATACAAAGCATTTCAAACTGTAAACATTTTGGAAAGACAACTTCACTTCTATTTAAGAAGTGTCAAAAACAAAATGCATCGCGCCTATTTAAAATATCTAATAAGAATTTTCTGCGGTCGAAGACATCAATCTCTCCCTGGAACAAAAATAGCAACGAATGTCTGAACGTTTGAACTATTTCCATGATGTTATTGCATCGAGGCTGCGCTGAGAGCATGGACAAATTACACGGTGCGATCGTGACTGGTCGCTGGGTGTAGGAATGCTCTGAGGGAGCTCATGAAGGTATTCACAATAAGATTTTGTTGGGCACCCGGACATTTCAAGGTGGATGGTAATGAGGTGGCTGGTGTTACGGGAAAAATTCCGTGATGTCGTTAACCGGTCATGGAGGGATAAAACGGATTGCAGGGTGTGTACGGCATTATGGTTCGGATTAGACGTACGGGCAACCAAGGTTCTACGAGGATTGGATAGGAATGGTCTTAGGATACTTATAGGGTCCTTGACGGTCCATTGTTCTGTAGGGCGCTTACGAGCAAATGGGACAATACCATACCGGACTTCTGCAGGTTATTCGACAATTCTGAGGAGCTAGAGACGATTTCATGTACTTGCCACTGTCCTAGGATGCATGGTCTCAGGCAGAAATAGCTGGGAGATAGATTTTACGATGAACTGGGGTGTATCGCTGGATGGTATCCAGTCGGTCTACTGGATCAGGGAAATAGCAGGGTTGTTTCTGATGAGGAGACTGTAGTGGAGGTTTTTATTCTGTGTAGTAACTATCTATCTATTGACTATCTTAAATCTGTCTGTAATCTCCTTTCTTATTTTCTTCATCTCTTCTCTCTTTCTTCCTCTATATTTAAGAGATTCACAATGGACCGCATTGGTCTCCGAGTGGAGATGGTCCCTTGGCCGCACAACCCTTCCTAACCTAACCTAACCTTTTGCATCTATTGTCTAATGATCTGTAGATAAAGGAAGTATAACAAGTTTATGTTTTAGATGTTTTATTTCTAAAGAAAATACCAAATTCATTTCCAAGAGCTCTGTATTAAGAAACAATCTTTTTCGAGTCATATCTGACTTATCTTATGTCAATTCGTCTATGTTTTATGTGAACTTTCTTGCGTTAAATTCCTGAATTACATTTTATTTCTTTTAGTTGACCAACTTTTTCTTCTTCCAACTAGAAGTTTCAGATCTAGAAGGACTATTGCAAGTTGATGTAGCACTTAAAAATTTTAAAAATGAGTTTATCTGCTCCCACTGTGCCAATCAGTAATTTATACCATAATGTTACAGTTTGGTTCCATAAAATTTCCATTTCACACATTCTCCCATTAATTAATATAAAAACGATCATATTATTTTCTATATTTTCAAACTTTTCCTAACATTTACTCTCGCTTTAAAATTTTAGAAAATGTTTTTATTTGGAATCGTTTCTTTAAGTTTTTTATCAATAACTTTTGCGCTTGATTTTGCCAAAATTGGTGAATTTCCTTTTGAAGTTGCCGTCGTATATCGCCAACAATTCACTTGTGGCGGGGCCCTAGTAGCTACAAATTACGTGGTGACGGCAGCCCATTGCCTTATGTACACACAGTCTAACTATGTGACAGTTGTAGTGGGCACAGTGGATCAAGAAAACTTTAAAGAAGAACATAACCAGGAAATTATTGGTTATCTGCTACATCCACGTTATTTACGCAACACCAGAGATTTCGACATTGCCTTGGTAAAGCTAAGGTATGATTTACTTGAAGATCAGGTTATTAATTTGGTTCAACCAAATTTTAAAATAGAAAATCAAATGATTGGTACTATGGTCTATTGGAATCGCGTAAAAGGTATTAAATTGGCTCATACTGAGGGTAATGTATGGTCTCCGGAACAGTGTACTGCTGAAAATATTTGGGGTGAATATGATTTCAATCAAGAGGTACCCTTAACCAGTGAAAGAACAATTTGCTCTGGCATACCAAAGGATTCATGTATTGGTGATGATGCCGGCTCGTTGTTAGTAGATGGAAAATTACTGGGTATAGCAACGTGGAACGTGAGATGTGATTCACAAACTCAGCCAGTGGTCTTGCTGAATTTGGCCGTTTATGGAAGGTGGATTAATCGGATAATGAAAGATAATAGTAGTGAATTCTCGTAGAAATAAGGATAGTTAAAAGCTTTATATTGTTGATTAATATTATTGATAAAAGATTTAAGCTTTGGTTGAAGAAAATAATGAAATAAAAATTACAATTAACTAAACTAAAATGTTCCGCTAATGAAAAATTTTCCAGTATTGATTTTTTTAGTTTTTTAATGTGCTGTTTCCAAGAGACAGGCTATTGATTGTATAAAAAATTCATGAAAAGCACTAAAAAAACTGCGTGCTTTTTATATGAATCACTAAGCCGAAAGGGAACTACTGACATTTACTTCATGTAACTTATTTGAGCATTGCTAAGAAACCAGTGTAAATAGTTTCATTTTAGACAACTTCCAATTAAAGTCAGTTCTCCCCTCTACGAGCTTAGAACATACAACTTTTTACTTGATTATCTCAACGTGAATGTTTTGAAGTAGTGCTCTTTCTGCACTTGGCGATTCATATAAATATTGCTACTCAGTCAATCGCCTGTCATTTGGAAACAGCACATAATTTAAACACTAAGTTTTTGGTTAACTCTCTATAGTCATGTCGCCAGGGTATAACACAGTTTTTGGAGCCTCATCTACAAGCCCTCGGTCGACCTAAAGCTTCGTATAGGAAGGCGAGAGCTTCCAGAATCTGCCCAGAATATTTTGTTCTCCACCAGTGAAACGTTGTAGTTTTATACGGTTCTCCACCAGTCACTTTGAGTTTTTTTTTCTATCTTAGTTCTCCACCAGACCAGAGCCAACACGTTAAAATTTGAAGGTTATAAATGATTGCATATGGATTATGCTAAAAATGGCAAAAACTATAACT
Source organism: Pollenia amentaria (assembly GCA_943735925.1). Classification (NCBI taxonomy): domain Eukaryota; kingdom Metazoa; phylum Arthropoda; class Insecta; order Diptera; family Polleniidae; genus Pollenia; species Pollenia amentaria. Next base: position 15,484,001 of record OX031008.1, on the reverse strand, counting down.
CGGTACAGTTATGCAACGCCAAGCCATTTGCCAATGCGAGGTGAAACGTAAAGAGCACGAAACGCAGACAAATACAATCTGTTTGCCTTTTAAAGATAATGGCAAAGATGTGCTTTCCCTTTCCCGCCCAGTGCAGTTTGATTTGATTTGTTTGTTTTTTAATGGTGTTTGTTTGTCCTAATAAGTTTTATATTTTTTCCAAACCCTGAAATATGCAATAATATAGAAAAAAGGGACGCTAGAGAGCACAGATTACACACAGATATGTCACGAGACGGAAGATTTTTTGTCGCTTTCTTAGAAAGCTGTCCTTTTTTCATTTCTCTTTGAATCATCTTCTATACCAATGCGAAATTTGTGTTGATTGTAGCGGCCTGTTTTTACACATTGCCACTTCACTACCAAAAAACTCTTTTTGTCTCTTCCTTAGAAAGCTGCCCTCGCAACTGGGCCTTTTTTACACGTCACTTTTTACATATCTGTGTGTAATCTGTGCTAGAGAACAAGAGAAGTAAACAATGAGAAGTTTAAAGTTGCCAGACCATTGTGGTTTAAACTTGTATCATCTTTTTGACTATTTCATAAGTTTATAACATTTCCTTAATAAAAAAAAATAAACTTTTTTTATTTCTTGAAATCCAATCTGGTAAACAATAAAATCTACAGAAATGCTAAATTTTCCTAGAAAAATAATAAAAAAGATCTATTAAATTGATCTAATTGCACCCTAACATTTTAACTTAATACCATAAAATTAAAATTTTAGGCAAATTTCTAGCATTTATTATAAAAAAAAAACAATATTTTAACTTAATGTTTCAATAACGATTTAAAGTTTTTCAAACACTTTCAATTTAAGCATCGCAAATTCAAATGTGTTCTATTTTATTTCGAATTGCTTTTCTAATATATTTTTCTACAATCACTAATGCGCTATTAGTCAGAGAGGGTGATTATTCCTTTGAAGTTGCCATATTTAACGATGGAAAATATATATGTGGTGGTGCCATTGTATCACTAAATTTCGTAGTAACAGCAGCGCATTGCCTTCACTATAAAAACTTCGCATCACTGTCAGTTTTAACTGGTATAAACGACCACAAAATGTTTAGCCATGATATTAGAAATGCAATCATTGGGTACACTTTACATCCACGCTATTCCGCCGATACAAGAGATTTTGATGTTGCCTTAGTAGAACTAAGGGAACATTTAAAATTCGTAAATGAGACATATATAGAATTGGCCTTGCCAGAGTATCGAACAGTAATACACACTATTGGTATTTTAATCTATTGGGATCAATTGCCAGGCACTAAGCTAATTTATACTCCCGTTAACATATGGCATCCTGATAATTGTACGGCGGAAAAAATATATGGTGAATATAATTTCAATTATTTTGTAACCTTGACCAGTGAAAGAACAATTTGTGTTGAGATACCATATCCTTTATGTATTGGTGATGATGCTGGTTCTTTAATAGCGGATGATCACTTATTGGGTATTGTATCGTGGAATGTTAGATGTAATTCAACTAAAGAACCTTTAGTCTTGTCGAATATGGCTGTATATGAGGAATGGATTTATGAAATACTAGCCGATGCATTGGAAAAAACTAAAGCTGAATAAAGTTATTAAGATATAGACTTATAAGAGTAAGCGAAAATTATTATTTCCCCTTTAGTATTATTTAAATCAAATTTAACGTATTTAACCTGGCAACACTGTTTTTATTTCGTGAGTAATTGCTGGTTCACAATCTTCAAGTTTTAGCCGTCAATTCTTGAGCTTTTGTAGAGAAGGGAAAAGAGAATGCCATTTATTTTCCTCTCTCTTCTAAAAACTCAAGACTTGACGGCTAAAACTTGAAGAGTGTGAACCAGTACTAATCAGAGCTGGCGTTTTTGGTTATTTCTAACCCAAATTGGATATTTTTCTCAATGTGGAGATAATAATACGTATCAATATGTTTTTCTTAATACACTTGCAATTTTCGTTTTTTAAGCTTTTAAAGTTTTTATTTACAAGGGGGTTATCGCGTATTTCTAAAAACTACACAAAAGTTGTTTTAGTGTTTCTAAAAACTTGAATAGAAGTAAAATGTTCTAAATTTACATTATTTATAGTAGTAGATTTTAATATATTGAAATACACATAGAAATTTTAAAGATTTTTCAAAAATAAATTAATATATAATCTATAATTTCAGAATTTATAGAATGTACTGTAAGAAAATGGCGTGAATTTAAGAAAATTTAAATTTAACTTTTAATAACCTGTCGCTATAGTTAGATAAGTATTTGGCCGTATTTTTAAGTTGTAAGGAAACTTTGACAACAATTGCCCTATCGCCAAACGTAAATTTTCATCGCCAAAAGGCTTATAAAATCGCTATATTTGACAACCCAGCCACTGACAGTTAAAAAACGGAAAACAATTTTTTTCCTTTTTTGTTATTTATAAATGTGAAGTACAAATTTCATTTATTGTACAGGACCTATTCTAAAAAAAATCAATTTATCAACTTTCAATATACTGAATTTCGTATGGCAATTTGACGGGGTTAACTAAAAAAAAAAATATATTTTATGAAAAAGGTCTCAAATAAATAAAAACTTTTAATTTATTTTATAGTTATTTTTTTTTAATATGTACGAGAATTACATTTCCTGTGTTAAATTCTTAATTTGTAATTAATATTTTCCTATTTTCCTTCAGTTTAACTATGCAACTTAAAATAAATTTTAATTTTTTTTTTTTCTCAATTAACAAAAGTCATTTCTTATTTGGTAATATATTTTCACATTTGGTAACTTTTTCAACAATTTTGGTTGTAAAAATGTTATAAGTCGTGGCAGCACTGTTACTAATTTACTCTGCCCAATTATGAATAAAAATTCCCATTTTGCATATTTAAAAGAAAAGGGAAAATATTGTTCAAAAGTGAACAAAAAAGAAAAAAACAAATAAATTAATTTGTTTGTAATTTCGGTTGCAAAAAGCATTTAAATCAATGCAAAAAAATTGTTTTTTTTTCGGATAATTAATATTGCTGGTTTATCAAGGCCCTACTGTAAATAAAAAAGACATGCAACTGAAAATCATCGTATAAACGGAAGGAATTTTGGAAGTTCCTTCAAAAGAGAATTAAGAAAAAACGACGTCTTAAAAGCCCTAACCCTTTGTGGCGCAAGGACGTAAAAACTTTTTGTTTTATAAATATCAGGTGACAAATATGATATTTTTGACGAAAATAATAATTAAACAATTTTTTTTAAATTTAGTATTTATTTTTATTAAAAAAACTTTGTGTTGCATAAATGCAACATTGCGTTCAAAGCAGTGAAAAATTAAACTTATTTTTAAGAGGTATGCAAATTTTTAAAACAGTTATTTTGCTTATTATAACACAAACTAATACCACATTTTTCGCAGCTTGTTTATGTATAACCCTTGCAGTCCGGAAACTTGCATCGCATCCTTTTGTCCATCCAAACCGGCCAGTGGCCGTATTGGTCCAACCTGACATCTTTTGGAGGAGCATGTTGTGCCGGACCCTTCTTCTTTTTGTTTTGAATTTGGCTTTCAATATCAACAGTTTTATATTTGCATAACGTGTTTGCTACAGCAATTCTGAAATCAGCAGAGCTAAGGATTTTACTTGCACATCCTTTCTCAGCTTTTATTCGTCGATATAAGAGAAATGCGTTACACATAGCCATATCTAACAGGTGGTAACAAATACGTATATACCAACGTTTGCTTCTTAGTTTTATTTTGTAGTGGCCCATAACCGAGTCTAAAAGATCTACACCACCCATGTGTCGATTGTAATCCGAAACAACAAAAGGGCGCTCAATAAAAACATATTTCTTTCCCGACTTGTCCCATCTTTTAGCTGTAGTTGTTGGGGTTTTTCCTGCAAAATTTGTTGCTAAGGTGACGATTTTATTATCTCTCCAAGCAACCAGAGCTACATCAACCCCACTGTAATTTCCGACCTGTTCTATAGATATGCCGCGTTGTTCTTTTTTAAAAGCTTTTTCGCCTGGCAGCTTACAACTGGAAATACGGGCTTTTCTTATAGTTCCTAAAGCTAAAATGCCCCGACTTGACAAATATTCAATAAGAGGGATTGAGGTGTAGTAATTGTCGAAAAAAATGCGGTAGTTCCGATTGGTAGGCACTTCACGAGCAAGGCGGACTACAACATTAGATGATGCCCCTAAGGGCTAATAAATCAGAGCAAGTTAAACTGTCTTTTTGGTTTAAAATGTGTTTAAGCCAACAAGTCTATAAATCAGAAAACATATAAACCATCTTTAAACGCATAAAATTGGGCGTTTAAACTACCAATACAAACCATATGAATTTGTCAACATTTATCGTAGTGCTGCCACATGTTACTTTTTAAACTACATATAATACATGGGACACTGATTTACAACTGTTGAGTTTAAGCTACGTATAAATTTAAGTTTAGTTCAACTAAACCAGCGTTTAAGCACTCACTGATTTATTAGCCATAAGTCCGGCTCATTAGTTGCGCACCTATTTTCTTGACCACTATAAACTTCAAATTTATAACCGTACTCAGATACACCACATATAACAAACAGCTTGAATCCCCATTTATGAGATTTGTCAGGTAAATACTGTTTTAGCATGCTTCGGGCTTTTGTTGAACACATTTGTTCATCAACGATAAATGGGATTCAAACGGAACTTTTTTAAAGTTGTGGTTGAGGGCCTCTATCATAGGCCGAATTTTATATAACCGATCGGAAGCAACATGATCTTCAGTGGTCAATTTATTCAATTTACGACTCATTTTGATCTTAAAATAAAAACACTAGTTTAAAAAAAAATGGGGAAAAAATGTATCGCATAACGCAGTGTTGCATTAATGCAACAAAGCAAAATCGGTTCAAAAATAAAAAACGAACTGATTGTGCAATAAAACTTTTACTGATTATTGAATTATAGATTATTACCTTTATTTCACAGAAATTTCACAAACGTTGTATTTGTATATTACCACTTAAAATGTTTTTGAAAACAAAATCAAGAATCGCTAAACTGGTTTGAACACGTGCGTCTCTAAAACTAAATAACAATTCAAGTGTTGCCAGCTAGTATGCTTTTTTGATATTTAATCGTTAGGGAGCTTTGTTGCTAATCTACAACACCGCGTCAAATCGTTCAATTAGAATTTACTGCATTTTTATTTCCCCTTGAATGGTATGTTGAAGAAATACAACATGGCGTCACAAAGGGCTAATATGAATTGGCTGTAAGAAAGCTCTAACAATTTTTAAGCAAAGGTGAAGTTGCCAGACAATTTTTTTTACTAAAATTAACAATTAAATTTTTACGAATTTCCTATGTAAATTAAAAACATTTCTTCTAAAAAATTTAATAAATTCAACATCTTTAATTTTTTTTTTTCGAATTTATTCTATAAGCTAAATTTCAGTTATGTATTTTATAAAGATTTTTTGTAACAGTTCTATTTCTTAAATTTTAAGGAATATAACTAAATTTTAAGGAATAGAACTATTACAAAAAAGCTTTATAAAATACATAACCGAAATTTAGCTCATAGAATAAATTCAAAAAAAAAAAATGTTGAATATAATAAAATAGCTTATGAAAAGAAATAATACCCAGATTGTAAATTTAATTAATGTTATATCTATGCTGGATGTCTTTATTATTTGGGCTTGGGTAATTAGATTGAAGAAAATTGTCTATGTTTTCAGTTAAATCAATAAAAAGTAACAAAAAATTCCTAACGTTTTGAGATAATTATAAAATTTACTTAATTTTATTTTTATAATTTTTCCCATAGTGTTGAAATACAAATTTAAGCATAATATTTTCTGTTTATACCATAAAATTAAAATTTTAAACAAGTTCCTAACACTTCTTATAAAATCAATTACTTCATTTATAGTTTTGGCTAGAATAAAAAAATTGTTTCCTTATATTCATACGTTTAAAAAAATTCAGCAAATGTATTTATTAATATTAGCAATCAGTTTTCTAAACTATTTTTCTACGATTTCCCGTGCTTATTATGCCAAAGACGGTCAATTTCCTTATGAAGTTGCCATATTTTATGAAGCCGCGTATACTTGTGGTGGTGCCATAATTTCCTTTAATTACGTTCTAACTGCCGCACATTGTGTTCAACATAAAAACCCCATTTACTTGACAGTTTTAACTGGAGTCAGCGATCGCACAATGTTTTCCGATGTTCACAGGAATACTGTCAGTGAGTACATGATACAGCCACGTTATGCAGCCACCACTAAAGATTTCAATATTGCTCTGCTCAAACTGAAGAATAAGATAAAGTTTTCAGATAATGTACAATATATAGAATTGGTAATGCCTTATTATTTGATAAAACCTAACACTATTGGTACTTTGGTCTATTGGGCGAAAAATCCAGACACAAAATTGTCTTATGGTGAAGTAAAGCTATGGCATCCGGATAATTGTACGTCGGAGAATATATTCGGCAAAAACTATTACGATTTTTCTTCTCCGCTGACCAATGAAAGAACTATTTGTACTAATATACCAAACGGTGCATGCATTGGTGAGGATGCTGGTTCTTTGATAGTAGATAATCGTTTGCTGGGCATCGTATCGTGGGGTTTTATGTGTGATTTAACAAAATATCCTATGGTCTTTTCAAATATTGCGATGTATGGAGAATGGATTCATCAGATGCTGTATCGGGAGTCGTTGAGTTAAATTAAATTAGTTATTTATTAGAATACCTTAATAGATTCTTAAATATTTTTGTATTAAATAATTTTGGCCTAAAGCCTGGTACTCTGTTCAACATTTCACGTGAAATGCTGTCAAAACTCATATGAAAAAAATTTGTGCGGAATTTCTATGAAATTATGTTGATAGAGTTGTACTGTGTTTAATTTGTGAAAAAGTTGCGAAATGTTTCTGGTAACATTTTTTTTAAAACTGCGAAATAATATAAGCTGCACTTATTTCCCGTGGAATTTTAAGCAAATGAAAAAAAGTTTAAACTTAACATTAAAATGAGAACTGAAAAACATAAATAACACAACCGGTAACAATTTTCATCCATATTTACTTTAATTTTTACTTAATTTTTAATTTAAAAAAATACTTTTTAGTAAAATACATGTGGGTTTTGTTTACATATCCAAAACAATGTCGCATACTTTGAAAGATTAAAAACGTCAAATTATGCAAACTCGCAAGATAGGTAACATTGATACATGTCAAATTTTTCGCATGAAATAATAGATGTTGCTGAAAATTTTTCACAAATTGGAACAGAGTACTAGACTTAAGTTTAAAATTAGTTGGCAGCACTGTTTTTCTCTCTCTTTGTTTCTATTTTACTCAAGGCAAATTCATTTATACGGTGGTGTTGATACTACAACAAGTAACAACACCAAAAACACAACAATGTATTTTTTTGTTGCTTTCGTTGATCGATATGTCAAAAACACAAGCAACTTTTGACCTTTCTCTCTTTAAAGCCTAGTACTCTGTTCCAATTTGTGAAAAATGTTCAGCAACATCTATTATTTCATACGAAAAATTTGACATGTATCAATGTTACCTATCTCGCGAGTCTGGAAAATTTGACGTTTTTAATCTTTCAAAGTATGCGACATTGTTTTGCGTATGTAAACAAAACCCACATTGATTTTACTAAAAAGAATTAAATAAAGAAAAATTAAATAAAAATGAAAGTAAATATGGATGAAAAGCCGTTACCGGTTGTTTATCCGTTCATATTTTAATATTAAATTTAAGTTTTTTTTCATTTGCTTAAAATTCGCAGTTGTAAAAAAATGTTGCCAAAAACATTTCGTAACTTTTTCATAAATTGAACGGAGTACAACCCTATGCCCCCTTTCACACTAGGCAAGTTACTTGCGCAACTCTTGATTTGTAGATGTCAGGGGTAAGGCCGCGGCAAGGGGAAAAATTGAGTACAGAGTTTGTTGTACTCGGCAAGTTACTTCCGCAACTTACTTGCCGAGTCTAAAAGGGGGCTATCAACATAATTTCATAGAAATTCCGCACAAGTTTTTTTCATATGAGTTTTGAAAACATTTCACGTAAAATGTTGAACAGAGTACCAGGCTTAAGTGAGAAAAAAAAGTAGCAAAGCTGTGCTTTCAACGCCATTTAAAAAATGAATTCGCCTTGAGTTTACTCTTTAACTTTTTTGTTAAAATAAGACATATGAAATTGTTGTGAACAGTGTTGCTAACTGTAGGTAAAACTCCTAACATGTATTAATATTTTTCTAAAAAAAATGGGTTTAGGGGAAAAATGACATTTTGGTCAGTGAATCACTACACAGAAAAAATTCTCCAAAAATTTTGCCCCAATTAAAGCATTAATCAAAAATAAAATCAGTTTTAATTAAAAATTTTATCAAGTGAATTAAGCGTTGAATCAACTGAATTAAAAGTTTAATTTATACTATTAATTTGCACCAGTAAACAAATTAATAGTTACAATTAAACTTTTAATTCACTTAATTAAAAGTTGAATTCACTTAATTAAATATTAAATCAAAACTGATTTTATTTTTGATTAAAACTGTAATTGGGGCAACATTTTTTTTGTGTATCATGTCGTTTTGTATTGCTAAAAATCAAGGTGAATTCACTATTTTTTATATTGAATGTTCGTTTTGTTTCTGTCAGACATGTTTATTTGTTTACGTTTTGTACTTGTTTTCTTTCAACAGTGCCAAAGTCGCTTTTTCTATGAATTCACCTTTTCGGCCACCTAATATAAATTCGGCTTGCTAGAAATCCAGTTGTGCGCGTTTTATTCGACGTGAACGCAAACACTGTTTCCTTTTGAAATGAGTTTTAAATTATTTTAATTTTAGCTTATGTTTATGTTTAATTGCGGGACCTTACCGCAAGTAAATCGTAAGCGTCATTTGTTTTGAAATTAAATTTTTTTTTTATTGAAAATTTTTTTGGCGCTGCACACAGGGACAAATAACCGAATCACATGAAGTGTGAAACAAAAAATTCCATCGTTTTTCGATTTGTGAGAAAAAATGTGTTTCTGTATTTGAATGCGAGAACAGAAAACACAGATTCTTTTTTAACTGGAATACTTCCAGTAATTAAGTGCCAAATGCAAGCGAAACGTCAACGAAAGAAATGTATGTAATAAAAATAGGGCTACCAGATTTGACGATTTACCGTTATTTTGACGATTTTTTGTTCCGAAATTGGCAAAATGTCGATTTGATTCTTTTTCCAGTGACGATATTATTCAGTCTTCGAAATAAACCAATTTAAAATATTTTTATATGTTTGTGTATTAGGCACCACAGAAAAAAGGTATCTTTAGAAACAAGGCAGCTTAAATTTTTATATTAATCCCTATTGTGAAAATTGTCCTCGAAAGCAAAAGTTCGAGGAAAAACTGTTTTATTTTGATTTCATTGTATTATTTAATACATTTGTATATGTTTATGTGATCAAAACATTAAATTATTACCCCCATTTTCAGTCAATGCACTATAGGAAATTTTGCCCTTTTTTTTGGTCAAAAATGTAATTATTAGTTCACTGTGATATTTTGTCAGGCCTTTGTGTGACTTCTTCAGGGAAAAATAACAATCTGAAATTTTAAATTGTTATCGGATTAAAGAAAATATAAAATAAATAATTTTATAAAAATATACCTCAAGCTTAAGTATGTATGTATAAAATATGTATAAAATATCCACTCTTTTTGTCATAATTCACTTGTTTCATGCGGGAAATTTTACATTGCGAGAAATACAGAAACGGGCTACTGGTTGTAGTTGTAAGCCTTGCCAGATGAAATACAGGCACTGCCGTCGATTAAACCCGGCAATACACTATGTGCTCATAAAGTATAATAGTATTACTTAAAAATGAATTAAGTGACATATTTTTTTGCCAAGTCTGTCTTGCAAATGTTTATAAAAATTTTCATAAAATTATAGATTCTGTGCGATCAGAATTGCATTTTCATTGAAAGTAGCTGATTCATCTGAGTTTGCATCTTTTTTGGGGGATAGTGTGGCACTGACAGAAGATTTTGCAGACATTTTTTTTTATGTCGTATAGAATTACGTCAGATTTTGGTGTGAATGAATCGTACGATTATGTAGAATAGTGAATCCCGGCCTTAAGCACATATTAATATTACAAAAGAAAAAGTTAAATAAAATTTTGAAGGAAGACAGTTTGGTCAAAACATTTGTGTGATTAACACTGTTTCCCATATTGCCACTTCTTTGTTTACAGCAATGTCTTCACCATTATTTGCCATACATTCTTTAATACCTTTTTATGTCACTTTATATGTTTCAATTTATTTTTTACAATTTAAAGTAAAATTATTATTCACACATTAACATTTCTGCAATGTTTAAGTATTACTTTTCTTTGAAATTATTACGAGTCATTACGTTCTTGGTAAAATGAGTTAAACTACCAGTTTTTATTGTGTTTTTTTGAACGTGTGATTAAGATAATTTTTTTTAATGAGTGTGACCAATTTGCTTACCGGTTTATGTCAGGTAATCATTATTTTTGTGGTCTTGTCATTTAATATTTTTTCTTATTTTGCTCTACATGCTAAAGATTGATATTGTTTTTTTTTGTAGCGATTACCTTTTTTAAAAGCCAAAAAAAAACTATGATGGAAGGTGTAATGTATATGTTCTGCAAGTGTGAGAATATTTTAATGGGGTTTCCTGTTAATTAAAGCAAAAACAAATAGGAATAGTTATAAAAACATGGATTTTAAATTTTAAGGTTCTTGCTTAAGGTGGCTTCACACGGTTAATAAATACATATGTATTTTACACTGTGCTTGTTAAATTTCCCACTGCAAAATTCATACATACCATGTAAAAGCTGCAACAATTTGCTTCTGTAAATGTGAGCCTGCATTAACAGTGTAAAACTTCTTAATTAGAGCAAGTTCTATTTTGTATTGACAAACCACCTGACATCAGGTTATTTTTAAGTCATTTTTTAGATTCGGCAAATAGATGTACATTAAAATTTATTTATTTATACATATTCTTTCAAAAAAAAAAATAAAACAAAATTTTTAATTAACTGAAATACAATTAAAAGTGAATAGAAATCATAGTTGGGGGTAAAGCATTAAATATTGATTTAAATCAGCAGTGCACTATCATTAAATAAAAAAGAAAAAAAATAGTTTGCCCTCCTCTTTACCAGCTTTAGTGATGATGGCTATTTCTTTAACTACCAATAAAAAATTTAGTGATATTGCAAATTCTTTCACTATCACTAAACGAATATTGAATGCAAAAATCTGCACTCAATTCAAATAGTGCTAAATTTGTACTTGCAATCAAAAAAGCTGCATATAAACAGACTCTCACTAAAATTTTAAAAAATGTAATTTTTTATGAGCATAATTTTTGATTCTTGATATGCATAAGAAAGGAAATTAAACAACATGTCGAAAATTTATCAATCACGAAATATCTCATGGCTTTATTCATGAAAAAACAAGTTTTTTGTTTGTAAATTTAGATCAAAATTATAAGATGCACTCAAATGAGGGAGGAACAAAAAAGTTTCAATAAACTGATGATGGCTTTTTCTTAAATCAAACTATTTTTTTTTTGAGAGTAAAATTTTTTAACAGCATTATCACTCATGTTTAGTGGGGCTGCTAATTTTTAATTCATCACTCAAAATCAACAAAATTATTGCAATAATTTTGCACTATCACTAACTGTTGAAACTGCAAAATTAATGCACTACCCCCACAAAGCAAAAAACTCAAAGTACGAAGTTGCCATATTAATTTTTTTTAAATAATATGTAATAACAAAAAGACTACATTCAATTTACGACCGTAATTTCTATAAAAATAAATCTAGATGTGTATAGAAATCTATGCTGTAAAATATACTGGTAAAAACACGTAGGTCTAATCAACGTTGAAATAGGTAAAGATAACTGTTAGGTACGAACACGTTCAGCTTTCTTTTTGTAGAAATTACGGGTATAAATACTTTAAATTGTTAAGGCCGGGCTTTTAAGATGTGGATTAAGTGTAAACTTAATTTAAGGTACTCTTAAACTCGGATTTTTTCGGTGAAATGTGATTTTTTTTATTTTTTATTTCATATTATATTTTCATATATTTTTTCAAGCTTTAGATCACTTTTTTTTAAAAAAATTAATTAAAATATTGTTTATATTTCAGTATTTAATTTCCATTGGAAATCTTTTTCAGGAAATCTTTTTTAGATAATATAAAATTACAAAATTGTATTTGACAATAAATGGAAAAATAAATTTAAAATTTCAATTAACAAATTTAAAATAAAAAGAGGGAACCAAACAAATTTTTTAAAAATATTCAAAACCTAAAACCAATTTTAATTTCCCTTTCCGTCAATCTATTTATTTTTATTTAATATATAAGTCGGAATCGTATACGAATTCTGTCTGATTTCTGACCCAAAAATGTATGAAGTGGTTGACACGAATTCTGTCGTGGAAAATTCGGATTTTTTGCCGGCATTTCTGATAGAAATCTAACAGAAATCTAGTGAAAAAGGAAATCCTGATGTGTTAGCCGACATTCTTACTGTTTTCTGACAGATAACTGAAAGAATATGCAATACAATTCTAATCTAATAATCGGACAGATTTATGTAAGAAGGCTTTTATTTTACTGGAAAATAAAAGTTTATAATTAAAAATTTTACATACACACATACGTACCATTTTTTTAATCTTTTTTAAACAACAAAATATATAACATGAAAATATTTTCAACTTAATGAGAATTGTAATAATTTAAAAAAATTAAAACACACATAACAACCACATCTATATTAATTCAATCAGAAATCTATAAGACATATCGGTACATAAATTCCCTCCGATATATCAATGCGAAATCGATCCGAAAGCGGCCAGACAGTACGTATAATCAATGTCTGACAGAAATCTGAACGAAGTCTCTTAAGAATGAAGTCAGACATTTGCAAGAAATGTCAGATTCAGACAATGTCGGAGTATTTTGCTGGGTATTTATTTTTATTCAATAAATGTTTATAAATCTGAGCTAAGCCCTCAGTATCTTTTTTAAAATTAATCCTTTTCTCAAATGGAACATTATTAATCTGTAACATTTCCAGCATATATCTACGTTTCTTAAAATTTTCTGTGTTCAAAATAGATGTGTTGCCAAAATCAGGATAATGATTATAAATTATATTATAATTTCTATATTTTTGGTCATGTTTATGTCCTGCTAATCTAGTTTTCAGTTTTGTCCCAGTTGTTTCTACATATATTTTCCTACATTGGTCATTATCATTGCCACCACACCATGCGTTTATGCGTATGATACTTTTTGTGAATTTCATGCGTTCCTAAATTCAAATTATATGCAATGCGTTTTATGCGCCAAATTGTTTTTTTTTATCATCTGTTGTGCTAATATGTTTATCAAATAAAAACAATTTGGAAAAATGCAAGGTGTAACTGATATTTTAATATAATTTATTTAAAAGAATTCATATCAAAAGAATTCGCAATTTTCCATGGTGTCAATAAGTTTCCCTTTCAAGGCATTTGTTAAAAAAAATAATAAGCAAAACAAAGATGGCACTCAGAACATAAAAGTAATCGATAACTAGAATAGCAACTTTTGTTTATGATAAAATTGTTCTAAAAATGAATTTCAATGTATTTTATTCCTAAAAGTTATTTCAATCTTTATTACGAAAGCTTTTTCTTTTATTATAAAACCCTTTTAAAATACAAAAAATAGAAAAAAGGAATCCACCACACAAACATATTTATCGATAACATTAAAAATAAAATATGATTTGTCATCCATGGTCATAAAAAACAGCTGACATTTTTTTACCACACATGCGACGCATACAAAAGTAGAAAGTAAACCTACTTTCAAGCGTTGATACGTATATGCATTCTATGCGTTTTGCTGTGTAACTTGTCACATACCATTACACTGATTCTACTTTTTAAAATATGCATAAAAAGCAAGGTTGGCTACCGATACCGATACCGATACCAATACCGTTTAAATACCGTTTAAATTGAATACCGGTATTGATACCGATACCGAAATTAGTTTTTTGCGTAAAATACCGGTATACGTATACCGTTTCCCTTAATACCGGTATAATCGTTTCGGTATTTAAAAATAATATGTTTTTTTAAATAGAAAACAAATTAAAAGCTTCAATACTTGTGCTAATAAAAAATATGTTTGTTAACTTGACGCCCTACTGTTGCAACACTGGTATTGTTTGGTTACCGTCAAGGCGAATTCAACTACAGGTGGTGTCGAAACGCCATCTGATTTTGACACTTCGAGCTACTTTGTTTTGGTTTGTTAGCAATGCAATGCAAAAAACCCTGTGTTGTTTCTGTTGTTTTTGGATTGTTGTAGTATCGACACCACCTGTAGTTGAATTCGCCTTGGTTACCGTCAGATGTAACATAAGTTCTACAACAAAATTGTATAGGAAATTTTTTAGGTGAGGTATTTGACAATTTGAAAATCAAACGTTCATGTGTAAGCCAGCTTTTTTTCTTATTAAAGTTTGTATTGCTATGTTATTGTAATAATTGCACTATCTTACTTACTATGTACACAACTTATTCTTAAAATCAAAAGTGACGCGCATTACATAAATTATCAAAGTAAACCTAATTTTAAAAGAACTAAAATAAATAAAAACATCTAGTGACAACGAAAAAAATGCCTCGGCCAAAGAAAAATGCATGTAGAAAATTTTTTGAGTTTGATTTTGAAAAGAAAACTAATAAATGTATTGTTATGGAAAAAGAACAAATTTGTGGAAAAATATTGAATGTAGGTATACAAGTAGGCTTTTTTGTGCTGTATTCATCTCTTTTATAATTATTTTTATTTGCATGAAGAATGACCATGGTACGAATTTAGCTTGTCATATTAGAACACATCATAAACAAATTTGGAATCAGATTTCGAAAAATAAACGTATACAAAAAATTAATTCACCGACGCCCAACAAAACTGTTAACAGATCTATATTAAATCTGTTTAAAGTTAACATTGATATGTCCAAAGAGATACTGCTGAAGTCTTGTGTCGAACTATGCACAGTAAATGGTAGACCGTTTTCTCTTATGGAAGATTGGGGTTTCCGTAAAATCATTGACCCTATTGCAAAAGGGCTTGGTAATTTTACAATTAATAGGAAAACTGTTAAAGATGAAGCATTAAAAAAGTACAAGGAAATAACTGTTAGAATCTCAAAAGAAATGGAGGGTAAATTGGTTTCGTTGAAATTAGATGGCCTTACACATTTAAACCGTGCCTTTTTAGGTAAAATATTCCACTTATTTTTATACCTACACCACAATAGTGGAGAGGATATTATTATTACATAAATACATATGTATGCATATTTATATAAAACTATTTCTTCAAGGTGTTAATGCCCAATTTATTGAAAAGGATAAAATTGTTTTAAGAACATTGGCTGTAGCAGAACTATTTGAACGCCATACAGGGCAATATCTGAAGGACACAATAATAGCCATACTTCAAAAGTATAACATTTCAACTGAGCAGATTTATACTTGCACAACAGATAATGGGAGAAATATGCTTAAATGTATATCTCTAATTAACGAGGATGAGAATGATGCCGAAAATTTTGATGATAATAACACAGAATTTGACCAAACTTTAGAACATTTTTCTTTAGACACTAAATGCATTGGTAAGCTTATTGAACCCTCCACCATAATTTATCATATGCCTCAAATAAAGCCCACTTTCAAAAATCGCTTTAATACGCCTTAAATCACAACGAATCATGATTTTTTTATTGAAATAAGATGCCGCAACGAATTATAGTATTGTGAGGCCAGGTTTTATAAAAATTGGTTCATAATTTATTATAGAGTCCATATAAAGCTGATGTTTGTAACACATTAAAATATTGGTCCTAGACCCACCTTTAAGTATACCGATCGACTCAAAATCTCTTGCTGATTTTATGATGTCCTTCCAGCTGGCTTGTTGCCCATGTAACCTTGTTCGCAAAGTACAGGTCGCAATTTTGGAGATAATATATTGAGCTTTTTCACATACGTTCTAATTGGCACAAGATCCATGACTATTGAAACTGGGGCGAATCGGTCTATAATTTCACAAAGCCCCCCTACAAGCTTCTTTCTGGAATAGGGCCTTTGTGCCGATAAACCAACTTACTATGTTAGTATTAATATTAAATTTGGTCCAAATTAATTTTACTACAATCAAAATCATCTTACCAAATTTTTTGGAATCGGTCCATATTTGACCATAGCTTCCATACAAATAATACTCCCGAAAATCGCTTTTAATTCCATAACTTCCACATAAATGCTGGTATTAACATACAAATTGGCAACAGTAACTTTTACGATAGCTTCTATCTTATTGAAAAATGTAATCCTGGTAGATCCAAGGTCCCATATAAGTCCCCATCCTTTAATCTCACATAGTTCAAGATATCTAAATATTATTCGGCACAAACAACTTTGAAATTAATCTTAAACTCATACCATGATTTCATCAGGCGGGTCCGTTATTGCCCATGAGTCCGAAATAGGGTAAACTCTCGAAAATTTGTTTTTAAATATTTTGGTGTAGGTTGTCATGTGGTCGGGCTTGACCGACTGTACTTTCTTACTTGTCTTATTAATACAATTAATATGTAATTTAAATTATGCATAGGTGTTAGATGTGCAGCTCATACGCTACAATTAGCTATTAATGCTGTTCTAAAAGACCGTGAAATACTTAAAATGATTGAAAAAGCCAGAGCTGTGGTAAAAAAGCTAAGAACGCCAAATATCAATATATTATTAAAAAGTCATAATCTTACGAAACCTCTACTTGACTGTGCCACTCGTTGGTCGTCTACTTTTGATATGATGTCATCTCTAGTAGATGTTAAAATGAAAGAATTTTTAGAAAACGTATCAAAGGCTAATAATGATTTCTATTTATGCAATGAAGTGTGGGAAAATATAAAAGATGCTGTAGGAGCTTTACGGCCAGCAAACATTGCCACGAAAATTCTTCAAAAAGAACAGTTAACATTTGGAGACGCCTTTGATGCTTGGTTTACATGTAAAGTCGAACTACAGAAAGTAAAAGGCAATTTTGCATATAATTTACTTGAGGAAATAAAAAAGAAAGAGGAAATTCTTTTTGAGAATAAAGCATTTCTAGGTGCATTGTTTTTGGATCCGCGTTGGAATATCTTTCTTAAGGGAAATTTTGTTGAACATGCCATTGATCATATCATAAGAGTAAGTGTGAAGATGGACACAGTAAGCCAAAATACTTGCATAGATCTTGATGAAGATAATAAAAGTTGTTGTTCAAATTCATCTTCAGACTGTATAGAAGCAATCCTGAAAAATATGGAAAATGAAAATTGTTCTTTAACACCAAATAACAACAATTTACGTGAGTTACTATATTCTTTCAGAAACGAAAAACGAGTTAAAAGACACTTAAATGTTCTGGATTGGTGGAGAGAACAAAGCAAAGAAAAACCGAAACTATATGCAATAGCAAAAGTTATGTTAGCTGTCCCAGCAACACAAGTTAGTGTGGAGCGGTTATTTTCAGGAGTGAAGTACATTATGAACCCTTACCGCAATAGGTTAGACGAGGAAAGCTTAAATGCAATTTTAGTCATTCGAGCCAATATGGAATTGTTGTAAAAAACTACCTTTCAAGTTATTATACCACAAATAGGCTTAAAAAAATTAAAAAAATTATTTTCGATTTTTGCTTATAATATAAGTACATATATACAAGGTTTATCTTTTATACAATATGAATTGTTTAATTAACTTTTTTCTTTTTTTCTATGTCATTTAATGATCTCTATATGTACCTAATATTTTTAGTCGAAGTGAAAAAATAAAATAGAATGCATAAACATATGTATATATGTATTCATAATAAATAATATATAATTTATAATATATTATTTGTTCATTTAACTGTAATACCGATATAAAAGTTTTTATACCGGTATACCGATACCGTTATAATTAAGAAACCGATACCGATACCGATACCGAAATAAAAAAAAGTTTAATACCGATACCGATACCGATACCGAAATTCGTTTCGGTATCCAACCTTGATAAAAAGGAACAACGCATAGAATACATGGCATGGACCTTCAGCTTAAAGCTTGATATAATATATAGCCATGTCACAGAGTACAATTCCGTTAGGAAACGGAATTCATTCCGTATTTTGGTGCTTCAGAGAATTACAAAAAAACTTTGCAGAATGAAATCATTTTTGTTTTAATGAACGGAATGGGAGTTTTCCCAGGCCAAAAAGCTATCAATATATACTTTTTAACAAAAAAACAAATATGTTTTCTTCGGTTCCGAACGGAATCACTCCGAACTCTGTGACATGGCTGATTTAATAGAAAAGGTCGAAGTAATAAGAATATAATTTATTATTTCATTAAAGACCAACATTTAAAGCAAAACTAAGCTGTTCCGTCAAAATGCTGTATACAAACTTGATAATGATGCCACAAATCAGTTTTCAGATTAGCTAAACCTAGTTCAACTGAGATCTCAAAAACCCAGCCTAAATGTTCTAATTAATGGTAGTTTAATTTTTAAAAGTTTCACAAAATGTATGTAATTTTGTCTGGTTTTGAATGAATGTATATGGTTGCATTTATGAAATTGCTATTGAATACTCACATTAATTTATGCAGTTTTTAGTGCATTATAATAAAAATAAATTAATTTTAAAATGTTTTTATAATTAACACCAATGTCAAGTTATATATGTAGTGGAATTAATTAAAACAGAAAAGCATATACATATTAACAAATTTATTTTAAATTATTTATAAGGGATAACACTGGCTTATTATTATATAATAAAATTTTAAAGATTAAAATTTATCTTTTTAAATATTTTTCTTTCTTATTTTTAAAATTCACTTCGTCTCCGCATCTATCCATTCCTTATAATACGTTAAATTAGTCAAAATAACTAGTGGATTTGTGAATTCACAACCCACATTCCATGAGACCAAAGCCATTAAACGATTAGCAACTAATAAAACTCCGGAATCTCCAATGCACAATTCTTCTGGTAGGGTAACACAAAAAACTGCCTCATTTACTAAATTGGTATCATTACTCACTGCATCATCATCCCATATAAGAGCAGGCGAACATTTTTCTAGAATCTTCATTTCCAATTCGGTGTACATTAATTCGGTTGCCGGATCAGGAGCCCAATAAACCAGAGTAGCAAATTTACTGTCGGTTAATTTAAAATTTAGGCCCATAATATCAATATAGTTCACATTTGTAGTAAGTCGAAAAGGTCTCCGGACTTTTAATATTGCTACATCAAAATTTCTCGTAGATGGCTCAAATTGAGGATGTACTATTTTGCAGTTTACTTTATTAATTTTTCCCGCACGCTTATTTTCAAAATCCAGTGTACCAGTAACAACACTTAAATCCCAAAAGTCTAAATGAAAGACACAGTGGGCTCCAGTTACAATGACATATTTTGAAATTATACTACCACCGCAAATATGTTGCCTTTCATAAGTTATGGACACTTCATGGGGAAAATCACCTTCTTTTGCGTAACTGACGGCCAAGTTGAGGTGTAGCGAGTTTAAGAAAATGACTGGCACTAAAAATATCAGCATTTTTAAATAGCGTTTTCAGTAGAAATTTAAGAAATAAATTTATAGTTTCCTAGGAAAACTTTTCCTATGAAAACAAGCGTAACCAATTTTTATTTACAATTAAAATTTAAATTAGTTTCCCATAAAATATTTTTTTTTTAACTATTTTCTTTATTAGAAGTAAGCCGAACAGTTAAAAGCTACTCGTAAAATAACGTGATCATGAGTTATACAACTCAATCTTAAAATATTGTGTCACCTCAAAAAGAACGTTGAAGCCGTGATGCCAACTTTTTTGGAGCAAAAAGCACTTTAAAATTTAAAAAAGCACTAAAAAGCACTATTTCAAGCAAAAAATGTGTAAAAAAGCACTAAGCCATTTTTTTCAATTTAATCGATAATAAAAAACAAAACAATTTACCAAATATTTAAAAAAAATGCGACGGCGCACACAGGGGCCAAAGGCAGTAATTTCACGGATTAATTAAAAAAAAAAAAAGTTCAAGTACCGTGAAAACTAAAAGTACTCGGTTAAAGTGCACAAAATTCTGCATCCATCAGTAGGCAAAAAAATAAATGTCAAATATGTTACGGTGCTTTTGTACTGACGCTTTGAAATTGAACATTGTAACAAAATATTTAAAAAAATTGGTATAAAAGCTAAATTTTTTTTTCCAAAATAAGTCCGATTTACCGAAAGTGAATTCAAAAAGTAATTAATATAAACATGCAATCAGCAAGTTCAGGTATTTATTCAAATGTGTAGCTTAAATTTGTAAAAAAATTATTTGTGGAAGTGCTGCAAAAGAAATTAATTTTCTAAATTTAAGTGGACATAAAGTTATTAATTAGGCTTAATTAAGTAGAGATTTTAACTTTATTTTAAAGGTTGAATAAATCAGCGTTGTTGTGGAAAAAATTAGGGTGCGCATCGGTGCGCCTTAGAAGTAATGTACGAATTAGTAGCAACACGCGTTGTGTTACCAACAAAAAGCGGTTCACAATAATATTTATAAGACATGTGCAAATGTCGTGATTTCTTACGTGTGAGTCACACGTGAGTCACGCGTGACCGTGATTAAATTTATGTATTAGTTCCAACACAATGCAATGCATTAGTAGGGGTCATCCCCCTGAGTGCTGGTCCTAACAAAAAAAAAATATTTTGAAAAATTTTAATTGTAAAACAATAGATGAAAAAATTACCTATTTAAAAGGAGAACTAAAGAAACGCACTGGTTATTCGGAGGGAAACTCTCAAGTTTTCAATAATACGTTTAGCAGTTTCGTTTTTGAGTATAAGACTAAATGGAATAAAGCTCACAGAAACGAAGACCGATTTTTCAGTGAAACGAATAAGAATCGGCTGTAATCATCAATTACATTTCCGTGTTCTAAGACCCCAAAGTGTGGTCGAAAAGAAATTTCTTTTAGTGATTCTAGCGACTCATGTGTATTGTAAATCAAAAGTTTAAAAAAAAATCATGTTTATTTTTTTATTAATAATTTTTTTGCATGGGAGGTACTTGTCTCCTCCCTCTTATACCACCAAAGTTTTTTTGGAACATGAAGTTTGTTTTAAGAGTTATACACATCAAATTTAGTATGCTTCACTATTGTAATTCTTCAGATATAAGAAAAAAAATAATTTTTTTGTATGGGGGCTACCCGTATCCCCCCTCTTGTACCTACAAGATTTTGTTGGAAAATTAAGTTTGTTCTAAGAGTTACGTACATCAAATTAAGTAGGCTTCATTCACTATTGTAGTTCTTTAGATATAAGAAAAAAACTATTAGATATTGGGAATTTATTTTTTTTTTTAAAAAGTCATTTTTAAAAAAATTTAAGGAATAGAGCTATTACAAAAAGCTTTATAAAATACATAACTGAAATTTAACTCATAGAATAAATTCGAAAAATAAAAAAAAATGTTGAAAAAACTATTTTTTTTTGTATTGGGGGTACCCGTATCCCCCTCTTATGTTAGAACATGAAGTTTGATCTAAGAGTTACCCCCATCAAATTTAGTGTGCCACACTATTGTAGCTGAGGAGCTATGAATTAATCCTCGAAAAAAGGGCTTTTTGGCCCCAGTGTGCGGCGTTGTTGGAGGACCATTTTCGTGCATAACTTTAATTTGTATTATCATAAGTTGAGTTTCAATTGGGTCATAAGACAGTAATATTTTGATTTTTGTATGTTTCATTGGAAAAGATATCACTGCAGACACTTGGTGGTAGAGTGTAATCATAACAGCATGAATTATGTCGACGAATTTCATATTTAATGTGAGGAATTGAGTTAATAGAGTTCAAGGATAATCCGTTTCTAATTTTGGATTTACTGTAGTTCATCGAACTAAATGTTCTCTCAACTTCCGCGTATAACAAGCTTGAATATCTTAATACAAAACAATTAGACAAACCTAAAAATGGAATTTGTCCTATTGAATCTTTAATATCGTTGACTTCTATCCAAAAAGATATGTTCGTTGTTGATTTTTCCATTTATTCTTAATATTTTCCAAGCAATTTTCTATAATATAATTTATGTAACTAAAACAATTACATCGTTTTTATTGCGATTAACAATCGATGTGAAATTTACAAAACAAAGCAGGATTGCAGAGCACATGATTCGGAGTACTCCTCCCCCATCTTCTCACCTCTTACCAATAACCTCAAGAATTGCTGCAAGATAAACTGCAAGTCTTGGCGATGCCTTTGTAGTGAGCTTACTTAATAAACAGTTGCCATACTAAAAGAATGTTTTTGCACTTAACAAAATTGTTACTGCATAATTAATTTAAGAAACTGTAGAAAAAACTAAACATTTTAAAAAGCTCTAAAGGCACTAACGTTAAATTGTAAAAGCACCAAGTTAGTGCTTTTTCTTAGATTGGCATTAAAGATACAATTTTGGTGTTTCGAGGCATAAAAATGCACCATAAATAGTGCCAAAAGCACTAAGTTGGCATCACTGCGTTGCAGTGCAATTTGTAAAATTTGTTAATAAAAAAATGTTTGAAATAAATTTAGTCAAGTAAAAATGAGGCTTGAATATACTCGTAGTACTGCGAACTTTTAGTGACAAAAAAAAAAAAACGGAGAAAAAACTGTTTAAACATTTAATTATATATTGGCTCTTTAAGTTTCTATTTTCTCCCAAGCGTTTCTATTTGATGATAAGTTCCTTATTTCGTTCCAGTTGTTGCCTGCTCTTAAAGCCGCTGTATCTAATTGTCTTCGCCAAGTGTGGGCAGGCCGTCCTCTTCCTTTTTACAAATCACGCGTGACTCATATCAAACTGCTTTGAAAACTTTCTTCAATATCGTTTGGCATGTCATCATGGAAAAAGTCACACCACAACAGCGTCTTCAAGTTGTTCAGCAGTATTCTTAATGAAAATCCGGGAAACCCGAAGAGTACCAAAAGATACCATTACATTCATTAAAAACAACGATATGGTGCGATTTATGGGCTGGTGGAATCATTGGACCATATTTCTTCAAATGGCACCATGTTAATGGACTATGTGCTTCCTGAAATTCAAGCACATGGTCTCGGTGAGCTCTGGTTTTAACCAAGACGGCGCTAAGAGCCATACAGGGCGTGAAACAATGACCTTGTTGAGAAATCCTTTTGGTAAGCACTTAATTTTACGTTTTGCTACGATAAATTGGCCACCTAGATCGTGCGATATCACACCTTTGTACTATTTTTTCTGAGGATATGTAACGTTCGAGGTCTTCAGAAATAAACCAAGTATAATTGACGCTTTGGAAGCCATCATTACTCGTGTTATTCGCGAGATACCAGTCGCTATGTTCGAACGAGTCGCCCAAAATTGGACCTTCGGAATGGACCACCCGAGACGTAGTCGTATCATTTACATGATATCATTTTCAAACATTAAATACCACAAATTGTTCTTTTAACCAATAATAAACATTTTTAGTTGACTTACAAATTTATTTGTTTTATTTTACATTAAAAATCAGAGATCACGAAGAATCAACCGATAGTTGCGTACAGCAGTTGTTTAAAATATTTACAACCGTTATTTTGATGTAGTTTGGCGTCGCCGTTGTAATTGTATTCAGGTTGAAACACAAAAGAGAAAAAGTTTTGGAGAGTTACCAAATTGTAAACAATAAATAAAACTTAAGGTGGATTCATCCATGCGTTCCGAGCAATCAGCCTTATTGCGGTTGTCGTTGTCGTATACGACTGTGTCAGTTGTAGTGGCTTAAATACTGTTTATTACTTTAATCTATTACAAAGAACGACACAGTCGTATACGAAAACGACAACCACAATAAGGCTGAATATTTTTGTCCGGAGAATAATTTTTTTACTGAGAGTGTTCTGCAGATCGATTCAACCATTTCGGAAAATTTGTTCGGATAAACAAAGCTACCATGTTGTTTACAGATGTAAATAATTGTAAAAATGGCAGAACAACAAAGCAAAATACTTATATTGAATTATTTTTTAAAAGTGTGTTAAAGAAAATGGATAAAAGTGGAAAGTGATATTGTTACTTTTAATTATAAGTTTTATTTTTTATTTCATTATACAGCAAAAAAAAAACAATTTTTATAATTTAAATGCAAAAACACTATATGATGTGGCAGCTCTATTCAACTTTTATGTACAAATTGAAAAAAGTGGCATCTCAGTTTATTTTGTTGCGAACAAGACTTAAAATTAAACCAATTCAAGAAAAAACTTTCCGAACAAATTATTTTCTCTCTCACTCAAAAGGAAGACGTCAGTCAAACTCAATATAAAAAAAATTTTGTCCGGACAAAAATATTGTTCGGAACGCATGGGTGAATCGAGCTTTAATATTGCCAGCTAAAATTGTTCAGAAAAAAGCAGCCACTTTGCTCTAAATAGCAAATTGTAGAAACTAAATACATAAATTAAACAAGAAAATTAAACTTAAAAAAAAAATTTGATTATTTAATGCTCTAATTAAGATGTTCTTAATTTTTATTTATTTCTATCATGTTTTTATGAACTTTTGCCTAGTATTTTTTTGTTTTCAAGTTATGACTACAATTTATTAATTGATATAAATTAATTAATAATTGCATAAATTTATGTGGTTTGTGTAAATTAAAATTGCAGTATATTTGTTTTAAATGTTTAAAATTGTCTTATTTTTTTAATAAACACCAATGTCATGATATTTTTGTGGTTGTAAACATTTAAACTTGTATTTATTTGTGTTAATTTCAAGAAAAAAAACTTTAGCAATTAATTTAAAATATGTGTATTAGGGGTATTCACATATCCAAGAGGGGTATTAAGTCGATTACATGGTTTTTCTTGTATCAGTATAAGGAATCTGATAAAATATTTTCAAATAAAAAAAAACATATTTGATTCATTTTTTTTAAGAAGCGAAAAACGCAAAATTGGCAGCACCTTGGCAGTTGTTTTGGCAATTTTTGTTTGTTTTGAAGCAGTGTTGTCAGGTAATTGCTTTTCTTCCCCGAAAAAAATTTAAAAATCCCCCAAGTTTAACGTATTTTGAAAAAAATCCCACTAAATGTAAAAGTTTATATAACAACTTAATTTCATTTAGTTTAACTTGACTCAGTTTTAATTAACATTCTAATATCAATACCTAAATGAAGCAAAAATAGCAAAACGTTTAACATTTTACGGAAATTCCACCAAAAATATTTTTTTTAAGCTTCTTGAATATTTTTATTTAATAAAATATCTTAAAAACCATTTAAAAAGACTAACATATGTACATACATAAATCAAAATATAGTTAGTAGAAATCTGCTTTTTTAAATATTGGAATAAAGTTTCTTCAAAAATGTCGAGTGTTGCCAAATAATTTTCATTAACTTTGAACATATCGGAATTAAAAAGTTTGAGCATTTCAGGTGTTGGATTAATGTTGTGACACGTTTATTTCCATGAATACTTCACCCTTAAAACGCTTTCTTTTTTATCTTTTTAAGAACGATTTTTACTTAATCAAAAACAAGCTGTAAAGTATATATAGTATTTCCTAGTTATTGTTATGTACAGACAAGCAAATAGTGAAACCCCCTCAAAATATAAATTTATATTCCCCAAATTTTCCCCCTAAGAATTTGTAACCCCTAAATTTGCCAAGAAATGAAATAAAACCCGCTAAATCTGGGGGGGAAACCCCCTAACCAGGACACTCTGTCTTGAAGATACGCCGAAAAAGTTTGCGAATTATTTAAATTTATTTTAAAAATCAGGGTTAAGTTTTATCTGAAAATTTTTTTTTCAGTGATAAAGCACACATTGGTTACGACAATAAACAGAATTACAGCATTTCGAGCGATTACTATAGCTATTGACCAAATTATACTACACACCTAAAAAGTACCCCCGGTGTTATAGGGATCATCTCAAGGATGATGTGTGTTACATCTTAGTGTTACATCTTCCAGGGCAAATTAGGAGCAGCCAATACCTGTGATTCGGCCAAAATAAAAAATTGACAGATCTTTTGCGATCAAACGATATATTCAGATCGCGGATGACCAGAGATCCTAATTGGTACCAAGGGAGTCAGCAGCCGCCGGTGAGCAGGCACCGGACCAATTATTGGTTGAGTCCTCCGCTGCTGTGCTTCTTACGGAAAATGAATCCTGTCTTTCAGGGATATTGTCTGTATGGTATTGACGGAAGTTTCGTCCGCCCGCTGACAGGATACTTTCGAGGATCAGGTGGGGATTGTGGTTAAAGCCCAAAGTCGAGGGAAGGGATATTCCTGAAAATTTCACAAAAGGGCTGATTTGTCAACACTTGTGGAAGACTTCGGCATGAGGGAGAATTATCCTTAGTTGTTGTTGCTATTCTACAGTAGCTGGTGGAATTTTTTCAAAAGCAGAGTAGGTAAGATAGCTCCAGCCACTAAACAAGGGGCGAGTGTATAGTTTTGCCAGATTATACACTCAAATTGCTACCTATGGGTGACGGTGCCTCCAACACAGGAGAGGTGGGGGGATAGTTTCGGTTGGTAAACGCATAGTTTGTCACTCAGCGGTAAAGATCTTTCATAAACTGAGGCCAACACGGCAGGTACTCCTTATGTTAATCTGTGTCCATCCCTGAAAAGTCAATGTTTGGGGAGCTTAAGATGCTACTGGAATCATTGGTCCATAAGTCTTTGTACATAACGATAGTAAAAACGTAACAGTCAATGTTGAGCTGTTAAGAGACATGTTTACTTACTTTTCTTGTATTTTGATAAGCTGGCATAAAATTAGCTGCCATGCATTATCAACACGACGGATCCACATGTCAAATAGCGTAAGAAACAAATAATTTACTCGAAGGCAACTTTTGATGAACGAATAATTTTATGTATTGGTCCTGTTTGGATTATTTTCTTCGGGTTTATTTAAAGTCAATAATTTATCCCAATATACCAGAACCAATTGAAATCAACATTCGACAAGTTATCAGCGAAATACGTCGGCAAATACTGAGAAGTGTGAAAATTGGAGTTCCAAATTGCGTCAGCCGGCGACTACAATACTTAAATCATACTTAAACATTAATGGCATTCAATCATCTATCATCTTAAGCCACTTCAGCTGATATGAAAAATATTTTTCTTTGCATTATTTTAATTTTAGTCGCTGTTACTTCTGTTACAGAACGCTGTTCTGTACAGTTTTAAACATTTTCAATAGAAATTTTTTGGTTCAAAATTAAGTTTTCGTTTTTTTTAATTATACAGTGTAGCCTGATATTTTTATTGTTTAAAAAATTCATAAAAACATAATTAGCCAGCAATAAATTCAAAAAAATCTGTTTTTACACCCTTTTAACCTCATAGTTTGCCTCTCCTCGAACATAAAACTCATTTGCATTGCCAAACACTTTATTAACCAAATACACAAAAAGAAAATGGGTTAAAATGAATGCAGGAAAACAGTACAGTTTTAAAAATTTTCAATAAAAATTTTTTGGTTCAAAATTAAGTTTTCGTTTTTTTTAATTATACAGTGTTGCCTGATATTTTTATTGTTTAAAAAAATTCATAAAAACATAATAAGCCAGCAATAAATTAAAAAAAATCTGTTTTTACACCCTTTTAACCTCATAGTTTGCCTCTCCTCAAACATACAACTCATTTGCATTGCCAAACACTTTATTAACCAAATACACAAAAAGAAAATGGATTAAAATGCATGCAGGAAAACAGTAATTAAAAGTTTTATGGGAGTAGCAGCAGAAAAAAAGTGTAAAGCTCACTCCCTGATCATTAATATAAACTTGCACATAAATCCAAGCCCCTTGTAATCAAAAAACATAAACTCCTTGCTGTTAACAACAAGCAGTTGGCAACCCTTACTTTTTGGGGTAAATTTTTCTTAAGTGTTGCTCCCACAATATGCGTTTAATTGCTGTTGATTTAAGAATTCTATATAAATACTGGAAAAATATTAATGCACATATTTTAAAAAATGGGTGGAGTCTTCACTCATCAATTTGAAGCTTCAAAAAATTTATAAACATTTTATTTAAATAATTTACTTGTAAGTCTTTAAGAAAAAGTATATTGAAATATTTATATTCAAAATTGTAAACCAAAAAACTCCATTAAATTCAAACTATTTATATGCTATTTTTGTATTTATTTTGATGTTTTTTTTTTAATTGCTAAAAACAATTTATGGCTTTTTGCCATTTTTTTCTATTTTCTTAATATATTAAGATTTTAATAGATTTGTATTTATTTTTTTACTTGCTTACACACATTAATGCAAGTTTTTTTCCCAACAACTTTTCAAATTAGTAGAGATAAACAAAAACTTTGCAAGTCCAAGGTTAAAGAGAAGAAAAAATTAAGTTTTATTACATAAAATTGCGTTTATTACTGTGCCAGTCATGTAATTAATTGTGTAATTGTTTGTATAAATAAATGCGATTATATGATTATTAAAAGAGGTGTTGCCAGGAGTATTAGATGGTCCTCCACCAGTTACTCATCTAAGTTAGATATGGTACTCCACCAAGTCAAATGCGAGTTTTATTTGGGTTTCCTTTAGATAAAAGCCTAAAAACTGGGGTTAACAACGCTTGCATATGTGACCTTCTCCGAGAAAAGGGACCTAGTGTGTGAAAATGAAGTTTTGAGAAAAACGCATTTAAAGTTTCAAATTTTAATGTTTTTCTCATTTTTATCGATTTTCCCAAGTTCGCTTTGTACGTTTTTATGGGTTAAATAAATTTTTATCAGAAATCTAACTTATTTCACCTTATTCTACAACCTTTTAGGTACCAGAATCCATTCTTAAGTCCAAACCCGTTTTTTGACACACTAGGTCCCTTTTCTCGGAGAAGGTCACATATGATTAAGATAGAAAACTGCAAAACTATAACTCGGAACAGTAATAAGACGCCAACCAATTAGCCAATGCGAAATGGAACGCAAAACGCAAGAAAAGCTGAAAAACAAGGACGGCCTGATTGCCCTTTAAAGATAATAATAGTTACGAGCGAGCTGCTTCCCCGCCTAGAGCAGTTTTACGCTAGGAACACAATTAGGTCGCAAGGACGTAGGACATAACGCCGTTAATTTCTAAAACACGCTCTACACATTTACTCACAAAACCGTTACGCTTTTACGTCTACGCCAGCTATTGTGTAACTTTTTATAAAATATAAAACGTTTTAATTTGACAACTTATCTTCGTCGTACGTAATGCGATCCTAGTGTGGAATTGTGTTCATACGTTTACGATTAAAGGTAATACGAATAACAGACTAACATAAATCAGCGCTCCAAGCGTTTTCTATCTATCAAAAATTATCATGCTCATACAAAATGTATGAAGCAAAGGCAAAAAGCACGGCGTCAACGCTTTGCAATAGGAAAATCCAAGTTTAAAAGTGCACTGCCTAGTACGTTGTCTGTTATTGTTCAAACGAAAAGGCAATTTAGGTCAATCAAGCTGTTTTACCGCAATTTTTTTTTTTTTTTGGGAGATAAAAGTAACCATTACTATTTATGACAAAACGTTGACGCTTTTTTTAAATATGTCATTTGAGCGTTAAAGCCAAGGGAAAGAGAACGTTACGCTTGGCGCGTTGAATTAGGTAACCCCAATTTACACGATGATTTATTCCCCTATTTTTAAATCATGTCTCTTTTCGTTTGACAGTGAGCGGGGTAGAGAAGTAAGCAGGGTAGATTAAAAGACATGAATCGTACTTATTTATGTTTCTTAATTTATGTTTTATTTTTATTTCAAAGTGACAAGAGCTTGTTCAGATATAAAAAATAAAATTAATTAAAAAATTTCAAACATATCAAAATTATATGGAATAATGAAATTTTAAATATTTTTATACAAATAAGGAATTAAGGAAATCAGAAAAAATCAACTCTGACTGCAAAAAAAAAAGAAACATGGTGAACAACCCCTCATAATTTATCAACTTTTTGGAAGCTTCTTTAAAAAAAAAATATACAAAAAAGACGTCGTTTAAATCATCATGAAAATTGGGTGCTAGTGTTTAAATCGGTTTTAAGTATTGCATTAAATTTCCGAAAGTCTGCAGAGTTTTGTAAAGGCAGAACTACATAACACGCGTTAGTGCGCGTGCGCGCTGTCGACTTCTGTCAAAAAAGAGATAAACTATTGTTTTTTCATGGAGCGAGTTACATTCACCCTTATCGTGGTTGGCGAATTTAAAATACGCCTGCGAATTTCTGGTAATAGATTAAAGAAAACGTGAACTTATTTCCTTTAATCTATTACCAAACAGTCGCAGGCGTATTTTAAATTCGCCAACCACGATAAGGGTGATTAAAAAATGTTGACGCGTTTGCGGCAGAATGTTGGTTAACTTTTAACGCGTTGTGTACTTTTGACAAGGAATCAGCTGGGTATAAAAAATAATAATTTAAGTATTTTAGTGAATCATGCAAAAAAAAACTTATTGAAGAGGTTAAAAAACATACAGTATTGTATAAAAAAGTAAGGCAGTACTACAAAATCAAACAAATAGAGCCAAATTCTGGAATTCTATTAGCAAACTGTACAGTTTTTAATTTACAAACAGAGGCCGTTTTACAATATCACACAAGTCTTAAGTATTTTGACGAAAATGCTTCCCTGATCTAATTTTTGTTTGAAAATTTTTAAAAAACAATAACAACTTATCATGACAGTGTTGTATTTCCCTCAAAATACGTAAGACTTGTGTGATAGTGTAAAGACCCTAATACTATTTGTACACTTGCATACATTTCGGAGGAACGCATGGAAAATTTTGAAAATGTGAAATATGCGTTCACACTTGAAACATCTAACATCTACCATCAATAAAAAATGTTACCGTTTTTGAAAAAAAAACTTTTATTTTTTTTTTAATACTTTTATTCTACAAAAGTGCCAAAAGTTTAAAAGAAAATACCAAAATGTATTTGGAATTCATTTTGTTTCATAATATTAAAAAATAAGCACAAAAAAGAATTGCAAAAAGGAAAAACTTGACAAATGGTAACGCTGCTTTTAAAAGAAATGCCATTTTGTCAGTGAAGCCACAATAATAATCTAATTTATTGCCACTTTTCTAGTGATGACACTAAAATAATCGGAAGATTTATAATGGAATACAATGACAGGTGAATATCTTGTAAAGATGTTGATTTTTAGCTCTATGTATTTTTATGGAAAAATTTCAACATTTTGCAAAAAATTTATGGTAAATGTTTGATGTTGACAAGTGTGAAAAGGCCATTAAGTAAACAAATAAAAAAAAGTTGACAGAAAAGGCTTTTATAACAAGTTACACTTGCGCTTCTTCTACCTTAATTATTTCAGTATTTGTATTTGTCAATCATTCATTGTTTTAGAATCCCTGTTGTGTAGGGAAATCTCCAAATTCATGCTTTCAAATATCACAACCTGATATTTTAATTCCAAATTGTCTGTATCATATACAATTAAACTCAATAAACAATTTAATTTTTTATAGATCTTTTAATTGTCCAACCATTTTTGGCATTAAATAATATCAAAATTAAACAGAAATTTTGTTAATTTTAACGTTAAATAAGAGTAATAAAAATCACAGCCTAAACAAATACAATCAGACAATTTTCGCTTGTTTATGTTGTTGACAAAATCTTTTGTGAAATGACAAAAGTTAAACAAACGAACACTCAAGTTCAATAAACTTTCTAAATAAGGTAAAATAATAATGGCTTTTACTTCAAATAAAATAAGATTTTTTTACTAGAAGTTCGCTTAAATGTAATACATATGTATTTTCGGTTAGGGTTCGTTGATTTTATTGCAATTGTAGGCAAATCAAAAAAAACATCGACAAAATCTTTAAAAAAAAGATAGATGAGTAGTGAACAAAATAACAACAATAACAAAAATTTGTTTAATAAAAAATACAGAATATTTAACAAAAGCTAAAAAAACATTAAAACTACAATTACAAAAACTCGAAAATGTTTTTACATTTTATACAAAAACCGGAAATAGGAAATGAGTTTCAGAATAAAAAAAAACACACAAAAAGGGGAACAATAAAAGTTTTATTATTGTAATTTTAATATTTAAAATAAAAAGAATTATAATGTAAATGGCCAATCTTTTGTTTACTTTTTTTTAGGAGTTACATACTAAAAAGGTAGTATTTAAATGTTTTTAATTTATGGCAACATTTAAATGTTTTTGTATACTGTAATTTTGTGTGCTTGCCATTTCTTTTGTTGACTGAACATCAACGATTTTTATTAATGTCAGCACTTTAATGTGTTGTTTTCTTTTTTGATGTAAATGGCATTACTTTTGTTTACTTTTTCTAGAAGTTGGCAAAAAAATAAATGTACATTAAATGCTTTTTCCAACATACGGGCAGATAATTTAGCTAGAGCGGGATCTGCCTTAGGACATCTTGAATTCGATGTTAGTTGCAACTGAACTGTTTTATGCACATCACCCCAGCAGTACGCATATATACTGTTTTTACACTTTTAATAGTTTTAAGCACTGTTTTTTTTTGGTTCAGTCTTCAAAAAAAAAAAAAAAAAACAAAGATATTAAAACAAACGTGTTCAAGAAATATACATTGGGGGGTTTCAAACGGTATGCTATGAAGTTCAGTACAAAGTTTACAAAAATTGTTGTTATATTCCAAATAAAAAAGTTGAAAAACAATAAAGCAACGAATTGTGATAGGTGAAAACAAGACATATCCCTTAACTAGTGATATTGTGTTTAGAGCGTAGTTAGTCCAGAGGAAAGGTAATTGGCACAAAACTATTCATGTGACGGAATTTTGTTCGGGTAGTGGCTGATTCTCTCTAGTTCTATTACTTTATATGAAGGGAATATATCATGTTGACATGGCTCATTTAGGACAATATCTGCGACAGGCATTATTTTAACCGAAATTGGAAGGTTATTTCAGTGACCTGTTACAAAGTGTCAAAAAGGTGCCAATTAACCCCCTCGTGGGACATCGCCATGTTGAAGTGGCTTGTCACGTGACAAGTTTAGTGTTAGTTCCTTTTCCGGTAGGGAATCGTTTGAATCCCCCAATAGTATTTCTCTATACCAGGATATTAATATGTACTATATGAATTTAACACAACTGAGAAACTTAAAACAAAATCAAAAAATGTTTAACATTTTATTTTTTTATATACAAAATAAATACTTTTTCAAACACTACTTCACCAATTTATTTTAATATAAATTCATATTTAAATACACTCTTTCAAGTTACTGCTTATTAGGTGAGTAGCTGCAGAGTGCTGGATTTCTTCTGTCAATCCTTATTATAAGTTGAAACTCTCTAGATTATCTTAGAGTTAGAAATACATAGTATTTATTTTATTATTTAAGTCAATCTTTGTGCTGGTTCACACACTTCAAGTTTTTGCCGTCAAGTCTTGAGCTTAAAGGATAAAGGAAAAAGAGAATGTCATTTCTTTTCCCCACTCTCCGACAAACTCAAGATCCAGACTTGACGGCTAACACTTGAAGAGTGTGAACCAGCACAAAGATTGACTTAAATAATAAAAGATTAAAAGGTTTAAGAAACGAAAAGTTGTATGTTCAGTGTTGCCGTCAAAAAAAATGTAATTGTATATAATCTTTTTTTCATATACGGGTCTGTTCTGAAAATCACGTGTGATTTCAAATCACTTATGCCCTCTAAAATTACACGTGTGATATTTTGGTGTTCCGTTTTTGTGTTTATCGGTGTGCTTTCGGCATTTGAAAATTTCACCGAAACACACAAAAACGGAACACCAAAATATCTCACGTGTGATTTTAGAGGTCATAAGTGATTTGAAACCACTTGATTTGAGTTAAAGTGATTTTCAGAACAGGGCTGATAATCCTTGTTATTTAAAAAAAGTTTCTTTTATCAGGTTTTCTCTTTTATACGATTATCTTCTATAGAACATTTTTTATACGATTTGGTTTTATAAAATATTTTTTTCTATGGAAAGTAGAGAAAAAGACGTGGTGTTTTTGGTCCATTGTCTTATAAGCGATTTTTACTTATTTGCGATGTGCTTATATCTGCTATCTACTGTATATAATATAATTTTGTATTCATGCCAGTACTTCAGAGTTTTGTTCACTTGTTTCATGTCAGGGATGTTAAAGTTGGTATAATTGTACTTTTTTTTTCTTGGTACATTTTGACCTTCTAAAGTATCGTAGTACTACCGTGACTCATTTGGTACAATTTAAATCAATTCGAATTTTTTGTATAACAAACAAATTATTGAGTCATTTTCATTGCATTTATGTTGTACAACAAATCGTTAATGTAATGGGCGCTTAAATATACGACTAGTATTGTGGTGCTTAGAGCGCTTAGTCCCCTTTTACAATGTGGCAAGGCAGACAGCCGAGGTTTGTTGGTAAGGGGGCGACGCTGTATGCGTAACACACTGTACTTTTTTCCTCTCTCGCCTACACATTTCGTCTGTCGGCCTTTCATTTGCCACATTGTAAAAGGGGACTTATGGTACCGACAGACGATGCAACATTAGTCAAAGTCTGTGTTACTACTTTTGTTTCCTCTTTACCCCAGACGATGACACTAAAAGTAAAACATCAGTATGATTTTTTTGAATTTTTTTGATTTTTTTTGAATATAGAAGTTAACAAATATATGCGAAAGAAATTTTTCATATCCAGGTTTTTTTTTTTTTTGTTTTATTTAATTCTGTAAAAGTTTTAAATCCATTTATAAAATTTTTCCATTTTTCATTGTTTTCAATGTTCGTAACAACTCAATAACACGTACATTTTCTTATAGAATAATTTTTATTTTTGCTCGAAAAAATAAAAATCAAAAAATAATTATTATTTTGGTTCAAAAAAATAAAAATCATAAAAAACTTTTATTTTTTTTTTTTTTTTTTGAATATAGAACTACTACTGAACTTATCAAATATATGCGAAAGAAATTTTTCATATCCTCCTTTTTTTGTTTTATTTTTATAACTTTCACATTTAAAGTCCCATAATTCTGTAAAATTTTTAAATCCATTTATAAAATTTCTCCATTTTTTCATTGTTTTCCATGTTCGTCATTTTTCCTTTTTTGGTTTTTTTTGTGTACAATTGAATTTTTATTGTTGTTTTAATAAATTAAAAAAAAAATATTGGTACCGTGAAGTTCCAAAAAGTACATTTTTTTTTGGAAGTTGGTACAAAATGTAAAACCCCATTTAACATCCCTGTTTCATGTTATATTACACGGGGTCTCCACCTGAGATAATATCTGAGATAATGTCGGCAAAATGAGAGAATACATTTCTTCATGGTAATCTTAATATTAAACAAGGGGAACACGTATTTAATAAGATTTCATAATCGTCTGATTCTCGTACAGTAAACTTGTATCGTTTTTATTCTTTTTTTTTAGTTTTTTGATTTTTTTAGATTAAAATAGTGTTTTTTAAACACTTTTCACAATATTGGCACTTTTTGCATTAATAAATTACACATTTTAATAATGGTGGCTTATAATTGTTTTATATGTGTGTATGTATGTATATTTTTGACAGCTCATCTTATAGTTGTTATAAGATTTCTTATAACAACTGTCTCATAACATTTATTATAATATTAATACTAACACTATTTGATTGTCCACAAGTAAGATAGTACTCTCTGCGATTGAATTTGACGTTTGCTGATATAAAAATCTTATATCTTATCCCAGGTGGTGACCCTGTGTTATGTAAATTGCCACACTTTTACTTTTCCTTGGCAGTTTCTAAAAAAAGGTAGTAATTTATATAATTTTTAGTCATGGCAACACTATTGTTTTGTTTATTTAACACCTGAGTTAGTTTTTGCTTTTTTTATTTGTTATTTTTTAATATTTATTTCACCTACAATTTACACATTCTTTGCTTGTGATAAAGTGTTTATAAAAATTGCACGTTTTTCTTAGATTTTTATTATATTTTATTAGAGCTTTAGTTTTTTTAGAGTATTTGAGGTTTTGGGAAATAATTTTTTAGTTTGTGCTTTTGTTTTGTTTATCTATTGAAAAGTGCAGCAAGAAAAAATCGTCCAGAAGAAAAAAAACCTCATAAAATGATAAATTGTAGTATTTTATAATACACGAGTAGAACAAAAGCCAGACAGACAAGACAATTGCATGCAAAATATTACCCAGAATAATTTTTTATTGGATTTTTTTTTTTTGATGTGATGCGATGGTTTCAATAAACCGTATAATTAATTAAACTTTCATTCTAACCATCAGTATTTACTATTACTCTATCTTTAATGAACTTTCTCTTTCATGAATTTTTCTATGTACATATTTTTTTTTTTTTTAATTTCTTTATTGGTACTTCCTTTGCGGTTTCCTGTGGTGGTGACACTTTAATGGAATATGACACATATTTTATTTTCCCATTATATATATGATAATATATACATACATATCGTTGGTCTCAAGTAGAAAGGCCCTAACTCAAATAATTGTAACTGTATAGGAGAAGGTAAAAACATAATTGAAACTATATGTATCATAATGTAAACGTGCCCATACAACTGCTTGTAAAGCCGCTATTCTTTACAATATTGCAATGAATTTTTGTGACGAGGTGTATTTGTGTAAAATTTATTGGAATCACTGGAAAACTCAATTTCGTAAAAAACGCGAGTTAGGGCCTTTCTACTTGAGACCATCGATATGTAGTTACATATACATGTGTATGTATATAAACAATTTTTTTCTTTTTTCTCATAAACTTTGAATTTTTATGCAAAAAAGAAAAAAATTAATGATGAAAAGGTGTTGCAAAAAAAATTAACTAAGTGCTGCCACATTAATGAGCTAAAAAGTGGCAACAAATAAAACGAGTTGTCACATATTAAGGGGTAAAAAAATAGAAAAATGCGTTGGATTTTTATCAATAGATACATAATTCAAAATTATAAAATTCATTTGCAATAAATAAACAAAAATGTGATGCCAAAAAGAGATGAAATATACCTCCACAACAATGAGTGTTTCTTCGAAAGCAAAAGAAGGTGCCACATGTAAAAAATAGATATAAAGAAATTGTGTGCGTGTTTTATTCTAGTGTCAAGAAAGCAGTATGTTTTTCACGTGTATTTTCGACTTCTGAGGTATCGCTGCATTTGTCTTTGAAACCCAAATACACGGACTAAGTTAAGCATGTGGGCACAATTGCAAATTTTAAAATAAAAGATAACTTCAGCATTAAGTTATTAAGAATAAAGTGGTGATTGTAGTTTAAAGTCATTTTATAATTAGAGACATCTTAGAAAGATCGAGCAAGGGATTTTTTTTCCATTAATTTAAAGTGGAGTTGGGGACTGATGTCGGATGTCCCTGTGTGATGATCCTTTTCAACAGATGCTGCCTTGCTGTAGAGGTGAAAATACTTAACAAGGGCTATGCACATGGTGCAGACAACCACGCACTTAAAGTATGATCCGTGTGTTGGTTTCCACATACAGGGGACGTAAGTAGACGCATTGCGACCACTGGGTATTAAGATAACCTTGAAGCAGGCAGTTACGTTAATCCAAGACATTTTAAAATATAACTATGCCCAGAACTTTAAATCATATGAATACCGGGCCTGATCTGAAAATCACGTGATTTCAAACCACTTGCTTTCAAAATTACACGTGTGATTCTGTGATGTTCTGAATATCTTTCCATTTTTGTGTTTCTAAGCAATTGAAAATCACACTAAAAAAACACAAAAACGATTTGAAATCTAGTGATTTGAATTAAAGTGATTTCTAGAAAAGGCCTGTATACTAAGAATATGCAAGACTCTTGAATAGTTTTAACAGTAGTGTCCGTACGCAGCTGTAAAGTTTAGTAAAAGCTCCAATAAATTTTTAAAACTGTAAGCCAAATTAACTGTGTTCAATTTAAATTTTGTGACATTTGTGTTAATTTTTGCTCTCAAAAAGGTGTTAGATTCACAGAGGACCAGTGCATGTGAAGGCATAGGCGTAGGTAGACTATTATTCTGGGGTGGGCAAGTGCACGCACCCCTTTCAAAAAAAAAAAAAAAAAAAAAAAAAAAATTATAAAAACTTTTCAACATTTTTTATTTTTTAAATTTATTCTAT
The DNA here is from genome assembly GCA_943735925.1 of Pollenia amentaria. Classification (NCBI taxonomy): domain Eukaryota; kingdom Metazoa; phylum Arthropoda; class Insecta; order Diptera; family Polleniidae; genus Pollenia; species Pollenia amentaria. The sequence goes on along the minus strand of OX031008.1, from coordinate 15,445,556 downwards.
GAGCTAAATTTCAGTTATGTGTTTGTGTTTTATAAAGCTTTTTGTAATAGTTCTATTCCTTAATTTTTTTTTTTTTTTTGTTTAGGAATGACTTTATACACTACCAGACTATTATCTTGTATCTTCCTGTTACATTTTACCTTAGCTATCCTTTCGATAGCAATGGTATATTTTATGTACAGAAAAAATTACAATTATTAGACACCAGCATAATGTTATGCATTTTCTGGCCCGCTACGGCCTTCGTCAGCAGTCTTTGTGTCACACTGTTTAGTGATACTTTATAAATTGAATGTATTTAACTCAACTATTTTTGTTAAAGTAATAAATTATCTTATGAAAAGAAATAATTCCCAGATTCTATTTTATAAAAACTTTTTTTTATTAATATATAAAATTTAAAAAAAAAAAAAAACAAAACTAAAAAATAAGGGGTTTCAAAACAAATAGCATCTGGGAATTTAGTTCTAATGGTAAGTAACATTTATTATAAATTTTTAATATTAATTCGAATGTACATTCTTAGTCAAATTACAATTTATAAAGCTTTCATACTTTAATAGTCTTATTCCTTCAGTATTTTTATTAATACAAAACTAAAAAATAAGGGGTTTTTACGATGGTCTTTGTGCAAATTTGCAATTTGTATATTTGCATTGCATATTATGATTGATCGTTGTTTTTTCTAAATATTTAACTTCTGGCATAACTAGCATATGTATATGAAATATCTCTTTGACGTAGACTAAATATAGACAGCAATAATAAAATTTTAATTTCTATTTCTATTTTATTTTAAGGCCACAAAACATTTGAATTTAATCGCCTGCTTAACAAACTACAATTCAGTTTGCAATGAATGTAATAAAAAACAAAGTGAACGAAACCAGCAATTGAAAAAAGAAAAAAAGCCTGGTATCGGCAGAAGCGGATCTGGGTGGATTTATACCACCCCAGCCCTCCCTTATCTACGCCAATGTGTGGAGATTAATTAAAAAATCTAAAGAGTTGAGTTACTTTATATATGTACATATATACTTTGGTGTAGGCCATTTAGAATAATCGAATTAAAAAAATGCTATCTGTGAACTCTGAATGCAATTAGTATAATAGCAAAAATGAAAATGACATTTTAGTATGAAAATACTGGTCCTGAAAATAACTATTTTTTTAATAGTAATCAGACAAGTAAAATCGATCATGTCCTTAAAAAGCAATTTAAGTATAACACTGCAAGTTCCTCTACAAGAGCTCCAAGTTAATGGCGAATTGCTGTTTGGTATTTTTAAGGTTTAAAGCTATATCTAAACAGTGGATTTTCGATTTTAGAATTTTGATTTTTCTGAATGGAAATTCGATCTTAAGAAAGAACACTGCTTTAATTGATATGGTACATACATACTCATATATTCTAACCTATTTAATACTCTTTATCATATTTGCTTGAAAAAGCTAATTTAAAAGTTAATATTCCCTAAAATTTTTTTCAATTTTATATTATTGAAATTTGAAAATCAACACAAAGAAATTTACAGGATGTGTGAAACTGGTTAAATTCTTTAAGTGTGACATATTTTTTCCCTGTAGATTGATTTAGCAACAATTTTTTTACACCTAAAAATTCCGAAAAGAAAGTTGGTCCTTACAACCTTTAAGCTCTTTAGCAGTTGGAAGCAAATATAATTACCAAATTTAGTTATAAATATGTATATTGCTTTAGAATGTTTGAATTTTTAGTTAAGCGAATAAAATGTATTCTCCTTGATTTTTTCGAACTAAACATGTACTTGTCAAGCACTTGTATGACTTTTTCATATAAATAACCAAAAGATTTAAATATTTTGTTTTTGTAATTTTTTTTTTAAATCTAGGTCAAACAACCAGTCTGGACTTAAATGTTTTTTTATGTATTTTTTTAATTAATTGCATTAAAATTACAAGAAAACATGTTGTCTTTTAATTTAAAAAATGCATGTAAACACTTAAAATAATCCACAACACTTAAAAACAAGTACAATGCATTAACCTTTCATCAAAAAAACACGCAGTAAAATATGTACAATCTCCTTAAAAAAGCGCTATAAAAATTAACACTGGCTTGACTTTCTTGTATGTACTGCACTGCACGACTACAAATCTGGCAACATAACAACAAATCAGTGAGAGTTTTTCTGTTAGTAAACAAAACAAACATACACACGCAATATTTAGGCTGCGTCATTAACAAGATGTCACCGTTAAAGGTCGTGCTCCAAATACATTTAATAAGCAACATGCAAAAAAGAGGTATAATGTAATAAAAAGAAAAAAGAAAGGGCTTACGAATTTGAGCAATAACAGAAGTGCTTTAGTTAAAAAACCAAATGTAGGTTAAGTCGAACAGGGGCAGGTGAGTTAATTTTAATTAATTAAAAAAAGATGATGAAAAATCTAGAATTATAGCTGGAGACTTTTGATTTATTAAGGAAATAAAATGTTAGCAAAGTTCTCAAAACAAGTTAAGGTTAAGCAAATGTTTTATTTTGGGAAATATTTTAACGTTTTAACAGATTTTTTTTTAAAGAATTTAATAATTTTTGCATATTTTTGTTTAGCTTTATTTTGAAAAGCAAAAAATATATATCAGATTTGTTATATTTTTGGTGTTTTCCTTTTTATTTTAGTTGATATTCTTGGTTGGAACATACATACATATAAATATAATGAAAGCTTTTTTTATTTTCATTACAGTTTATTTTAAACAGGGTGTTTCATTATAGGATGGTTTTTAAAAGAAGACCGTTTTGTACGCGTAAAATCGTAACGAATAGTGATGTTATAATAAAATTTGGTTAGTCATAGTTTTATAAGACTAGAAATCACTTTGCCGATTGTAGTGAAGATCGGTGGATAATTTACCATAGGTCCCATATAAAGACCACTCCATAAATATTCTAACTGCAGGTGGAGGGTGTCAAAGATTCGGCACAGCCACATGCATCACTATATCTTGTTTTTTGTTTATTTACATTTTATATAAAGGCGATTTGACATTTGCCGTCACAATTCTAGCAACAAAATGCCTGTTGTTGCATTGTTGTAGAACTGTGGTCACTTTATTAATGCATTTTGCTTTCACACTATAAAAGCTATTGTACAAAAACACAAGAATAAAGTAAAAAAGCCAAACACTCGCTTGCATAAAAAATTACTTGACGCAGATGCAAAAAAGGGTATTATATCACTTTGAATTACAGTTGGGGATAATATGTGAAATATTTTACCATTTATTTGTGCAACATATTAAAAAAGAAAAATAACTTTTCACATTTTTGACAATATTTTTTAAATGCAAATCCCACAAATGGTGGCATACATGAAACATATTTGTCAGAAAAGCCGACACCATTCGTCTATATACTTGGCCACTTAACTTAGAGCCAACTTTATTATAAAAGCTTATGGATTCAAGACCTGTTTTGTTTTAAGAATTAGCTAATCCACCTCGTTCTATCTCATATTTCATTTCTTTCCACCAATTTCGTTACCCTGTCACTCTTTTCACTTTTGTATACATTTTTAATATTTAGAGATGCACCAGATTTTTTTTCCTTTTGGTGTGTAATTTATTTTCATACATGAATTTCGCGCGTTCGTTCTTGGTCTCATTTGCATATACATTTGTTTGGGTCTTGTGTTATTTTCTTGTATTTTTATTTATTTAAATGCAACATAGTTTTATTTTTTTTTTCCTACACATCATATAAAAATAAAAAAATAGCTTTTTCTTCAATTGAGAACATCAGCACCATTTAAAAGGCGTGCTGGGTCAAGAAACAAACAAAAAATAAGAAAAAAAAATTATTCTAGTCTTTGAAGCCCGAAAGATCAAGTAGATGAAAAATAATGCCTAAATAGTAGGCACAATTTAAATGATGATGATTAAAATAGTCCACAAAGTACATCTATTAAAAATTAGTGCCATAAGCAGACAAACACCATCATTCATTATTTCTCGTTGGGTATAAAAATACATTTTCAATCTAAAAACAAGCGAGGCACGCGTTAAAGCGCGATAATTTGCATGGAAAAACAAGTGAAAATGTTTTGAAATTTAAATTAAATAGATTAAATATTTATTAGTTTAAGGCACTTTATTACAACTTGCCTTAAAATTTCATGTTAGTAAAAGTTAGATTAGCTTAAGTAATACCCTTCGAACATTTGCATACATTTCGGAGCAACGCCTGCAATGTGCTGAACATGTGAAACAAACGTTCAGACTTGAAACAAATACTTTCAATAAAAAATTTCACAATTTTTGAAAAACAAAACTTTTATATTTTAAATACTTTTTTTTCTACAAAAGGGCCAAATTTTTTTAAAAAAACAACAAAATGTATTTGAAATTCATTTTTTTTATAATAAAAAAAAAATTAAACAAAAAAAAAAGATTTGCAAAAAAGTAAAAACTTGACAAATGGTAACGCTGCTTTCAAAAGAAATTTAATTTTGTCAGTGATGCCATAATAATAATAGAATTTATTGCCACTTTTCTAGTGATAACACTAAAATAATCGGAAGATGTAGAATGGAATACAATGGGAAACATGTTCAAAGATATTGATTTTTAGCTCAATGTATTTCTTATGGGAAAATTTCAATATCTTCGCAAAATGATGTTAGATGTTAAATGTTGTTACGTGTGAAAAGGCTATAAGTAATAGAGCAGTGTTGCCAATAGGTGTGTAATTCCACATTTTGTGTGTAATTTCTACTTGCATGTGCAGCTCGCTCATGTGGGCTCTGTGTGTAATTTTACTTTGAGTTCTGTTTTTTTGATTAATTTTTGACACTTAACTTTTTGTTTTCGAACATTGTTTTTTTGTCATTTATTTTCAGTTTCCATCAGAGTCAAACAGGTTTTTCATACCCTTAAATTTTTTATTTATTTTCAACTTGGAGGCAGTAGTCGTGGTTTCTTGCTCATATCTCAGCCATTTGTAAACTGTGCAATTTATAATAACAACCTATTCCGGAATATATGTGTTATAAACATATAAAAACCTAGTCCCCATAATGTCATATCACGGCATTTCAAATAACGTGCTTTTTAAATTACACGTGAGATTTTGTGGTGTTCTGAAAATCGTACCGTTTTCGTGTTTTTCGGTGTGCTTACGACAATTAAAAATTACACAAAACGGATGACCACAATATCACACGTGTGATTTTTAAAGGCTGATGTGATTCGAAATCAAGCGATTTTCAGAACAGGCCGGTTAAAGTCTCAATTTAGTGAGGGATATCGAATATTGTGACGAACAAAGTCAACCAGTCTTTCGTTTTAATTCACCCATGAATTGAATTTATTTTATTTCTATTTTTTCATTTGTTGGTTTGTTTAGTGTAGCTATTTAATCATAAGCAATTAAAGATATATGTAAATCTGTTTAGTTTGTAAGTATTAATTTAAAAGTTGGTTGGACGCCACCTGGTTGTCAGAAATGTAGTTATTTATAATAGAGCAACCCTGAGTTAATATCATATGTTTGGTCTACGATAGTTTTATAGTGAGTGTGTGTTGGTGTGTGTATTGTGCATACACAAGGGAAATCGTATAAAAGGGCAAACATCATTGAATGCGAGGCAGTCGGTCGTGGGATCGCAATAGGGTAAACCTACTTAGGACAATGGATAAACAAACATCCTAATTACTCTTAAACTATTTTGATCCACTCGTTGGCTCCTTGGTACACTGGGGATCTTGGACAGCATGGACACCGTTGAGTCTACCCCAGCAATCAGCGGTAAACTTGTCGTTACAATATATATGGAGAAGACTTTAGATTATCGACTACATAAATAATCTATCACTATCAAATCTACATGAAATAGACTGTTGACTCCATAAACTGTAGATCAGTAAATGTAAAAGAGTAGAATATCGATCAATTTTATATAATGTGGACTATTGCAATCGACTGTATATGATAAACACGGCTGTCGACTTTTGCTATCGACTCTATATGAAGAAAACTCGACGCTCTAAAGGATGCGCTATTAATTCAATAAAAGAAGACTGACCACAGGTAGTTACATTATTGAATCTATAAAGAGTAGACTCGTGTCTTTTTATTCACTAGACTATTATCTCTATTAACTTATAATGTAATCTCCGTCGAAAGGGGGTGTCAGCTTAAGGAAAGTGTCTCTGCCTGTTTGTAGAATGAGAGCGCAAAAGTGACTCGCTTAAACTTACATTTAAAACAAAAACAAAATTTCACTTTTTTCTACTTCTAAAATATAATAAAAAAATATAAAATGCAAACATAAAATATTTTATATTTCAAACTTATTGTTTGGCTTTATTAACTGCGAACATATTTAATAGTCTTTTTAATTTTATTTATGGAATTTTTAAACCACAAATGACAGCTTTATTTAAAACAATTAAAACTAAATATTTAAATTTGTTCCGGCCTGACCAAACAAAACTATAAAAATAACGACAATTAATTAAATTAAAATAAATGCTTTTAATTAAAAAAAAAAAATTTAATAGTCTCTTAAGTTGTAGTAAAATATTTTTATTAGTAGATATTTTTTATTTGTTTTAAATTAAACCGATATAACAATAAAAACATACTCATCTAACAGAGAAATTTTAATGTTCCTGTTTAATTTCTAAATAAACGCTGACGTATTGAGACTTTTTATTTATTATTTTATTTTCTACATAAAATATTCTCCAGACATTTTATGGTCTCCTGGTTGATTGAACGCTGTCAAGGAAAATACCCAGAAAACAAAAACAAAATTTATATCTTAACACAATCATTCTTTTGGATTTTTCTTCACTTTTCATTTCTCTGCCGAAAAAGCTATAAAAATGCCGTCATTGTTAATAAATACCACAAGAAATAATTTCTGAAAGATATGTACAAAAAAGATGAATAAAAAACATAAAAATGTTTAATAGATGGTATAAAGAAATAAGAATTTGAACGCTCACAAATTCCACATCATTCGCAATGACGTAGGCAAAAATGTTTAATAAATGCGAGGGTGGTGCTAATTTTTCTATAGTAAAATAGATCATAGTCATAAACTTTAATTTCTATTAGTGCTGGTTCACACTCTTCAAGTCTTAGCCGTCAAGTCTTGACTTTTCAAAATAGAGAGGAAAATAAATGGCATTCCCTTTTCCCTTATCTCCTAAAAGCTCAAGACTTGACGGCTAACTCTTGAAGCGTCTGAACCAGCACTTACAGACAAGTTTATTGTCTCTATTATACCCCTTCTACAGACACAACGTTCAGTTTGCAAAGTCTTACTCTTTATTTGCAGAACGCAAAAAAAACAATGTGGACGTATTTTATTGCATCCTTAATTTAAGAACCAACAACAACAAAAGATTACTAAATTTCTCAAAGCAAACAGAGTTTACAATGAATCTCTATTATCTAGTAGAATGTCACTAAAGGCATTTTAACGATATTCTAAAGGACTTAAAATTTTTGGTCTGATCTTCAAATTAAAAGAAAAAAACTTGTAGAATATAAACATCATTCATGCTTTTAATTCAAGCGAGTTTGAAATTTGGACAGACTTTTAACAGATATTAAAAATAAATAAGAATGAGAATCTAAAAATAACATAAAATGAAATATTTTTCAATATTCATAAATTTTTGTTCTAATGATGACCGCATCTTATTCAATAAATGCTTTTATTATAATTTAAAGAAAGCCCTTGAAATTTTATATTTATTTTTATTATTTTGCTTTTTTACTTTTATTACCAAAAAAAAAACGGTGAAAATTTGTGAAAAAATTTCAATTTTCCATCCCTGATTTTCCTCTTGTAAAATACAACACTGATAAAAAGAAAAAACTTGTCGTTTAGAAAAATTTCAAAAATGCTGTACGATTGTCAATTCATTTATAACAAATTGGGGTAAGTTCGTAAATGCAGTTGTTGCGCATCAGTAAAGTTTAATGTTCGTAAAAGCATCACTTGTAAGAAACTTGGCATCACTCTCATAGGTCAAAAGTTTTTTAATGCAGTGATGCCGCTGCTCTGCAGCAAAATTTTGCAATTATTGCATCAGTTAATTTTCTGATGCAATAACTTTTGATATAAAAGAAATCGTTTTATTTTTATTTTTTGATGATTTTTCTTGTTATTTATAAGAAAACTGTACCATTTTGTTTCAATATATTCAATAAAATTTGTCATCACTATTGTTGATAACATTTTTATTATTATTTTATATTCGTTTATGAAACTTTTGAAATTTAGCTCGTGCTCAAAAATTCAAACTTTGCAACTGGCGATCACGCAGCAGCAACAAAATTTTGCATCACTGCAGCAGTTTTTATGCATTTACGAACGTACCCTTGTTTTCACACTTTTAAGCGGCCTATACACTTGCACTATAATTGTTAAATTTTTCGTATAATATAATTTTACGTAAAAATTTAATTTAATGGGTATGTGATATTCAAACGTGGTGCAATATATTGTCAACAATCAAAAGACTTTTGATTTTTTTTGCACAACGAAAAGAAGTGCAATGACTTGCAAATGTATTGGCAATATTATAAAATGTTGTTTTGTTTTAAGGTTAAGTTTTTTTTTTATTAAATTAAACTTGTGCCATATTTAAATTGCAATCATTGTGCCACTTATTGCACAATAAAGCGCAAAATGCAAAAAATATGGTGAATAACATATACAATAATATTGTATAATGGATGGGGCGCTTTATACATTTGGAGTTTATTTTAGTTGTTTACATGTCGCAATGAAAGTATTTTAGTGTAAAAGGACCTTAAGGTCTAATAGATCAGAGCAACTTAAACTTTCTTTTTGGTTTAAAATGTGTTAAAACCAACCAATCTATCAATCAGAAAACATATAAACCATCTTTAAACGCATAAAATTGGTCGATTAAACTACCAATGCACACCATATAAAGTTGACAACATTTATCGTAGTGATGCCACATGTTGCTTTTTAAACTACATATAATACATGAGAAACTGATTTACAACTGTTGAGTTTAAACTGCACATAAATTTAAATTTAGTTTAACTAAGCCAGCGTTTAAGCACTAACTATTAGCCATAAGTAGAAGAGTGTCATCTTTATAATAAAAAAGACCATCTTTATGGAATATATTCCATCCTTGAGAAAACCGATTACTCTAGAGTAAAATGCCGAACTACATAAATAGAGTGGTTTATCAGACAGTTAATTTAACATGGATTTGGTTCTTTATGTACACAGTAAAATCTTTATTGAAATTTATTTTTTACTCTTTACATTTATTTGTATTGTTTGATTTTTTTTTGTGGAAGAAATATTCTTAGTATATATATGATGATATTTATATCAAAGTATATTTTCTATATAATTTTTTTTTTTCATTATCCCTATGCTAGTCCCGCATAGCTATACGATTGTCTGCAGGAGGACGGAGTCTCTGGCGGGAATCGAACCCGTAACCCCGGCACTGATAAAATAGCTAACTACCAACTAGCTTACTGGGGCACCCTATTAATCAGCCCAGTGATGAAAATTTAAATAAAAATGTCATTTTATTAAATTGCAAAATGTTATTTTAATTGTATTTAATTTCTGTACAGATGTCAATGCAATTTTAATTTAACTAAATTACATAGTTATTTTTTTTTTAAACTCGTCATTTGTTTTTATTGTTAATTCATGCAATTGGAAAAATTAAACAAAACTCTCTTCGTGAAATAAAGAACAAATAAATATGAACATAAATAACAAAAAATAAAAAAAAAAAATAAAAATTTCAAAAATAATTTTTATATGTTTAAATAAATAATTTATTTAAATTGGCCTTCTGTTAATTAGTCACGCCTTTATGAAGCAAATAATTGCTGGATTAATTATTGAAAAGAAAAGTTCTTAAAAACTATTAAAATTTAATAAAATAGAGATCATCTCTTTGAATTTTTTTTTATAAAAATTATAAAATTAAAAATAATTTTGTTAATAGGTCAGTCAACTTTATCTCGGCACTGATAGACTAGCTAACTACCAGCTAGCCTACTGGGGCACCCTATTAATCAGCCCAGTGATGAAAATTTAAGTAAATATGTAATTTTATTAAATTGCAAAATGTTATTTTAATTGTATTTAATTTCTGTACAGATGTCAATGCAATTTTAATTTAACAAAATTACATAAAGTTATTTTTTTTAAACTCGTCAGTCATTTGTTTTTATTGTTAATTCACGCAAGTGGAAAAATTAAACAAAACTCTCTTCGTGAAATAAAGAATAAACAAATATGAACATGAATAAACAAAAATAATAATAACAAAAATAAGTGTTATATGTTTAAATAAATAATTTATTTAAATTGGCCTTCTGTTAATTTGTCACGCCTTTATGCAGCAAATAATTGCTGGATAAATTATTGAGAAGTAAAGTTCTTAAAAACTATTAAAATTAATAAAATAGAGATCATCTCTTTGCATTTTTTTTATAAAAATTATAAACTTAAAAATAATTTTGTTAATAAGTAAACTTTATCTCAGCTTTTAATTTACATAAAATTAGTGTTTACGTATAAAATGCAACCATGTGTGACATGAATTTCAAGTTACAATGATGCCAATACGCTCATAATGATACGTGTACCCGGAAGAGCTTTAATTAATGATAATTACTGGATTAAAGTGTAATTTTAGTTAATTTTATTTTAAAATGAGACAAAAAAATTGCGTTTGTTAAGAATTTTTATTTTTAGAATATTTATATATTCATTATTAAAATTCAAAAGCTGTAAAAGATAAAAATGAGATAAGTAATAATTTAAAAGTTTTTTAAAAAATTAGCTCCGATTTGAAATTATTTAAAAGTTTTGGAAAAAAGATCTAGCAGAAACATTTGTGTATTTAATTCAAGTATGTGAATCAAACTTTTCGAGTGAAATTAAAAAAAAGATGTTTAACAAAAAAGGATACCGGAGTAGTACAAACTTTTTGGCGACTAAAAAAGAAAGGAATAAATAAACAAATTTAAAAACTTTTGTATTCCGAGCAGTCAATTTCTTATCTTTCACCGAAAAATTCAATTCCATTATTCCATTTATTTTTTAAAATAAATATTTAAAACTCAATCATTTTAAATGCATATCAAATCTGGCGTTTCAAAAATCGTTTTTGTTAGCCATTAAAGCAAATTTTAAGCATTTCTTTGTAATATTTGCCAGTTATTCCATTCAAGTTCGATGTAAAGTTGAGTCGAAAAATAAGCAATATTTTGTCTAATTTCCATGCAGCAAACCAGAGAAAAAAAGCTTACTTAATATCGACGTAATCACTATCCTATCCTATTTCTCTACCTATCGAGAATAAAAAGTGAACAGTTTTTCCTTCGAAATTATGCTTTTCCCCATAAATTTTTTTTAGGAAAAAAGGAACAAATTTCGATGGAATTCTTTTTCACGATGTAGGGGTTAATATAATTCTCGATATCCTTGAAGTTTTCGGCAAGTGGTTAATTTTCAATACAATTTCAAATTTGTTTTCATAATGCTCTATTCACTAAGTACACACAATGCATTTTCTAAAGCTGCCATATGTAGATTCTTACATACAGGTGGTAACTTTAGTATATTCTTCCGGATCTATGTTTATACCCTGGCAAGGAACCTGGTGCTAACGAATCTTCACTGTACACGGGGACATCTGAATTTTGCCATATGAAACGGGCAAAAATCAGTTTATATCCCTGCATTTTCAAGATCTTCCTCTACCCGAATTGGTCATAAACCACAGCCACCATGTGATCACTGCAGAGCAGTGACCAACATCCGATGATATTTTAAAGAGTATTGGCTCCCATTATACCAGGTTAGACTGAACGTTATTGATTAACGGAGATCATCCTTTTCGAGAGAGCACCGGTAAGAACTCGATTCTCCTCAAGAAAAATTAACTAAAGACGATTGACTCTGGTCAGCCGCGAATTGGAGAGATCTGACAACGCCAACTGTTTTTTGCTCCTTAGAACGTTTATATACAACCGCCGTGGAAGATAGTAAGAACTTCCCACGATATTCAATTCTCCGCACCGGAACGACTCAACACCAGTTAGAACTTTGTTTTAAAATACAGTTAAACTTCGCTATAAAAAATTTGGTCTAACAATTAAACTCAATATAATTTTTTTTTTGCTAAGTCTCCTTTAAAAAAAAGTTATTCCAAAGTTTTTCATACAAAAAATTTTCTTTAACTATAAAAAAAAGTTATTCCAAAGTTTTTCATACAAAAAATTTTCTTTAACTATAACGATTAAATTCTTAGCTTTATAGCAAATTATTAATTCAAAAGCCTCTACACAACGAAGTCAGAATAAAGCAATATTATAGAGGTTTGCAAGTGCATATGTAAATAAAATAGCGGTATTCAGTGTTGAAAATTTAAAAAGAGGTGCTTGATTCAGGGACCGAAAATAACCGTTATTTTGAAATTTTAAAACAAAAAAAGCATATAGAAGTAAATTCCGGCAAACTGATTCAAGTATACCATATTGATCCTCATGAGCTTTTCTATGATAAAATATTATGAGTTTTAAAGTTTTGATTTTTAATTTTTCGATCAAAAATTACAGTTATTTTTGGATTTATATTTTTTTGAATATAAATAACAGTTATATTTTGATTTTTGTTGTTTTGAACAAATATAACAGTTATTTTTTATTTTTTCGATCAAAAATAACAGTTATTTTATGATTTGAATTTTTTTGAACAAAAATAACAATTAAGTTTAGATTTTTATTTTTTCGAGCCAAAATAAAAGTTATTCTCTAACGAAATGTACGTGTTATCATTAATAAGTTGACCTTAAAAATTTATTTAAATGTGTGATCATCATTGGGATTTATTATGCGTATAAAATAAATATTTAAAGTCAACTAAATAATTAAAACACTTACATATCTTTAAAGAATAACTTTTAGTTTTGCTCGAAAAAATAATAATAAAAAAATAATTGTTATTTTTGTTCAAATAAATAAAAATCAAAAAATAACTGTTATTTTTGTTCAAAAAAATAAAAATACAGTTTATACAGTTTTAGTATTGCTCAAAAGCAACGATGCGACAATTACAATTCTGTGTATTTTGTTGTTGGATTACAAGCAAAAGCTACAATATTTTGCATTTGCACTTTCGCAAGACCGTTCGCATTAAACATTCTAGCGGAGTTCAAATTTCATAAATTTAGTCTTGAAAAATGAAAAAAGCTATAGGTTTAACGATTTTTTTCGTATTTCTTCAAATTTTGTTATACCGAGGATTAAATTAAAAATTATTAATTGACTTGTTTTTTTAAAATTTTTTTTAACATTTTTTATTTTTTTTAATCCAAATTTAGATATTTTTAATTATGCTTAAGTTCATTGAATTTAATTTTCATTAAATTATTTTTATGAAGACAGGAATTTAAGAACATGAAATCAATTAAAATTTTTTTATTGATAATTTTTCATTCTTGACTGCGCTGAGATTTGAACCCAGGCGTTCACGGACAGGTTGCCCAGACTAGTTTCGATTGTAACCACACAATCTCGTCGGTGGGGTTCGCCGTTTTACTCACTCGGCTATTGAGGCCGGGCGACGTCAATAGTCAAACATCAATCCTTAAACCAAATGGTATTTCACTTTGGTAGATCGAAATTTGCTTTTTGAATGAATGATTATCTATTTTAATTGATTTACATGTTCTTCCTAACTTCTGTTTTTTCGTACTTTATGTCAAGAATTCTTCTTGACATAAAGGAAGTTGTGAACAGCATAAATATTGCAAAATCCAGTTATTATCGACTGAAATTCTCATCAGCTATTGATAGTAAGAAAAAATGGAAAGAGATCCGTGAAATAGGTATTGGGAAAAGAAATCCTTGCACTATTAGTTCTGATGTTGAAGCTGCATTACGGTTCTGATCGATGTAGTAGAAGAAATTAGATCTAAATTGGACAATAATATGGTTTCTTTTCTTGTGCTTCTAGATCACAGTAAGGCTTTCGATACTGTTGATCACTCGATTCTACTCGCTAAACTCCAAAAATTTTTTAATTTTTCTAATTCGGCTAACAAACTTATTTCCTCTTACCTTATTAATCGTAAACAAGTGGTTACTTTGAATGGTGTGACTTCTAAAGCTGTGGATGTTGAAAGAGGGGTGCCACAGGGGTCAATTCTTGGCCCACTGCTTTTCTCTATGTACATTAACGATTTGCCTGAGACTCTGAATTACTGTGGTGTTCAAATGTATGCTGATGACGTACAGTTGTACTTAAGCAGCCGATTGGAAAATGTTCAAAACTGTACTGACTTCATTAACAGTGATTTGGATAAAATACATAAATGGGCATGTACTAATGGCTTGTGTATAAACCCTGACAAATCAAAATGTATTTTTATATCAAGAAATAATAAAAAAAGACTGAATGATAATATTTTTTTACATATTAACAGCACAAAAATCAACTTTGTTCAATCATCGTCAAATTTGGGTATCATATTTAATGCCGAACTTTCTTGGACCAACCATATAAATATATCAGCTGGTAAAACTCACGGGATGCTGAGAAACTTGTGGGCTGTGCAAACCTCAACGCCATTTGAAATAAGAATGCTTTTGGCAAAAACCTATTTAATACCAGTTTTACTGTACGGGTGTGAAATATTTGCCAATTGCGACACTATTGACTTTAAACGCCTCGAGGTCACATATAATAATATAGCTAGATATGTTTTCAATAAAAGTAGACGAGATAGCATATCATCATATTCATACCAGTTATATAATATAAGTTTTAAAGATTTATTGAAATATAAAAGCCTTTTGATGATGCATAAGATTATATATCAGAAGAATCCAGAATATCTTTTTAACAAAATTATTTTTGCGCAATCACCTCGTGGAAGAAACTTGAGATCACAAAAATACAAATATCTAATATCTACAAGACAATTTTTCAATTACACAACGTGTCTTTGGAACGACTTACCATCATATATCCAAGTACAAAGCAACTCATTACTTTTCAAAAAGGAACTTTTCAAATTTTTCAATCTATGTTAAATGTCAATTGTATTATGTTCATTATTATGTTAATTTTTATGATAAAATGTTTTATTAATAATCTCATAAGTTTAATTGACTTCATGTTTATATTACAAATGTTACTTGCTATCACTGTAATTTATAAGATTTATTGTTGTTGTGATAGTAATACAATAAATTAAATGAAATGAAATGAAAATGAAATGAAGTCCAAAGTACATTTTTTTATTTTTGATGTTTTTGTCTTTCTTTTTTCTTGTTGACCTTTTTCAGCACAACTTGAAGGACAAATGTAAACATAGCTCGTGCCTTAGCTGTTAACAATAATTAGTATTGTGGTTATTTTATTGAATGGTTTTTTAATCCAAATTTAGATATTTTTAATTAGGCTTAAGTTCATTGCAAATTTCGATCTACCAAAGTGAAATACCATTTGGTTTAAGGATTGATGTTTGACTATTGACGTCGCCCGGCCTCAATAGCCGAGTGAGTAAAACGGCAAACCCCACCGACGAGATTGTGTGGTTACAATCGAAACTAGTCTGGGCAACCTGTCCGTGAACGCCTGGTTTCAAATCTCAGCGCAGTCAAGAATGAAAAATTATCAATAAAAAAATTTTAATTAATTTCATGTTGTAAAATTCCTGTCTTCATAAAAATAATTTAATGAAAATTAAATTCAATGATTTTAAGCCTAATTAAAAATATCTAAATTTGGATTAAAAAACCATTAACAGTTCAATAAAATAACCACAATACTAATTATTTTTTATTTTTGGAATTTATTCTATGAGCTAAATTTAAGTTATGTATTTTTATAAAGCTTTTTTTGTAATAGTTCTATTCCTTAAATTACTAGGAATAAGTTTATTACACTACCAGATTCTATTTGTTAAAATTTTTTTAAATTTTTTTTTGTCTTTTTTCTATGTTAATCCCGCGAAGCTCTATGCTGCAGGAAAGAAACCAGAGTCTCTGGCGGGAATCGAAGCCGCAACCCCGTCGCTGATAGACTAGCTCACTACCAACTAGCATACCAGGGCACCCAAGCCCAATTAAAAAATCAAAATGCATTTTTTTTACTTAAAACCTTTTTGCCTGACGTCAAAGATATCTTTTTATATATACAGCGAATTAATAGCTATAACGATGTGTTTTTCAATTCCCTTTACATTCGCTATATTGAAGTTTCACTGTAGTAGCATTGCGCTAACTGGAAATATGTATTAGAGGAAGAAACGAACAGAAAAGTGAATAGTTTGATCGTGGTTCTTTAGAAAAAGAAAAAATTTACAAAGTATTTCTCCCAAATATTTTAATTTGTAAATTAAAATATACGTATTTTCTATTTGTTAAGCCTATTGCTGAAGTGTTAGCAACAATTGGGAACATTTTTCTGTCTTATTTATTTACACAATGGAATTTTTCAAATATCTAAATTTTCATTTAAATTTTTTTTATTCATATTTGTGTTTCTATAAAGCGATTTCCGGTTGAGCGTAATATAAAAAAGCGAGCCCTCAATTATTCAATTAAACTGTACTTGTGTCTATAATAGAATTAATAAGACCCAGTAAAACAAGTAATCAAAATTGCATTTACACCTACAAAAATGAGCCCAATAAAAAAATCAAATTTGGCATAAAACAAAAATAAAAAGTTATAAGAAGTATTATGTGAGCCATTAATAGAGTTTCCAGACAAGCATTACTACCAAAAAAGGCGCAAATAAATACAACCTTTTTATTACTACCAACAACAAAAAAACTACATAAATTTATGTTTTTTAGCAGACCGAAGACAATTTAAGCACTTGTTTTTTAACAGGTAATTATTCTAAAAATTACTTATTATTTCTTTTTAATGTCTGTATGGCCTAAGTTTTTTAGCCTATTAATATTTAATTGAAGAAAAGGAAATGCAAAATAAGCATTAGAGCAAATAAGGAAATTTACCAAAAAAGAAAATAAATTTATATAAATTTTAACATGTAAATTTAAGTTAAAATTAATTTGCCGCTTGGCCATTTCATGGCTAAATAAACCAAACATTGAATATAATTACAATTTTTTTGTACTGTTTTCTTGATTTTTATGTTAGCGCAATACTTTTTTGTTTAACGTTTTCTGCTTTGTTTTCCTTTATTTATTCCCCTTTTTTATGCATTTGTTGGCTTTGGTGTTTGCTAATTTACCATGCTGTTGTTTAATGTTGTTAACTTCACATTGTATGGTGTATTTACAGTTAACGGGTTTCTTTAGGTGTGCGTTTGTTTTTGTATCCGTATGTAAACATTGTTGAAATTCGAAATTGTTATTTGGCATACATTTAACCATTTCCGAAACATTTTTTGCCTTTTTGCTTTTCATACAAAACGATTTAAATTACATTTTAATTGTGTTATTAGCACAATAATTATTATTTTTTTTATTTCTATTGTGATTGCTTTTCAATGAACTGTATGACATTTGTATTAATATGTGGCAGATATATACATGCATGCATATGTTTATTTTTGGTTGAGGATCTTTTCACTGCAATATTGTATAGAGAAGGTAGTGTGAAGTCTCCTTCACACCTTCACCCAAAGACCAATATGGTCCATTGTGATGCCTTGTTTAGATATACATAGATAGCTGGAAAGTAGGTTAAATAAACAGCGAAAGCATAAGAAAAGATAAAAATGACAGATATGAAAAAAAGATCGGACCAAACCCGAGAGAAAACCCCACTCAACACAAATCCGCCCTATGTGCGGCTAGCTCCCAGTCTCCTCCCGCGTAGCCAGGCCATCCCCATTACACAGCCCGAGACATCCCTTAATTCGCCTAGAAATCTGCTGTCCAGCCTCCTCAGCCTGCTTCTCTGTAGCCTGGGACAGTGGGATAGAATGTGCTCAACTGTCTCTAACTACTCCGGGTACTCACACAACCCGCACATATCCGACACGTCGGATCACATCCTTATCGCAATCCTGCCTATCATGCAGTGGCCCGTGATAATTCCTATCATGGTCCTAACGCAGACCCTACTTCTGCCCAGCAGCGACTCCGAATCGGACTTCCTAAGCACCGGCCACAGCGTCAGTGATACCCGGCAGTCCGTTCGGTTCCCCCAGGCTCGATTGGTCGCGCCCAGAATCCATTCCCTTTGTATAGAGAAAATAAATAGAAATAATTATACAGACTTCAGACTATTAAAAGTGTCAGCTAATAATTGGATTTATAAGTTAGAAATTCGCTTGTTCATTAGGCTTTAAAATTAGGTTAAAAAGTAGTCCATAGTTTAGAGTACATATTATATTTTATTTTACAATTATAAATCTAGTTCAATATTCAATATAATCTTTGAACTAGGGTAAAGTCTTGCCTTTAATCCAGCTGATAATCTCGCCTGTAGTCTTGTTAATTTCCTCGCTATTTCACCCCTATTGCGAATGAATTTTCTTTCGAAATTTTCGTTTTCGTTAAAATATTTATACACGCAGAAAAAAATGGTCACCTCCAACAAAACTATTTTTAAAGAAAATTTTTAAGCATATTATGTTTAATTTACCCATATTATTGTCGCCGACAACCATATTATTGTTAAATTGGTCCTCCATCAAGATGCAACAACCATATTATCGTTGTCTTTAAACATGTTTTGGTTAAATATGACAATAATTTGTTTTTAAATTGACAATAGTATTTTCCTTTTTTCCAAGAGCAACATGACATGGTTGAAACCCAATTATGCTATTATAAGTGTTAAGCACATTTTAGTAATTATTAACCAAAACATGTTTGGAGGCAACCATAATATGGTTGTGCTTGATGGAGGACAAATTTAATCATATGTCTGTATGATTAAATTAAACATTTGTTTACAATTTTTCTTTTAAAATAGTTTTGTTGGAGGTAACCATATGTGACCTTCTCCGAGAAAAGGGGCCTTGTGTGTAAAAATGAAGTTTTGAGAAAAACGCATTTAAAGTTTCAAATTTTAATATTTTTCTCATTTTTATCGATTTTCCGAAGTTCGTTTTGTACGCTTTAATGGGGTTAATACAATTTTATCAGAAATCTAACACATTTCATCTTATTCTACACCCTTTTAGGTATCAGAATCCACTCTTAAGTCCAAACCCGTTTTTTGACACGCTAGGTCCCTTTTCTCGAAAAAGGTCACATATATAAACATGCTTTTTCTCTGGGTGTGGGAAAAAGCAAAATATCGAGGGAAAAAAATGTTTACTTTTTATTCACAATAAGGGTAATTGCCTCGCTTGTAGTGTATTCGCCTATGGTCCTTTTTAATTGTGAAGCAACAACTTTTCATTTTGCCTTAAAAGCATTTACCGATCTCAACAATTTAAAAATAGTTTTTCCTTAAAATAATAAATTAAGCGAATTGAAATGGCCCATAAAATACGTAAGATATGCACACTTTTTTACCCATACTAAATCTTCCCATGGGTAATGTTTATCTCCCAATGTGCCCAAAAATGCGATAATTTCAGGAAAATGATTTAGAAATTTTTCCAAACAACTTCCTCGGCTGAGTCCCCCCTAGCATGACCAAAAGGAAGTTAGTCTTCATATTCCGAGCGATGTTTTTTGTTTTTCACCTAAATTTGACAATTTCTTATATTTTTGGTAGACATTTAAAATTAAAAGATTTGATATTAATCTAGTAAATTATGCACAGAAAAAATTAAAATTTATATCAAATTCATAATATCAAGCAAACAAGTTGTTGATTTTGCACCTATTACCAAAATGATTTGATTACTAAAAATTGCAAAATTGTGAATATTTTTTTTCAATAAATGGTATTTTTAATTTTAATTAAAAAAATTATTAAAAAACTTTGCTATTTCAAACAATGTGTTCATTTATTTAATAAAATATTGACAATTCCCAACAACAATTCTACAAGTTTAAATTATTTTATTTTAAATGAATCAATTAATATTTTGTGATATTTAATTATTAATTTAATAAAAAAAAATTTTCAAAACAACTTAAATGTTAATTAAATCAAAATTATATTTTTAATTTTCTTTCAACTAAAAATAATTGATTTAATTATCACATTAATTAAATTTAAATACTTTTTAAAACATATTTTTAATTGAAAAAACTTTTTTCTGTGTGTTTGCGATTGAATGTCGAACTGTTCGCGATCTACCGGTCGAACGCGATCGACCATTTGCCCACTCCTGGGGGCTAATTCTAGCAGTCGTAATCGATTAATTTTTCGATACGAAGTTTAATTTATTAATAATTCTTTCAGCCCATACTGAACGAATGGAAATTATTTTTTCAGTGTTGTAAAGCATTTATTTAAGTTTTCACAACATTAAAAATATAATATCGATTCGTTCAGTATCGACCGAAAGAATTTGAAATAAAATTGCTTTCGAAACGAAAAATTAGCCCTGGATGGTTACTGTTCGTCGAATCAACGAAGCTCATTTACACTTTATGATATAACTGTTTAATTGTATTCAAATTTCGCTCCTTTTTTCAACAGCATTAGCTAATGGCGAAAGCTTTGAACAAATAATAAATTTTAAAACACAAAAATGAGTAAAAATTCGTATCAAATTTTAAAAGAGAAAAAAAACTTTAATAAAATGCTAACTTAAAATTTTTTTGTTGATTTTTTACTTTAAAATCGCTCCGCTAGAACTTTTTTTAAAAAGTAACCTTAATATACTTAAATTAAGAGTAACCTTTCAGGGTTAATCGATCACGACTGCTAGAATTAGGTCTATGGTGTGGCCTATAGTCTTAGCAAAAGTCTCGTCTTAAGTCTAGTATAGTAATTTTAATTGCAGTATAAATCTATTTAAAATCACATATGGGCAATAAGAATTACATAAGCGTGTAAAGAAACTTTTTATGAAAAAAATGTTCCATTTAAGAAAATATCGGAAGTATATCTTAAGTTTAAAAAAATGTTACCTTCATTTAGCGACATATCATTTATAGAATTATCGAAATGTATGCGTGGCAGGGTTTTCGATTTGTACTCACCTAAAAGAAATAGAATAAAAAAATTATTAAGTTATATTTATATTAATTGTAAATATATTAAAAAATCATCTAAATTCAAATATAAGTAAATTAACAAATTGAAATTGCAACACTGTTTATTTGAATTTTAAACAATAACCTTGACAGACTTTAAATTACATAAAAAAAACTATTACTTAAACTATAAAATTGCTAACTTAAACATATTATTAAATGACAAAATTGAGACGTCATTTATTTAAATTTAAGCAGACTTGGAGACAAAAAAAGTCAGCTTTAAATGTTTAAGATAAGCAAAATTACAAAAAAAGTATTTTAAATAAATTTATGTATAGGTACACAACACTTCATTTGTTGTGAGTAAACGGCAATTTGATACAAACTTAATGACAAATGTTTGCAAGATGACACCAAATGATAGGGGAGTTTCATAAGTTCATAAATTAAAATACATTTAAATAAAATGTTACAAAGTATGTATTTCGTTAAGAGTGTGTATTTTAAATTATTTTATGTTTATTTATTCATATTCAACACTTCATAAACTCATCACTATTGTATCTTTACTAATGTGAAACTCCCCTTATTTACTTGATATTTACTTTATGCAACATGTGTTTAAAAGGCCATAATTCTTTTAAAAAAAAGTACTTGACTTGGCTGCTTGTTTTATATAATAAACATATGAAAGAAATGAAACGGTCAGTAGGGCACTGAAAGTTTACAACAAAAAATTTTATGAGTTGGCTTTGTAATTTTATATTTCATTTGAAGAAAACAATAAAACAAGATAAAGGGGAAGAACTAAGAATCTTAAGAAAATTTGGATACTGAAAACCATTTATTAAATGTAATTAAGGCATGCTGAGTTTTAAAATAAATAAAAAAAAAAAAAAATTAAACTCTGGAAAAAATCATTACAAAAATATTGACTTGCGAGCCAGCAAACACATGTTGCATTGTTTACAAAAACCCGTTTAATTTTTTAAAGGGAGTGATTGAGATTGAGCATAATAAAGAGCAAAACTTGCAAAATAAATAAACAAAGCCAAAGATATTTCTTGAAAAGGAAAAATCCCTTTTATTTTTAAACGTTTTTTTTTATAAGTAAATTGAAATAAAAAGAACAAAATTTTCAACATTCTAAACACATTTTTAAGCTTAAACTGATGGCGTCATTTTGTAACATACTTATTTTTTCTTCTTCTTCTTAAACTCCTCTCGTTTTCTCTTGTTTGTATCTTTAGCAAGAACAAAATAAATTTATTATTATATATTTTTTTTTTTGCATAAACAAAATGTTCAATTGCTTTCAATTATGTTTTGAAAATAAGCTAGAAACCATTTAATAGTACAAAAAAATTTTTTCAAAACGATATCTAAACATTAAAAAAATAATGTAAATAATCTTAATTGGATTGTAGCAAAAAACTTGAAAAAAAAACAAACACAAAAGTGTTTTAGAATAATTCGGTCAATTTGAAGAGTGTGTATAAGTGAGTGACGGTCGGACTAGAGTGTAATAAAGAATGTGAGTGTCTTAATAAATAATAACAATTTAAAATAGAATATTTCCGCTATTTAAACAATTTTTGAAAAATGTAAAACAAAATTAATTATATTTTAAGTGTAAAATTATTTCTGAAATGTCTAAAGATAAACTCAAATGTCAACACTGGCATAATTAAAACGATGGCCTTAATTTTTTACAGTGTGGTACAGAAACAGGCTTGCCACATAGAAGTTTAAGCAACTGAATATTATTTAAGTAAAAATTTCTCAAAGTTACAGAGATTATTTGTATAAGATCGATATTTTATTTCACAGCCATAACCTGGTTGGTCCATCTTTGTACTAAATTTATATTTGATCTATTTTATTAAAGAATTTGCACTTTTAAATATAAATTTTATATTTTAAAATTTTAACTTTCCAGTCCAGCCTTTTTCGTGGTTGTCAAATTGACGATTTATCGCTATTCTGTACCCATGTTCTGTAACTTTAGTGAGAACTTCTCGCATCGAAAACATGTGAAACAAAATATTCCATCGTTTCTCGAAAAGTGAGAAAAAAGTGTGTCTGTAACTCATCACCAAAACTATCAAAAGAGATTGCGTCATTACGTTATAAATTTCATAATATTCCACTCGAAGCCGATATTAAATTGCAGATGTTGAGAACGCCAGCCAAACATATCGTTGACGGCGACCAAAATTGACTAAAATTGAAAAATGTTCAACGACGGCGGCGAAAATACAGCCGTCGGCTAAACCCAAAAATGTAAAGTGCGACTCTAATGTTTGTGGATTACCAAATGGCTTTGGAAACATTCGTATATTTTTCAAAAATTTTAAAAGCAAAATAATAAAACATATCGTTGACGGCGACCAAAATTGACTAAAATTGAAAAATGTTCAACGACGGCGGCGAAAATACAGCCGTCGGCTAAACCCAAAAATGTAAAGTGCGACTCTAATGTTTGTGGATTACCAAATGGCTTTGGAAACATTCGTATATTTTTCAAAAATTCTAAAAGCAAAATAATAAAACAATGGAAAAATCTGCCAAGAATAAAAAATGTATCTCATCCGTGTTCATATTCATTGCAATTTGCATTTTTAATTTATTTTTTAGTGTTTAACTTTTTCTCATCCCGTTTTTATGCGTGAGTTTATTTAACAGTTCAAAGCGGGAACTTTCTCACAAAAATTTTACTAAGTCACTTTTTCTGTAAATTGGCGAGTAATTTCCTTACGTGACAGTTATTACTCGCCAAAAATGTTACAGACGCAGTTACGTGAGAAAAACAGCTGTTTGTTACAATTTATGACATTTTTGTTTCATATCTCACATTTCAATCGAGAAGTTTCTCGACGTGGGAGTTACAGAACATGGGCACTGATGATTTTTGAATCCAAAAATTATAAAGTTTTTGTTTATGTTCTTTGACAGCACTTGCCTTAAAAACCCTTATTTGTCTGCACAAGAACAAAACTTTAGCAGAATAATTTATTCATGCTCATTAATGTGAGGACCGACCACACATGGATGCCATGACTCCCCATTAAAAAACATCCAATGCGGAAAAGATTTACACGAGTACCTGCCACTTGACCTAACCCGATAGTGGATCCTAACCCCTGGGTGACAAACTATGCTTTTACCAACCGCCCCCGTGTGAGTGAGGCACCATCCCACGCAGGCAGCCATTTTAAGAGTCCGGCAAAATTATACACTTGCCCCTTTGTTTAGGAGCCAGAGATATCTAACCTCCATTGCTTTTGGAAAATGCCATCAGCTTCTGTTCAATAGGAAAAGCACCTAGGGATAGTCTTCCCTTAGGCCAAACTTTCCCTCAAGTGGTAAAAAATTAGCCCTTTTGTGGAAAGCTATAGATTTCCGCAACTGTGAATTCAAACCACCACGTGATCCCCGAAAGTACTTCTTCATCAAAAAATTACCTTTCTGTTGCAATCAATTGTGAGCTCATGCACTAAAAAAAAAACACTCTGCCATCAGGCGGGTCCAACTTCTAAGAAAAGCATCTTTCTATCAGAAAAGAAAATCTTCCCCAAAGATGATCATCCTGGATAACAGGAAGCATTTCCCGCAAGGAGCATACTAACAGAGGCCTCAACCAATAGTCAGTCCGATGCCTGCTCACTGGAGGCTTTTAACTCCTGTAGTACCAAATGGGATCTGTGATCAAAACATCTGTCTATTTTGGATTTTGACCGAATCTCAGGTATTGACTGCACCTGATTTGCCCCGGAGGATGTAACACCAAAAGCTGAAATATCCTTAAGATGATCCCTACAACCCCCGGGGGGATAGAAGCAACAAAATCAATATGTCATTTATTTATATGGCAATACTGCCATTGATTTTGGACATCATTGTACGAATAAATATTTGAACACGCTGTTCAAACAAAACATTAAAAGGCAGTCTTCACTATCCAAATTTATGTGCGCACAATGGCTCGTGAAGGCAAATATAGTCGAAGATTTTTATTATATTTATTTGTTTTATGTAAACAAGTTACAAATTATATTATAACTTAGTATGCCGAGCAATTGCAACTTAGACTTTCAACACATTGCATTGAACAGAGTTTCTGGCAGGTATCGAACCCGCACTGTAGAGTAGCTCACTACTAACCAGTCTAACGTGGCATGCTAGTCGAAAATTAATTAATTTATTTAAAAAAAATCTTTATTCAAATCTCTTTAGATTTTTCTTTTAAGTACAAATTCCTTTAAACAAACATGCAAAATGGCAACCTTTGTGACTTTTAAACGAAATAAATCTTCATATTTTAATCTTTCCACTTGAATAAGTATCAGATGGATAAAAACGAAATATACAGAACATAAAAGAAATAATAGTAAATAAGAAAAAAAAAAGAAAATATACAACACAGCACTTGGTTCTTTAAGTATAAATTATTTTTGTATTACAAATGGCTGGCTGGCTACTAGTCTTTTTGATCTAAACATATGATGGCGATGATGATGACGACGACGACGTAGATAATGATGATGGTGACTTAAGTACAAAGAATCAGTCATATTTAAGATTACTTGAAAAAGTACTTAAGTGGTTTTTATTAAGAAGTATAAGAAATAACACATTTTTGCACTCAGACATAATATTATGAGAAATTATTACTGGGGAAAGAATTTTGACTTTAAATCTTTTTTTGGATTTTTTATAATGTTCAGTGTGAGGTAAATTTTTTAAAAAAATGTATTAATGTTGCATAGATTTTTATACAAAATTCACTTAAATGTTTTTGTCATTCAACAGAAATTTTAGTTTCCTTTACAAATTTGTATAAAAAAATGCAATAATGCTAAGATATTTGCTAAACGTGCAATATGTTTGGCAATTATAGCCGCGGCAACTGTCAAACCTCATATATATAAAACACGCTGGCAAAAATATTAGATTTTTATTATACAGAGTTGACAGTTGCACGGTTTAATGAAGCTGCCATTTGCTTAAGCAAAGTGTGAAACTGATCAAACATTCTGTACGGAACCTAACTTTTTTGATATTGTTTTTCTTAAATGCATTTGTGAGGGTTTTCGGTCATTTTTGACAGTAGCTTAAGCTTGCTCATGCATATTATACATAGTTGGGCCTTAAAGTGCACCGCCCATATTTTCTTCGAGTAAAATTACCACTGATTTAATTTTACTCGAAGAACGTAGCGTTTCCTAATTTGAAGAGTACTTCTGGTAAAGATAAGATCATTCTGAAAATGTGTTTAATTTCTAAAACATAGATACATATATATCAAACTGGTAAACTATACAGCCCTGTAGCTCGTTTCTGTATTTCTCGCATCGCAAAATTTCTCACATTAGTGTGAAACAAAAAATTCCATCGTTTCTCGATTTGTGAGAAAAAAGTGTTTCGGTATTTGAATGGGAGAACAGACAACACAGGTTCTGTTTTAACTGGAATACATCCAGTAATAAATTGTCAAATGCAAGCGAAACGTCAACGAAAGAAATAGATATAATAAAAATAGGGCTGCCAGATTTGACGATTTATCGTGGTTTTGACGATTTTTTGTTCCAAAATTGGCAAAGTGCCGATTTGCTGATTTTTTCTTCGAAATAAAATAATTTTAAATAGTTTTGTATGTTTGTGTATTAGGCACCACAGAAAAACGATATCTTTAAAAAAAAAGTCAGCTTAAAAAAGTTATCGACAAAATCAAAATTTCGAAGGAAAACTGTTTAATTTTTATTTCCTTAGATTATTTAATACATTTGTTTATGTGATAAAAAAAAACATTAAGCTGTTACCCCATTTTTCAGTCAATGCTCTATAGGAAATTTTTGCCTTTTTTGGGCCAAAAGTGTTTTATTCCAACCTTTGCGTGATTTTTTCAGGAAAAAAAAACAATCTGAAATTTTAAATTGTTATCGGATTAAAGGAAAAATAAAATAAATAATTGTATTTAAATAGACCTCAAGCTTAAGTATGTATGTATGTATGTATAAAATATGTATTTCACCCATGAACTTTAAAATTTTTTTTTTATTGTGTTTTAATAAAAATCGAACAAAATTTGTCAAAATTAATTTTAAATTGTCCGATTTTTAAAAACAAAATAAACAAAGTACATCTTAGCGACAAAACAGGGTTCAAATTCGTACTTTAAGTACCATTTGTTAAAATAGCCAAGAGACTAACTCACCAATTGACTAGCTCACTACCAGCTAGCCTACCGGGGAACCCGGTTGCGGGGTTTTTGTTTTAACCCTAGTAGCCCTGGAGGGTTACTGTTCGCCGAATGGACGAAGCGTATTTGCTCCTTATTATATAACTATTTTATTTGTATTAATTGCGCTCTTTTTCGCAACAACGTTAGCTGACAAAAACCTGCTTAAATTCGCATCGAATTTTGAGAGAAAAAAATAACTTATTTTTTATGCATTCTTTTATTTTATTTTTTAATAAAATGCTTAACTGAAAAAAGTTTTGTTGATTTTTTACTTGAAAAATCGTTCCGCTACAATTTTTTTTAAATAGTTCCTCGATTCGACGAATGGTAACTTTAATGTACCAAAATTAAGAGTAGCCTTCCAGGGTTAACGAAACCTAAAACTTTTTATATATATTTTAAAAATCGTATCTTTTTAAAGAAATTATCAAATAATAATTGTAAGACAAAAAAAGTTAATCAACACACAGGTATTCCCTTTTAAACAAAAAATTAAAAAAAAATAGCAACAAAATGTACAGGGTTAAAAATTCAAACAACAAATTAAATAACAATTGATAATTGCGTTTTTCCTATTGTCTCTTTTTTCTATTATAAAAGATTTTTTAAATAGTTTTCATAGAGTTTTAGACAAAACTGGGTAGTTATGATAAATTTGTGGTATAACGAATTTCACAAAAATGCAAATTTCCTGTGCAAAAAAAAAATCATTTAGAATAGATTATGTTTTAAGGGAAGTCTACAAATAGTCATCATTTTTTATAGAGAACTTTTTTTTAACATCCGGTCTAAAGAGTTTTATTTTCCAGTTTTACTTTTTTTTTGAACAGTAGTCTAGCTAAATTTTGCATATCGTAGATTTAATTCTAGTATGAATTCTTTTATTTTTTTATAATTATTAATGATCTTTTTATTTTAGTAATTATTTCAGTTTTTGTGATACGTTTAAAAAAAAAGGAATGTTCAAGCAATCGTTGCAATAAACAACCCTGTTTTTGTAATAATTCAATTTGCATTTTTGTCTGAAAATGATACTTTTACATGCAAACATGGCGTAGTTTTTTTTTAATTATAGATACATTTTTATACATTTTTTCAGTATCTTCTTTAACGCTATTGTTGTCTATTTTTCTATGATGAGAAAATTTCGCACATTTATTAAAATTTATTTTGATGATTTTTGTTTTCGTATTCGTATTCATTAATGCAGTGAAAAGTGTTGAGTTATTAAGCAAATTAGCATAAAAACTTGCAAAATTTTAAAATAATCGTAAATCATGCCTCAAATTTTTTTTTGCGCCATTAAGAAGATGAGTCATCATAATTTTGTGTGCATAAAATGTTGGGGAAATGATGTAATTTTATTTGATAAAAAATTAGAAAATATTGGTCAAACTTATTTAAGAATTATTAAAAAAAAATCAAGTTTTTAAAAGTTTTAAATTTGTCATTGTTTAAAAGTGTTGTAAATGAGAAAAGTTTTACTAAAAAAAACAAACAATCAAATATTATTTCCCTCTTTTTAAAAGAAAATGCACTCTAACTTTATTTTATTATTTATACGGTCACTCTTCAATGCACTTGTTAAGTGTTGATACACTAAAAACAACAAAAACAACATGAGAACAATAACAACCAACCCAAACTAACGGCAAATAAGTGGTCATGTGTTGTATTTGAGTGTTGCCAACTGTACACTAGCAAGCAATCATGCCATATGTTTTATGTTTTGTTAACTTTAAAACTGTTGCATTGTGCCTATTGTCATTTATTGATAACAATTAAGAGAAATTAATTTGACAACCATAAACACACTGTTATAGAAAATCAATTGATTGAAAGATATTATATTACAAAAGTTTTATTGTTTGAAGAGGGTTCAACAAGTTTGTATGTTTTTTTGTTCTTTTTTTTTTTGTTTAACATTAATTCGAAGCAGTTTTCAAAACAATTTTAATTAAGTGAGATTAAGAGTTAAGGGTTTTTATAATAAATTAATTTAAAGAAAAGAGCAAAAGGAACTGAAAAAGTTCTGTTTATTAACAGCAAGTATTATTGTTATTTTAGATCAAATGTATTTTTTTTCGTGTAATGCACTGTATTTAATTAAAATATTACAATACAGTGGAAGCTTAAAAAATGGACAGCGTTAAGAATTTTAAGTAAAAAAATTGCATAGAATGCAGTTCAAAAAAATAGAATAAACAGTGTTTTTCCCCATCTTTTAAAGATATTCTACCTGAATTTCAGTTTTTATACGAAGTATATATGACACACATGTTTATATAAAAAATAAATCGAAAAATTTGTAGAATTTGCAAACATCTTTCAAATTGCTGATACGCAGCAGCTGAAAAAATGGCAATTGCATTCACTTAAGAAAGTTTCACAAATTTCTTTTAAAGGCTAGTTTACACGGTAATACAATTGGGGTATTCACAAGGTAGTCATAAAGTTGTAAAGTCATATGTCTTAAAATAATTACGAGAAATAGATATGACTGCTGTGGTCAACCGCTTATAATTTAGATTTTTACTGTACAGTTATGAGGAATCAATGAACACAGCTTTAAAATTTTTATTTTGTTTGAAAGACAACAATATTTTTCTTAAACAATTGTAAAATATTATTTAGGACATTATGATGATATGACTTGATAGTACACCTTGTGAATCCCCCAATTATATTACGACTTTGTAGTATCAAAATATTATGATAGAGTTACGTCAACTGTTTTGTTTTGGTATATTTACCACACATGTTTACTACAGCTTTGTATGTGATTATTCAACCACAGCGTAGTAATTAAGAATTTAATAGATCTTCTTGCTGCGGTGTTGTAAATGTTAGTACGTTAACTGCATTAATAAGATTAACAAGGTCTACAAATGTTCTTTGCTACCAAGAGTGAAACCCGCTATTGTCAATATTGACAAAATTGTTTGTTTGAAGTTATCTGACAGCCCTGTGCTGTGCGATAACGTAGGGGATTTTTAACTTAACATAGTACTTGATTATACAGCTCTGAGGTGTAAATTAAAAGAAGAGTGATGACATCTATTTTTTTTTAGTATAAATCCCTAAGTTCGTTTGATTATTAGAAAAACTGAATATTTTTAAAGTAATTAAAAATAAATTTATTGGAGAAATATTTAAAAACTTTAAACTTAGTCGCTTTTAAAAATTATTTATTTAACAATATTAAGAGCCTGTTAATATAAAAATTTTACAAATTGAAGCAAAATTATTTTGGCCCAATTTACTAGAGTTTACTGTTTTGTTTCATCATTTTCCCCTGTATGATCTTTTAATAATAAAAAGTCTTGTTGAAATGTCTACATGGGTTTTTATACAATTTCTGTTTGCTGTCAATGAAATTTATAGAGTAAAATATATTTTTATAAAAAAAAAAAAATTATAAGAAACATTAAAAACCAAAAAAAAAAACTGCCAAAAATGATTCACTATTGTTTTCAACAGTCATTTGTTTTGTTTTTATGGGTTTTTTTCTATTTTAAATAGTGAATACTTTATTTTTTCAAACTTTATTGCGTATGTTTTTTTTGCAAAGTTCATTCATAAAATAAACAACAAATTGGTAAAATAAAATTAAAAAATTAAGTGGGTGTTTTGTTAAAAAAAAAAATATATATAAAATATAGATTTAATAACAAATTTATTTAGCAAATTTTAAAACATTACTCAAATTTGAATTTTCTAACACCTTAAAATTTAATTCTTCTCTCTAGAGTTGAGTATATAAATTATCTGCATGAAATTTTTACACAATAGGAAGAAACGATATGGCGATTAACTCCACATTAATAGCTAGTAGGCGACCCTATGTTCCACTGGGAATTAAAGAATTAAAAACATTAGCCCAAAAGTCAGGTTTTTTGAGTTATAACTCTATTGCAGAAAAGGCTCGATTTGTAGAATTTTTAACACTACATATAAGTTAAACTTAAATAAAATGTTAACTGCCTTTAATCCACCAAGTTGTTTTTCAGTAATTTTATACAGAAAAAGTTATGGCATTTTTAAAAACTTTTGACAAAAATATGGTAGCATTGCCAAATGTCACAAAAAAAGCTATAAAATCAAAGCGGGAAGAGTTTTATTTGGTAGAGGGTTATTTTGTAAAACACTTCACTTCACTTGAAAAATATTTTCATATAGATTTTTTAAAATTCAAAAATTTTTATAATACAAATTGTACCACACGAAGTAAAGGGATTTACAAAATAACCCCCTAAATAAAATACATAGATATATATTAAAATAAAAACTAAGTTAGAAACGGTTTACAAATTTTTCTAAAAAAGAAGTGGAAAAATTAATTGAAAGAGTGTAAAAAATTTCCGCTCTCCTTCAGAAGAAAAAATTTAAACATGGACTAAAATTAAAGCTGAATTTAATTTAAGTTTTGATAGATTTAGAGCATTTAATAACCTTAAGACGAAATCTGAAAAAAAAGACTGCTGATAACCGGAATCGCTGATAAAATTTGCTATATTTATATAAATGAAAACGATTTATGCGAGTTCTTAGTGTCCTAGGCTTCCTTACTATATTTAGTTTTGTTTGAAAACACTTCCAAATCACTATAATCCTCGTCATGCGAAGAAAAACACATTTTGTTTTTCAATTTAGTTTTTTTTTTTTTTTTTTTTTTTCGTTATTTATTTATTGAATCTTCATATATTTAATATGAACTAACAATAATTTATCAAATCTTATCCTAATACTTTATTTATGTCCTGCCAGTGCCAGACAAAAATTTTCTTCATCACGGGTTCTGTTCACTTATATAGGTGTTTATCTCTCATCTAGTTGGGTAAGTGCTGCAGTGTCTCTTCTCCTTAAGCGAGTGTGGCCGCCATGATTTAAAATATTTCGAGCTAAAGGATTTGGGTGTTGTTCAAGTCTTTTTAAATATTTTACTGCATATTTTGTAATCATAGTTTTTACTAATGGCACGTTGAGATCCTTATGAATGTTTGAGTTTTTAACATACCAGGGGGCGGCTGTGATTATACGAAGAAGTTTATTTTGGCGCCTTTGAATTTTTTCGATATTAGAGGCCGAGGCAGTGCCCCATAGTTGAATACCGTAGCACCAGATAGGCTTTAAAATAGAGTTGTAAAGTAGAAGCTTGCAATCGAGTCTAAGAACAGAATTTCTTCCAATAAGCCAATGAATTTGGATGGCTTTTAGTTTCATTTGAGTTAATTTTGCCTCTATATGGCATTTCCACGTTAATCGCCGATCCAGATGTATACCGAGATATTTTACATGCGAATGTTGAGGAATAATTTGATTATTGATTGTAATAGGGGGGCAAGATTCCCGGCGCAGGGTGAATGTTATATGTACGCATTTTTGCTCATTGACCATTATCCTCCATTGTCTTAGCCATATTTCTAGTTGAAATATATGATGCTGTAGGTAACGAGATGCTTCATATCGGTTTTCGTGGACGCTTAGAAAAGCTGTGTCGTCTGCAAAAGTTGAAGTTTGGGTGTAGTTGTTTGTTGGCATGTCCGAAGTATAAATTAAGTATAATAGAGGGCCCAGGATGCTGCCCTGTGGGACTCCAGCGCCAATCGGCTGAGGTGAACTTAAGAAATTTCCTTCTTTAATAATAAATTGACGACCGACTAAGTAGCTTTCTAACAGTTTGTGTGTGTTTGCTGGTAAATTTTGCTTCAATTTGTGTAATAAGCCTTCATGCCAGACTTTGTCAAAAGCTTGCGAAACATCGATGAAGAGTGCTGAGCAATATTTTTTTTCTTCGAATGTTTTTCTTATGACATTTACTATTCGATGAGTTTGTTCAATTGTGCTGTGTTTTCTTCTAAATCCGAATTGATGGTTTGGAATACATCTATTTTCACTTAAAATCGGTGTTAATTTTGAAACTAATAATTTCTCAAATAGCTTTGACATATTTGATAATAAGCTAATAGGCCTATAAGACTCAACTTTCGTATGATCTTTACCTGGCTTTGGTATCATGGTAACTAAGGAAACCTTCCATTTTTGAGGAAAGTATTCAAGGCGTAAAATAGCATTAAAAATAAAAAGAATAATTTTCTTTGCTACGCGAGGTAGCTCTAATAGCATTTTATTGCTGATCTTATCAATGCCAGGTGCCTTCTTAGTGTTTAAGTCACATATAACCTTTTCGATTTCTCTCATCTCAAATCTTAGGGGAATAGCTGCTCTAGCAGCAACAGGTGGTAAATCGACCGCAATATTGTGAGATATATTAGGTGTAAATACGTTTTTCAAGTGACTTACAAACAGATTTCTTTTTTCGACATCATTTCTTGCCCAACTTCCATTCAAGTTTCTTAATGGTGGTTTAGAGACAACTGGCCTTTTGAGGTTTCTAGCTGCACGCCATAATGAGTAGTCCGATTGTGGAGTTGCATCAAGTTCCTTAAGATATTTTTCCAGAGAAGCCGTTTTCTGAGTCTGCAATAACTTTCTTAATCTTTTTGTACACTCTTTTAGCAAGTTCTTACGTTGAGGAGATCTGTGCAATTGCCACTCTCTTCGTGCCCTCCTTTTTTCAGACAAGAGACGCTCGACATCTGTGGAATATATTTTAATAGTTTTTGTTTTTTTGGGGGCAATATTGGAAAGTTGAACAGCTAGTTTCAGAAAACTGTCAAAATTATCAATAGAGCGATCTACATACTCCGGTGTACTGAGCGGAATATTTTCTGTGCAATGGGCACTGAGATATTTTTTATATTTTAACCAATTTATTTGTGTGGCTGACGTCGCTAGGTAACCAGTCGGAGATACAATTCTATTGGGGTTCATTATAGTAACAATTGTAGGTGTGTGGTCGGAAGATAATTCTAGGGAAGCTTCAACGTGAATCGTTTCTGTGGGGATGTTTTTAACCACGCCAAAATCGATGACATCTGGAATTTTTTGCGGGTCAGCAGGCCAATATGTTGGTTGGCCGCTCGCGACAACATTTAAATTCATTTTAGAGATTGTATTAAACAAAACACGACCCTTTGGTGTTATTAGTCGTGACCCCCAGAAGGTATGTTTAGCGTTATAATCGCCAGCGGCCAGGAAACAGGGTCCTAGTGATTTATAATATTCACAATATTGGCTTTCTGATATTGAAAATCTGGAGAGTATAAAGATGAGATTACAATGCTACGATTCAGCTCTTCAACACAAATGTTCGTTGCTTGGAGATAATCCTCACGATGATCACACATTAGGTAGTGTTTGACTCGATTTTTTATCAAAATGGCAGAACCACCACAAGCTCTACCTCGAGGGTCCTTGGTATCATATAATATATAACCATTGATGTTAAACGTATTTCTTGAGGTCAAATGAGTTTCAGAAACCATCATGACATCAATTTGTTTATTTTTAAGAAAGTATTCTAATTCATTTTTATGTTGGCGGATGCCGTTCGCGTTCCAAAAATTTCGTTTTAGATTAAAAACTTTTTCCTAAAAAAAATTGTTTTACTTGTGTATGAATTTTTTAATAGCTGTTAAACGCGGGTTAAACTCGAGTTAAACTAGATTTAAGCCAAAGTAAACTGTCGCTTAAAAATTTGTGAGTGTTTAAACGCTGGGTTAGTTGAACTAAACTTAAATTTATATGTAGTTTAAACTCAACAGTGTCCCATGTATTATATGTAGTTTAAAAAGTATCATGTGGCAGCTCTACGATAAATGTTGTCAAATTCATATGGTCTGCATTGGTAGTTTAAACGACCAATTTTATGCGTTAAAGATGGTTTACTTGTTTACTGATTTATAGATATGTTGGTTTAACCACATTTTAAGCCAAAAACAGAGTTTAACTTGCTCTGATTTATTAGGCCTTAATGTCAAAATAGTACTTCAAGTTTAAACCACGTTAAAACTATAAACAGGGTTGTACTCAGTGTTGCCAGTGAAGAATTCGAAAATTACACATGACTGACTCCAAAATTACACATACAAAACAAAAATGGGCTGCACATGCAAGTAGAAATTACACATATGTCTAATTACACACGGATTGGCAATACCGGTTGAACTCATTGTAAAAACTGACTCTTATTCAAACCATACGGCAGCATGTTTATATTAAATGGTTAGCTACACTAATTTATTAGTGCTATTACATTAATAACCACAAGCGACAAACCACAGCAATTAGGATACATTGAATGAAAAAATCTAAATTTCTTATCGTCGTGCCGAAATTATCTTGTCGTATATCACAAAATAAAAAAAATTAGATAAGACTGTTTTCTGTAGCAAATTTAACAGGTCAATCGACCTGCGCAATCCTCAAGTATCTATCTTTAATGTTTCTTGAGATATTACGAAGCCATTTTGTTGTTTATCCACTTTTGCGAAAAAGTTAATGCGTTATATTATCGTATATGACATAATGGTGGATATAAAACAAAATCGTATGAATATTTACAATTAAAAAAATCTTGCGTTATGTTGTTTTATGTGAATAAAGTATATTAGGCATGTTAAGGAACAGAGACTATCTTATCAATATTACTGTTATTTTGACACATTTCGATTTATATTTAAAGAGTTTTTTCGGATGTAGTACACAACGGTTATTTATATTCATGGAATTATTGCTATATTGCCTAAGTTCAATTTATTGTTAAGAACTTAAAGCTTAATTATAGTATTAGTAAGCCCAAAAATTATTCAAACAAAAGAAAATTTGATAATATAATATAAAAATCATTTATATACATACGTTAATATATTTGTCACTATAGCAAAAATTTTCGTTTCGAAAATTATTATAATTTTAATTATAATTTTGGTAAAACACATGAATGCAGTTTATATCACCTTATTTTCACGAATATCCCACAATCTAAAAAATATTTCGCAAAAAGTGGCTTATACAACAATATTGAAAAAGTTTTCGAACGTGACAATTACTATAACTTAAACATTTTTTTACAAAGACGTTGGATATTTTAACACAAATCGATAAAGAACTTCAATCAACACAACATCTGACAAAAATATTGCACCACTTTTTTCACGTACATTTTTTGTGTCTGAAACTGCGAATCTTTAGACTCGATTTTCCAAAGAAAAATTTTTGTGGTATACGACAAGATAACTTCGGCACGACGTAATAAAAATAACTTTATTTTACAAAAAAAATTATCAATTGTATTTAAAGATTTAAATCCAACTATTTTAAAAACTTAAATGATTATTTCAAATTTATTTTCATTTTGTAGCCTGACATTAAAAAATTTTAATTTTATAATTTCAATAAAAATACTCTTAACATATTAAATCATCAATTTTGAGTCATAAAACCATAAATAATAACAATAAAAAATACAAAAATATATAAGTTTTCCTTATTTAGACTCTACACAATATTTTAAATAACGCAGACATCCCAAAATTGCCAAATTTAACATACAAGTGCTGACAAAGTACTGCCCAAAAATAGTCAATACAATTACGAAAGATCAAGTTTAATTTCAACACGAAATTCGTTTTACATTACACAAACAGAAAGGAAGACTTTTTAAGAAATCTGTTTTTGTGATTAGTTTCTTATGTTGGAAAATTACAATCTTTAATTTCGACAAGAGAAAAAATAACAAAAGAATTACACATTTGGATATTTCTCTTTTAATTTTTCATCTTAATCTTATACTGAGGGATCGAGAAAAAAATTAGTCCGACTATAACCTTCTCTTACTAAGTTAATGGTGTAGTAAATTTAAATTTTGTTTAGAGAGTAATCCAACTTTTGATGTGGCATCCCTGTAGGGGAATGCAAATGTCAAAAATTCAACAAAAGGTTGCCCAAACAATAACTTAGGGCCTAATGGTGTAAAACGCAACGCAACGCCACAAATTTCTTTGAAAGCAAAATTAAATTCAAAAATATTTTAAAATTTTGTTGTTGCTTTTTATTGAATTTTTAAATTTCAAACACTTCATATCGTTGAAAATGTTTAAAAAATATATGAATTTCTGTTGAAAGCAACAACAAAATTATAAAAATTTTTTAAATTTGTTTATGCATTCAATGAAATTTGTGGTGTTGCGTTGCTTTTTACACAATTAGTGCCTTAAATAGTGAATTACGGATGGCAACACAACTGAAGTTGAGCACCCAGCAGCGAAATTAGGCAACGTCGCTCATGTTAAAATACACAAATTTTTTTATTTAATTTTAATGGGCCACGTCATAAAAATTTAAATTTACGAATATTTTTAATCACATTTTTGTAAAAATGAACGCAGTTTTTCCTGATTTCAAAATTAGTTTAGGTAGAGGAACGTGGTCCTCAAAGTATGAGGTATATATCGGGTGGTTAAATTTTAAGGGCCGATGTTGAATGCAAACCACACCTAAACGTGAAATTTTTTTCTGCATTTCATTTGACATTTCTCAATTTCAGACTAACTCAAATTGAACCATGGAAAGATACACAATTGCGCAACGCGTTAAAGTTATTCAGGCTTATTTTGAAAATGGGCGTTCAAATCAAAATGCATATCGTGAAAATCATCTTAGTGATGAGGGACATTTTCACCTCAGTGGATTCGTCAATAAGCAGAATTGCCGCATTTGGGCGAATGACAATCCAAAGTGATTGTCGAAAAACCAATGCACCCACCAAGAGTGACTCTTTGGTGTGGATTATGGGCTGGCGGCATCATCGGGTCGTATTCTTTCCAAAATGAGGCCGGTCAGGCAGTTACTGTGAATGGTGTTCGCTATCGTGAGATGATAACGAACTTTTTATGGCCCGAATTGGAAGAAATGGATGTGGACGATATGTGGTTTCAACAGGATGGTGCGACTTGCCACACAGCTAAAAAAAATAATGGCTCTTTTGTGCGACAAATTCAAAGGCCGTGTTATCTCACGTGGTGGCGATGTCAATTGGCCGCCAAGATCATGTGATTTGACACCGTTGGACTTCTTTCTTTGGGGTTATTTGAAAGAAAAGGTGTAAGTCGATAAGCCAGCAACAATTCAAGAGCTAAAGGATGAGATAATTCGGCACATTAACGGAATAGAACCTTAATTATGCCTCAGCGTCATCGAAAATTTGGACGGTCAGATGGAGTTTTGACGCCGACGTCGCGGCGCCTATTTGGCCGATATTTTGTTCCATACATAATTGAGCCATACCAATATTATCGTAATAAAAATAAATGACAATAATTTCCTAAATAATTTGTGTTTTATTCAAAATCAACATCGGCCCTTAAAATTTAACCACCCTTAACAATAAAATCCCAGCTTGAACTTTCTAGGGATCTGCGATAGCAACAAAATTTGTATAATTTTGTCCAATTTCGCTCGAAACATAATTTGGACTGGAAAAAATCTTCGACGGAAACAAAATTTTTACAGTACAAAAATCGAAACCAAAAACAGATCAAGGATTAAAATAAAATTTAATGTAAATAAATGTAAAAGTACCCAAAATTGAACTTAAATTTGGACCGATAAATTTCTACGATTAAAGCTAAATTTTAACTGTATGAAAAAAAATTTAAATGTTAAAATACCTTTAATTAAATTCAAATTTGAACCTGGGATTAATGTTAAATTTGGATTATATTAACCCGCCACGGATTATTAAAAAAATTAATTTATAAGTTCCAAGTAAAAAGACGACGATTATAGATAAGTTAAAACTATAATAAAAAGCTCTACGATTAGTGAACATTTTATCTAAACTTGGTCTATTTAAAATGAAAAAAATTAGGTCTGGTACGTTACGCCAAATCTGCCCTACATAAACCGTTATAATTGGAGCAAAATTTGGACTATATAAACTCTACATTAAGAGAAGATTTGGACAATATAAGGACTTAAATTGGAGCAAATAATACATAACAAATTTGAATTGTATCGGTATAAAGTATTTTTATTAAGGCCCAATTTTTGTTAAGTAAAACTCTATGTCTATAGCCAATTTTGAACAATATTAGGAACTATGATCAAGGTTAAAAATGGACTGTATAAACATTAACGATTATTACTTATTAAGAACTGTTCATACACTAATAGAAAAATGAATCTTCATATTGATGATGCCCTAACATTAAAATTGTGCCATCAGTGTTATTACAAATGGCATCACTAACATAAACTGACATAAATCCAATGACGAACGTCATCATAAAATGTTGTCATATTATATGCGTCATCTATGCTTTGACTACAGTGACATCAATTCGATGCCACATTTTGTGTATTATTAACCGTATTTTCATGTTTAAAAAGTAAAATGAGAAGCAAAAATTCCCATATACTTTTTTAAATTATTTAGTTAAATACATTAAATTTTCAAAGTAGAATTATTATGAAACACATATGGGGCATGCTCTGGTGTCTAATAATTGAGAGTTATTCTGTAAACAAAGGGCTGAATACAATAAAAGTGGAACAAATAATAATATTCAATCACTTTGACTAAGGTCCACCCCAACTCAGTTTAATGACAGTTTGTCATTAAATTGAGCCTAATGAGTCCTTTCTACGAAGTTACTGAGTCGTCGCACTGATGACATGTTTTATAAAACTGCTTCCGATTCGTCATTTCTGTGATGCCGATGTGTCATCCTATTAATGACATAATTTAAATTTTTAGCCCTGATGACAATTTTTCGAAGTGATGTTAAGGCTGACATCACAATGATGAAAAGTGTCATGGGGTCAAAACCGAAGACACTTGTCATAGTACTGATGTAAAAATACATCAGCGTTATGACGCCTTTTCAATCAGTGTAGACCTCTTATTACAACTGAATGTCGACCTATGATTTAAGATAAATTACGGTTAAAGCCAACATAAATTTACGGTTCAAGTAAAATTTCGGATCTATGACTAAAGATAACACACAATTTGCATACATTTTAGAACATTTAAAGACAGCATTTATGATAAAAGTAAAATTAAGATTAAGTAAGCGCAAAATCAAAGTAAAATTTGGACTGTGTTAATCTACGATCCTGCTAAAAATTTAGATTGTAAACTAAACTTACAAGTAGAACAAATTTTGAGCGCATACATGTCCACTGTAAAATCAAATTACCCATAAAAATCCAAAATTTGGCTTAATTTAAAGCATTTTTTTTAAACTTTACTACTTACTCCTGCCTGTTGACGCGTCGTAATAACTGCCACTGCCCGTACTACTCATACTTGTTTGTAGCACCTGTGCCGGATGATTTTCATCCATTATTAGATGTTGCTGCCCTGACTGTTGTAAATAGTATTGCTGATGGCCAAGCTGCTGAGCACACTGCTGTTGCTGCTGCTGTTCATATTGTATAGCTCTTTGTTGATAGTCCAAAAAAGCATCATCCCTTTCACCCCTTAAACAAGAGGTAAAACCCCTCGAATTCGAAGTACGTCTTTGGGGTACCGCCAAAGCGGCAGCATCCTTCTCCAATGATCGACAATACAAATGTGTAGTTGTTGTACGCTGTAAGGACTGTGATTTTTTTGAGCCCGTTGTAGAGGTATTGGAGCCATTTTCTACAATGGGTGTGGTTAGTGTAACCTCGGAATGAATAATGTGAAGGGGAGTGGATGATTGGGAGGAGTTCGAGGCAGCATTGTTGCGTTTATCTTCGGAGGGCGGTATAGCAACACAATTCATGTTTTGTGTTTGCTGGTAAAGGTGAATTTCTTTTTAAGGAAGGGTGGTGTATTTTATTTTTGGTTTAATTCTTATACTTGTTGTGTTATTTTTTTAAGATAAATTATAAATAATTTTTGGTTTTAAATTAAGGTAGATTATTTGTTGCATTTAAATTTTTAATAATTATTATTTTTAGCTAAACATTTGTAGGCAGTGCTTACATTTTTTTATATTTTTATTTTATTATTTAATTTTTTATGATTTGAGACCTTTTTTTTGTTAAAAATGCACCTTTTTGGGAGTTTGGATTTTCTTTCTTTTATTCTGTTGTTTTTTTTTAAGAAATGCTGGAAAAAATTTATAATAAATTTATTTGTTAGTGTTTTTTTTTTAAGAAAATTGAACACCAAAATGATTTTTTGCAAATTTTTTTCTTTACCTTTATAATAACGATTTCTTAGAATACCCTTAATGAATTTTCTTTAGTCTAAAGTTTCTGTTTTAAAGGCCTCCACTACTAGTGGTGAATGAGAGAATACTAAAAATGTCATACCGTGAGAAACTTTTTTGTATTTATTTCAGACCCCATGCAGTTTATACACTGAAAAAATTGAAAACTGTCTCTAATCACCAAATTCACAGAATCAAGCAAATAATTTGTTGATTTTGCACCTTTTACCAAAAAAAAAATATTATTTTAATTACTACAAATTGTAACAACTGAATATTGTAATTTTTTTCAATAAATGTTATTTTTAATTTTGATTTAAAAAATGATCAAAAAAACTTTGCCATTTCAAGCAATGTGTTAATTGATTAAATTAAATACAGCTCAGATTTTGACAATTCCCAACAAGAATGCTGCAAGTTTAAATTATTTTATTTTAATCGAACAAATAATTAATATTTTAATTAAAAATTTACATCAAAACAATAAAAATGTTAATTAAATCAAAATTAATTTATTTTTTTTAGCTACAAATAGAAATACTTTTCAAACAATTTTTTTAATTAATAAAAACCTACTGAACATTTTTTCTGTGTATATTTTGTGGGTCCTTGAGGAATTCGATTTTTTGCCCGTCTGATGAAAACACGCCTACTTTCGATCAACCTCCAAGAAAAAAAAAAAAAGCAATATCTTATTGTTTCGAGCTCTCCTAACAGCCGTATCTAAACAAGAAAGGAGGACGGAATGTTTTCTTCTAATTGACTTTTACGTTGATACAAGTATGCCATACCTTAACCAGAGCGAAATAAGATATTAAAGAACTGACAGAAAAAAATGCAACAAAAAAAAGTGTGAGTGCTGGTGACTATAATTACCAGTCGGCGAAAAAGGGTTAAATATTCTAACTTTTGGTGGAGGGTATCAAAGATTTATCAGAGCTGAAAAAGCACTCTTACTTGCACTACTTCTTTTATATCTATGAATTAGTTTAGTATTTAACCGAATTATTTATGTTTTTCCTATTATATTTTTCTGGGATTTTAACCGTGAAATTATCAATAAGTTAAATGAAATAAATCGCCACTATTTGCGAAATTAAAAGCTGTAGCCTTGCCATTTACTTGTTACGCTTAGTTTGTTCATTAAGCGCTGTTTTTTCGATCTCCTTCTCTCTGCTTGTTTACATATCAGTCGAAACGAGTTGCCAATTTTTTAGCTGGTAATTTATTGGTTTTATTTTGTATTTTTAATATTTAATGCAAAATTGTTTACTTAATTAATTTAAATACTTAAAATTTAAAATGGAATTATTTCATTTCTAAAAATATTTTTAAACTTTTATAAACGTTTTTAAACTCTTTTTTTTTTTAAAAAAGAAAACAAATGAAATTTTTTGTTTGATTTTCTGTGGTGTTTTTTAATTAAATCTTTTTTTCTATTTGGTTTTTAACAATCAGTTGTATAAACAATTTCCAAAACTTTGAACTTTTGGCTGGATGACTGAAATGTTTGAAACAAAATATTTTGTATGTGTATCTTAAATTCCAATCAAAATTTGTTAAAATGATTTTGATGAAATCATCAAATATGACTGAAATAAATGCGGATGTTATTATTTTATCCACCCTTTTTTTATGTTTTCAATTTCTAAAGCGTTTAATCCAAAAAACATGAATTTGTTTAAATAAGATCTAAAAAGCTGAAACAACAATTTTTTTCTGTAGGCGTTTTTCCCTACTTTAAAGACAAGTGACATTTGTTCTTATAAAATTAAAGAAAAATTATAGTTTTAAAATATTTTAAAGGAAATTTCCCATTAGAAACTGTAGTCTTATTTGTTGTTTAAATATGACATTTTAAATAAGAGTGACAACTTGTCGTACATTAGTAATTAAAGTCAGGAGTTCCCATTTCTTTTTTTTAAGACGTCCACTTAAATTTAATAAACAAAATAAGATTGAAATAAAACATATACAAAGTTAAAGTTTTAGCACTATTTTTTTTTAAATTTATTATTCTAATTCAACAATACACAATACACCAAACTATTTTTAAGGTACCTTATTTGGGAACCATTGCTTAGATTTCCATTAAATAAAAAACTTGAAAAAATAAAGAAGACTTAAACATCATTATTATCTTGTTTAAAAGATGTAAAAAGTACATCAAAAGAAAAATATTAAATGGCACGTAACTTAAGAAAACTACTTGGGATTGCTTTACACTCCAAGTTCAATACCCTACAAAAAAAGAAAAAAAAAAAGAAAAAGGGTACTACCAACAACATCTTCTATTATATTTGATTCTATTTCAGCTGTTTTTATTACCTCAACCATTAGCATTTTAAGAAAGACACTACCGAAAACAAAATTCAAGTTCATGTTTTTTCCTATAATTTTAAAGTTTTTAATGAGTGGTTTTTCGTGTTTGTACATTTTTGGCAACATTACAAATCTTGTTATGAAATTTTAGTTCGTTTTTT
Organism: Pollenia amentaria; assembly: GCA_943735925.1. Lineage (NCBI taxonomy): Eukaryota > Metazoa > Arthropoda > Insecta > Diptera > Polleniidae > Pollenia > Pollenia amentaria. Next base: position 15,401,603 of record OX031008.1, on the reverse strand, counting down.
GCAAAAAAAAAGAATATTAAATTAAATATACATTTTAAGCTTCTGGGGTGTTAAACTGAAACAAGTGTAAAATTAGTCGCAAAAAACGACAACTTCATAAAAAAATGTTTATAATTAAAGTTGCACAAATTGTTTGTCAACTTCATGTGCAGAGGCACAATGTCAGAAAACAACTATACTGAAGTTGAGTTCTAATTGAAAGAACTAAAAATATTAATTTCCTTGAAAAAAAAACTATTAAAAATCTCTATTAGGAATAGCATAAACGGTTTTTGAAGAAGTTGGCAGCACGTTCTTAACAAATATTTTTAAAAGTCTGGTAAAATTTTTGTAAACACACAAAATAACTTCAAATCAAGGCGAATTTATGTATATGGTGGCAGCCAAGGCGGATTAATTTTTCAGGTGGCGTTGAATGCAGCGTTGTCAACTTTTCATATCCATAACGCGCTATTTCCCTTCACAAAACGCGCCAAATCTCAACGTTTGCAAATATTTATAACCAAAACGTAGAAAAAGTAGGTACTTACAACTACATATAAAGAAAATATAAGAAGCGCTAAGATGAAAAAAAACTAGTTAAAACGCGCTAATTTCAGAGCGAAACGCGCTGAGTTGGCATCGTTGAAAGCACAGCTGTGCTACTTTTTTTCGTACTTAAGGGCATAATAAACCACGCAAATTGCTTGGCAAACATGCACTTTGTTTTTGCTTCTGTTTGCCAATAAACAGCGCAATCATATTTCGTACAAACATTAATTTTTCATATTTGTTTTGATTTCATTGAATACTGACGACGATTGTGCTGCGGCAATTTTGCTCGCTCTTTATTTAAAACGCAGAAGAAATATAAAATAACAAAAAACTGTTTTGGGGCAAACAATTCTGCTAAAAAAAATTAGAATTTACGGCTGAAAATGATTTTATTGCTTCTTCTTCTACGTCTTTACTCTGCAAAGTTTTCGCTTTAATGATTATTTTTAGCACTAGACACCACAAAAAGTTTGACAAATATCCAACATGTCTGCCAAATATTAAAATTTTTTAATATTTCTACAAACATTGCTTCAAATGTTTGTCCAAACAGCAAACACCCCAATTAACAATTCAAAAATTTGTACAAACGTAATATTTTGACATGTTTGCCAAGCAATTTGTGTGGTTTATTATGCCCTTTAGAAAGAGGAATGTCAAAAGTTGCTTGTGTTTTTGACATATCGACCCACGAAAGCAGTGTGACCAGATCTAAAAAAATTTACAGCTAAATCTGACATCAGACATCGCCAAAAAATGCTAAAAATTATTTTAAAAAATGCTAAAAATAATGCAAAATTTTACAGCTAAATCTGGCATCAGACATCGCCAAAAAAAGCTAAAAATTATTTTAAAAAATGCTAAAAATAATGCAAAATTTTTTTTTAAGATTTTTATTAAAAATGTAGGAAATTTTATTCGCAGCAAAATACGTTTTTTTTAACTTATTTTTAAACGAAATGGAAGTAAATGGTTATATTTTAAAAAGTGGATAGATTTTGGTCAACCATCTAAAACACATACATAAATACTCGTATGAAGCACAGGCAGTTGAGATTACATTTTAGGGGCCCGCAAGCCCCTGCTTCCTGCTAAATTTAAACGATTTATTTATATGACATACAATTTTTTTTAGATCATTTTTTTATAGTTTAAGAAGAGTTGAACCTTTAGAACTATTATTATTTTTTAGAAGCTTAGAGATTACATTTGTTTCACACATTAACACTATTGAATTTTTATCTTAAAACAAAGTGAAATGTCCTTGTACTTTTATATCGTAATATCAAAGGGAAAATATTATTTACAATCAACACGATACGGGCATTTCTAATATACCCTGAATATTCAATTTTATTTTTTTAACAATACAGGCAAGATGTCTCTTTACATAAAAATTATCCCGAAATTATTTTAGGTAAAACTATTTTAATTCAAAATTTATTATAATTCATAAAAAATTTCAGTAAAATCAATAATAAAATCTAATTTTTTTAAATAAATAATGCTGCAAACATTTTCTAAAAATGCTAAATAAAATGCCAAGTGTTAAATGAAAATGCCAAAATGGCCACACTGCACGAAAGCCACAAATAATAGGTCTGTCTGCGTACTTTTCCAGTAGCAAATACTCAGTAAATTTTTTTGGGAGAGTAAGACAAATTTTACTCTTTCGGCTGAGAATATCTCAAAAAGTACGCAGACAGTATCCAGTGAAATCTTGCAAGAAAACAGCTGATCGGTGTGTAAACAATTGAAATAACAAACGTGAGCCAAGATAGCGTTGAAGAAATAGCGTCCAATTTGGGAATTTAAAAACCGGGAAACCAAAATACCCAAATAATGGGTATTTGCAGTATAAACAAAAAGTTAGCGTCGAATTTAGGAATTTAAAATAGGGAAGTACAAATATAGGAACAAATCTAGTTTACCGACGCAGCTCCAAATAAAAAAAAAGTACCCAGGGTGATGGAAAATGGAAAAATAAGAAGAAAAAATTAAATAAAAAAGTTGGCGCAAACGCTTAGTTTCCGAGTTATGGACGTTTAAAGTTTTCATATAAATATGTGATTTTCCACTACAATTTTAAACGTATATGGCCAATATTGGTATCATTTTAAAGCTCTTGAACAGATTTTTCTGGATATACATAATTTATTTTAAAATATTAAACTCTTTAGATCACATTACAGTTTTTTTCATTTTACGTCGAAATGTTACGGAAGTGCACTAGGAAAGAATGTAGTTTATTTAAATAAAAGTGTAATACAAATTTTATAAAATAACAGACACTAGCATCGCAAATAAAAATTATTTGCATAGCCAGCCTTTGGCCGGACGCAAGGATGTTCTTCTCTATGGTATAATAAACACCGGTTTCGCTTACTAAAGCTTCCTTGCATAGCCGGCCTTCGGCCGGTCGCAAATATTTTCTCCCCTATGGTATAACTAATACTGGCTTCGCTAACTAAAGATTCTCTGCATAGACGGCCTTTGCCCATGGGCAAGGATTCTCTCCTCATTAGTACAACATAAACATAAAGAAGGTTTGACTTGTATTTTAATTAAAATTCTTAAATAAATTAGTATGTAGTATATACATACATTAAAGAATTAGAAAAAATTAATAAATTTGTTTTTATGCTTACTAAAAAACTTTTGTATTTTGCAAACTCGTCCCATTTCTTAATAAACTAAAAATATTAAAATAAATTCTGTATGTCCAGAAAGATCTAGTGAAACGCTTTGCAATGATACCAATATTAGCCATATACATTTGGAAATGTTCTGCAAAATCACATATTTATATAAAAACTTAAAACGCCCATAACTCGAAAACTAAGCGTTTGCACCAACTTTCTTATTTTTATTTTTTCTTCTTATTTTTCAATTTTCTATCACCCTAGGTACTTTTTTTTTATTTGGAGCTGCGTCGGTAAACCAGATTTAAGCCCAAATATATTTATATTTTTAATAAAAATACAAAAAATATTTACCACAGGCTTTTGCACGGTATAAACTGTATATTTTCTGAAAGTAAATAGTTTTCTGGACAAAATGAGCGATGCGTGCAAAAAATCGTATGGACAGTTTCCGAGAAATCTGGGTTCATCCAAAATGGTCAGTAAAAATCTTTACTGATTTATGCAATGAACCACAGGCTTTTGCACGGTATAAACTATATATTTTTTGCACGCATCGCTCATTTTGTCCAGAAAACTATTTACTTTCAGAAAATATACAGTTTATACCGTGCAAAAGCCTGTGGTAAATATTTTTAATATTTTTATTAAAAATATAAATATATTTTTACTTCCCCTTTTTAAATTCCTAAATTCGACGCAAACTTTTTGTTCATATACTGTAAATCCCCATTATTTGGGTATTTTGGTTTTCCGGTTTTTAAATTCCCAAATTCGAAGCTATTTCGTCGACGCTATCTTGGCACACGTAAACTCTTTCATTCAAACAGTATATAAAAACAGCTGTTCAAACTAGTTGCAAAATCTTACCAGAGGAAATTTCTCCAGTAACATTTTACAAGTTCTCTAACTTGCAACTGTCAAAAAATTCTCTTTTTGGCTCTCTCGCTGTAAGAGATTTGGAGTACGCAGACAACATTTTGCAAGATTTTGTACAAAATTATGCAAAATATGTGTACGCAGACAGACCTAATATACAATTTTGGTGTAGTATCGCCACCACCGTTTACATGGCTGCCTTGGTGGCAACCAAGAATGGTCGAATACAAGATTTCGCCATGAGGCGCATGATTTCCCGTTAAATGACTTAGTTTGTACGTGTCAACGGTTGCCAAGTGTAAAAGTCCCTAAGATTCACGAATTTGTTCATAAGAAATGCAGGCACCTTATAACAGCTGGCGACCCCGTAATTAAGCCACGCATTTCTTAAGTTATCCACCTTAAAATTACTAGTCAATAGCAATGTAGTTCCCGCATCAAGGCGACTTCATGTATACGGTGGTGTCGATACTTCATCAAGTACAACACCAAAAACACAATATTTTTTTTTTATTTGTTGCTTTCGTTGGTCAATATGTCAAAAACACAAGCAACTTTTGACATTTCTCTCTCTAAGTAAGAAAAAAAGTAGCACAGCTGTGCTTTCAACCCCACGTGAAAAATGAATTCGCCTTGTTCCGCATCATGCATCATGCGCCGACGATTTTAGCAAGGTTTTTGGGATGGCGTAATGTTTATTTCTATCATTTTTGGTGGTAGCAATACTACAACAATACGAAAACAAAAAAGGTTTTTTGCATTGCATTGTTATGGTTTACGCAAGGCGAATTCATAACAGGTGAACTCGAGAGATCAGCTGACTATTTGTTACTCCGTTCATTTTGATCTTATTAGTCTTGTTAGTTTGTCAAAACAAAAAAAAAAATTATCCGCTGTTTTTTACAAATAACCTCAATATTTTTCAGAGCGAATTCGGCACATCGTTACCTAAAACGCAATAGGCCCTATCTCACATTTTGAAAATTTTACTGGAGAAGCGAAAAACTAATTAAAATGCTAAATTGCCTTAAACTGTTTATAAATTATTTTTCTTCTCTATTTCTTATAAAACCTACCAGTTGTTTTGTTAATGAACAATGTTGCATATTATGCAAACTGTTAAGGGGTCTGTACACGGTTAAAATGCTTGACGTTACGGCGAATTCACTCGTGTACGTGTGCTGAACGAATATTCTCCGTCACATCTACATTTTTTTGATTTTCCATCCAGCATCGTCGGTGTCATAAATAAAAACACATTTTTGCTAATACTACCATAGCACTTAATGAGATATTTTAACCGTGTTCACCCCTTTAGTTAGATCTTTTCTTGTATATCATATAATCTTTTGTAGATGTAACCGGTTTGTTTTTTGTTAATAAAATAGCTAATTTTGACCGAAAGATTCCAATTTTTGGTTAGTTAGGGCCTTTAACGTTTTAGGTAACGATACATGACTTTAAAAAAACCGCTGTGATAATGATTACTGTTTTAAATATGGCAACTCTTTTATAATTAATACAGCCTTTTGTAATTTAAGGACCATAAAATTTACACAAACGGTTACAAAAGCATATGAAAAAAGTATGGAAAATGTTTGTATGAATAATACAAATTTTTATTATTCACACAAACATCTTGTTGTTGCTGCCAAACTGCTAAAGTCGTTTTTGGCGCCCTTTATTCTGACAATCTGAACGTCAAGTTAACACTTTAATTTTAACTGTCAAATTAGTAAATTTTTTATGCTCTTTTTTTAAAGACAAAGTATTTTTTACGTCCCTGGGTAAACAAATGTTGACAATATGAAGGAATTATAATACACTTTTGTTTCTTGTGTATTTCGGTGTATTCAATCACTTTAATTTGGTTTCGTTTTTTTGTTTTTTCTTTTGATAATTGACCATATTTTCAGTTTATTCCTTTTAGTTATTTTAACCACAAACTTCCGCCGTTTGTTTTTTTTTTTTTGATTTGCCTGTTTTTTTTCTTCTTTTTGTTAAAATTTTTTGCTGTTAATGTTTTAGCGTTGAACAATTTTATGGGGTTTCCTTTTTCGTTTTTAGTGTGATACGTTTTTAGCTCATGATGGCCTGTGTAATTTTACTTTGATCAAGTGTTTTTTGTCGTTTGTTTTTTGTCTTTTTGTTTGGCCAGAACTTGTTTAAAAAATGTATGCAAAATTTTGCTGGTTTTTGTACTTAAAATAAAAGGAATTTTTAGAATTGCCGTGTTTTTTTTCTTCGTTTTTGATGAAGCGAAGGAAAATGTATAAAGAGTGAGTATGAATTAAAAACTTGTAATCAGTTTGATGCAATCACTTCTTTTTTTTGTTTGTGGTACTTAAAAAAAAGAATCGGAAAAATTAAGCTTTTAATGGGGGGTATTTGGTCAGAAAGAAACCTTCAATTAAAAGGGGGAGGGAAAATAACAAACAAATTATTACAACTGCTTTGAAGCGTTGCCAATAAAAATAATTTAAGAAATTTTCAGGAAAATTAAATGCAAATAAAACTTTAATATATAGAATTTTAAGAAAATCAAAAAGCAAATGAAATCTGAAATGAATCGCAATTTCTTTAAAAGAATAGTTTAATTAAAAAAAATAGCCTTAAATAAAAATAATTTTATATTTATTGTTTTCCAAAATCAAATATGTAACTAAAGTTGTCTTTAAATTTGGCTGAGTTCCAGTTGCAAAGCAACTCGATTTTTTGTCTGTCTGTCCCATGGAGCACCACTCACAAAAGTTGTCAATGCGTTCACAATAAGCCAATTTTGCATCATTAAACTCTATGAAACATTTTTGACTTTGACTGCAACGTATTATGATATTTTGGAACTCGGCCTTAATTTATTTTGTAAATTATTTTTTTTTTTTTAAAGCGAATAAAATTAATGAAATTTCTATTGTCTTCCCTGGAATTTCTTTATCATATTTGTTTTTTAAATTGAAAGATTTTATTCAAATGTATTTCAAGTTGTTTAAAATAAACAGGGAAAATATAAACAATATGTATTAACAAAATTTCCTTTGTTTGTTACATATCTTTCATTAATAGACTAAAAATAAACATTGAAAACATTGAAATTACATATTTATGAAATATGTTGAAAGATTGACATTTAACAAATACACAATAATCATCTTTTGTTCTCTTTTTCAAATAATTATACCGACACCACAATAGTGGAGGGGGCACTATGTGTGTGTTTTGATGTTTATAACACCTTAAAATATTGGTTCTAGTCTGATCTAGTCTATTCGACTTTTTGAATCGATCTAACGATGTCCGTCCATCCTTCCTGGTTGTTAGCTGTCCATGTAAACCTTGTGCGCAAAGAAGTAATTACCGCAGTTGTAAAAAAGGGCAATATAAGCATGAGGTTAAAATATGTTACATGTTTTTCATGCAACATATTCACAAAAAAATTAAAATTTTTCACCACAGTTGTATTTTTTGTATTCCTTTTATTTTTTGTCAGAGTTCAAAACTTTTTTTTTCGTAAAATTGAAAATTTTTCCACAGTTGTATTTTTTTTTTTTTTTTTTTTTTTTTTTGTCAGAGTTCAAAACTTTTTTTTAATATTTTTCATAAAATTGTACTTGAAAAAACGACCCAAAATTAAATCCTTTAATAATATTAAAGCTAGCGATCCATTATCCTATTTAGTCACAAGATGTGGCAAAAAAAAAATCATCTGTGCTCATAAAATCTAATAGTATGATTTTAAGCAATTGAAGCAAAACCTGTTTTTTTTTTTGCAGATTACCGTTAACATTACTCTTCTACACTGTTTAAACATCAAATCACCCAAAATTATGGACCTTAACGCCGTCAAAATGCGATACAAAGAGTCAGCCACTGGAAGAACGTTGTAAGTAACTAACAAAATGATACAAACCAACTGGTTTTGCAACGTGGAATAACGTTTTAAAAGCCGCTTGCATAGTGGAAAACGTTTTTTTAAAAGACATCGCGATTGTGGATATGAAACGTTTTTTCAATTAAAAAAAAATTGTAAGCTGTAAATTTGCATGTAATTTAATATTAAAATTTCTTCATATTTTGCATAAAAGTTTTTATTATCATTATTTTTGAGAAAAGAAACAAAATATTAAAAAATAAATAATCCTGCCTGTTAAAAACGTTTTTTTGCTCTCCTGAAAAATAATAATTTTGTAACTTAAAACGTTATTCGCGGCTGACCTTCAATTGTCTAACAGATTTTTATGCCAAGTCTGGCAGACTTCCAAATGTGTATGTGATGATAGTATGGCAATGACATCGCGATGTTCGAACAACAAACAAGTTCTTGTGCGCACATGAGTTTTGACAGTGACATGCCGTCTTGACAAGCCATTGCTATGTTAAAACCACAAAAAATTTCTTATGCACACATTAATTTGTATAGTGAAGACTGCTTTTGTCGATGTTTCGTTCTTGTTTAAACAGCGTTGTTAAAAAACAATTCTTTGCACAACGATGTCTAACATCTCTGCAGTATTGCTATATAAATAAACGTCATCTTGATTGTCATTGTTGCTTTTTATATGGGTTTTCTTGCCATACGCTTTTTACCCACATCGAAGAACATAAAACATTTCGCGTCGCTAATTCTGCCAACGTTTTATGCTTGAGCAAACATAACAATGGAAGGTCAGGACGGCGTTAGTTAGGGCTTTTTACATTATATGTAACGATATACATTTCTCTTACTTTATTTTGACTACTTTTGTGTATTACTATATAAATAAAACTAAATTTGTGATGAAATCATTACATTTTTTGACCAATATATTTTTTTCCTCGCCTCCATACAAAAATCCCCAGTGTGTGCCGTGTGAAGATTGTTATTGTCGATGGTTTGTTCTTGTTCAAAAAGCCTTATTCTAAAATTTTGCGCACAATTATCTCTAACATCACTGCGATTTTGCAATGTAAATGAACGTCATCTTGATCGTTATTGTTGCTTTTAAATGGGTTGTCGTGCTATACATTTTCTCCACATCAAAGAACATAAACAATTGTGCATCGGCGATTCTGCCAACGTTTTGTTCTTGTGCACACATAAGAATGGAAAGTCTGGACGGTGTGCGACTACAGATTTTGCAGACATTTTCTTTTAATGTCGGACAGAATTATGTCAGATTTTTGCTTAAAAGAATCGTACGATTGTATCGGTTGGTAAATTACGGAATTAAACATATATTTAAATGTCATTAAAGGCCGTGCCAGATACAACTTTGTTGCTTTGCGTGACGTTTCTACCTTTGGCATAAAAAGGCAAAGCAAAAGGTGTATGACACAATGAAAACTTTGACAACACTCACGCATTGTTTGTTTACTTATAAAAGCGGTTGGTAATTTGTACATTTAATTATTTGTTATAAAAATAAAAGTTAAAAATGTAATTGGACGGTTTTTTGGAATTGATTTTGCAAAAAAATTAAAAAAAAGAAAATTATACTAGCTAATTGTCAAAGCGCTCAAAAAGATAAGAGTTGGCTAAATTTTTGCTTCGCTCTGCTTTGAAAGTACTTTATGTGACATGTTTCGTATAAGTATGTATATTTTATCTTAGATGTCAAAGCGAATCGGTAACGCAACGCGAAGCAAAAGTTTTATCTGACATGTCCTTAAGAATACAATAAAATTGAAATCATTAAAATCGTAAAAAACGCTTAACTACGGGAAAAATATTTGTATTGGCAACTATGGTTTTTACCTAATAAAATTGTTAATACAAACAATATGATTGAATTATTTTCTAATTAATTTTAACAAACTGTTTAATGTTATTTTAAGGAATTTTCTTCCTACTTTCATATTTACCTATTTAAACAATGATTTTTGCAAAAAGTTGTGCTTCATTAAACATTTTACTTAATACATTTTAATTAAAATTATTTTAAAATTGCATTTTCTTTTATTTTTTAAAACAAGTAAACGTATGAATATAAAATTACTAGGAAGAAACTTAAACAAACTTTTGTAATTTAAATTTAATAAGACATTTAGCTGCATACATATTTATTGAAATATGCACACTGCATATATTAAAAAAAAACTATATAAATTTCCCATAAAATTGAAAAAATTAAACAAAGAAAAAAAATATGAAAAAAGAAATTTTATGAATATTAAATCCACTGTTTTAAGCTTATGGCTGTTTTCTCAATGTATCAATAAACTACTGTTACTAAATCTTGACATAAATTTACTAGACTGATAAGCTGTCCGTTTGGTTTAAGCAATAAGCCAACAAAAACATTTTCAGTTGGCCATAACTCTCAAAATAGTTGGGAGTCAGCTGATTGAATGTACATATCTGTACGGCAAATAAATAATTGGCTAATGAGGGCGTTTTCAAGGCGAATCCATTTTGCAGGTGGCGTTGAAATAACAGCTGTGCTAGTTTTTTTCTTAAATTTTTTGGCGTTTACACCAATGTTTTTTGACATATTGTCGGATTTGTTTTTCATACTAAAAACAGCTGATTGAAAAAGGCAAGAAATTGTACTGTAAACTATTATTTATTAGCCAAAAAGGAAAGCCAAAAACAAATTTTATTATATTTTACATCCAGATCTAAAAAATACAATCGAAATTAACATTGTTGCGTAAAAAAACAGCATTTGTTAAATATAAGTTTTCACAAGCTGTTGCAAATGTACTACCCGCAATACATGATACCTTGGAAAAGACGATTGATACGGAAAAAGAGCACCCAAGTGGCGAGGAGTTTACTTACGACTATAACCCAAAAGGTGATCAAATAAAAGATAAAATTGCAAATTTTTAAATGTAACATTTGTATTGCAAAACAAACAAAAACAAATAAAAAACTTAAAAACAATATTATAAGTATTAAAAGCGCCTCTTCCTTGGAATTCCACTGCTTTTACTTTTTGTAGGTATGTTCTGTAAATTAAGGCCACTGTTATGCTACACAGTTTATAATTATTCATATAATTTACATACCCTTTACATATTTATTATTGGTTTATCCATTTTCATAAATTCTTATTGTTGTATATTATTAATTAGCCGCAAATTAATTTTCCCCCGCTCTTTTTATATATATTTTTTATTTTGTCAAACTGTCAGATTTTTCTTATTCAGAGCTGTATTTTTTAGTACTTTAGCATGAAATTCAAAGTTATATCGTTGAGTATTGCAAGATTTTATGAGATTTTGCCAAAATCTAGTGGCGAACTAGATTTTGTTTTGTATGGGAAATCTAGTAGAAATGAACAAGATTTCGCTCAAAATCTCTTAAGTACTAGATTTTGTCTAGGTGTAAATGTAGTATTAGAGAGAGAAATGTCAAAAGTTGTGTTTTTGACATATCGATCAACGAAAGCAACAAAAAATGCACCACAGTGTACATGAATTCGCCTTAAGCGGTTTCGTTTTGCGGCAGAATCAAGGCGAATTAAAAAAGATAAGTGCAACTCGTCAGCTGTTCATCAGCTGTATTTACGGCGAATTCCAAATATAATTGACAAAAGTCAAAAAATATTTTTGTTTACATTTTATGCCAAAATAACCAAAACAATTTCTGAGAAAAATGTTTGCCTTTGTCAGCTGTTTTTGACAACAAACAATTAAATGGCAAAAACAAAATATATGGCTTTTTGTAGTTGTAGAGTTGCACTTACCTTTTTAAATTCGCCTTGGCCAGAATACAAGCAAATAAGAAAATAAGAACCCCAATTTTTTTTATCTCCAGTTTTTCGATAGGAAAACAGATAATCGCCTAATGGGAAAACGGCTATTAAAGCTATGAATTCTATACCCGCGAAAAGTTTTGTTTACAAAACGCATGTGAAGTTTACAGCAAAAACTTAGCAAAGACAAGAAACTTTTATTAATACGTACGCATGGGTTAAACAAAAATCAATTTCTTTTTAACTGTTTTTTTTTTCAAATGTTTATGGTTTAAAAGTTTAAACTTTAATATGTTTTCCTTTTTTTTTTTTCTTTCTTTAAATAGACAATAACAAGAAACAATTATACAGTATGAGAGTTTATTATTAACAATTGGCCCAGAAAGTAATACGCATTTTAGTTTGTTTGGCTAAAGTTTATTAACTTAAAAGCAAAAGTTTATAATAATTTTCATTAATAATCATGCTTTTGTTTTAATAAATTATGCGTGAAAGTGTTGAAAAGTAAAAGATATAAAAAAAGAAATAATTGAATTGCTGAAAACCATTTTAACTAGAAAGGGGTTTTGAAGTTTGAAATTTTTAAAATTTTTATTAATGAAAAACTATTTTTTCCCATTGAATGTAAAAGTTGAGATGAATTAAAAAATATTACACGCAATTTTTTTTTTTTTTACTTTTTTCTTTTTAAATTAAAAAAACAAATTTTAAGTATTTTTTCTTAAGCAAAAAAAAAAATGCATCAAACTTTAAAACCAACTGTTTACATTGACTTCTTTATTTGTTGACAAACATAAGTTTTGACACTTAACGCTCTATACATTGTGTTAAGGCTTACGGTGTTGCCAATGTCATTAAATAAGTTAAACTAACACAGTAAGTGAGTTATTTCTCTGTATTTACATATTACAAAAATATTATAAATATTTTAGTTAAAAAATTAAGAAATATTCATAAAACTAGCTTAAAGAATTCTATTAAAGGTTTAGTATTTCCTTTTTTTACAGTAATTTTATATTTAATTAAAATAGCTGTTAGACCACAAGTTAGCCTTCAAATTTGTTAGTGAAAAAGTATTAGATGTCAGATATTAAATTGTTGTAATCAAATTGTGGTTTAGTTGCCAATCAAGGGATTAATTTTTAGACAAGTATGTAATCTGATATGTAAAATAGAATTAAAAAATATGACAACTTGAAAAAAAAATGTGAAGATAAACTCTTTAGTAAAATACTTCCCCTAGTTCGGTAACAACATTCCACACTCTGTTAAATGTATGGTGAACTTGAAAAACATGCGTTTTTTGAACTTAAAAACTAAATTATTTATAACTTATAAATAATAAAAGAAAACATAAAAAATTTAAACATTTTTCTAAATACATAAGTGTAAAAATGTTAATTTATATGAGGAATGTGATACCGTAGTTATTAACTATTTCAGGTTATGTTAAGGGGCTTTTCAGGCAGACCTAAATAAAAGCCCTTTGGGAGTACATTCAAAGTAGGGGTGTAACGAATATTTATACCGATATATAGGCGATACTTAAGGTTTTCCGATACATCGATATTGGCGATATTTACTGTCGATGCGACGATACTTAAAAAAAAATTTTTTAGTTTTTTGAAGAAACAATTTTCAATGACTTTTTTAATATTATAATTAAAGCATTTATTAACAACAAGAAAAAAAAAAACAAAAAAACTTTTATATCATGGCCCACGATGTCGACCGCTATCGTTCGTTTGCATTTTTAACTACGAACAGATGATTTGCGCCCCACTAACAATTTTCAGCACGAAAAGTCGATCGACAATGCAAGCGGACGATAACGTAACCGTTATGACGAAGCGAAAATATCGTTCCCACAGCCTTAATGATTAAAAATTAAGTCGGTCGTTTTAAGAAACGGGGTTCAATGATTGACCGTCCTAAAAAGGGTTCTCATCGAACTATTGCACTGAAGACAACGTGGAAGCTGTGACGAAGAGTGTTAAAAATGATCCATCTGCCTTAAGTCGTTGTCGTTCCAACCAATTGGGCATTTTCAGTACAACATCGCAGAGAATTTGAAAGTTAGATCTTAAGATGCATCTACACAAAATTTAAATTGTGCAAGCATGTGGAAGCAGTGCATTGGTAGGTCCATTTGGGCCACCCTGTATAGGTTCGTTTTCATATAAGTGTGTCATTCCGTTTCTAATTTCTACAATATTAGTCATAGATAGAGTCTAAGGTATATGGATCCATATGAGTAGCAAAGTTGAGTAAACGAAATCCGCCTGTCCGTCAGTCAGTTTGTCTGTCCGTGTGAAATGTTGACATGGGTTTTCCGAAGACCCCATATATAGTGGGGACTATTCATATGTATATCAATTATTTCAACGACTGCCTCTAATTTTTAACCATATATCTCTATTTTTTTACCAATAAATCTGTACTTTTTAAAGTCTTCTTATGACAGTAAGTTTTTTCAGCTTAAATAAACTTAGTAGAACACTGGTAGTGACAAGTAGCTAAATCGGTTTATTAAGACAGAGTTATAGACAAATAACCATATGGTTTATATATTTTTTATATATGTGAAGTATAATTTATATATAAGGAGTATTAAACATTAATAATGAGCCAAATCGGTCCATTATTTCACCTGGTCTCCATATAATCCTACTTTTACGTTCAAACATTTTGCTTTGTCAGTTTTCTCTATCTTAAGCTTTCGCTACTAATGTTTAAACGTTGGTTAAGTTAAACTGGAATTAAATTTATATATGGTTCAAACTCAACAGCTGTAAATCAGTGACGCATATTTTACATGCGGTTTGACAAATAATAATAAGGCAGCAGAGCGATAACTTTTGTCAAATATACCAAAAAGAAAGTTCAACTTGATTAATTAGCCCTAAGGGTACGAAAGCAAAAGGAAAAAAGAAAATTGGCAAGTTAGGTGAAGTATATTCCCCCTATCATATTCTCTTTTCTTTTTTAAGTACCCAAGACTTGACAGCTAAAACCAGAAGCGTGTGAATCAGCACTTACTCTTGCCAATTTAAAAGTTACCTGAATAAAATATTGTCTTTCTTAGAAATCTTATAAATCATTTAGCCTATTTAATTATAATTTTTTATCCAAAAGTTATTATTTTTGTTACACTTTTTTTATTTTTTTTTTATTTTAATGCTCTAAATCTATAATTTTCTTTTTTAAATTTATGGGTAAATTTTTTTTTTATAATTTAGGTTACTTTTATTTAAATTTTTCTTTTACACTTTAATTGCTATACAAAAAATTAACGGTATTTGTGTTTAAATTTTTTTTAAAGCTGCTTTAAATAATTAGTTTAAAAAAATTCATCAAAAAGCTGACTGACTTCCTCTCAATACAACACCCCTTCGAAAAAAATAATACAAAATATCCAAACAAAATTGCCTTTCTCGGCTCATATAACAATGAAGCTCAATTAGCTAAAAACCAAAAATAAAAAAATAAAACTGAATACCTATTATAACAACAAAAGTTAAAACAAAACAAATTACAAAAATCTGAAATTATAACAGATCATGAAACACTGAACACAGTCTTTAGTCAAGTGTAATATTATGATTTTGTTGTTGTTATTTCTCTTTATATGAGTATCAGCATAATAATGATGTTGATCAACAACAGATCATCATTATGGCAGTAAAGCTGAAACAGAAACAAAAAAATCTTCTTAAATTTATTAACACTTGAGTGCTTAAACAGTGCATAATAAATAAAAAAAAGACATATTACACTACACTACACTACACTACTAGTATGAGTAAACTTTAAAAAAAGAATATTCCAAAAATATATAAACAACATAGAAAGAAAAAACGAAAACTAAGAGCCAAAAGTAGAAAAAATCATTATAATAAATAAATCGTTATTATAATTATAGCAATAACAATACAACACTTTTTTGAGTATTTCAGAAAAAAAGAAAAACAACAGCAAGAGCAACACAGTTCATAAAAATAAACCTCCAAACATTAACATAATTAAAAACAACAACTACTACACAATAAAAAATAATATGTTTTATAAATATAGCAACAAACAAACATCATCATCACTCGCATTGTTCTTAGCCAATAGAGTAAAAACAAGAGCAAGCAAAGTAGTAGAAAGAGAGGGAAGGAGAAAGTGCAACTCTGTTTTATAAATACTTAAGTATACTTCACTTTACTCCCCTTTTAATACAATGCTGGGTAATTTAGCTTTGTTACAATTCACTTGCAGCAGACAACAATGAATTATTGTTTTTTTTTGTTAAATTACGTGGGCCGCTCAATAAGTTTGTGAATTTTTGAGGAGATTATGTGTTAGAGTTATAAATGATCCTTATTTGTTTTTAAAACGATTTTGTTCTTGTAAAAACTTTTAAATAAATAGATTTCAAAATTCTTAATGTAAGACAAGGTTTAATGGCGAAAGCACTTGGATCAAATAAGGAGAAGAAACAGAGATTGCTTAATAATTTTATCGTAAGAATAACTAGTTAAAAAAAGTTAGTAAAAATTAAGTTCCGATTCATTTCAATGTTTTAGCTCAATTCCGGCAATTTATAACATTTTTTTGGGTCTATTGCACTGCACTGTCATTATATTTTAATCGTTAAAAACTTTTCAACGCAAAATAATAAAACTTACCCGTTAATGTTGCTTTTTATGCTCTTAAAGAATCTATTTAGACTCTCTTTTTTTAAAATTTTAAAAAACGAATCGAGTTGGTTTAATAACTACATACAAACATAGCCGCAAGACGCATTACAGCCGTACCTAAACAAGAGCGGAAGGCGGAACGTTTACTTCAGCGTAGCTTTTACGCTGATATGCCATACCTAAATAAGAGCGTCAGCGTTGTGCCATAAACAGTAGTGTTAACTTTCGTGCCGACTAAAACCCTCATAAAAGATATAAGAAATTGAATTAAAACCGCTAGTTTGGCCTAAAAATATTATCAAACAATAAAAACAGGGTTGTCAAAACAACAAATATAGCAGCCATGTTTATTTTAACGCGCTGTCAAAATCGGATTTTCAAACTGCAAAGCGTTGAGCCGTGCTATTTAGGGATGCTTCATACAAATTGTATGGGCATGAGGATTTTTGACAGCTAGAAAACGCGTTCCGCTCTTGTTAAGGTTACTCTTTCAAATTTGTTAAATTGGAAATAGTCGGTATAAAGTCTACAGTCAAGTAAGAGAGATGGAAATGCTGTTCCAAATTAATATATTCATTTTCACTAAACTCTCTGTCAAATCCTCTTCTAATTTCTTCAAAACATTCCCAATTTGTTCAAAACGCATTGTAGCGCTTTTCAAAGACAATTAATATTGATTACTGCTTAATAAGTCTCATTTTCGTAAAAACTTTGCAGATAAAAAAAAACTTTTTTATAATCCTGATGTTGAGTTTATTGTCAATAGCAATCAAACGCCAATTGCAATTAAACACAGCTGTTACATGGGATTTTTTGGCATTCATATTTGCATAAGATGTCTTCTTAGTAGGAAAGATATTTGATAAGGAAGTATAGCCAACATGTTAAAAGTTTCACAGAATTAACTTATTTACCAGTAACATACTAGTCATACGTAGTGTTTACGGCATAAAACAACCTTAACGTAATCAGGCAACATAGCATTTTTTAAATTTATATCAAATCCTTATAGCACGGCCATATGTGATCTTAAATTCCTATATATGTATCCTTTTGACGTTGCGCTAGCGAGGAATAAAGGCAGTGTGAATGCCCCCAGGCCTAAAACCGTTAACTGATCGCGGCTTATCAATGTGGAATCGGAAGCTACAAAGTCCTTAAATTTAGATAAGTGATTTGTAAGGTGACTTCGGGGCTTCAACAATTACTTTAAAATTTCGTATGCGTATATATATCCTTTCACTCCTCGAGGGAGCACAGGACACAACAAGGTGGGTCCAATAATCTCGATCTTCGGTTCGATGCTTGACTTTGATCCACTTCATACGCAACTTCGAAAGTTCTGTTCTCTGCGGCTTCCAATCTAGGCATTTCTTGGCAATATCATCTCTATTGCGATGCGAAAGAAAATGGTAGCAAATCTAGCGATTGGTACTCTTTTATGCGTTTGCTCATTTGTCTTTCGCATCTTTTTAGTTTTTTCTTTCCGCAAATCATCACTATTTATCATATTTAAATTTCCCAATTTCAAATATTTTTACATATTTTGGCCTTTCATTGCTGTCAATCTGAGCCATCTTTAATTTTTATTGCTAGTATTGCTTCATTTTCCAAAAATTTTGCGAAAGTGATAGAGATTACCAAGTTGGCATTTAGCTTTCGCATCGAAATCGTTTTCTAAGCGCAATAGAGTGTAGCCTCCCTGGTTTACGGAGGGTGTGACCCAACTCCATTTCCGCTTACATATTTCCATTCTAATAGGCTGCTGGTTTGCCTCCATCCAGAGTTTGTTGTTGAATATTGTTACAAGCCAGAAAATTCATAAGATTTCGCCGTGGCATTTGTTGAGAAATACCTGAAGGCATTGTATGTTGGGTGGTGCCATGTTGCAGGTCTCGCATCCATATAACAGAGTGGTTTTTTTTTTGATGGTTTTGGTTTCGAAATATTAGAAGTTTTCCAAACCGGGTATAACTGGACAAATGCACTCCGCGCCTTATTTATGCGACTTGATTTATCTGCTGCTGAGCCACTTAACATCTTTAATGTTTCGATCACATACGAGGAAATGGCAGCATGTGTTGCTATTGCTGTGGAGCGGTTTTTTTTTTTTTTTGTATAATTATCTTCAGCCCAACCAATTTTGCGAGGTCACTGATGGTGTAAATTTTCGACCATTTGATTTAAGTAATTGGATTAGCAGCGTCAATTTAGCTGCATTGCAGTGGATTTTAGATATAACGATAAAGCACATTCGATCTTAGTATCTTAGTAGACCATTTAAGATGAAATATCAATATTGCATATATTTATATTGATACACAGATTTGTACAACTTTTTTGTTTGGTAACTTTCGACTTGTTTACCA
Source organism: Pollenia amentaria (assembly GCA_943735925.1). Classification (NCBI taxonomy): domain Eukaryota; kingdom Metazoa; phylum Arthropoda; class Insecta; order Diptera; family Polleniidae; genus Pollenia; species Pollenia amentaria. The sequence continues at coordinate 15,382,818 of OX031008.1, read as the reverse complement.
AATCAAAGTCCTCAATCTTAAAAAATGTGTAAAGCATTTCATTGGTTTTATTAATGATCTCCAGCACTTTAATTATCGATCTTACATTTTGATCAAATTTTCCTCGGTAATGAATTGAATTGGTCAATCGGAACTGTTCAAAGTAAAACCAGCTAAAGCACTAAATACCCAATATATATAAATAAGACCTTTCTTGGATGATTGGTTATTGGGTTTTATTTGAATAATTGTTAAGCACAAAATTTAAATTGGAAAGTTGTTAAAACTAGTACGGCCTTGTTCTGAAAATCGCACGATTTGAAATCCCAAACGCCAGATTTATTTTTTTGTATTCTGAAACTCGTGCGTTTTGCTCGCAATCTGCCATAGTTTTTTTATACCCTCCACCACCACTAGTGGTAAATGAGGGTATACTAAGTTTGTCATTCCGTGTGAAACTTCTAAGACCCCATAAAGAATATATTCTGGCTCCTTGAGTAATTCTAAGTCGATTTAGTCATGTCCGTCTGTCTGTCCGTCTGTTAAAAACACGCTCACTTTCGAAAAACGCAAAATAAAAGAACAAACTTGATCTCAAATTGCTTGTAGCTATCCTAAGCACTTTGGGATTGCAATCCAGCAACATCGGTTCGGTTGATACAAAAACTAACATAAATGGTGCACGGAATGATATAAAATTTTGCACGAATTTGCTTTATATAACTGCAAATCATACTGGTAAATTTGAAGATCGGTCCATAACTGACCATAGGTCTCATATAAACCATACTCGTGGAAAACAGTTTAGTACGCCTAAAACCATAATAAATAATGCTATCGTAATTAAATAAGGGACCTAAGTCAGAATCGCACAGTTTAAGCGTTTTGCGATTGCCAAAACATGCCCGATAGACTGATTAAACAGCTTTCGTACTGCATCTTCTTTTCACACTGTTGTTGGCGTTATTTAGTAGTTTGCGATGCTTATAAAGTGTAAATTCATTATAATGAGGTATCTCATTATGAACAAAGATGACACTTTTAATTTTTTCTTACCTCTTATTGCATCTTCATGTTGTTTTTCTTGGAGTTTTTTTTATTTTGTTTTTGGAGCAACAAAACTTTAAATTGACACTTAAGTGGTACTCGAGAAAATTGAGTTAATTGTAATTTGTAAAAAAGCAAAACTAATAAAAAGAAGAAATGAAAGAAAATAAGAAAAAAACAATAGAGTTTTCGTAATAAATGTTACACTCACTAATCATAATGTTTTGCCATGCATACTTAACATGTTTCTTTAGCTAATGATCAAAATTTAGTTTGATAATTAGAGTTCCGTGTTAGAAAATGTATAAAAGTTTAAAAAGAAAATTAAAAACAAATATCACACTGTCTCCAGAACTTTTTTGTTATATTCTATTAATCATTTTACTTGATAAGTAATGGTGAAAAAATTACTGGAACCTGAGGTAAGAAAGTATTTTTTCTGTTGCTTTAGAAAGTTTTTAGAATAATTAACTTTTTGTTAAATTAAAAAATTAAGACAAAATAAATTTTTTTGTATTACAGTGGAGTTCTGGAAATCGAAAACGCAAGAATTTTTAAGATCTTTTTAATACACTCTTAGTCCAATTATTTATAATTTTCTTATAGAATTCTGTTCAATAGCGAAATATTTGTATTGTATTGCATTTGTATTTCTTTTACTACAAAAATCTTATTAAAAAAAGTTTTTAAATTCTTGCGTTTTGCGTTTTCGATTACAAGAACAACTCTGATAATCCCGCTTTTTCGTGCGGTAGAAATTCTTTAAAAAGCCTAATGTGTGTGAAAATTAGTCATCACAGTTGCAGCAAAAACATGAACTACTTCAAAATAAAGTTTGTTGTAATCTGGAACCAATTTTAAAAGAACATTTAGAAAACTTTTGATCTTACATTTAACATAAACTTTACTTCGGGAAAACGGGATGGATTTTTCTTACGTGTAAGTATAAGATACCTAATTTCTGACTCTTTAGCATACACTTCATTCGTGATTACCCTTTCCAAGACGGTTAAATATCTCGAAATCATTACATCCCGTCTAAACGAGTCATGAACTTTTAGCACTGTTCAATATTACATCAGCAGTTCACACCTAACACTAACACGTTTTTAGTGTAAATGTTATTCAATGTTTTGCTCGTGAAGACGAAGTGTTAAAAATAGGATATCCATTGTTGTGTGCACAAGAACAAAAAGTTGGCAGAATTACCAACACACAATTTTTCATGTTTTTTGATGTGGGAAAATGAATGGCAAGACAACCTTTAAAAAATCAGCAATAACGATCAAGCGTTTATTTATATCGCAATACTTCAATAATGTAAGAAATCGTTGTGCGAATAATTGTTTGAGCAACGCTGTTTGACCAAGAGCAAGCATCGACAACAGCAGTCTTCACTATCAAAATTCTAGTGTGAACAAAAAATTATTTGCAATGGCTAGTCTAGACGGTATATTAGGCAGAATATTATGTTCGTTGACAAGAATTTGATGAAACCTTGAAAGTTATTGATTGGATAAAATCTTCTTTAATTCGTCGAATTATTCTATAAAACATCATGCTCCGTATTGAGATCCGTAAAAAAGGGAAGTAAGAAGTCTGTAAAAAGTGCATCGGATGGCTTTTTTGTATGATAGAAGTGTTTTTCGTATGACGATGTATGGGATAGACATTCTCCAAAACTTGGCTCGTACTTAAGGCTCAAGAGAAAACCTCGGCAATTCGCCTAAAATGTATATATCTTACAGTGTAATAAAAATTCCTGAACACATTGCATGAAATAATATACTACTCATAGGTGAATAACACTTTTAGGGCTGTCATGCACCACTAACACTGCAGTTAGCTTGTACAGCCTTGGGATGTCAAAAAAAAAAAGTATTCTATTTTGGTGTTTGGGCTTTCCTTAAGAGAACTAAACCTAAACACACCGTCAATAATGCAAAAGAAGCATTACAATATTTTTGCAGGCAGATTTATTGCTGCTATTGCGTTGATATTCTCCTTCGAGAGCACTATATCCTTTGCCCTTTTAACGAGATGACTAATTAAATATTAGCTTAATTTGGTACTGGGAACACACACTCTATGAATCTTATCTTTTACTTAAAGCGAACACTTCCAGATCACTGCTGCGTTTTCTAAATATACCGTCATTAAGATTTTAAAATCTTTGCAACCCGAAAACAAAAGCTACCATGCTGCCAAGATAGCTAGATTATTTGGATAAGATTGCTAGACTCGGTACCACTTTATGGCTTTCATTTAAATCAAAAATTTCGGCAAAAGAGAGTATGCAAATCATTTACAATAGGTCTGTCTGGGTACTTTTCCAGTAGCAAATACTCAGTAAATTTTTTTGGGAGAGTAAGACAAATTTTACTCTTTCGGCTGAGAATATCTCAAAAAGTACGCAGACAGTATCCAGTGAAATCTTGCAAGAAAACAGCTGATCGGTGTGTAAACAATTGAAATAACAAACGTGAGCCAAGATAGCGTTGAAGAAATAGCGTCCAATTTGGGAATTTAAAAACCGGGAAACCAAAATACCCAAATAATGGGTATTTGCAGTATAAACAAAAAGTTAGCGTCGAATTTAGGAATTTAAAATAGGGAAGTACAAATATAAAAAAGTTGGCGCAAACGCTTATTTTTCGAGTTATGGACGTTTAAAGTTTTCATATAAATATGTGATTTTCCACTACAATTCTATGGCCAATATTGGTATCATTTTAAAGCTCTTGAACAGATTTTTCTGGATATACATAATTTATTTCAAAATATTCAACTCTTTAGATCACATTCATTTTACGTCGAAATGTTACGGAAGTGCACTAGGAAAGAATGTAGTTTATTTAAATAAAAGTGTAATACAAATTTTATAAAATAACAAACACTAGCATCGCAAAAAAAAATTCTTTGCATAGCCAGCCTTTGGCCGGACGCAAGGATCTTCTTCTCTATGGTATAATAAACACCGGTTTCGCTTACTAAAGCTTCCTTGCATAGCCGGCCTTTGGCTGGGCGCAAATATTTTCTCCCCTATGGTATAACTAATACCGGCTTCGCTAACTAAAGATTCTCTGCATAGACGGCCTTTGCCCATGGGCAAGGATTCTCTCCTCATTAGTATAACATAAACATAAAGGTTTTACTTGTATTTTAATTAAAATTCTTAAATAAATTAGTATGTACATAGTATATACATACATTAAAGAATTAGAAAAAATTAATAAATTTGTTTTTATGCTTACTAAAAAACTTTTGTATTTTGCAAACTCGTCCCACTTCTTAATTAACTAAAAATATTAAAATAAATTCTATATGTCCAGAAAGATCTAGTGAAACGCTTTGCAGTGATACCAATATTAGCCATATACATTTGGAAATGTACTGCAAAATCACATATTTATATAAAAACTTTAAACGCCCATAACTCGAAAACTAAGCGTTTGCGCCAACATTCTTATTTTATTTGTTCTTCTTATTTTTCCATTTTCTATCACCCTAGGTACTTTTTTTTTATTTGGAGCTGCGTCGGTAAACTAGATTTAAGCCCAAATATATTTATATCTATATATATAAAAATAAGTCCGTATATGTACGTCGCCGAACTAATCATAAACGCGTCGTGCGATTTCAACCAAACTTATACACTACGTAAACAGTGGCCCATATATATATGTAGTTTGGTTGAAATCCGATAACGCATGTGTGTGCGGTGCGTATGTGAAGTGAGTGTGTTTTTGCCGCAGGCATTTTTTATTAAAAACAAGTGTGTTTCTTTTCTTATTTTGTTTTGCCGTGCGAAGAGGGCAACGGGCCCGCTAGTTTTTAATAAAAATACAAAAAATATTTACCACAGGCTTTTGCAGGGTATAAACTATATATTTTCTGAAGGTAAATAGTTTTCTGGACAAAATGAGCGATGCGTGCAAAAAATCGTTCGGACAGTTTCCGAGAAATCTGGGTTCATCCAAAATGGTCAGTAAAAATCTTTACTGATTTATGCAATGAACCACAGGCTTTTGCACGGTATAAACTATATATTTTTTGCACGCATCGCTCATTTTGTCCAGAAAACTATTTACTTTCCGAAAATATACAGTTTATACCGTGCAAAAGCCTGTGGTAAATATTTTTAGTATTTTTATTAAAAATATAAATATATTTTTACTTCCCCTTTTTAAATTCCTAAATTCGACGCTAACTTTTTGTTCATATACTGTAAATCCCCATTATTTGGGTATTTTGGTTTCCCGGTTTTTAAATTCCCAAATTCGACGCTATTTCGTCGACGCTATCTTGGCACACGTAAACTCTTTCATTCAAAAAGTATATAAAAACAGCTGTTCAAACTAGTTGCAAAATCTTACCAGAGGAAATTTCTCCAGTAACATTTTGCAAGTTCTCTAACTTTCAACTGTCAAAAAATTCTCTATTTGGCTCTCTCGCTGTAAGAGATTTGGAGTACGCAGACAACATTTTGCAAGATTTTGCGACATTTTGTACAAAATTATGCAAAATATGTGTACGCAGACAGACCTAATTACTAACAGATCAAATGAGATCAAATATTGCAGGATAAGCAGAAAATTGTGTCCCCCTTATACCCAGTCTACAACAGACATGAAATGCTTAACATTTACACTAATATGATGTTTGTTTTAGGTATAGACTCCTCATGTTGCAGGGTTTCCAGTTTCATTTTATACCTTATCCGCTATTGATATTGAAATACGATGAAAAATTGAAATGATGACCAGTAAAAAACCACCTTTTTATTTTTGATTTCCAGGGCTTTTTTAAGGTTATATATAATCTTAACATTGCTAAAATATTTGCACTATTATTTCTTTTATTTTTTCCTTAAAATTTTTACAAAGAATATGCGTACATAAATTGTTTAATGAAGTCATAAAAGTGAAACGGAATCTTGTGAAATGTTTAAACATTTTTTCTGGTCTTGTGAATTTCCTAATATTTAACAGGTGTTGTTACTTTTGTATATAGAACAAATGAAAGATTAAAACAAAATGCTTAATTATAAAGAAAAAACGTCTATAGTCAGCAAAAATAAATGAAACTTAATTTGAACTTTTAAAAAAAAAAACACAACAGACAACAAAGTGTTTAATTTTTACACTACATAAAGAATATGGGAGCCCAAAGCAACAGAGGGAGCATAATGTATATTAAAATCATTAGAATAAGAAAAAAGCGTGCTAATGAACTCTTTAGGAAGTCAAAAATGAAGTAAAAGCAACAATCTCGAAGTAGAAAAAAACTGTGTGGAAGTTTTTTTATATGAACAACACTGCCATGGTGGCCACGGCTATAAGACAAACACAAAAAAGTCGGAACAAACCATTAAAGACATTTTCTAAACTTTTCGTTACGGACGACAACATAATAGATAATTTTCTTTATGTTTCTATATTTCTATATGGTACAAAAGGTGTCACCTGATGTTCTTTGACTGTAATTTTTTTACTTAATGAAGAACTTTAGTTTTGCTATTGGATGTCTAATATTTTATGTGTGTGAAGTTAAATTTTAGAATTTATAACCCTAGACACATTCTGCTATGTTAACAGAATAATGTTAACCATTTTACAGAATTTATGTTAACGTTTTTATGAGTGATAAATCCAGTTTTCTGGAAAAGAAGTCAACGTGTGCGAACAAAAATGATTAGGAATAAATTTCTCCATCGTTTGCTATCATTAGGATTTTTAACAGAGTGAGTTGAAGCGACTTACTCACAATTTACCCTTTAGAATTCTATGGGGGATGAGTACAGATTTCTGGACAATTCCTACTCATTTTTGTTCGCCCACGTTGACTCCTTTCCAGAAATCTGGATTTATCTCTCATAAAAGCGTTAATATAAGTTCGGTTAAGTGCTTAACATTATTCTGTTAACATTACAGAATGTGTCTAGGGTTATACATTTTAAAATTTAACTTCACACACATTAATATTTGTTATTAAGCAGATAGGTTCGCTCATTCTGGTCGGATATATATTTTTTGAGTACTTCAAAAGTCGGAGGCTTGCTGACATGCCCTCGTGACTTCAACGAAACCTTACAAAAAGAAATCTAAAACGATTAAATCGGGCGATCTTGTACAAACACCAAACCGAGATTCAGCCCTGTTGGAACCACATGGTCTCCAGTCCCAATACGTTCATTTAGGGTAGAAAAAAGTCCTTTAGCGCTCTCTATTTGACACACGGAGTTTTCGAAAAAATGAGAAAAAATGCCTCCACGGTAAACACCACACTCTGAGCAGATGTAATGGCTCTTCGTGTGGGGCACCGCGTAGCTCCAGGAGTTAAAAAGTATTCTTCCTAAATACTCTGCACTCTTCAGGAGCATAGTACTCCCTTTATTATTGAAGTGTATTTTATATGTGTATACATAACAAATGTCAACTCAGAACTGACATTTACCACCATTTGCAAAATTAATAACATCTTTCGATAGGGTGATGACTTTTGCGCCACCCTCTATAACCATTCATTTGTCATCATCGATGACGGTACATATAACCACCGTTAAGTAAGGGTTGTCCAACCATAATGCACGATGTTGATTGTGGGCACACCTTAACGTAAAGTTTTTTGCCCAACTTAATTTGACATTTCTTTGTTTCAAAATTTCTTTGTTGACAAATTCAACCATGGAGAGGTAAACAGTTGAGCAGCGCGTTAAGATTGTTGAATCTTTTTACGAAAATGGGCGTTGAAATCAAAATGGATTTCGTGCACTTCGTGATTTTATGGTCAGCATAATCGACCAAAAGTGTCCACAATCGGGAGAATGGTGCACAAATTTCAGCAAACCGGGTCTGTAGGAAATGTGAAAACACCTGTGCATGCTCGCCCAGTTCGTTTATGGGCTGGCGGCGTCATCGGGTCGCAGTTATTCGAAAATGAGGTCGGCCAAGCAGTTACCGTGAATGGTGTCCGTCTTGAGATGATAACGAATTTCTTGTGGCCAGACATTGAGGTTATGGACCTGGATAATATGTGTTTCCAGTAGGATGGTGCCACACAGCCAACGAAACAATGGCTCTTTTGCGCGAGAAATTCAATGGCCGTATTATCTCACTTCGTGGCGATTGTGATTTGACACCGTTGGACTTCTATCTTAGGGGATATTTCAAAGAAAAGGTGTAGGTCAATAAGCCAAGAGCTAACACTGAGATAATTCGGCACGTTAACAACATTGAACCTCAATTATGCCTCAGATTCATTAAAAATATGGACCATCGGATAGAGGTATTGCACCGAAGAACGCACATAATTGTCATAGATCCTTCTACCATAATAAAAAATATTAAGATAATTCTCTGAAAACTTTTTGTTTTATTTATAATTAACATCGTTCGTTTTGGTTGGACCACCCTTTATATAGCATTTCTATATTTACTAAATCAACGATTTTGTTGGTCATATTGTTGCCAATAGAGTTTTTCAGAAGATAACCTACAAAGCCGTTGTCTCTCACTACGTCGTTATTAGTATTAAATAGTAGATTATATTAAAGACATGTCGCTTAGTCAATGTTAAACGAGTTAAAGCAAGACAACATGAATTTATGAAGAAAAAGTAATAACATGTCACTTGTGTTGTTGTCTTAAAGTTGACTGGAAAACAGCCAATAATTTACATCTCCATTCATATCGGTGCCAACTAAGGGTAATAATACGAGGGCGGATCAATAAGCCCGTGACTTTTTGAATGAAACAGTTTTTTTTACAAAAAAAAATTTATTTTTCAACATAATCTCCTTTTAGCTCAATACACTTAGTCCAACGTTTCTCCAATCCCAGAGCAGTGTTGCATTTCATATAACTACGAAGTCACTGACTTATTGATCCGCACTTGTATGCTCACCTAGATTGGATAAAACTTTTGTGACTTTGTCGCTCTTCTTGTTACCAAACGGGCACAATAGACGAGTAGTTAAAGAAAAATTTAAAATTTTTCGATTTCTTTTTATATATTGTAGAGTAAACTTAAACGATGTCTGACAAAATCAAAAATTTCCTTTTTGAATATTTAATAACAAAGACGTCAACGGTGATTTGGCCAATTGGGTGTTTGCTTTATATGAAACGTACAATTTGAACATACTGGTACAACAACAGCAAAAAGTATTCAAGCATTAAAGATAAGTGGGCAATACTGTTTCTTAGTATTACATTTGTTGGGTACTCTTTTTCTCTGTTCTTGTCTGTATGTTTGAAGTAGAGAATATGTTTACATACTTACATGTGTATGCAAGAATATGTAAATATTTAAGTAAGTAAATTTGTATATAGGTTTGATGTAAATTTATGCATTTGTTAAAGACATTTTGTTATTTCTTTTTCTTTGAATTTGGTATTGGAAGAGAAAAAAAATTGGATTTTTTAACTGTTACCAACGCACTTTAAATGTTCATACAACAATGAACGGTACAATAACAATGATTATATAAATGATGCAATATTGTAAATAAGGTAATAAACAGAAAACAAATACAAAAAAAAACAAAGACTGGTTTAAAAGGCAAAAGAAGAAAAAGAAGCTTAAGCAACACATAGTTAGGTACATATGTATATTCCCCATTCATAAAAAGGGCCTAGGAAATCATAACAAAAAGCATTAAAAAAAGTATCTATGATTAATGTGTAAAATTACATGAAGGAATTTATTAATGCATTACTAACTTTTATAACGAGGGACGTCTTGAAAACAATTTTACTCTAAACAAGAATTTAAAAAAATATTGGCTTTAAAATATTTAAGAAGATATTTAAAAAAAGAAGCACTTAAAATATGTTCCTGATAATTTTGGTTTCTTATTCCTCTTAACAACGAATGTTGTGGTAAAATAGTTCTCTCAAAAATACAAAAAATGGGTTTTAGGGGTTCGGGTTGGGTTCGTATAAACAGACAAAAATTTTAAAAAGTGATTCATTCTACATAGCACTTTCATAAGTAAGTACACGGGTTTTATCCCATTAAATCATTAGCGGGTTTCGCCGCTGTTGTACACTTAACTCTGCTTTATTTAATACGATTTTATAGTATAGGGTGATTCAAGTAGGAGATACTTTTTTCAATAGCCTTTTTTTGACAGATCACGTGTGAGTCTTGTCATGCTGTCATGTTATTTTTGTTTATTATTGTTTGGCATTTCATAATGGAAAGACTTACGCATCGACATCGCTTCGCTCTATGGGCTCTTGAAAAGTTCCAAGAAATTTTGTTCAGCGATGAGGCCCATTTCTGGCTCAATGGGTATATAAATAAACAAAATTTCCACATTTGGGACGAAGAGCAACCTGAAGAGATTCAAGAACTGCCACTTCATCCAGAAAAAACAACGGTTTGGTGTGGTTTGTGGGCCGGTGGAATCATCGATCCATATTTCTTTAAAAATTATGCCGGTGCGAACGTAACCGTCAATGGCGACCGTTATCGTGCCATGATAACCGACTATTTGATGCCTGAAATTGAAGCTCGTGATCTCGGCGACATTTGGTTTCAGCAAGACGGCGCCACTTTCCACACATCGCATCAATCAATGGATTTATTGAGAGAACACTTCGGTGAGCACATAATTTCACGTTTTGGGCCCGTCGATTGGCCACTAAGATCGTGTGATATCACACCGTTAGACTTTTCCCTGTAAGGATATGTAAAGTCTTAAGTTAATGCGGACAAACCCGCTTCGATTCAGGCTTGGAGGAAAACATCACGCGTGTCATTCGCAAGTTACCAGTCGAAACGCTTGAACGAGTCATCGAAAATAGGACTCAACGGATGGACCATAGCAACGGCCAACATTTGATAGACATAATCTTCAAAAAATAAATGCCAAAGAATGTTCTTTCAAATGATAATAAACATTCCCCATTAAATTTGAATTTTCTGTGTTTTTTTTTTTTTCTTTAAAAAAGTAGGAAACCTCGGAATGGATCACCCATATATAAAGCAGTGATGCTTTATAAAAGGTCTAAAATGCCTTTGATAGGTCATTTTTTTTAATACATATATTTAATTATAAACATGGGCATCAAGACAGATTTGCAAAAAAAAGTAAAAAGTTTATTATTTAAATGGCAAAATAAACGACACAAGATGTTTGTGTTTATATAAAAAAAAACATAATGATATGCTTCATACGTTTTTCGTATCTTTGATCAAACCGCTTGTGTGGTTTATTTGGCCCTTAACATACAAAACAATGTCGTTAATAAAAGTAATGTGCGAAATAGTCAGAAGTTAAAATTGAAAATTACAGTGAATGGTTTAAAGAAGTAAGTTGAGTTTTGACCACAAAGGGCCACAATAGATGAAAAAAAGTACTACAGGGCCATCAAACATTCAAAAGTGACAAAAATGACCCAATTGTGCCACATTTTGCATTACTGGTACAAAGCGTGGGTGTCTTTTTCGTATGCATTGTGAATTAATGAATCTGCTGAGTGAGAGAAAGAGAGATATAGAGTTTCGTCATCAAAATTTTTTCTGGTAGATTAAACACACGTGTTTGCTGCAGCTTTTTGTATGACTTTTTAACCACAGCGTAGTAAATAAAAGTTTAATACATTTTATTGTTGCGGTGTTGTAAATGTTAGTACGTTAACAACATTAAAAAGACTAAGAAGGTCTACAAGGGTACTTAACTACCAAGAGTGAATATCGCTATTATCGAAAGGGAGGTTTTAACAACTAGTTGTATTTTATTTGTGACATATTTTGGAATGTTTTGGAAAAATATTAATCAAAATTACAACCATTTGCCTACCACCACGACCGAAGTCCAACAGGTCATTCGACTATGGCAGTAAGCACTACATTCATAGGCAAATTATCTAATGTTCGGATAAGGGCTCGCTTTTGAGATTCCGAATTTAGATGAAGTAAAATTGTAGAGTATATGTTCAATAATAACGGCAAGAAGCAGATGTCTTGATGCTATGGTGCGGTGGTATGGTGGGGAGTCACATATAATGGGGTTCTGCAGCGGCGTACCGATCTGACGTTTTGGAGAAAGATGTAAAGCCGTTTAGCAACTTCTTGTTTAAAAAGCAAGACTGGGTCTTTCAAAAGGACTGTGCACCAGCACATAAGACAAAAACCTTTGAATTGTTGTTAAGAAAAACCTTTTAAATTGTATTTCAAATGACGATTGGCCTTCTTGAAGCCCCGATCAGAATTCCTTGATCTAAAAATTGTTGTCAGTGTTAGAAACCATGTTCGGCACTAAACGTCATACAAATTTGAAAACTGTAAGCCGTGCTTTTATCCGGGCAGTGGATAATTTCTTATGGATGTGGTGCGCACTGCGATAGACGAATGGCCTATTTGACTTCAGTCAAGCTGAAAGGCAAATGGTGGCTATTTTGATAAATCATTTTTTTTTAATACATTCCTAAATATCTTACAAATTAAATACAACTAGATGTTTAAAAAAGCGTTTTAAATTCATTTTATCGCATATAAATCGTGTACCATTGATCTTATAAAAGCACTAGGTATATAAACTTAAAAATAGCATAGGCGCCAAAAAAAAAAGAGAGAAAGAAAAGAAATGTGAAATAAAATATACATATGATCTCTAACTGAACACCGATCTAGGGTATTTCCTACCTAAACAACGAATGAATAAAAAGCGTTCGTTGACGCTCTTTGTTTTTAAAATTAAAAGAGAGATGGTAATCCTATTACCTTAAAATCTGGATAATGTACTAAATGCACCCATGTTGTCCGGACAAAATTTTCGTCCGGATATGTTTTTATATCAGCCCAATTATGAATAAAACCTCACCGGGAGTGTTTTACCTTCTCCCATTTTTCCTATTTAAATTCAATTGTAAAAAATGGGAACAGGGCGACAAATCCCGGGAAATTTCTATTCATAATTGGGCTGTATATATTTCAACGTCTTTCTTTTTGACAGAGAGAAAATATTTTTTACGAAAAACTCTCAGTTTGAATTAATTTATTTTTTATTTTGTCCGGACAAACTAGAACTGAGTTGCCAATAGGTTGCATTTTTTTTTTAAATATTTTGTGTTTGTGATATTAAATTATGTGTGATAATCTTTTTTATCCATTATTAACACACAATTTTTGAAAATATGTAATTTAAATAATTAAGTTCGACACCAAAAAAAAAAAACATAATCTGACGCTAAAGTACCTTATAAAACTAAGCGATTTTGTGTACATATAGCAGCTTTGATTATCTTAAATTAATGAATCGTGCTGCACAAAACTCTCAATAAAAAATGTTGTCCGGATCCCTTGACTTTGAAGCCAAAGCTCCTCTTTAAAACCGGTCTTTGTTAAGAGGCTACATCATACAGGGAGACCCGTCAGAAAAAGACCCAACTTTGTCATTAATTTTAGGGAAAAATAAGCTCCTTACCCAAAAATTCGGATTTAAATCACCACTATCGCGATGATGTCTCAAAAATAATCAATCAAGAAACTGAGATCCTGGGGGCTACTCTCTATTGCGATTCGATAACGATTTCATACGAAAGCTAAATGCCAACTTGGAACTCTCTATCACTTTCGCAAAATTTTTTTTAAAATGAAGCAATACTGGCAATAAAAATTAAAGCTGGCTCAGATTGACAGCAATGAAATGCCAAAATATTTGAAACTGGAAAATTTAAATAAAATAAATAGTGATGAACTGCGAAAAGAAAAAACTAAAAAGAAGCGAAAGACAAATGCACAATCGCATTAAAGAGTACCAATTGCTAGATTTGCTACCATTTTCTTTCGCATCGCAATAGAGAGTAGCCCTCCTGGTGTCTAATAGTTTCATTGGTAGCAGACTCAATTTTTTAACGATATGTCAATCGTAAGCCCAAAACAAGTTTCAGGCATAAGCTGCGCCTATTTTGCCTCTTTCGAGTACAGAAAACGACTGTGACATGCTAAACAAAAACACAGCTCAGTTTGCTGCGCTGCCGATTGTTAAGTAGGCAGTCATTATATAGACTTCTGCTTGATCTGTAACTTAATTGAATTGCAGTTAGACTTCTTCATATTAATTTATTTTTATACCTGTAAAATTAAATTCCGCTCATAAAAATGTTTTATATATTGGGCTTTAGTGATTTTAATTAAATGCTCAGAAGGTTTTTACTTTGCTTGTGAGATCAAAAAAAAAAACCTTGTAAATCACGTTTTATCATGGAATTATTTCTTGGTCAGACAGTTTTGCCACAACTTAATAACCCTTTTTTGTTATAAAAAAGCAAGAGTTGGTATGTTTTTCAAACACAAAATTGGTCTTTTCAGTTCACACTCGTTTTACAATTATAAAGAAAAAAGTTTATATAAGAGTTTTATTTAAAAAAAAAAATATTAAAACTCAAGGGCTTTAGATTATGTAAAAAAAGATACAAATCTTTCTTAGAAAACTGGAATGTATTTTAACGGAACTTAAGATATAAATAAATTATAGCTATCACGATGAATGCAGCTTAAATTAAGAAAATAGAAAAAGTTAGAAAAAGAGTTAACAAATTAATAAATGTTTTCAATAACAATTTTCTTTTGACACTTGAAAAAATTAATCTTTAATAAATTTTCAAAGAATTTATAATATTCTTGTTCTGCCACCCAAAATATTTACCAAAACGTTGATAATAAACAGATAAACGTTTAAAATCCACAAAACTTTTAAATATTAATGTCTTTATTTGAAAAGCAGCTTAACACCAGCCGTATTTAAATAATATTTCAGGCATGTGGGCGTTCAAAAAGGCTCGAATGTTTGATTAATGCTTTTCAAAAGAGTTTAGAGATGAATCTCGTCCATAATGGTTTGTTTCGATAAGCCGATATCTTCACATTATCCCTTAGAACATTTTTTATTTTTTGTGTTAGTTAGTGCTGTGCTACTTATTTTAATTTATATATTTACATACTGACTAAATTTTCTTTAAACTTTAATTTGAGTCATCGGAAAATTTCCTATCGATTAAAAATGATTCAATACTACTCGACGCCGACTAAGGTTAGGTTAGGTCGAAAGGAGAACGAAGCTTTAAAGTTCCAACCTCATATTTGTTACGATATACACATGGGCCATTACTGGGCCTGTTGTGCGCTCTCTAAGAGGATAAAATTGGGTTTTTAGGTGGATAGTGCTAACACCACCTATAGAGAGGGGGCTAACGACCGGCGTTAATAAACTCAATTTCCCGGACGTAATTCCTTAAGGTTTTCCAATCAACTTTCCTCAGGGATACCAAGTCCAACATGCCATCGCTCCCGAAGCGTTTGGATCTTAATTCGAAGAAGGCCTGACAGTAGTAGAGAAAGTGTCCCAGTCGCTCTCCTCGCCACACGCTCTGCACTCGTCAGATTCTGCATGTCCAATTTGGTGTAGTTGTGCCCATAGTCCCGTATGACCAGTCAGGATACCCACTTTCATACTAAATTCGGACTTACTCCCGTTGAGCAGGCTTCATGTTCTCCTCTCGTCTGGTTTACCACATAAAATTTTAGTGGTCCTACCCACAGTCCCACTATTCCAAATGTCCGTGTGGGTTTCCCTAGCCCACTCCTTCAATTCTGCCTTCCTTGCTGCGAACGGCTTCGCATTCGCCAAGTTGACTGCTTCGAGTTGTCTTCCACCGTTAGCGAGTATATTAAACGCTTCATTACCGATTATTGCCGAGTGGCCCGGTAGCTATGTGATACGGATCCCACTGCCAGAGAAAAATTCAGTAATGACCCTCCTACAGTGTAATAAGGTCCTGGACTTAACCATACTGACTGATAACGCCCTAATTGCTCTTTGGCTGTCGGTAAATATGTTAGCGTCTACCAGCACCATATTTGATTCAATCCATCTCACACATTCCGTAATAGCACGGACTTCCGCGTGTTGTGATCCGAAAGACGGTAGAATATTTGGGTATCCGGGTTTTCAATATAGACCCCTATACCCGTTTTATTCCCCAGTTTAGAGCCGTCTATGAAACAGCAGATCTGCACAGGCGTTTGCCCCAGAGGACCACTCGACCATCGTTAATAGTCTCACAGTTTCCGACAATTTACATCTTTGGCATCCGCTCGGGCATGTCAGACTTAAAAGCGTCGTAGAAAATAACAAGTGACTGTAAATAGTGATTGATTGTTGGCAAAAACCACGAAGAAAATCCATTTATTGTTCCATTACCTTTAAAGGAGTAAAACCGTATAGCCGATCAAGCCTCCGCCACTTGGGACCCATGGGCGGTAATGCACTAATCAGAATAAAATGATTTTCGGAAGTTAAAATTCATATAAGAGTTATTTAAAAATTTTAAAATAAATTAACAAGTATCAAAATATGCTTTAAAGAGATGGAATATACACTATTACCTTAAAAAATGCTTTCTTGCCTAATATATGCAATAAGAATGTTGCAAAGGGTAAAATAAGCAAAAATATGCACTAACAAATCGATGCAAAAATTCATAAAAAGCTCTGAAACGGAAAAATACATTGTTTTTGCCTTTATTGGTCGCACAAGGAAGAACATATATATGCATATTTCAGGCCCTAATTATGTCAAACGCAACGCAACGCCAAAGAATTGTATTGAAAGCAAAAACGAAGTCATAAATATTTTATAATTTTGTTGTTGCTTTCAAACAAAGAAAACAAGAAAGCGCATTGCGCAGGTCCGTTAACTTTTTACTCTCATTTTGACGTAATTTTTAAGTCAATGTAGTAAAGAGATTTAAATGTTAACAAACATTCACAACATACACGTGTTTGCGTGATCATGTTTGTGCTCATTTACTACTATGACGTACAGGCGCAGAAAAATAATGTTTTTTAAATTTCAATGGGTTATCTTGTTTTCTTTGTTTCATGATTTTTAACAAAGTCTTTTCTCACTTCAGAAAAACATGCATTGATAAGTCGTCCTCTTCAAATAATTTTCAAAGAAACCCATTTCATTATATGTATTTTTTTTTTTTCGAAAAAAAAAAAGTGTAATTACGTCGTTTTGCATTTATCGAATAAACACATTTGTAGTTAAGTCCCTTTGTATTTTGTTAAAATAAAGCATAATTTTTGAACGCAAAAGTGTACAATTTTGTCAAGACATGTACTTTAATGGCATTCCCAATAATCAATCAAAACCCCGATTTTGAATTTTGTTTGTTTGTTACGCGTTTTTGCATTTTAGCTAACGATATATATTATATAAAATTTAAAAGAATATATGGACAAGGCCACCGTCAGTAACGTTACGCTCGTATACATATTTTGGTCAATATCTTTAAAAAATACAATTATTTCTTCCAAGGTGAGAGCGGCATATGAAAGTTCTCGTCATAACTGTTGTTTCATACGCAGACAATTTTACTGTATCTCGTTTTGTTGTGAAGTTATGACCATTTTAAGCCGTCAGTAACGTCACCGGATTTTGGAAGTGTGTTTGCAGGTTACTGAACGTTTGTGTAAAAATGAGCGAATTGAAAATAGTTCATGTTTATTATTGCCCAGAATGTTAAAAAGGAAGGATGAAAGATGATTTTTATCCAAAAGGTGGGCTTAATAATTTATGTTTTAATCACGTAAATGACATAAAAGCAGTGTCAGTAACGTGACGCGAAATGTCAGTAACGTCACACGTACGAATTTCGTTAGGATTTTCGGGTTTTTTTTTTTTGGTTTTAAAGAGGGACCCTAAACAGCCAAAAATCATAGTAGAAGAGTTTTAAGATGTAACCCTGGGGAGGTATTAAGACAAAACCACTTTTCGCACTAATCTCATAAAAAAATTGTAGTAAATCGGGCTTGCCCTTTAGAGCTGATTTTTGTATGATAGAGTAATGAAAAATGTTGAATTGAGTTCTGTTTTTCGCGAAATATTTGTGAAATTTCTTCATAAATGGTGATACAAATTTTGTGTCACACATTATTTTCGGAAAATAAAAAAATCTTTATTAATTTCAGTCTTGTTAATTGTTGAAAACTTAAAGCATTACTTCAGTTGCAGCTTTTCTTTAACATAATTAAACATAAAATATCACAAAAAAAAAAAAAATTTAATTGTATCCTTGCTGAGAAGTAGTAAAAGCTACTATTTAGTTTTTCTTCCTGTTTTCTGTTACCCCTCAATTTTTTCATTGCTTCGGCCTTTTTCTTTTTGTACTCGTCCTATTTGTTGCTTTCTTTTAGCTTTTCAACATAACGCTTGTCGCTTTGTGCACCAGGAATCGGAGTCTAGCAATTAAATACCAAATTATTAAGCAAAAAAGTAGAAAAAAAAATTTAAAAAAACCGTCAGTAACGTCACGCAATCTTTTTTTGCAAAAATACCGTGCTATATGCAAATAATGCTTCATTTAAGCATTGATTATGAAAGTACTTCAAAAATACTCAAAAAAAATCAGATCATCCATCCTCTTTTATAATTAATTATTGCATAAAAATACATTTTATAAAAATTTGTCAGTAACGTCACCATTTATTTGCGGCTGATTACTTAAAGCCCTAATTGGGCCAAAAGCCAATCTTTGTACACAAATTTGCTTGCTAATCAATAGTTTGATTTATATTTTATCCAAAAAAAGTAATCATCTGCCTAAAGTACAAAAAAATAACAACAAAATCTACCTTTTTCGGCGACATTGATTTATTTTTCAACTACGCCTTGCATGTGCCTGTCGTGAAAAGAATGTAAAATGTCTAAGCAGACAAAAGTTTTGCACTGGATATTTGACATTTCAAATGAAAAAAAAATTTGGGCTTTGTGACACAAAAAAAAAAGCTATATGGTTTCATTATTCGTGGCCTTGCCCATATAGAGAAAATAAGAGGAAAATGTATTAGAAATCATTTTTAAAAGATAGTCGATTTTATCAATTTCAAATCGTTTCGTTTTTTAAATATATTTCCATCGCATACCTGAATACAAAGATTAAAAAACTACTGCTGATTTTATATAAAATAAAACGGTCAAAATTTGTTATTCACTGTTTCTGCTTCCTTGCTGTCAATTTAATCAGCGTTGCCAATAAAAAATTGTCAGCTAAATGTTTGAATTAATTGACATTTTTTGTGGTTTTTAACATATTTTGAATATTTAATTTAAATTAATGTGTTTAACTTAAAAAAGTATTAAATTTACCAAAAAAAAAAATGTTAAGCCTTTAACTTTTACGAAAACGTTTGAAATGTCAAACCGATTTAAAAAAAAGAAATAATTTAAATTTAATTGACATAATTTACATAATGTTATTTATAATTTTTTATTTTTTTGT
Organism: Pollenia amentaria; assembly: GCA_943735925.1. NCBI lineage: Eukaryota > Metazoa > Arthropoda > Insecta > Diptera > Polleniidae > Pollenia > Pollenia amentaria. The sequence continues at coordinate 15,363,493 of OX031008.1, read as the reverse complement.
ATAATATGTAAATTTTTACACATGTCTACATCTTCATATACAATATATTTTTTTCTTAGTTTCCCTTTACTTTTAAGCTAAAACATTTTTTTGCATTTTAAATAAATTAATGCTTTCAATGCAAAATTTTAATTTACAGACGTTTTAATTTTTTTGTTTAAGAAAATAAATTTATAAATAAATAATAAAAAAAAATTAACATACTAAACAAGTTTTTCATATAGAAACCTTAAATATCTTGCTTACGGCTGAGAAAACTAAACGAAGAAAAAACAGTAGACTCTCGATAAAAAGGAATAAGAAAATTGTGGGGTAGATCATGATGAACTGCGGAATAACAGAACAACAAACATAAATCAGCGTTTTAAACTTGAATATCTGTCATAAATTTATATGCTCATACAAAATATATGAAGCAAGCCAAAAAAAATAGCGCGGTGTCAACGGTTTGCAATTGGAAAAGCCGATTTTGGCAGCGCGTTAAGCATTGGAGTTGGCTGTTATTATTAATAGTAATGGCAAATTAACTATTTTAAGGTCAACCTAACGGTTTTATCTGAATTTTTTGTTTCTATTTTGTGGGTTTTATTAAACAAAATATGATGCTCCCTTATGGTCAAAGATAAACTAGTGTTTTTTTACATAAATCAAGTTACATAAAAAGCTATTTTGACGCTTTTGCGTCAGAAAGTCAGTTAACCTTGAACTTTTTAAAGTGTTGTGTATTTTTTACAAATAATCAGCTGACATATCAAAAGAATAACTTGAACATATTTGCGAATCATCGACAGGAAATTTATTGAAAAGGTTACAAAACATACAGTATATACAAATAGAATAAATTCCAGCAAAATTAAAAAAAAAAATCTTGATAAGTTTTCAAATCCATTTTTCAATGAATAAATTAGTAAGCAAATAAAAAGAGCTGATAGAAAAGGCTTTTATAGCGCGCGTTATGTAAATTGCCGCTTTTTATGCGCTTAAGTTTTTAAATGCACGATACTCGTCGACGAATAAACGCATGTTATGTACTTCTATCTTTATGTAGTAAGTTATTATGTTATCTTTAAAGCTAGGCGCTAGTAAACGTTACGCTTGACGCTTTGATTTAGGTTGGTCTTTTAGCTTTCCAGGCCCTGTTACAGTTAAGTCATGACAGGTGTATTTTTGGGACGCTTCGTGGTGGGACAAACCTTTAAATATGTATTTTTTTAGTCAACATTTCTTTTATGATCTGACCTGAGTCATTTATGATCCTCTGAAAAACGTATTAGTCTTCTCTAAAGCACTTTAGATTAAGGATTTGATTTGGCGATAGAAAAATGCTTAAAGAAAACTTTTTTTGAAGGCTTATCCAAATGGACATTACCTAGCCTAACCTAAAAGTTATGTTCATAGAGGTTTTACTGTATCCAAAGTACTGCAACAATAGTATAATTTTCAAACTATTATTAATGTCTGGCACATCGCTAACAAATTTCATGAACTCGTTTTTATTATTTCTTAATTTTTTCCTTTCCTTCTTTCAGCTTAATATCAAGTCTATTTGAAAATAAATATTTACAAAAAAATTGTTAAATACGTAAAAAAAAACTTTCGCACACACTTAAATTTAAATTGAAATATTTGTATGGGAAAAATTAATATTAAAAGAGATTTTTGTTGTTGTTATTTTGATTAAAATACAAAAAAAAATTATTTTTAGTTTTGAAAGATTTTCAAGGTCTCATTTACACGAATACCAAAGAAAAATTATAAATAAATTTTGTTTTAAATATAAAATCCTCATCTCAATATTTAATACAGTTTAAATGTTTCAGTAATAAATCTGGTACTTTTTGTTGTTTTTGTTTTTTCTTAACATTTTTTGGTGTATGTTAATTAAATTAACTGAAAATTTAAATACTAAAAGTCATTTTATTTTAACTTTTAGTTGACACTTGCATGTTTTTTTTTATTACAAAAAGCTTTTTAGCAAGTTTAACAATACAGAAGTGTTTTTTACTAAAAAAAAAACACACCAAAAAGTACCACAAGTACATAAAAAAAACTTGTTGACATGTAAATCCAAAACAAGTGTGGCGTGATATTTACATATAAAGAGGAATAATTACTTAAATAAATAAAAAGATCTTAAAACTTAAAAGTAAGATATGGAAATTATGGGACATTTTAGAAAATATGTACATACATACAAATATTTTCCAACTCTTTACTTATTTAAAAAACAAAAATGAAAGAATCCTTTTTTCCTAACGAAGTTGCCAGATTTGTATTTCTTCACAAGAAAATAATAAAGTTATACATTTGGTTTCAATACATAAGGAGATTTTTTTTTGCGATTTGAGTTTTCAGATTTGTGACATGTGACAATGCCAAAAATGTTAAAAAAATGTTGGCCATTTTACCGTGAATAGACAACTATTAAAATTCTAACAAATGTGACAAAAGTTCGCACCAGTTTCACTTTATTGGAAATTAATCTCGTATAAGAATTTATATTACTGTTATTTCGGACAGTGTCAATAAGGAATGCGATATGTCAAATCGTCGCAGTTGTTAACAATTTGGCTTGTGTAATTCGACCACTTTGAAGATTTAGCGTTTTTTCCCAATATGGAAGAATTGGACTTGGTTGACATGTGGTTTCAGCAAGACGGTGCCACATGTCGCACGGCACGCGATACTATGTACCTATTGAGAAGGGAGTTTGGTGAGCAATTAATCTCGTTTTGGAGCAGTCCATTGACCACCGAGATAATGCGATTTGACGCCACTAGGCAATTTTTTGTGGGGAAACGTGAAGTCTCTTGGGTACAGGGAAAAGCCAACCACAACTTCAGCCCTGAAACACAACATTACAGCTGCCATTGGTGAGATACCAGCCGTAATACTGGAAAAGTATGTCAAAATTGGAACTCACTAATGGACCACCTGCGGCGTATCTGCAGGCAACATAAACATGAAATAATCTTTTTAAAGTAAATGGCAGGCATACACTTATCAACACAAATAAATATTTCATTCCCTTTTGCAAACTTTCTGTTTTTTTTTTTTCAAAACCCAAACGGTTAGAAAATCAACCCGTTCAAAGTAGTTTTTTAACTAAAAAAACGCTTCTTTTAATGTAAATTGTGCTTTAAAACCCATTAAACAGTCAGACTTCAGACTTCTGGCAACTCTATTATTCGATGTGCATTATTTGCGTTTCATGCCTTTACGTTTAATTTAGCATTGCCTAACAATTTAGATACTTTTAGCGTACCTTGTACCGGCTAATTAAGTTTTGCTATTAACCATTTGCATTCGATTTTTGATAACCTCACCTTTTCCTGTTCAGCTACATGATGAAGACTATAATACTCAAACGCGGATTCTGAAAGTTTTTGGCATTTTAAACAAAGGTTAAGGTCGACATCGCCTTTTGGCGATGTATCTCAAAAAAATTGGCAATTGAAATTTTGAAACAAAAAAAAAGGATTATTGAGCAAATTTTTTTAAAATCTTCAGTTTTCACAAAACTCAATATTACAAGAACCCCTAAGAGTAAAACCACCTTAAAAGCTCTGATAAGATTTCCCTAAAAAACACAAACAATTGGTTGATTATTCGTATTGATTTTAAGACCCCAATAAAACCTTCAAATGAAATCACATCGCTGCCATCCGCTAAACGTCGTATTTCGCAGGAACCGAAATTAAAAAGTGAAAGGACGACTGTTTGACAGGAAAATTTGCCTTGCACGGCACCGTGAATTGTAAAAATCGCCTTATTTACTTCTCGAAAACGCAATTCGATTCAGGCTGAATTTACAAAAAGAATTTGGGTAAGTAAATTCGACGATTTTATAAATTTTTGGTGAATTCGAAGATTGTTTACGTATTAAATACGGTTACTATATTCCCTAGATACGACAAAAACACACGTGCATATTTTATGGCGCATTCGTAAAACTTATCTGGAAAACCAGGCTACGGGTCATTATCGTTATTTTTTAAGGACGACCTTTCGCGAGGTTTGTGTCTCATTTCGTATTGGCAAATATCTTGTCATCGTGTGTCTGTACCAAGTTACAGTTTTTAGCTTTCATTTCAACATTTACCATATGCAATAGTTTTTAAACTCACTTTTTAATTTGTTTCGTTGGTGGATAAAACTCGACTTGATTTGGTGGAGTACCATTTAAAACTCACACGGATTACTGGTGGATAATGCCATTAATAATTAAGATTGATTACTTGTGGATAACACTACACCCAGGAGGGGGTTCTGATAGTTTTCGGCTTTCTATAGGTACCGAGCTTTAGGTAGGCCGATGTCTTTGGAGAAGACTTTTTTTTGAGTCGATTACAGATGGCCACTGAACTGAAGTTGTGTTGCCAGCAGCGAAACTAGGCAACCCCGCTGATGATAAAATATAAAATAAAGCGGCGTTGCGTGATTTCACTGCTCGCAACACAACTTCAGTTCAGTTGCCATCCGTAATCGACCTATTAATTTGTGTATTAACCAGAAATTGCCGTATTAACCAGACATTGCTTTTACGTGCATAAAAAATGGTCCGGATTACATGGCCTATGAAAATAACGAATTATCCTTATTAAATACCAACAATTATTACTATATAAACGAAATCGTTCGAATGACGTGCTTTTGAAAAAATGTACGGAAATATTTAAATAAATCTTGTTTTAGTACAGAACTTTTACCATCAATTCGGAAATTTTTTAGTACAGAACCTTTACCATAAATTTGAAAATTCGAGAACGTTCTCCATATTTTTGAAGTAATCAAGCTTGATTTTAAATTTCCCTACTTTTAAGGTTTTTTTTTAAAAAATTTGCAAAAAATTCTACTTTGGCGTTAAAAAAAATGTAAAAAGCACTAAACAATACTTACCAATTTTATAAAAATAATAGGGCAAATAATCCAACGTTTATAACAACATAATCCAAAAAATAAAAGCAATCACTTTAAAAGCACCCAATTTCTCAATTAATGGTGGTACAAATTTGTCACACTGAAACACATAATCTGCTTTAAAACTTAGAAAATTTACTGTTTTTTTTTTATTACTCGTAGGTATTATTATTTTTTATTTAATAAGAATTTATTTATTATTTAAACATTTCAATAAATTAAACGAAAGAAATAGGTACCGTGTTTTTAACAAAAAAAGAAAAAGTTATAAGATAGAAACATGATATAAAGAAAAGTACAACAAACAAATTTAACCGTTAAATGACCGACTAAATTTTTTGGAAATAATAGAACTTAGAATAGAGAGAGCTGAAAAAAGATAAAATTTTTTTAAAAGAAACCATAAAAACCAAACGAATAAAATGCAATTAAATACTGTAATTAAGAAATTTTTTGTTTCGTTTTTAATTTTATTTTCTTGCTTTTGCTTTAAGAAAAATTTTATGTTTGAAAATAATAGAACAAAGTTATTTTAGAAGTACAATTTCCTCTACGAGTCAAATTTGTTTGTGAGAGTTAAAGTTTTTAGCGATTTCCGGGATGTGGACAACATTTGTTTATGATGTGTACAAAAGGGGATAGAAAAGAGAGAGAGAGGTGTTAAATTGATTGGTAACTCAATTGTTTGTCATTTAAGAATACAATTTTTTTTTGTTCTTTTGTTATTGTTTTGCTTAATAAATTTATTTTTGTAAATCACAGACAAATTTATGTTGTTGTTAAATTTTGTAGGACTGTTTACTTTTGTTATGAGTTGTGTATTGTTTTTACAGTGTTTTCGTAACAAGTACCGTTTATTTCAAACTGTATTGTTATACCTATTCCGTTTTAGTCTAAACAAAAACTATTTATTTTTTATACATTAAATGTTCTTTTCTTTTACAAAAGTCTTCCAAAGACCGCACAATATATTTTTTTCATAACCGCCTACACGAAAATACATAAATATATTTTAAAATGTTTATAGGTATTATATTTTATTTCTTTTTTGTTACAGCAAAAACAATAACACGTAAATTTCTAGATTTATAAAGCAAAAATTAAAGGTAATATTCTTTTTGAATAATTTTTAAAAAAATCTCTTTTAATTTTTCTTAAATTTTTTCATAAATTTAACTTTTTTTTGTTATAAGATCATTGATCTATTTTTAACGTTTTATACACATTTTTGGTTGTTTTTTTTTCTTTATTTTTTAAAAATGTAGGTATAATTCAAAATACACATACATATAAACACATGCACAAAAAACCACAAAAAAAAATATTGTAAATTATTAAACGAATTTCAAACTCTTAAAACACGCGTGTTTTATTTTTATTATAATAAAACAAAACAATGAATATTTTTCCGCATTCGTTTCTAACGAAAATTATTGTTCGTTTAAACGCTTTTTTACCCGTAAATACCGTTTGGGCCGGCAGCTAAATGTAAACTGGTGTTAAGTGCAGGTTTTATATTATAAAATTTATAATAATAAACAGAGTTTCTACTGCTCCCCAACAAACCATGTGTGTAGAACAGGGATGGAAAATTGCTTTTTAATTTTTTACCAACTATGAAAACAAAATGTACTTTTTAGACCATATAGTTTTCAACTTTTATGTAACGCACTAGAGTTCAAAAAGTCAATAATTAGCTTGTTTTCCACATTTAATTGATTATTATTATTTGATTTTGATAAAATTAATACTTTTTGATTCATGTTTCCAATCTATATCTTTTTTAAAATCTATTTCTTTATTACATAAAACATTTTTGATTTTTGTAACTAGTTTTAAGATTTAAACAACAATTTGTTAATTCTTAGTTCTGTACTGCAATATGAGACCCTTGGTCTTGTGTATGGAACGACAAATAAATAAACATAGACGGTACCATTTTTTTATTATTATTTAGGAGCAAAACTTAACAAAAAAGTGTTTAAAAATTCGCAAGAGCACAAAAAAAAATTATAAATATTAGTTAGTATGTGTTCATACATTCATGTCTTATTGACATGATTCTTCCTTTTTCTTCTTTGAACATGAATTTTTGTTCAAATGATTCATGTCATGTTGACGACATATTTTTTTTTTTTTTATTTTTTTTGTATTGTCTTGAAATATGAATAAGAAAGAACAAAAAAAAAAAGCGAATGTTAAAGCAAAGCGTACTGGCAGTACATGCATGTGTGTACTCGTTTCTTTTCCCCTTGTCTCTCTCAATCACATGTCAATAAAACATGAGCCGTTTCAACACAGACTTACATATTAAAAAAAATCATTTTAGATAACAAATTTTCTGTTATTTTAAAATTGAAGCAACACGAGTATATTGGCTTCAATAAATCTTTTGTTTGTATCAAATTGGAAGCCGTACGATCGTGTAGTCCATTCTTTCCTTTGTTTTAATTAGGATTTCGAAAGAATAAAAAAGTTCGACGTTGGGCGACGAATGTGGAATAGAAGAATTCCTGTTGCAATTTTCAAATCTATGAGAACATTTCCCTAAACCTGGTATTTTGATATGACCAACATCGCCCATTATAAATATTTTGCATAGAGTCATATTTTGCTTTGCCCTCCCTTTACCAACCATGGAAATAGTTTCATTGACTCTTCGCGAAAGGTACCACATACGGCTTTACCTGCTTGCTTGTCCTACAATAGTAATTTTTAAAAACCTTTAAACTTTATTCAATATTTGTATTAAGTTTAAAGTAAAGCTACTTTGTGTGTTTCAAGAAGTTATTAATGTAAGTCTTTTACGCCACATATAATCATAGCAGACGTGAAGTTGCCACTAGACGTGCACGAATCTTGCAATTCACGAACATTAGCAGCGCATGAAGTGAACAAAAAACCTATTACAACCACTTTGCAACAAAAATATAAAAGCTGAGCCTTAAAAACATAGTATAGAACTAGTATGCCAACTCGAGAGAGTGTTCTCAATTTTTTAGTTCACCCCTCACACATATAGGTTCTGTGTGAATTCAACACACATAAAAACAACAAAAACAAAACTAAATTTGAAATTTTTCAGTTTAAAATTTTTCACAATATAACACTTTTTGTTTAATTTTATGACACAAACACATAATTAATCCAATACATTTTGCTCATTTGCTTTTGCAAAATGTTTTTATTTTTCACAAACTAAAAATTTTTAAATAAATTTATTTGACATTAATTTTTTTCTGTTGTTAATATTATTAAAGCCAGCAGAGTAGCATTTTGTTGTATGAAAATAATATTTGAAATCATAAATTATTTAAATATTTTCCGATATTGCAGAATAAAAATTTGGCAAACATTGTTTTTAATAGTTTATAAATGCAGCCAGCATTTAATAAATTGAAAATTTATTGAACTAATAAAATTTTATTGTGGAAACATTTTTTTTGCCACATTCTATACGATTTTATGCAACTATGTTTAGTGGTGGAAATAGTTTTATACACCAATACATTTAAAAAAAATCTTACTAAGCCAAACATAAATTAGGTTCCACTGACAATTGAGTTATGTACCTATCAAAGAGTCTGCATACTAGTTGTATACTATGCTTAAAAAGAAGAAAAAACGGACAAAAATTAAAGAGAACAAAACGAAATTTATGTCATATAGCGAAACGTTGAGATTTTTAATTGTACCTAGTACTCCACGGTAGTACCACAACACCACAGAGGTCCAAAATGTACCAGAGAAAAAGTGCAATTGTGCTATGATTTCCATCCGTGGTATACAAAACGCATGCCAAACAGCAAAAATTCATCTTTTATCAATTCGTCACAAAGTGTTCTCAATGTCTCTTTAGTGGGAACAGTGAGAGAAAGATTAATAAGTAATGACAATTAACTTTTTTGACAAGATGAAAACAGCGGATATTAAAGCAAACTTTTTTAACAATAATATAAGATAATTTTAGAAAAAATTTATATTTTGGAATTATTTCTTTTTCATAAGCAACTTTATTAAGAAAATACAATATAATAGTCTGGTAGTGTATAAAGTAATTTCTAAAAATAAAATTTAAGGAATAGAGCTATTACAAAAAGCTTTATAAAATACATAACTGAAATTTAACTCATAGAATAAATTCGAAAAATGAAAAATGTTGAAAAATTTATATTTCTATTTCGAAAAATAGATCGCTGCTCAACACAGACCAACCATTATCCACGAGAGCCAGTAGCCATTAGAAATTTAATGATTTAATGTAATATGCTTCTCTTTATATATCATGTAAAAAGAGAGATCTAAAATATGTTAGGTCGTGATATGATCCTCTTTAGAGATGAATAACGAAAGAGGTTTAAAATATGTAAGGTTAAGGGCGGATTTTTTGGGTTTGAACTTGTTAAAAAAGTGACCTATTTTGTGCAGCAGTCCAGTTATAATCTGCAAATATTGAAAGTTACACTTGATGTGATATCCAAAATAGCATGTTTGGGATGTTTTAACGGTAATTTTTCCCATATTTAACACTCACAATTGTCCAGAACAAAAATCTAAATTTTGATGAAATGATTTGGATTGTATTTGGTAGACATGAAAAAATATCTTCGATTAGTTCAAATAGTGCTCATTCCTTTTAGACTTAGTTAGTCATCGAAAAACAACAACTTTATAATTTTAGGAGAATATAAAAAAAGATAAACTCACTGTTTATTGTTGGTGTGGTTGTTTAACCCATTAGCGCTTAATTTTTATTTTAAAGATTGTGAGCTATTTCCGAAATATATAATTTTATTTTTTCAATTTAGTCATTTATTATTAAATTATTTGTGAATGTTCCCGAATGGCATCATTGGGCGCTAATGGGTTAAGCTTTAATATTGTCACAAGTAAAACTTGAGTGTTTATAATTCTTATTCGATTAAAAAAATTAGCTTTTCCTCAACAAAATATTTTACTGTATACATATATCAAAATTAAAAATTGGGAATTTAGCACGTCATAGAGAAATCTTAATAATAATAAATTTTGTATTCCCAGAATTAACTTTTTTATAAATTTAAATTTTTTTATTTTATTCCCAAATATGCGACATTTGCGCGTTTTTTCCACAACACGAGTTGGTATTACTTATTCTCTTATTTTTTAAACGAACTTAAAAAAACTCTTCCCATTTGTAAATACTTTTCTTAACTCTCTTTTTCTCATTGGACTCTTTTCGAATTGAAACACATTGTTAGTGTGTAATGGAATATTGTGGAATTAAAATTCATTCTTAAAAAATTTTTTTATTTTATTTAATTTGTAATTGTTTTAGTTATATTGCCAATATTTTAAAAACACACTCTTAAAATGTTTAAGAAACAAAAAACAAATGAATACATTCAATTCAGTTGGAGCTGTCTGTCTGCCTGTCTGTCAGTATGTAGGAATCTGTGTGACCAGATCTAAGAGAAATTTTCCAGCTAAATCTGGCATAAGACATGCAAAAAAATGCTAAAAATAACGCTACAATTTTTTTAAGATTATTGTTAAAAATTTATAACCAGTATGAACTTTTATTCGAAACTCAATACATTTTAGTGACTTATTCTTTAAAGAAATTTAAATAAATGATAATATTTTTAGATTTTCGTAAAGCATTTGATACAAATAAATATGTAGCGCTGGTAGTTGAGATTAATTTATAAATTTAGGGGCCCGCAAAACCCTGATACATGCAAAATTAAGACTATGTATTTCTATGATATAAACATTTTTTAGACCATTTTATTTTTTATAGTTTAATAGCCTTTTTCCGATGTGCGAAAGAATTCTTTCTTTCGTATAACTACATTGAAAACAAAAACAAATTTTTAGACTAGACTATGACTAGACTATGAATAGACTATGACTACACTATTACTAGACTATGACTAGACCATGACTAGACTATGACAAATTTTTAGACTTTGTTTTTGTTTTCAATGTAGTTATACGAAAGAAAGAATTCTTTCACACATCGGAAATAGGCTATAAGAAAAGTTGAAGCTTTAGAATTATTATTTTTTCAGCAGTTAAGAACAAACAAATTTTTCAAACATTTACACTATTGAATTTTAATCTAAGTACATACAAAGTGAAATTACCTTGTACTTATTGTCGTAATATCAAAGGACCAACAATATTTACAATCAACATGATAGGTAAGGGCATTTCTTATTTTCCTGTAATTCAATTTCTTTTTTCAGGTTATACCTAAGTACGTTTCTAAACATAAGAATTATCCATTTTCATACGAAATTTAATTTTGGGTAGTCAAAATTTATTATAATTTATAAAAATATTAAGGTAAAAACAATAAAACTATTCATCCAAATTTTTAAAGCAAATAATGCTAATAAAAAGTTAAAAACATTTTCTAAAAATGCTAAATGAAATGCCAAGTGCTAAATAGAAATATTGCAGCTAAATAAACATTTTTAATGCTAGATTTAGCTGCAGCTGTAAAAATGCCAAGATGGCCACACTGGTAAGAATATCTGAGTTATTTGCTAGAGCTTGTGCATGATGGAAATGTTTTTGTTGGGGAAGAACGAGTGGTTGGATAGTGGTGGATGTTTAATGTAATGCATCACTGCATAACAAACTGGTTTTGGGCCTTATAACTATTATCAGTTTTTTTTTTTTTATAAATTTTATAAAATTGTTTAACATGGTAGTCTGTAATAAAAAATTGCAAAAAACAATGTAGTCTAGTATGTATTACAAAAAAAAAAAATCGAAATTTTTGACTTTAGACTAGAAACACGTGGTCTAACGCAAAAGGTTTTTTAAATTTTCTAACAAAGTTCAAAAAGTGTTTTATTTAGCTAAATTTCAGTTGAGGTTGATAATTAAGGAGATCTCATAAAAGATATTAATTGTAGCTTGTAGGCAGAAGCTTCAAAAAGTTTTTAAATAAGTACGCAGGCTTAAAATATAGTAAATTTTTCAGGCGTTATGACACTTTTTATTTTCAATCCGGGGGGCTCAAGAAGTGTAATTTAAGTGATGGTTTAAAATTCCTCCCGGTTTTCTTAATTTATTTTAATTTTTTTGGTTTAAATAATGCAATTGTTCCTCCGGAGGGGTTCAGCAACATCTTTTCTTAGGACGTTTGATATTTTAACACAATTTTTAAGGTTTGCCGGTGTTAGTTTCTCCCTAGAGACTGAACTTTTTTTTGCAAGCCAGTGTTTGTATGTATTAAAAAAAAAAATGCAGGATTAAGGGAAGACTTCAAGATATCTCGCTTCCACACATAATAACATATATTAGGTAAAACCATCCAAATTGCTTATAACGATGAATTCCGAGCATCAAACATGTCTATAGGTATACGATGATAAGAGATTTTAACTTGGTTTTCATCTGGTTGCAATATGACTAGATAGTGCGTTCAGCCAATGAAAATATTTTTCGGATCTCGAAACAGGGACAAAAAATTACCTACACAGAATCCTGTTTTTATCTGGCAAATTATTAATTCAGTGTTTTTTTTAAAAGACTTTGCCGCAAAGTATCGAGCGCTGTCACCATTTTAGCTGATTTTTATGTTAACTGACCTCCTGTTTCCAAATATGATCTCCGTTTTCGCTTGCCATTTTCAGGAAGGCGGTTTTTACCCAATTTAGGCAATATATGAGCACTGAATCCTCCCGCCAAAACACTGAGATGTTGACATTTGATGTTGAGAACGCACTAAAGACAAGAGCTATGAAGAAGTTATACGACTTAAATCTTTATATAACTCTAAATCGGCATTTGGGACCTTAAAATAATCTAAAATTATAAAACAAAAGTTAAATGGGGCTTCCTGAAAATGGTGGGTGATCAGCTAAAAGCCATATTCGGATTCGGAAGGAAATTTTACATAAGCACCTGCTGGAACGGTCTAAGGTACGATCCACACTGGTTTAAGAGCGGCATTAATTAATTTTTTTCATGTCCGCTGATCTACCTTTTTTCCACAGTTTGTAATAAAGTCTCTAATTATCAAGTATGCAAAATATTAGGCTTATATCTTTATTATTTTTTTGTCCAGAGACATTCAAAGTTGACCTAAGTGAATGCGTTTGAAATGAAATGAAATTTTATATGCTACTTTCAATCGCTTCATGCTTTTAAATTCTTGTAATGACACTTAAATAATTTGTTTGTTTTACAATTGGAGTTATAAATTATATATATGCAAATAAAAAAAATTTTGAAAATTAAAAAAAAAATTTCTTTTACTAAAGGGTCCGCCAAATAACCTTTTTTTTTTTTTTGAAAATGCTATAAAAAAACTACTGAATATTTTCTCAAATTTCTTTTTTTATTTGAAACTACAATCCTTCCGGTTAATAATGAAAAATAATTTCATTCAAATGGCTTCCTCGGCTGGCCATGCAGTAGCCTACACGATCGGTCCAATTTTTAAGAACATTATCGATTGTGTGCAGCTGTATTTCACTAATGGCTTCACGAATATTGTCCTTTAAAGCGTCAATTGTCTCTGGCTTGTCGGCGTAACACTTATCTTTGACGGCACCCCACAAATAATAGTCCAACGGTGTCAAATCACAGCTCCGAGGTGGCCAAACGACATCAGATCTTCAAAAACAGGGCCCAAAACATCGAGTGTAGCTTCGGCTGTGTGGCACGTAGCGCCGTCCTGTTGAAACCAAATGTTGCCAATATCCTCCTCTTCAATTTTTGTGAATAAAAATTCGTTCAAAATGGCCCGATAACGATCACCATTGACTGTAACGGCCACTCCTCGCTCATTTTCGAAGAAAAATGGCCCAATTATGCCTCTGGACCAAAATCCGCACCAAAAGTGACTCGTTTTGGGTATACGGCTTTTCAATGTATGCGTGAGGGTTTTCTGCGACAATTTTGCTTGTTTACATACCCGCCAAGATCAAAATGAGCTTCATTTGAAAAGATGATTTTTTTTTGGCAAAATCGGCATCTTCTGTAAGTCGATCGCAGGCCCACTTAGCGAAGCGAAAACGCATTGGATGGTCAGTTGGCTTCAACTCCTGAACCAATGGGACTTTGTATGGCGTCATACCAAGGTCTTTATGCAAAATTCGTCTCAATGATGTCTCCGAAATGTTCAATTGCTGAGAACGACGGTGAATTGATGTTGATGGCGCTTCACGCACACTTTCTGCCACAGCAGCAATATTCTCGGGTGTACGCACGTTTTTGGCTTTTTACGCTTTGGTTTATCGATGAGGATGCCAGTTTCTTTCACTTTTTTCACAAGATAACGAACATACGGAGCTGACGGTGCTTCTCTTCTTCCAAAATCCGTACGCAATTTTCGCACACATTCTGCAACATTACCATGATTTTCAAAGTAATGTCGCAATATTTCCCAGCGTTGTTCAAGCGTATACACAACCATATTCGTTCAGCGCAAGGATAAAACTAATTATCTGTCAAATCAGACATGAGCTAAGTGTTACCATTCACGAAATAAGCACTAGTTGAAAAAAAACGTTAGATGGCGGACCCTTTATTTTTTTTATTTATTTAATAGATATTTTACAAATATATTACAATCTAAATTATTTACAATTCGAATGAGTTAATATTGTTCTTATCTATATTTGGCATAACATAATAGTTGAGAGCCAGATTGGCATTTAAAGCTTACTTTATATGATTACTTTATAATTTAAAAATTATGTGTAAAATTCATTTAAATATTTTACTAACAAGGTTTTTGATTATTTTTTTTTTTTTTTTTTATATTATTATTTATATTATTATTATTAAAATATGTACATAGATATTGATTTATTTTTCAAATTTATTAAGCAAATTCATCAATTATTAATTTTCTATACTTTAAACAAACTTCTAAATATTTATATAACATATTATAATAATCGGTTTTATTTAATATATTAACAACTTCATTAAAATTAAGTGTGATTTTACCAAAGTATTTCATTCTGAATTCATTATAGATTGGACAGATGCCAATGAAATGAAAAGTATTTTCAGTTGCATCTAAATTACACAGTGTACATAGACCTACTGATGAGTTTTTAAAGCACCTAGCATTGAGATCTAATAAACCACCTCTAGCTTTTATTAACAAACTTGTTGTTCGAGAAGAAAAATTTGATTGCGAAATGGGTTTCATACAATAATTTAGCTGGGAGTATAGGTCGTGGAATTGTGAGCTTTTTGCATCGGTAACTAAGCAATTTAATTATTTTGTTTTAAGACATTCTAAAATTGATGTTGAGTATGAGCA
Organism: Pollenia amentaria; assembly: GCA_943735925.1. Classification (NCBI taxonomy): domain Eukaryota; kingdom Metazoa; phylum Arthropoda; class Insecta; order Diptera; family Polleniidae; genus Pollenia; species Pollenia amentaria. The sequence goes on along the minus strand of OX031008.1, from coordinate 15,348,294 downwards.
TAAAGGAATCAGCGTATTTTCAGGGACAAAGTTAATGCTTTCACACAGCTTTGACCATTCTTCAGCCCAATAAGTGCTACGATACGTGGTAATCTATTATTCGGTAGGTGCAGAGCTCTATTAACGTAGTCAAAGTGAAGCTTTAAAGTTTCTAAGTGTAAGGAGCTTAAACCAGTTTCTAGGTAGAGCATATAGTTAGGAGTGTTTTTTGGTAAGAGCAGCATTTTTTTAATAAAAAATCTAAAAAGATGGCGGACCCTTTATATAAATTGTCCAAAAATATTTATTTTCTCCAACTTTAATGGCTTGTATATATTGATCTCCAACGACCTCTAGCCCGAGACTTATATCAAATTAAAGCTTGAAGTGCACCTAAGCAATTCCGGTATAAAAAACTAAAAGAAGTTAGGACAAATTTCCTTCACAAGCATGGTATTGCGCATAGAAATGGGCAAAAAATATCGATACTTTTAAAAAATAATAATCGACAAATATCGCCGATATTTAAAATACTTCTATTTTGATATATCAATATTGAAATGCGACTATCGAATTCGATGGAAGTCTTCTTAGAAAACTTAAAACTTTAGCCGTTTTTCAAACAATAAAAATGCGGGGTTTTTTAAGATTTCATATGGTTTTTTTGCATTCTTCCCTTTTGTTTTTGTTTTAATTGAATGTTTGTTTTGATTGAATTTTTTGTTTTTATTGAATTTTTTCAAATAAAAGAAACAATAAAAAGTAACAATGGAATTACATATAATATGTTTGTACATAAGTATATTAAATGTTGTTATTAACGTAGATAAATTTAAAAAATTTTTAAAGAAGTAATTTTTACCAAAATTAAAAACTAAGTGGGCCAGTGCAAAACGAATGAAAGACAGATTTGTTGAACAAAACGAAGTTTGGTTGGAAAACATGTATTGTTTTGGTGAAGATCTTCCAGAATATGAAGAACCAATGTATTCGTTCTCATGAAGTCAAACGTGGTCGCCCTTCTAAAGCAGACCATACACGTTTCAATTCAATTGTCAACTGAGTCGGTTGTTGTCCAAATCAAAGCGTGTATGGCCTTGTCAATTGATTAGTTTGACGGTTGTCGAGTTGGTTGAAGAAAAATCAAAAGTTTTTGATTTTTTCAAGTTGACTACTAAGTCTTTCAATTCGATTGTACTGTGTGTGCTCAAGTCTCTAGATCAGCTGTCAAAATCTATGTAAAAAAAATCTAAATTTGACAGTTGAATTAAAATCTTTCAATTCAGTTGAAGAAGTGTGTGGCCAAGTGTATGGGGCGCATAAATCTTTTGAATTTTGCCAATCTCGTGCTAAAAGGAGTAAAGTACATCAGTTATGTGATAGTAATTCGGCAGAACTTATTTCATCGGCTGCAAAAAAAATTAATAGGGATGGAAAATGTTCAAAAATGTTTAGTCCAGAAAAAGCGCTAAGCCTCATTATTGATGCCAAAGAAATTTGAAATTGGTTCTAGGCATAAATGTGGACATGGTTAGACAAGGAATGGGCTCAACGAATGATGGCAATACCTCTAGACGGTATTTTGCAACTCCTTCTTTAATCAAATAAAAAACACGAAAATGTAACCGTGTGTAGCTGTTTTAAGCGATCTAGCTTTGCTAACAAGGAAAATATTGCATTTTATGTGGTCATTTTGTGTGAGAGGTAGCGTGGTTGTTAGCAGATTTTGCTAATGTTTTCACTATTGGTTCATATTATCATAAATTTGCAATGAGCAAAAAATTGCGACTCTACAATGATTTTTAACTTTTGTGTTATATGGAAAGTAGGCGTGGTTGTGCTCGGATTTTTTTCATATTTGCAGTATTTTTTTATTACAACCAAATATTAGTCCATACCGAAATTCAAGGCTCTACCATGTTTCCTTATATTTAATGCCGCCAATCGTATGCAGCTGAACCACTGTGCGATCTTCTTACAGACTAAAGTTGTTAATTTACTGTTATTGGATATGGTTTAATAACAATTTTTCGGCCTTACTGTGATCACTTGTAGGGCCGGATATAATGCAAATATATTCCAGATCGATAAGTAGCATAATGCAACTTACTGATGCAGTTTTATTTGATATTTCATGGTTCTCTATTTTCTTAAAGTTTTCAGGACAAGAAGGAAGTCTGTAAGTTTATTAGACTTTGAAATCAGGAGTTTAAGGGATCTTAGGTTGAGAACTCGAATAATATTTTTTTTTTTTTAAAAACTTTTCCGTTTTCCCTCCATTTCAACAATGAGCTTGAACGTTGGCATTTTTTATGGTTTTCTGCTAAGTTTTCATTCATGGTTGTATAAAAATGGCAACTGTTATTGTTGTTTGTTAATTTTTTGTGGTTGTGAGTTTGACTGATCATTGGTAAATCCATTTTGTTATTGTTGTTTCTATTGTTGTTATCTTTGCTATTGTCTATTGATTGCGTATGAGCTACTTTTACATGAAGTCGTCGTCGTATTAATTTATTTACAAACTCCTCATAAATTTTCATATTTTTTTTTTTTTTATAAAAGTAAAACCAGTAAAATGTTGAAATATTTGTTTTCAAAAATGTCCTCAATTTTTTTTCTTCTTGCGTCTTTTAAAAATAATATTTAGTTTTAATGGTTTTAGTACCTGGTCGTGCTTATCGAGGATTTGAAAATCAAGTTAAAACACACACAAAGAAAGGCAGACACCACAACAATTTAACTGTACTACCCCCTTTTTAAAGCCAACTGTCAAGCATAACACTTAAATAACAACAAAAAGAGAGTAAAGTTTCATTTATACATGTTCAAGTCCACAATATGTTGTCAGGGAACAGTGGTTACTGATTAATCTAGAGGGTATAACTTTTGAACTACTAAAAAGATAAACACTTGATGTGGAGTAACATTTAGCTAAAGGTTAAGCTTTTATAATTAAATTTGGGGAATATGTAATAAAATTTTCTTACAAGCTGAGTTACAGTGTGATAACCAACGTTTGTTGCCATAAATGTGAAAATATTTTAGGAAATACAAAAACATTAATTTATAACTATTTACCATTTATAAAATTAATGAACTACAATCAATGGTATAAAAACAGCTGGGACGAACTTTACATAGCACGAAGAATTCATCGTCGACAATAAGTACATGAAAAACCGGTGTTAATGTCATTTAAAATTGTTTTATATTTATACAGGCATGTCATGAATTCCGTTCGGAATGGAAATGATTCCGTAGTTACCATTCCGATCGGAATGGTTTTAGCTTCTATAGATTCCGTTCGGATTCATTAAACTTCAAAAAAATATGAAACCACTTTTTGTGTATTAAATATGGCAACACTGCAACGAATGTAGAAGGCAAAACAAACAAAAAAACAGCTGATCCTGAAAACCAGCCAAATTTAAGTTTTTCTATCAAAGTAAAAAATTTGTGATTTGTGACAAATTCCGTTTATTTTTTTTTTTTTTTTTTTGGAAAGCATTTAGAAAAATTAAAATTTTTTTTATTTAATTGACATAAAATTATATTTATTTTAGGTAAGGAAGCAAAAAGACAGCGTGCTTTACTGATAAAAATGTATTTTGTATAGTTTGTACACCTGAAAAATGCTTAAAATATGAATTCCACTTTGAAAAATGAAAGTGGTATCATTCCGAAAAAATTTTCGTTTTACATTTTCCATAGAAGCAAAATACGAAATCAATTCTACTTCCGAACGGATTAAAGCTCTGTGACATGGCTGATAAAAATAAAGACCTTGGAATATTCGATTTTCTTAACTTCTATAATAAATTCACAGCTATCCGTTTTCTTAATTTTTAAATAGCACCAATTTTTATTAAAATTTCTTTGTAAATTAGTTTCAATTATTTGTTTGTTTACATTTATCAAATCATAGTGTGACCAAGGCGAATTCATGTATACGGTGGTGTCGATGCTACAACAAGTAACAACACCAAAAACACAACAATGTATTTTTTTGTTGCTTTCGTTGATCGATATGTCAAAAACACAAGCAACTTTTGACATTTCTCTCTCTAAGTAAGAAAAAAAAGGAGCAGAGCTGTGCTTTCAATGCCACCTGATAAATGAATTCGCCTTGAGGGTGATTATATTTTTTTACAAAAAAAAAAAAAAATTCTAAGCAAAACAAGAAAGAAAGTATAGTCGGTTAAGACAGACCATATGATACCCTACATCAAAGTGTTTAAGAACAAATATTTTAAATATTGCATAGCTTATGCATCCATATAAACATGGATCTATCTATGTTTTAAATTTCATTAAAATTGGTTTCCTAGTGGGCACAAGGAAGATATTCCGGTGAGCAGCTTGTATGAGGCCTATATAAAATAATAGACCGATTCGCCCCATTTTCAATTAGAGCCAGTGTTGACACGACAAAAAAAAATTTGTAACCAATATGTAAAAATAAAGTAAGCAAATGCAAGAAAAAGTAACCTAAAGATTTATGTATACTATTTTATTTGCATTTTAGTTAAAAAATAATACATATGTATACATAAGTATGTTTATATTTCTAAAATTATTTAGGAGAACGCTTCCTGATGATCTGGCCTAAGCAGCCAGTGAAATGCGCATGGGAACAGCTTATCCTCCATAAATAAATAAATGTATTTTTATCAATTGTTAAAATAGGTTATTAAGCACAACAAACAAAATCTTTTAATCGAATTTTTAACAATAATTAAAATTTTCTTTCAAATTTAGTTGGTTATTAAAAGTTGTATTGAAAATATCGGTCAAAAAGTAAGTAAATCTTGTGTTATTTTTTATTTTTTTTCCCACTGTTCAATATCGCTGTCATCATACAACACTGACTAACTCTATTACAATGTATCCGTTACGCTTGCATGCCTGACAAAATCTAACTACACACTGGATTAAACAATAACAAGTAAAAACTTACAAAAAAGCACATACACAATCCATGTAAATTTTTCTTTTCAAAATGTATAAAAATATCTAATTCAAAGATACTGATGAACTTACACATTCTTCAACCGTCATAAACTATAAAACACAAACATATTAGTGTTTGAATAAAAATTTATAAAAAAAAAAGAGATACATACATATATGTAAATATGTTCATATATGTATGCATATGTTTCTACATATGTATAAAAACAATTTATCAACGAAACCACAAAACACTGTATTGGCATAAGCTTTAAAGTTCAGAGCACAAAGCTCATAGAATGATACCACAACGGAACAAGGTGTTTGTTGCTGAATGTTGTTTTTAAGGGGTCTGTAGTACAACCTCTGTACTCGGTCAAAATGCCGGCGAATTCACTAGTGTACGTGTGCTGGACGTAATATTCGCCGTCATATCTAAATTTTTTGATTTTCCATCCAGTATCGTCGGTATAACACATACAAACACATGTTCACTAATATGTACTACCATGGCGCTTGATGAGAAATGCTTGACCGTATACAGACCCCTTAAGGTTATTTGGGACACTGAATCCAAATCTGTACTTAGTTTTTTTTCATCATCAGCTCGACTTTTCGAATAAAATGATTTTTTTTTTTCATTGTAATCGATGCACAATTTTGGATTTTATTCAAAATTTACTGAGAAAACTGAATTGATAAAAATCGCGATTTTATTGTGTGTGTTTTTGGTGCTGTTGGACGGTTTTTCCTTTACTTAAAAATGGGTTAACTTCACTTTATTGTGAATAAAAGTGAAACGCGTTTTTATGATCTATATCGCATTTTGTTCATATATAATGTGACTTTACGTAAAAGTAATAAGTAATAACTTTAACTTTTTACAAAATTTGTAATTTTTTTTTACGTAAACAACCAACTCAGCCATTTTTTTTTTTTTGGTGATTTTAAAATATTTTGAAAAATAAAAAAATTTTAAAATCGCTTAATAAAGAGTAAAGTTATGATTTTTTGAACTTTTAATTTTTAAAAAAAAATCAAAAATACGGTTTGTACCTGGAACTTAAAAATGCGAGCTGATGTAGAAAAATGGAGATTAGATTTGCAATTAGCGACCTTAAATTATTAAAAAATTTCATCAAACTTCCAATCAACACAAAAAAGTTAAATTTTGTTCCCTTGTATAATTAACGCCGACTTATTTGAAAGTGCCCTTAATTACGATACAAAGTTTTATTAACCCGAAAGTCGATATTTCTTTCACATACACACATATAAATATATAAACCTACAAACACTTAATATTTTTACAAATTTATATTTTATTTATTTACATTTAATTATAAATTTTTGCTTAAAATAATAAATCAAACATAACATTTTATTTTATTGCAAAAAATCACTAAATTTAAACAACTTTTAGCTGAATTAAGTGACGGTTGTAAAACCGCATATGCTAAAACCAAGAAACGGCTTAAATTAGCGTAAATTTGGCGGCGGCAACAATTAAACTTCGGCCTCGTTCTTTGTTTATGGTTGGAAAAGTTTGACCGTCGGTGTTTTTATTTCTTTATTATTTTGCATATGTAGGGGAGAGTGCATGTGTGTGGACAAAAGAGGGAAAATTTTGCTAAATATTTTGTTAATATTGTTGTAGTTGTTTTATGTTAACAACCAAAAACAGTGCAAGAAAACTCACTAGAAAACAAAAGAAACAAATAATCAATTGCTACTCGATATAACGGTAGTTTGGTAAACAAACAAATACAAATACTGGTAGAGAAAGAAAGATATTATTGTTAAAGGGTACGGGTACTGCAGTTGTGCTGCACAAAAGCAGTGCAAAGTTTGAATTTTTGAACAAGAGCTAAATTTTAAAAGTTTCATAAGCGAACATAAAATAATAAAAGAAAAAATAAAAATTTATCATCAATAGCGAAGACAACTGGTAAGTTGCTTTATTTTGTTTGTCTTAAGGTGTCTGTCTGTACACGGTCAAGCATATCTCATTAAGCGCTATCGTAGGATTAGTGAAAATGTGTTTGTTGTGTGACACCGACGATGCTGGATGGAAAATTAAAAAAATTTAGATATGACGGCGAATATTACGTCCAGCACACGTACACGAGGGACTTCGCCTGCATGACAAGCATTTTGACCGCGTACATACCACTGTTGCCAACGGTTTTCAAAGAATATCGCTAAAATAGAATGAAAAATAGCTAGGAAATAGCTAAATTTTTAACTTATTAAAAACACGTTTTTGCAAATAACTTTTTCGAAATATCTAAAAATTTTGCGACAAATCGACTTTTTGTAAATAAAATTAGTAACTCATGTTGAGTTTTATAAATTTATGAGTGAAACAATTTGCTAATGCATCATCAAATGCTATTTTTAAGAACAAATTTCAGGAAGCGTGTAGAACATACAATCATATATACATACAAGCATATATATATAATAATATAGCTTATCTATAGGCCTTGCTGAGATCAAATTTGAATAAAAATTTCAAATACACCCTCTAAGTCTAAAGTAATCAATAAAAAAAGAAAGATTTTCTAGGATTTCGTTGACGAAGTAATGCTAAATTATATTCAAAACTTTTGAAAATTGTCATAATCGTCATTTAGAACTTCATATAAATTTGTGCTGTAGTAGAAGAAAGTAGTAAAAAGTTTTTCAGTTCTTTAACACAACTTTAGTTACATTTTTGTACTTGAAATTAAAGTATTTTATATGAAGCACCTTGGAAAGATATGAGACATATGGAAAACGAAATGGCTGCTTCCATTGTGAATCAGGCTTTAAAGTCAATATATTTTTTTTAGAAATAAGAACTGGATATAAGAATTGGATAACAAGATAACAAATTTGTAATATTCACACAAACACGATTGTGTGATGTTTTTTTATATGTTTGTGCAACAGTTTGTGTGGTTTATTTGGTCCTTTTGTTTACATCAAAGCAACTTTTTAACAAAAGTGTCAAAAAATTTATTAAAAAATGAACAAACCCATAATAAAAAATCGCTAGATTTCCCGCTAATAGCCAAAACACAATTTTTTCCCCAAAGTTTGACAAAAAATAGCTAGATTTGACGAGAAAATAGATAAATTGGCAACAGTGGTACAGACCCCATTACACAAACAATAAAATTAAGCAATTTGTTTTTTAATTTTGTTTTTTTCTTTTTACCCACTTACAAATACAACTACAGTTGGAAAATAAACAAGCCAATTGTAGGGGAATATAAGAAAAGATAAACTTATTGCTTATTGTTGTTGTTTTGTTTAAGCATTGATATTGTTACAAGTGAATATTTTTGCCTTATGGGTGGCCTGAATATTAAATTGCGTTAAAGATTCTCTTTTCCTTGGGAAGACGAAATTGAGAAATCTTTACCACTTATAATTACAATCACTCGGACGAGTAATTATAATTATGGAGGGATTGAGTAAATTGAGAAAATTAAGGAGTAAGAGTTTCTTGTTTAGAAGTTATAATTTACCAATGCTCACCTGACGTTAGGGGATGTTTCACACAATTGAGACGAGACTGTTGTATTTTCAGTTTTTTCCACCGGTTTATTATTTAATTCACAATTTACATATGTATATCACTATTTCTTAAAATAAGCCGAAGGTTCAGCTCAAAGGCCCAATGAGAAGTGAGTAAAATTAGTTTTCATCCTACGCAACCTCAGCTTAGTACTTGACAGTTCAATTTGAGCGAGTATTAAATGGTTTTCAAAGTAGCTTTGCCATTTTAATTAGGCCTTAATCAATTCAAAATTTAGTAATTCATTCGATAAAAAGACAAAAAGTACATAGAAAATAAAACTAGCAAAAATATAAGTTTTCATGTGGGTGTACATTCCAAATTGTACAACGAGTAAAACCTCAGTGTTTAAAATTCTTATTCGCTTTACAGTTTTATTTGTAGGTATAATATTTTTTGTTTTTCTAAAGTCTTTGGAAAAAGGTTTCCTGACGATCTGGCCTAAGCAACCAGTGAAATGCGCATAGAAACCATCTTTCCCTCACCAATAAATTTCATGTATGTATTCATAAAAAAAAAAATAAAATAGTAATAATAATAATTGGGAGTTTAGCACGTCATAAAGAAGACAGATTTTATTGAAAATATTGAACCAAAAAGGGACAGTTTTCCTATAAATTAGAAGAAAAAATATAGTACATAAAGCCGAAAGCCGGCTATGTGGAGAAGCTTTATTTAGCGAAGCCGGTGTTTGTTAAAAAAAAAATTTTCTCCAATGGTATACAATCACCGACTTCGCTAACTTAAGCTTTCCTGCATTGACGGAATTCGGCCGTGCGCAAAAATTTTCCTTTCTATGGTATAATAAATGCCATCTTCGCTTACTAAAGTCTCTAAATTCAGGATTTTTAAATTTAGGATTTAAAAATTAAGGATTTTAAAATTTGGGATTTAAGAATCTAGGATTTAAAAATTTGGTATTTTAATAATATTCAGAATTTTGAAATTTAAAAAAATTCGGGATTTTGTTAAATCTTTCGTCCCAGAGCTTGACAAAAATGGAACCAACTACCAATTGATTATAACTCACTAAAAGCTTTATAATGTTTATGGACCTTAGGACATCATGGACATTGCGACAATTTTAAAAGTGTTAAAACGTCCGTAGACTTTATTACACTTTTTGGTGTGTCATAGCATCCCTGGACGTTATGACATGTGTAAAGTACCCTTAAGGTATTGTCAGATTTATTGTCATTTCGAAGTCAATTTTGTGTAATTTTTTTTTTGGATTTTTGAATTTTTTCGAATTTTTGAAGTTGTTAATTTTATTTTGGTGACAAAAAAAAAACCGAATAATTAGTAAAAAAAACTAACAACACTATCGTCTAACAAAATATGTATGTATGTATGTATGTATTGTATGTACGTTAACAAACTACTTCTATCAAACTAAAAAAGAAACGCCATTAGGTCTAGTGTCTTAAATAACACAGAAAGCGATAAAAAAAGACTAGAAAGAACAATTTTTGCATATCATCAGTTGTCTGTCAAATGAGAGAAGTGGGGGAAAAGGGGCCTTCAAATGATTGCATGTACATTTGTTTGACGACGTGTTTTGAAGAAAATGCAATATAATAGTTAAAACTTGCTAGCAGTATAAAAGTGCACAATAAGCATTCTTAGCAATAATAGTGAAATTAAGTTAATACAGTAACAACGAAAATTAAAAAAAGACGTGGTAAAGAGAAGAATTACATAAAAATGAATTGCTATAAATGGAAATTCGATGGAAGAACACTGGAAATTATAAAAGTACTTTTGTGCTTAAGGCCTATAAAAGTTTCAAACATGACCAGAACTAGAATCTTTAATAGATTTTGTACTATAATTAGCAAAAGTAATGAATGAAATTAAAAAAAACAAATAGAAGAATTAAAAAAAGTTTAATGGCCATTTCCTCATCCCAACCAAAAACTCAAGATTGAAGAAATTTGGTTTGCTCAATGTCTCATTTGCTTCTACTCTGTCACAAAGCTTAACCCGTCCTTAACATCCAATGATTTATTTGCCGTACAGATAAATTCAATCGGCTGACTTCCAACTTTTACAAATATGTTGAGAGGTGTTGCCAACTGAAAATAATTATTGGTCGGTATATTGAGTAAACCAAAATCGTTAACGGACAGTTTGTCAGTCTAATAAATTTATGTCAAGATTTAGTAACAGCAGTTTGTCGATACATTGAGCAAACGGCCATAAGGGAATTAAAAGAAAGAAACATTGGCAAAAATTTATTAGCAACTGAGCAAATATGCACTACTATTTTTCCTCAAGATTTTTTTAGTGCAAACTGAGTAAAATGAAGCCAATTGCATATACGTACATTTTGTTGTTGTGTTCAAGAAATGTGTGTATTTTTGCACACGTTTGTACACTTTGCACTACCCAACGTGATTACCCTTAGTAAAACGAAATAATAAAATGTAGAAAGGACTGTAATACTATTGTTTGTTAAGGGGTCTTTACACGGCCAAAATGCTTGTCATGCAGGCGAATTCACTCGTGTACGTGTGCTGGACGTAATATTCGCCTTCATATCAAAATTTTTTGATTTTCCATCCAGCATCGTCGGTGTTACACATACAAACACATTTGCACTAATACTACCATAGCGCTTGATGAGAAATGCTTGACCGTGTACAAGGGGTAATATTATAGTTGCCAGATGATTAAGATTTAAAAAACTTAAGTTTCTATATATTATATAGAGGACATATATTAATTACGCGTAGATATTTTGATTGTTTTAAAATTCCTGGTATTTGTTGCATTTTCAATTAGTTATGAATACTAAAATATTTATAAATAAGCTCTAAGAAAATCTTAAATTAAACTTACCTAAATCACTATATAGTGTTGTATTTAATGCTATATCCATGGGACAGGTATCTTCGGAGTCTTCTTCTTCCTCTTGTAGTGTCGGCGGACCATCCCATATAATTTTTGTGTGGCGGCGAATACGATCTAAACGTACGCGGGGATATTCATTACACATAATATCGCTTAACTATGATTTGTTTTATTTATTTTTTTTTTTTTGGAGAAATAAGCAAAATATTAGAAAAATTAGTGAAATATAAAAAAGTTGTGGGGCTTTTTATCGCAGTCGTGATCGAATACTTTTTTAATTCGAAAGCAATTTTATTTTTAATTCTGTCAGTAGACACTGAACCAAGGCGAATTCATGTATACGGTGGTGTCGATACTACAACAAGTAACAACACCAAAAACACTACAATGTATTTTTTGGTTGCTTTCAATTATCGATATGGCAAAAACACAAGTAACATTTGCCATTTTCATCTCTAATGGCTTATAAATCGATGAATGTTTAAACGCTGGTTTAGTTGAACTTAACTTAAATGTATACGAAGTTTAACCTCAACAGCTGTAAATCAATATCCCATGCAAGAATGATATAAAAAGAGATTACGCCATGCGCATGTTTTCCCGTTAGATGACGTAGCTTAACCCAAGCTAGGGTTACCTATTCGTGTATGTTTCGTGACGTCATTTGACCCACCTGCGCAGAAAATTCAATTTTTGAGTTCGTGTTGTCGTAATCTTTCTTCTATCATTCTTGTATCCCATGTACAATATGAAGGGTAAAAAAAAAAAATGTGGCAGCACTGCGATAAATGTTATCAAATTCATATGGTTTGTATTGGTAGTCTAAACGTAAAAGTTTATGCGTTTAGAGGTGGTTTATATGTTTACTGAATTATAGATTTGTTGGTTTAAACACATTTTAAACCAAGAAGATAGTGTAACTTGCTCTGATTTATTAGCCCTAAGTATGAAAAAAAAGAATTTGAAATAAAATTGCTTTCGAATCGAAAAAGTATTAGATCACGCCTGCCAGAATTACCCCCCTGTTCAAAATCATAATTTTATAAAATAATGAAAATAATGCGATTATAAAATAAATTTTTGTTTTTAAGCGAAACTTATGAAATAAAAAGTCGTTTAAGGACTAATTTGGTAAATAAACTAAGGATTTGTACAGATCGTATATAATTGTATAAATATATATTTTTCCAATAAACAAAAAACAAAATTATATTTCTATCGTTTATGTTTTGGTAATTAAATTCGATTAAAATTGTATTATAATTGATCTATTCATTTAAATTCCTATGAATCACACTTAATGAGTAATTTCCGACAAAAATTTAGCTTAGGGCGGTACTCCTTATCCTACATAAACGTACGTCTCATTCACACCAAAATCTGACAGAATTCTACTCGATATTAAATAAAGTGTTTGTAAGTCTATTGTCAATGCCACACTATCAGAAATAAAAGATGCAAAATCATATGACTCAGCTACTTTACAAGCAAATGCAACTCTGATTGCATAGAAACTATAATTTTAAGAACATTTTTGTAAACAATGTGAAAAATGTCTGTCACTCAATTTAATTTAAGGTCACACTATCATATTTTATGAGCACACACAATTTTTTTGACAAATCGTACGACTTAATAGGATATTAATTTGTGAATACTATCAAATTCGTGTGAATTTATATACAGCGTACAATACACTGCCAAGCTGCTTGACATCAAGGCGAGTTCATTCGTGTACATGTGATTGACGTAATATCTAAATTAGCTAGATTTTCTATCCAGCATAGTCAGTGTCACACACACAAATACATTTTCACTAAAACTAATTTTAATATTTTAATTTGATTAATGTATCTAGCCAGCCAAATACTCCGACGTTGTCTGAATTAGACAATTCTTGCAAATGTCTGATTTCATTCCTAGAGACTTCGTTCAGATTTCTGCCAGACATTGATTATTCGTACTGTCTGGCCATCAGAATTTTTCATATCTTTTTCACTAGATTTCTGTCAGAAATGCCGGCAAAAAATCAGAATTTCCCACGACATGTCTGCCAGAATTCGTGTCAACCACTTCATACAATTTTGGGTCAGATATCTGACAGAATTCGTATACGATTCCGACTTTTTTGTCGACGTTTCTTTTAGATATCTGGATGACGTCGGACAATTTTGCTGGCTGGGTATTTGGCCCTTTAAAACTGCCCAGCAATAACTATTGAAAGCACCGCAAGTGGCAGGCCTTTTTGAAGGCCTCTATTCAGTACTTTTCGCTTATAATCCATTCCGCTTAAAGGCCAAAAACGGATTTATGCCAAAACTCTCATATTCACTTGCAGATTTTTTCAAATTTCATACAAATTATTTGTTCTAAGGTCCATTTCGCTTGTAGTCAAGTTTGGTTTAAAAGCCATATTTTCTTTGCATGCGTTTCTAATACTTCATGCAAAAATATTCGCTTACAGTCCCCTACGTTTTTTTATATATTTTTTTTAATAAACGGGCATAAAGTTTTTATTTACCTTTTTGGCAACTTTTATAAACGGCAAATTTCGCAATTTATATTTCATAAACAATCTTTAAAATTAATATTTATGTTGTGTTTGATTTCGTCATCCAAAGAATTAAAATGAATCTCGTACTTTAAGCTTACGATGCATTGAAATTATTTACATTTTTGTTATAAGCTTTTGAAGGATTTAAATTAATTAATAATACAGTTTGGTTTCAAATAAACTTCTATTTTGAGTGGTTTTATTGAAGAAAATAATTTTTATATATTCCAAAATGTGGATTATACTAGGATTCACTTATTATCCATAAAATGACATATAAAAAATTCGGTTAAAGTCCGAATTCGCTTACAGTCTACAAAAGATGTGCAACTATAGAAGTGGACTATAAGCGAAAAGTAATGTACTCCATTCTAAAAGATTCGCTTCGTATGATATCCTGCCTTCAGAGGTTTACCTTCCAAAAAATTCAGCACCCATTCGCTACTTCCTTCTTTAAGAAGGGAGCACCCATTCGCTACTCCCTTCTTTAAGAAGGGAGAAAGGAAGTTGTTCAGTTTTTTAGTGACCTTCCTTACTCCCTTCTTTGGGAAGGGAACGAATTTGTTATTAGAGGGCGTGTGGAAGGGATTGCTCCCAATGAGAACCTGTGTAAAAAATAAATATGTATGGAATGCGGCGAGGAGGGCTTGTGTCTGCTAAATAAGGCCTTCTATAAGGTCTCTTTACTCATTCTTTTTACCGCTGGGTGAGATCGAAAACTTATAAAGGGCCAAATACATTGATCAAATTGCTCAGCAAGCGCTGTTGTAGTAATAGTGAAAATGTGTTTACATGTGTGACACATACGAAACTGGCTGGAAAATCAAAAAATTTAGATATTACGGCGACTATTACTTCAAGCATGAGTACGCGAGTGAGCTCGCCTGCATGTCAAGCATTTGACTATTGCATTTTTGGCTCTTAAAACTAAACGGAATTCTGCGAAAACACAAAAAAAATTATTGATGATTTTATTCCCATAACATAATCAATAAATTTAAATAATACATTTTTAAATTCTATTAAAATCAATGTTGAAAATAAAAAAAAAAAAACTTCAAACAGAAAATTTAATAAAAAATTCTTTAGTTATCTAAGAAAATAAAAAAATTTTTACTATTCCAATACTACCCACCTCCTTTTTAGGCGTGGCCGAGAATATCTAGTTTTTTATTTTAATTGTACACAAATTAGCAATTTTAAAAGCGGGGTGTTTTAAATCCAAAAATTATGTTTTTACAGGGTTTTACATTAGTATATAACAGTGTCATTGACATATTTTTTTTTTGATCAGTGTAAAATGGTGTAGTAAAAAATGTAAACAAAGTTGTTGGTGAGGGGTGTAATTATGAGTGCGATTTTTTTTTTTTTTTTTTTTTTTTTGTGAGAAATAGAAGAAGGAAAAGAGAGAGAAAATATTAAGAAGAGCCATTAGTGTTTTAAAATTATTTAATTAGCTGCTAAATACAATTTACATTTTAGTTATTTAACTTGGTTTAATTTAAAATTTATTAAATTACGTAAGAGATTTAGGAAAAATAAGAACTCACCGATATTTCTTCACTGCAATATGCGGTAAATGATTGTTCATCCTGTTGCAGTACACAGTAAAGTGGACCCCAGGGTAATGTGATTTTTAGTTTACGGGTTAATTCGCCTTCAGTTTCTGGAATACAAAATAACAAAAATTCAGTTAAATAATACACAAACTAAAAAATAACTAATATACAGGTCAATTATGAATTAAAATTCCCCAGGAGTTTTTTCCCTTTTCCGTTTTTACTATTTGTATTTAAATAGAAAAATGGGAGAAGGAAATGCGAATTTTTATTCACAATTCGGTTAATAATTTTAACTCTATTTCGTTTTTAATAGGGGTTTTTCTAAAGTTGTCTGTACAGGGTGAAAGTGCTTGACAACACGGCGAATTCACTAGTGTACGTGTGCAAACATTTTTCTCAGAAATTTTTTGGGTACTTTGGCACAAAACATAAACAAAGGTATTTTTGACGTTTGTGAATTTTATTTTGAATTCGCCTTGGTCCTGAGTTTGTCGAATAAAAGGTAAAGAAGAATTAAGATGAGATTGGTACAGGGTGGCGCATGACGAATCGTATTACAAAAACAAGCAAAACGTTATAACTTTTTTTCTGTGTGTGTAATCGGCTTATTTTTTTCATTTGGCAGGTTACTATTTAGATTTAATCAAATGATGGGATAAAGAAAAGAAGATTTAGATAATGCAGCTGTACCATACTTTGCAGTCCTTTATTCCCGCCCAACAACTTGATAAATTGCTTGTTTTACGCTAATAATGCCCATTTTGATATAAACAGCAATGTAAAAAAGCAAAAATTGCTTTTTCGTCAAAATACTTAGGCCCTAGGGCCTTAATACTTGGTTGAAAGTGTAAAACGGCCTTTAGTTATATTTGTTTTTGCATGTACAATTTGACTACATTTTCTAAGCCATACGCCATCTTGCGTTAGTTGCTGTTACTCAACTCAGCATAGACAAAACCCACAAAAGAACTATTCCCAACTAAACTGTGTCTGCAAATGAGAATAGTTAAGGTTGTTGTATTAACTAACAAACTTTTACGTTGGGTACAAACTTTTGACAAAATGTTTTTTTAAATGGGAATAGTTTTCAAGGGAAATTTGTTGGGATGTAATTCTTTTTTCCATGTGGTTGAAAGACAGGCTAAGCAAAATAATGGAGGATTTTTATTGCCTATTTGCGATGTGCGAAAGAATTCTTTCGTTTGTACAACCACGTTTAAAACAAAATTTTTAGAATTAGTTTTTGTTTTAAATGTAGATGTTCGAAAGAAAGAATTCTTTCGCACATCGAAAATAGACTATTATTAATATTTCTTCAAAATTTAAAAAAAGGTTTACAATAGAAAGTGAGGAAAATGCTAGAATTTGATATTACATATCGCACTGGTTCCTCTGTAGGGGGTTAACTCAAAAGTTATTAATTTTCAGTAGAGACAAAAAACTGTTTTCTTTTTATATATATACACTCTTATATCACAAAGGGCGACACAATTGCATTTTTTTTTTTGACAAAATACTAGAGAAAATGATGTAAGATTTTTACAGTGGGTAGATATGACCACTGTACATCGATTTCTTGCATAAAGTGAAAATTGAAAATTTTTTAATTGACTCGCTTTAGAGGAACCAGTGCGATATGTGCACTTTATACTAAAACTGAGAACAAATCGTCCAAATGTTTGTTCACCAATGGTTTCACAGAAATCCAGTGAAATAGGTATATCGTCGTGAAACGAAAAGTTTTTGAATTGAACCATTTATATACAAGGTGGTGCAAAAGATGGCGTAATTTTGGCAAATGCCACTTATTGTTATTTCTGCTTTGATAATTGTAAAGTAAAGTGATACAAAACACACGTTTATAAGAAATGGAGCGCTAAACTCCTCAATAACGCGGAATAATTGTTACGACGACAAGGAAAAAAACTTTTCATCAAAAATCATCAAGAGCGACGAGGCCTCTTTCAATCTCTGTGGGTACGTGAAAAAGCAGATTTATAGCTTCTGGGGCACCGAAAATCTCCGTAAATCACACGTTCAAAGTTAGGACATTTTCCTAAACGCTTGTTGCATTGTAGTAATACATGGCATCATGTTCTTAAATGGAAGCAATTTTGACAATGCATTTTGTTTCGAAATGCAACTTTGTAGTTGTCACTGCGCAAAGAAAAGCAAATTAAGCAGTTAAATAAAAGTAGATGAAAAACGTATTCATATACAATACAACGTTGGTAAAAATGTAAGTACACAATGCATCAACACGGTGTCAATACTGTATGGATACATTGTGAACACACGTTTAGGAAAACAGCCTTACTGTATGATTTGGTGTTTACTAAAGGGCTGCGCAAAATATTCTTAATGTTCTGTGTTCTACTTCACACAACTATCAATCATATTATTTCACTGTAAACATACATAGCAAGACAAACATAACAACACATTACTCTCACCAAAACAAAACAAGCATAACTTGAAAAGTTTTTCTCTTCTACTTTGTTAGTGCTTGTATTACCAAAACAAACAGAATATCAACACAAAAATAGACAATGAAATAAAGAAACGGTAAATTATAGTAAAAGCATCGAGTGCACGTAATTAGGAATTTAAAAAATTTAAAGTAATCTTAGCTTATAACAGAAATGGATGCATTAAATGTAAGCAAAATTGATTTTTTTGAATTATTTCCTAAATGTATATTTTATTTTAGTCGACCTTTATTATTATATTAGGTATAACTAAATTATCAAGCTTGATGTCTTTTTTTATTTTTATATAAAACTTTAAACGTTTATTTAACCAATATTTCTAATTAAAAAATTTTTTAATTTGTCAGTTATTGTTAAATTTGTTAAAAATTGTTGAAAATTTATAGAATAAGGAAGAAAAAACCCTGAAGAAGGCACTCAAAGGAGTGCCGAAATATTGGTTAAATAAACGTTTTAAGTTTTATATAAAAATAAAAAAAAGACTTTAAGCTTAATAATTTAGTTACCTATATTATTTCCTAAATTTTTAATAATATTTTAAAGGAACCTACAACCGAACCCATTGAAAACCACTCAAACGAAATTAAATCAAAAGTTTCTCCCTTTGCAATTTTCTCTTTGGTTTATGTTTACAATCAAAACACTCAAACATGCTTGGAATGTTCTATTTCTGTTTTAATGTTCTACTTCATCTTTGTTCTAATTCAGCTTTATTTTAGTTCAGCATTGTTCTTGTGCAGTTTTGTTCTATTCTTCTATATTTTGATCGTAAAGCAAAACAATTGTTTTTGGAAGTATGAGTTTTGTAATGAACTCTCTCATATACACATACTATCTACATTTAATGAAATTGCTTGTAAGCAATTTTTCTTGTGCTTGTGCAGCTCTTTAGTGTTTACGATGGAGACATGATCGGTACTATTTTTTTAGAAAACGCCGCGGGCCAAACGACTACCTTAACTGAACGAATTAGGACTGGAGAGCATGTGGTTCTAAAAAGATGAAGCAACAGCACATACGGCACGACCTAAAACCGAAATTCTGAGGAGTGCATTTCCGGTTCCCCCAATCTCACGTTTTGGTGATTTGCAATGACCGGCAAGATCACCCGATTAGACTCCTTTTTGTGAGTTTTCTTAAAGTCACGAGTCTATGCCAAAAAGTCTCAGACTCTTGAAGTCCTCAAAGAGAATATCCGTCAGGAATGAGGGTGATGGAAAATGCCATAAATTGGCCCCGTATAAAGTTTTTCATATATTAAAAAAAAAACTTAAGTGTTTTACATATTTATCAAAAAAAAAAAAACCAAAACTTAAGTTTTTCATTTATTAAAAACAAATTACAGTCAGAGACCACCGGGTGACAACGTTGGCGCCACCAAAAAAAAAAAAAAAAAATCGGGAAATTTTTGCGGGAAACATTTGCGCCACTTTGTATATTGTTAAAAATTAAAATATAAAATAAAATTTCGGAGGAAATCTTAGCGCGGGCGAAAAGAGTACATTTATCAATTTTGGTATCTAATTGTCTGGCAAGGAAATAGTTTACCACATGAACTGAAGCCGAAAAACATCGAACTCAGAATTCGTTGAATATGCCGTTTTAGTAGTACAAAAATAATAAAATATCATTGTGTGATAACCAGGATTCCTTATTTCCCGCAGAGAAACAAAATAAAAAAAATAATAATTTTAATTACACAATTTTTGATATTAATTAAAAAATTAATTAAATTTGCACCAGTAAACAAATTAATATTATCAATAAAACGCTTAATTCACTTGATTAATTCAGTTGATTTAACGTTTAATTCACTTGATTAAACGTTTAATTTAGTTGATTTAACGTTTAATTCACTTGATTAAACGTTTGATTCACTTGATGAAATTTTTATTAAAACTGATTTTATTTTTAATTAATGCTTTCATTGGTGAACAATTTTGAAGAATTTTTTCTGTGCGTACTTTTTCCATTTTATTTATTATCGTATTTTAAATAACAAATTAAATGATTAAATTCTTTTAGACTTTGCAAAAAATTTTTTTAATTTCCTCAGATTTTCTGCAACAAAACACCTAAGCAATTATTTGTTATTAACAATAGAAATTCAAACGTGCTAACAATATTTTTCCGCTTTATATACAATTAAAACAATTAATAAACAAAAAATTAATAAAAGTCATTGGCCATAAAATCTGTATACAAATTAAATAATTTATAAAATTAACTTAAGAATATGGCAACACCTAGGAAGAATTTTAAAATATTCAAATTACTACAACAGGGTGGCAGCTTGTTGACATTGTTTTTATTGTAATTTTCAAGCTTTTGGCAGCCCTTAAAGCAAATAATTTATTATTACAAATCTTTAAAAATTAAAATATTATTTCAAGAGTTAATGTTTATATAAATATAAAAAACTTGTAACAATTTCGGGTTAATTTGTTAAATTCTTTTAAATTAGTCTTGAGAACTTAATGACCCTTTTGTTTAATTATCAATATGTTACCAATTTGTTTCTTATTGTTTTAAATTGTTTGTTATTTAGCAGGTGTTTTATGTCTTTTAAATTAATTCTTTAAAATTTTTTTCTGTGTATGCAGTATATTTTTTAAGAATCTAAAAAACCATAACAAAAACAAACATTAAGCAACAAATTATTATTCAGAAAACATGCTAATTATACACAACATAACCAAATATGAAACATAAATAATTCTTAACAGTGAAGAGCATAACTCTTAAAAGATGAGATAGTTGATGAATTCTTACCCCCGTATTCATAAACAATTATCAAATTTAACAAACGTTTATTAAGTAAAACTTTCATAGAAAATTTATTTTGTAATAAGCCATTATTAAATTGAAAATAGTTTTTTGAATACGGCAGTAAAGCTTTATTATATGAATCGGCTGAGACGTTGCACTTTGCCCCTGCCTCAAAATCCCTTCGACATGAACTTAAAGACTAGAGGTGTAGAAAACAAAGCAGCATTAAATTAACGAAAATTTAAATTCCAATTTTTACATTTTTCATTTACATCTTTCTCTTCCTCTTGTTGTTGATATGTCTTTTATAAAGGGTGTTGCCGATTCGGCATTTAGATTAGGTAGAAATTATGGTCATTACTCATCTGCCACACTTAGATCCAATGATTCCCTGTTATGCCATGGAATTCCACTTAACAGAACTCCCACCATAGAATCATCTCGAAGTTCTAAAGAATTTCGAAACGCACTCTAGTTTGTTTGATTTTTTTGTGGAAGAAATATTCTTAGTATATATATGATGATATTTATATTAAAGTATATTTTTATCGCCAGATACGTTATATCATCCGTTAGAGGTGGCAGAGAATGCCGGTCGCCTTCCCGCCAGTGCAGAACAGTGACAGAGGAGGCGTTCTTCGTCCTCCATGTTACATAAATAGTGCCGATTGCTAATTTAAGCAGATACATTTTTATTTATACAAATTAAGTTTTTTTTTAACAAATAGAATCTGGGAATTATTTCTTTTTCATAAAGTATTTTTTTATATTTTACATAACTGAAATTTAGCTCATAGAATAAATTCGAATTTTTTTTTTTTTTTTTTTGTAAATAATTAAATTCAAAAACTACGAGTAGTGTTACCAACTAGGCTGTTATATTTTGGAATTTAATAATATATGTGCATATATGGCAACACCGATTATACATAAAAATAGGCCCCTGACTCTTGCAACAATAAACGCAAAATGTGAATGAAAAAGGGGTTATAACAGCGTTCTCAGTTTAAGGGATTTGTATTTGGGAATAAACCTTTCGTAGAAATTCCCAGGGGATTTTTTCTTATTTGGAAAAAGCACTTGCAATCAGTGTTGCCACGGCAAATAAAACTTTTAAGCAAAATGTAACCAAATGCAAAAAAAGTAACCAAAATAGTTATGTATTTAAAATACTATTTTAATTGCACTCCAGCTAAAAAATATTAAATATACATAAGTATGTATGTATGTGGACACCTATGTCTCTTGATCGATTTTTATAAAATTTGGAAAGTATGTATGGTCTGGAAGGTACAGAAAAGCGGAGCGTGTGGCTGCTGGATTAGTACTATCTCAACTTTGGATACGAATATAACGTGTCGATTTTTTTCGAAAAAGTTGTTGATTAAGTGCGATATACATATAAATTTTATAATTCTTACAATTTTTATTGGCCACTGTATTTTTTTATATTTCTTTGAAAAAAAAAATAAAATTTTTTGTATTTGTTTGCCTATTTTTAGTATAAAATTTTAAAAGAATTATAAAATTATTAAACAAAATATTTTGTTTAAAAATCGTTTTGAAATTTTTTTCGGCTGTTGCTTTTTTTAAACAAATCGAAACAGTGTTTATCTTTATATTTTTGTACACATATTGACATACAATAAATACCAATTTGATAGATACAAAAATGTTTTCCATAGTTCGACAAATAAACAGCAGCAGAAAAGCCTAATGCAAATATAAACTTATTTAAGCACTGCGATTAGATAAAAAGCGGCAGGCGATAAAACGACATATAAGAAATAAATCTCTGGCTAAAACAGAAAATGGCATCTGAAATACAAATACACGTATTCGAATAAGCAGTGCCCATGTTCTGTAACTCCCGCGTCGAGAAACTTTTCGATAGAAATGTGACAAATAAAACAAAAATGACATAAATTGCAACAAACAACTGTTTTTCACACTTAACTGCGTCTGTAACATTTTTGGCGAGTAATAGCTGTCACGTAAGGAAATTCCTCGCCATTTTACAGAAAAAGTGTGTTAGTAAATTTTTTGTGAGAAAGTTCCCGCTTTGAACTGTCAAATAAACTCAAGCATAAAAACGGTGTGAGAAAAAATTTTAGCACTTAAAAATATATAAGAAATGAAAAATGCAAAGAATATTAACACCGAAGCGATAAGTATTTTGTTCTGGCAAGATTTTTTCATTGTTTAATTATTCTGCTTTTAAAATTTTGGAAAAATATAGGAATGTTTCCAAAGATATTTTTTAAACAACAAACATTAAAGTCACACTTTACATTATTTGGTATAGCCGACAATTGTATTTTCGCCGCCGTCGTTGAAAATTTTTAAGTTTGAGTAAATTTTGGTAGTTGTCAACGATGTTTGTGCCTGGCGTTCTCAACGTCTACAATTTCACATCGACTTCGAGTGCAATATTATAACATTAATAACGTAACGATCATGGCCCAATTAGTAGGTCTGCTCGAAACGCCTACTGATTTTTTGTAGAGTTGTATTTTTACCGTGCAATTGTTTTTGACATCTTGTCCATTTATTGCACAAACAAATGCATTGACATCTTTAACATTATTTACACAAACAAAATGCGTGTTGTTTTTTCTATTGTTGCATTGTTGTAGTTTCGCGCAGACTTACTAATTGGGCCATGGTAACGATATTTTTTCTTTTGATATTTTTCGACATGAGTTACAAACAAACTTTTTTCTCACTTTTCGAGATATGAGGAAATATCTTGTTTCACATCTTTTCGATGCGAGAAAACAAACAAAAAAAAAAACATTACCTCTTTATAATATTAGTAGAGATACAATAATATTTTTTATTATGATAGAAGGTTCTATGCCAGTTATGTGTGAAACAAAAAATCGGCTAAATGCTCGCCACGGATTCGGTGGCATACCTCTATCCGATGGTCCATAGGTTCAATGACTCTGAGACATAATTTAGAAATCAATGTCGTTAATGTGCCGAATTATCTCATCCTTTAGCTCTTAAATTGTTCTTGGCTGATTGACGTACATTTTTTCTTTTAAATATGCCCAAAGAAAGAATTCTAACGGTGCTAAATTACATGATTGTGGTGGTCAATTACCGTCGCCACGACGTGAGATAACACGGCCATTGAATTGAGACATTGTTTCGTTAGCTGTATGGCAAGTGGCGCATTCTGTTGGAACCACATATCGTCCAGGTACATATCCTCATTTTCTGGCCAGAAGTCCGTTATCATCTTGCGATAGCGAACACCATTCACGGTAACTGCTTGGACGACCTCAATTTCTAAGGAGTACGGCGCCAGCCCATAAGTCGCACCAAACAGTCACTCATTGTGGATGCATCGGCTTTTCGGCAATCACTCGTGGATTCTCATTTGCCCAAATGCGGCAATTCTGCTTGTTAACGAATCCACTGAGGTCGGCTATGCTGACCAAAAAAATAACGAAGTGCACGGAATGCACTTCGCTCAGTTGTGTACCTCTTTAGGGTTTAATTTGTCAAACACTAAAAATGTCAAATTAAGTTGGGCAAAACACTTGATGTTTAGGTGTGACTCACAATTTACATCGTGCATTATGGCTGGACCACCCTTTATAAGTCTTCTAGGCATACATATATATTGGTAAGTGTTATTCTTTGGCAATCACAGCAGAGTGCTATCGGGCGCGTCCACAGTTTGCGTATTGTGGAAAGTCCCGTAGAAATACGGGGCAGCTGCTTAGAAGTTGCGGACAATTCATCGCGGGTTGCGCTAACTTTCAGAAAAATCCTGGGTGCCAAAGAGGCTCTGGGCGACAAGGCGAGTGTTTGGCGCCTTCAAATAACTAATTCGGTTAGGCCGGAACTCTATAGCCGAAATGGCCACGAAGCACCTTGTCGTCTCAGGTAATTATGTGATGACTGGTGTGATAGAGTCACTGAAGCAAGAATTGATATTTTCGTCGTGCGGGTGTGTGTTTGGACAATTATGAATCGATCACGGATGGCAACAGACAACTGAAATTGAGTTGCCAGCAGCGAAATTAGGCAATGCCACTCATGTTAAAAGATACAAATTTTTTTTATATTTTAACATGAGCGGCGTTGGCTGATTTCGCTGCTGGCAATTCAACTTAAGTTCAGTTGCCAGCCGTAATCGAACCATTAGATAACAGCCCTACATAAAACTAGGCCAGCAACCCACTCTTTCTAATTTAAACTTGCTACTGAATCAATATGACGGGCTATGCTCCAGTGGGACTGGAAAAAAAAATTTATATTCTAAATCGGAAAAGACATCTTACGATGATCACATAAGAAACAATTGCTGATGTCGAGCTCTGTATGCAGATGTATCCAAAAGAATTCTTCAGTAGGATCCAGTTAAAGAAAAATTATATTTACTAGTGTTTTCCCAATAGTCGAAATTCGACCATAAATTTTTATATGTATATAAATATGTTTTCCCATTTTGATACTTTTTCCTCCCCATTGAGGTTCGGTTGTCAAATAAAGGGGGTTTACATATGCTGATTTATATATTCGATATATTCGAAAACCAGTTTCTGAAAAATTTCGAATAATCGATCACCGTTTTTTTTTATTTGATAGAAAAACTTTGTGTAATTGAAAAAAAAACAAATTTATTATTTATATGTTTTCCATATGTGTTAGTAGCTTATAACTCCGAAAATATGAAACAGATTTTAATAAAATATATAATGGTGTATTTTTTTCTAGTCGCTGGGCAAGCAAAGGAGGAAAGTGTTATTAACTCTTTTGCCTTTGCTGATCTATATTAAGGATGTACTCGACATTGAAGGATTCCGCTGTTGGGGTACCTTTCGTCCATGATTTGAAGATAAGTTTTTTTTGGCTCGATAACCGTTTTGCGTAAGGAACCCCCATAAGGAATTTTTTAGATACCTTTTCATTGAAAAAAAAGCTACTGATCAAACTACTTCATGTTATAGTCTAGAGCAAGCGATGTAGAGCCATGATTCCAAAATAATTAAAATTAAGACTCAAAGCAACGTTTACTGAAGTAATGGGTGATTCAAGTAGAGATACTTTTTTCTATAGCCTTTTTTTGACAGATCACGTGTGTGTCGTGTCATGCTGTCATGTTATTTTTGTTTAGTTTAGTTTGGCATTTCATAATGGAGAGACTTACGCCTGAACAACGTTTACAAATCGTTCAACTTTATTACGAAAATTCACGTTCTGTGAGGAAAGTGTTTCGTGCACTTCGCACAAATTATGGTCAACATAATCGGCCTACTGAGCGTACTATTCGCAACACCATCACCCACTTTGAGACCCAGCATTCATTATTGGATAATATTCGACCGAATAGACCACGTCAAGCACGCTGTAAAGAAAATATAGCGGCAGTAGCTGAGAGTGTACACGACGCCTTTTGCAGCAACTCGGACTGAAGTATGAAACGACTTGGCGCATTTTACGTCGAGATCCTTAATTGAAAGAATACAGCTTGTGCAACAACTGAAGCCGCTCGACCTTCCCAAGCGACATCGCTTTGCTCTATGGGCTCTTGAAAAGTTCCAAGAAGATCCGACGTTTTCGAGGCAAATTTTGTTCAGCGATGAGGCCCATTTCTGGCTCAATGGGCATGTAAACAAACAAAATTACCGCATTTGGGACGAAGAGCAACCTGAAGAGATTCAAGAACTGCCACTTCATCCAGAAAAAACAACAGTTTGGTGTTGTTTGTGGGCCGGTGGAATCATCGGTCCATATTTCTTTAAAAATGATGACGGTGCGAACGTAACCGTCAATGGCGACCGTTGTCGTGCCATGATAACCGACTATTTGATGTCTGAAATTGAAGCTCGTGAACTCGGCGACATTTGGTTTCAGCAAAACGGCGCCACAACCATGGGAGATAAGGCCATGATGACTTTATCTCTCATTCAAAAGGGAGATAAAGTCTTTTATTTTTTTTGTTCATTTGAATGGGAGATAAAGCCATCATGGCCTTATCTCACATTAGCGATATTAAAAAATGGCTTTATTTCTCATTTCAGTTTTGAAGAACTTTTGCATTTTACATTGATTAATAGTTTTCACTTCCGGAAACACTAAAGTCAAGTATTGAAATCTGGCTTCGCATACTAAAGTTTTTCTGCGTGGCGGCCTGCGGCCGCGCTTAGGGGTTTTTTCCTCCAGTAGGACACGGCAGGTGGCTTCGCTGAATAAAGTTTTCCTGCGTGCGTCACAAGAATAAACAAATGTTTTTCAATGATAACTAAGGATTTTCCCTTTTACAGAATGTTTACACCATGCATAACAATATTCTGAGAAAATATGGTTTTATCTCTCATTTGCGAAAAAAAATATGGCTATATCTCTCATTTCGCAAAATTTTAAATATGACATTATCTCTCAATGATTGGGCAATAAGGCCATTATGGCTTTATCTCCCATTCAATTGAGCAATAAAGCCATCATGGCCTTATCTCCCATGGTTTTAAAGCACCCCACCCTTCCCAAACATCGCATCAACCAATGGATTTATTGAGAGAACACTTCAGTGAGCACATATTTTCACGTTTTGGGCCGGTCGATTGGACACCAAGATCATGTGATATCATACCGTTAGACTTTTTCCTGTGGGGATATGTAAAGTCTAAAGTTTATGCGGACAAACCCGCTTCTATTCAGGCCTTGGAGGAAAACATCACGCGTGTTATTCGCCAGTTACCAGTCGAAATGCTTGAACGAGTCATCGAAAATTGGACTCAACGGATGGACCATCTGCGACGTAGCAACGGCCAACATTTGATAGACATAATCTTCAAAAAATAAATGCCAAAGAATATTCTTTCAAATGATTATAAGCATTTTTCATTAAATTTGAATTTTCTGTGTTTTTTTTTTTTTTCTTTAAAAAAGTAGGGAACCTCGAAATGGATCACGCATAATTTTCTTCGTCAGGGCGTCCCCTGTGCAATACATAGCGACAAATGGGAAACTTATGAACATTTTCAGCACTCGTTTTTCCTCAAAATAGAGCAGTCAATTATGCAGAAAGGTGCGCTAGGCTTTATGTAAATTTGGTTGGCGACAACAAACTAGCAACAAAAAGTTGAAACAAATTGGTACAAAATTGTATTTCGAGAATATGCTTGTGCTACCCGACTGAAATCAAGTTTAGATTCTAAAGGCACAAACTTGTATTCTTTTCAATAACGGCCCATTTTCTCTAGTTGCCTGCCGCTTTAGTTCTGTTTTAGCTTATCAAAATAGGACAATCGCTTAAAAAAATTCATATTATGTTTATTTCCCAATTTTATTTGTTATTTGTATCCAATGCATCATTTTATTTTTAAACTAACAAAAATAACAATAAGCAAATGTTTAAATTTCATTTTATGGTTAAGGCAACCAAAAAAATACACGTAGGTAATACAACAAACTGGAGAGGGTTTGGGGCCTTAAGGGGTATCTTAGTGGTTGGAGCTAAATATTTAAAAACGCAAACAACAGCAACAAAAATTTGTGTTGAACGTACTTGTCGTATGTTTAGAACTGAAAAAAAATATCAAAATCACTGTTCAAGAAAAAGAACACAGGAAACGAACTATAAAAACGCACTCATGTGTCAAATTTAATAATGGTTTCAAGTTTTTTTTTTCAAACTTCTTTACTCTACTTACAAAAATAAAAAACAGATTCCATAAATACCAGAAAACCCCCTTAAAATCCTAAAATGGTAAAAGGGAACATAAAATATTGATATAGTATATGCCGTAAATGTAAATGACCTGGTTGGGTGGATGGTTTCTTTTAAAGTAAGTAAATTTTATTAGGATTTAATATGAAAAAGAAACATAAAATTTTATGAAAAACAGTTATAAGTGTTATAAAATAACAACAAATTGGCAATGCAAATAAAATAATTGTTATGTTTACACATCGGAGGTCGGCGTTCCGTTTTACAGTGTTTTAAATAAATTAAAGGAAGTTAGGGGTTAAATAAAGCAAACTTTTTCCAATCATTAAAAAAACAAAATCATTTAAAGATTTCTGGTTTTCGATTGGCAAAACCACAAATATAAACACACAAAAACTTTTTGAGTCTGATGACGTTTTTCATATAGAAATTTTAAATAATGCAAAATTTTTAATAAATTAATTTAAAACAATTGGACAACATTCTTAAAATTATAAAAGAAGGAATATCTATTCATTTTAAGCCAAAAGTGTTTGTTGGTAACTCAGAAATTGTCAACGCAAATATCCAGCTTCTATACATTTATTAAAAAAATACCTGCATTATATACGAAATTTGTTGAACTAGAAAGTTCAACAATAACAACATTAGTTGGCAATGCATACAGAAATAATTGAATTATAGTTGGCAATACTAAAATTTTCGTTACAAAATATCAAATGAAACCAATTTTTAATATAATTCTTTTATTTTAAAAAAATTATTTGCCAGCCTAAATTAGTTGGCAACTGATTAACATAGTCATCGTTCAGACTTGCAATTTTTGTTGCATCAATTCTTGAGTTTATTGGTGAGAGGGGTAAGAAGATTATACTCTGAAATTCCATTTTCCTTTGTAATTCTCACACTTTTTAACTTGAAGTAGGCTGTGGGTGTATTTGTATTTATATATAAAATATAAAAAAAGAAGAGGAAAGACAAGATGAAAATACAAAAATTGCAAAATTAGAGTTTCATAATCTGGACACTAATGCAATTTCAAAGCAGAATTATAAAAAATTACAGCAACCAAATTTGCAAGTCTAGACGATGACTTACTTATTGTTTATTTGTACAATACAAATTTTCGTACATTAAAAATCTGTAAGATTTTTTTTTATATTGTACTTAAAGTTAATAATTTAATCATAATAAAATGACTGAAATGTTATAGTTGGCAATTCGAAATTATAAAAAGACTAAAAGAAAGCAAAAATTTAATATTATTTAATCAACTAAGCGAAATCCATTCAAAATTTTATTGTCAACACAAGACATATATTTATGAGAAGTAAGTATTGCATGCGATTAATAAAATTTATTAAAAAAATATCGCATGCGAAAAAATATAAAGAAAATATGTACGAATATTTGCACTAAATTGTAAAGTTTTTATCAAGCCGAATTCATTACAGGAATTAATTAAAATATAACTTTTATTTAGCTTTATAATTGTTGGATGTCAAAATTTTGTTTATTATCTTTGTTTCTGTTTTTGACATTGTATGTTGATTTTACAAAAGCAAATTGTCTGTGGTTTCGTACGAGTTGTACTTGTTGTAGTACCGAGATTACCTGTAATGAATGCACCTTGTTTTTTTTTTTTTTAGATTTTCATATTTATTAATTTTTTAATATTTTTTTTATACCCTTCACCGAAGAAAAAACGTTGTCATTCCATTTGTAATTTCTACAATATTGATATAAGACCCTATAAAGTATATACATTCTGGCTTCTTATGAGAAGGGAAGTTCAAATCTGGTTGTCCGTCTGTCCTTCCGTTGAAATGGGTTTTCCGAAGATCCCAGGCTAGGTTGTTATACATTTATTTCGCATATAGTCCGGAATTGTTTGCTATCGAAATTCAGGAAGATCGGTCCATAAATGGCTGAAATATGAGCAAAAAACCACGACTACGTCTAATTTTTCCCATAAGTCCCATGTTGTTGTAGTTTTTTAAATCCTTTTTTCCTGTATATCTGGAGAACGGCAAGAGCTAGTAGGGCTTTCGAATTTGGTACAATAAAATTAAAATACTCAAAATTTTTCTTCTTATCGCACCATGGTGAAGGGTATATAAGATTCGGCATAGCCGAATTTAGCACTCTTACTTGTTTATAATATTTGTATAGAATGAGATATTTTTTTATAATATTTTTATCGCATGCGATAATTTTGAAAACGGAATTTTACTAGTGGTATTTAGTTTTAAAAACAACAATATGTATGTGGCAACTCCTATAGCAAATTTTATATAAAAATTTTTATTATACATACACATGTTTATGGAATTAAAAAAAATGTTTCTCAATAAATTTGTTCTTAAAATACATTTTTTAATTAAAAAAAATATATGGCAAGGCATATAAAAAACTGCCAATATTTATATTTATGTTCTAATATACGACACACATATGTATATACCAAATCGATAAAAAAAAAGAATTCTATTTTACTAATAATATTTTGACTTCAAATTGGTGATTGGCAACGTTAATTTTTAAGCAATAGAAACGAAAAACGTAAAATATAAGAAACATTTTTCTAGAATATTATAAAATGCTTGAAAATTTTTCTAGTTGGCAACTCAATTAGCAGCACTAAATTCTTTTTTGTTACGATTTGATTAAAAACTTTATTAATTTAAGAGAATTAATAATGAAAAATTATAATGAAAACAATAATAACAATAGTTGGCAATGCCTTTTGAAGTATTTCAGCAAACAAAAAAAAAAAAAAAATTAAGAAAATTTAAACAATGGGTAGTTGAGACCACTTAACATTTAAAAAAAGGTTTGAATCAGAAAAACAACTTGACTTTTTTCACTCCAGATGTTTAAATGTTCCCTATTAGTGATGCAGTGATTTATTTACCATTTGTTCTAAATATTCATCGAATTGGCTACTCATATTTCCCAAAAGTGTTTACAATGTTTAAAGGGCCCTAGAGACTATAAAATAAGCCCATCCATCAGTGCATATGTGTTAGCGTCGTTTATTTTCGACTTTTTCGGAGACGTACAAATAAACACGACAATCAACAATTGTATTTTGTAAAAACAAAAAAAAAAATATTTATATTTTTCATGACGACAAACACAAAGCAAATAAATTTTTTTTTTGTCAATCACAATAGGAGACTATCTAATAATTAGCCATTTAATAAAAAATCAATACTTTTTGATTTTCATCAAGCATTGCCGACAACGCGTATGTGTAGCCGGAAAAAAACGACTGCACGCACACAACTATGTGATTGATGTGTTTATTTGATAGTCTCCAGGGCGCTTAAGCGAGATTTATATACTCGCTAAGTAATGAAAATTATTATTTTAATACCTTAATTTACTTCAATAATATTTGTCTGAAAAAAAGTTGGCAAAGCGATATTTCGAATCACATTTAAAATTATAAACATTTAAATATTTACGGATAAATAAAGTAAAATTATATGAAAATATCTTCCAACTATAGATGTTATATACAAAAAGCTTAGTTAGTTGGCAATGCAGTTTGTAAAAATATACTCGTAGTATTACGACATTTATGCTTTTTTATCAGCTCAGCTATTATTAATAGTAGTTTCAATAAGCTTATTATACAATAGAACTATGAAATCCTTTGAATACTTAAATAGTTGGCAACACATTTCTGTAAAGATTAATTACACTTATTAACTATTTATTCAATAAATTTAAAAAAAAAAACATTTTAATAAGAAATATATTAAAAAAATTATTAATATACATACATAATTGAATATTAATAACATTTGTATTAATAATTAAGTTGGTAATTCGAAATAATCAGGAGTGTTCTGGAAATCGAAAATGCAAAACGCAAGAATTTAAAAGTCGTTTTTTAATAATCACCCCTATTATTAAAGTCGACGTCGACATGAGTCGACGGCATCGGAACAGTAATTATATTTTCTGAGTCGTTATTTACAATAATCAATTACTATTGACAGTCACTTTATATTTTCTAGGGCGCTTTTAAGTCGACGTCGAGTAGAATTGTCTCTGTTTAAGTCGACGGGAAATTTTGCGACGACTCAAATGAAAGTTAAAGAAATTTTAAGTAGAATGTAAACATATTTATTAAGTACTTTGAAATAAAAAAAAAGCAAATTTAAAAGAAGTTATGAGCACAAATTTTAATAGTTAATTAAACCCGAAAATTCGAAAAAGTTTGCTAAAATAGCGAAAATTCGCGAAGGTTTTTAACTTAAGACGATTACCATAAAAAGCATCAAAAGTACGAAAAATGGCAGAAATTTGGAAAAGTTTGCAAAAACAGCGAAAATTTTTATTATTTCAGACAAATCATAAAATTAATTAAAAGTCCCTAAAACTATAAAGCCTATAGTACACGGCATGTAAAAAGACACATGCGCATGTGGTTCTAACGTAATTTTGACGTCAATGCAAAGCCACAATAAACATTGCGTGTTGTGTGATGACGTCAAAATTACGTCAGAACCACATGCGCATGTTACTTTTTACATACCGTGTACTATAGGCTTCAGGAATGTCAAAAATTTGGCAAAAATTGCAAAATTAGCGGAAATTCGCAAAAATTTGCTAACAGCGGCATGATAGCAAAGTCCTATATTTATTAATAATCGTTAAAGCTATAAAGAATCTTAAAACTTACAGTTAAAAATAGCTCTTATCGCGAACCTGGCAAAAATTTGCGAAAAATTCTAAATCGAAAACAAGCTCTGAAATTAATTTGATATCGCTTAATCGGTTAAAAACAAAATGTCGGAAAATAGCAAAAATAGCGTTAAAAAATTAACTTTAATGATGAAGAACAAAAATAATAGAAAAAAAATTAGAGATGGTATTTTTTGTCGTCAGATTTTCGATAACTGGTCGACAACGACACAACTTTCTTATAAAATACCAAATTACCGTCGAAGTGATGTAGTCGTCGACTTCATGTGACAACAAATTAAAATTAATGTCGACGTTGACAACGACTTACATAATAGAGGTGAATATTTTTGTAGTAAAAGAAATACAAATACAATTCAATACAAATATTTCTCTTGGGTTGTTCACGGAAGGCTGGTTATCAGGTTATATGGTTATTTAGTTATATTTACAACAACAAAATACATTTATTTAAATTTATTTTAATATATTTTGTTGTTGTTAATAAAACTGCATAGCCATATAACCAGATAATCCGCTTTTCGTGAACAACCCATCTATTAAACAGAATTCTATAAGAAAATTATAAAAATTTGGATTAAGAGTTTATTAAAAAGAACTTCAAAACTCTTTAGTTTTGTGCGTTTTTGATTTCCAGAACACCCCTAAATGAATAATGAAAAAACGTAAAAAACGACAAAAATGTTTTATTAATGAATGTTATAAGCAAAACTAAATTTAAAAAAATTAAAATTTTATTGTCACATGTACAGCTGAATTATTTGGAAACTTATTTCCTAAAAGTTACAGTAAAAACTAATTTTTTACCACTTAAGCGTTTAAATATTAAAAAATTCCTTATTTTTTTTAAACTATTTTTTTAGTTCATATTCTTTTTAGCTCTTCAGCAACTTGTTAGCATTTTATTTTTAGCCGTAAAACACTCTGCCACTTAGCAGTAACTTGTTATTTGTCTGGCTTGATTTCTTTTGTTAATTTTTTGTTCGGCCCCCGGCTACTGGGTCAAATTATGCATATTTAAAATGCAGCAAATGTTAAAAAAAACATATAAAGAAAAAAGCTGGTGTTATAAATAAAGAGGAAATTTAAGAAATTTTTAATTTAATCTAAATAAAAAAGTTTAACTTTTTTTTTGTCCCAAATTAGAATTTTTCTTATCTTTTCAGATGACAATATTAAAGTGTGAACCAGTAAGTTTTTTAACAACAACAAAAAAAAAAACTCTACTTGATTTAATCAAAATAATTTTAAAGACATTTTGTATTCGATTTTTTATAATTTTCTTCGTTTTTTTGGTATGCCAAGTGTTTAACATTAAAGGGAGCGCCTTTCGCACATGGCATACGAGCCAAAGTTTTCATTATCTTTAGGTTAATGGCTTATTACGGTAATAATGCCAATAACAATAATATTGTTTTTATTATATTTTTTTCTTTCCTTCTTTGTTTTTGAATTCTTAAGCTAAACCTTAAGAAAACAATCGCAAAAAGCTGTACATTTGCTATTCTGACTTGACATCGCATAATTAGTGACTTCAAATGCCAAAAGTATGCGCAAGGAAAATAGAATACTTTAAAGAAACTATGGCAGATCGCAAGCAAAACTCACGAGTTTCAGAACACCATGAAATAAATATCTGACGTTTTGCGATTTAAAATCGTGCGATTGTGAGAACATGGCCGGTAAGTCTGGGTTCATACTATGAAAGTTTTCTTTCAGAAAGTCTGAGTGCATTGATGAGAAGGCAGAGAATAACAGCATGTTATCTTCCCCTCTCACCAATAAACTCGGGACTTTCTGAAAGAAAACTTTCACAGTGTGAACCCAGACAAAGTTTATTAAAACAAATCTATCTGGCAGCTTATTGTAACTGTTGCTTACAGTGTGACCAGATCTTAAAAATTTTTACAGCTAAATCTGGCATCAGACATGATCAAAAAAAAATGCAAAAAATGATTTTAAAAAATGCTTAAAATAATGCAAAAATTTTTTAACCCGTAAATTTTTTATAGCGTACGTCCACGTACATAATCTAGTAAAAATGACATGCATCACATATGATACACGGACCAATATTTCAACTATTTATTATTGAATCGCATACGATTCATGCCATTTTTATTCTTTACTATCTATCTATTTGATTTTCGGTATTGTTTTAGCACTGAAGTAAATACGCGTGTAGAGTTTTATTTTTATTATTATTTTTTTGGTATATTTTTAACGTTTTTCAACATGAAAAAAGTTTATTTTCTTTGCAAAAAAAAAAAAATATTTTTATCCTGGAAATTTGCATGTTCTCCCATACAAACATTCAGGTCTTATATGAAAAAAAACCATTGTATACACGCCCAGAGCGTTAAATAACTTTACTTTTCGTAAGTTCATACAAAACTTTGTTAAAGAAAATAAGACAAATTGTGTATCACATATGATGCGCAAGCGTATCAATCATGACACCTGTGCATCATATGTGATACATTGGACAGTCAAAGGGTTAAAAAATTATTACCAGTATGACATTTTATTCGAAACTAAATACATTAAAGTAAGTCACTAATTACTTTTTGACGAAATTGAAATAAATGGTTATACTTTTAATTTCTATTTATTTAAGCTTATGGTCTAGTTTTTTTTATATAAAAAAAAAAAAAAAAAAAAAAAGTTATTCTTTATTTTTCTTTCGAATTTTCGTAATGGTTATATTTAAACAAGTGTATAGATTTTGCTAAATCATCTAAAACACATAAATATGATGACAGGTAGTTGGGAGGGATTAAAATTAAATGTAGGGGCCCGCAAACTCCTGATACATGCAAAATTTAAACGATTTATTTATATGACATACAAATTTTTTTAGATAATTTTAGTTTTTATACTTTAAGAAAAGTTTAAGCTTTAGAATTATTATTTTTTCAGCAGTTTAGAGCAAACAATTTGTTCACACTAATTGGTATTGTGGTTATTTTATAGAACTGTTAATGGTTTTTAATCCAAATTTTGATATTTCAATCAGGTTTAAGTTCATTGAATTTAATTTTCATAAAATTATTTTTATGAAGAAAGGAATTTTACAACATTAAATGAATTAAAATTTATTGATAATTTTTCATTCTTGACTGAGCTGGGAATTGAGCCCAGGACAGGTTGCCGAGTTTCGATTGTAACCACACAATCTCTTCAGTGGGGTTTGCCGTTTAGCTCTCACCGCCATTGACGACGGATGACGTCATTAGTCAAACATCAATCTTTAAACCAAATGGTATTTTATCTTGGTAGATCGAAATTTGCTTTTGAATGAATGATTACCTATTTTAATTGATCTACATGTTCTTCCTTAATTCTTGTTTTTCGTACTTTTTGTCAAAAATTCTTCTTGAAATCCAAAGTACATTTTTGGTTTTTCATGTTTTTGTCTTTCTTTTTTCTTGTTGACATTTTTCACCACAACTTGAAGGACAAATGTAAACATATAGATCGTGCCTTATTGTATGTACATAAAAATTTACAATTATTAGTCACCAGCAGAATGTAATTAATGCATTTTCTGGCCCGCTATGGCCCTAGTCAGCATTCTTTGTGTTACACTGAATAGTGATACTTTACAAATTGATAGTGATACTTTATCAATTGTAAATTTTTCTGTATACACAATATACTTCATTGCTATTCAAAGGATAGCTAAGGTAAAATGTAACAAGAAAATACAAGATAATAGTCTGGTAGTGTAGAAAGTCATTCCTTAAATTACAGGAATAGAACTACTACAAAAAGCTTTATAAAATACATAACATCATAGAATCAATTCGAAAAAAAATAAAAATGTTGAATATAATAAATTAGCTTATGAAAAGAAATAACTCTCAGATTCTATTTGTTAAAAAAATTTAAGTTAAATCCAAAAGAAAACCAATTTTTTTAAATTAAGAATTCTAAAAAAAGCTAAAAACTTTTTCTAAAAATGCTAAAAAAAAATGCCAAGTGCTAAGTGAAAATTTTGCAGCTAAATAAAAAATTTGAATGCTAAATTTATCTGCAAAAATGTCAAAATGGCCATACTGGTTGCTTATGTTTAGTAAGCCTCCTTTTAGACTCGGCAAGATAGTTGCGCAAGTAACTTGGCGAGTACAACAAAGTCTGTGCTCAATTTTTCCCCCTTACCGCGATTTTACCCCTGACATCTACAAATCAAGGGTTGCGCAAGTTTCTTAACTTCCCTAGTCTGAAAGGGGGCTAAGTATGGCCTTTTTCATTCTGTAACTTGGCGTCTAAATCTTCGTTGGAAAAAATATTCTTAAAAATTCTTGTGCATTTTTTTAAATACTTCTATTTTGAGTTGTTTCTTCGTCGGGGGCATTTTTTAAATAAAATTAACAAACAATTTGTGTGCAGCCTGTGCCACACAGAAATGGCTTAAAAAGTATTTAAATTGAATTAATGTGATAATTGAATCAATTATTTTTTTAGTTGAAAGAAAATTAAAAATATAATTTTGATTTGATTAACATTTAAGTTGTTTTGAAATGAATTTTTAATTAAAATATTAATTAAATATCAAAAAATTTTAATTGAGTTTTTTCGTTTAAAATAAAATAATTTAAACTTGTACATTTGTTGTTGGGAATTGTCAATATTTAATTAATGAAATGGCAAGGTTTCATTTATTGAAAAATATTTTCAATATTTTAAAATTTTTAGTAATCAATATACTTAATCATTTTGGTAATAGGTGCAAGTTCAACAACTTGTTTGCTTGATATTATGAATTTGGAATAAATTTGGTGATTAAAGAAAATTTTTAATTTTTTCTGTGCACAGCTGTCAGTTCAAATAAGTTTTGACAAGCAGTTTGTGTGAACAACTTGAAAGTGATTTATTGAACGTGTGGCTGCAGGGTAAACAACATTGTGCTAACTAGGGGTTTTATTTTCCCGCACGTTTTGATTCCGGGGAAAGCGGGAAATAAAAATCATTGTCCCGGTATTCCCACCCAAAATTAAATTCTGTCTACCCCATTCAATAACATATTTATTTACAGTTGTTTACCCTTAATAGCTGCTCTACACTATCACACAAGTCTTACGTATTTAGAAAAAAAAAATGCAAGCCTGCCATGATAAGTTGATTCTGTTTTTTGAAAATTTTCAAACAATTATTGGATCAGGGAAGCAATTTCAAAAAATACTAAAGACTTTGTGGGATAGTGTATAACGGCCTAAACCAGCTTTGGTGAGTAATTCTTAACCCTATCGTTAGTAAAAATTCCCTCAAAATTTTTGCCCTTTTCCCTAAAAAGTGTATGGGGAAAGCAAAATTTCGAAGGAAAAAAACTGTTTTTTATTTATTCACGATAGGTAAGACTAATCAATCTGTGGTTTTCATGGGCAACCGCGTATGTCGTAGAATCTAAATTTTTAGGAGAGGCGAAAGACAATTGTAGATCAAACTATGGGCTAAGTATTGCACTTTTTAAACTTTGTTATTACCTTAAAAAATTGGAATTGGTCCATGTTTTTCAGAAATTTTAGAACCATGTAATGACCGTTTAAAATTAAGCAATATGGCATTAACATCTAAAAGTCGAAAAAATGGACATACGCGGTTGCCCATGAACACCACAGTAATATCGTCATTTCATGTTAACCCGTTTTAATATTTTGGGTCCTTGAGTAATTCTAAGTCCATCTTTTAAAATCACGCTTACTACCGAACGACTGAAAAGAAAGGGGTATCAAATTGGGAATCAAATTGTTTGCAGTTCTCCTAGGCAGTTTGAGATTGAAATCTATTGGAATCGGAGCAGTAGGAAAATAGTTTGGAGTCCAAATGTGGAGCAACCTCCCTAAAAATTGACAAAAACAAATATAAATTGTAGGCAGAATGCACTGATAGACATTAAATTTAAATAAAATTGTTTTATATGTCTAGCAATCACACCACCAAGTTTGGTGAAGATCGGTCTATTATTTACCATAGACCCCATATAAAGACTACTCTCGGAAATCACGTCTATCTGCCTATCTGGCTTAAATCTTAACGAATAATGTTTTTGTGGTGAAATTGGGTCTAATATAGCGCATGTTCGTAAATTTATAACTGCGCTGCATCAGTGATTTCAAATGTTTATATAGAAGTAGATGTGGACCAGAAAGTTGTCAAATACTCCACCAAAATAATAGTTACAAAATAAAAAAAATTTAATTATTTTTTTTTCGGCATAAAAAAAAGTTAGCTTTTCTGATTTAGCGCAGTAACGCGTTTGTGACTATGTCCCTAGTTTTATAAGACTCGAAATCAAACCACTTAATTTCTCGAAGATCGAGTCATAATTCTTTATAAAACCCACTCTCCACAAGCATTTTAGTAGGCCTTGAACCGTAAAAATAACAATATTGTTGTAAAATTTATTCGATTACAGTTTGATAAGAAAATTTCATGAAGAATAGTCTATAATTTATATAGGCCCTTAATTCTAAAATATTGATTTTGTGAATAACTTTTTTTTTTGATAAAACATCGTAAGATATGAGTCCAACATGGATTTACTTACCTTTAAATAAAGATTTTTGTTAAAACTCCCGAAGTTAATTTCCAGCAATTCTCGGAAAAAGACTATATTAATAACAAAATGTTAGAGTGCTATATTCGGCTATGCCGAATCTTTGATACCCTCCACCGAGAGAAGTGGGCTCTATGTTGCAAATACATATATATTATTAACTAAGCTTCACAAAAACGAACGTCAGCATTAAAATTGGTTGCGATTTAGACCTATATTAAATTATTGGCCGACAATAAGAAAGTTTTATGCGTTTCTTGTTATAATTTTGAACTGGCTTGAGTAAAATATCATGATTCGTAACATTTTTAGCCGAACTAAAATGATTTTTAGGAGGGTAATTTGTATTGGACCTATGGAAAATTATGGACCAATCATCCCAAAATTCTGAAGACTGATTTCTGGAATTACAAAAAATAAATTAGAATAAATTTCAATACAGCAGTGTAATTAGTTTTAGCGTCAACAGAGAATTTGATATTTTTTCCGGCCATATGAATTTAAGTTAGACATTTTACCGCAATATCTATATATGTGATGGTTTAAGGCGAATTTAATTATTTTGCCAAAGTGGGCTTTATTTGGCTTAAACTGTTTTCCGAGTGTCACGAAATTTGACACTGCGATTTCTAGTCTTCTACAACTATGATATATCAAATTTTATTATGATAGCATTATTAATTACGGTTTCAGGCGTACTAAACTGTTTTCCGGGAGTAGGGTTTATATGGGGTCTAGG
The DNA here is from genome assembly GCA_943735925.1 of Pollenia amentaria. Lineage (NCBI taxonomy): Eukaryota > Metazoa > Arthropoda > Insecta > Diptera > Polleniidae > Pollenia > Pollenia amentaria. The sequence continues at coordinate 15,307,866 of OX031008.1, read as the reverse complement.
GTTAATTGTGCACCGATCTTCACGAAATTTTACAGTGTGATTTCTGTTCGTTTAAAACTGTGACGTACTAAATTTTAGTATGATAGCGTTATTAAATACGGGTTTAGGCGTACTAAAATGTTTTCCGGGAGTAGGGTTTATATGGGGCCTAGTGTAAATTATGGACCGATCTTCAAAAATTTTTACTGTGTGATTTCTGGTCGTATAAAACTGTGACGTACCGAATTTATTTATGATAGCATTATTTATTACGGTTTTAGGCGTACAAAACTGTTTTCCGCAAGTAGGGTTTATATGGGGCCTATGGGCAATTATGGACCGATCTTTACGAAATTTAGCCAGTATAATTTGCAGTTATATAAAGCAAATTCGAGCAATATTTTTTTTCATTCCATTTTATTAGTTTTTAGATCAAAATTGTCCATTTTTTAGGCTGGGGGTTCCACATTTTGATTCATAGTTCTGATCCTACTGAACCGATGTTGCTGGTCTTTAATCCCTGCTTAGGATAACTACAAGCAATTTGAGACCAAGTTTGATCTTTTCTTTTGCGTTTTTCAACATACGGACATGGCTAAATCGACTTAGAATTACTCAAGGAGCCAGAATATATATACTTTATGGGGTCTTAGATGTATAAAAAAAACATTTTACACGGAATGACAAACATAGTATACCCTCATGCACCACTAGTGGTGGAGGGTATACAAAAGCCTTTATTAATTTCGTATCAATATTTGACTAGTGCTCCTGTAATTATAGTTCTGACTGTACATAGTTGCACATGTTAGAACTGTATTTTATTTTAATGTATTTTTTTTTTAATTTGTATTTTCTTATTAGGAAAATGAAATTATAAATAATTTTTTTATGTTATAAAATCATTCAATATAACAGTTTTTTTTCATTTCTTTTTTACATTCTTTATGCCTTTAAAATTGCTTATAATGTGCAACGAGCCCTAACGTTTGTCTAGAAATTACTTTACGTAATACTATGTAAAAAAAGTCTTTGTATGTAGATAAAAATATTGAAAAAAAGTTTACTTAAAGAAAAACTTATTAACTAATTTTCATGTTTTACTTACAGTTAGAGCGCAAATAGTAAAAAGCAACAAAGCAAATAAATATTTAAAGGTTATAGTCCCCATATTTAAAGGCTATAGTAAATTCTATGACCTGTAGTTTACATTATAGTCTAGACTATAGTTTATACTATGGACAATTGTTTGTATATTTGAGGAGGAACCTTTGCATAGTTCCCTGATTGTGCATGTTGTATTTGTATAGAGCATAAACCACCTCCATCGTCAACACCATACTCCTCGGAAATGCCAACAGGTATTACTTTGCGAGGATGGTTCCCACTATAATCGGATCTACGCACCGAAACGACTCGGATTGCAACGAACAACGACCAAGGATTGCCAACTCAGCAACACCTGTTCTTCAGGTTTCGCTGCTACTACAACAACTTCGCGGGGTGGTTAGCCTTTTCGCTTATCTTTCCTAACTCGCCGAGTTTGTAGTTGTGTGATTGACCTCTTCCTGTTAGTTGGTTGGTTAAAATAGTAACACGCAGAATAACCAAGCGTGCATTCAAGTAGAATCAATTATGACTCCATTGCGATCGGAACACACCACTCTTCAATTATAATCCCAAATCAGACTTGATGTTGGTCCGAGTTTAACTCATAGCTTAGGGAGAACCTGTAGAAAGTGATTCCCTAATAACGTATGTGTGATTAAATTAGAAGCTGGGCAGTCACATAAGAGATGAGATAGTGCCTACTCGGTTCAAAGTTGTTTGCAGCAACAACAGAATTCATTAAAATAGGAGACCGAATCTGCTAGAGTGTCAATCTGGAGATGTTTTTTTCGGGTGTAGTTAAGAAGATGCATAGAGCATTTACTATTGTATATGGTAGACATGCAGCTATTCAGTTTGCTCACCCTTTCGTTAGGTAGCCTTATCAAGATAGTGTTTGAAGATTTCACTTGAGTTTCCAGGACTCGCACAACTTAGGACATATAAAAAGCAAACCTAATTCTGGCTTACTCGTCTGCCTATTTAAGGGAATGTCAGATAGACGGCCCAGTCTGATAAGTTTTATCCGTTCACTGGTCCTATGTGATCTGAGTAACAAGAGTGCAGCCTGGCTATTACAAATATTCCAATTTTGCAGCACAAACTCTTATCATATAGTTTTATACATGCTTCTCTAATTGCTATTATTTCAGCCTGAACTACGCTGGATTCATTCGAAAGGCGATCGTCCTGTGACTTTCAAATAATTTCTGCCTCTGGCAATGGATGTTAGTTAAGTATTTACCATTAACCAATTTTTTTTCTGATTTCAGAATGGCTTCAGTAAAGTTATCTGTACGGAATTCGTCTGCTTCACATAATTCTAGCACAGTTTGTAGGTCTAAACATTGAGGACAAATAAAAACGACATGCTCTACAAATATCTTATTGGTTAGCCGAAGCATCTGCCATATGGCCTAATCTCAGAGTGATTTATCTACCGGGTGAAACCAAGAGAAATGGAGCAAAGGTGCAAGTGAAGAAAATGCATTTGGACATGTTCTTCACCCTTGGCGGGGTGCTCTTCTTGAATAACAGAAATTAGTTGCAATCCAACTACACACCGAGCAATAATTTGCTCTACCCGCAATATGGACATTAAAATACAGTCACAACGCTACTCCCCGAATGTCCTCTAAATTAACAAAGTTGAGACCGTAGTCCTAAGGGCGAATAAAGTCTTTGGTTAACTTCGTAGCCAATAACAACTACGAGTTGAACGCCAAATAGTTTCGGACTGATAACCGATCAACATCAGTAGACAACAAAGAAAACACCAACATACCGACAATGCAACAGCATCGAGATATAGTTAATAAACGCCGTAGAGAAACAAGGCCAAAGCCTCACCCACTTTACTCCTATTTAAAACCAGAACAAGGAGCGACTGTATTCCAATGCATCATTGAAATCATATGAATCTCCCTACCACCCAAGTCCATTACATGAACATAGCAAGAACACTCCGTCAGGATAGGAAACCAATCCTCAACACTAGCCCCACGACATGCTCAGAAACTGTGATGTCGATTTACGTGAAAACCTGTCTTCCGACTTAACTTTACGGTGGATCGCAATCACTTGGTGTGTTAATATGAATGCCCCTGTGTGAGTGAAAGATCATTTGCACACAAAGGTAGCAATTGAAATGTATAATTCACCAAAAATTATACACCCACCCCTTCGAAGAAAAAATTCTAGAAATTTTTTTTTTTCAAGTAAACAATTAATCAAAAATAAAATCCGTTTCAATTAAAAATTTAATCAAGTAAATTAAACGTTTACTTATGATATGTCCAGACATCATCTAAGAAACCAAACTGCGGTTATAACTGGCCACTGGCCAAATGGGAGGCACGCCCAGAGGCTGGGGCTCCCTTATAACGACTTGTGCAGAAGTTGCAGCGATGAGGAGGAGGAAGAGTCAACGGAACATCTTCTCTGTAACTGCCCGGCTTTCGGAGACTTAAGACTCAAAATGTTTGGTCGAAGAACCCTTGGGGACAAAACTTGTCTCTCTGATGTTGATGTAAACTCCTTTGAGTTGTCGTGACAAACGCAGTACAAAACCGTGCCCTGTACGGAATTCCATCATATGGTTTTTGTTGTTGTTGTAACAGCTCGACTTGTATTGGTGTTGATGGGTTGACAATTTTTGGTCGGTGCAATTGATGCTCCGAGTCGTTCCAGTACGTGGATCCAATTGTCGCGGGAACTTCCATCATATGGTTGCTTAGCTTGCGGCCTTAGAGCATTTTTATTCATGTGCGATACACGGGATTAATCTGAATGTTTAACGACACTAAGTTGTCTTCTCCTTTTCCTATCTTCTCCTTTATACTTATATCTTGGCTATAGGTTATACTATAGTCTAGGCTATAGTTTATACTGTAGTGTAGCTTTTAGTTTGTCTTGGCTATAGTTTAAACTATAGTACAGACTATTGAATGATAAAATAAACAGGTGGCATTATTACACCAGATGACGCCTTTTGCTTTAGTACTGTTTGTCTTGTCTTATGTCAAAATTTGGTTTATGTTTACAAAAATTCCACGTTTTGTGTTGTGAATTTTATTAAAGTTTTTTATTTATTAATATGTATTTTATTCGACCTTTATTATTTCAAGTATAATTAAAAAAAAAATAAGAAAAAAACCTGAAGAAGGCACTCAAAGAAGTGCCGAATATTGGTTCGAATAAACGTTTAAAGTTTTTTAAAAAAAAGACCTCAGGCTCGACAATTTAATTATACTTAAAACTGTTTTATTACTTTAAATTAACAAGAAATTGTTTATAATGAAATAAAAAATTGGCTAACAATTTATTTATTAATTTATTTAATTTATTCACTTTCAACGTCACAATTTGATTTGTTTAAAATAATTTTTGACGTATTCGGACACAAATTTCCATTTTTGTTGTAGGGCTGCCTCCAGTATTATTTCCCCGTGGGCTAGGGATTATGCTACAGTCTATACTTCAGTCTAGACTTTAGTTTAAAATATAGTCTAACCTATAGTTTATACTAGAGTTTAGACTTTATTTCATACTATAGTCTTGCCACCACAAGTAGAGTTTCGGATAGGGAAGTCTGGCGTGGATCCGTTGGACTGTTTGAGGGGTGGGCGGTATTTACGGATGGATCCAAGATGGAAACCGGCACAGGTTCCGGGTTTAATATAGCGGACACGGACGTAAAAAGGTCATTCAGACTCCCGGATGAGTGCAGTGTTTTCCAAGCTGAGATCCTAGCGATCTGGAGGGCGACGGAGGTGATACTGAATCACTTCGTGGGTAGATCTGAGGTGACAATTTACGTCGATAGTCAGGCAGCGCTTAGGGCATTGACAAATTATACGGTGCGATTGTGCCTGGTCACTCCGTGTAGGGATGCTCTGAGAGAACTCATGAAGGTATTCACATCAAGGCTGTGTTGGGTACCCGGACACTGCAAGGTGGATGGCAATGAGGTGGCGGACGAACTCGCGAGAGATGGTTCGAGTCTGGACTTAATGGTAAGGGACGGGGGTAAATGTCACTACTATGAGGTGATACGGGAAAGATTCCGTGATGAAGTTAACCGATCCTGGCAAGATAGAGCGGATTACAGGGTGTCTAGGGCACTATGGCCTGGATTGGACGCAGGGGCAACCAGGGTTCTGATGGGATTGGATAGGAGTGGTCTCAGGACTCTTATAGGGTTCTTGACGGGGCATTGTTCTGTTAAGGCTTTTATTAGTAAATGGGACAATGCCATACCGGACTTCTGCAGATTATGGGATGATTCTGAGGAGCTAGAGACGGTTAAGCATGTACTGTGCCACTGTCCTAGAGTGCAGGGTCTCAGACAGAAATGTCTGGGGGATAGATTTAACGATGAAGTGGGGTGCATTGCTGGATGTAATCCAGTCGATTTACTGGGGTTTGTCAGGGAAATAAGACGACTGTTTCTGTCGAGGGGACTGTAGAGGGAGTAACTTTCCTACGTAGTGCTTACTAATATATTTTTACTCTATCTATCTGTTTATTTCTTTCCTTCCTCAAATCTTTCTTTTTCTCTATCTCCTTACTGAAGGGATGCACAATGGACCGCATTGGTCTCCGAGTGGAGGTGCGCCCTTGGGCGCATAACCCTTCTTAACCTAACCTAACCTAACCATAGTCAAGCCAACAGTTCTATTTTCTATTTAGTTTAATAATTTCCTTAATTTCACAAATTTCCGACATCATCTTTAACATCATCTTGCTATTTTTGACATCAGCTTTCAGCATAAATTTCTATTTTAATTTACTTCGTTATTGTGCACTAAAATCAGTTTCACAATTACATATTAAAAGAAAATTGTAGTTTCAGCACGTTTTCTCTAGTTTTTGTTTCAAACAAAAAAAACTTTAGCAGAAAAGAAAATTTAAAAAGATTAATGACTAACTAATCATAAAAGAGTTTTAACAGAAGTAAAAGTGACATTTTAAAAACAAAGAAGAGGATAAAAAATATAGAGATACAAATATTTTTAAATAATTTAAATGGGGGAAATTTAACCTAGAAAATGTAGTGGCCACCTCGATTTAATTGGAAAGCTTTATCATAATTATGTAGTTTATATTTAAAATAAAATTTACTTAAAATAATAAGAAAATTTTAATCGCTTTTTGCTCAATTAATCATTTTGTTTTTTTCTCTCTTAAACCATTGACCTTAAACTTCAAAATATTCATGTAGTCTTAAAACTTGGTTACTTGGTTGAATTGCTCAAAACCTCAACACCAGTGTCTACACCGCCATCAACATTTTTATTTATTTATTTATTTATTTTTTTGTGTTTCGTTGTAAGATTGAATTATGTTGGTTTTTGACATTGAATTTTTTTTTATTGTTTTTTATGAATTATTATTAATTACAAAATCGTTTCCATAGGAATGTAAACAAAACATGAAATTTCATACAATTAATTAATATTTTTAGCTTATCGCTTCGAAATAAAATGAAAATGATTTTAACGTAAAATGAGAGTAAAAATCCCTAGTGTAAAAGGGGTCAATGTATTGTCATGAATTGTTTTAAATTAAACACAAATAATAAAAAATATTAAACATAAAAAAAGAAAAATTATGTAAATGACATGTTGTTGAAATGATAATATTAATTAATTATGTATTTTCCTTATAAAACAGAAGCGCTTCGGATATGGATATCGATGATGTCAGTAAATGATTTATTGTTTAAAAAAATTATTGAAAATGTTACTTAAATTAATATGTATAAATAATATAAAAAAAATGTTAAGCTTAATTAAGTCTGGGAACACTTTTAAACTTGGACATTTAATTAAAAATGTTGAAACAGACTGCCAGCGTCAACAGTAGGGTATTCATTCGGTTAGTCGGTTAACCGATTAATTACTACCCGATTTACTGATCGGTTAATTTAAAATAAGCTATTTTCGATTAACTAATTTCAGTTGATTAACCGATTAACCGACGTAAGAAAATTTTTAATTTTTTTTAGTATTATACAAGAACGATAGAAATAAAGATTACGCCTTGCGCATGTTTTACCGTTAGATGACGCAGTATTTCTCTTGTAAGAAATACCAAGTTTATGTATTACGTGATAGTTGGCAACCCTGCAATTAATTTACTCAGAGAGTTCAATAAAAAATATTTTATCGATTGTCAAAAAACTACGAATTTTGACTAATATTTTTTATTAAATAGATATTGGGAATTATTTCTTTTTCATAAGCAACTTTATTATATTCAACATTTTTCATTTTTCGAATTTATTCTATGAGTTAAATTTCAGTTATGTATTTTATAAAGCTTTTTGTAATAGCTCTATTCCTTAAATTTTATTTTAGAAATTACTTTATACACTACCAGACTATTATATTGTATTTTCTTGTTACATTTTACCTTAGCTTTCCGTTGGATAGCAATGAAGTATATTTATGTACAGAAAAATTTACAATTATTAGACACCAGCAGAATGTAATGCATTTTCTGGCCCGCTACGGCCTTCTTCAGCATTCTTTGTGTCACACTGGATAGTGATACTTTATAAATTGAATGTATTTAACTCAACTATTTTAACAAATAGATATTGGGAATTATTTCTTTTTCATAAGCAACTTTATTATATTCAACATTTTTCATTTTTCGAATTTATTCTATGAGTTAAATTTCAGTTATGTATTTTATAAAGCTTTTTGTAATAGCTCTATTCCTTAAATTTTATTTTAGAAATTACTTTATACACTACCAGACTATTATATTGTATTTTCTTGTTACATTTTACCTTAGCTTTCCGTTGGATAGCAATGAAGTATATTTATGTACAGAAAAATTTACAATTATTAGACACCAGCTATCCAACGGAAAGCTAAGGTAAAATGTAACAAGAAAATACAATATAATAGTCTGGTAGTGTATAAAGTAATTTCTAAAATAAAATTTAAGGAATAGAGCTATTACAAAAAGCTTTATAAAATACATAACTGAAATTTAACTCATAGAATAAATTCGAAAAATGAAAAATGTTGAATATAATAAAGTTGCTTATGAAAAAGAAATAATTCCCAATATCTATTTGTTAAAATAGTTGAGTTAAATACATTCAATTTATAAAGTATCACTATCCAGTGTGACACAAAGAATGCTGAAGAAGGCCGTAGCGGGCCAGAAAATGCATTACATTCTGCTGGTGTCTAATAATTGTAAATTTTTCTGTACATAAATATACTTCATTGCTATCCAACGGAAAGCTAAGGTAAAATGTAACAAGAAAATACAATATAATAGTCTGGTAGTGTATAAAGTAATTTCTAAAATAAAATTTAAGGAATAGAGCTATTACAAAAAGCTTTATAAAATACATAACTGAAATTTAACTCATAGAATAAATTCGAAAAATGAAAAATGTTGAATATAATAAAGTTGCTTATGAAAAAGAAATAATTCCCAATATCTATTTGTTAAAATAGTTGAGTTAAATACATTCAATTTATAAAGTATCACTATCCAGTGTGACACAAAGAATGCTGAAGAAGGCCGTAGCGGGCCAGAAAATGCATTACATTCTGCTGGTGTCTAATAATTGTAAATTTTTCTGTACATAAATATACTTCATTGCTATCCAACGGAAAGCTAAGGTAAAATGTAACAAGCAAATACAATATAATAGTCTGGTAGTGTATAAAGTAATTTCTAAAATAAAATTTAAGGAATAGAGCTATTACAAAAAGCTTTATAAAATACATAACTGAAATTTAACTCATAGAATAAATTCGAAAAATGAAAAATGTTGAATATAATAAAGTTGCTTATGAAAAAGAAATAATTCCCAATATCTATTTGTTAAAATAGTTGAGTTAAATACATTCAATTTATAAAGTATCACTATCCAGTGTGACACAAAGAATGCTGAAGAAGGCCGTAGCGGGCCAGAAAATGCATTACATTCTGCTGGTGTCTAATAATTGTAAATTTTTCTGTACATAAATATACTTCATTGCTATCCAACGGAAAGCTAAGGTAAAATGTAACAAGAAAATACAATATAATAGTCTGGTAGTGTATAAAGTAATTTCTAAAATAAAATTTAAGGAATAGAGCTATTACAAAAAGCTTTATAAAATACATAACTGAAATTTAACTCATAGAATAAATTCGAAAAATGAAAAATGTTGAATATAATAAAGTTGCTTATGAAAAAGAAATAATTCCCAATATCTATTTGTTAAAATAGTTGAGTTAAATACATTCAATTTATAAAGTATCACTATCCAGTGTGACACAAAGAATGCTGAAGAAGGCCGTAGCGGGCCAGAAAATGCATTACATTCTGCTGGTGTCTAATAATTGTAAATTTTTCTGTACATAAATATACTTCATTGCTATCCAACGGAAAGCTAAGGTAAAATGTAACAAGAAAATACAATATAATAGTCTGGTAGTGTATAAAGTAATTTCTAAAATAAAATTTAAGGAATAGAGCTATTACAAAAAGCTTTATAAAATACATAACTGAAATTTAACTCATAGAATAAATTCGAAAAATGAAAAATGTTGAATATAATAAAGTTGCTTATGAAAAAGAAATAATTCCCAATATCTATTTGTTAAAATAGTTGAGTTAAATACATTCAATTTATAAAGTATCACTATCCAGTGTGACACAAAGAATGCTGAAGAAGGCCGTAGCGGGCCAGAAAATGCATTACATTCTGCTGGTGTCTAATAATTGTAAATTTTTCTGTACATAAATATACTTCATTGCTATCCAACGGAAAGCTAAGGTAAAATGTAACAAGAAAATACAATATAATAGTCTGGTAGTGTATAAAGTAATTTCTAAAATAAAATTTAAGGAATAGAGCTATTACAAAAAGCTTTATAAAATACATAACTGAAATTTAACTCATAGAATAAATTCGAAAAATGAAAAATGTTGAATTTTTTATTAAAAATATTACAATAATTAAAATTAGTATTGTGGTTATTTTTTTTTTTTTTTTTTTATTGAACTGTTAATGGTTTTTAATCCAAATTTAGATATTTTTAATAAGGCTTAAGTTCTTTGAATTAAATTTTCATTAAATTATTTTTATGATGACAGGAATTTCAAAACATGAAATGAATTAAAATTTATTGATAATTTTTCATTATTTACTGCGCTGATATTTGAACCCAGGCTTTCACGGACAGGTTGCCCAGACTAGGTTCGATTGTAACCACACAATCTCGTCAGTGGGGTTTGCCGTTTTACTCACTCGGCTTTGGAAGCCGGATGACGTCCTTAGTCAAACATCAATCTTTAAGCACAATGGTATTTTATCTTGGTAGATCGAAATTTGCTTTGAATGAATGATTACCTATTTTAATTGATCTACATGTTCTTCCTTACATCTTGTTTTTCGTACTTTTTGTCAAGAATTCTTCTTGAAATCCAAAGTAATTTTTTTTTTCTTTTTTATGTTTTTTTTTGTCTTTCTTTTTTCTTGTTGACATTTTTCGGCACAACTTGAAGGACAAATGTAAACATTGCTCGTGCATTAGCTGTTAAAAATATTAATATTGTGGTTATTTTTAAAATTTTAAAAAAATGTTGAATCGTGTGTTAAGAATTGCATTATAAAGAAGAAAAAAAAATAAAATATATGAAAGCAGCAAATAGTACAAACACGAAGTGTACAGTGGGTAAATGCCAACAAAGTACCCGAAAAAAATGAAGTGTGAAATTGTGTGAAAAACTAACGTGTTTGCATGCCTTTAATTAAATGTTTATATTTTTAGGTATAGCTAATATGGAGATAAATATATTTATGTATAAAAAAAATTAAATAAAAAATTTTCTGTTTGCAAATAATTTAAATAAATTAGAAATAATAAATTTTCCCACTTTCATGTTTACACATAAACATAGCAGTTTGAAAGCTACAAATTATTAGCCAATGAGAACGCAAGTTGTGTGACGTCAGAGTTCCTACATGCACAGTGAAAAATTTGTATGTCTGCCTGATGTCGCAAACTTTATTTCAATCATTCTTGGTATTATAACATTTTTTTTTTTTTGTGTTTTTAATTATTTGTTTCGTCTCATATGCAAAAATATTTTTGCATTCAAACAAAAAAGGGATCTTCATTTTAAATAGGACTTTGCTCCCAAATGCTTTTTGTTTCACTTACTTTTTATATGGACATTTCCATTGTGACGTGACATGATATTTGTACGACAAAATGTAAAAAAATTAAATGAAGAAGTCAAATTTGCAAAAAGTTTTTTTATATTACAAAGTAATAAAGCAGCACTATATTCAGAAAAATTTTTATAACAATTAACCCTAAAGATTTGAAGATATAAGCAAAAATATGCACCGGCGTGACGTTACAAAAAAAAGAAGTGGATTTTGACTTGCATTACAAAACAGCATAAGTCTGCGAATTGAGGAAGACTTTTTGTATAAAACCTTTTTTAATAAGCTTTGGACTTATAAAGATTTAGGTACATTAAAGTTTTAGGTACATATTGAAATTTCCAGCGATTTTTGTAATGTAACGCCAGAAATCAAATAAGCTTGTATTTTAGGACCATGTTGTTCAAAAGTTATCCCTTTTGTAACTTAATGTAGAGCCGATTAAATGAATACCCTAGTCAACAGCAATAAAGAACATAATATCAATCGTAATCAAGAATTAGGCTATTTTTTGTTGGTGTGCATACAATGCACAATTATCCGGCCACTGAGGCTGTACGTATATGAGATTAATATCTTGGTTATCCCGAATGAACACCACCAGATATTGGTTATTCTGTGGTAGAAGCTGCTAACACTGCCTCTCTGGGTGATATTTTTTATGATACAAAACAAGTAAAAAATTTGTTTTTAAAAGTTTATTAAAAACGATATGTTGATATTGTATTAAAAAAAACTCAACAATAAGGTAAAATAAAATATAAGGTCAGTTTTTGAATAACGTTTTTGCTATACTTTTATACTTTTATTTATTTTTAATGTTTTTTTTTTATTTGAAACAATTTATTTGACTACATCATACTTGTTTGATCAATTTTTCGACCAAAAAAAACCATATGCAATTGTTAACAAGATTTTGGAAGAAGGAATATGCTTCACTAATTTTAAAATTAAGTTATGAATTTTAGTCGAACTGTTTGGGTTTTAATCTAAAGAAACATATACATATAATTATTCTGGTTTAAGTTGGTTACAGTTAATTTTTTCATTTAAATTATTTTTATTTAGAAAGGAATTTTAAAGCTTATAACAATGGAAAGACAAAAATAATTTTGGCTGCACATACATACATACATACCTTCAGTCGTAAATGCGCTAATTTTTAATTTTTGAAAATTAAGTTTTTGATGCAGTTCAATAGAGTAAACAAATACATCGTTTGCGGAAAAAAATACAAATATTTTTTTCTAGTTCTTGTTTTGCAACGATATGTAAAAGTTCTAAGTCCAAAAATGCTAAAGAAAAAGCGCTAGTGTGAAAATTTCAAAAAAAATTTGTTAATATTTGTTAATAGACAACATTGAAATAAACAAAATAATTTTATAGTATATTTTATTTTTTGCAAATTGACATACTAAAATGTACATTAAAAGTATAAAATATAAAATAGAAAAGGTGGTAAGTCACAAAAAGCTATGTAAAACATAAATGTATTATTTTTAGTTGGTTTGCAAGCCAATAAAGAGCCGGCAATGAAGCAAAACTGGATTTACAGACTAAAAATATATTCAGAACTAAAGACTTTAGAATGTTTTTTCTCTCTCGTATAAAATTTATACATTGGACTTACAACCTTTACGACTAAATGATATATACTTATATAGGTAAATGATATTAAAAAAAAATTACGGACTCACCATTGTTTCAATCATTTTTATGTATTTTTGTATATCAAAGAACTTTTCTTATTAATGCACTTGAAATTTGACAGTTATATACTTCTTCTTTGGTGAAATTTTACTAGACCAATACATATATTCATACGTATATATGTGAAGGTAGAATGGCAATGCATATAATATTCCAATTCAAATCCTACTATTATGAAAATATGATACGAAAAACGGTTATATTCAAATGTATATAATAAATAATTATCATAACACAAATAAAAATATTGCATATACTAAAGCTTATTTATAATTCAACCGCTTGCATTTTCAACCCAAACCTTTATTTTTCGGATATAGATGGCACTTGCTGGGATTGAATGTATAATAATATGTATTTAAATACAGTAAACTAGATGTTTCATTGGAAATACTTGGATACTTATTGAAAATTCGATTAGAGATTCAATAAAACACAAAGAAAACTTGATGGGATTTCCAAAAATTTTGTACATTCGGAAATTCGTGCATTATCGAAATAAGCAAAACATATTTTTATAATTTAGGGGGGGGGGGGGTAATTTCCTTTTTTCACCCCCCTGAATCCGCGCCTGATGTGAGAGCATAAGAAAAAACGTTCTCAAAATATAACAGATTTTCTTTCACGACTGCTTTCTACGACAAATTTTTATATCAAATTGTATGGAAAATGTGGTCTCAGCGTAGTTCCTAGTTCGACATAAATTACGTTTTTAATTTTTAAGAAAAAAAAAAAATTTTTTTTACATTGAACAATATATTGAATAAAATATAACTTTATATAAAAAAAAAAGTTTTCAACAATTCAAAAAGTGCAAAACATGTTGAAATTAAAATATTTGCAAATGGGTAATATTTCGTTGTTTGACATTACATGGGAAAATAATTACAACTCTCTCTAATGAACAAAAATGGTACTTATTATACTATGGTCAATTTGGTATGGACAGTTGAGAAAATTTACTCACAAAATGATAAAAGCGATATCGATGGAAATCTCGTTTTGCTTGAGTAAATATTGGTAATTTCTTTATGTAGGCAGAGACACAACAAAGTGAATGTGTGTGCTCGTATCAGAACTTTTTTTTGTACGCACACACTGACTGACTTACATAAAAAAAAACAGTTTATTCTCATTTATCTTGAGACAGTGATTAAATTATTCGGCTTTGAGATCATCAGAATGTTCAAAATCTTCTATATATCAAGAACGTTAAGAGAAAAATTGTCCAAATTTAATACACATATCTGGATTTTATTACCCAACTTCTCTAAATATATGGGCGGGATTGGAGAAGTGGGCGTGGCATCTCCAGTTCAAAGACATTATAGATTTCCGTGTATCTGTAGAACGGCAAGAGCCAAAGTTTCCAAATTATGTACAAGCATCTTGTTTATCAATATACAACATCTGATAAAATGTTGGCGGGACTGGGAAGGGGGCGTGGCACAAAATAGATTTATTTATATCTAAAGAACCGTATTTATATAACTTTCTGCTCATATCACAGCATGGTGAACGGGTATATAAGATTCGGCACGGCCGAATATATTACTCTTGTTTGTTTCGAAATATTTTTTTCTTTCCTTCCTTTTAACAATTTTTATCAAACGACAATTATTAATGTAAAACAAATTTATGTAAAACAAATTAAATTTTCAAATTTGAAATAAAACAAACCAAAAAATCACTAACAATCCCATTAGTTAATTAATTTCTTTCCTACAGCGGAAATTAATTTAATTTAATGTTATTTTATCTCATAACATCTAAAGAAAAGTTTAACCTAAATTAACATAAAATGTAAAAATGTTTTTGAAAAAATTATAAAAATTTCTTGAGAATTTCTTGGTAAAGTTACAAGACTTTGTAATAAATTGGTTATGAAATTTTTGTTTTTAACATTTTAAATAAAAATTATGTAATAATTCTTTTTAAGTTTTTGCGTTAGTAATATTTCATAAAATATATAACAAGAAATTATGTTTAAACTATTGGCAACAAGTGCATGTTTCCATTGTTCTGCACGCACATTTAATGTAAATTAGTTAAAAGTTTTTTCCCGCACAACGAAAAGAAAAAAAGGCAAAAATCATTCATCATAATTACAGAGTTTATTTATTTTATATGGAGAAGACAATTGAAACAATGTAGAGAACTATTTAATTGCGTACAGTTGAAACTTAATCGAAACAAAAGGTTGGCAATTCAAGACAGAGTTGCAAATGTGTGCCAGCATTGTACAATAAAGAAAAGGTGGCAGCGTAACTACAACAATACAAGAACAACAGGCATTTTGGCTTGTGTTAATTTGCTGACGCTTTGAAAAATATTTGTTATAATATATTTAAAACTACAAGAATTCTATTCGACGTAAGAAAAATGTCTGCAAAATCTGCTGTCAATGCCACACTATCCCATAAAAAAGATGCAAACTCATATGGCTCAGCTTCTTTACAAGAAAATGCAGCTCTGTTCGCATATGAAAATTTCCCAAAACATTTTCAAGTCGTACAGAGTTGCCAAAAAAATCTGTCACTCAATTTAATTTTTAAGCCACTTTATGAGCACACACGATTTTTTTGACAGATCGAGCGACTGAAAAGGATAGTGTATTGCCGGCCTAAGGAAAATGTTTGATATTAGCAATAAAAGACATAGGTAAAGAAAAATATGTAGATATCTGTCTCAACAAACAATAACAACTTTACTCGATTTAGGCAAGTGCTCAGCAGAACATTTTTAAACTCGAAAACCGTTGCCCAAAATCAGGTAATTTTGATTAAGCTTATAGTTACAGACTCTTTGTTAGTAATTTTATAACATTTAAATTTTTATTTGAATTTTTAATGAAACAACAGTTAAATTAATAGGATTAAAGAGAAATAAGTCAACATTTGTTTAACTCAAGTTAAGCTATTATTGCTTGTGGGCACAGATATGTACATATGTATCTGTATTAATACACTGATAGAAACGGCGTAATAACGCTGATGTATTTTGACATCAGTACTGTGACGAGTGACTTAGTTCTTGACCCCATAACATTTTTCCTCATTGTGATGACAGCTTTAATAACACTTGGGGAAATTATTAGCAGGTGAAATGATGTCATGAATGGGATGACACACCGACATCACAGAAATTACAGATCGGAGCCAGTTTAATAAAAAATGGCATTAGTGCGTTGACTCAGTTACATCGGACAAAGGAGTCATTAGACTCAATTTAATGACAAACAGCCATTGAATTGAGTCATAGGATTGAGTTAACTCAAAGTGTGAGAATATTGTTATTAACTTACACAGAAGAAATTAAAAATTGTCTCTAATCACCAAATTTATACCAAATTCGTAATATCAAGCAAACAATTTGTTGATTTTGCACCTATTAACAAAATGATTATATTAATTACTAAGAATTGCAAAATTGTGAATATTTTTTTTTCAATAAATGATATTTTTAATTTGAATTAAAAAAATGATCAAAAAATTTTGTCATTTCAAACAATGTGTTAATTTATTTAACTAAATATGGACAATTCCCAACAACAATTCTACAAGTTAAAATTATTTTATTTTAAACGAAAAATAGTCAATTAAGATTTTTTGTTAATTAATTAATATTTTAATCAAAAACTTATTTCAACTAAAATGTTAATTAAATCAAAATTAAATTTTTAATTTTCTTTCAACTAAAAAAATAATTTATTCAATTATCACATTAATTTAATTTAAATACTTTTGAAACCATTTTTTTAATTGAGAAAAAACTTTTTTCTGTGTACCCGTTAGACATGTTTATTTCACTTTTGTTGTATTCCGCCCTTTACTAACAGAAGACCGCTCAATTATAAGACACCAGCTGCATGCCGCATATGGTTTTAATTAAAATAAATAAATAAATAAATAAATAAATAATTTTAACAAAAAGAATATGGGAATTTATGCTTCTTATTTTACTTTTTAAACATGAAAATAATGTTAATAATACACAAAATGTGGCATCGAATTGATGTCACTGTAGTCCTAGCATAGATGTCGCATAATATATGACAAAATTTTATGATGACATTCGTCATTTGCTTGATGTCACTTTTTACCTCATTGATGCCATTTGTAATTACATTGTTAACACAATTCTGATGTTAGGGCCTCATCAATATGAAAAAGCATTTTTCTATGAGTGTACTGCTACTTGGGGTTAAGTTCGCCTTGAGTAAATTATATACGAAAACTGTACTGGATTTTCTTGTTCCCTTCACAAAAATATTAAAGTGATGAAGTACTTCTTTAATAGAAAGAAATTAAGCCTAATTAGTGTTTTTTTAAAGAATCAATTTTGCATTTAGGAATTTCTTCACTTTCTGTTCTTCTGGGGGCTAATTCTGGCAGTCGTGATCGAATACTTTCTCGATTCGAAAGCAATTTTATTACAAATTTTTTCAGTCGATACTAAACGAACCGAAACTCATTTTTTCAGTGTTGCAAATCATACATTTGAGTTTTTACAACCCTGAAAAAATAATTTCGATTCGTTTAGTATCGACTGAAAGAAGTATAATTAAAATTGCTTTCGAATCGAGTAAGTGTTCGAACACGACTGCCAGAATTAGCCCCCTGTTTAAATGTTAACTCCCAAAATCTTTTCCAAAATACTTAAATTTTCTACCATCTGTTTCTTAAAATATATAAATTTAAAGCAATTCCTACTTGTCGTATACCCCTGGGTTTTTATATAAAAATCTTTAATGCTCATTCTTTCTCTAGCTTAGCTTCATTAGACTAAAAAAAAAGAAGAAAAAAATGCCTCACATATTTTTGTCTTAACTAAAAATATTTACACATTGCGGTTGCCATATATCGATGACATTTCTAATTTTATTTATACACATTCTATGCTGTAGCACATACATAAATATTTAAATAGATTCTTGTTATAAATAAAATAAATTACTGCAAAGAAAATTCATTGTACAAAATAAATAATTAAAACCAGAAAGAAAAAAAATTCAGTGCATAACTTTAAATAGATATAGTTTAATCATTCTCAAAGATTTCTTCGTATTCATTCTCAACTCCCCATTTATTGAAGTTCACACATTACAAATGTAAGAATTTTAATTTAGAGTTTTTTTCATTATTTCTAATACAAAAACACATTTATCTTTATCAATTTTCTAAACGACAAACGTTAAACGTATAATTTTTAGTCTTCTTATCTAAATAAAACAGAAATATACAAAATATTTGTGTTTATTATTATTCGTGCAATATTTAAAGTTTTATTTATTTTTTCTTGTACAAATTGACCTCTGTAAGATCATCACCCGCACAAAATTTTCTATAAATTTTACCACTTTAACCGCCATGAGAAATGATACTTCGTATACTTGCTATGACGTACTGTAATTTAAGAATAAAACAGAAGAAGCATTTATTTGATATCATAAAAACAGAGGTGGAGTTGGGAAAATTTTAAAGAGGGCGCTGGGGAACAATAATAGTTATTTGTCTATACCTGATTCAGACTATGCGACATGGCGCACAGAAATATTTCATGCAACAGAAGATTGATGACAAAGGTTGTAGAGACGCTTGCGTGGTAAACAATGTCGCACGCAATCTAAAATCAAGCAACAAATTGAGGTTCTTCTTATATGTGATTCGTAAAAGTTTTTAAAATTGAATACATAGTTAAATTATAATTTAAGACTTGAAACGTGCAAGTTACAGCAACAAAAAACTTAACGTCTAAACGTATACGAGTTTTCGAAGGGACACCAAAAGAAAATACGAATGCTGGGACATGTCAAATAGTCTGAAGAACTAGTCTGTTATTTACTTCTTTTCGTAGTATGCAGGCTTAGTCTAGTATAAATTTAAGTTATGGTCAAGTCTGTTGTCGTAGTTAAAGTCCAGTATAGTCCATTTTATGTCTAACGTAGAGTTTTATATTAGATTTATAGCCCGAACTATAGTATTGTATTAAGTGCCAAATATACTCCAGTCCAAATTTTAGACAAGTCTAAAGCCTAAACTATATACCAATATAGACTATAATATAGTCTAAATTTAAGAATAATCTATAGTCTAAATAGGGAGATTGATTATTCGACTTTTTTCAAAAACCGGTTTGATTAAAGCATTTAAAAAATAACCGGATAACCGGTTTTATTCGAATAAATAAAAACACAAAAATCAAAAAATACTTTAATTACGGGTGCATTTACAACAAAAGTAAAGAAAACGTATATAAGTTACACATTATTAAAATAATCGGTTGATTATACCAAAATAACTGGTTTATTCAATATTCGAAAGATGCACATTTAAAAATAACCAACTTGAGCAAAACTAAAAAAACCGGTTAAAACCAGTCGAATAATAACCGTTCGATATCCCTAAGTCTATTATTATATAGAATAGTCAACAGTCCAATCTACCAATCTATACTCTTTTCGTATTCTCATGGAAGAATTTACACTACTGGATATGTTACTTGAGAATCCTCGCAATTTTTGGGACGCTAATAGATAGAGAGAATGAGTGAAAGAGGGAGCTGGTAAACATTATACCCAAAGGGATTATCAGACTATAACATTCCCTTTGGAAAATAGCCCGCAGAAACATTCACAGCTGAAGTCAAGCTAAAGTAGAAATTTGGTTATGTCTGCTATCGGATGTAGCCTTAATCTAAAAAAACTAACATTAAGGATGCATTAAAAAGACAACGTGATCCCTTAATGTCTTGAAAAAGACAATCACACAAGAGAAAAGCCAAACTACTGCAATTGCGGATCTCTGGAAAAAATGCATTCTGGCAAGAATATTTCAGATAAATTGATCAAAAAATGATTCCAATAAACGGTGGCTAGGAGTAAAGAAGAGTCTTTCAACCAACTGTGCCATCAGGTTGGCACTAATCAATGGGGAAACAAGTCATGTTCCGCTTTAAAGTACAGAGAACAGTACATATAACGTGTCCTTAACTAATCGAAATAATAGTGAAAACACTTTCTCCAATATGGCAGTCTTAAAAGAGATTTCTTAAAATATTGGTAAAGACGAAGTATCAGGGTAGGAAGTCCTGCAAATATATTCAAAGCTCCAGGATAGAAAAGCTTTAGGCTATGAAGGATAACCAACAAGCGTCTACAAATGTTATTCTTTTAAAAGAATAATCTATAATAGATTAATATCAGCAGTGGAAAGTGCAAGAAGACTTCCAGAAAGCCTTGTGGCAACTTAAACTCTTTGGTGTGAAACCGATAATGTGATCCAATGTAATCAAATATTAGCAAGAATCTCTCATGGAAAGAACCACATCTTGGAAATGTTATGTAATTTTTTTGAAAAATCTGCCTCAGAGTATATAGCGGTTGCAGAGCTTTATCCATGGATGCTGTCTGTTGCGGGAATCGAACCAGCAACCCTCGCACTAATAGGATATTGCAGCCGATAATAGAATGTAAGTATGCAGAATTTAACAATATAAGTTGCGTTTCAGATGTTCCGTTTTCCTTACTTGTGTTTTAATAGGAACATTTACGTAAGCTTGACGTAAGCGTTGCGAACGAGCCTGATGAAATTAAAATATTTCTACGTTTTATGTATCATCTGTTAATGAACTGAATGTTTGTTTGTGTGCACGTTTACGTATTTTTAGTAACTACCAACGATAGAAGTTGACAGCAATGTTCGCGTGTCCGCAACATTTACGTTTGAGTAACGAGGCCTTTACTCTACACTGTTCTTGACAGGCTACGAAGTATACAGAATTTTCAAGTTTGAATTGCAACATGATGTACGGCCCGGACCTATTGTTTAATATACGAAAATATAGAATACGCAGAATATGTGATATTTCAATGCTCTAGGTTCGAAACTCATTGCCTAAAAAATTTGTTGCATGCAATGTTTTTCTTAAAAGACCAACTGGCAGTTAATTTCGAGCTGTATAATCCCAATCAACTTGCTGCTGTAAACTAAAGGAAAAATATGTGAAGAGCTAGAAAAAAGCGGATAAAATAGAGAATCATTGTAGGGGCCGAACGTCCTTGAGACGTAACACCTAAATTCGATTCTGCAGGGTGGCTGTTTGACGATAGAAAGGCGGCTTAGGGAGTAGACGGCGGCCAACACGTAGTCGAGTGTGACGCCTTAAATTGGAAAAATTCATATCTATAAGAATTTTCACATACAAAATTAAAAGGAACAGTCTATAGTCTAAAAAACGGTTTCTCACCGTCTGTTGCTTCGGGGCCCCTTGTGTTTTTAAAACCTTTTGTATTCTTTCTTGCGGATCCCCCAGGAATCTGTCACGAAAACCCATTTAGGAACTTTTGGTTTAAATTATAGTTTTAATTATTGATAAGTCTATAGTCTAGTCCACAATCTAAGTTATAATTCTATAGTTTAAACTTAAGTCTACTCAATAGTTTAAACTTAAGTCTATTCTAAAGTTTAAACTCCAGTCTTCAGTTTAAGCTATAGTTTAATATTTCATTTATGTTTTATCAGATCTAAAATATAAATATAAGTCTAGGGTTAAGTCCAAAATAAAGTCCAATCTTCAGCCTAGTTTAGAGTACAATCCCCTTAACTTTATTCCCTTTCGGGCTACCGCCCTGCCCGATCTCTATTCAGTTATGTTGTAGTATGTAGTAGTTTTTTTTTAACTACAAAAAAGTTTTCATGTTGGGTAAAAAGAAAGACAAAAAAGAGTTTAATTAGCCTCAATTAATGTTTTAATTGAAGTTTTTATACGATGTTTTTTTTGCAGAAATAAATAAAAACGAACTAAAATATTAATTCTAGAGAGAGGGAAAGGGAAAATTTAGGGAAAAAGCTGCATAAACGATACAAAGAAGTATGAAAACAAAGAAAAACAAGAATTCCACAGAACTATGATTTCAGTTAAAAAGTTGTGGGAGAATATTATTGTTATTATAATATTATGCATACATATTATTCCTTCTCATGGTTTGCATTTTTTTTATAATAAATATTATTCTCTTGGTTATTAAATATCGTACAACCTCGAAAAAAGTTAATGAAAGAAATTAAATTTTTAATATGTACGTGTATGTGCATACGTAGTTATATGTAGTCGAAAGTAAATGCTTACATATATGCCTATATGAAAAAAAGAGAAAGAGATATTGATATTGCTTAACCATAAAATAATTAAACGTTTTCGACACAATATCTGTCAATTTGAAAGTCAGACAATTTAATAGACAGTTGGGCAAAGTGTTTGAGTGCTCAAATGTTTTTATTAAATATTATTTATATGAATATAAATATGTAAAAAAAATATTAACCACAATTTAACTGTTGGTTTAACATCATTTTGAAAAGTCTCTTTACTTGGCACGTTTTAATTTTTTTTTTTTTGTCTGTTCCAAAAGCCAACTTTTATTTTTTATGTCAAAAGCACTTTGCTAAATTTGTATGCCGGTATAAAGCAGGTAAAATAAAAAAAAAGCAAATAAAAATATTTATTTAAAAAAAAAAGCCACGAAAAGAATTTTAACCAAAAGATTCGAATAATATAATAACAAAGTCGTAGTTATTGCAAAAGTTATGGTTGAAAATTTAACGACTTATTAAATACGCTATAAAATATTCATTGAAAGAATAATTTTAAAATACCTTTTTTTTACTTAAAATGTTTAGAACTGTGGAAAAGAAAGAAGGAGTAAAAGTTTTATCATAGTCCCCACATAAACGTTCAGTTTTCTTAGCTATTTCCCATATTGTGAATGATAGAACGGAATATTGCCATACGTTGCGAACTATTCCACAGGCTTTGGGACATGCAAGCCAAGGTATATCTTCATTCTCTAGAATCCAACAAAGTTGATCTCAGAACAAACGACTCAAAAACCAATCCTAGATGTTCTGCTTGTCTGTACCTTCTCCAAACGCCAGTGCATCATTTGGAAGAGTTTCAATATGTGGATAGCATTATTACAGAGAACGGTGGAACTTTAAAATATGTTGAAAGCCGAATGAGGAAGGTGCTTATACGAAGCTTTATAAGTTATGGAACCCGACTGCTTACAGCGTTAGAACAAAAATTAACATATTTTAATCCTTTGCTTCTATATGCACCCGAATAAAAATCATTTTTCAATATGGGCACCTCCAACAAAACTATATAAAAAAAATTTTTTAAGCATTTAATGATTAATTAATTTATTATGGTATATTATTGTTACCAGCCATTTTGGCCTAATCCATGGTGGATCTTGACCACTATGGGCACTACTGACAAACAATGGGCTCACCAAACGCCCCCGTGTGTGAGCGCAATCTACACTCACAGCAAATGAGTGTAAAATTCGGAAGAATTATATACTCCCCTCTTGTTTAGGAGCTGGATCTAACCACTAATTTAACCTCCGCTGCAATTAGGAACAGCCAGCCCACACTGAGATAAATCTTCCTCAGAATTCCTCACAATTCGAAGCGTCCACAAGTGGAAAGCTATTTTTCGGTTGAGGAACACTCTCTCCACGGTTTTGGTTTAAACCAAAGCCACCACTTGGGCCCCAACAGCAAATTTCCTTTATAAAATCACTCTTTGTCAAAAAAAAAATATCATTCTGTCAAAAGCTCTTTCTGTAAAAGGCTCTTGACTCTTCATTCACTCCAAATCAAAGTCTTACCCAAAATCAAACCCAGCACGCTCCACCAACTCTTCAATTTACTCACTGCAGATCTTTACTTTCTATTTTACCAGACCACAACCGACATCAGCAACCAAGGCTAATGACTTTTCGTACTAACCGACTCCAAATCTCACTCCTTACCCTTCACTCCATCAATTTGTCTTCATAGTCTATTTCACCAATCCATAGACACAACCAACACACAACTTCACTTTACTCCACTCTCATCACCGGTGCCGTTTCGCTTGCTATCCGAATTCCTATTCTTTCACCGGCTACTTGGACCCTTCATTCGCTTACTAGCCACTATACCTTCACAAACATCATCACCTATTTTCCTAGTACACAGAATGTATTTATTACAGAATTTATCTTAAAAGCAAAGATTAATTCTCCCATGAAAAATACTGCTAATAGCAAAGCAATCTTTTCATAGCGAAAACCATTACTATACAAAGAGAGTATGCCATTGGAGGCCTCGAACAATAGTCAGACTCGTGACTAAGTACCAGGGGCTACTGACTCCCGTGATACCAGATAGGATCTCTGCTCAGCCATTATATCAAGAAATCGTATGCTCTCAAGACAGTTGTCAGTTTTAAACTACTGCCGAGTCCCAGGTATTTACTGCACCTATTTTCCCCAGAGAGTGTAACATCAAAAGGTAGAGACTTGTTTTGATGATTCACTTCATTCCCCTCGGTGAACGTCACAGTATTCCAGTGATAAATAATTAAATAATAAGATGTTCGCTAATTTTTTTACTTATTTAGCATTTGATAATTCGCCTTTATAATTCTGGAGAGCCAAGCTGGGTTGTAGTTGCGGCTACCAACCTGCCCTGAGTCTTTTCTAGTACGTTGAAAATCAGGACGCCCCAGTGACTACATTTCGAGCCTAGTTAATGGTGAGACCATTCGGTGGGTAAGGTGGTGGTTGTGGTTTTCATCCATATCGGGGATAGATCTTAGATCAGTGTAGAGTTACAGTGCAAAGAGCACCGTGGACTTAAGTATACACGACAGGTACTCACGTAAATCTAATTCAAATAAATAACGTTTAGAGATCCGTAATAAAAAAAAGGAAATTTATTAAGAGATCTGCGAAGCCACTATCTGTGGAAAATCCTGATCAAGGTAAAATTCTGGTGTTAAGTGTTTGTAGATTATCAAGTTTCGTCTTAAAAAGGTTATGGCCGCCTTTCTCAACGTCTTTATGCATTGTAAAAGTAGTGTTTGGATAAAGCTTTGTAAATTTAAACTTTGCAAAAGAATTGTCAATTTACAGAATGCGCCATTTTCGTTTGTAAGCATACACATACAAGAAAAACATTCGGGATAAATTCAGATTTTTATACTGACTTTGAGTCTGTTTAAAGTACGAATTCGGGTTTAGATCAACTTCATTACACTTGAATCAAGCGCATTTTAAGATTGATTCAATCTCAGTTTTACTTTAATCAATCTCATTTTCGGATTATTTCAAGTACGAATTCGGGATGGAATATGGATAAGTTGAGTATTTCGCGATTGAATAATCCGTACTTGAGTCATTCTTTCTGTACTTGATTCAAGAAAATCCGTACTCACCATACTATTGACACCGCTTCGGATTCATTTGAGTACGGATGGATTGATTTTTCTTTTGAGTGTTTCAGCTGCGAAGTAGACGAATTATGTCCCAAATTACACTATGGACATTTCTTGCCGGACAGACAAAGTTTGATGGCGAGGGATCGAAAAGGTAGAGTGACTATCTGTACTAGACATTTTTCGTTTCTCTTCCTTAATTTTTGTGTTAACATCTTGTTACTTTATATCATTTTTCTCAATTCGTCGTCATTTTGGCTTGTTACTACAAGAAAAAGTCGCGAAACTGCACAAAAGAATAAAATAAAGAAAAAAGAAGGACATTTCTGTCTGACTTCTAGTTTTTCATATCGAAAGAGAATTAAGAAAATGCCCGGTAAGAAATGTCTCTATTGTAAATTGGGACTTAGGATTGCCATACTTGTCAGAGTTTGCACGGTTGCATTTGGAAATACGTGACATTGTTGCATTGCAAAGAAACGTGCATTTAGAAAGGCAGCGCAAATTAAATAACGTTTAAGTCCCCGAAAACTGAAACGATTTTTCTAACTACCACTATTTGACGGACTGTAGGGTAAACGATTTTTAGAAAGACAATAATTTCAAATACTATTAGTGAGACAACATGGAAACAAAATTAAAAAAAAGACACTAAATACAATTTACAAAGTAAATTCATTGTTGCAAACCAAATACGGTCTCTACACAAATGTACATGGATCTTTTTGTAATAACTATTTAAATAACATTTGTAATAGTTTTAAATTATAATAATTTATACGGCATTTAATAAAAAATTGTGTCATATTTGCCATAAAGAAATACATACAAAATTCTTTTCACACTACAAGAAGTTATAACTTAAAATGTGTATAAAATGATTGGTTATTTTAAAATTTAATTAAATAATTTGAAGACAAATTAAACAATTACTGACAAATTTTGAAATTGCTGAAACACTTTTATTTTGATATTGTTTTTAAACCAAGAAGCAAAAATATATGCTGGCTTTACAAATAATTTTTGCATTTTTCAAAAGGGTTTTTAAGTTTTACTATTTTATTTAAATTGACTTTTGTTTTATGGTGTGAGAATATTTTTTCCTTTATTAATTCAGAAATTTACCATTTCCAGTCGCTTAAGTCATAATGAAAACATTTTTGCTTCTAGTTATTATAAGTTGTCTTTACAAGTAGAGTATTACCACCACCATCATTGAAATTATCTCAGTTAACATTATGTTCCTCACGATCTTAGTACTTAAGTTTGCTGGTTTGTAGTGTATGGAATTATTACTTTTTCACATTCTTGTATGAGATTAATTTCTGTTTAATGATAATGGCATAAATAAATTAAGCAAAATACATATATGCAATTCTAATAACAAAACAACAGATAATATAAATATGAATATTTATCAGAAGCTAAACTACCTTTAGAAAAACTGGTTGGCAACTCATGTGTCTGTAAGCTTTACGTAAGAAATAATTTACCTTTAAGGCATAATCGGTAAACTACATAAATATTTGCACGCTACTGAAATTTTGAGAAAAGTTTGAAAGTAAATAATAGTAGACGTCTAGAACAAGGCATATTCATATAACGGATATAACGACTACCGATACCGATATATCGGCGATACTTCACATTTGCTGATATATCGGAATCGGCGATATTTTACTCTCGATACGCCGATACTTTTTTATAGTTTTTTTAACAAACTATTAAATTTTTAATGCTTATTTTTTGTATAACAACTAAGAGCAAAAAATCAAACAGAATTATTAATTGTTTCTTTTAATTCTTAAGCTGGAGGTCGGTCCACACTAGGGATGCCAAACGGTCATTGATAAATCCCGATTTTTAACATATTAACTTTTATGTACAAAAATGTACTTTTTTTTTTTTAATTTTAATACTCTATACAAAAATATTTTTTTAAAATTATATTTAAGTTTATTTTTTATTGCAAATAATTCTTATTTTTGAGTTTAATTTTTGTTTTTGGAACACAGCGAGTATTTAAAATTTTCATTTTTTGCTTGTTATATGACGACTATTTCTGGATTTTTGTATTTTGCTTAATAAAACCCATTATTTTAAGTAGAAACGAAATTTGCAGATTCACATCTCAAGCCATTTTTACAATTACGTTTAGCAAGTTCAGCTTTGGCTTAAAACATAATACCAAAATAAAAATGATTATTTTTATGCAAAATATAGAAATCAATAAATAATTGTTATATATCAAGCAAAAAAGAAAAATTATTCACGATCCAATTAAAGTACATTAAGAAACTAAAGAATAAAAGTTGACATAATTATAACAATTAAGTCGTTATATTTATGAAATAAGTCATATTCCTTCCGGTCCAATAATAATAAAAAATTTGCTTAAAAAACATACGGCAAATAAAAGAATTTTTTTTATAAATAAACACTATCTGACGTATTCATAAAAAATTTATTTAAACTTGAAATGTGTTTTAAGAAACATTTGTATAAACATTTTATTTTAAAATAAATTTCAAACGTATTTAAACTATTGATTATGAATCTCGCCCTCAACCTGGAGGTGTACTGCACTGCAGTCGACATAGTGTTACAGTTTTTAACTCAGCTATCGATCTCGTTGAGGGACTACACTTTGCCGTGTATTAATGTTGTCACAACTTAATTCACATTAAAAATTGAATTCCTGTAGAAAAACCGAAATGAATTGATCTAGAAAAACTAAGAGATACGTATATTTTTTCAACTTTTTTCAGAATCGGATCATGTTTGAGGCCAGTGTTATAAACATATGTATAAACTAATTTGTTTTGTTGTTTTTTTTAAATTTATGTTATGTATATAAAATCTTTTGAATATTCAAAAAGTGTTAAAAATAGTCGTATCTTAAAGAAACACATTGATCCCGAAAATCCCGGGATTTCGGGATAGGGATTTCCAAAATCCCGAATCCCGGGATTTTCAAAAATCAGTCCCGATTGGCATCCCTAGTTCACACTACGCGTCAGTGAAGCATTTTGAGTTTTTCATTTTTGGGCCATATTGACGATTTAAAAGGGCCAAAATACTTTTGGTAGGGCCAAAATGTTGACCCAGAAATATCCTGCGTATATGGTGGCCAAGTAGAATCAGTAATGCAGGCTTATGGTTAAGCACCAGTGGAATAAAATAAAACATCGAAAAAGGCGTTAGATTGTCCATATATAAGAAGAACCAGCAAAAATGTTTCTCAACAAGCGCTTACGTAGATCCCTTAAGGTAGTGGACTCTCGAGCGAGCTCGAAAAAAACCTGGAGCTGCGAGCCGCAAACCACAGAAATAGTTGAAAGGGCCAAAATAGATAAGGAATTTCCACAGGGCCATCAAACATTCAAAAGTACCACATTTTGCATCACTGCTACGCGTTTTTCCTTTTTTCGAGATGCATGCTAAAGTAGAAAGTAATCCTACTTCATGCTTTCGATACGTATATGCATTTCACGCGTATTCTGTGTAACTTGTCAATACCATTTTACACTACGATTTTTTGGACTGATGCATAAACGCATTTAACGCTTGGTTTGGACCTCCAGCAGAATTTTCTGGTTATTTTTAATAATTTTTGTGGCATAAAAATCACTTCGTTTAAAATAAAATAATTTAAACTTGTAGAATTGTTGTTGGGAATTGTCAAAAGCTGAGCCATATCTAATTAAATCAATTAACAGATTATTTGAAACGGCGAAGTTTTTTGATTATTTTTTTAATTAAAATTAAATATACAGCAATGTGTAAGGCTCCGTTACACGTATTCTAACTACATAGATGTATTTTCTGGTATGCCACAGTCATATTGGCCCCAAAAATCATTTTCCTGCTGTTGTAAAAAAATTCTAACAGACTGATGTATGCAGATGTTGTATAAATTTGTATTACATAGATCAACAAATACTTCTGCAGACTGATAATAATAACTTAACAGCTTCGTGTACTGACAATTTAATGGAACTCAATGTAAAAATTTTAAATATATGATTTTCTAAAGAACGTCTCCAAATAATGGCTTATAGTGCTTCTATATGAATGATTTTATACTTGAACTGGTCGAATCCATCAAAGGTTTATGGTAAAATGTTTACAGAAAGTTGAATTTCAAAGCAACTGGTGTCCTGGAATTTATTAAAAAGCGGTCCCAAGAGTTAATAGGTCCTTATGTTACCAAGAACTTTGGCTCGACCACTTCGACCTATTCTTTAAAATCGGTGGTATTTGATCCACAGTATTTAGTAGACTCCCAACAGTTACACCTGGTAAAAGTTCTGATAAGTCTAAAGGAACTAACCTTAGGAGCGGTTGTAACAATCTTAAAAGAAAATTTGGAGAAGGATGATCCTCTGTCGATCCTACGCTGTGGTTCAGATAAAGAAGAAGTCTAGATATACCTAACATTTTCTAATTTTTCAGCAGTCACAGAACCCCTTGTTTACTAGCGCAATTAAATGTTATACTCAAAATTTAAGACCATGGCGCAAAAATACTTAAGTTGTCAAATGAGTCTAGTCATATCTGAAAGATGACTTTTTTTTTGTTACAGGTCTGCTTCAAACGGAGTGGCGAAATTATCTCCGCAAGAGTACTTTGTTTTTTAAACAAAAATCTTATTAACATTAATTTTGAAAACTTATAAAAATTCGGTAAAAATTCGGTGACTTCATATCTCTAAAACTAAGAGAAACCCAAAAAAAATTTATACTTATCGTTGTTTATTAAAAAAATAAGCGGACAGGTGTCTGGTTCTCTTTGCAATTCGGCCCTTTCAGAGAGTAAACTGGTTTAACCTCTATTTTGGAACTTTTGGGTTCCCCATTTAGCTTTTAAACCCATAAGTATAGGAATAAAGGCTATACCAAATTCGTATCTTATCTAAAAAATACAAATATAAATTTGGTACTTTTTCAAAATTCGAACGTTTTAAGGGATAAAATCGTACCCATTGGTAGGTTTTTTTAAAAACATTTTTCTCTGTATATTGACATATAACGCAATAAGTTATGGTCTCCCACTACAACACTGAAATTTTTTATACATCAACGGAGCGAAATAATTTTTAGAAAGGGGAAATATGGGAAATTTAATTACTTTCTTTTACTTTTCCGTGCTGCGTGTGGTAATTTTTAAATTTTTTGTAATATTGAACTTAAGCCTCTAGTACACGGAATGTAAAAAGCCACATGCGCATGTGGTTCTGACGTAATTTTGACGTCAATGCAAAGCCACAATAAGCATTGCGTGTTGTGTGATGACGTGAAAATTACGTCAGAACCACATGCGCATGTGGCTTTTTACATGCCGTGTACTAGGGATGCCAAACGGGAAATCCCTAATCCCGAAATCCCGGGATTTTTCGGGATTGATAAATCCCGAATCCCGGGATTTATTTTTATAAGTCCCGGGATTTTTAACATATCAACTTTTATGTACAAAACGGTTCGTTTTTATTGAATTTTTATACTATTTACAAAAAAATTATTTAAAATTATAATTGAGTTATATTTTTTATTGCAAATAATTCTTATTTTTGAGTTTAATTTTTGTTTTTGGAACACAGCGGGTATTTAAAATTTTCATTTTTTGCTTGTTATATGACGACTATTTCTGGATTTTTGTATTTTGCTTAATAAAACCCATTATTTTAAGTAGAAACGAAATTTGCAGATTCACATCTCAAGCCATTTTTACAATTACGTTTAGCAAGTTCAGCTTTGGCTTAAAACATAATACCAAAATAAAAATGATTATTTTTATGCAAAATATAGAAATCAAGAAATAATTGTTATATATCAAGCAAAAAATAAAAATTATTCACGATCCAATTAAAGTACATTAAGAAACTAAAGAATAAAAGTTGACATAATTATAACAATTAAGTCGTTATATTTATGAAATAAGTCATATTCCTTCCGGTCCAATAATAATAAAAAATTTGCTTAAAAAACATACGGTAAATAAAATAATTTTTTTTTATAAATAAACACTATTTGACGTTTTCATAAATAAATTATTTAAACTTGAAATCTGTTTTAAGAAACATTTGTATAAACATTTTGTTTTAAAATAAATTTCAAACGTACTAAAATTATTGATTATGAATCTCGCCCTCACCCTGGAGGTGTACTGCATTGCAGTCGACATAGTGTTACAGTTTTTAAGTCAGCTATTGATCTCGATGAGGGACTACACTTTTACGTGTATTAATGTCGTCACAACTTAATTCACATTAAAAATTGAATTCCTGTCCAAAAACCGAAATGAATTGATCTAGAAAAACTAAGAGATACGTATATTTTTTCAAGCTTTTTTCAGAATCGGATCATGTTTGAGGCCAGTGTTATAAACATATGTATAAAATAAATTGTTTTATTGTTTTCATTTTTAAAAATTTATGTTACGTATATAAAACCTACTGAATATTTAAAAAGTGTTGTTTATTAAAAAAAAAGTAGCATTTTAAGACAACACATTGATCCCGAAAAATCCCGAAATCCCGGGATCCACAAAATCCCGAATCCCGGGATTTTCAAAAATCAGTCCCGATTGGCATCCCTACCGTGTACTAGAGGCTTTAGAAATAAAAAATTATTTGTGCAAGGTCTTGAGTGAATGAGAACCTATAAGATGAAAAATGTTGGCACTTTTTTGTTCTTCAACTGGTACTTTTTGAATTTTAGTTAATATTGGACCTAGAAACATATAAAATTAAGCATGCATTGTTCTGAGGGAAAAAGAATATGTAAGGGAGAGGTTCTACAACTGGTACTTTTTTTAATTTCCTTTAATATCTATAAGAGGGAACTTTTTTGGTCTTCTAATGTTCCTTTTGCATTTCCGTTAGTATTAGACCTAGAAACATAAAATTAAACATGCATGGCTCTGAGTGAATAAAAATCTGTAAGGAACAGCTTTTTGGTACTTTTCGTTCTTTAACTGGTACTTTTTTGAATTTTTAATAATACTGAACATAGAAACATAAAATTCAGCATGCAGAGTCCTGAGTGATTGAGAAACTATATTTAAGAGGCGAAATTGTTGTAATTTTCTTTTTCAATTGGTACTTTCTGACTTTTTTCATATAATTCAACTTAAAGAACTAAATTAAACATTCACGGACTTGAGTAGAAGAGAAAATTTGGTTCGGAGGTTGGTACCTAGCCAAATCGATCCACTAAGACGAAAAAAACGAATTCTCTAAACATTTAAATTCATATATACTTATATGTATGTTTTCTTCATATTTGCATAAAAAATTATGGTCGAATTTTGACCATTTGGCAAACTCTAGTTAAAATAAATTTAAAAAAGGACTCTAAATTAAAAAAAATGCAGTGTATTAAAAACAAACAAAATTATTTAACATTAAGCGGCTGTTTATCACAAGTTGTCATACGTTTAATGAATACGGCTGATAATCTTTTACTTTTTTTTTTTTTAATCAATTTTACCATGAATTAAAATTCATTTCGTTGTTTTTAAAATCATATTAAAATTAATTTTAAATATTAATAATCTCTTACGCTGTAATTTTGTATAACAAAACAATTACTCTACTTGAGTTTTGTTAATTTTACCTTGAATTTAAATTTTATATTCGTATTGGTATCGGCGATATTTCTCCTTGAGTATCGGTATCGGTAACGTATCAGCAAAAAAGGCGTATCGTTAAGTCCCTAATCCATACATCAGATGGCGGCAATCCTACAACTACAACAGGCCATTTAGTGTCTTTTTCCTGGTGGAAAATATCAAAATCAGTTTATTTGTAAATAAAAAACAAATATTGACAGTTTCAGAACCATTTGATCGGTTTTCCACGCCTTATATATGAAAACGTATTGAAATAGAACAGAAAGAGAAAGAAAAACTAACGCATCTGTCAACAAACAGTGTTGCCATTTCAGCATATTTGTTTGCTAGATTTAGTTGATTGATTTGGGGAACTGCATATTTTTTGAGAAAAATAGCATATTCCCTTGTCCAAAAGCAGATTTCTTAGATTATTTTTACTTTTTAGAAGAGCAGAATTTTTTTAGCCTATTTTTAATTTAGCCTATTTTTAATATATATCATAAATGTTTTATGATATAGATAGATTTTTTTTTTTTTTTTTTTATAATATCAAAATTTTGGGTTTTAATCTCGGCAAACTTTTAGCATATTTTCTACATTTAATGATTTAGCAGGTTTTTTAAGTTTTGGCATATTCTTATTAAACAGTTGTGGCAGCACTGCAAACAACCATGACTCTATTATTGTATTAGTAATACTCAAATTAGGCGTAACATAACCATTACCATACAAAACAACTGTTTGATCCAACATTATGGGCAACACTGTATTTGAAGCATTAAACCCCGTTTTCTTAAGATTTTTGTGTCAAGTTTCTCAAGCTATTTAAAACTCTAAGGGAATATTTCACCAATTTTATTTAAATATCAATTCATATTTTAATAAAGTTTTTCATAGAATTTTATTTTTATTTGACATGAAAAAAACGAATTCCAAACATAAATTGAAATGAAAATAGAATTGGTGAAATGGGCTGTAGGTCTAGTTTTCTGTTTATCAAAATTGTTAAAAATTTTGCCTAAAATTTTATTTTGTCGCTCATGCTAACACGAAGACTTACTTATTAACTTTTTTTTTTAATTGTAAAATAAAAAAAAATGTGCCTACAAATTTTTTTATTTCCGTATTTGAGGATTTAAAAAATATATTGGCAATTCTGGGTTTTAAGCAAAGTTAAACATTTGGCAATAATTTATAATTCTTTAATTCCGAAACGGAAATTTAAATAATTTTTCCTAAAGTTGGCAGATCTAATGCATCTTTACTTCCCGTTTAGTTATAATGCATTGTTTATTATATTTTTAAAGTAGTTGGCAATTCTTAAGCTCCTAGATATTATTATTTTGATTAAAAATACAAGTAACTTCAACTCCAAACATTGTTTTAAGTAGAATTAATAATTTGGTAGTTCGTATTTAGTAGTTAACAACCCAAAGGTTTACAAATTTTTCATTTCATTAAAATGAACTACTAGTTAGACACTAAATAAGACTAGTTGTCGGTTAATGTTAGGCAAAACTAATCTAAATTTGTTTAAATAAAGAAGAAAAAAAAAATATTAAAATTTATTTTACTAATATTTGTTATTTGAAAGAGTTGGCAACTCTCTTGCTTGTAAACTTCCCGTTTAACTTTGAATGGAAACAATTTTCCCTAAAACTTTGTTTCGTTGTTTAGTTTTAAAAAGTTATTAAACTTTTACTGATGTTTTTTTATTTATTTTTTTTTTTTTTTGCTTTTCAAAACTTTTTTCAACACTCAATAAATATTTAAAAAATATTAAATCATTTATGGTCTATTGCTTAAAAGCGATTAAATAATAAAATTTAATTAAAAATAAAATCCAATCAACAAAAAGACGCAATAAAAAACAATTGAAAGAAATTTACAATTCCAATTTCACTTGAATTAAACGTTAATTAAAAAAAATCCCCCAAAAATAATGAAACAAATTTTGTTTCTTTTAATGAAAGTAAAATTTTTTGCACATGAAAATCTCAATTGAAATAAAATGAACAAAAAAATTTACTTGTTTAAACAAAATGACATAAAACAAAAAACTTTAACAGAAAAAGATTTTAACACAAAGATTATGTTGCATTTTAGTTGCAACAAGCTGCCTGCATCAAAACAGCTGAAAGTGAGTCGAGTGGAATGTTTATTCATAAAATGTGACAAAGATTTATAAATATACACGAGGTACTTGCAAAAAATTAAAAAAAGAAAAAATCTCTGTAATAAAATCAAAATATATTGAATGTCTTGCGAATTTTTTTATAAAAAAGGAAATTGCAGTCAAACAACTTTCTTTTTTGTTGCCAACTTCTTTTTTGTTTTCGTTGGTTGGTTTGTTTGTTTGTTATGTTTTGTTGGCCATACCAAGATTACAAAGTTGTTGTTTTTTTTTTTATTATTTTTAATTAAGCAAAATTCAAAACCGTATGACAAACCCAAAAAGACAGGTTTGGTTAATAAAAAATATGAAAAGAAGAAAAAAAATTTAAAGCAAATCTCAGTTTCATTTAAACTGGCTTGGCTGGCCGGCTGACAGACTGACTGGTTAGCAATACATGAATTTTCTTTTAATTTTCCTTTCATTTATGACCAGTCAACATACACTTATTTTTAAGTTTTTTTTTTTAGAAAATACAGTAGTTAACGAGTAAAAAGCACTTGAAAACATTTTGACATTAATTTGGATTATGTATTAAAAATTAAAAAGCGGTCCATACGTTTTCCATCTGTCAAAAATTCTCATGCTCATAGAAAATGTGTGAAGCAAGCCCAAATAGCACACCGCGTCAAAGCTTTGTAATTGGAAAATCCGTATTTGACAGCGAATTAAGTAGAGAATTTCGCATTAAGTAGAGAAGTTTGAATCGTACGCTTATGTAGGATAGTGAATCCCGGCCTTTAATATTTATAATTTTTGTGACTGCGATTTTAAACATATCAATTTAGTGACTTCAAATCGGTATCGCATTTTTTTGCGAAATGTGATGCTCAGCTCATGGGCGAATTATTTTCTGTTATTGAATAAACCTAATATTTGAAAGAGTGTTGCCATTTTTAAGGCAGATATTTCCTTACACCACGTCTTGACAAG
Source organism: Pollenia amentaria (assembly GCA_943735925.1). Classification (NCBI taxonomy): domain Eukaryota; kingdom Metazoa; phylum Arthropoda; class Insecta; order Diptera; family Polleniidae; genus Pollenia; species Pollenia amentaria. The sequence goes on along the minus strand of OX031008.1, from coordinate 15,271,887 downwards.
AGCGAAAGGTTGGCAGCATAATTTATTCATGTTCATTACAACCCAAACGTAATGTTACGGTGCCCAAATTAGGCTTCTATTTTTTAAGGTTTCCTAATTTCCTAAATTTTTTTCATTCTATTTTAAAGTACTTTAAAGTAGTTGCCATTTGGCCTTTTTAGAACAAGAATTTGCCGAAATTTTTTTTTATACATAATTTCTAGTGTCCGATCTATAAATCGGCTTCGGTATCGTCGTCAGTGTTGTCATATCGTAAGATTTATTTTTTCTTTAGATGCTAAAAAGTTTTAAAGTTTTTTTCTAAAAAAAAGATTTTCTGAAATTTAAGTAGTTTACATAAATTAAGTTGTAGTTTGTAAAATAATAATCTTCACGCAGCTTAGTTCATTTGTAAATATAAGGACTTATAGCCTATTTCCAATGTGCGAAAGAATTCTTTCTTTCGTATAACTGCATTGAAAACAAAAACAAATTTTTATACTATTAACTGATATAAAACAAACGGATGAATTAAATTTTTATTTATATATTTTCTATATATTTATAAGTTCATTTATATGTATGTGTATTTTAATATTACGTTTTTTTAATAAATAGAATCAAAACACATGCAGTGTAATTGATTCTTTTTAACGATTTGTAAAAATAAGTTTTTTGATTGAAAAAAGTTTTTTTTCCAGAAATTAAAAGATATTTGAAAAAAATATATGGCAACACTGATCGTCGTATTACCTAGTTGGCGTGTAACCTTTTGCGTTCAGTGGTGGTAACACGAAAACATATTTGATAAGTCTTCATCCAGACTTGCAATTTTTGTTGCAATAACTTTTTAAAATTCTGCTTTGAAATTGCACTCGTGCCCAGATTATAAATTCTAGGGTTGCAATTTTTGGATATTAAGCCCTTTTTATATTTAGTATATAAATACAAATACACCTAAAGACATCTTCAAGTTGAAAAGTGTGAGAATTACAAACTAAAACCGAATTGCAGAGGACATGAAAGTGAGTACCCCTCCCCAATCTTCTTACTCCATAAACTCAATAATAACTGCAACAAAAATTGAGGACTAATGTCCAATTTTCAGGATAGTATTTAAATCTATATTGTGGTAATTTTTATATAAACTTAAATCGTATTTAAATACAGATGGATTTATTGAGTTTTATTTGAAAATTTCTATTTAATTAAGACAAAATATGGTAGCGCTACTAAATACAAGAACAATATCATAAAAAAGTGTATTTATGTACAAGAAACAGCTGACTGTTATTGTTATGGCTGTTGTTGTTGTATTGTTCTGATATTGACGCCACCTGGCTAAGTTTTTACAATGGAAACTGAAGTTGAATTTAATTGTACCACATCGGTGAATTACGTTTTATTTAAGTGTTTAGTGAAGAAAAGAATTTTGCATTTAAAACGATTTTAAACATAAATGCGTTTTAATATCAATCCTTAAAATTGGCCATGTAAATTGTTTTGTTTACACTTAAGAAATAGATTTGTTTTTGTTTTAAAAAACATTAGAGAAGATTTCTGTTTAAAAACGTTTACATTTTATTCGTTTCTATTAAAACAGGCTGTGCTAATTTGTTAACCACGACTACATTTATACTTTTTTCTTACAAAATCTATAGATTTAATAACTACATACTTATTATTATTAGTTTTTGTGTAAACTATTTTAATGAAATTAATACCAATTATTTTCTTTTGCAAACTGAAATGGAAACTTTTTTGTGATCTAACTAATAACCGGTACTTATGTGAAAGAAAAATCTTTATTTTTTCTATATATACATACCTAATTATAAAATATTATAAAAAAAGTAAAGAAAATCGATAACAAATATTATACAATAATTATATTATTAAAAAAAAAACTATTGGCCAATATATTCCAGTCATGTCTAGTTGCGGAAGAACTTTGGTATTTTTTCCTTTCAACTTGGATTTTTTTTTTTTAATTTCTCAGGCTTAAAGATAAAAGGAAAAAAAAAATAAAAACAATAATATTGTCGCAAAGTCTTTAAGACCTAGTCAAGACAAAATCACAGTAGTTGCTGTTGTTGGTTTGTAGTCGGAAAACCAAGTTATGGCAACAAACTTGGTTTTAGTATTAATATGAACAAATGTGGCAATAATATATTTCAGTCTCTAGGTAATTTTGTTTTTTTCTGCTACTGTTATAGTCAAGTTGCTTTTAGATTATATAAATAATAAAAAACATTATTACCTGACATGCAACAAGTTTAACTATCAACAACATGGTTTGTTAAAAAATTTAGCTTGCAATGAAAAGGCAGAATTGCATAAATGCAAATTGGGCTAATGGAGCAAAAATATGCATAAAAAATACTATTTATAAACAAAGTTTTAAAAAGTCAATTTGTTAAAAGTTTCCAGCATTAATTTAAAGTTTTAAAATCTGCTTAAGGAGTTCTACCACATTCTTTGAATTTGATAATTTCTTTTAAAAATTTAATTTTGTTTGCTCTCAGAACACGAAGTCCCACTAACTGCTGCCGCAGTGTATTTCTATGTTTGCTTACCTTCGTTAAGTTGTTGGTATCTATGACCTTCCCTTTTTGTTTTTCTTTCACAATCTATTTGTATCGTAAATAATTAGTTTTTGTTGCTCTTATAACCCCTTATAAAAACCCCCAAATTTAGAAAATACATAAATAAACTAATTTTTTATCACTACCACCCAATTAATACCTATTTTTATTATTTTTTTTTATTTTCGAGAAAATATTTCGAGGAAAACATCTGGTCCTTCGAACCGGATTTAAGAGAAATATTTTTTCTTCAAATCCCCTAGGATTATTTCCCTAGCCTCAACTTTGTGGGTTGTTTTCCTCTCCAATTTTAATTTAGTCATAACTAAAGTTCTTCGACAAACGCCTTGAAGCAGAGAATTAAAAAATCCTAAAATTCTTAATCATTATTCAAAATCCTTACCAAACGCCTTGCTATATATTTAAAAAATTATAAAACAAAAATGACTTTAAACTGGATACAAATCTAAAAGGATTTAATTTTTACCTGTCATATGCTAAGCCGGTCTGATAATTCAATTATCATTTTTGCTCAGTTTAGTTTGCCAGATTACTCTGTAAAAACCAACGCCAAAATAATGAGTGCGAATTTATTTAATTGAAATATAAATAATTTAAATTAATGATATTTGCAAAATAAATAAATTAAACGGTCATATGAGAAGCAGGTCTGGCAACTCTTTTGTAATTTTTGCCAAGTTTGGTTTGCCAGATTACTATGAATAGACTTAAAATAAACCTTGCGAAATTATAAACACAGTCAAAAAGTAAATAAAATAAATAAATTATAATGGCAAAATAAATATAATAAATGGTTAACAGATCTGGCAACACTGTTTTCATTTTGTTATGTTTGGAATGCCAGTTTACTATGAATAGAATTACGCCAAAAGAAAGCTCTCCAAAATATACTTAGAATTACGAAGGAAATAAATTAGATTAATTGCTAAATAAATTAATGGAACTGTCAAACCGTAATAGATCTGGCAACTCTATTATAATTTTTGCTTATTGCTGGTTTACACTCTTCAAGTTTTAGCCGTCAAGTCTTGAGTTTTAAGGAGAGAGAGAGAGAGAGAAAAAAAGAAATAGCAATCTCTTTTCCATTCTTTCCTAAAAACTCAAGACTTGACGGCAAAACTTGAAGAGTGTGAACCAGCACTAAGTTTGGTTTGGCAGCCTACTAGCAGTTTTCCCTCTTGGTCGTATAAAATTGTATTAAATATAACAGAGTTGTACACTTAACACGTTACGAAAAGTAGACTAACACCAGAAAAAAACTCGCTTAAAGTGCTTTTAGACACATCAATTATTCTTGATGCTAGTCTGAGTTTATGGGAGAGAGAGGGAGGAAAGAAGAGAGGTACATACTTGCTTGTACCGAAAAGTTACTTCACTTCTGGGGTCAAATAACCGCATTCGACATCGAGTAAACTGGTGTATCGATTAAACTATCGTAATTTTCTGCATACGATAGACACTGACATATTGAATGACAACTCGAGAGATGTTATGTCTTTGGTTCAGTGTGACCATTTTGGCAATTTGCAGCTAAATTTAGCATTAAAATTTTTTATTTAGCTGCAAAATTTTCATTTAGTTTAGCATTTTTGTAAAATGTTTTTAGCTTTTTTTAGCATTATTTTTAAAATTTTGACGAATAGTTTGGTTGATTTTACTAAAATCTTTTTTATAAATTTTAATAAGTTTTAACTAAAAAAAATCGTATCCAAAATGAAATATCGTGTGAAAATAAATAAATAATTCTTAAATTCCGAAAGGGAATATAAGAAATGCCCCCATCATGTTGATTGTAGAAACGATTTTGCCTTTGATATTACGATATTACAGTACAAGAAAATTTCATTCGGTATTTCGATAAAAATTCTATAGTGCATATGTTTGAAAAAATGTTTGCTCTAAAATGCTGAAAAATAATAATTTTAAAACTTTAATTTTTCGTAAACTGTAAGTGATAAAATGATATAAAGAATTTTGTATAGCATAGAAAAAAAATCGATTAAATTTTGCATGTATCAGAGGTTTGCGGGTCACCTAAATTTTAAATTGAATCTCAACTACCTGTGCTACAGATTTACATCATGTTTTACCAAAATCTACCCATTTGTTTAAGTATAACCATTTATTTCCATTTCGTTGAAAAGTAAGTCACTAAAATGTGTTTATTTTCGAATAAAATGTTATACTTGGAAAACATTTTTAACAAAAATCTTGAAAAAAATTTAGCATTATTTGTAGCACTTTTTTAAACAATTTTTAGCATTTTTTAGCCATGTCTAATGCCAGATTTAGCTGTAAAAATTTTTGAGATTTGTTCACACTGCTTTGTTTACTCGATATCGAATGCTATCATCTCAAATTACGAACATTTCAGTAGATATCGAGTGTTATGATACCAAAATACAAAATTTGGATCAATTTTGCTAAATATCGTAAGCCGTGATAAGACCTGCTTTGATATATGTATCCCATCATGGCGTCATATTAAAAATTTTAACACAAACTGACTTGCTTTAAGAAAAAATTCCGTGTGTAAAAGCAGACTTATTTATATAATTAAAAGGTAAATATCGGCGCATTTGCAAAGTAAATTTGAAAATAAATTGTATTTAACATTTTATAAAGCGTAATGCCGATTTACAAAAAATTGTAATGTGGTTTGTTTCTGGAACAGTTGTAATTTTAATAAGCCCAATTTGCTATAGTTTGTGTAATAAAAATCCCCTAGAGATATCACGGCCACCCTAACTTCCATAAAAAAAGATGCAGCCTATATCTTGAACACGGTCAAAAGGATCGCGGCTGATCCGGTTCCAATGTAGTAAATAACACCCATTTGGGCTTTATAGTTCATGGCCAGGTTATTAGTGAACCCCTATTGGGGATCAAGTGGAAGCTGTGGTTTAAGCCCAAAATTGCTGTGTGGAAAATCTTAAAAGTCAGCATAGGAGGCTGATTTTTACCCATACTGCCAATTTTAAGTTATAAAATAAACACAATACTAATTATTGTTAACAGCTAAGGCACGAGCTATGTTTACATTTGTCCTTCAAGTTGTGCTGAAAAAGGTCATCAAGAAAAAAGAAAGACAAAAACATGAAAAACAAAAATGTACTTTGGATTTCAAGAAGAATTCTTGACAAAAAGTACGAAAAAAAAACAGAAGTTAGGAAGAACATGTAAATCAATTAAAATAGATAATCATTCATTCAAAAAGCAAATTTCGATCTACCAAGGTGAAATACCATTTGGTTTAAAGATTGATGTTTGACTATTGACGTCATCCGGCTTCAATAGCCGAGTGAGTAAAGACGGCGAACCCCACTGAAGAGATTGTGTGGTTACAATCGAAACTAGTCTGGGCAACCTGTCCGTGAAAGCCTGGGTTCATATCTCGGCGCAGTCAAGAATAAAAAAATATCAATAAAATTTTAATTGATTTCATGTTGTAAAATTCCTGTCTTCATAAAAAAAATCATTAAATGAAAATTAAATTCAAGGAACTTAAGCCTAATTAAAAAATATCTAAATTTGGATTAAAAACCATTAACAGTTCAATAAAATAACCACAATACTAATTATTATCCGCCTACATAAAAACACTGAAACAATTTGGTCTATTAAAAAAATATTTATCTTAATACTATTTTTCTTAAAAGTTTCCTTCTTTTTCAATAGAAACTTTAAGTTTTCCTGTATTTGTTTTTTTTTTTCTAAACAATAAAACTCTTCATTAGTTTCTCAGATAATTTGACAGCCAACAATTTATTAAGAGTTCTATTAAAATTAAACAAAAATAGACATTTTGTCAACTTCACGTGATACTACAACCATAGATAAATAACACGAACAATTTCAAAAGTTGTATTGTCAAAACTTATTGTAACATTTTTTATTCACACACCATAACAGTGGAGAGGGAATTATGCATTTGTGCTGATGTTTGTAACATCTCATATTGGTTCTTGACGCGCCTTTCAGTATGCCGAACGATCTAACAATGACCGTATGTTCGGCTGGCTGGCTGTCCATGTAAACATTGTGCGCAAAGTACATGTCGCAATTTTGGAGATAATTTCATACAGAGGTTTTAATTGTCAAAAGGACCAAGCCTATTAAAAACGGTAAGAATCGGTTCATAATTCCACATATCCCACATACAAGATTCTTTCCGGAATAGAGTCTTTGTGGTCATAAACCATCATATTATGTTGGTATTTCGATTAACTATTAGTCCAAACTTTTTATTGCAATCTTAATCACATAACCAAATTTTATTGGAAACGTTTCATGTTTGAGCATAGCTCCTATACAAATCGTTAGCTAAAATACAAAAAGGCGTAACTAACAAAAATATTTTAACGAAATTTTTTCTCACTTCAGAAAAACATGCATAGATAAGTCGTCCATGGAATTCTTCAAACAAGATTCAAAGAAACCCATTTCATTATATTTTATTGGAAAAAAATGTGTAATTACGTCGTTTTACTTGTATCAAATAACCACACTTTTACTTACGTTCCTTTGTTTTTTGTTAATAAATTCGTAATTTTCAATGGGAAAGGTGTAAAATTTTGTCAACACATGTAGTTTAATGGCATTCATAATACTCAATCAAAAACTCGATTTTGAATTTTTTGTTAGTTACGCCTTTTTGCATTTTAGCTAACGACAATTGCCTCTAATCACTAGACATTTAAAAAAAAATATTAGTTATTTTTAACGAAGTTATAGCTTAAAAGTTTAATGGTATTACTTCCTAATAAATATTGATATTGACATTAAAATTTACAAAATGTTGTGCTGGTAGGTCCAAAAAAAAAAAAACAATAGGACCCATATAAACTGCCTTCCTAAGATCACTTAAAGGCAAACAAATCTCACAAAAATAAAACTATCATAATAACATTTATTCGGCATAAAGAACTTTTACATGAATCTTTACTTCTTAGAATAATTTTGTTCTAGTGGTTCCATGACTGTTCATGGGGTCCCAACTAGTGTACATTCTCGACAGTTTGTTTTTAAATACTGTGGTGTAGGGTATCATATGGTTGGGCTAGACAGCTTATACTTTCTTACTTTTTTAGATTTTTTAATAAATACAAAAATAAAACCGAAAATAATTCTTTAGCCAAAAACCAGAAAAAATAATAATTTTCTTCTTTTACTTAGGTATGTAAAAACCCAACAAACACGGAGGTTCGATTTCAAATTGAAAATAATTTGAAATGCAACCCTTTCTCAAACGACAAACCTTTGATAATGATGTTCATTCTCAACAAAAAGGAGAAATTATTTTAAAATTGAGAAATGCATTTAAAAAGCAAGTTGATTTCAAACGTTATTCTCAAACGTTTTTCAAATGTGGAACATAAATGAAAAATATTTTTTTTTTATATTTTAATTTATTGTTTATTTAAATAAACTGTCCGATAAACATATCCTTCTTTATGTCCTTAAATTCTTGGAAAGGCGAAATATTTGACTTCTTTTTTTAAGGACTGTCCTGGCGTAGTACCGCAATCGTACAGCAAACTTATATTTTTTTCACTTTCTCGTTTCATTCTTACACACAAATACTCGTAATCAATATTTTTTTTCATAAGAAATTAAGGTTTTCTAAAGGCGATTTCACTTCACGTAACATGTAACTTTTCTTAAATTGTAAAACACATTTAACTTTTATCGCCATTTTTTAATATTTAAATTTATTTTTCTCTTTAGTGTTGGTAAGTTAACTTTTGATTTGAGTATAACATATGATAACAATTTAATATCAAATTGATAAAAGATTTTATATCAAATGGTTGTATTCAAATCTTTTTCAATTTGAATTCAAAGGTTAAATCAAACAATTGAAAAAGGTTTGAGAATTGTGTTTGACGTCAAATGATAAAGTCATTTCATATCAAAGTTTTGACTTCGAGTTTGTTGGGTATATGTGGATCTAAAACAGCGATATGCAAGCTATATACTTTTACATTTTGCGATAGTACGCGTTGTATGTATTCTACATATGTTGTTGTTAAATTCTCTACAATGTGTGTGCACACGTACGCAATTAAAGAGAAAACAAAAGGCGCGACGACCTGAATTTGCCTACCGCTGATATAAAAGTTTTCAAATCTAGGCAAACAATAATTTTAAACTTATTAATGTTATTTTTAGAATTTATGGAAAAAACTGATTTGTTCCCATTTTTAAATAGAAACTAATAAAAAGATTTTACGTTATCTTTAAAATTTATATTTCGATGTTCTTAATGGAAAAAAATTAATGTCCAAACTAATGCCTATTAAATTTTTGTTTTACTTTTTCTTTTTAACATTTTGACTGCAATAATATGGTTGCAGTAAAAACCAACAACAACGAAGCAGTGTTACCGTTATGACCCAAAAATATGAATTTGGCGCTTTTATTTATGCCCTTGCCACTTTTTATATCTTTTATTTTTATATACCCGTTTGTATCGTTTAAAATTAATTCATGCTAGTTTTTAGCCCTGTTTTGTGCGTCTTTTAAACATTTTAAAGACGTCAAATTAAAACATTTCCTGCAGACAACGGTGACTACAATATCGTCCATGTTCATTTGGCCAACTTGGTTTTCTGGCTTGTTCTCAAACAATGATCAGTAAGAAAAATTTCAACAAAATAATATTCACCAATGTTGCCAATCTTTTGTAAGATTCTTTAAATCTTAAAGCAAAAAGTGTGTGTTAAATTTTAAGTGTCTTAATAATGGCATATGGGTGTTTTTTACTTTGTATTTTTTTTTTTTTTTTTTTTTTTTTTTTTTTTTTGTAATAAAACCGTAAAAAATAATAGAGGGTTGTTTCTATAAATTGTCAAGGTAATAGTAGGTAATATGTTTTTTCGTTTTATTTATTTATTTATATATTTTTTATTTTAAAATTTGTTTTTTTTTTTTTTTTTTTTTTTTGTAAAAAATCTTTTGTAATTTTTGTGTTCGGGATTAAAAAAAGTAATAAAATGTCATAATAATTTATGTCAACTAAAAATAAGTGAATACAATAATAAAAAGTTTGAAAAAATCTGTATAAAATTAAGAGCATATTAAAAGAGCTTTCGGATCAAGTTTAAATCACATTCATCAAATAGTTGAGTGAGGATTTATTCTAAGTCACCTTATTTAGATAGGCTAAGGAGGTTCTATGCCATTTTTAGGTATCTGCTGCTTTGTTCGGCTGTCGTAGACGGTCATTGCTTTAAAGCGAGGATTAAACGGCTTTTGCCGAACTATTATGGACAGATGGGCTGTCTGTCTCGACAAAAAGTAAATATTAATTTGTGCGAGAGTATAATATAATATTTGTGCGAGAGTATATATATTTTAATTTAGATGTTATCTCTGGAGATATTTCGAACGGGATTTAAAAAAGCAAAAATGGGTGCCTGAAGTGCCCTAAAATGATAAGTTGCAAAGGTTCTTAAACGTCACGACTTATTAACGACTCAGCAGGGGTGAGTCAGTCTCTTAAACCCTTAGCCTCCTTTAAAATATTCGTATTATTTGTGTACTTCCATCTATTACCTGAAAACTTAAACATTATGGATTTTTGTAAAAACAAAATCCTGAAGGGGTTTCACCCATTTGTTCAGATATGCACTCTTATTTCTTTATTTTAAAAGTTGGCATTGTCTCCTTGAAACAGATGCTGGAGGAAATAAGCATTGACTAGCTGACATTGCTAGCTTAAATTTCGGTTGGATTCATAATGGGTTCTACAAAAAATTTCTGGCTTTGAGTTCCTAAAGGGAGAGGGCGCAGGTGTTACAGAGCAGATTTTAATGTATTTTATATATCTTGAATTCTCCAGTAAGTACCCTTGGTTCACATTTTTAAACTAAAGTATTTTACCACGGATAGAGTGACTCATATTTTGGTCTATTAAAGCCCAGAAATATTCGCCCATAAGCGAAAAAGTTCTCGTTCGGCACATGCTTTAATCGCCTTCATAATGCAACCAACAAGAATACCGAAAAAGGGCTCATAACCAATAAAAAGACGACGATCGCCTCTATTTTCCAAACAATATGTCCTTTGTTGCCTGCATGGCCCTCATGGCCAGCCACACAACACAAGCTCAAATTATAGAGTAACCCTTGATCACTCAGAAATGTAACAAAGTCCATGAACACCTTAAACTTCAGCTCAAATGAGGATAGCGCTCTAGGATAAGCCGTGCCATCTGATACTACGAAAAAAACTAGAACATTCCCTGGAAAATATAAAGATGTCGTAAATGCCCGCTTAAAAGCGATGGTAATTCATCCATAGGTAGGCGGTTTTGGATATTTTGAACCAAATATACCGATGCTTGTATTACCCTTAGTTTTTCTCGACTCATATTGTGTCTTGCTTATTACAGGTTGTTGTGCAATAAGCCATTGGCTTAAATCTCATTCAGTTAAGTTATTATACTAATCGCTCTCTTAAAAACTAGATGACCATTATCATTATAAGCTATTTCAAAATTCAAAAACCTATCATAAGTTGCCGAAATCAGTCAAAAAATGTTTCCATTTTAACGATTATCGATAGCATGGTGCAAGTAAAATATAAATCCGGAGACGGTAACCTGGATGGTGGCACTAAAAGACCTAATTCCCGCCATAGAAATATCTTTCGAACTAATTAAAATTTCAAATAGGACTGCGATCCTCAAATGGCAGCATGTTGACATTAATGATACAAATGGTAGGGGCTGAAGATGCTTTACGTGTTAAAATGTTAAAATATGGAACTTAAACAATTTAAAACTTTACATACCAGATGTTTAGTAAATATGTTTGCAATTTTGACACTTACCTGAAAAGAAATATAGAAACGAAATAATAAATTAATATTTGCTAAATATTTAATCGTTAAAAATACTAATGAGATCTTTTAATCTAATAAATCTCCATTGTAAATTTAATATCTTAAAGTCAAATACTGTCATTTAAATAAAGTCTTTTAAAATGAGCGATAGTTTATCAAATGGAAATTTTTAAAGTTGTAGGATATTTTTGTTTTGTTTCTAGCTGTTACTATATTTTATATATATGCATTTACCAAGTGCCCCCGTCTATGGGAGAATTATTTTTTTCATACACAGGTTGCAATTTGAGAGTATAATCGACAAAATCACATCACATCTCTTAGATGGCTGGAGCCATCTAACCTCAACTGCTAATCCGATTCAAAGCAGTTGCCGTTCTGATAGCAACAGAAACTTAGGATGATTTAAACATCGCAGCACGTAAACACTCCACATGGGCTCCCTACGAATTATGACTCCCCGTATTTAGCCGCAATGTGGTTATAGCCACTGCTAGCTCGCGTTCTCCGAAAGTATTTCTTCAAAGACTACCATCTTCTGAGTCCTCTGGATTCAGGAAGCATTTCTTGGAAAACATATTAACGGAGGTCTCACCAATAGTCAGGCCGGTTTGCCAAGCCGGGGCCTACTGACTCCCAAGGCACCATCAGTTAAGTACTGAGGTAAAACTTCGGACTCCTTCAAATCATTACACCCCAAAGATCACTGTCATATCAAATGTTTTCCGCATCCTAGGTATGCATAATCCTGATAGCGCCTGCATAGATTTTCAATGTCCGAAGAAAGAATATCGATAGCACAGTAAACAGTCATGCCACACTATCACGCTACCATATATATTTAGTGTAATGTGAAGTTTTATAATGTAGCCGTTAACTCTACTCGATCGGTTCAGTGGCGGTTACTCAACGTTTATGACGGTACATGACAATAAAGATGAAATAAAACGTGACATAAACATAACCATACAAAATGAGCAAAATGGGTAAAAAACAAAATGGGCAACATATTATTTACCAAAAACAGCTGCTATGGATATGGCATAATGATATGGCACGTCTAGTTAGATCTTAACCCGCAAATACACCAAAACGTGAGCAGTGATAAGAATATTTCGGAGACCAATGTTGCCCATAAGACGAACTTGTCATTTTCAGAGCTGCAGTTATCTCAGATGTCGACTTGGACATCATTAAGCATTGAGATTTTGCTGACTGTGCTCTTGAACCCTTTAAACACAGTCCTGATTTTACAAAAAAAAAATCTTCTCACTAAAATTGCCGTTATAAGTGTGAGGACAACTAAGAACTACTTCATAAAGTTCCGTTGCAGTTATGGTATGGCGGCGTCATCGGACCATATTTCTTTCCAAATGATAATGGAAAGTTGGTAACCGTGAGTAATATGTTACTTGAATTTCTATGGCCATACAGCTTGAGAAAATCCCCCAGGGGTTGTGCTGCGCCTCTAAGGAGGCGTAGTTAAAGCGCCTTGAGGAGTCAGACCTCTTGGTTTTACGTTTTATAGTCGTAGTTTCTGTTGTGTCGATATTCTTTGGAGAACTATACACTCGAATTGCAACACGAATTGCAAGTTGTTGAGATCCACCGTAAAGTTAAGTCGCAAGGCAGATATTCAAGTAAATCGCTATCACAGAACTTGAGAACATCAATATCGAAGAGGTGGAGCTCCAACAATATGGCACTACGTCTGAAACAACTGATACTAATTTATAATTTCAAATTAAAGCCATCGAGTTCGTCAGTATGAACGAGCCCATGGTGGACATTTATACCGTATCTTACTTCAAACATAACTGCATTAGTTGATTTAAAATTAAAATCGTATTATTCTTAATGAAAGACCCTTTATATAATTTGAAAGTAATGCATACATATTTACCCCCAAATTCATTAAAACTAGTTTTGATTAATAAAAGGTTTATTAAACAAACATTCAAAGAAAATTCGTTTTATAAACCTGCTATAAACCTAAAATATTTTTTATGAATATAGGAGTATTTCCAATAATATTCATTGAACAAAATAAAAAGTATTTTGTTGTATTTTCCCTTTTTTTTTAGCTGGTAACCCTAAATTAAGCTTTAACAACTGCCAAATTGCGGCGTAATTTATCAAGTGCTGCCAATTAAACTTTAACAGTATTTAAAAACTGTTTAACGATGTTTCTTTTACATTTATGTACTTTAATAATTTCTATAAATCTTAATTTATTTTCGGTTTATTTATGATAATTTAATTCTGCAATAATTCTTAACGTGCACAAAAACACTTCCTACATCTTTTTCCTGTTATTTCTTGCATTTTACAACAAGTAACAGGAAATGATTTTTTTCTTAATATAAAATCACACTGTAAAACCTTTTTCGTAGAAGATGGCAAAAAAAAAAACTGTAATAGAAATAAAAAAGCGTGGAATCAACATGTTTTTTCTTTTAAATAAAAAAAGAATAGGTATTATTCTTTGAAGGTAAAAAAGTTGGAGAAATAAATAATAATAATAAAAAGAAAACAGTAATAAAATAAAGAACAAAAAAAAAAACAAGCTACAAAAAGTGTTACGTGTAAAATGCAATTTTATTCAAAAGTCAAATAATTTTTTTTTCTTCTTTCAACACAAACAAAGTTCATAGAGTTGGGATTACAGCTGACACTTAAGTGTTATTTTGTTGGGGTTTTTTTTTCATAAAAAGCCCACGTAGTTTTTAATTATTTAACTAAATCTCTAAAGTTTAATTTTTAATATTGGCCTTTCATTGAAAATTGAATGTAAGTGAAACCGTTTTACTCACCACGAGAAGTGAACGAGAAGTGGGTAGGCATGTTTAGAGATTTGTAGATAATTAAAATATTTAAAATAAAACTAATTTCGAAAAAGAGTTTATAGTTTAATTATTAAAGCAGTAATCTTAAAAATCATATTATATTTTCGTTAAAATGGAAATTTTTTTAACCCTGAGTAATAAAGTTAAAGATAATAAAATTTTAAACAAGAAATTGATATTTGAATTTACATAAAGGAAATAAAAATTAAAAAATCTTATTAATGTCTCTATTATGATCTCTATTTTTGGAAAGATTCTAATTTGAACCAAGAAATTTTTTTAGTTTTATAAATACACTGGAGCCCCGATTTGCGTCGTTAAATGCGACCGCGGAAATGCGACACAAACCGAATCGACGGAAATTGAATCACTTTTTTCTATATAAATGCACTGATTTTTTTATTGATTGGGTCAACATTTTAAATATTTGGCAAAAAAAATTCTATTTTTGATAATAAACAGATCATTATTTATTTCAGCAAATGGATTTAATTAATTTAAAGAAAGAAGAACAAAAATATATAAAGATATACAAAAGAAAAAAAATATTTTCATAAAATCAGAACAAAAATTAATTGAATTCATTTATTAAAACAAAGATAGAATCTCATTTGAGATTAACTCGAGCTATCTTCATCTGATTATTTTTAATTCTGTCTCTATTGCAAATTCTTTTTACGGTTGTTGGCGCTTAACTGGGGGTTCTTCTAGAATAACTTACCTTACAGAATAAAATGGGAATTCCACTTTTGACACGAAAATAAAGGGTGGTTACATTTTAAAGGCCGATGTTGATTTTGAATAAAACACAAATTATTTAGGAAATTATTGTCATTTCGTTATATTATGATAATATTGGTATGGTTCAATTATGTATGGAACAAAATATCGGTCAAATGTCCGCCGCGACCTCGGCGGCACACCTCCATCCGATGGTCCAAATTTTCGATGACGCTGAGGCATAATTGAGGTTCTATGCCGTTAATGTGCCGAATTATCTCATCCTTTAGCTCTTCAATTATTGCTGGTTTATCGACGTACACCTTTTCTCTCAAATAACCCTAAAGAAAGAAGTCCAACGGTGTCAAATCAGATGATCTTGGCGGCCAATTAACATCGCCACGACGTGAGACAACACGGCCATTGAATTTGTCGTGCAAAAGAGCCATTGTTTCGTTAGCTGTGTGACAAGTGGCACCGTCCTTTTGAAAGCATATGTCGTACACATCCATATCTTCCAATTCGGGCCATAAAAAGTTCGTTATCATCTCACGATAGCGAACACCATTCACATAACTGCCTTACCGGCTTCATTTTGGAAAAAATACGGCCCCATGATGCCACCAGCCCATAAACCGCACCAAACAGTTACTCTTTGTGGGTACATTGGTTTTTCGACAATCACTCTTGGATTATCATTCGCCCAATTTTTCTTATTCTTCTTATTGACGAATCCACTAAGGTGAAAACGTTCTCATCACTGAATATGATTTACTTCGAAAATTTACGATATGCATTTTGATTTGAACGCCCATAGGGGCGACGCAAAACGGGGCTCTAGTGTAATTAAATATAATTTACCTAAAAAAATTATTACATGTGACATCGTTTCCTGTATTGTAAAGTGAACAGTTGGCAAGTCGTGAAATAAATCTCTGTTTTCAGACATCAATTTCAATCAAACCCAGATAACAACTTTATGAAAATAAGAATACAATTTGTTATTGAGGAAAATAAATGATTCGAAATCCTTTTAATGGTCTTTTTTAATTTTGGTAAATACTAAAAGAAAAGTTGAAAACTTTTTAAATGAAAATATATGAATATAAATTTTGCCTTTTAGACCTCCTAGAAATCTGGGAGCAAATTGCGGCATTCGATATCGATCGAAATATCCATTTGAATTGCATTGTTATTTCGGTGCTGCCGTTTTGAACCGCGCTTCACATATTAGCAACTGGTGGTAAAAGACCTCGTTATTCTAAAGTAAAAGTATAATAACGAGCTGTTCCGTTTCCCTTGCCCAGCTTATGTGTATACATACACTCACAATATTATTACAGTAACTGTAGGACTGTAGGTTATTTAAAAAGTTTTCCGTTCAGTAATTTTTAAATAAATAAACATTTAAAATTGCAAGAAAATTTATTTTTAACTGATTCTAACATTTGTTGAAAAAAATTAAGTGCACTTTAGTACGGATTTTCGGTTGCATTTTATATTGTCTGTTGAATAAGTTAAAGTATTCTCTATATAAAATTAAATGAAAATGTAATTTAAAACGATTGTAAATTCACTTAAAGGCCGATCTACTTATTTTGCATTTAATTTTAACGAAAAGTTCATTTAATTTTTACTGTAAAAAATTCAGCCGCGAATTGCGTAAAAAAATAACCACAATTTCCCTAAAAATAAATGAATTTTCAGTTATTTTATATAATTTAAGTACCAAAAAATTAATTTTTAGTCATCTATTTATAGATCTGTGGCAAAAGTAAAAAACAATTTGTTTTGTGTAGAAAATTCCCATATTCTGTTTGTTAAAATTATTTAGTTAAATGCATAAAATGTTTAATTGAAAGTTCTTCTGGTCAGTACTAAAAAAAGTAAAACAAACATGTATAAAGGGGTAGGTAAATTAAAATAAATATTCTCTCTCTCTCTCTCTCTCTCTCTCTCTCTCTTTCATAAGTCTGTGTTCATACAGCTCATGTCTTATTGACATGATTCTTCCTTTTTCTTCTTTGAACATGAATTGGCGTTCAAATGATTCATGTCATGTTGACGACATGTTTTTTTTTTCTTTTTTATAGTCTTTAAATACGAATAAGAAAGAAAAAATAGTCTGTACTCGTTTCTATTCCCCTCGTCCCACGCACCAATAAAGTAGCAATCATGTCAATAAAACATGAGCCGTTTGAACACAGACTTTGAAAAACAAGCGGACAGTTGTCTGGTATTTTTTTTAGAAATTCGAGTACCTGTATTATATAAAATCACTGAAAATTCATTTGTTTTTACGGAATTTGTCAGTTAGTTTTTGATAGTTAAATTACATAAAATAACTGAAAATTATTTTTTTTCACGGAATTCGCGATCGAATTTTTGACAGTAAAAATTAAATGGACTTATCGTTAAAAATAAATGAAAAATAAGTAGACCGGGTTTAAGTTAATATTCAGTTAATTTTACGTACAGAATATTGTGCGTGTATGTACTCTTACAAAAACATGACGTTTTGTTGACGGATGAACCTGATAAACTTAAAATTTTTCTCCGTTTTTGCGAATCAGCTGTTTAAAAATTTGTGTTTGTTTATATTTATTGATGAAGCACTACGTTTTTTTTTATTTAATACAAAACACGTAAATAACAATAGCTAAATAAGTAAATTTTTACAAAATTTCTGTTACCTTTTTAACACGTTTCAATACGTTTACGTATTTTTTGTAACTACCAACAATTTAAGTAGACCGCAACGGTTACGTGTCCTCAACATTTACGTTTTAGCAAGGAGGACTTTGCCAAGCTTATGCATAAATATGTACTCTTACGTAAACCTTACGTTGCGTTTCAGATAAAACTAAAAGTTTTCTCCGTTTCCACGTATCAGCTGTTAATGAATTGAAGCCAACCACAACGTTAACGTGTCCGCAACATTAACGATAAAGTTTTTTTTACTTTATTCGTTTTTATTCGTTACGATAAAGTAAAATAGCCGGTAGGACTGATGACTTTTTAAATTGGAAACTAATGATAAGAATTGATTGACCTGACAACCATTTGACAGCTGAATCACTGACAGAAGAATATTCTTTACAAACCACTCTTTTCTAGCTTCTTTTTTTTAGTTTGTACATTTTATTTATTTATTTATTTCTTTATTCACAATAATATAATAAGCCTCTTTAGGCCAATTGACTTATATTACATATCATATTCCTAAATACTTCAAAAAGAGAAATAATTAACAATAAAAATTTTTTTACTTCAACACATAAAATTATATTTTTATATTTGTTCCCAAACCAAACAACAAACAAGCACTAAAGAGAGTGTAAGAAGTTATAGTAATTGATCCCAAAAAAAAGCAATAGCAATTTATATAAATAATATAAATAATCAAGTTTATTACAATTGGGTAAGGGCTAACAGTAGTTTCAGGCGAAAAGCATTATTCGTATGGGAGAAAAGACGAAGTTCCAAAGGCAAATAGTTCCAGTGTCGGGATGTTCTTACAATAAACGATTTTTCAAATAAAGTATTATTTATTCTTGGTATTAAAAGTTGAGGGTTTCTAGAGGAATGAGAAAAATTGAATTTAGAGCAAAGTTGCGTAGGAAAACCCCGTTTAATGATCTTATAGAAAAAAATTAAGTTCCGACTAATCATAAAATTATGAAAAGAACAACCCAAGAAACGTTCTACAAACACTGAAACGTGATCACGTCTTCGAACATTGTAAACGTAACGAACAACCATATTTACAAGACGATTTAATCTAGAAGTAATATATGTCATAGCTCCTGAAAAGCTCAATACCATACAAAATCTGTGGCATCAATATTGCATGCGCTAGACGAGACTTAATACGATTCGGCAAGTATATATTCGAAGAATAAAGTCGACGTAAAGATCCAGAAATCTTTTGACTTATAAAATTCAAATGGCTCTCAAAATTTAAGCGTCTGTCCAAATATACACCTAAACATTTCAAACGTTCGACAGTCTCCACGTTAAACTCACCAACCGTTATATTAAGATTAAACGAATTAAAGTCATTCGTTCCAAACACAAGAGCTTTTGTCTTATCAAAATTAATTGACAAATAATTATCGGAAGACCAAAGTATGAAACGCTGAAATATGTCATTGACTTTTAGTTGAAAAGTACTTAATTCAGACTTCTCGCCAATAATCAAAAGAAATACATCATCAGCGTATAAATACGGCTTGCAAATATGATTACCAACGTAACAAGATAAATCATTTATATACAATACGAATAAAATTGGGCCTAAAACAGAGCCTTGAGGGATACCAGATGAAAGGCGAAGTACATTAGAATATGTTTGGTTGACATCTACAAATTTATATCTATTCGATAGATATGAAAATATTAACTTATTTGCAGTTCCAGAAAAATTAAAATTCTCTTTTAATTTCCTTATCATTACACGAAAATTAACTGAATTGAATGCTTAAGACAAATCAAGTGATAACAAGGCCGCTAACTTATCATTATTCAAATGGGTCCTTATGTCTTCAGTTAAACTGACTAATAAAGATGTGGTGCTATGTCCACAGCGGAAGGCATGTTGCGAAGGAACAATTCTATTTCGAACAAAACATAGTATCTGATCTTTCATAATATGTTCAAATGCTTTAGATAATGCAGGAAGAATGGAAATTGGTCTCAAATCTTCTAGTCTAGAAATGTTTTTCGATTTAGGTATGGGTACAACACGAGCCGTCTTCCAGGAAGAAGGAAATGTAGATGAAATCAAAATAGTGTTAATATTATGGGTAATAATTACAGATATATATGGAAAGATATACTTAAGAAACCGAATAGGAATCATGTCTATACCTACAGACTTGGACTTGACTTTGCAAATAGCATCATATACATCACTCTCACTTACGCAACGAAAAGAAAACGATCCATCTAACACATCAAACGATCCAAAATCAACAGGGTCATTATCAAAAGTATTATTATTAACAAAATATTCATTTATATAATTTACATCAAAGTTACATACCAGTTCATTGTTCTCAATTATGCCATTCCCTTTCAAAACTTTCCAAATGCCTGAGCCATCTAAACTAGAAAATAATTTATTATAAAACCTTCTTTTTTCCTTACGAATTACATTTTTTGCTCTATTCCGGTATCTGCAGAAAATAGACCAATTCGATCTAGACTTATTAGCCAAGAAAGCAGAATACGCCAAATCTCGTAAGGAAGTTGCCAGCAGAATTATATTAGACCGCATCCAGGCATTATTATCCCGCCTTAACTTACGTCTAACAACAGGAACAAAACTGAATAGCGAGTTAATAAGTGAATCAATAACAGTATTCTGAAAATTAACATCAGACGAATTAAAAAATGAGTATGTGTCAAACGTAGATAAAAATGCTAAGAGGGCATTCCAATCAATCGCATTAAAATCACGATACTCCAAAATTTCGCAAAATTGCGAAAAGTTTAGACGAAATGCAGCATATATTAATGAGTGGTGAGAAATCGAAGGACATTGAACCTGATTTGAATATAAAATCATAGAGTGATCACTTATTAACCAATAATCTAATAAGGATGTAGATCGATGCGCCACATCAACGTGGGTTGGGCGAGAATTATGTTGAATTGAAATTCCCAATCTAGCGCACATGGATCTAATCAAATTTGCCTTAATAGTATTAAACATGTTGCAGTTAAAGTCACCAACAACAATAATGCTAGAGTATTTTAAGAGCAACTCAAAATGAGAATCTTCAAAAGCATTTATATTACCATGCGGTAAATAGACCACACCAAAAAGTATCTTGATGTTTTCATAATTAATTTCAATAAAGATGGATTCACAATCATCAGAGGAAGCTTTCAAAACAACTCTATATTTGAGTTTAGTTTTCAAATAAATGCAAACTCCACCACCTCTACGATGTATACGATCATTTCGGACTATTTTATAGTTATCCATACCTATCGATGAATCAGATATATATGGTTTTAGCCACGTTTCAGATACAGCAATTATCTCGAAATTATCCTTAACAATATTCTTAAATTCATCAAATTTAACTTTGTTTTGAAATGGCCTAATACTCTGGCAGTTCATGTGCGATATTTTGAGCTGGTTAGAAAAAGAATGTAAACTTGATTTAAGGAAAGAACTATTGCTTATGATGGGACCAATATTATCATTGTCAACTGACATCAAAATTTAGAATAATAATGGCAGGGAACAATATAAAATTAAATATGTGTGGAAAATACATTTTTAAATTTCAATAAAAATTTCTAATTTAAATACAAAATAATTTAATTAATACTCGCTGTCATCAACAGTAAGGCAAAATAAGGAGATCAGTAGAAGACATTATTAAAGAATAAAATACAATAATTATTTTACAAAAACCAGATTTAACAAAAATAAAGTAGTTTAATGTTAGCAAAACAAGATCAATTCATATAAATATTTGTTAAATTTGGTCCTTGAAACATAAAAGTAAAAATAATAAATTATAAAAAATATAGAATTAAATAACTTAACTATTTAAGAGATCAGCACATTCAGACGTATCATAAACAACTTCTTTACCATCACATAGCGTTATTGCAGCTTTTGGCTTATCCTTGTTTATTAGTTTAAATTTGGTGATAATTTTCTGACGCATCATTTTTCGACATAAAGAGTTAAGGTTCGACGCAGCAGGAGAAAAATGGTCGTTTAAGTATACACGGCTCTCTATTTCGCCACCAAGAATATTTTTAACTTTAAGCGATCTTGTTTTAAAGTATTCCTTCATTAGGGAGTCACGAACGTTAACATTATTAAATTTAACCAATATAAGTTTTCTATCACTCATATAACAAACATGATTCAAGTTTTGCTCAGAAATTCTAATGTTATAATGATTACACAGGGAAATAACAGTGGACGAGAGGTTATTTAGGCCCGATGGTAATCCATTTACCACAATATCACCACGATTCAGACGCCTATGTAAAATATTATTTTCTGTCTCCAATGCAGATAATTTAGAAGTAGTTGAGGCACTAATTTTGTCTATTAATTTATTGCATGTCACTATATCTGACTTAATTTCTTTAATGCATAACGATATTTCATTTTTAAAATTAGACAGTACCTGAGCCATTGTATTTTTAAAGGCAGTATTGTCTTCCTTACTAGCTTTTACAAATTCGTCGAAGCTTGTTTTTATCTCCTTCACATCATCACGAGTATGGCGATCATCAGAACAAACATCAGCACAGCCACTGCATGTGAAAAAAAATGATTTTGGTCTATCTTTAAATAACGCTAGATGTTTTTCCGAAACATCAGCACATTGTAAATGCAGCCATTGTTTGCATATCTTGAATTGGATACTACCATGGGTTTTTCCAATGGAATCTTGGCAGATAACACATTTAAAGACTTTTGTGGCGGGCATGTTTGTAATACTAAATAAACGTAAGCAGTAAATACAAGCAACAGCAACAACAATGTGTATACAGCAAAATAAAATGGCACCACGGCAGAAACAGCAAGTTTATTAAGGCAGATAAAAACGTAAAAAAACTCTGGCTTTTTATAATATTTCAATAATATATTATCCAGGGGTAATTATGTAGGCAAAAATTTAACAATTTATTATTTGAAATAATTAAAGTTTTTAGTTTTCCAAGTTTAAGTGACAGCTGAGTAACAAACACGTTCTATTCAGGCATAGCGTTGCCAGATATTTAAGAAAAACTTTTTAAGAAAACCACCAATAACTAAAGTAACTTATGAAAGTGAAATAATTCTTAGATTCTAATTGTTAAAATTTTATTTTTTAAATAAAACTAAGAGAAAGTTATTTATTAAATTTTTTTTTGCAATTAAAACTTATTTAAGTTTAGTTTTTCCCACAAAACTTTCAAAAGTCATGTCATTATTTCGCTTTATTTTTATACCTAATATAGTTGGCAGCACTAAACATTGCCATTACTTGCTTAAAGGTTAAAATTAAGTATTTAAATTTATGCTTTAAACTATTACTCACTTGAATAACAACTTTATTAATTGTTGGTTGACACATTCTTTAAATGCCTTACAATTTTCTAAGAAGTTTACCGGTTTAAAAAAAAATTTAAAAAAAATAACCTTATTTTTTTAATATGTAAATTTTTATAATTAAAATAAAAATTAAAATGTAATTATAACACGTTTTAGGAAAAATAAAAGTATTTTTACAAAGCACACCCGTTTGCCATAATATCTTAAGTAATACATTTATGTATGTTTGATATTTTGCACAAATGTTTTTAATATTTTAATACTCGTAGTCATACTTGACTTATTTTTATTCAATATTTTTTAACATTTTTGCATCCAATTCATTTATATTTTTCACTTCGGCCAATTGTTTAACATTCATTAAATTATTTTCTCTCTGAAAAATTTTTCTTCTGAAAACTACCATTTTACTCGTAATCTGTCTGTCTAGATAAAATGAAAATTATTTCGTTAACATTCACTACGTTAATTTACTCAAATTGCATGCATAATTATAACTGTCATCAGTTGTTAAATTGTTATTAACTTCTATTTGTAAGCTTCACTTTTAAATTAATTAATAACAATATGCTGATTTGTTATATCAATCAAGTCTCAGTAACGCTGGCGGCATTCATTGTGTTTTGTTTAATGTTTTATATCAGAGTTTCGCTGTTGCCAAATTAGGAGTGTTTATTGTTAATTTAATAATAATTTTGGGAAATACTAAGAGTTGCCAGATAAGGGAAATTGTCCTAAAATGGAGTATTTTTAATTTCATTTGGGGATTTATTTATGTTGTCAAGATTTAGGTATTTTGGAAAAATGTGGGGATATAAAGTTTTTTATGTTCATTTATACAGATTGATTTTTTAGAGGTATAAGACTTTATGTTCGGTATACTTTATTAACTGGCAGCCATTTTTTCAGCTTTCAAGTGATTTTTGTCTAGTTTGGTTTTTTATTTCAATACGAATAGACTGACGCCTGATCAACGCTTTCAAATTGTACAAATTTTTTTTTTTAAATCCTGGTTCTTTTTGAAATACGATATAAGCGAATTTTGTTTAGCGCTGAATCTCATTTTTGGTTGAATGGATGCGTCAATAAACAAAACGGCCGTATTCGGAGTGCTGATAATACTCAATTTTATGTTGAAACACCGTTACATCCAGAAAAACAGACCATTTGGTGTGCTTTATGGGCTGCTGGAATCATTGGTCCGTACTTCTTTAAAAGCGATGCTGGTCAGAACGTTACATTCAATGGAGCACGCTATAGAGCCATGATTGCTGACTTTTACGTTCATTAATTGAACAACCATGATGTGCATACGCTGTGGTTTCAGTTTCTCGCCATACTCTGTGTAACTTCAAGAAAGCAATGCGAGCTTTGCTAATTCGATCACAAATATCAACTTTAGACTCGCCATATTTGGTTATCTTGCACCCAAGGTAGTTAAATAACTCCACATCTTCAACAATTGTGTTTTCCATTGTAATGCCCAATTTTAAGGATAGTATTTAAATCTATCTATATCTATATTATGTTAATTTTCATATAAACTTAAATCGTATTTAAATACAGATTGATTTTTTAAGTTTTATTTGAAAAGTCTTATTTAATTAAGATAAAAGTATGGTAGCACTACTATATACAAAAATATATCACAAAAAAAAGTGTAGCTATTTACAAGGTGGTCTCAAAAAACGGCTGGTAGTTATTGCTTTGCCTGTTGTTGTTGTATTGTTGTGATATTGAGGTCACCCTGCTAAGATAATCCAATGGAAACTTAAGTTGAATTTAAATATACCACATCGGTGAATTAAGTTTCATTTAAGTGTTTAGTGACAAAAATAATTTTGTATTTAAAACGATTTTAAACATAAATGGGTTTTAATGTCAATCCTGAAAATTGGCCATAAGTGTTGTCTTTTTTAAGTTTATTATCAACCCTACTTTTTGGCGTTTTTAGAGAGTCATACGAGTATTATTTTGTCTTCAACATCCACTTATCGATGAGCCATTAGACAAATAACATCAGCATAATTCATCATAATCTATATCGTTTAGGTAGTCAGACATCCTTGTTGGTCTCTTCCACTATACGGTCCAAAAGCAAAAGAACTAACCTGGAGAACAATATACAGCCTTGCCTGAAAAAGACGACTTAAAAGGACGACTTAACCATTAAAACGTGCCATATAACTCCCATCTTTGTAGAGTTCGCGTATTGAAGTAACAATCTTCTCCGGTATTCCCTTGTTGACGAATGCGGTCCTCATAGAGTTTCGGGATATACGTTCCTGTTCTGAAAATCACGTGATTTCAAATCACGTGCTTTTATAATCACATGTGTGGTTTTGTGGTGTTCTGAAAATTATTTAGTTTTTGCGTTTCTCGGTGTGCCTTCGGCAATTAAAAATCACACCAAACACACAAAAACGGAACACAAAAATATCACACGTGTAATTTTTAAAGGCACATGTGATTTGAAATCACGTGATTTGAATAAAAGTGATTTTCACAATAGGTCTGATAGTTTCGAAAGCTCTTTCATGATCCATATTATTGCCATTATAAAAACGTTAGACATAAAAAAAATAAATGTTTATATTTATTCAAGCTCTAGGTCCTTTTAATATTTATTTTTTTATTTTTTTATTCTCAATATTTCGCTAACCTTTGGTTAGCATCGTCAGGAAATTAACTGCCAGGCCCACAATTTCGACAAGAACATTTCCTTCGCATTTTTATATTGAAAACAATAAAAAATTTAAATTCGTTTTTGTTTTCAATATAAATATAAGAAAGAAATGTTCTTGTCGACATTGTGGGCCAGGCTGTAAATATAATTAAAAAATTTTTTGTTTGAAAAATGTTTGAGCTTGAATAAATATAAACATTTATTAAATTAAATAAGGTCAAATAAAAAACTGAACATAAAAAAAATATTTAAAATTTTAACGTCATTACCCACTTGACAAAAAACCAGGCGAATTCAGACAAGGTGGTCTTATTTTGAAAACTGCTACAACACTTTAAAATACTTTAACTTTGTGTCAAAATAATACAACACCGTAGTAAATAATTCAAACAAACATTTCATTTTGTTTTTGATTTTAAATTGTGTGTTTTGAAATTTAATAATTTAAAAATGTTTTAAATTTCATAATTTGAAGTGGACATTTACACATGAAAGTACTCGTAGTTTCTTGAAAGTCGCAATACTCTCACACTTTTTCACTAGGGTCACGAATGTACGATCGTACGCTTTTGATGTACAAATAATATAGAAAACAAAACTTTACCTAGCATTTTTTTTTGCAATTCGATAGCATTTTGGTAGCTCTATGTTTAGTGCAAAAGATAGATTTCATGGAGTTTAAGTTTTCATAATGATATAATAGAAATAGAAGTCAACTTTGACTGACAATAGTGAAATGTAAAAAATCTGCGAAATGAACCGGAATATTCCAACGTGATTAATTTATTTTAAAAGTGTATTAATGTAGGTCTCTATCCAATATTTACACAATAAAATATCTCTATTGGTTTCTGTTTAATTGGCTTAAGTACCGGTCGCGAACCTACGCGTCGCGAACGTACGATTTTTCCATATGTTTTAACCGTTATTTAACCGTTAATCGACCTTTTTTTGTTCTTCTTACACATTTCTCTTCTTAATTGATTGTAATAGAGAGATTTTAAAGAAAGATGCAAACACAACAAATTTTTTTGCATGTAAAATAATTATATATAAAAATGTCTTAAGAAGTAGCTTAAAATGATAATATTAAATTTTCCAGCTTCCAGCCCAATTTCCTCAAGTAAAACAGCTGAGATATCATAGTATATCATATATACCATTCTATTATAAAAACATAGACTTTTTTAATAATTATAATCAATAAAACACGATGCTTATCAACATTTTATTTTTCCATCCTGGTTGACCATTCGGAGGAAATGCCCATATACATGTTTCTACTTTCAGTCTAACTTTCAGGAAGCTTTCAATGAAAATTTTAAGAAAGCGATTTCATGAGAGTAAATGCCAATAACTAAGCAGTGTTGCCAATTGAAATTTTTTTTTTCGTATATATAAAGAATTTTAATATACTTTTTCAGCTAAATATTAAGAACACAATGATTCTAATTAAAATTTATAAGTATCATGAAAACTAATAAAAATAAATATAATCTCGAATGAAGTTTGGCGTGAATAATTGGCTCGGCAACTCTGAAACTTGAAGTAAGCAAAACAATAAAAGAAGAAGAAGAGAAATTTTTGATAGAAGTTTGCCCTTTGACAACATTTTGAAAATGTAGTTTCAGTTTCATGAAATTTTATTATTTTTTTGTGAAATTTGTGTTGATAATACGTATACAGAAATTTCATGAAAGTACTTTCATGTGCAAATGCAGCGTTAGTGAATATTATAGAATTTATAACAGATTCCCCAGAACTACCAGAACGGTATTCTATTTTGACAAATGGTTAGTTATCAGCTGTTGCTTACGTAGCATGATAAGGTCATCTGGTTTGAATTCGCCTTGACAAAAAAGTTTATGTTTCCTTATTCTATAATATGACAAATTTTACAGATTTTATTTTGCTGGGAAATAAAATTAATTTAAATTTGAGTTTTTCCCAAAAAATATTGTTTAAACCAAAATGTTTACGCAAACTTGTAAACAAAGCAAATTCATGTATACGGTGGTGTCGATACTATAACAAGTAACAACACCAAAAACACAACAATGTATTTTTTTGTTGCTTTCGTTAATCGATATGTCAAAAACACAATCAACTTTTGACATTTCTCTCTAAGTAAGAAAAAAAAGTAGCACAGCTGTGCTTTCAACGCCACCTAATAAATTAATTCGCCTTGCTTGTAAACAAATTTAAATGTTTAGTAAGATGTCGTCATCATTTTAACTCGTTAAGTATTTTAATGCTTCTTTTGACAATCTTTTCTTCTAAAAAAACTCTTCTTTTGAAAATCTCCTTTCTAACTGAGCTACCTAAACAAGGGCGGCAAGCGTTTTTATAAACATGAAAATTCTATTTCAAATACATTTTCAATAAGACAAATCGACATAGCAATTTGTCAAATTGGATTTTCAAACCGGATGGTGTCGAATTCGCGTTCTAAAGGTTTTTTCCGTATAAGCTTTATGCAAATGAAAAGTTTTGACATACAAAAAACGCTTGCCGCTCTTATTTAGGTAGCTCAGTAAACAATTTCTTCTTTTGTTTATCTCGTTGTTCTCAGCACTTATTTTAATTTTATTGCTGACAACCAACACATTAACCAGCCTTTAAGTTCCTGGCGTAATTTACATAAAATTTTGCGTATTTAAAACTGTAAATTAAGATAATTATTGTCTTTTCTGTTGTGTTTTGTTTTTTCCCAAATAAATAAAGTTGTACTTTATTTAATTATTTCATACCTAAATTAAATTATTTAGCATTTTGCTTATTTAGCAAAATAGTTTTTTCAGATGATACTGTTTGTTTAATTGATGTCATTCACCTATGAAATCATTAGTTGGTGTACAATTTTACAAGAATTGTAGAGTTTTTTTTTATTCTGTTATTGTGTTTTTCCTTTTTTTTTTTTTTTACAATTTGGGCTAACGACACCATACAAATGTTTATTCAGCTTTTTTGTTTATTTTTATTAAGAAAAAGTCTTTAATTTATAGAATAATTTTTGTTTTTTTTTAGTGTGTTATTCAATGAAGAAGAACATGAAATTGAAATGTTAAATAACAATGACATTTAAATGAAAAATATAATTTTTTTAAAAGTGGGAGTTAATATTAACAATATTTAGAGATATCACAGTTTGTAAGAGGTCAGGTGGATGGAAAAGAAAAACGTGATGGTCCATACTTTAATATAGTCTAAACTATAGACAGGTCTATAAACCAAACTAACGTCTAGTCTAAAGTCCTAAATATAGTCTTATATTTCGATTTGGATTTACTTTTTTCTTAAGGTTAGTTTACACGGCAATACAATGTATTACGACATGTGGAAAAATGATGTAGAATGAGAGAAAATCTTATCATGTAAAAGCAAAATGCATTGAGTAAGAGAGAATACGGATATAAAATTTGACAAGCGATCGGTAAATGTTCATTTTCTAAACCATTTTAGAAACTTAGGCCCTAATTGTGTAAAACGCAATGCAAAAGTATACATTCCCTGTCCGCTGGGAATGTATACTACTTTGTTTTGCCGCCATTTTGGTACACATTAGTCTTGACAGTTCATATTTGGCAGTCGTGAAGTAGACACGTGGCAAATTTATTATGGAAAAATATTCGATAAACCAACGTGTTTTAATGGTTAAAACATATTTTTATCAAAATCAATCATCGATTACTGTGACGATGAGAAAGTTACGTGAAATTTTTGGGAGAAACAACGTGCCAACAAAACGCACTATTTATCGTGCACTGAATGATTTCGAAGAAAGAGCCTCTGTAGGTGATAGGCCCAAGCATGGACCACAACGTACTGCAAGATCGGCTGAAAACATTACTGCTGCTCAAGAAAGTGTTCAAAACAATCTATCAACCTCAATTCGACGCCTTGCTCAGGAGCTTGTTCTTCAAAGAACAAATTTGGCAACAATTTTGCACAAGGATTTGCGTTTGTTTCCATTTCAGATTAAGTTGACAGAAGAGCGTTTTTAACAAGACCATTTACGCTATTTACAAACAAAGTAGTATACCTTCCCGGCGGACACCCTGTATATTTGGCAATTCTGCTCGTGTCTTATTATTGAGAGTTATTGCGTTACTAAAGGGAAATACAACAAAAGTAAAGCATGTTTAACCGGAATAATAATATTCTTTCTCTGTCTCTTTCTGGTTCGTAGGGTAAGTGTTTAGAATTATTCTAAAATAAATAAATATAAGGTCTCCGAAGCTTCTCACTGCCGCCCTGCTTTGGCTTATAAAGCACAAAATTTTGAAAACAATATTGAGGGGAATAGTAGAATTTAATTTGGCGGAAAAGTACATACTTATACTGTTAATACATCAACCAGTTTTTAACTATTATAAATATGCATAGATATGCACTAGTTGGGCTCCCATGACAACCGAACGTTAAATACGAAAGTTTGATATACAAAAAAAAAAAAAAAATTAAAAGTTCCACCAGTTTAAATTAAAAGCCAACCAGTATATTCCTAGCTAAATACTAGTAACTTTGTCTTCAGGGAAGTTAAAATCACTCACATATGCACATTAGGCCCATGTATAAGTAAAATCTACGCAACTTTGCTCTTTTGACATTTGTGAATTAAAAAGAACATCCCTATTTAAGTTTTGCTTACCAGTTATAAATTTACCTTGTTCTAATCCCTGGGCTATAGAAAGTCTTATCAGATCTTTTACTTTCTAGGTTACATTCCCACACTAATTTTATCAAATATTTAAGAAAATAACCATATGAACTTATCTTTAGATTTGTTTTTCAAATTTACATCACTGCAAATAAGATGCTACCTAAATGCACTTTGTGTTCATATTAACTACAGCAAACTGTGACTAAGCTAAATTAAAATTAGGCCATTTAAGATTAAGAAAAAAATAGTAAAGCTGGCACAGAACTATTATTCTAAACAATCACGTGAATCATCATTTAGAAAACATTTAACACCTCCGCTCTTTTTTAAACACAACACACTTCGACATGTAAAACATGCAATTTAACAATTTTTTTCTCCCCAGATATTTTACAGAAAATACAACATTCGGGGGTGTCGTTGACGTTTCCACTGGGTGTTTCTACAGATTAAAATCATCTAAGAAGACATTAATAATGACTTTTTATACCGATCATCTGCATAAAAAGTGTTTGTTTACTTAAAGTTTTTTTCTGTTTCTGTGTCTTGTTTTTTTTTACTCTCTTTTGGCTTAGTGCTATTTTAGTTGTCATGACAAAAGTGTTGACATTATTACCATGTAAAGAGTTTTACATGTTGTAGGTATGTTTCTTTTTTTTATATTTTATTGTATCTCCTTAAAACAACATTTAAAATTACATGAATTTCATTACTTGTTGTTGTTATTTTTGCTAACACATGTATTTTAGCATGAATATTGTCACCTTGATTCTTTTTAAGTACAAAAATTGTTGAAAAAAAAGAAAAAATTAACTACAGAAAAATTGCCAGCAATTTACACGAGCCATTACCAGCCAACAACATTAAATTTGGTTTTAGTTGGTGTTAAGTTGTTAGTTGGATGGATGGATGGATGAGTGGCAAAACGATTTACTGTATGCAGACGAATGTCATGTACAACTTAACGCTGTAATCAACTTGTATGTATTACAATGGAAATACATATATATGTGTGTATCGTTGTACTCGCATGTTGTATTAAATGAAATTAAATTATAAACAGCGCTACAATTGGCAAGTACATAAAAAAGGCTTGCCAACTACAAGAAGAATATAAGGAAGTTTAGGTTAGAGTGAGAAGGCAGTAAGTTCTCAAATGTCATTGTATTTATCCATTGTAATACTATGGAGTTCTCCTAACAAAGTTCAAAATGCACTACAGGTCAATGCGAAAAATATCAGATGATTTCTCGTAAGTAGCAGACCCAATTTTAACTAGTACTCTTTCCACCAGTGCAGGAACATGACAATGGAAGTATTCGACGTTATATTTCTTCGGTTCCTAGACGCTATACATGCATACTTACACAAAAAAAATTAATAAAAAATAAATTAAATAATTAATCAAAAATAAAATTAGTTTTAATTAAATATTTAATCAAGTGAATTAAACGTTTACTTATATTAACAACATTACTGCAGAAAATTTTGTTAATATCAAAAAATATTAATTAAAACTATTAATTTACTTACTAGTGCAAATTTAATTAATTTTTAAATTAATATCACAAATTTTTTAATTTAAATCAATTTCAATTTTTTTCTGTGTAAAGGAAAGTCTTCGGTAATTATAAATACCAATAGCGATGCATTCTTTCTTATCACTGAAAGCAGAGCCATGTTACGCTTGCCATTTATATTAGGACACCATTTCTTAATAATTCTACAATCAGTGGTGTAGCCTATCACATATTTGCGATATCGCATGGTACAATTAATAAGGCAACCCCAACACCCCATCTGATAATTGTTTGCGAACCCTACATCAAAATTTGCTTACAATTTTGTTTGTTTACAAATAAGAGTATTTATTGCTGCTCGAAAAATACAATTTTTTCGACAATCTATAAGGGTTTTCCACCAACAAATTACATGTTGTAGCTGTAGAATTTGGGTAACCTTACCAATTGTACCTTGGCGGTATCGATAGACATTCGCTAAAGTTTTGAGTTTCTCATTGAACCCGTTAGAAAGTGACAAGTTAAGCAAATTCATCCACCCTTATCTTTTCATGTTTGTCCAGGGAGCTAAAAGTTCCCAATCTCCTCCTGGAAAACACTTCAGTAATCTTGAAATCTCCTCGATATCGAGCCCTGGTTAAGATTATATCGTAAGCGACTACTAAAAGTAAATTTTACAGGAGAGAGCTTTTATTGTTTTTTTTTAAGTAGTGCAGCACCTTATTTGGTTTCATGTTATGCGTTTATTTATTTTGAAAATTATAATGGTTCATTCAATAGTTTTTCAGAGCATGTTGAGGTTCAACTGATCATAGCACCTGTCATTTACGATAGTTTTAATTTGATTTCCTATGCTAATCCCGCGAAGCTCTCTACCCGGCCTTAACGATATTAGCCACTAGGCTGGGTTGTTGAGATCTTAGTTAAACTAGGTTTAATTAATCTGAAGACAGATTTGTGCCGCCATTACCAAGTTGGTACACAAAATTAAAACGTTGGTCTTTAAAATAATAATTAAAAAAAATCTCATTTCGCCGAAAACACCCGAGTTTCAGAGTACGTTAAACAAAGTTGAATATTAATCCACAGCTCAAAAACCCGGCCTTAACGATAGAAGAGTTCCTTATGAATTAAAAAAAAGTTTTTAAATTCCAACGAGAAAATTTCTTTGTATTCTCCTTTGCGGACCCCCAGGAATCTTTCTGCCATTTGGGAACTCTAAGTCTAGTATAAGGTTTGGTCAATTTCAAAAAGTTTTAAGTTTTTATTTCTTTTTATCAAAATTTTTTTATTTAACTAAGATTGTCAAGAACTTTTCAACAGTTTTGTTTGAAAATAATTAAGTCGTTGGGTGTTTTTTGTTAGTGCGATCCCCAACTACAATTCGTTTCCCTTCAAACGTGTTTAAGATCTTATCTTATTTTTTTATTTTTGCCTTAATTTACAATTGTTTTTTCTGATATTATTTACTTTTAAGGTAACCTACAACTAAATCACGTTAAATTTATGTAAATTTTTTTTTTTTTTTTTTTGTAGTAAACTAAAAATATGGGTGGGAGTTATTAAGAAAAAGTTGAAATATAAGTATTAAGTCATTAAACAAAAAAATTATGAAGTGAATATTAAAAAGCTTAAATTTTTTTTTAAATAATAAAATTTTATGTTATAAAAAATTATGATTTCATTACTTCAGATAAAGAAGAAAACAGAAATTTTAAACTTAATTTTAATTTAACCGATAAAATTAAAATTGCGATTTGTCAAAAAAAAGTAAAAAAAAATTATAGCAGTTTTGAAAATTTTAAGAAATAATTATTTATTTTTTAAAAGAAATATTTAGATTTTTGTATTTCAGTAACGTTTTCGTTTGGTTTACCAATTTCTTCGAAAAAAAACGCTGGAATATTTTTTAATAAATTCAAGAATAATTATCAATAAGACCCCCGGAAACAGCCAAACAAGTTTTAAAATATTTTTTTTTTTTAAATATCTATAATAAACTTTTACTTAAATAATGAATTAATGAAATTTCCCTTCTTGTAAATTCTCCTGAAAACAAAATCGTCATATTTGAATATACTCAACAGGTATATGCATTCGCCCAGCTGATCGTTTTTAAACCTTCACCATAATATCGGAGAGGGTATTATGCGTTTGTGCTGATGTGTGGAATACATAAAATGTAGTATGCCGATCGACTCGAAAGGTCCAAAATTACAGTCATAAGTTAGCTAATTGCAATGGTTTAACCAATAAAATATTACTTCCAGCTTTTTGTTAGCCAGTAGTTAAACCATAAAATGGTATTGGTTAACTACTAGTTAGACAACAACTTTTCCGTGAAAAATTATTATTTACATTTTTTTTTTTACTTTTAATACTTTTACAGTAAAATGCAGTAAATGAGTAATTACTGAGTAAAGTGAAAAATTACTCTAAAAGAAAAAAGTTGTTGCCCAAAAAAGTACGCGAACGGAAAATTTGTAGAAAGTCGTAGAATATAGAAAACAGCTGATGGCAAATAAATGTAGTGTTGAAAAATGTTTACACTTTTAACTATGTACTTAACTTGTTTTCTTATCGGTACTCGATTTAATCCTTTTTTTGTAACGCGAACATTTAAGGAA
Source organism: Pollenia amentaria (assembly GCA_943735925.1). NCBI lineage: Eukaryota > Metazoa > Arthropoda > Insecta > Diptera > Polleniidae > Pollenia > Pollenia amentaria. The sequence goes on along the minus strand of OX031008.1, from coordinate 15,237,316 downwards.
AATACAAAGAATTTATTTTATAATTAGTATTGTGGTTATTTTATTGAACTGTTAATGGTTTTTAATCCAAATTTAGATATTTTAATTAGGCTTAAGTTCATTGAATTTAATTTTCATTAAATTATTTTTATGAAGACAGGAATTTTACAACATGAAATTAATTAAAATTTTATTGATAATTTTTCATTCTTTTTTAAAAATAGATAATCATTCATTCAAAAGCAAATTTCGATCTACCAAGGTGAAATACTATTTGGTTTATAGATTGATGTCTGACTATTGAAGTCATCCGGCTTCAATAGCCGAGTGAGTAAAGACGGCAAACCCCACTGTAGAGATTGTATGGTTACAATCGAAACTAGTCTCATTGTAAATGCTATATAAATGCTTCACAAACAAGTTCAATTAATTAATCAGCCCAATAATTAATAAAAATTCCTCGGGAGTTTTTTCCCTTTTTCCATTTTTGCTATAGAATTTCAATAGGAAAAATGGGAGAAGGGAAAAAACTCACGGGGAATTTTTATTTATAATTGGGCTAAATATGTATTCACTTTTTGTATTTATTTCAATTTTTGTTTAATTAAAAATTTTTTTTACAATTTGTATTCTTTTTGTTTATTTGCTTTTGCTTGTTTACCTTTTGAAACATGTTCTTTTTTTGTTTTACAAAATTTTGCTGCAAAAATTTCAGCAGTAAAAATTTGTAAATATGTACTTTGTAAATATGTCATTTTACGCTCTCAATTAGTGTTCTCATTTACTGTACTTTGTGTTCGCGAACGCAATTTAGTAAAATGCAGTAAAGTTCAGTAAAAACCGTTAAAACTTTTGTGTTCTTTAACGCACTTAATTCTTTTTTTTTCGAGTTAAAACCCTCTTGCTGATCAAAAGCAATATGTACATATGTATTTGCTTATGGCGATTAAATTTTATTTGTCTACAAAATATTCATTGGGATTTTTTTAATAAAATCAAAAACAATTTATAAAATACTGCTTATTTGAAGGTACTCGACAAAATCCCAAATAAGTTTAAAGTTACATTTAAGAAAAAATGTTAATAAGCTTTAACTAAACACAAATGATATGTGAAATTTCTCTTTTAACAGCTCCCCCTGAAAAACAAATCACCATATTCGTTCAAATTTATACTAATCTTAGCAATTTATTTAAAGAGCAAACTACATACTTACTTTCTTTTAATTCTCCACACTCCATAGTTTTTTTAAAAAACAAATACCTTGTTCTATAATTAATTCGAAAAAATTACCACAAAAGCACTAATAAACAAACACATTCTCGTAAAAATGCCAATAAAAACAAAAATTGTTTACATTTAATGTCTTCGTAAATAATGTCACCAATAATTGTGTCAAAAACATTTAGAGTAAGTTATAAATGACGTCACTATTTGTGCTGGAATATGTTCAGTGAGAGCGCTTTCCCTAAACATACACTCACACTTAAGTAAACAATCAAACACATGCACTTGTAATAAAGTTATTATGGCATGGGTATTTATTTCCCCCAAAAATACAAAGTTTTGTTTGATTTTCTCATCATATAAAATATTAAAGATAACAGCAAAAACAACAAAAATTGTCAAACTTAATACATACAAAAACAAATCAAGAAGAGTTTTTATTTTGGTTTGTATCAGTGTTGCCGCGAGCAAAAAAAATTTGTAACCAATATGTAAAAATAAAGTAACCAAATGCAATAAAATGTAACAAAAATATTTATTTAATCAATATATTGACAGTATGTTATTGACAATAGGCCTTATAATTTTTCGAAGTTTTAGTGGAATAAGCACCTCCCAAACAAGGCCAACACTTACTTTCTTCTATTTGCAAAGCCGTATGAGTTAGAGATTTCAAACTTTTAAAGAACTAACGGACTTTAAATGTTGAATGCATCAATATCATACACAATTATAGTACTAACCCTGAAGCCACACGATCCATTCATAGAAAATATTCAAAATGTTCTCTAATCACCAAATTTATACCAAATTCATAATATCAAACAAACAAGTTTTTGATTTTGCACCTATTACCAAAATGATTATATTGATTACTAAAAATTTAAACATTTTGAAATTTTTTTTCAATAAATGATATGTTTAATTTTAATTAAAAAAATTATCCAACAACTTTGTCATTTCAAACAATGTGTTAATTTATTTAATTACATATTGACAATTCCCAACAACAATTCTACAAGTTTGAAATATTTTATTTTAAACGAAAAAAATCAATTGATATTTTTTGATATTTAATTAATATTTTAATTAAAAATTTATTTCAAAACAACTAAAATAAATGTTAATTAAAACAAAATTATATTTTTAATTTTCTTTCAACTAAAAAAATAATTGATTCAATTATCACATTTATTAAATTTAAATAATTTTTAAACAATTTTTTTAATTGATAAAAAACTTTTATCTGTGTTGTTGCTTTCTAGTTTTTTACAAAATTCATAAAAATTGACAGCTGTAATGTAGGCTGCAGGCAGTTTTAAAGCAATTTGTTTTCAAGATGTCATCAAAAACACAACCGTTAAAGACAATCGAAAAGGCTGATCATTGAAATTGTAATTAGCTGTTTTCTTGAATGTAAATTGTAACACTCAACTGGAAAAAAAAACTGAAAGCAAATTCGTTTCAATTTTAGAAAGTATGAGTGAATTGGTAAAACAAAGTTCGGGGGTATTAAAAATAGAAGGGCACAACTTGATCGTCTAACCCTCAAGTAAAACAAAAAATTGGTTATTTTTCAGTTTGAATAAGAGTAGCCGAAATGGAAAAAAATTACACAAGTACACATTGAGAAAAAAGTAACCAATTTTGGTTAAAAGTAACCAAAACGGCAACGCTGGTTAATATTCCACATAAAAAATTATTTCATTTGCCGGAATCTGTGTGATATTTTATTGGTTTTAGTTACTTATTAAATCCAAGAACTTTGGCAACACAATGTCACAAGACCGACCACATGCTATGACAGTTTTGTGAACAGAATATGTAATTAGAGTCGTTGGAAGGGAAAATGATTGAATATGAAATGCGTTGTGTATATTGGAAAGATTAAATAAAATGGATTTGGTAAATATTTTAAGAAAAATTGACGATTTAGTGTTTAGAAACATTAAATAATTAAGTAATTTTTAGTAATAAATGGCAAATAAAATGAGATTAACAGTAATCCTTAAGAAAACTTTTTGCACGAAGAAATCTTTGACGTTTGGCAAACAGGGGTTTAGTCAAAATAGTGAATTTTGAGTTTTTGTTTAGGTTGACTTAAATATTTTCATATGTGTGAAGATAAATACGAACAGTTAAATTAATTTTTTGAAAAATATAGCATGAGATAAAAAATATATTAAAAAAAATAGATAAAAAATATTTAAAAAAAAAATCGATTATTTACACAACATTTTAAAGTTTTTATGAAATATTAATCATTTTTATCGATTTTATTTTTTAACATTAAAAACTTATTGGATATTTTATTAGTCTTTTAATATAAAAATTTATGAATTTAAAAAAAAAAATTAACTTAGACTGAAGTTCTAATGTTTGACTTCTGCTAGGGATATGGACATTGTGCCCAAATCCTTCCATCTCAAGGAATTAAACATATTGCAATATGAAGACTTTGAGCAAGGCTACCATATAATATGGTAGCCTTGTCCATACCCAGCAAAAAATTTGACATTACCAAAAGAACGGCTTGCCATATAATGTCTTACTTTTTTGGTTGCCAAGTTTGATCCCTCGATATCCAAACGCATTACATTACATCATAAAAATACGAAGTAGTAAAAGAATTAATTTTTAAGAAATATAAGAATGACTAAAAATATTCACTGTAAAAGTGATTATTAAAAGAAAAGTATACGAATTTATGTATTACCTGCGTTATGATTTTATACCAAAAAATTTCTGCTAATGGTGTTTTCTTTTCTACAAAAAGTGTGACATTTTATTTAAAAAATGTAATTTGGTGTTCGTTTCTTAAAAATGCTTCGCTCTCTAAAAGTTTGGCTTGTTTTATTCTAAAAAATGCACCTTTACTAATGGCATAAGGGTTACCAGACGATGTTGGAAAAAAATCGCTTCTAATAGAGACAGTAAAAATTTAAATTTTAATAGTTATTTTTTCTATTATTTAATAGTAAAAACATAAGAAATCATTACATTGTTAATGATAGGTTGTCAGTGATATAAAATTTAATTGGATTCGGTGTTATAAAATTGTTTTAAAAAAAAAACGCCAAATTAAGAAATCTGAAAAACTTTGTGTTAATAATTTTATAAAAAAAAAACTAAAGAAATTGGTATTTCATCATAAATTTTGTTCATTTATTTAATATCAATCTATTAACAAATTTTGGTTTATGTATATTTTTTTATATTTTGAAGAACAATCTTTTTAGTTTACATATGTACATATTTTTTTTTTTTTATATATTTTAAAGAACAAACTTTTGGTCAGCTGTTAAAAACAGGGCGGTCCAATTTTGTGTTTTCTTCTCGTCAAATAAAAAATTGCAGTATTACAGGGTCGGCAAGACATTTTATACATGTACCTTTTAACAAGGTGGTATTTTTTTTTTGTAGAAAAGAAAACACCATAACTTCTTTTAAGATTAAAAAAGTAAGAAAAATAATCAATTCTTCGGAACTAATTATTTTAGTCTCACGCGTTGTAAAAGTAATTAATATGGTAATCCAGTTAAGAAGTCATTCCGCCTAAAATGCTTTATTCCAAACTCGATTACCTTTTTAAAAATTTTTTGCTGGGAAGTCTTAATTTAATGATACAGATAAGAAGTAAATAGTTCGCCTAATTAAAGAAAAATCTGATCTAAGTGTTTTTTTAAGTTGACTATTTAAATTGAAAAGTACTTGGGTAAGCCCTATAAAACTGAAACTGTTCGAAGAACAGCCCGAAACACCCAGTGATAAAGGCCGCAAATTGATGACGTAGAATATAATGTTGCCCACAACACTTAAACAAAGATATTTCATTACGGAAGACGGTTATTTTTTCAGATAAAGCCAAATTAAAACTGTTCAAAAAAGATGGAAAGACCGTTGTTTGGGTAGCACAAAAGGCTGGCCTTCACAAATGTAATTAACGCTCTACGATTAAGCACGGAGGAGACAGCGTAATATTTTTAATGTGTGTGAAGATAAATACGTATTTAACTAGTAGAGACATCAACCACAATTTCTTAACAGCAACTATTTTCAGTTAACATTGCATTTAACAGTGCTACTGTAATAGGAAAAAGTGCGTTTAGGAGCATTTTCAAGGAAAAGGAGCCGGTTCCACAGAAGAAAAAAGTTCTAAGGAGGATTCTGGTAGTGGGATATATGAAATAATTTTGGAATTTCAGAAATTCAGACTTGAAAAACTTCGTTTTTTACAAAAATTTCTGACGAGGATTAGTGACCATTTTGGAAAAATATGGAATGTTACTAGCAACCCACTATATAGAAATGGTGCTCCAAGGGGTCCTCTTTGGAACCATATTAGTGGTATGTCTTAAATAATTTTTGAAATTGAGAAAATTGAATTTTAAAAAATGGCGATTTTGAAAAATGTTAAAAGTGGACTTTATGGACGTTGGACAATATGGAGAAATGGTGATAGTTACTAATATGGGACCATATAGGAATGGGGGAGAAGGGTGTCCTAAAGTGAATTCTGGTAGTGGGATATCTGAAATAATTTTGGAATTTCAGAAATTCAGAATTGAAAAAGTTCGTTTTTTGCGAAAATTTCTGGCGAGGATTAGTGACCATTTTGGAATAATATGGAATGTTACTAGCAACCCACTATATAGAAATGGTGCTCCAAGGGGTCCTCTTTGGAACCATATTAGTGGTATGTCTGAAATAATTTTTGAAATTGAGAAAATTGAATTTTAAAAAATGGCGATTTTGAAAAATGTTAAAAGTGGACTTTATGGACGTTGGACAATATGGAGAAATGGTGATAGTTACTAATATGGGACCATATAGGAATGGGGGAGAAGGGTGTCCTAAAGTGAATTCTGGTAGTGGGTTATCTGAAATAATTTTGGAATTTCAGAAATTCAGAATTGAAAAAGTTCGTTTTTTGCGAAAATTTCTGGCGAGGATTAGTGACCATTTTGGAATAATATGGAATGTTACTAGCAACCCACTATATAGAAATGGTGCTCCAAGGGGTCCTCTTTGGAACCATATTAGTGGTATATCTGAAATAATTTTGGAAATTGAGAAAATTGAATTTTAAAAAATGGCGATTTTGAAAAATGTTAAAAGTGGACTTTATGGACGTTGGACAATATGGAGAAATGGTGATAGTTACTAATATGGGACCATATAGGAATGGGGGAGAAGGGTGTCCTAAAGTGAATTCTGGTAGTGGGATATCTGAAATAATTTTGGAATTTCAGAAATTCAGAATTGAAAAAGTTCGTTTTTTGCGAAAATTTCTGGCGAGGATTAGTGACCATTTTGGAAAAATATGGAATGTTACTAACAACCCACTATATAGAAATGGTGCTCCAAGGGGTCCTTTTTGGAACCATATTAGTGGTATATCTGAAGTAATTTTGGAAATTGAGAAAATTGAATTTTAATAAATGGCGATTTTGAAAAATTTTAAAACACCCTTCTCCCCCATTCCTATATGGTCCCATATTAGTAACTATCACCATTTCTCCATATTGTCCAACGTCCATAAAGTCCACTTTTAACATTTTTCAAAATCGCCATTTTTTAAAATTCAATTTTCTCAATTTCAAAAATTATTTCAGACATACCACTAATATGGTTCCAAAGAGGACCCCTTGGAGCACCATTTCTATATAGTGGGTTGCTAGTAACATTCCATATTATTCCAAAATGGTCACTAATCCTCGCCAGAAATTTTCGCAAAAAACGAACTTTTTCAATTCTGAATTTCTGAAATTCCAAAATTATTTCAGATATCCCACTACCAGAATTCACTTTAGGACACCCTTCTCCCCCATTCCTATATGGTCCCATATTAGTAACTATCACCATTTCTCCATATTGTCCAACGTCCATAAAGTCCACTTTTAACATTTTTCAAAATCGCCATTTTTTAAAATTCAATTTTCTCAATTTCCAAAATTATTTCAGATATACCACTAATATGGTTCCAAAGAGGACCCCTTGGAGCACCATTTCTATATAGTGGGTTGCTAGTAACATTCCATATTTTTCCAAAATGGTCACTAATCCTCGCCAGAAATTTTCGCAAAAAACGAACTTTTTCAATTCTGAATTTCTGAAATTCCAAAATTATTTCAGATATCCCACTACCAGAATTCACTTTAGGACACCCTTTTCCCCCATTCCTATATGGTCCCATATTAGTAACTATCACCATTTCTCCATATTGTCCAACGTCAATAAAGTCCACTTTTAACATTTTTCAAAATCGCCATTTTTTAAAATTCAATTTTCTCAATTTCCAAAATTATTTCAGATATACCACTAATATGGTTCCAAAGAGGACCCCTTGGAGCACCATTTCTATATAGTGGGTTGCTAGTAACATGCCATATTTTTCCAAAATGGTCACTAATCCTCGCCAGAAATTTTCGCAAAAAACGAACTTTTTCAATTCTGAATTTCTGAAATTCCAAAATTATTTCAGATATCCCACTACCAGAATTCACTTTAGGACACCCTTCTCCCCCATTCCTATATGGTCCCATATTAGTAACTATCACCATTTCTCCATATTGTCCAACGTCCATAAGTCCACTTTTAACATTTTTCAAAATCGCCATTTTTTAAAATTCAATTTTCTCAATTTCCAAAATTATTTCAGATATACCACTAGTATGGTTCCAAAGAGGACCCCTTGGAGCACCATTTCTATATAGTGGGTTGCTAGTAACATTCCATATTTTTCCAAAATGGTCACTAATCCTCGTCAGAAATTTTCGTAAAAAACGAAGTTTTTCAAGTCTGAATTTCTGAAATTCCAAAATTATTTCATATATCCCACTACCAGAATCCTCCTTAGAACTTTTTTCTTCTGTGGAACCGGCTCCTTTTCCTTGAAAATGCTCCTAAACGCACTTTTTCCTATTACAGTAGCACTGTTAAATGCAATGTTAACTGAAAATAGTTGCTGTTAAGAAATTGTGGTTGATGTCTCTACTAGTTAAATACGTATTTATCTTCACACACATATATTTTTATCATAACCAGTTGTTTTAATTACAAGTAAACTGAGTTGAGTTGTGAATCGTAAAAGGGTCCTTATTAAAGGAAACATGGATAGGAAGACATATCTGCATCTGCTGAGGGATAGTTTACTGCAGACAATCTTTGTGCCAGCGATTCATTTAGATTTTACCAAGATAATGATCATTAGAATAATGCTATGTTCACACTTGGGCTTATCAACGCGTTTAAGCAGCTCGAACGTGATTAAGCTCTCTAATCACATCAAAATCGAGATGATTATGATGTTAATCACTTCAAATTGACATATTTAAAACTAAATCATTTCATTAAGCACATAGAATACTCCGAACAAACCTCAAACTGAGTGTGATTAAGTATCGGCCGCAATAAACGTACATTTCAGATGTACTACCGACCCCGATTTCTTATGTATGTTTTAATTTCTTCCTTAAATAATCCATACATTTTCAGAATTTCATCATTAATATCCTTCAATTAATAATCCATAAATTTTCGAAATTTCATCATGAAGATGTTTTGTTTAAAATATTCTTCTTATAACTTTATAAAGTATTTCTATCCATTTTTAATAATTTAACTCTGAAAGGTTACTCTTCATATTAGTACAATAAAGTTACGAACGATTTTTAAAGTAAAAAATAAAATAAAATTTTTTTAGATAATCAATTTATTAAAAAATTAAATTAAATAAAGCATAAGATATAAAAGTTTTTCTTCTCTTAAAAAATTTGATACGAATTTATACTCATTTTTGAGTTTTAAAAGTTATTGTTTTTTTAAAGCTTTCGTCATCAGCTAACGTTGTTAAAAAAAAGCGCAATTTGAATACACATAAAACTGTTTTATGAAAGTGTAAATGAGCTTCGTCGATTCGATGAACAGTTACCATCAAGGGTTAAAGATATATAAGATTGTTTGTTGTGTATTTAGAAGTATGCCTTCTAGAAGGTATACATTTCTTTTGAAAGACCTTACAAAATATTCACTACCCATTCGCTACTACCTTGTTTAAGAAAAGAGAAAGGAGGTTGTTCAGTTTTATTTATTTTTTTAGTGTCCTTCCTTCCTTTCTTCTTTTGAAAAGGAACAAATTTGTTATTATAGGGAGTGTAGAAGGGATTGCTCACAATGGCAACCTGTGTAAAAAATAAACAAGTGTGGAATGGGCTCTTTACTCATTCTTTCTACCGCTGGCACATTCATACATACATACATACCCAGAGGGAAAATTCAGAAGACCTTCTTACTTCAAGCCTTATTAAAGGCCTGCTTAAAATTGTTTTTGATTCAATTATCATTCTTATCTAACTGCTAAAGAATGCTTCGGTTTCTATGATTCCACATAAGAGGAGGAGTAAATTTTTTTTTTTTTTTGGCAAAGCAAAAGAACTATTTTTTTCCAGTTGCCATTGTTATGTAACTACCAAAGAAGCGAGAGCGGAACGCAATGACAACGTGTATAAAATAGATATGAGTATGGAATGGAGTGAGCAGGCCTTGTATATCCAAAAGAAGGAATACAGATGCTTTCTAAAAGCCATCCGTACTCCTTCCTTTTGCCGCTGGGTACCTACATACATATAAAATGCGAGTTTTGTTGCATTTGAAACAATATTCTAAATATTTCAATCTCAATTTTTTGAGTGCATTAAATAACCTGTGTAAATGTATTTGGTGCCAATTATGAATTAAATTAGAGTTTTACATGACCTCAAAGGAATTAGGGTTGGTTCCAAACAATTTAGATTCTCTGATGTTACATCCCACTTCTTTACAGGCTGGACTTTTATGCAAATCCTTTTTAATAAAAAAGATTTTTGTTCCATAAGGATAACGAGCTTTCCCATTAGCTGTTAACGACCTTAAGGTCGTAAAAATTAACAAAAATAATTGAGAATGTGGTATTTTGTATATGAAAACAAACATATTTACAAACATTTATGTACATTATAAACAAGTTTCTTAAATATATTTGCATCATCGAAAGCTAAATGGTTTTCATAAAAGACTCTACACACAACGAAATTTTCGATGGTACCTACTGTCAACTCATAATACCAAATTAACATTCGATAACCAGCGAAAATCGTTTGCCGAATGCAATTCATAACAGAGGCGGGAATTTTGTTGGCAAAAATAAAATCTTCTGAAAATTTTTTTGCTGAGCTAAAAAACAGAAAAAACATTTCCTAAAAACGCGTTTAAAAAAATCACATAAATTTTAATTAAATAAAAAGTTAAATATGTGTATACAATTTCGGCATCAAAACAATTAATTTAACTAGTCGAAACTGGTTTTTCCCAAATCTAAATTAATAAAAGTTTCAGATTTCTATCTTCACTTTTCTCTTAGTCCCAATTTACATTATGGGACATTTCTTGCCCAACAGATGAAGTTTGTTGGTATTCTGACTTTTTACTTACTCTCGCCAACAAACTTCGTCTGCCCGCAAGAAATATCCATAGTTTAAATTGGGACTTAGTGTTTCAATATGTCAGCTTCTAATTCAGCGTGTAAAATAGTCAATAAAAGTCAACAAGCTGTTGGCAATTCTTATTCATAATTGAAATAAATCATTTAAAGACCAAAAAGTATCAAAATTTTAATTAATAAATTTGTTTAATTTAGCGGAAAGGCAACTAATTTTTTTTTTACTGTTCATGATTTATTTTTTTTTTTTTTATATAAAACTTAAGCAAAAAATTGGGTCATTTTAAACGATATTTATTTTAAAATAGAAACAAAACAGTACAGCAACAAAACTAAAACCATGACCATAAACCTTTAAGCAGCCAAAATAATCGTGTCAAATTATTTTAGCTTGGAATGAAGACATAGAAGAAGGGGCAACAGAAAACATAAAGAAAAACAACAGAACGAAAAACCAGATTTTTTTTGAGGTTATAACTTAAAACTAAAAGTTTTTGTTCAAAGTATTTTATTGGTTGTTAAGTTTAATGGCAACGTTTTAAACAAAACAAAAATCAAACTGATTTGCATATCAGTAAAACATAAATATTTTTTTTTTTTTTTTTTTTTTTTTTTTTTTTTTTTTTTGAAAATAATTATTGTTTAACAAAACTTTTTTGGCGGCCCTAACATTGAAATTTGTTGCATTAAGTGAAATTTAAATATTTTTAAAAATAAAACTCATAACAAAAAGCTGAGTTGAAAGGAAATAAATTATTAAAAAGCAACGCAAAAAGTTTTGTAAAAAACACAAATAAATAATGAAGAATATGTCGGCTAAATTCAGTTATTTTTTTTTTTTTTTATTTCTACTTATTACAAACCCAACCCAATAACCAGCAAAACATTTTTGGTTTATAGTTTTTATGACTAATTTTGCAAAGTTTTTTGACTTTCATTTCATTAAAATATGTATGGGTGTGCAAAATATAAGTGCTATACGGGTAAGAGAAAAAGGCGTTATGTTGACCTCTAAGGTGATATAAAATATAAAATTTTCAAAAACAAAAAAAAACCGTAATAGTGTATTATGATAATGCCCAGTTTTAGGGATCTAATCTAATTAAATGGTTACAAATAGCAGTACATTACGGGTTCCACTGGATTTGGATGGCATTGGGGTGAGTCTGCTCTCCTGCAAAATCGAACTTCGGCTATGGAATATCGATATTGCTAATGATAGATGAGGATCAAACACAAAATGCAGGATTCCCAAGCAATTGCGGCCTTGCACGGATGACGGTCGAACCATGTCCCTACTATCGATGACCAAAGGGGACGCATCGCTTTCGGTATATGTTGCCACGGCAAGTATGTAGAGCATCTGGGAGCTGAATACCATGATTACTGCCGCAGCTGCCTTGACGAAAATGAGGAGGAGGACGTAAAACTCATTCTCTGTCACTGTCCTGCATTGGCGAAACGGCGACTGGCCGAAATGGGATCCGCCATCTTTGAGGGATTGTATAAGAAGTCTGGCATTGAACTGGAGCGCGTTTTAAACTTCGTTAGAAGTTCCGCTTGGTTCTACGATGGGGATTCTATTTAGTAGATCTCCATGGTAACGCAATGGATCATAGGGTCTACGTGTGACAGATGAGTACTGACTGCTATTTATACCTAATCTTATCTACAAATAATTAAATTTCCCTATCCAGATAAGTAACTATGGTTAGGTTGAACGAGCTTCACTCGAGCTAACAAGAAAAAAATTCCATGTGGATCGTTAAAGAACGAAATCCTAGACAAATTCCCTTTCTAGTACCGGTAGTTTTAGATGCAAAGTGTTACGAAATCTAAAAAGAAAACAAGGGAAGTTTTGTTTAAACAGTTAAGGTTTTGAATTCATAACCTTTAAAAAGCGCTTTTCTGGGTATTTAAGCCCACAATTATGTTGAATCAGATAATTGAAATTCCTATCCGGAAAAAGGTCCGGTCAAGACAGTAAGCCCCTGATGAACTAAGCAACGAAAATAAAAAATGAGCCGAAAGCAGACTATGCAGACCAGTTTTAGTAAGCGAAGGAAAAATCCTTGCTCACGGCCGAAGGCCCGCAATGCAATAATGCCTTAGGTAGCGATTTAAAGTTTTTAAATTTGTAGTTTTGAAGATGGGATTTTGGAATTCGGGATTGAGAATTCTTTTTCGGAGATTTTAAATATTAATATATGAAAAACTTACATATATCGCTATTTCAAATTTAAAATATATTTTAAATGAAGTTAAATAAATCTCTAAATATTCGACCATGTTCTCGAAATCAAAATCATGTGAAATTGAAATCGATGGATATTTTCAATTAAATTTTTTTAATATTGAACGCATCTTTTCCTGATTTGAAAATAAGAAGTGGGAAAGGTTAGTGGACCTCAAGGTATGAGGCATATAAAAGGAAACATTTTTATAAACTTTAAACACTGGATAGTTTTCGTGAATTCGATTTTCAGAACATGGCCGATTAATTGGGTTGTATTTCACTTACAAAATTTGGGGACTTATTTTAATCACCCATCACAAAATTTAAAATTTTTTTATTAAAACTTAAGAAAAAACCTTCAAAGTCGTTGTTCTTATTCTCTGTATAACAAATTGGGAATTAGTTAATTTTTTCTTTCGGAACTTCGTAGCGCTGTTGTCAGGTGGTTTAAAAAAAAAACACTGCCGTATATTTGTCGCAAATGATGGCAAATAAGTCTTAAAAATGATTGATGGAATGGAATGGAATGGGGGTGCGAATGAAAGCATGAAAACAGCTGAATAAAACCATCAACACAAAATAAGCTCAAATTATGCTGCGCTCTTATGCATTTAAGAACAGGACCAAAGAGACACGTCTTTCCAAAGCAATAATCCAATCTCGTCGGAACGAGTGAGACATGTTACATGAATAGTTCCATTAGATTCAAATTAGAAATAATGTTAATCGGAGCATTGGCGTTCCAACGACATTTTAATCTTCGCTCCGGCACGAACGGAGTGTCACTTGAGCAAAGATTGTCTGTCAACTCTGCAACAGCTGTATCATCGGGAAGTTGATGCAGTTAACCAGTTATAACTACAATTCCATTAAAGTGAAAAATTTTGATCGATATCAAATGTCGTTATTTGTCGTTTAAGATTGTGAATTACATATATTTTAAAAATGGGAAGACCATTTATCAAAATTTAAAAATAAAACCATTTGTGGGTTTATATTTTTAAAAATAAGTAAGAATATACTTAAAGATCCCCTATAGTTAACCCCTTTTTCAAAAACCTTAACAAAACTTTTGTTCATACGCAAAAATGTCATTCCTTCTATAAACCACTATGCACTGACGTCAATTGTCACAATTTCTGCCATGTTTAATTATAATTTGAATATGTATAACAGCATTAATAAAATAATTCTCTAAGTTTTATCCTTAAAATTGCGTGCAAATGTGTTATTAAGTCATGGCAAGTTGTTTGTATTAAATTAGAAAAATTGCAGTGTTTTATGTGACAAACCTCCTGTCATAAATTCTCTTTTGTCTTGTTTTACATATCATTTCTTTTCTTCATTCTATTTGGTGGCATTAAAATAAACATTATGTCAAGGTCACAAAGTGGAGGTATTGTGTCATTTTTTTTCTTCATTCTTGTTCATACCTTTGCTTATACAGGGTGGCCCAAATAAGACCAACCAATGTTAAATACGTGTGATTTTTTATATATAACAAGCTGTTAAGTCTGATCCTGCCAGGCATGAAAAGCCCCGCGTGCTGCCCATAGACTGAAGTCAAAAATCTGGCTTCGCTACGATTTTCCGCAGAGAAAGTACTTAAAATATGCCAAATTTCCGTTTCCTTTATCATCAGGTGGCTACTGAAAGTTGCGAAAAGAGAAAAGGATATACATACAAACATTCGCACATACTAAGAAATTATATGTATATTATATAGATTGTGTTTTTCTTTTCTTTTGCAGGTTCTATTTATAATGAAAGCATACAGTACACATCAACGCTTTAAAATCAATCGAACTTTTCTTTTTTCTTGTCAACGATCTTTTGTTAAGACGCAGAGAAAATATCATCAATATTTTAATGCAAGATCAGCCCTATTGATTGAGAAATTAGTGGGCCATTTTAAGGAACGGGGTTCAGCGATCGACCGTCCAATAAGAGGAGCTCATCGAAATGTTCGAAACTGAAGAAAAAGATGTGTCGCAGAGTGGTGAAAATTATCCATTTGCCTCAACTTGTATTGATTCCGGCCAATTGGAGCAAATTGTGCAAGCACTACTTGATTATCCAAAAGCACCAACAACAACAATGGTACGTGGTACGACTTTTTTTGAACCACCCTGTAGTTTGTTTGTATATCTATTTATCTTTTGCTGTTTGGCCGTCAAATATTTTACATTTATTTTTAAGTAAAGGTCTTTCTTTAAATATCTTGCGGCATTTAAATACAAATTAAAATTTAACTCATATTTTTCTTGAGTTATATTGACATTTGACATTTATGTTACAATAAACTTTTGTTGGTGGTTAACGTTTTTTTTTAATTTGTTTGCATTTGCTTGCTAACTTTTAGTTTCGCATTGCATTTAATGTGTTTATAAAATTACCTATAGGGTTTTTGGCTTGTCACAGAGTGAGGTTATGTTATTGCTTGCCATAATAATGATAAATACATTTAGTAGGGTGCCAGTTTTTTTTCTAATTTATAATTATGGTCGAGTATTGGAGATTTCTCAATCAAATTTGAAATATCGAGTGGCGCTAAATTTTAAATTGGATATTCGTATTCGGCGAATATTGGCGCGGATATTCGTATTCGCATTTGTATTCGCGAATATTTAAAATTGATATTTACAAATACCCACACCACAATAGTGGATAGGTTTTATGCGTTTGTGCTGATGTTTGTAACCATTGTTGCTATATTTATTTAAAAAAAACGGACAATTTCCAAAAAATCTGTTTTTATGGTTTATATGGGTCCTAGTGTAAATTATGGACCGATCTCCAAAAAATGTTATAGTGTGACTTCTGGTCCTATAAAACTGTGACGTACCAAATTTTAGTATGCTAGCGTTATTTATTGCGGTTTTATGTGTATAACGGCCCTTTTCACAATGTACGATTCAAAGTTAACGTGAACTTTAACCACAAGTTAGGCAAATATGAATTTCACAAAGTACGATTAACTCTTAACCGACACTATTTAACAAAAAAGTTTCTGTTAAATCTAACCGAACCATCTACGCCGGTTAGCATGTTAATTGCAAGAAAAAAAAGTTTGGATGATCGAATGGAGTGGCTTTGAGATCCAAATTCTTTAGCTATTTTATCCCAAACATCTTTTTTTTCCTGCCAGGTCACTGCATTTGTTTTTTTGTTTTCCAAAACATTGGAATACTTCTCCGCCAGTGATGTTAAAATGTCTTCTTCCTGAGACGTGAAATTGGAAGCTCTGCAAATACGTTATTAAAAAAATTAAAGACGACTTATGAATGTTACAGAGCTAGGCTACAATTACTTACCTTGCTCGTTTTGTTTTTACGGTATCCATGTCGAGATTTTCAAACGGTGATACACATTCGAACTTATATTCTTCCATTTTAAGTCTGTTGATAAGCAAACACAATTAACTTTTGCCCGGATACCACCCGTATATTCAATTCCAGAATTAAGTACAAACCCAACAGCATGGGAATGTGTAAACTGTTGTTTCGTTTGTTTTTGCCTTTAATTTTAAGACTTACCTTAATATTTCTGAGTTGTTCAATATGATTTATTTTTTTAATTTATAACGTAGAGCGGACCTCTAGAGAGCTTCTTTTTATTTATTTTTTTTTGTTTAATGCCGATTTTTTAAAGAAAATTTTATATTTTTAACCTCGAGAGCTTTTTCTTTTGTTTAATGCCGCCTTTTTAAAGAAAATTTTATTTTTTAATCTTTTATTACACTATTTTTCGTAAACAAATATATGCAGTATTGCCATACTTTCTACTAATTGCTTTTGTTAAGTAATCAAATGATGGTGAAACGGAAATCGGTAACCGTCAGTTAAATGGTCCCTGTTAAGCAAACCAGCAATTAGTTAATTTTACGTTAAGAACAAAATAATTGTACATTGTGAAAAGGGCCGTTAAACTGTTTTCCGCGATAAGGGGTTATATGGGGCCTATGGTCAATTATGGACGGATCTTCACGAAATTTAACTGTATGATTTGCAGTAGTATTGTGCAAAGTTTCATGTCAATACGAGCATTATTCCACCATTTATGTTAGTTTTTGTATCAAAATTATCAATTTTTTTAGGGTGGTGGTTCCACATTTTGATTCATTGTTCTGATCCTACTGAACCGATGTTGCTGGATTTCAATCCCATACTGCTTAGGATAGCTACAAGCAATTTGAGACCAAGTTTGTTTTTTTCTTTTGCTTTTTTCGAAAGTGAGTGTGTTTTCAACAGACGGACAGACGGACAGACAGACGGACATGGCTAAATCGACATAGAATTACTCAAGGAGCCAGAATATATGTACTTTATGGGGTCTTAGATGTATTATAAAAAATTTTCACACGGAATGACAAACTTAGTATACCCTCATTCACCACAGTAGTGGTGGAGGGTATAAAAACTGGCATTATTAACTCGAAATTTAAATATTTGCAGTAGAAGCAAAATAATTTTGAATTTACTATTAAAAGTACATGAAAAATAATTTTTAAGCCAACCGTTTCGTTAACAAAAAGTGGAGAACTGGCGCGATATTTTTTTTAACCATGTATTGTTTTTAAAAGTTAATCATATTAACAATAAAATGCTTCTTTGCATTATTGGAATAAAATTTAAAAAACTGCAGTGATTAAATAACTGTTTTTAGTAGCAAAAATCTGCAAGACTGTTTTGCACTTAAAAAAAAAACTGGGAAAAACAGATCAATCTAGTAACGCTGTTTCAATCTAGTAAATAGTATACCGATCAACTCGTCGTCACTTTCTAAACAAAATTGTAAAACATTGTTAAGTCATCTTTTGAGGTTTGGAGGGTCTAATTGGCGATCTACTTCAACAACTGAAAAATAAAGATAAATTTTCGCATAGGCCAAATAAGCAAAAATCGCAGAACACTTTTTAAGAGGCCCCAAGGAATCATTTTCACCAATAAAAATGTTCTTTTTCGCGAAAAGTCGATTTTAATATATTGCAACATATAGGTTGTAACTTACTTTTTCAACTAAAATTTCATAATTGTGTCCCACACAATTTTACTATTACAATATTTTTAAAGACTTTACACATTTCAACAATTACATTTTCTTTCTTTTGCACATTTTTATTTGAAAACAGGCCATATTTTGTGGCAATTTGCCATCTTTACAAAATGACTTTTATTATTTACTACAAAATAAAAACACATAGGTATTCTTTTTAACTCTTTATTAAATTAGCTTTTTATCCCCTAATAAAAACAAAAACGATTACACATAACTTTGATCCGAAAAACTTTGATTTTCACTAAAACAAGAAACATTTTAATTTTATTTGCACACACACTCTGTTTAGCACAAAAACACTTTTACCTCTCTGCTTTAACCCTCTGCTCAATACTTTAACGGCGCGACTCTCTTAACAAAAGAAGCAGCGAGCCAACAGAGACTGCGCTGCTTAGTCACTGCATTTATAGGAAGCAAATTTCTAACACATTTTACATCATAAAATAACTAATTTTTTACTTGAATTTTTTCATCAAGTGATAGCATTACAATTAAATAACATTTATTTAAAAACATAATTAATTTTCAAACACTTTTTCCCATAAATAAATATAATATTTTAGAGAGCATCTACTAAAACGTTCACGCACTACAAAATTTTCTAGAAACTAAAAAGAAGTAGAAAAGGAAACCAAATAAAAAGGGTGTTAAAAAAACTAATCATGCAATATGAATAAAGGGGAGAGTGGGGAGAGTAAAGAATATGCAATTTAAGCCAGTGATGCGATTTATGGCACAATTGGGCCATTTTTGGCACTATTGAATATTGCTTGGCCCCAGTGTTGCCAAGTTAGGGGTTTAACCCTAAATTTAGGGTTTGCCTTTGCGTTTAATGTCAGTTTTAGGGACAAAAAAGCAGTTTGGGAGAAATTTAGTGTGTACAAATTGTATTTGGGGATATTTTAGGGTTGATATCATGGCGAAATAAACAGGTGGCATTATTACGCCAGATGACGATTTTTTGCTCTTGCATTGTTTGTCTTTTCCTTTGTAAAAGTTATGTTTATGTTTACAAAAAGTCTACGTTTTGTGTTGTAACTACTGTATTTTATTTAAGTTTTTGATAATTTTACTTAAAAATAAAAAAGTAATTGACAATAATGAAATAATAATTGACTAAAAATATATATATTTTATCACGTTCAGCAGCACGCTTGGATTTTTGTTTAAGATAATTTTTGACATTAACTGGGACTAATTTATATTTTGTTGTAATGTTGTATTTGTTGGCGTAGCGATGCCACCTGCATTATTTCACCATGGTTGATATTATTTTCCCAAATATTAGTAGGCTAGCATCTGTTTGGTAGTTGTTTAGTATTATAAAAAATAAAATAGGAAATCAACTGGCAGCTTCAACAGTTGAATCTATTTTTTGTATAAGTATGTATTAAAGAGCTGCACAAGCACAAGAAAAATTGCTTACAAGCAATTTCATTAAATGTAGATAGTATGTGTATATTATTCTCTCATTACAAAACTCATACTTCCAAAAACAATTGTCTTGCTTTACGATCAAATATAGAAGAATAGAACAAAACAGCACAAGAACAATGCTGAACTAAAATAAAGCTGAATTAGAACAGAGATGAAGTAGAACATTAAAACAGAAATAGAACATTCCAAGCATGTTTGAATGTTTTGATTGTAAACATAAACCAAAGAGAAAATTGCAACGGCAACTTTTGATTTAATTTCCTTTGAGTGGTTTTCAATGGGTTCGTTTGTAGGTTCCTTTAAAATATTATTAAAAATTTAGGAAATAATATAGGTAACTAAATTATTAAGCTTAAAGTCTTTTTTTTATTTTTATATAAAACTTTAAACGTTTATTTAACCAATATTTCGGCACTCATTTGAGTGCCTTCTTCAGGGGTTTTTCTTCCTTATTTTATAAATTTTCAACAATTTTTAACAAATTTAACAATAACTGACAAATTAAAAAATTTTTTAATTAGAAATATTGGTTAAATAAACGTTTAAAGTTTTATATAAAAATAAAAAAAGACATCAAGCTTGATAATTTAGTTATACCTAATATAATAATAAAGGTCGACTAAAATAAAATATACCTACATTTAGGAAATAATTAAAAAAAATCAATTTTGCTTACATTTAATGCATCCATTTCTGTTATAAGCTAAGATCACTTTAAATTTTTTAAATTCCTAATTACGTGCACTCGATGCTTTTACTATAATTTACCGTTTCTTTATTTCATTGTCTGTTTTTGTGTTGATATTCTGTTTGTTTTAATAATACAAGCACTAACAAAGCAGAAGAGAAAAACTTTTCAAGTTATGCTTGTTTTGTTTTGGTGAGAGTAATGTGTTGTTATGTTTGTTTTGCTATGTATGTTTACAGTGAAATAATATGATTGATAGTTGTGTGAAGTAGAACACAGAACATTAAGAATATTTTGCGCAGCCCTTTAGTATTTATATGTTTAAGTACTCTAAAAAAATTATATGTATGCTTAAAAAAATATTTAAAAAATTATTCTTTTCTTTGTGGTTTTTTTTTTTATTTTTTCGTAGTGCAAATTTAGGGGGATTTTTTTGATTTGGGGTTATTTCTTAAAATTTACTTGGCAACGCTGCTTGGCCCTATGGCCCTTTCGCTCTCTCTTGGCCCTTTTTAGATTCACATATATTTTTTGGTTGTTAGACCCTTTTGCAATTCAGGTGACAATACATTGTATATACGAAAAAGAAATAGAATTTAATAATAAAAAAGTTCAATCTGAGTTTGATTATTGTCAGGGGAACCAGAAATATACATTTGAGAAATAATTTATATTTGCATATAATAAACAAGTAAAAAAGTATAATCGGTCAAGCCTTCGCAACAGTATGTACAGACAAATTTTTAAGAGTACATCTTTGAGGCCCATGGGCAGTAAAAGACCAACCAGAATAAAATTATGTTATGAGATTTATAAAATTCATATAAAATGTCCGTTCATGTTACGTGTCCAAATATGCCTTAAAAGGTGGAATATGCACTTTTAACTTAAAAAAATGCTCTTCTGACTATTATATGCAAAAAATGCTACAAAGGGTTCATAAAATTCATAAAAAGCTCTTAACGGATATATATGTATATTGTTTTTGCATCCATTGGTCGCACAAGGAAAAACTTATCAGTGCATATTTACGGTTTCCCTGATTATTGTCAACTTGATTAAAAATTTAAATTATCGAAAACTAGGAAATGCCATTTTCTTAGGGTACAAAAACTAGGCACAAGCATTTTTATATATTCTTTTTTATCCAGTTTTTTTACTCTTTTAAATTAAAGTAATTATATGTAATAACAATTAACAACTCGTTTATATGCAAATATTTATTTGATTTAATGAAAATTATATAGTTTTTATAAAATTTCAAAATAAATGCAGAATCAAAACTTAAGCCTGACCTTTTTCTTATTTTTTGTTAAAACAATTTTTCAAAGTTTAATTTCTATAACAAGGGGATTTGGTCCGTTTTCAGTCAATTTGGCCCGTTTTCGTTAAAATTTTTGCACAAAATGAAAATTTTCAAATCCCATCACTGATTGAAACAGTAACATTAGATTTTTTGCATGTTGTTATTGTATTTAACAAATATGTATCTAGTCGTTAGCGCATCACGAACATTTTACGAAACATAAAAGAAGTCAAAAATGTTTTGGTACAAGAAGTGGTCGGTCAGAGGGGAATTTAATAATTTTGCAATTACAACAACAACATTAGTAAGTGAATAATGTTAAGGAATTTGTAGTTTTTGTTTTTGTAAATCAACTGATTTTTTGGGAGTTAAAGTGAACTTCAATGAAATTGTCTTTCTTTTAGCAGGGATGGTTAATACTAATTGATAAACAATAAAAGTACATACAATTATTAAAGTAAAAAAGATTTAATATTGAATTTAATTGTGTTTATTGGTAGCAGACTGGAAAATGATAATTCATGAAAATTAAAAATAAACAAACCTTTTTTTATGACAATAAGAAGGATAAGACAGGTCTAAATGAAAATTTTTATTCAATAAAAATGCGTTTTAGCTAAAAGAAAATTTTAAGAGATGCATCAATTGTTCGTGTCCTGAAAATAATTGAAGGATATAAAAGACCTAAGCATTGATTATATTTTCATATGAGATAGAGACTATATAGGTACCTATTCCAAAAATAATGAAAAAATTCTCAGTAATTAAGCGTCAGGTCTGAAAGGGATAATAAGTTAAAAAATGCAACGATTATTTTTCTTATAAGAGTTTTTTCTTTTAAGCAATTATTTTTTATAAGAAATAAGCAAACCATCATATTACCAATGTTATTTATTATGGAGATAGCTATCCTCATATTTATACCTATAGCTATAAAGATTTTTTGTAATGTAATTGTCAAGAAATGAGACCAAGTAAACCTAGAACCTATAGGTATCCAACATATAAACCAGAATAAAAATAAAATTTGTCCGCTGCGAAATCACAAAAAATTAAAATTTTCAAAATGTACTTCAGAAAGGTCGAATATGCCAAACGGCGCATTTGATAAAAAAATATATGCTACAAAGAGTGAAATGTGTGAAAATATGCACTAACAAATCGACGCAAAATTCATTAAAATCTTTTAAACGGATAAATATAATTTTTCTGCCTTCATGAGTCGCAGAATGAAAAACATGCAAGTGCATGTTTCCTGGCGATCACAGATTTTTGCAATAATCTTTACCTTAAGAACAAGAGCTAATTTTAGTTTATTTATGAAAAAATAGATTTTTGATGAAAAGCATGAATATTCACAGATTTTTCGCTATTTTTATGATTGGAAACTTTTTTAAGGAAGTAGAGCCGATTTAAGTTTTTTCATGTAAAAATTAGTTTTTGGTGGAAAGTACTAATTTTTCAAATACTTTATAAATATGCATATGTACATATGTATGTACAGTAGATAATATATATAAGGACATCTCACATTCAAAAAAAAAACCGTGCTTAAGAAAGTATTTCAAAAGCACCGTTTCTTTCCATATGTGTATAATATAAAACAGTATTCTGTAGAAGAAAATTTTTTACAAGAAATAGTTTGCCATGTACCAATAATAATAATATGTAAGTAAAAAAAAATTTTTATAAGAATTATGGATTAAAAACCATTAACAGTTCTATAAAATAACCACAATACTAATTATTGTTAACAGCTAAGGTACGAGCTATATGCTTAAATTTGTCCTTCAAGTTGTGCAGAATATTGTCAACAAGAAAAAAGAAAGACAAAAACATAAAAAACAAAATAAATGTACTTCGGATTTCAAGAAGAATTCTTGACAAAAAGTACGAAAAAACAAGAAGTAAGGAAGGACATGTGGATCAATTAAAATAGGTAATCATTTATTCAAAAGCAAATTTCGATCTACCAAGGTAAAATACCATTTGGTTTAAAGATTGATGTTTGACTAATGACGTCATCCGTCGTCAACGGCGGTGAGAGCTAAAGGCCAAACCCCACTGAAGAGATTGTGTGGTTACAATCGAAACTAGTCTGGGCAACCTGTTCGTGAAAATCTGGGTTCAATTCCCAGCTCAGTCAAGAATGAAAAATTATCAATTAATTTTAATTCATTTCATGTTGTTAAACTCCTTTCTTCATAAAAATAATTAAATGAAGATTAAATTCAATTAACTTAAGCCTGATTTAAATATCAAAATTTGGATTATATATATATATATATATATTCCCTTCGATCCTATAAGGAGCATAGGGCCTCAAAATTTGGATTATAAGCCATTAAGAGTTCAATAAAACAACCACAATACTAATTATTAGAAATAAATTTCTTTTGAACCACCCTGTAGTTTGTTTGTATATCTCTTCATCTTGCGCTGTTCGGCCGTTAAATATTTACTGCCGTATTCATAAAAAACTAAAATGGATATGAAATCTGTTTTAAGAAAAATTTGTATGGAAATTTTGTTTTAAAATACGTTTGAATCTATTTTATTTTTTATGAATACGGCAGTTAACATTTTTTTTTTAGTTAAGTTCTTTCTTTAAATATCTTGCGGCATTTAGATACAAATTAAAATTTAACTCATATTTTTCTTGAGTTATATTGACATTTTTTTTTTTTGGTTTTCTTTTAATTTGTTTACATTTGCTTGCTAACTTTAGTTGTTAGTTTCGCATTGCATTTAATGTATTTATAAAATTACCTATAGGGTTTTTGTGTTGTCACAGAGTGAGGTTAAAACTGGCCAATTGAATAATTGTTTGGTTTTTGTGTTTTTTTTTTACTGTAGTGTTGTTGTCAGCGTGTTAATTGGGTTAGAGATGATTGGCTTAAGTGAAACACATTATAAATACTTATACATATTGACATACTCTTTTATTCTTGTTGCTGTTTTTGTTGTGTGGTAAATTTTGTTGTAAACTTGTTTGAAATTTGACATTTCATTGCGGTGAGATAAATGACGTTTTGTAAATTAATGACATATGAGGTTAGGGTTTTTATAATAAATTTTTATTAAACAACATTTTGTAAATAATGGGTGATTTTTTAGATGCATGAGAACCCAAAATGATAATACAAGACAGAAATACTGTTGGAATGCAATTTTTTCTTTTAAATCTGGTAGATAATTTCATGGCATTTATTTTTTAAATACAATTACCGGCATACGATTTACGTGGTCCGTTTAATCAGTTCAATTTTTGATAACTTTTTCCAATAAGTCTGGCCGTATAGCATTCGTGCGATTTAACGCTTCTGGATTACTTTTTATGGGGCTATGTAGTCGCATCGTACATATGCCGGACCCCTTCCAGATTAAAATAAAAAAAAATTTCATTCCAACAATATTTCTGTCTTGCATTATCATTATTAAGTTCTCATGCACCTTAAAAAAACACCATATACTAATGAAGTATCAGATAAAGCATGTAGCCGTGTAATATCTTAAAAGGTGATTAGACTGGATTTAAACATCTCACCAAGCTTGGATAGGTTGAAGCAGCCCAGGAATCTGTTACTTCGGAATGCTGTGGCCGGGCATTCGCAAAGAAGATAAAATACCATTTCTTTTTACCCCGTCATGGCAACTTTGACAGTGATCATTGATCAATGTCAGAGTTAACGACGTACAGTACAAGTCATAATTATAATTTGGATTCCAAATGGATGACATGTTTATATGCAAAATGCTTTTTAAGCAGTTTATTACCATAATAAAATTGACAAATATGAGATCTAAATTGGATTAAATGTTAACTTCCAACCAGTTTTTTAACAGTTCAGTGACACATGCCATACAGTCGGTCATGTTCTGGAAATCGCTTTCGAGTGAAATTAAAATCGATCTAGTTTTTAAGGTTCATAAAAATATTCCGTTTTATACACGTCATACTTGGCGTACCACCTTGTTAGAATTATTCTTAAATAATTAGTATCATAAAAAACTACGGTCATTTAAAAAAAAAATTAACTGAAAATTTCCTTCGATTTAAATTTCACTCGATTTCGATTTCCAGAAAATGGCCGATTATTTCTCAAAAAATACCTTCAATTGTTTACAAAGATCAAGCGATTTAACGTTTTCGGATTATTTTCAATGGGGTTTTATAAAGTTTTTGGTTCATGCGACCAAATGACTTTAAATTACTTGGACTACAACATAAAAAAGACAGCTTCCAAAATTAAGTTTACACTTAAAAAACATAAAATTATCTTCAAACCTTTGCTGGATACATCTTATGTTGTTTTTACTGTAGTATTTTTTTTTTAATATACCAAATCTTCTCAGATGGTTTTTTCTCAAATAGTAATAGCCTATTTTGTGTACGCCTAATGATATTTTGCTTTCAGTATGAATCTATAAAATAATTAAGTTTTACCATTAACAACAAATCAAAGGTCGATATACCGCTAATTTATTAAAAAATACCTGTTTGATTTTAAAAGGTATACAAACTGTTTGTTTAAGCTCAAACAAGTTAGAAAAAATAATAATTATAAAATAATAATGAAACCGAATTTTAAGCTTGATAAATTAATTAAAGCCAATAAATTTTCTGTTATCATAAAAAAATTATATAAACCGAAAAAAAATTAAGTTTTACTTTAACAAACAATTTATGGAAAACTATTTAAAACTCATAAAATTAAAATCTTAATGGTAACCCCAAAATAAAGCAAGCAGTAAGCAACAAGTGCGTGAAGTTAACAACCAACCTACCAAATTTGTCAGGTACCTAAAAGAAAGACTGACAAAAAGGAAAATAAATAGTTGCTGCAATAACTTCCGTTTGTTTAAATAAAAAAAGATTAATTCGGATACATTGTATGAAACGGATGAATGAAATTTATTTAAGTGTGTGTAAATAAGCGATTGACTGAGTGGCCGGGTGACTGACTAACTTGTTAGGCAATGATGTGTCTAAAAACTTGTTTTATATAGTCTGGCAATAGCAGCTACAAGTACCACTAAGAATTGTTTATGTTATCAATATGAGTTTCATATTTCACTTTGATTGGAAAATAAAAACAGAGGGCAGCATGGAAAGGTCTTATAAAATTTTAAAGAAACAAACATATTCATTTTAAAAGTTTAAATCTATCGCATAAGATTTTTGTATTAAAAAAATTAGCAGAATTAAATAAATAATCCATCATTTTAGAGATAATGTAACCCCAAATTTTTATTGTTTTCTTTTTATAAAATATAAAATTCGAAATACTGAAAAAGTTTCTAGGTAAAAAATCTAAAGCTTTTGTACAAAATTTTAACGATTAGATCGGTTTGATATAAAATTTACCTCCCTTTAATTATCAGAATTCTTCCTAACCTAAAAATAAGTAAGTTTTTAAAAAAAATCAAGACTATTTATTATTCCACTTTACCAAATGTTTAGCAAAAAATATTTTTTAAATCTTATAGCGCATTTACATTGTAACAAAATCTTGCAGATTTAATTTGAAATCTTCCGCAAAATATATATAGTTTCCATTATTGTTTTTTTAGACTTATCAAGATTTAATTTCGAAGAAGAGTAATAAAAAGAGTATTAAGAGAGCCTCTTTATCGACCGTTTTTTTTTCTTCTTTTTGTGTGTGCGTTTACTGTGATTTAGTTCTGTTTTTGTGTTGTAATTACCTGCGTCGTTTAAAAAACTGCAGTCAAAAACTGCCATTCTTCGATTTCTTATTCATTATATATAAACAGTCGCTGTCAAGCCAACTCAAAAAGCGAAAAGTTACACACAAATTTTCGTTTTTTGTTTGAAAGTTTTTGATTTCGAATGCAGTTTTTTAAGCCCTGTATCCAGGTTCTGTAACTTTGGTGAGAACTTCTCGCATCGAAAACATGTGAAACAAAATATTCCATCGTTTCTCGAAATGTGAGAAAAAAGTGTGTCTGTAACTCATGTCGAAAACTATCAAAAGAGATTACGTCGTTACGTTATAAATGTCATAATATTCCACTCGAAGCCGATATGAAATTGCAGATGTTGTGAACGCCAGTAAAACATATTGTTGACGGCGACCAAATTTGACAAAAATTGAAAAATGTTAAACGACAGCGATGAAAAAACAAACGTCGGCTACACCAAAAAATTTAAAGTGCGACTTTAATGTTTGTTGATTACAAAATTGCTTTGATAACATTCGTATGCTTTTAAAAGATGTCAAAAGCAATATTCATACATAATTAAAAATGCAAAAATCTGCCAAGAACAAAATACTTACATATCTCTTCCGTGTTAATATTTATTGCATTTAGCATTTTTAATTTATTTTTTAATGTTAAAATTTTTTCTCACCCCGTTTTTATGCGTGAGTTCTCAGTAAAATTTTACAGACACACTTTTTTAGTATTTTGGAGAGTAATTTCCTTGCGTGACAGTTATTACTCGCCAAGAATGTTACAGACGCACTTTAGGGAGAAAAACAGCTGTTTGTTTCAATTTATGGCATTTTTGTTTCAATTTATGGCATTTATGGCAAATTTCAATCGAAAAGTTTCTCGCCGCGGGAGTTACAGAACATGGGCACTAATAATAAGAAAATATATTTTTATTCATATTTGCATTCACACTCATGGAAAAATGCATCTTTATATTGATGATGCCCTAAAATCGGAATTGTGACATCAATATTATTACAAATGGCAAAAAGTGACATCAATCCAATGACGAAAGTCATCATAAAATGTTGCCATAACTTATGCGTCATCTATACTATTCGATCAATTCGGTGCCTCCTTTTGTGTTATTAACATTATTTCCATGTAAGATAAGAAGCAAAAATTTCCATATTCTATTTTTTTAAATTATTTAATTAAATACATACAATTTTTAAAGTTGAATGATTACAAAAACAAATATCGGGCATGCTGCTGGTTGGTGTCTTATAATTCAGAGTTCTTCTGTACACAAAAGTGAAACAAACATGTGTAACAAGTAACTAAATAATAATGTTCTCTCAATGTTACACTTAAGTCAATCACAATGACTTAGTTAAATAACATACCTAATGAGTCCGTCCTACGATGTAACTCAGTCATCGCACTGATGACATGTTTTATGAAACTGCCTCCGGTTCGTCATTTCTGTGATACTGATGTGTCATCCCATTGATAAAATAATTTCAATTTTTGACCCTCATGACAATTTAGACAAATGATGTTAAATGATGAAAAGTGTCATAGAATCAAACCCGAAGACACTTCTCATAGTACTGATGTCAAAATACATCAGTGTTATTACGCATTTTCTATCAGTGCATAACCCTTTAAATATAATTTTCATAGTTTATTTTTCATAGTCATATTTTATTTATTTCTGCCAGTGTCAAATTTGACGAACACAATGCTGTATTTTTTATTTCACTGTTAAGAAATTGACAGTTGCATCTCTTGATACTGCGGAGATTTGAGGAGATTTTGCCAAAATCTAGTCATGAAGAAGATTTCATGTTGTATGGAAAATCTTGTCAAAACCAACTAGATTTGGCTCGAAATGTCGTATGTGCTAGATTTCGCTGCGGTGGAAATGTGCTATTAGAAAATAGACAATAATTGTTGGTATCTTCTTGGATTAGCCATATCCTCTAATCGACTTTAGCCTTAATATGCTGTTTTCAATATTTTAAAATAGAATGATTTATCGGATCTAATAAAACATATGTTTAGATTCAGAGTAATCCAATTGAAAGTATTAATCATCTTGCAAAGCCAGAAAACAGGTGGGGAGATCAATCTCGGAAATCTTTGTAACATTACTCTAGTAAAGAAAATATGTTGGGGAAGATCGGTGATCATTTTTATAAACCCATTGAAGAAAAAAACGTAAGCCAAAACCCAGTAAGTTCTGCATGATTCACTTGAAAAGAATCGCCTAATTTTTTGTAATTCTTTCTTTATTTTTACATTTCACAATTTGATTTTAATCTTTGTAATGAAAGCAGCCTGTCCAATATATCGCACAGGTTATTCTTAAGAGAGGTTCATAGTGCTCTTTTTACAGTCGTTTTTTAAATTACTGCAAGAATACTCGTACTTTCTGACAGTGACTAGTTACTACATATCTACAATCATAGAAAAATGCGTCTTTAGATTGATGATACTCTATCATCAGAATTGTGACATCAATGTTATTAAAAATGGCATCAATGAGACAAAAAGTGACATCAATCCAATGACGAACGTCATCCTAAAATTTTGTCATATTTTATGTGTCATCTATGCTGTGACTACAGTGCCATCAATTCTACTCCACATATTGTGTACACTGATAGAAAAGGCGTCATAGCGCTCATGTATTTTTACATCAGTACAGACAAACTGTCATCAGTGCGATGACAAACTGTCATCATTGTGATGACAAACTGTCATCCGTCTGATGACAAACTGTCATCAGCCCAATGACTAACTGTCATCAGTGCGATGACATAATATATTATGTAATGAGTGGAATGACAAACTGTCATCAGTGCAAAGACAAAGTGTCATCATTACGATGACATAATGTCATAATATATTATTAACATTATTTTCATGTTTAAAAAGTAAAATTAGAAAGAAAAATTCCCATATTCCATTTTTTTAATTATTTAATTAAATACATAAAATTTTTAAAGTAGAATTATTACGAAAACCATATCGGGCATGCTGCTGATGTCTTACAATTGAGAGTTCTTCCGTTAACAGAGGGCGGAATACAACAAAAGTGCAACAGACATGTGTAACGGGTAAGTAAATAATGATATTCTCTTAATTTGACTTAAGATCAATTACAATGACTCAATTTGATGACAGTTTGTTATCGCACTGATGACATGCTTTATAAGACCGACTCCGATTCGTCATTTATAAGATGCCACTGTGTCATCCCATTGATCACATAATTTAAATTTTTGACACTGATGACGATTTGGCCAAGTGATGTTAAGGCTGACATTGTGATGTAAAGTGTCAGGGGGACAAACACTTGTCATAGTACTGATGTCAAAATACAGCGTTTTGACGCCTTTTCTATCAGTGTAGCGGACTTCTAAATGATTCTTTTCGCAGAGAACTATCATGTCTCTCTCTAATCTAAGTTCGAACTAGTATTAAAAATTTTACTCCGATGTTTAATGTTGTCCTAGAAATCACAGACTGTTAAGAGTTAGCAGAATGTTAAGATGCAATCAATTGCTAACCAGGTAATAAGAATAAAATGAGTCTCAGGAGTACTACCATCCTAGATTGCTATCGAATTTTCCAGGGTTAGCAGATCTTCAAACTCTTCTTTGTATAAGAAAAATGTTCTATTGGGAGGAGGATACAGAAAACCCCTAAAATATTGCGACCTAGTGTATCCCACCATCTAAGGATTTTTAACGGATTTTTGTAAAGGACTTTTCTAGTGCATTTGAAGTCCGTAGTTATAATGTCACTGGTGCTATTTTTACTAATTTTTTTAAAATAATTTTAAGTCCTACCACTTTTAACTACAGTATTTTTCTCATAACACAATCCAGTGTAGCTGCTTAAGAAGATGTTTTTAGTTGCCAATGATGACCTACACCTCCTACCTGTTCATACCCATGAAAACAATAACAAACAACAATATTTTTTCCCCGACATAAGCAACAATTTAAAATCATGAATGAATGAATGCTTAAGACTATTTTTTTTTATCTCACTACTAAGTCTAGTCAATTTATGGACAAATAAAAAGCCGACCAGTCTCCTTATTTGATTTTCATGCGAACGCAAAAGAAAAAGTGACATTAAGACAAAAAAAAACTGATATGGAAGCAGAAAAAAAATAACAAAACTGCCTGGTAAAATTATGAATGGCAAGAGTCATAAAGTAGAACAGCTGTATAAACCATTACCACGATGCGGGTATGTTTTGTTGAAATAAAGACGTTGCAACTTCACTTTAAGGAGAGTAAAGCAAATGTAGCCGGTTTTTTTGAAAAGGTGTAGAAGGTTTAAGCCGACAATGAAAATATCGAATTCAATTAAGCATTTTCTTTTAGGAAGCGGAAACTTTTGAAAATACAAAGTGAATTGTATTTAGATTGTTTTGTATGGATAAGAAATTACCTCGGAAGTTTTAGGTACGACATTGATATTGAGCTTGCGGGGAAATCAGAAAGAGATTCCAGATTGCAAAAACGAGTTGAATCTGATGTTTAGAAAACCAGTAGATGCCAGACATAAAGGGTTCTGGATAGTTAATGATTAAGCACTCTTCATAAATCATGCGTGAATTGAAAATAGTAAGATCTTAAAAATATTAAATAAGAACTTTACCTACCGGGTACCAGTTGAATTTTTCCTTTGGATTTGCACCAAACAAGTTATTGACAGCATTTCTGGGATAAGAAGAAAGATCTTTTATTTATAGAGTACAGCTTTTTTGTGTATCCTTATTTTGTGTACAAGAAAAATACGAAAATTTAACTCCTCCCGATAGATAAGGATAACTACATTTTAATCTTAAACAATTGGATCCAATTACATGCTGTACAACAGGCTTCCAAACAAGAATAAGAAGAAAGATCTTAAATGCATAGAGTTGTAGTATATTCTCCCGATACAAAAAAAATATGAAAATCTAGCTCCTCCCGAGCGTTTTAGATATGCATTTTGGAGGTAACATTTTTTTTTTTTTGGCATTGCACTCTCAGAGGATGTATATATAAGAAGGAGGATGACCAGACTCTGTTCTAGTACATATGAAACCAGTAGTAGCCAGGACCCCATTGTTTTAAACAGATTATGGTTAAAACCCTCTGCGGTATCGCGTGGTGACCGTTCTAAGGAGAAGGTCTTTATGATATAAAGTTATGGTCAAATTTATTGCGCAAGTCTTAGTAGTGAAGTTTGGCCTATCAAAGGATCTCTCTCACAATCAAGCCATGTAAGCCATGCATTCTTTTTCCAAAGTAAGAAAGTCCTTCGGGTGAACCAAGGATACGTCCTGTGGATGCACTTTTTCTTTACCAATTAACTTTTTTTGGAAGTTCGTTTAAAGTTCGGAGACGATTAAAGTAATTTCTAATAAATTCGGATTAAGTAGACCTTAGTTAAGAAAGAATATCTAAATGCAATAGAGTAAGGGTTTTAGTTTGCTCAAGACCTAGTCCTAATGAATAGTGTATAAAGTAAAGGCTTTCTTTTAAAGCTGTTGCTATCCAGGAAAGCTGAATGCTTACTTTACTTTACTTTAGATGGCTATTATAACCGGGAGTCGTTTTCATGCTGAAGCAAAGTATAATGTCAGCTATTTTTGTCTTCTGCATGCTGGCGCCAGTTAGAGACACCAAGTGCTGTTAGGTTTTGTTGCAGCTGGTCGTTTCAACGGAGATTGGATCGCCCTTTTCTAATTTGCCCACCGATGGGTTCCTACTTGTTTGCCTTACGAGTCGGAGCATCATTTTCCATTCGCCCAGTCTGTCCAAGCCAACGGAGTCGTTGTATTTTAATGCGCTTGGCTTTATTTACCGCGAATCATTCTAATTTGGAATCCATCATCAACGCGTAGAGAGCCATAAATCTTGCGGCGGATCTTTCTCTCGAACACCACGAGCAATGTCTCATCGGATCTTTTTGTTGTCATGTTTCAGCACTATAACGTATAATGAGCAGGCTGAGCGATTTGTACAATGTTATTTTTGTTAGGAGTTAGGGGCTGCTTATCGCAGGGCAACGTGACGATTGCTTTAACTTGGTAAGGCCGTTCACTATCCCTGTTGATGATAGTTAAAGTCTGCTCACCTTGTCATCACTTGTGATGACACCGCCACTTAAATAGTGGTGGCCTCCACGTCGTAATTTCTGGTAACGATAATCTGCACCCGATGGTGGACGGCTAAGGTGAGAGGCGGCCTGTTCCTCTAAGTATCCTTACGGTTGTGCATTGGCCTTGTAAGCCGCCAAATAAAAAATAAATTACAATAAAAGAAATATAAGAACCAAAAACAGAAAGCTGAATGCATCGTAGAAAACCAGGGAGTCATGTGTTAGAACAAATCTTAATGGTTATGCTACTCTTAAACATTTCTATATTGCGAAGAAGATAAAATTAAAGAAAAAAAATCGCTACATTGACAATGCTGCAACTCAACTCACATGTGTAAATATAAGAGGGAATGGTCTTAAAACAAAAGAAATTGTTTGAAAGAGAAAACTTGAAGTTATTTTTCAGTTGCTCCAAGTTACACATACAATATATCAATGTTGATTTAGGTGTGGTTACACATGTGTTGATCAAGATGACTCCGACATACGACGTACGACGTCAACAAAGTCTTAGTTGATGATGATCAAGATTTTCTTTATTTATTTAAAATTGTTGTTTTCTATGATGACAATGATGCTGATCATTATCATCGTCATCATCATCACAATAATGATCACTAGACTTTTTCAAACGTAAAAGTCAACCTAGTTTACAACCTGTTCAGAAAACATGTGTGATTTTATTATTATTATTTACTTATTTTAGTTTTATTTCTTCTTTTGCTATTTAATTTTCGCTTTTGCCAACATTTTTCTTAAAAGCAGACAAGATTTACAAGATTTCTAAGACAATAGTGAATTAAAAATAAACTAAAAAGAAGATCATAAAATTTTACCTGTTGAATATTTGATTTAAGAAGATGGTAAAAATAAACAAATACCCATTACATATCCAAAAATTTTTAACATCAATTAAATTAAGCCGCTTTTTATAATAAAAAGATTTTTAAAAATCATTCTTCGTGTATTTACTCCCGCTCATTTCTAACGAAACTTCCTGTTCCGTTTTAAAATGCACGTTTTAATCAAATAATATTTTTGTTTATCATTAAGTAAATTACAACTTTTTTTGACAGAAGTTGTCATTTGCTTGATGATAAACAAAAATATTATTTTATTAAACTGTTCATTTTAAAACGGAACAGGGAGTTTCCCTAGAAATTTTAAAGAATGTTTTTCATGCGGCTGTGACTTTAGACAAAGAATTTTCTCATAGATACAAACTTGCTAATTAATCATTGAAGTATGACGGAACAGTTTGTTTCCATGGATGGTATTTTACAACGACATTGACATCGGGAAATTTGTTAATTTAAAAATTATTAAATAATCACTTGTGAAAGAATTTGCGAAATAAAGAGAATTAAAAAGAATTTGCTTGTTGAATCCAGAAACCATAGTATATAACTAAAGGGTGTTTTATATAGAGGTTAGAACTTTGAAATGGAATAAACAAAGGTGAATTTTTTAAATTGACAAGAAATTTACTTTATTCGAAAAAAAATATTCAAGCATTATAATTTAAATATGACTTCTTGCATATGCCCGCCACGGTTGGCTAGGACGTAGTCTAATCTGGAGGTCCAATTTTCGATGACTTTTTCCAACATTTGTGGCCGTTTATCGACAATAACGCGGCGAATGTTGTCCTCCAAGAGGTCAATCGTTTTGGGCTTATCGGCGACTTCACATACATATCCATATAGAAAATAGTCTAGCGGCGTTAAGTCGCACGATCTTTGAGGCCTATTCACGGTTCCGAAACCTGAAACTATGCGTCTGCCAAACGTTTTCTTCAATAAATCAATTGCAGCACGAGCTGTGTGACATGTTGCGCCGTCCTGCACATCATAGCTGTTCAATTGATGAACGAAAAAGTCAGTTATCATGGCTCTATAGCGGTCACCATTGACTGTAACGTTCCGACCAGCATAGTATTTAAAGAAGAAGTCGGACCAACTGAGTTATAGTTTTTATAAAAATGTTGATGGTTTTTAGCCCATTTTTTGAGTATTTTGCTAATAACTTAACCATTTTTTAACCGATTTGGCAGATTTATATACCGACGTCTTTAGGAAGAAATTAACCATTTACCTAGATTATAAAACTTGGACTCGGGAAGATCAACGATTTTCAAAAATGGGCATAACTCTTCGATTTCTGAAAAAAAAAATTTAAGACTTTTCGGGAAATATAAAAAATATAAAAACATGTCCGATATTTTGATATATAAAACGTGTCCATAGGTCATTCTAGAGCGCAAAAATTTAAAATTTTGGTGTTTTCTTGTCCATTTTTTGAGTATTTTCAATAATGTTTTTGTATGGGAGGTACCACGCCCACTTTTCCAATCCCGCCCATATTTTGTGGGATGCTGTGTATTGATAACCGATATGTTTGTACCTAATTTGGGAACTTTAGCTTGTTTCGTTCTCCAGATCTACAGAAATTTTTAATGTCTTTGTATGGGAAGTGTCCCACCTACTTCTTCAATCCCGCCCATTTTTTAAGGAGTTGGTGTATTGATAACCAAGATGTTTGTACCAAATTTGCCGTTCTACAGATATACAGAATAAAAGGAATAAAATATAACAACAACATGGGATTTATGGGAAAAATTAGAGGTAGTCGTGTTTTTTTGCTCATGTCTCAGCCATTTATGAACCGATCTGGCTGACTTTCAATAGCCAGAGACTCTGTGGTCTCCTGCAGACAAGCGAAGAGCTTCGCGGAATTAGCGTAGGAATAAAAAAAAATTATAATGAGCATATCTGACATAAATATATAGCAACCAAGTCTCCATCATATCTGGCATCTTCAGAAAACCCATTTCAACAGACGGACGGACAGACGGACAACAGATTTGAACTGCTATTCTCATAAGGAGCCAGAATATATAAACTATTTTATAGGGTCCAAGATCAATATTGTAGAAATTACCTTCGGTGAATGGTATAAAAAAGGGCATAATGTGCCTTGTGTGTGTGTTTTTAGAAACGCTTTCTTGGAGTAAAAATCATCAACTCATATTAATAAAAGCATCATCGTCTATATATATCAAACTCATTCCTTTGGCAACATTGTTTTTCAGTTAAGGGCAAAATAAACCACAGAAATTTCTTGGCAAACATGTCAACATTTTACGTTTTTACAAATATTTTGTGTTGTTAAGTGGGGTGTTTTCTGTTTGGGCAAACATTTGAAGCATGTGTGTACACGGGAAAAATTCTCTAAAATATTTCTCCAATTTAAGCATTAATCAAAAATAAAATCAGTTTTCATTAAAAATTTAATCAAGTGAATTAAACGTTTAATCAAATGAATTAAACGTTTAATCAAGTGAATTAAATGTTTAGTTGATACTTTTAATTTGTTTATTGGTGCAAATTTAATTATTTTTTTAATTAATATCACACATTTATTAATTGAAATCAATTTTGATATTTTTAAATCGAGTGAAAACATCGATGTAAACCGTCGGCTTCTACTCACATGACCCAGTAAGTAGTCTTTACAGTTTACATTAAAAGCAATACAGTTTTTTTAAACATTATGGTGTTAAATATAAATTTTAAAGAAATTCAAACTTCTTTATTTTAAAACAGAAAGGAATATCTTAAATTATACTTTTCCGTAAGTGTTTTGCATGTTTTAGAAGTATTTGGTTTTTATTAAGGGAATCATTGTTCAGCCCATTTTCTTTATTATATTTATTTATTTTTATAAGGGTAAGTTTTTAGGTCAAATTATTTACAAGATAGTTGTTATTTCTAACCACAATTTTCCTTAAGACCGTTAACAATTATAACCTTTGTAATTTTACAATTTTAACGATAATTATTTTCCATATAAATAAGTTTTTATGACAAAATTACAGAAAAAAGAACTTCCTTTATTTCACTGTTGTTTATTTTTTTTTTTTTTTTTTTTTTTTTTTTTTTTTTTTTGTTGAAAGAACCACAAGGAAAAATTTTGTTTTGATTGCATGTCATCAAAACATTAGTTTTCAATCGATTTCGTCAATATTTACTTTAAAAACCCAACATGCGTTTACGCACTACACCATTTCTAAATTGTATTGAAATGGTCTTTAAAAATTTCTAATTATTATTCAGATAATTTTAGTTATGAACATATAATTTTTTTATAACTTTAAGGTTTCCATATTTTTATGATTTATAATTTTAAAAATTTTGAGTAGTATATTTTTAAATAGAAAAAAAGTATTGAAATAATTGTAAATAAGACTCTACAATTTAAAAAGAATACTGAGTTTGAGATACTTCCGATATTTAATAGGAAAAATTCGAATATGAGAATTTTAGTTTTCATGTTGAGTAGCATTTTTATTATAAATTTTCATTTTAATTCGAATGTGTATGGCTCTGTAGCCGATGTTGATGACCGCATTAACAAGGCACGTGTTACGTTCCTCAAGCTGCACAAGGTTTGGCGCGCTAACAACTTATCTCAGAAGGCCAAACTACGTATGTATATTCAAGTGCAGTGTAAAATCTGAACTGCTATATGGTTGCACTACATGGAGCCTCACAAAATTAACTACGAACAAAATACAAACGGTCGTTAACCGGTGTCTGAGACAGATATTACGGATTTACTGGCCGAATTGGGTATTCAATCAAAAACTGCGGAATCTGGCACATTGATATTGCCAGAGCTGCCCTAGACTGGAATCTGCAAGGTCAGCGCCAGCCTGGTCGAGCAAGTAATTCCTGAATCCGGACCATAAGAAAAGAATAGGAAACTGCTCGAGATAGAAATAGATGGAGAGAATTCGTTGACGCCCTATTATGATCTCCGCGAATATTTTATTTAAATATTTAATTTTATATATGTATATATATATATATATATATTTATAAAAGAACATACAACAGAAATATACAAACAAAAAAAATATTTCTGGAAAATATAAAAGGAATAAGACTATTAACGTATGAAAGCTTTATAAATTGTAATTTCGACTTAAAATACACACTCGCATTAATATGAAAATTTATAATAAAAAAAATTCGGGAATAATTACTTATGAAATAGAAACCTTGATATTACAAAATGTTTAATTTAAATGAGATGTACAAGTTTTTAAAGACAACTAGGCCTTCAGTACAGTTTTTACTATAATCTTTAACCTATTCCATTAGAATGAAGCTTTTAAATGCTTGTATAAATGTATTTTGAAATCCGGCACACAACAAAAATCACATGTGCATACAAAACTTTTGTTTACGACCGCAATGAAAAATGCTATGCGTTACTGTTCGTCGCACAATTGTAATAGTGTTGTAAGGGTACCAGAATTAAAAGAAATACACTCCAGACAGTACTTGCTTTTTTTCAAAACCTTTCAATACTGTAAATAATTTTGCCTATAATCCTAGTATTTATAAATTAACTCCTGCAGTCTGCGAAAATTTGTAATGTTTGCTTGTGTTTCGTTTAACATACAAACCATTTAGTACACAGTTATCCCAAACTCACATTGAAAAAATAAGTGGAAAAGGCAGTAATAAAAAAAAATTTGAAATAGAGTTTTCGAGCGATTTTTGTTTATTTATTTGAATTACATGTTCCTAGATCACTGCGATCAAAAATGGGGTCTTTATTAAAGAAATTTAAACGCTCCAGTACATCTTATTGTTATTGATTTTGTAAAGATTTTTGCTTCTCCTGTAAAAAAATAAAAAGTATTTTTATGCCCTTTTGCATTTTAGGTGACGATATGTATATATTCTTTCCCTTAAAATTGCTGCGTGATTTTTCATTCCCTTGTTTATTTTTGAGAGTATTTTTGATACCTGTACTTTCACCATAGTGAAGCATTTATTTATTGCTTTTACTCATTCACACACTTACGCAAATTGGTCGTTTGCCCTCTTCTTCGTTATTTGTTTGGGACAACGATGCTACAGTATAGACCCAGCGGGAAAACTAAGAAAACCTTCTAACTTCAGTCCTTATTTAAGGCCTTCTTAGACTGTTTTTGATTCAATTACCATTCTAATCTAATTGCTAAGGAATGCCTCATAAAAGGCCTCGGCTCTTCCGTATAAAAGATAAGATACACATTCCACATTCCCTTCTATGAGAAGAGAAGGAGTGCGTTTTTTGGTTTTTTTGCTTTTGTCAAAGCAAAAGCCAAAGAATTCTAATCCCGTTATAAAATCATCATTCTCTGGAAAGCCTTCTAAGAACCATTAATTTTAATGCCTTTCAGAATCTCTGGCAAAAGAAGCGATAGCGGAAGACCTACCCCGCAATGACAACGAGTGTAAAAAGATATGAGTATGAAATGAAGCGAGTAGGCCTGGTACATCCAAAAAAGGTGTACAGAGGCCTTCTAGAATGTATCCGTA
Organism: Pollenia amentaria; assembly: GCA_943735925.1. NCBI lineage: Eukaryota > Metazoa > Arthropoda > Insecta > Diptera > Polleniidae > Pollenia > Pollenia amentaria. The sequence goes on along the minus strand of OX031008.1, from coordinate 15,197,680 downwards.
TTCCTTCTTTTTCATAGGGAATTTGAAAATTTTTCAATGATGTGAATGTGTTTTTTTTTAAAATTGAATTGTGCAGGCCTCCAGTAGCTTTTAGTATTGCCCAATATCTTAAGTATAATTCTGAGTATATGTTCTACTTAATGGTATATTCCTTTGTTCTATAAACAATTATCCGGTCAAGTTTATTGTCAATTCTATAAACTAGTTTTTAGTCAATACTATTATCTAGATTATAGTTCATTTTATATTCTAGTCAATGGTATATATATTTTATAGTCTAGTTAACAGGCTACTCTATTGTCTAGTTTACAGGCAATTCTTTATTCCTGTTATTGTCTAATCTATAGTTAATACTTTATAGGGTATTAATAGTCCGTAGTGTGTACTTTATTTCAATCTGCCCTGTCTATTTTATTACTTAATAGCTTATCGATTCCATAGTCTTCTCGACAATAATTCGAAATTTCTAAAGTGCACTTAAAAGAACAATCAAATTTAAAATGTACTTGGAAATGGTGTTTTCGATTATTTGTTATGTATATTGTTAATAAGTGTAGTCATAGCTAAGTAAACATAACCTAAATCCTGTGTATAAAATATCCAAAATTAGTTGCTGTCACTTTTTTTATTTACTTTACTTTACAAACTGTTAATTGTTTGTCAGGTGTATTGTCTGCGTTGCTAGGCAATATTAAATATATATTTGACTTTAAACCAGAGGGGAGGAAAATTATTTAAGTAACTGCTACAGGTTAGTTCATAAGTAGCGTTAAAAAAGTTAATTTTCGGTAAACATTTTTTAACTTTGTTATTTTTATCAATAAGGGATTCCTGGTAACTTTTTATTATTATTTCCTTTTACGATCCTATAAAATTCATAGGGCCATTAAAATTGTTTCCATTTAGATCTACCTGAAGATAATATTTTGATTTGGTTCTAGCTCATTCTTTTTTTGGCAACTCCCTTAACTACCTGTCGATGACATGAATGATGGGATAGTTGGCCTTGCCGGCGACTTACTAAGGGATTCCAGTCAATCCCCTCTGTTCTGCAAACCGAATCCGAATTAATTGTTCGGTTTTAAAACAAATCTGAATATTTCAGTGTTCTCAAAACCGAATTCGCACAATTTTACTCGATTTGAAATCGAGTACATAAACCTGGTCGAAAGCAAATCGAAAGCTGTTTTCTTTTAATTAAAGCTTACAGAAATGAAGTAAACACGGTCTATTATATTAAGTTCCAAGTCTTATTTTGCTTATTGTAAAAAAAAACATTTAATGCAAGAAAATTTTTAATTAAGCAATAATTATACTAACACTTACAAATTGGTTGATTTTTGGAAAATCACATGATTTATAACTTATTATGAATGCTCCGGGCATTTTTAACAATAACAATATAAAATTTTCTTTGAAAAACTAAACTATCATTTAAATTTTCCTCCAGCAGTAAACAGCTGATATTTTTTTTACTTCGACGTTTAATTGCTTTTGTTCAAAAATGGCTTCGAAAAATGCCAATCGTGCGATTTACAGAACACCAAATGCTTTACAATTCGGTTTTAAAAAATCACTCGTTTTCAAATCGACTCGGTTTGCAGAACAGAGGGGTATAGCCAGTGATGCCAACTCTTGCATCATCAAAAGCACTGTGAGCATATAGAAATAGGGTAAAAAAGGGTAAAAATGAAAAAAATTGCTGGCAAAAAAGCACCAACCTAAATTGTTCTTATTATTGATATTTTATAACGAAAAGATAAGAAACGCTTGATTTTTGTATTGAGATCGGTTGGGTTTTATTAAAATTAAATAAACAGAAACAAAGAGTCCCAAGCTTTTCTATATTTTTGGTTTTCATCTAAAGGAAAGCCATTTTTAGTTGATAAACTTTAACAAACAAAAAATTAATGAAGAACTTCCTTTTAATACAACTGTGTAACTTTATAATAGCCAATGCACTTTCTTGCTTAAAATTGCACAAAAACAAATCAACTGATATAATAAAAAAACTGCTAAACAATGATGCTTGAGAAAAGACTAGAAGAGTTTGCGAATAATACTCAAAACACAAATGCAAATAATACGCAGTTGGTTAAAAAAGTATTCGCTGTATTTACATAATAGCAGCAAAATGGTTCAGTGCCAAAAATATATGTAGATTACTTAAAAGGCACTTAAAAGCACTGTGAGAAATTGTTAAAAGCACTATAAATACCCGCTTTTCAAAAACGGGTGTTTAACAATATTTAGGGTATTGCATAAGCAAAAAAGCACCAAAAAATACCCGAAAGGCACCAAAATGGCAACGCTGGGTATAGCTGTTTTTATGGCATCGCCATCGGGTTTTCTCAGTTTGTGCCCGATCCACTCCTATTTCCTTCGTATTAGTTTAGTGTCCATGGTTTTTTTGACGAGTACTATGATGGTTTAAAATCATAGGCAGTGATTTTTGATGACTTGAAGAGCCTGTTAATCTTTGGTAGCAGCGTTCCATGCCCCACGTCTATACAAAGGTGTCGCTTTGGCATATTCATTAAAGATGTCAAGTATCGTTCAAACTGATATGTGTAAGGATCGCCAAATATTATAAGGTCGACCAAAGAATTAACTTCTAACACTTACTGCCCGTTCGCCGATATCGAACGTTAACGTTCCCATAGTAAATAACATTTAAAACAAAAACAAAATTTCAAAAATTGTTTTTGCTTAAAATGTAATTTTCTATGCGAACGTTAACGTTCGATATTGGCGAACGGGCAGTTATTCTGGGTTTTATATCGTCACCTGAGCCGCTGGAACTTATTGTTAGGCAATAGAATGGCGATACATTTTACAGGATATTGTTGTTTACGTAGAGAGAAGATTTAATAGTGTTTATTCCCATAACTTTGGTCCTTGCTGTGTTTATCTTACAGGCCGAGTAACAGAAGCCGTTGTTTTTTATACGTCTCGTTTTCCAATTGTCACTACAGTAACAACGGAGGAGAGGCACACAATGTTTGACGGTTAGCGGATACTTAATCAAGGCCGAGACAATTTTATTTATTTAATTTCAGTTTATTTATTATACCCACACCACTAAAGTAGAGAGGGTATTATGCATTTGTGCTAATGTGTGTAACACCTTTAACTATTGGTCCTAGACCCACCTTAAAGTATACCGATCGATTCTGAATCACTTTCTGAGTCGATCTAACGATGTCCGTCCGGCTGGCTGGCAGAGTGGCTGTCCATGTAACCTTGTGCGCAAAGTACAAGTCGCAATTTTAAAGATAATTGAATAAAAATTAGTTCATTGGCTCTAATTGGCACAAGGAAAATGGGGCAAATCTGTCCATAATTTCATATAGCCCTCATACAAGCTGCTTTCCGAAATAGGGCCTTTGTGCCCACTATCAACAAAGATAGATCCATATTTAAATGGACTCATAAGCTATGCATTTTTTTTTAAAAATAGGACCACGAGGGGAGATGGGAGGCAATTTCTGCCTCTCAGAAGCTATCAAACCGATTTTAATGAAATTTAAAACATGGATAGATCTCTATTCATATAGCCACATATGCATTTTTCAAAACTAGGTAGCAAACAGGTACACTTGCAAACATTTTTTCTTATATACTATGGTGTAGGATATCATATGGTCGGGCTTGACCGACTTTCGACTTGTATTATTTTGTATTTTTTTTTTTTTTTAATTTTTGCTAACAAACTTACAAAAAATTAAATTAAAACAAATCAAAAAACAAACTAATAGTTTTCCATTACTTAACGTACGTTCAAAGTTGCACATCTTTAGTGCTTTGCGTTAACGGAGACGTACGATATAGGCCAAAGCTCATAAGAAAACCTGTATATCAACTAAGTTGTCAATTAAAAAAAAAGCGAGGTATGCAGGGGTGTTCTGGAAATCGAAAACGCAAGAATTTAAAAGTAGTTTTGTTAATAAGATTTTTGTAGTAAAAGAAATACAAAAACAGTACAAAACAAACATTTCTCTATTAAACAGAATTCTATTAGAAAATTATAGCAAATTGAATTAAGAGTGTATTAAAAAGAAACTACAAAATTCTTGCGTTTTTCGTTTTCGATTTCAAGACCTCCCCTAATAAAGTACAACGGGTTCTATGAGACTAGACTTTAAGACCGGTCCCTGTTGCCTCAGATTAAACGGTGTCAAATTTGGCCCGCATGCCAACAAATATGTGGGAAAGAAAGAATTATCTGCATAGTTTAAAGGCCCAACCATAATATGCATTAGTTAGCTTAAAGTACTGTCACAAATTAACGAAAAGTCTTTCAAATGCATGAAAAAATTAAAAGAGACTTTAAGGTGGCCATAATGTACTTACATAAACATATTGCATATTTGTGCAATATTTGGTTTTCTTGCGAGTTCTTCAAATTAAGAAGTACCAAAAATTACAGCCCTGTATTTGTTTATTTTATGTTTTATATAATTTGCCAGCAACTTTTTAAAAAGAAAAAAATTGGTGATTGTTGTACATACTTTTTAATAAAAAATGGATACAAAATTAAAATATGTAAAATTCCTCTTTTTCTATATTCCGGTTTTTCTTCAATTTATTTTTTTTCTTCAAATTATAATTTTTCTATATTCCGGTTCCATTTCAATTTATTTTATTTTTTGTAATAACACACAAACATATGATTCCGTACGGAATGTGCGTTCAGTTTGGCACTTTGCTTAAGCAAATGCCATTTGACGAAACTTAATGAAAAGTTTCATTAAGTACATTATAGTTAGCCAGATATGTATTCGCACCGTTGCTTAAGTTGACATAAGCGGCCTCATGCATATTGTGGTTGGGCCTTAAGTACTCTAGTTTTCTGTTAAGACCAAAGTCATTTATATTGACATGGCTAGCGCTTGTCTTAGAGAACACTGTCTAATCCAATATTGAGTAGAATGTCAACTTTGACTAAATTTAGTTATTTAAACCAACACAATTTTAGTTTTCTACAAATTTGTAAGTCATAAAACGCCTAGAGAGACAGTATTTTATTGCACTTTTCTTATTCCATTCGTATCAACAAAAACTGCTTTAAATATAAAAAATTTAACTTACTTTAAATCTTTTTGGTAACTGTAGCTGTCAACATCACGTACCATGTCATTAAATGCAGCCAACTTCACGCGCCTTGCCTTAACAAGAATTGCTCTTAATTATTTACCATATTCTCTTACTATTTTCAATACTTTGTTTTGTAATTTTTTTAAACATTTTGGTAAAAAATATTTAAAATAAATATTATATTCTTACACCACCATTTTAAAAAAAATTACTAAACTAATTATAGATGTAAGTATTTAAGCAAAAAAAAAAAAGAAAAAAAACTGTTTACAACAACAAGAAATAGTTGTTAAATTTTTTAATTAAATTCTTTTACCACAAAAATAAGAGAAGAAAAAAAATGAACATACATACATATTTATATACAAACATTTACATTTTTAAATGACATATTGTGGTTTTTACCAAATACGACTGATTTGCTGGCCATTTAAATGCCTGTGGTAAGTTGTCAGTTTGCATCAGGCCAAATAAAAAAGTCAATAAATTAAACTAACTAGATGACTTTAAAATGGAATTAAATTAAGTATGAAATAGTTTATTTGCAATTTGTTTGGTCGAAATGAAAAAAAATATTGTGGCAATGAATTGATCATTGACTTTCGATAAATCAATTTAAGGATAAACTTACACTGAAAGAATTATGCTTCATAAGTCTAATGAATAATGTTTACATACTGTGAAAAAATCATGTTTTATAAAGCTAATGAAAAAATTTTATTAAACTTTTTTTTTTAATCCAATTAAAAATGTTATTACGGCAATAAAATTTTACAAATTTAATGAAGCAATTGCATGAACACTACGAAATTGAGTTTCGTAATTTCGTTTAATTTTTTCATTGGATTAATGACAACTTAATATCTCTTTTAAAAGAAAAATCCAACTAATTGTTATTCATTATTTCAATAGCTTTTTGAAAATTTAAATTTAATTAATTAACTAAAATATTCAAATATTTTTAAAGCAATCAAAAAAAAAAGGAAACATTTGTAATTTCATATTTTCAACGAATAATTTCACTTAATAAATGCAAAAAAAAAATTAAGTTCTCTTACTACAAAATACTTATAACTTGAAAATATTTTTTTTAACTGTTGTAAAAACGTAATTTTATGTGCTGTTTCCAGGTGGCAGGCAATTGATTGTGTAGTAGAATTTATATAAAAAGCACTCAAAAAACTGAGTGATTTTCATATAAATTTTGTCACCTGGAAACAGTAAATTCATTTAATTGTTGGCCATAAACATGAAAATTTGTGAAAAAAACAGTAAATTTTAATGTTTCATAATAGCAATGAAAGAAATGCATAACGATATCTAATGACTGGTTTTAACTAAATGAGAGTAATATGTTTAAAACAAACAACGAGAATGAAAAAACAAGAGCAAACAATTCTCACATTTCTTTTCCTTTAACTGTAAATTTAAATGAGGGACCGTAACTGTTATGACTTTTTTTCCAAAAAGTCAAAAAATAATAGTTATTTTTATTTTTTGACCAGTATTTTTTTGGTCAAAAAATAGTCAAATTTTATCTTTTATTTTTGCCTGAAAAAATACCAGTCAAATTTTAACTTTTATTTTTGACTGAAAAAATATCGGTCAAATTTTAACTTTTATTATTGACTCAAAAAAAAAATGTCAAACTTTAACTTTTATTTTTGACTGAAAAAATATCAGTCAAATTTTAATTTGTATTTTTTTCTGAAAAAATATCAGTTAAAAATAACAGTTATTTTTTTTTTTTTTTTTTTTTTTTTTTTTTTGAAAAAGTAAACAAATAAAAGTACTTTAAGGATTTTATTCCTTGGCTAATAACCATCACAATGCTATACTCAAATAACGTATAGACAAATTCTTTCGGTCAGACTTTTTGAACTGAAATTTTGATAACGACTGTTATTTTCGATCCCTGATTAAAATACACAAAATTAACGTAGTAGTACAAACCAGTAAAATGGAAAAAATGCTCATAAAGGTCTTCGCGGGCTAGAAAATTAATTAAATGCAATTTAGTTAAAAGTGAAAGTAGCACAACAAACAAAATCTTTTAATAAATAATAGAATTCCCAAAAACAACTTTGATAATAAACATTTTTGCAAGTGCACGTGCATAAAAAACTGAACTGGCAAATTGTTTTTATTTTGATTTCTTGCGAAAACAATAAAAGCACTTTGTTTTTGTTTTTATATGTTTTTTCTTTACCCACTTATAACTACAATTAATCTTGGGAGAATTCCAAATAATTGTAGCGGGAAATGTAAGAAAAGATAAACTCATCACTGATTTATTGTTTGGTACTATTTTGTTTAAGCCTTGATATCGTTGCAAAAAAGTCTTTTTGAGTGTTTGTATGTAATTCTCATTCCCTCTGTAGTCTTGTTTGCTGATAGCTTTGGCTTTTCTAAAATTTTTTAGGAGAACGTTTCCTGATGATCTGGCCTAAGCTACCAGTGAAATGCGCATAGGAACATCTTATCCTCCAACAATAAATTTCAGTATTTTTATCAATTATAAAAATAGGGAGTTAAGCACAACAAACAAAATCTTTTAATGAAAGTAGAATTTAACATAATGTAGCAGGAATATCAAAAAGAAATAAAATTAATAGCTTGTTTAATTGCAACAGGACTAAAAAAAACGAAATAAAATTTACAACAGCTCAAAACCCACATTGAAAAAATTTCCGATATAAATAACCATAAAAAAATAAACAACCATTTAACTAAAAAAAAAGACTCCTATAAAATTTACGAATTTAAGTATTTAATTTAATGAATCTTTGTCGTTGAACAAATTAAAAATTTCATTGAAACGTTTGACTCTTTAAAACTATGTTAATAAGCCGTTCATAAACATTACGAATTTAAGTAATTAATTTGATGAATTTATGTCATTGATTAAATTAAAAAATTTCAATCAAATACAAAAAGCTTTTCTTTATAATAATGAAAAAAATTTCTTTAAACGTTTGACTCTTCGACATTATATATATGAAATGTTTGTTTCATTAATGTGATGACAAATAGTCATAGTCTTAATAAAAGTCTTCCATTAAATTAATGCAAAATTTTCATGGATTTTATGAAACATTTCATTAACTGGGGGCCAATGAAACATTCTGCATTAATCCAATGAAGCGTAACATAGGCCAATTTTCAGGATTGACATTAAAACACATTTATGTTTAAAATCGTTTTAAATACAAAATTCTCTTTTTCACTAAAGACTTAAATGGAACTTAATTCACCGATGTGGTACATTTAAATTCAAGTTATGTTTTCATTGGATTATCTTAGCAAGGTGACATCAATATCTCAACAATACAACAACAACAGGCAAAGCAATAACAGCCAGCCGTTTTTTGAGACCACCTTGTAAATTATTACACTTTTTTGTGATATATTTTTGTATTTAGTAGTGCTACCATACTTTTATCTTAATTAAATAAGACTTTTCAAATAAAGCTCAAAAAATCAATCTATATTTAAATACAATTTAAGTTTATATGAAAATTAACATAATATAGATTTAAATACTATCCTGAAAATTGGGCATTAATGTAATTTTTCATTGGATTAATGTCGAAATTCATTGGACCTGTAAACAAAATTCTTTCAGTGTAAAAATAACCCACAAATTAGATAAAAAAAAAACAATTATAAAATTTTAAACGAATAAATCTCCTACAAAAGTATTTTAAATCTTTTTAGTCTTACCAACGCTTTCCTGGATTTAATTTCAATTTGTTCCTTTTACTTTTTTTTAATAAATTCCGTAACATCTATTTTTTTCCTTTACCTTTAAAACATTTCACAAGGTCTTTTCATATCTTGATTAATAATTAAAAATTACACTTTAAAATTAAATACTTAATGATTTGTTTACTTTACACGTAAATGGCAACGCGATAACTGTTATTGTTATTTTGATTTCAAAACAATATATGGCGGTGTTTTAAGTTTTTTTGTTTAAGATTTTTCTATTTGCTCAAGTAAAAAAGTAAACAGTTACTTTTTAGAAAACAAACTAAATAAATATTTGCAAAAAAGTAATAATAAAACACAAAAGATAATTTTTAATTTTTTCCCCGGCTATAAGAGGTATTAATGATTCACAATAAATAAAAATGTTAAAAGAAAAACTTGTCAGATAACAGCAATTGCTGGAGAAGTTTTTTGCTGACAATTAACCCAGACATTGAGGAAACTTAAAATAGTAAACTTAATTAAGTTGCAAAATAAAATATGAGTTTTAATTAAAAATTAGATAATAATCTAAAGCAAATCTTATTAGATATACCTGAAATATTCTTACCTACAGAATGGTCTATAGTCTTTTCTGTAGCCATTACTACCTTATCTTCAAAATACTTCAAAATATAATTTTCTAAAAACGTAGCATTGATTTTAATAATAAGTTTTTTGATAAAAATAGAAAAAAATAAAAAATTTTAATTATTCTTTTAATAAACTTAAACTGGATTACATTATTTTTTATAATTCTTAGTTAGTTTATATATAGTCCACTCTAAAGTCATTTTTATAGTCTAGTATATAATATTTTTTATTCACTGCTCTATAGTCTTAATTAGAGTCTACTCTTTAGTTTAGTCTGTTTTCTATTATACATATAAACCAGTCCTATAGTCTATTATTTTTTTTATGTGTTTAAGATGGATACTTTCAGACCTCCCGAACTTTACCGGGTACGTCGAGAATGTACCGACTCAAACCACCTTCACCTGTATAGTCTTGTCTTTAGTGTATTCTATAATCCAGTCTTTGGAATTGACTATTATAATGTCCAGTTTGTTATTATTTTCTAGCCTTTAGTCTCGTCGTTTGCCATTCAATAGTCTAATAAATAGCCAATATATAGACTAGTCTCAAATACAAAAAGTTTTTCAGCTAAAGTCTGCTACACCAGCTAATGTGTAACATTTTAACTGAAATTAGCCTCATTTTTCTAAATACATACTTTATAGCAGGCTTGGAAAACTCAGTACTATTTAAAATGTTGTAGCTTTTTCAATACTATTTGTAATAGAAAATTCCCTTACGGCGTACATGTATGCAATTTGGTAACCAATGAAAACTATGTGGTAGAGTATGAACCAAATGTTGTATTAACCTCTAAAAGAACTCAAAAACGGGCCATACGCCAAAAATGCGACAAAGAAAACACTAGACAGGCAAAGCTTATAAAAGCTTTCTAGGAAAAGAAGTAGCAAGCAAGGAAATTTTGAATTAATAAAACTGATTTGCGAACTGTATTTAGCTGTTAATAAGTCGTTAAGGATTTTTATTTCATAGATCAAGAAGGCAAGTCGAATTATATTTTAAAATCAGCTAATAGCCAATTTACACTACAACGAAATCTAGTACTTTCGAGATTTCGAGCCAAATCTAGTTGTTTTTGGCTAGATTTCCCGTACAAAACAAAATCTACTCCGTAACTAGATTTTGACGAAATCCATTCGAAATCTAGTAGTACTTATTGATGCAACTATGTTTTTCCCCATATAGCACTAAAAACTACTTCCCTGCACAAGAAAAAAATGACATTTTAACAAAAAACAAAACAAAAACAATAATAGCTGCTTGTTAAAATTGTTAAAAAAAATTAAAAAATTTTGTAAAATAGTAAAAAAAAATGCAAATGACAAATAATATTGATAAAATAAATGAAGTTGATTATAAGGAAAATGTAATGCAAATTTTTAAATGCCTATTTCTTTATATGTAAGTATGTGTTACACAAAAAACTTTCAGTCGGCGGGTTTTGTTGTGAAAACCAAATCTCGCTAGTGTCAAACAAGTATAATGTAAACGAACTAGATTTGGAGGAAGATTTCAAATGAAATCTACTGGATTTCGATATAATGTAAATGCCCTATTAGCAAACATATAAACTGCGCATGGCGCAATCATACAGGTGACCGCATCATGAGATAGAGTTATGCTACCTATCCCTTTTTTTAAATACTTTCCCCCATATTCATAAAAAATATTTTCGATTAATAAAAGGTTTATTAAACAAATTTTTATAGAAAATTCGCTTCGTAAACCTGCTATAAACCTAAAATATTTTTTCTGAATATGGGGGTTTGTATTTTATTTTTGTAAAAAGTTAGAGTGAATGTCAAAATTATTTGTTGAAAACATAAACAAGGGATTTTTTTTTTGTTTATAAAATATACACAATTGCTTTAGAAGGTAAATCTTTTTCCTGTATTGCAAATTTATTGTGGCTCCACTTATTCCTTACGCACTTTTTTATTCCTTGATTTTATATTCACTTTTTTTTGTTTTATAAAATTTAAATAAGTTTTTTTTTCAAGTATTTAGATTTTTATTAAAATTTAAATTTTAACTAATTTTTTTACAAAATGTAAACAAAGCTTGACATTCAGTATACACACAAATAAATAAACAATAAACAGATGACTCGAAAATGTCACCTGTGTTGAATTCGCCTTGGTACTGATTCTTTATATCTGTTATATTAAGTTTAATTTTTTTCAATTAAAGCAGTCATAAAATCTTTTTAAACTTCTTTAAATCCATTTTTTTTTTTTTTTTTGTACTGAGTCAATTTTAAATGTTCCATCCCTGCCTAGAACAATGAAATGCCTTAAAAAGAACAGACATTGATAAAATGGGATTTATTTATTTTGTATATTTATTAAATTTCATTTACAATTGTCTTGGGTGGCTTGTGCTTTTAACCTTTTAACTTATTTAGTTAAAAGTGAGGATCAATTTTTGGTTTTCTAAATAAATTGTTTAAAACAAATATTCTTTTCAAATATGAATATTTAGTTAAAACACATTTATTTGTTTATTCAATAAAAATAAATAATTATGTATGCCACTGTCTTAAATCAATACAGATTGAGACACAATATTTTGAAGTGATATATTTTGGAATCAATTAATATTAAAAGCGTAAACAAACTTTTTTTGTATAGTTTTTGTTTTGTTCAGGAATAAACATTTTGCTATAAGCAAAACAATGGTATTATAAATTTATTTAAATGGACTGTTTAATGCAAATTTTTGATGAATAATTTATGGCCTCTATTGTAGTTTGTTTTTGTTTAAAGATTGATCGGTTTTATTTAACACTGGGCAATGTCAATTCAGTATGACAAGTGACAGCTGATATGCGGTCAGTTTGTGTGGTTTTTACAGGAACCAATAACATTGTAAAACAATTTCTAACTTTTTCTAAAATAACGGGGTTCTGACAATGGCGGTAGAATATTTATTTATAAAGACAAACGAAAAGTTTGCTTATTAAAATTGCAATCAGCTGTTTTCTTGTCTATAAATTGAAACACACAATTAAAAAGAAAATTTGAAAGCAAATTCGCATCAAATTTTAAAACTATGAATGCTTTAGTGCTGGTTCGCACTCTTTAAGTTTTAGCCAACAAGTTTTTAGGAGAGGAGGGAAAAGATTACGCCATTTATTTTCCCCTCTCTCCTAAAAGTTCAAGACTAAACGGCTTAAGCTGGATGAGTGTGAACCAGAACTTAGTAAAAAATATATTGAAACTTGAAACCAGGGCGAATAAGGTGGCCTCAAAGGTGAATTCCCAGAAAAAAGCCAATTCAATCGGCCCGGCACTGTTAAAAACAAGTACAAAACGTACATAAACAAAAAACATCATCAGTTGACAGAAACAAAACTCAATAAGGGTAATCACGATGGGTAGTGCAAAGTGTCCAAACGATGAAAATGTGTACAAATGTACGTATTTGCAATATGCTTTACTTTACTTTGTTTGCACTAAAAAACATTGAGCAAAAAAGTAGTGCATATTTAAAAAGTTGTAAATAAAAATAAACAACAACTTCTAACATACGGGACGCCATATTTGTTTTATTTGTAAAAAGACAATTTTAATTAAAATTGTTTGTGATCGCTTTTGCGCAAAAATAAAATAAAAGCTAAAATGCTTGTGTATAATTGTAAACAAATGACGATAATTTTTGTCAACTTAGGCTAGTGCTGCCAGAAGTTTTTTGTATTGCCAGAATACATTTTTAGAAAAATAGCACATTTGCACAAAAAAATAAAATAAAAAAATACATAAAAATCAAATAAATTTTTGTAATAACACGTTAATTTTAATAAAAACAAAAAATTCACAAAGGTTCCTTACCAACAAAATACATAGATTTGACTTAAGGGTATGTTCAGACGTAAGTCTAGATTGGATTTATTTTTTACAATTTCTAATTATTTATTAAACTTTATTTGTAAGTAGGTAATTGTATAATGTAATTTAGAAACTGTTAAATGATGTCCGATCTAGACAAACGTTTTGCAAAAGCAAATAAAAAATTATAGAAATTTAATAAATTAATTATTTAAGATATTCTCCCAAATTTGTTTTAAATGAGTTTTAATTTGTTGGTGTTTAAGCGTGTCTATATGACTATAGACTTCAACCATATTTTTAAAAAGTTGCAAACAAAACCTCTTTGCCAGATTATGTATTTCAAATTATTTTGTTTCAGTTCATTAGATATTCGAAAAATGGAAATTTTAAAATAACCGGCTTGGGCAAAACTAATTAACCGGCTAAAACCTGTCGAATAATAACCGTTCGATCTCCCTAGCAGTGTGGCCATTTTGGCATTTTTGCAGCTTAATTTAGCATTAAAATTTTTTATTTAGCTGCAAAATTTTCATTTAGCACTTGCCATTTTATTTAGCATTTTTGGAAAATGTTTTTAGCTTTTTTTAGCGCTATTTATTTTAAAAATTTAGACGAATAGTTTAATTGATTTTGCTAAAAAAATTTATAAATTATTATAAATTTTTACTAAAAATAGTTGTACTCAAAATAACATTTCGTATGAAAAAGGATAACTCTTATGTTAAGAAACACCTTACATGTCTTGTAAAAAGAAATATAATATTAAGGGAATATTAGAAATGTCCTCATCTTGTTGAATGTAAATATTATTTTCCCTTTGATATAATGATATAAAAGTATGTACAAGGAAATTTCTATAGTGTAAATGTTTGAAAATTTGTTGGCTCTAAACTGCTGGAAAAATTTATTTTAAAGCTTCAACTTTTCTTAAACTATAACAAATAAAATGATCTAAAAATTTTGTATATTATATAAACAAACCGTCTAAATTTATCATATATCAGAGGTTTGCAGGCACGCTAAATTTAACATTTAATCTTAACTCCCTGTGCTACATATTTATATGTATCACATGCTTTACCAAAATCTTGCCATTTGCTTAAATATAACCATTCATTTCAATTTCGTTCAAAAATTATTCACTTAAATGTTATTAGTTTCGAATAAGATTGCATTCTTGTAATAAATTTTTAACAAAAATCTTAAAAAAAAATTAAGCATTATTTTTAGCATTTTTAAAAATCATTTTTAGCATTTTTTGGCCCTGTCTAATGGCAGATTTAGCTGTAAAAATTTTTTAGACGTGACCACACTGCTCCCTAGTGTTTACCCTTAATATAAAAACATAGAAAAACTGAATTCGCCTTGCAGGAAGCATAACTTGAGCATGTCAACCCGTTTTTTATTTCTTGGTTGGTTTGCTTAAATATTACATAATGTTTTAATAAGAACAGGGGCCTAATTCTGGCAATCGTGATCGAATACTTTTTCGATATGAAAGTAACTTTTTTCTAATTCTTTCAATCGATTAATAACCTTAATTAGGTCTTAATTATTTAATATATTTATAAAATGTTTCAAAAAGAAATTATTTTCATACTTTATTTACCGAGCAAAAGTAGCGTAGACCTTGAGGCATTTTAAGTAAAACAGACCAGAGTCTGTGTGGGGAATTGGACCCAAAACGCTATCACTGATAGTCTATCTTCAAGCTTATTTTTTATTTCTTATATCTATTTACTTTTTTTTTTTTATAAAAAATTTATATTTATTTAGATAAAAACCGTTGTCTTTTTTTCCAAAAAAGAATTTTTTTTTATATTTTAATATCACAAGTTGTATTTTAATAAGCTTTTATCCTTGACAACTATTAAAATCTTATCTGACTTTGTTATCTTGTCATGATTCGTCAACAAACATACTTTTACGACAACTGTTAAGCCTTATAACATAAAACAAACTTATACCAGGAGCGAAGTTAACAAGCCACAATAGCATGAAAGCAACTTCTACACTAGACTTTTCTGCATTAAGAGAAGTTTTGTTTTTCAATTAAGAACACAGGCTGACGACTAGATTTTTTTTTTTTTTACTTTACTTCATTTGAAATTAATTAAAGTTTATATAAAAATCAATCAAGAGTAAAAAAACAAAACGTTTTTGGCCAAAAATGGTCATATTTTAAAGATGCATAAGATAAGACAATAAAATCAATACAATATCTAGTAGCAATAACATAAACGTCTTGCTTTTTTTGGTTAAGTACTGAACTAGTTTTTGTTTGTTATTTATCAGAAAACTAAAAATAAATGTAAGCTTTAAAATAAACTTAACGTAAATTAAATTAAATTAAAAAAAAACTGACTTCAAAAAATAAAAACTTTGTTATTTTCAATATACAACAGAGTGACATATTATGATAATTGTATATAATTTATGTTAATTTTACTGGTATTTTGTGTAGCAAATTTATGAAATAAACTTAACAGCTTGTTGTTAGGTAGCCATTAAAATTTATTACTTTGACTTACAAATAACAAATTATTAATTAATATTTTAAGAAATAACAATAGGTATATTAATAAATTTAAGACTTAATAACTTTAAATTAAAAAAAAAATACGTGGGAACCTAAACGCATATACATTTAAAATTTTCCATTAAACATATAGGCCCTAATCATGTAAAACGCAACGCAACGCCAAAGAATAACATTGAAAGCACAAACAATGTCAAAATTTTGTTGTTACTATCTACAGAAATTCATGTACCGTTTTAAAGTTTTCAACGCCACAAGTAATGGAGCGTTTGAAATTTTAAAACGCAATGTGAATTTCTGTAGAAAGCAACAACAAAATTACAAAATATCTATGACATTGTTTGTGCTTTCAATGTTATTCTTTGGCGTTGCGTTGCGTTTTGCATGATTAGGGTCATAGTTTTGCAGTCTACTTGATCGTATAAATTGTAGTTAAGTCTATAATCTTAACTATGATATAGTATATATACTTCATATACTTTATTCTAAGCCAAGGTATAATAGAGTAATTAACGTCACAATTTTTAGTCTTGCAAAAATGCACAAGTTAATGTGAGCATTCATCTTAGCAACAAGTGCATAAATGCAGGCGCAAAATAACAGACGCCATCTTTTATAAGTGTTTATTTTCGATAGTCTGCTAAAAAATCTATTATTTTTTTGAATTTCGCAATCTGTCCATTTCTTTATATTTCTTGAATTTTGATTTGTTTTATTTTTTTCATTTTGATAAAATTAAAAAAAAGTCCGATTCTTTTTGGGTTGTTCCACAAAACAAAACTTTTAAGGCTGATAATTACATTAATAGTTGCTCATTTTGGTACTTTTTTAGATTAAAACCTGTCCGTAAAAACCTGGGTTCAATTCCAAGCTCAGTTAAGAATGAAAAATTATCAATAAATGCGAGGTGCAAGAGTCAGTGCAAGATTATTTTCTAAATAAATTTTTGTTATGTTTAAAAAAAAAAAACTTCGCATTTTTACCAGACTAAAAATGGTGACGTGAATTACTCTAATGTAATAGTTTATTACAAAGTGTAAGTTTTACTATAGTGTACGTTATAGTCTAAACTAAAATCTAATCAATATATTGTTAAAACTATATTCTTGTTTATAGTCTAAATTATAGTCGT
Organism: Pollenia amentaria; assembly: GCA_943735925.1. Classification (NCBI taxonomy): domain Eukaryota; kingdom Metazoa; phylum Arthropoda; class Insecta; order Diptera; family Polleniidae; genus Pollenia; species Pollenia amentaria. The sequence continues at coordinate 15,180,735 of OX031008.1, read as the reverse complement.
ATCTTAAGTCTAAACAAAATTCTAGTTTATAGTAAATATTATAGTCTAGTTAATTAACCAAATTTAGTCTAGTAAATAGCTTAAAATAAAGTCAAGTCTAAAATATAATCGATATAATTTAAACATTTGTCCGTTCATTGAGTTAAATTTTTCATTAAAAATTGAAATTTGATTCAAAGAAGCACATTCGAAAAATATTTACATAAGTGTTGGCACAAAAATTTGTCGTAGTAGGCCGACGAGAAATAAAATCTATTTTGTTTTGAGAACGCTTTTTCTAATGCTCTCACATATAGACACTTAATGATGAAACAGAACTGGGGCTGAACGATGTTTTCCATCCAGTTTGACATAAAATTATGCCAGAGAATCGGTCGAGAAATAAAATCAATTTTATTTTGAAAACGTTTTTCTCATGCTCTCACATATAGACAATTATTCTCCCAACAATGCTAACATATGCTAGGAACACAACTGGGGCGAACGACGAAGTTCGCCCAACACGACGAATTTTTCAGTAAAAATTCGCTGAGTAAATTCGTCATATGAAGCACAATAACGACGAATAACAAGCAGCTTTTATAATTGAGAAAGTTGATTGCTGTTTGTGCAAAGAGAGAGAAATAGTGTGACCATATTAAAAAAAATAATGTTTAAAAATTAAAACATAATCAAAAACACAACTAAAAACTATTTTTATAGCAAAATACTTTGTATATATATTTTAAATGTTATATATTAAAAAGAAAAACAATTATTAAAGTAAAAAGTTACTTTATTTACTCAAATACTTCTAAACTAAAACCAAATATGGTCACCTAGTACTGATTTGTTCGTCGTTCACCGGCGTATGAAATAGAAATAAATCTATTGCAAAGACGCCGCATATGACGAATTTCGCCGGACGCTATTATTGTGTGTATTTTCATATACACCAATATGTTTTATTTTTGGCGACGAATATTCGCGTCCAAAAATTCGTCGTTCGTCCCAGTTGTGTTCAATTAAATTAATTTAAAATTGGCTATTTTCGATTAACGATTAAACCGGTTAATTTCATTCGATTAACCGATTAACCGAAGTTACAACATTTTAAACTTTTTGTAGTATTATAACATATTTTTTTGTGTTTTTAATTATTTGTTTTTTGTGTTTTTAATTATGTGTTTAGAAAGTATTTTTTCATACGAACAAAGAAGGGATCTTCATTTTGAATAGGTCTTTGCTGTGCCCCGGTAGGCTAGTTGGTAGTGCACTAGTCTATTAGCGCCGGGGATGCGGGTTCAATTCCCGCCAGAGACTCTGGTTTCTTTCCTGCAGACAGGCGTAGAGCTTCGCGGGATAAGTATAGGAACAAAAAAACAGCTTTTTTCACGTTCTTTTTATATGGGCATTTCCATTGTGACGTGACGTGATATTTGTACGAGAAAATGTAAAAAAATTAAATAAAGAAGTCAAATTTGTAAAAAGTTTTTTCTATATTACAAAGTATTTACAACAATCATCCGTAAGATATAAGCAGAAATATGCGCCGGCGTGACGTTACAAAAAACAGTAGTGGATTTTGACTTGCAAGACTTTTTGTATAAAAACCTTTTTTAATAAGCTTTGTACTTATAAAGATTTCTTTTCCAAGTTATCAAATTTAAATATCTTTTCCGTTTTAGGTACATATGGGAATTTCCAGCGAAAAGTCTACTTTTTGTAATGTAACGCCAGAAAGCAAATTAGCTTGTTTTTTGGACCATGTTCTTCAAAAGTTATCCCTTTTTTAACTTAATGTTGAGCTAGTTGCGCTTTACACAACATATAAAAAAGTAAATTTTACATATACAAATTTTAATAAACGCTTTAAATTATTTCTGGCGTTACGTTACAAAAAGGAGACTTTTCACTGGAACTTCCCATATGTATGTATGTGTTTAGTTCTTTGTTTCTTCTCATATTTTCTCATATCAATCTTTTAACAGAATTAACCGAAACAACTCTAATTACATAATGGGAGATTTTCTACGTTTAGAGAAATCCAGGAAAAGGACTGAGAAATTAGATATTCTACATTATGGATTACGTTCGATTTCTCCGACATCAACGATAAGTGAAAGAATTTTTTCCAAGTCAAGATTTATCAAAACTAAAGAAAAAAATCGCTTAAATCCTAAAAATGTTTCTTAAAGATTATTTTTAAGGTCTCCTTAAACTATATAACTAATAAAATTATCAAACAGTTTATTTTTAATTACTAATTAATATTTATGTATTAATTAAAAAATATGTATTACATATTAATGAATTATTTTTTTGTTTGCTGGTGTTAGTTCAAGAACTGTTGTTTGTTGTGTTATTGCTTTTTTTAAAAAATAAACTCCAAATAATAAATAATTTATGCATTTTTATGTATTGAAATTACTTAATTTATAAAAAAAATCGTTATTAATCAGTTAACCGACCAATTACAAAATTAACCGATTATTAACCAATTAAACCAAAACCTCGGTGAATTAATCGAGCGATTAACCGATTAAAGCAAAAGCCCGACTAAATGAATACCCTAATATTTATACCAACATTTTCAGAAAGATTGGAAAAATCAAATATATTTATATGATAGCAAAGTATACAAAATAGCTCATAAATCTTTTAACACAGTAGGAAATGTCAAATATTGTTTATAAAATACCTTGTAAGGGTAATAGTAGTGGACAGTGTAATAAAGTATATATGTATAGGTACAACAAAAAATAAACATAAAACTAGGAAAGGCGAATTTATTCCAGGTAATATCGGTAGTACAACAAGTACAACTCGTACAACGTCAAAAACCGAAACAAATCAAAACAGAAAAAAAGATAATAAGCAAAATTTTGACACCCAACAATTATAAAGCTAACTGGGCATTTACACATGAAAGTATTTTCTTGAAAGTTGCAATACACTCACACTTTTTCACTAACACATTTACATTTTTCTACTTTCAGTCCAACTTTCAGCTAGCTTTCAATGAAAATTTCAAGAAAGCGATTTCATGAAAGTAAATGACAATAACTAAGCAGTGTTGCCAATTGAAAATTATTTTTCGTATATATAAAGAATTTTAATATATTTTTTCAACTATATATTAAGACACAATGATTCTAATTAAAATTTATAAATATCATGAAAACTAAGCCAAATTATTCGGCGTAAATAATTTTGCTCGGTTACTCTGAAACTTGATAAAAATTTTTGATAAAAGTTTGCCCTTTGACGACATTTTGAAAATAAAATTTCACTTTCATGAAAATTTTCATGAAACTTTATTATTTTTTTGTGAAATTTGTGGTGATAATACGTATACATAAATTTCATGAAAGTACTTTCATGTGTAAATGCAGCGTAAAGAAAAAAAGTTATAAGTAAGGCTTTTAGGATCACCTGTAATTAATTCGCCTTGAAACTAGGTAGCAGAACATAAGTCAGATCATTATTTTTTTTTTTTTTTTTTTTTATTCCATCAAAAAATTTTTAATTTGTCATTTATTGTTTAATTTTTTCAAAAATTGTTACAATTTTGTAAAACAAGAAAAAAAAACCTCCCCTGAAGAAGGAACTCAAAGAAGTGCCGAAATATTGGTTCGAATAAACATTTAAAGTTTTTTGATTAAAATTGAGCCTGAGGTCTTTTTTATAAACTTTATTAGTCTTAAAATAATTAATCTTATTGCAAAAACAAATAAAGAACAAATCGTTTTGAGTGCATGTGATATTTATTTTTATAAAAAAAATGCTTTAAAAAAAACTTCAAGTGATTTAAAATCGTCAGGTTGTTCGCTGACTGGTTTTAAATCACGACATTTCAAACATTTATGTGTGCAGAACACCTTTTCAGAGATTTTAAATCACTTTACGGAAAAGTGATTTTTAGAACATGCCTCGTAAACCTCGTTTAAGAAGTTTTTTGATCTTTTACATGATTTATTGGTATCTGTTCTTTAAGAACAAATATACAACATTTTTATTGATATTTATACAGCTTTAACTGGATATTTTTCTGCCACAATATTTCTAATAGCAAAATTGATTATGCTTAACTTGACATTACGATTGTATTTATTTAGTGATAAAAATATGTACGGTTTACATTTTTTTTTTTACTTATGACAATTTCTTATTAAACAGTAAAATGTAATGAACAAAAAATTTTAACACAGAGCTTTTAATTATATTTACATTAATGATAAAAATTAATGTCATCGTGGCAAACAGCGTGCAAGTGGTAAACACTGCTTACACTGCTGACAGACAGAAAGAAAGACATTTCTTTTTCTTATTGGGTTGTACCAAAGAATATATATCACATGATGTATATTATTCGGTTGAACCCTGCTGTTTTTTTTTTTTTTTTTTTTGTTGTTTTCAGTATTGGTAACAATACCATGATGTTACATTTCTTACATGTCAAAAATTCTTGTTAATAATACAGAGAGCATAAGAGAACAGTGACTACATTTGACATTTTTAAGTTCTTGTTTACACAATTGTTGTTATAATTGTGGGTTAAAGTTGTTAAAAAATTTTACATGATTCTTTTAGTATTTTTTTTTTTTTTTTTACTTTTTAACTTTATTATTCCATAAATTTTAATATTTTTTTTCTAGCTTGAATTTAATCGTGAAAGAATCCAAAATCCAAAGGGAATCATCATGTACAAGTACAATTTCCGTAAAATGTGCTCGTTCTACGTAGGCTTTGACATGAAGTACAATAAACAGTTTTATTTTTTCTTTTCTTTGTAGGTGTAACAAATAGAATAAAAGCATAAAAAGTAATAAAAAAAAAAATTCATATTTCTGCCTTATACAGCCATCTTTATTTTTATACATACAAAGATATTTTATGCGTGCCTTTCTATTAGAACTTTTTTCCACAAAAGAAAAGTATATTTATTATTATATGGATTATAAAATAATTAAGTACATGCACAAGTCAAGTATGTATTTTCTTTTTATTCAAAGACGTGTATAAAATTTCTATGATTATGTTAATAATTGTAACGGTCTTTTATTATTTAAAATATGCATATAAGTAAAATATGTATACATATATGCTGGTTTTTTTTTGTTAATGAAATATATGTATAAGAAAAATTCTGTAGTAATTTATAGGCAAATTGAATGAATGTCAATTACATGTCATGATGGTGACAACACAACTGATTTTCTTATTTATGAAAATTATGGCGCAATACAAAAGGTTTGGAGTATTGAAAGTTATACGAAATTTATGCGGAGGATGTAAGAATTCTTTATCATATTTAAATACAAGACATTATAAGCAAGATATAAAAGTATTAGTATTTAATACATATAACTAATTTCATTGGCCAAAACCCCACATTTATCAATATACAGAGACTCAAATATAATGGGTGATTCAAGTAGAGATACTTTTTTCAATAGCCTTTTTTTGACAGATCACCTGTGAGTCGTGTCATGCTGTCATGTTATTTTTGTTTAGTATTGTTTGGCATTTCATAATGGAAAGACTTAAGGCCGTGTCAGATACAACTTTGTCGCTTTGCGTGACGTTTCTACCTTCGGCAGAAAAACGCAAAGCAAAAGGTGTATGCCACAATGAAAACTTTGACAACACTCACGCATTGTTTGTTTTCTTATAAAAGCGGTTGGTAATTTGTACATTTAATTATTTGCTACAAAAATAAAAGTTAAAAATTTAATTGGACGGTTTTTTGGAATTGAATTTGGCAAAAAAAATTTAAAAAAAAAAGAAAATTATACTAGCCAATTGTCAAAGCGCGCAAAAAGATGAGAGTTGGCTAACTTTTTGCTTCGCTCCGCTTTGAAAGTACTTTATGTGACATGTTTCGTATAAGTACGTATATTTTATCTTAGATGTCAAAGCCAATCGGTAACGCAACGCGAAGCAAAAGTTTTATCTGACATGGCCTTTATGCCTGAACAACGTTTGCAAATCGTTTACAAAAATGCACGTTCTGTGAAAAATGTGTTTCGTGCACTTCGCTCAACTTATGGACAACATAATCGGCCTACTGAGCGTACTATTCGCAACATCATCACCCATTTTGAGACCCAGCATTAATTATTGGATAATATTCGACCGAATATACCACTTCCAGCACGCTGTGAAGAAAATATAGCGGCCGTAGCTGAGAGTGTACACGAAGGCCGTGGAGAGTCGATTCGGTGCCGTTCGCAGCAGCTCGGACTGACGTATGGAACGACTTGGCGCATTTTACGTCGAGATCTTAAATTGAAAGCGTACAAAATACAGCTTGTGCAACAACAAAAGCCGCTCGAACTTCCCAAGCGACATCGCTTCGCTCTATGGGCTCTTGAAAAGTTCCAAGAAGATCCGACGTTTTCGAGGCAAATTTTGTTCAGCGCTGAGGCCCATTTCTCTATGGGCTCTTGACAAGTTCCAAGAAGATCCGACGTTTTCGAGGCAAATTTTGTTCAGCGCTGAGGCCCATTTCTGGCTCAATGGGCATGTAAACAAACAAAATTGCCGCATTTGGGACGAAGAGCAACCTGAAGAGATTCAAGAACTGCCACTTCATCCAGAAAAAAAAACGGTTTGGCGTGGTTTGTGTGCCGGTGGAATCATCGGTCCATATTTCTTAAAAAATAATGACGGTGCGAACGTAACCGTCAATGGCGACCCTTATCGTGCCAAGATAACCGACTATTTGATGCCTGAAATTGAAGCTCGTGAACTCGGCGACATTTGGTTTCAGCAAGACGGCACCACTTCCCACACATCGCATCAATCAATGGATGAATTGAGAGAACACTTCGGTGAGCACATAATTTCACGTTTTGGGCCGGTCAATTGGCCACCAAGATCGTGTGATATCACACCGTTAGACTTTTTCCTGTGGGAATGTGTAAAGTCTAAAGGTTATGCGGACAGACCTTGGAGAAAACATCACGCGTGTCATTCGCCAGTTACCATTCGAAATGCTCGAACGAGTCATCGAAAGCTGGACTCAACGGATGGACCATCTGCGACGTAGCAACGGCCAACATTTGATAGACATAATCTTCAAAAAATAAATGCCAAAGAATGTTCTTTCAAATGATAATAAACATTCCCCATTAAATTGGAATTTTCTGTTTTTTTTTTCTTTAAAAAAGTAAGGAACCTCGAAATGGATCACGCTTTATATACGTAGATGGTTTTAACACTTGTTGAAGATTGCTAGGCTGTTAGAACTTAGAGTATAGGATTTCTTTTAAAAAATACTACATTTGTACTTAATGCAGTTGTATATGAAAAATGTTAATTTGTTATTGAAAATAATACGAAAATTTACGTATTTTTAAACAATATATTGAAAATCAGATAATATTATGAAAATTCCCTACATTTGCCTTAAAATAAATAATCTGTCCTTTTTACCTGCGCCTGAAATTTTCCGAAAAAAATTCCTTCAAAAAGGGAATATTCCCTACTATTGGCATCACTGAGCAGGGTATACACTACTCCAGCATTCTGGCACGAACAAGTGATGCTTAAAATTTTGAAACTGGCAATTAGACTTATTCTTTAACTGGGTAGATCTCCTTTGATTATTTGTTTTTCAAATAGCATTTCTTGAATTTTTAAAAATTTGTATGAAAATATTTTTCAAGTCAGGTGAAGTGTTTTACTAAATAACTCTCTTAGTTTATTTTTTAATATTTTTTTAAATCAGTTGATTGTAAAGAAAGAAAACTTTAAGACACGTTCCAGTATTAAACAAGTTCCAGTATCAAGCGATTACATAATATTTTTCCAACAAGTTAAATCACTTTTTGCGCGCGTCATTTAAGAGATTTCTTTCAGTTAGTTGTTCCTCGCAATATGTCTGTCTACCTTTAGCACTAAACGCTTTAATTTATTAATAATTCTATGATTTATGGCTTTTAGCTTATAGCTCTACAAAAAAATCATTAATTTAACGAGTGTGTATATGTATTTCTAGCATAAATTATTTAAGAAAGAAATAATAATTTAATAATTTTGTGGTTCTAAGCCGGTTATTAAATTTGCAAAAATATATCTCATTAATTAAATTATTGTTTACAGAAATAATACAAAAACAGCCAAACAAAACAATTTTGGAGCAGGAAAAAAACTTGGCTTTTAAACCTCCAACATTAAATAAAGCAAAGTGTTAAAACAGTTTTCGAAAGATAATTGTACTTGTGCACAAAAGCCTAAGAAATGCCGGTGGCTCTTTAAACTAAAGACAATAGAAATGTATAACAAACAAACAACTTAACCTTAACACAAATAAAAATTTTTATAATAAAAACCCTTATTAGAAATAAATTAAAAGATTTTCAGCAGTTCAAAATATCTGTATACTCACCACAAACATCCAACCAACCCTCAACACGACTGGGGTAGCTGATTTCCGTAGCGCGATTGAAATAAGTACGCCGGCCCATTGTTGTCGTTTTTTATTTAGCTGCTGCAGTTTTCGTTTTTGATTTGAAATATATGTAAATAATGAAGGTGGTAGGTAAAGAAGAGATGATGACCGATTGATGAATTTATCTCAAACTTTTTTTTAAAAAAGTTTGTGATAAAACTCTAGAAAACAAAATAAATTCACCTTCAATTTACCACATGCATTAAAATTGCCCTCTTAATTAAGGAAAGCTTGCTCTCTTGCGCTCTTTGTGTTTCCTTAATTTAAATTTTAAAATACTCTTTCTCCTATGGAAGAAGTATATATGTATGTTTACAACTCAATACAACATGGATGCTGTATAAAATTAACGGTACTATTTTTCTTATTTGTTTTGCTACAGCACAGACGATTTGGCCATAGAGTTGTATTTTATAGTATGCTTATATTTTTGTAAGTGGGTGGTTTAAAACTTTTTGAGATTGAAAAAAGGAAAAAAATCAGATTTAAAATAATTTATTTTATTTAAAATCTACATTTAAGAGATTTCTTTTCTTAACTTTATATTAAAAATTCAACACTAACTAAAACACAATATACAAAACATTTTGGATTAAAATAATCTGAAAAAAAGAGAAAGAAAAGAAAAAAATTCATTAGTTTCTTATTAAATAAATCACTTTATAAGTAACTATATAATGTATTATTGGTAGTATAAATATGTTTTGGATGGTTTTAGATCAAATTATTTCAATAAGATGAATAATTATAATTTATATAAAAATTTAAATTAAATAAATAAAATTATTCGTCTAAATTTTTAAAATAACATTTTTATTTTTTCGAATTTATTCTATGAGCTAAATTTCAGTTAAATACATAACTGTAACGCATTTTTTTTATTCCTGCGCTAATCCCGAGAAACTCTTCGCTTGTCTGCAGGAGACCAGAGTCTCTGGCGGGAATCGAACCCGCAAACCCGGTACTGATAGACTAGCTCACTACCAGCTATCCTACCGGGGAACCCAGTGACGAAGGCCGTAGCGGGCCAGAAAATGCACTACATTCAGCTGGTGTCTAATAATTGTAAATCTTTTTGTACATACAATATATTTCATTGCTATCCAAAGGATAGGTAAGGTAAAATGTAACAGGAAGATACAAGATAATAGTCTGTCATTCCTAAATTTTAAGGAATAGAACTATTACAAAAAAAGCTTTATAAAAATACATAACTGAAATTTAGCTCATAGAATAAATTCGAAAAAATAAAAATGTTGAATATAATAAAGTAGCTTATGAAAATAAATAATTCCCAGATTCTATTTTTCAAAATATGCTAAAAAAAAAAAAGCTTAAAACATTTTATAAAAATGCTAGATAAAATGCCAAGTTCTTTATGAAAATTTTGCAGCAAAATAAATATATTTAATACTAAATTCAGTTGCAAAAATGTCAACAGGGTCACACTGGTCGTGATTAAAAAAAACCTAACAATAGTTTGTGCAACAAATACGCTAACCACGATAACCTTTTTGTAATGGATTTTTAAACTGTTTTGTATTTGTTTTCGTTTTTGCTAACCACGATATCATTTTTTAAAAACGCCTAAGTGCTGGTTCACACTCTGCCAGTTTAAGACGTCAAGTCTTGAGCTTTTAGGAGAGAAGGGAAAAGGTAATGCCATTTCTTTTCCTCCCTCTCTTAAAACCTGAAGCCTTGACGGCTTGAAGAGTGAGAACCAGCACTAACTTTTGCCACAAAAGTGCAATCCACGAAAAGGGTGAATCATTTAAAGTAGTGGTTAAACTTTAAGGGCCGATGTTGATTTTGAATAAAACACAAATTATTTAGGAAATTATTGTCATTTCTTTTTATTATGATATTGGTATGGTTCAATTATGAATGGAACAAAATATCGGCCAAATGGCCGCCGCGACTTCGGCGGTACACCTCCATCTGATGGTCCAAATTTTAGATGACGCTAAGGCATAATTGTGGTTCTATGCTGTTAATGTGGCGAATTATCTCATCCTTTAGCTCTTGAATTGTTGCTGGCCTATCGACTTGCACCTTTTCTTTCAAATAACCACAAAGAAAGATGTCCAACGGTGTCAAATCACATGATCTTGGTGGCAAATTGACATCACAACCACGTAAGATACCACGGCCATTGAATTTGTCGCGCTAGAGCCATTGTTTCGTTAGCTGGGTGGCAAGTGGCACCGTCCTGTTTAAACCACTTATCGTCCACATCCATATCTTCCAATTCGGGCCATAAAAAATTCGTTATCATCTCACGATAGCGAACACCATTCACAGTAACTACCTGACCGGCCTCATTTTGGAAAAAATATGTCCCGATGATGCCGCCAGCCCATAAATCGCACCAAGCAGTCACTCTTTGTGGGTGCATTGGTTTTTCGACCATCACTCTTGGCCAAATGTGGCAATTCTGATTATTGACGAATCCACAGAGGCGAAAATGTGCCTCATCAATGAAGATGATTTTCTTCGAAAATTGACGATATGCATTTTGATTTGAACGCCCATTTTCATAATAAGCCTGAATAACTTTAACGCGTTGCTCAATTTTGAATATTTCCATGGTTCAAATTGAGGTAGTCCGAAATTGAGAAATGTCATATGAAATACAGAAAAAAAATTGACGTTTAGGTATGGTTCACATTTAACATCGGCCCTTACAATTTAACCACCCGTTATTTTCTATATTTCTACTAATTTTTCTCTTTTGTTGTCAATGCGCTGGTCTGAGTTAAATTAGGGTGAGATTTTGGAAGAACGGAATTGCCCTGTTTGGATGTTCTTCCTGAGGCAGGACTTAGGTCAATCTTTCTTTTTATCAGGAAATCGAAATGGTTGGCTGCTGCAGTGATGCATAGGGAGGAATCAAGCTTTAACACTGGATCATGGTATCACAAAGGGACCGTTGTAGAGACCCAAGCGAATCGGAGCCACCCAAGCCTACTGAACGTAACTTAACAATAGATGGTTGTCGAGCCAAACGAGTTTCTTAGCATCAATCTTATTGATTAAAGCAAAACGTATATTTTTATCTAAAAGCCCTGAAAAGGCAAGATCTATTCTATAAAACAGGTTATGTAAAATTTTCTATCCGCACAGTTTTAGCTTCGTGTTTTTAAAATAAATTATCGGTACAGCTTTGGTAGTTTAAAAGTATGTTCAGACCTAGCGAATATTTGACGAAAACCCACAAAAAAGCGTTACCAGTAACTTAATTACACTTTAGGGTTATTTTTTTAACAAGTTCTAGTGATTTACTAAACTTAATTTGTAAGAAGTTAATTGTATAGTGTAATTTAGAAACTGTTAAATGATGTTTGATCTAGCCAAACGTTTTGCAAAAGCAAATAATTTTTAATAAAACTGGTGGTAACGTCTAGGACGTCAAATATTTAATAGGTGCACAGGAAAAAATAAAAATTGATTTTAATAAAAACATTTTTAATATTAATTAAATTTGCACCGGTAAACAAATTAATAGTATAAACTAGACGTTTAATTTACTTGATTAAACGTTTAATTCACCTTTTTATTTTTGTTTAATGAAAAACTTTGGAGATTTTTTTCTGTGTGTGAACATAGCTTAAGGCCCGTTTTCACAATTAACCAATAGCTCGGAAGGACTTTATCGGCCGTATAAAACTTTGCTTTAACCTACACAGAAAAAATTCTCCAAACATTTTCACCAATTAAAGAATTAATCAAAAATTGAATCAGTTTTATTTTAAAATTTAATCAAGTAAATTAAACGTTTAATCAAGTGAATTAAACGTTTAATCAAGTGAATTAAACGTTTAATTTATAATATTAATTTTTTTACTGGTGCGAATTTAATTATTGTTTTTAATTAATATCACAACATTTTTAATGGAAATAATTTTTTATTTCTTTCTGCGTAAAGTGAGTGATCTTGAAGGTAAACGTAAAGTTGTAATAATGGAAAATTTGTTATACGGCCGATAAAATCCTACGTTAATTTTTCTCGTTGATGCCACTTTAAATATGCCGGGTTTAAATTAAGACTTATAATAAGTCCTCAGTTACGAACTAGTGTATCTTTTTGTAGCCGGTGAAGTAGCAATTCCGTCAAGCAAAATCGATACTATTTATATGTCTTAATGCTGCTTTTCACACAAAACGCGATTCCTTATGATTTTGCACGAATTCCAATGTTTTAAAACAAAAATAAATTGTTGGATGTGAAGAAACTCTTTCCTCAGAGCATATAGGTGGTGTTTTTAATTAAAAGATTTCCAATTTAATAGAATCATACGTGGTGCCACTGGAACCAGCAGGGTACTAATGAAGACCCTTTGAAATCACGTGGTAGCTGATTTCTTGAAAAATGATTCCCAATTTAAGGCTGTTTTACACTATCACACAAGTCTTACGTATTTTGATAAAAATTCATGTCTAATCTAATTATTGTTTAAAAATGTTCAAAAAACAATAACAACTTATCATGACAGGGTTGTATTTTCCTCAAAATACGTAAGACTTGTGTGATAGTGTAAAGTACCCATTAATCAGACCACAATCATACGTGTTGCCGATGGAGCAAGCAGTTCTCAAAGGTAATACTTTTGGATTGGTTATTAACAAGGACCTTTTGAGATCGCGTGGTGGCTGATTCCTTGAAATATTATTTTTTAATAAAAATTGTTCATTTAAAATGCAGTTAAAAAAAACTGCGATGATAAAAAAACTGTATACACTAACCCCCATATTCATAAAAAATATTTTAGATTTATTGCAGGCTTATGAAACTAATTTTCTATGAAAATCTGTTTAATAAACCTTTTATTAATCAAAAATATTTTTTTATGAACATGGGGGTAAATGTTGTTGCCAGATATCTAAGCTTTTGAGTGAAAAAGAAATTATAGCATCATTTAAACAATATAACGAGTTAAACCATCTATTGACAATCATCGAAAACTTATTTAAATCACCAATAGTAAACTAATTTCAAAACTTAAGCCATATCTTTTACAATTTCATTAACGTAATCGTGTAATTTAATTCTTCGATTACAAATATTTGTACATATAAATAAAAAAAATAAATATTTGGTTTTCAAAATCAGGTATTTAACTTATTTAATCTCCATTGAAAATTACAAGATTGAGTAGCATTGAGGAAAGACTTATTTGGTAATCTGCTGTTTGAAAGATTGAAGTTAGTAGCCATATTGTCGGCTGTACCTCCCGGTAGTCCTTAGACCGGATGTAGGGAAAACCAGTACAAAGGTAGCAATTTTAGTACATGGCTGCTGGACCATGTGCAATCAACTTGATTATGAGCTACAGCTATCTCACCTCTATTGGAAAACAGCCTCTGTCAATTAAGCAACCGCGAAACTTTACCTTAGATAACTGGCTAAAATCAAATACTAACCCACCATTTTTAGGACATCCCTTTACGCGCTTTGGGTTTAAATAATAGCTCTCTGTCGAGACACCAGACAGAGCTTTGGCCAGCCGCGATCTTAAACGATCTGTCAATTTTAAGCTTCAGACAAATTAGAAGCTTTAGCTGCTCCTATATTCCCCTAGAGTGCAACAATAAGATAAAGCTAGCCACTCCTCAGGCTCGGCGGAGGCTTTAGGAAGCAATCAGGAAAAAATACACCGATAAAATATCCAATCTTAGCTTAAGGCCTTGTAGCTATAGCTATACCTTTTTTAGCACTAAAATATCTATATTCTAATGTTAAACCTGAATAAATAAAATATCCAATCAAAAGTGTGTAACAGAACCGGAAAAGACGATCGTAAAGCCTAAGCAATACATATTATGTGTTACAGATCAATGATAATCAATTTCTCGGAGGAAGAGTAAATTTGTTATTATTATCGTGCGATTTGTTTACGCTGAATTGGAAATCAGCAAAAAGAAATCTCCGGCGACCGTTAATTTTAAAGGCTCTATATAAGAATTTGATTCAGTGCCAATAATAGAGTGGTATGTAATTAAATATTTTAGATGCTCTTATAAAATTTGCTAGTGAGCATTGGATGACTAAAGTGTTTAGAGCTTAAAGCCTAGAGAAACGCCGATTTCTGACAGCAAGCTATTAAACAATAATTTTATCTTGCTTTAAAATGAACAAAAACTTTACTTTCCGTTAAAAACATATTACGAATACTAAATGACCTTCAGATATGGAATATTTGCATAAGCAACCCCGGTCAGGCAGCAAGAGTGTAGCATGGGTCAGTGATGCATTTTAAGTTTTTTTGTTTTGGGCCAAATTAACGATTTGAAAGGGCCAAAATAACTTTAATAGGGCCAAAAAATGTTTAATATATTTGATTATTATGTTTGTACCCAACCAGCAAAATACTCTCGCAGTTATCTGGAAGCAGTCGGACTAGTTTGCTGGCTGAGTTTTTAAATAAAACTAATAGTAAAACCCAGTAGTGTTTTATTTCATTAAGAACAAGACCAAACATAAGCATTGTTATACTCTCCCCCACATGTAGTTGTGAAGAGGATATACTTAGTTGATCATTCCGTGTTTATATTTATTTATGTTTATATTTCATCATCTCTTTATATTTCATCTAAGACCCCATAAAGTATATCCTGTCCTTTTCTAACTGCCCGTTCGCCGATATCGAAAGTTAACGTTCTTGTTTTAAATGTTATTTTCTATGCGAAGTTAACCTTCGCTATCGGCGAACGGGCAGTAAGTCTATTTAGCCATGTCCATATGTATGTCCGTCTGTTGAAATCACGATTACTTTCGAACGGCTTAAAAGAAAAGAACAAAATTGATACCAAATTGTTTCCAATTCTCCTAAGCAGTTTGGTATTAAAATCCAGCAAAATTGGTTCAGAAGTAAAATAGTAATATATATGATAATTTACAAAAACTAGCATAAATAGTGGCGGAATGCAAATATTGATATAAGATTTTGTAAAAATTCGTTTATACCACATAATTTCATGAATATCGGTCCATAATTTACTATAGGCCCCTAATAAAGTCCAATCTCGAAAAACACTATAGTACGCCTAAAACCTTAACGAGCAATGCTATTGTAATACATTTTGGCCTCTCACAGTTATATATGACTAGAAATCACACCGTCAAATTTTTAAAGGTTAGTCCGTAATTTACCATAGGCCCCATATAAAGCGCACTCCTAAAGTATTCTTACTGCCGTTGCAGGATATCAAAGATTCGGTACAGCCGAATATAGCCCTCTTGTTTTAAAATATGTTTGTCCATTTTCGTTCGAAACGTCGAGTTTATACAAACATGCTTTAGATGTTTTTTTTTTATAATATAGATCAAACCGTGTGGTTTATTTGGCCCCAACTAATCAAAAGAACTTCGTAAATAAAACTAGTGTTCGAAACAGTGGAAAAATAACATTAAAAAATGTATTGAACGATTAAAAGTAGTTAGTTCAATTTGATCTGAAAGGTCCAAAAGTGCCACAAATGACACAATTGTACCACATTTTGCATTACTGGCATGGGTGTAAAAATGACTAAATGTTTTCTCTGACAAGGCGAATAAATGCCGCCTTTAAATAAGCTTTTTTACAACAGCAAATGTAAGTTCCGTACGGATGTGGAAAAATGTCTTGTAACAAATGTCCCGCTGTTTTAACAGTCAACCTAACTTGTGCTTGGCTGTTTGCTGGCAGCACAATCAGATATCCATCTGAAACACAACCAATTATTGAAACTAAGGTTGGCAACGTATGTCGATATTATTTGACTTAATTGAAAATTAAAATTATAATGTTTGTGTATATATTTGCAAATATGAAAACATACACACAAACTTCAAAATATTGTATGTGGTATTAAAGTTTCAAACAATTTTTTAATTGTTTCAATTAAATGTGTTTATTGAAAAAATATTTTGATTTGTGTATAGCCTCTTTTGCTGGTGGTCACATTTCATTTAAACCTGTTGATTAAAACTCAACAGCAAGAAAACCTCTGACTTTCAAAAATGTTAATTGATATGATCAACTTGTTTGTAGGTTGAAAATCAGTACGGAATTTAATTAATAGTACAAGTTTCTAAATAATATGTTAATTGAAGTTGGTTTTTAATTTTTTCTGTTATATAGAAGCTTTTATACTGCCATATATCTGTTTTATAATTTAATATGTACATTAAGCCAGTTAGCTAAAAAAAAGAAACCAAGATAGTGTCAAATGACGTAGATGACCCATTTTTAAAATTTTGGCATTTTGGCGTTTTTTTGTTTACAGTGTATGTACATACCATTATAGCGTACAAAGCAATAACGCTGCAGCCGTAGTTAACAAGCAATTTTTTCTTTAGCACAAATGTTAAAAAATGTATATATTAATTGGTTTCTACTTCCTGTAAACTGTTTACAGTAAGCCTTGATTTACGCGGTACTTAATTTACCCGATCGCGGTATAACATGGACCAATAAGAGTAAACATTTTATAATTACACGCTTCAAAAATAGTTAATAATTTTTTGAAGACTGGCTCTTATTCCCAAAGTGTATCTTATATGTAATTGTAATTATAAGGTGCGGTATAATGTCAAATAAAGACGGGTTTAAATACTCTTTTAAAACGGCCTCAGTTTATAAAACTCGCTAGTGCCACGCTCCATTTAAGCAAAGATCAAAGCAAAAAAAACTTCCGAGTATATTTATTTACAAAACTATAAGCCCTAATTGTGTAAAACGCATCGCAACTCCAAAATTACATTGAAAGCAAAAAAAAAAAAAATCAAAAATATTTCATAATTTTGTTGTTGCTTTTTACAGAAATTTATACTGCTTTTTAAAATTTTCAACGCCACAAGATATGCAGCGTTTGAAATTTAAAAATTCAATATGAATTTCTGTAGAAAGCAACAACAAAATTATAAGATATTGTTGACTTTGTTTTTGCTTTCGATATAATTTTTGGCTTTTCGTTGCGTTTTACACAATTAGAGCCTAAATATAAAGGGTATTTTTATAGAGGTATAAGGCTTTAAGTTGGCAACACTTTTTTTAACTGGCGACCATTTTGTCAGCTGTCAAGTGATTTTTGTTAAGTTTGGCATTTTAACATGAATAGACTGACGACGACTAAACAACGCTTCAAAATTTTAAAAATTTATTTTGAAAATCATGGCTCTGTTCGAAATACGAAATAAGCGAACTTTGTTTAGCGATGAAGCTCAATTTTGTTTGAATGGATGCGTCAATAAACAAAACTGCCTTATTTGGAGTGATAATCATCTTCAAGTGTATGTTCAGCCACTGTTACATCCAGAAAAACCTACTATTTGTTGTGCTTTATGGGCTGCTGGAATCATTGTACTTCTTTAAAAACGATGCTGGTCATAACGTTAGTCAATGGTGACCGCTATAGAACCATGATTACTGACTTTTTCGTTCATCAATTGAACAACTATGATGTGCAGGAGCTGTGTTTTCAATAACACGGCGCAACATGTTACACAGCTTGCGCCACAATTGATTTATTGAAGAAAACGGCAGACGCAGACGCATAGTTTCACGTTTTCTGTGGAGATTTGTGAAGTCGATAGTCTACGCCGATAAGCCTGAAACGATTGACCACTTGAAGGGCAATATTCGCCGCGTTATTGCCGATATACCTACGGCCACAAATGTTGGAAAAAGTGATCGAAAATTGGGACTCCAGATTAGACTACGTCCGAACCAGCTGTGGGGTTCATTTGCCAGAATTCATATTTAAATCATAGTGCCAGAAGATTATCTTTCGTATAAACTAAATTCTAGGTCAATTTAAAAAATCCTCTTTGTTTTATTCCATTTTAAAGTTCTATGCCCTTATAAAAAACCTTTATTATATATGTACATATGTATATTCATACATAAATATCGGGTAAAGTCTAATTAAATTTGCTTACTAAAATTTAAATAAACTTTAAAAAGATATTTGAAAATCAACCTCCCCTTCATTACCAGTAAACAATAATTTCGATCCAAAAAAAAACTAATAAATTTTTCATATTTTCAGAAAGTAGTACATAGTTAGTAGTATAATATGGCTATATTAATCCAACCACGTTTAGTTAATTATTTTTACCAAAATAAATTTAAAAAAAGCTCAAAAAAGAAACCGGTTACGATGACACTGCTGCCATTTATTATTAATCCATACAAATACGTACTCATAAAACAACAATAATATTGTTAATAAATATGAACAAAAAAAAATTTGATGCAAATCACGTTCTTAACTAAAATTACACTTGTTTTTGTATAGGTACCTATATTATTTTGAGTTTTTAATTTTGTTTACGATTTGAAAAGAACCGGAACTCTTATAAAACTCAATAATTTTGTCAGATTTTCTTTCCAAAAAGAATAGATTTTTTTGCCTAATGACATGTAATGACATATTAAATGACATTTGTAAGAGCAGTTGTTTTATATCAAGGTTGCTTTTACTGGAAAAAGGAGACAAATCTTTTTGTTTTTTTTACTTTGCTCTTCATGTTTAACACACACACACACCTTAGAACTTTATTGATTTTTTCGTTTTTTTTTTTTTATTATATTTCTTGTGTGAAATTCTAAATGCTGTAAATTTTCTTATCAAATAAAAAAAAAAACTTTTTAACAAGATGATAACAGCAAATAAAAAAGACGAAAAAAACACCAAATTCGATACCATTATATTATTAACCTTAAGTAAATTTACGGCAACTTTTGTTTTTAATTTTTATCAATTTTTTTAATTGTTTAATGACAAATTTTACTTACTTTTTTTAAAAAGAATCTTTCAATAAATTTAAATTCTTTCTAATTTAACATCCAAAATTGTTGTCCGTGAATGATTATATTAACATAATTTAAGATACATTTACTTTTAAAACTTCTTTTCTTTTCTAAAAAAGTTTGATAACAAAACACATTAATTGTTGTTGATGTTGGTCTCAGTAAAAAAAGAGGTGACAAAATCCACACCGATTCTAGAACACTTGTATACACACACAGATACAGTCGAAAATGACTACTACACTACTTTTTATTAAGCTTTAAAATTTTTTCAATAATTTTCTTTAGAAAAAATCATTAAAAATTTTTTGTACACTTTACAAAAAAAAGAACACAATTGACTTCCTTCTTATTTATTACATTTTTTCACTTCTTTTTTTAATACGTTAAGAAATAATTTCTTTTACTATTTCCTTAAAAAAATCACTATTTTTTCTTATAAACGCACACGCTTCGTACTGTATAGAATATTATTTTAATGAAATTTTCCACACAATCAAAGACTGCATACACACTTCCGTTTTAACGTTCTAAAAAACATCCGTTAGCCGCGGTTGACGTTACTCAACTAAAATTGAAGTTTAAAAACTTGGTTAAATGTACCACTAAGAATTCAGCAAGTGTTTAAGAGTGTGTGTGTAAAAATAACACACAAAACCAACAACAACAACCCTTAACTCACCACACTTTAGTGAGTGCTTAGTAAGAGATATAAAAGAGTGAAAGAGTTTGTATTAAACAAAAAAGAAGAGCAAACTTGTTATAAGTTTTGTAAACAAGTGTGTTTTTGTAAATAAAACAAATCAAAATAAAGCATGGAAAAGCTCTACTAAAATAAACCGTTAAAAAACAGCTGATTTTTGGGAAAAGGGCTAGAATTATTTTCAAATGAAAACAAGAAGAAAAAAAATAATTAAAATAAAAAATATGTACCTAAATACATATATAGATAGTAGGTACATATCGCATACCAAATCATAAACATTTTTGAATTTTGAGTTGTGCCTGTTTATGATTTAGTGTGCATATCGTCACCTAAAATGCAAAACACTTTTTATTTTTTTACAGGAGAAGCGAAAAACTTTACAAAATCAATAACAACAAGGTGTACTGGAGCGTGTGAATTTCTTTAATAAAGTCGCCATTTTTGATCGCAGGGATTTAATTTTTTCTGAACATGTATAAAAAAAAGTTTAATAAAACGGGCAAAAATCAATCAAAAACTATATTTCGAATTTACGCCCTTTTGCATTTTAGGTAGCGATGTGTATGCATGAACATACATACATATCTGTATAAAATATTTTTTTTTATATTACTTAATTAAATCTTAAAATATGAACTAACAATAATTAATCAAACCTTATTCTCATTCTTAAATTTATTTCCTGTCACTGCCGGTTAAAAATTCTCCAAATCACAGTTTGCGTTCACAAATGTAGGCATGTACCTACATATTTAGCGCTATTCTAAACGGATAAGTCTTTTGGCATTTCTTCTCCTTAAGCAGGAATTTTGAAAGGCGGTCGCACCTATCACTCTCAGCTCAAACTACCAGTACCTTTAACAGAAACATCAACCTCAATTATGACAGTTAATTCAACAGATGTACGGCAAAAAGAAAGGCTAACGTAATAATTTGGCACAAGGCAGCAACGGCACCTAGCTACGCACTGAATGCTGTTGATAAATTGCTAAAAACATTAATGAAAAATAACCACCCTTTTGGAGGTAAAGTTATGCTTATTGGGCGGCTATTGTTTAATCATCCATTAAATATTCCATTCGATGATCCAACTTTAGAACTTCACCGCTTAAAGATTTTGTAACTGATCTTATCCATGCCAGGCGCTTCCTTGGGGTTAAAATCAACAATAGCCACCACTAGTGGTGAATGAGGGTATACATAATTTTCCATTCCGTGTGAAACTTTTTTAATATTCATCTAAGAACCACCAATGTATTAATGTATATATTCTGTGTTCTTGGGTAATTAAAAGTCGATTTAGTCCGTATGTCTGTCTGTCCAATCCAAAAGAACAATATTGGTATAAAATTCTCCTTAATAGTTTGAGACTGAAATTCAGCACAACCCGTTCAGTAGGAAAACGAGTTATGAACCGAAATTTAATTTTTATTTATGAAATATTTCAGAAGTTTACAATTCGTGATAGTAGAGTACATATGCGAGCGCTGTCGAGCCATGCTGACTGAATTTTTGTTTCTAAAAATTAATCAGCTAAACAACAACGGCACTTTGTTCCAACAAGATGACGCAAATGGCCATGCAGTGCCTCTTCATAAACAATGGATTTATTGCAAAATCAATTTGGTCACAACATTATTTCCTAAAGGCCCTGTTCACCGGCCCTCTCTATCAGATTATAATAAAATATACATATATAAAATATTTCTGTCTTCTAAAGGGTGGTTAAATTTTAAGGGCCGATGTTGATTTTGAATAAAACACAAATTATTTAGGAAGTTACTGTCATTTCTTTTTATTATGATAATATTGGTATGGTTCAATTATGTATGGAACAAAATATCGGCCAAATGGCCGCCGCGACCTCGGCGGCACACCTCTATCCTATGGTCCAAATCGATTTCGATGACGCTGAGGCATAATTGAGGTTCTATTCCGTTAATGTGCCGAATTATCTCATCTCTTGAATTATTGCTGGCTTATCGACGTACACTTTTTCTTTGAAATAACCCCAAAGAAAGAAGTCCAACGGTGTCAAATCACATGATCTTGGCGGCCAATTGACATCGCCACAACGTGAAATAACACGGCCATTAGCGCAAAAGAGCCATTGTTTCGTTAGCTGTGTGGCAAGTGGAACCGTCCTGTTGAAACCACATATCGTCCACATCCATATCTTCCAATTCGTGCCATAACAATTTCGTTATCATCTCACGATAGCGAACACCATTCATTGGATTAATAAAAGAACTTTTGTCTTAACTTTACCTTACACGGAAAACTACAAACAAGATTTAATAAACTTAAATAAAACTAAAGAAAAAAAATTCTAACTTTATTTTTTTTTAACTCATGCAAATACATTGGTTCACAGTAACCGCCTGACCGGCCTCATTTTAGAAAAAATACAGCACGATGATGCCGCCAGCCCATAAATCGCACCAAACAGTCACTCTTTGTGGATGCATTGGTTTTTCGACAATCACTCTTGGATTATCATTCGCCCAAATGCGGCAATTCTGCTTATTGACGAATCCACTGACGTGAAAATGTGCCTCATCACTGAAGATGATTTTCACGATATGCATTTTGATTTGAACGCCCATTTTCATAATAAGCCTGAATAACTTTAACGCGTTGCTCGATTGTGTATCTTTCCATGGTTCAAATTGAGTCAGTCTTAAATTGAGAAATGTCAAATGAAATGCAGAAAAAAACTTGACGTTTAGGTGTGGTTCACATTTAACATCGGCCCTTACATTTTAACCACTCGTTATTATTACTTTAAATTCTCATGTAGCAAAAAAAAATAGAAATCAGTCTATCGAATTTTGAGAATTTCATTATCTTTCTTAAAAAAAAAAATACATCATCTGTCTTATATTTTTGAAGATATTTGCATTTGAGTGACATCATCTTTTAAAAAAACACAAATAACGGTTACTTATGGAATATCTCGAAAAATGTTCTACTTTTGACCATTCTGACTTCCCATTCGGGTTCAGCAGACAATTAGGTGGCAGGTTCATTTGGTCACGACTTTGTTAAAAATTTGGGACACAGTATAGTATTTCTGAAATAAATCATGATATTTAATTTGAATGAGTCAGCATATTATAATACTGTGAGATTAGGTTTTATAAAGATTGGCTTATAGTATAGATCCCTTATAAAGCCTACTACTGAACTATTCGAACTCTCGGCGGAGGGTATTTTAAAGATTAAAATACAGCACTCTTATTAGTTTACGTATTTAGGCCCTTAATAACGAACTCATGCCCAAAGTAATAAATGAACTATCTATAAGAAGAATCCATTCCAAAACAATAATTTGTTGTTGCTTCATATTAATTTTTTTTCAAACAGGCGTAATTCAAGTGCATATAATAATTTTGTAATAATCCCTAAAATCAATATTCTCAGGAAAAAAAAACAAAATTTTCTTTGATGCCGTGCCAAAATTATGCCGCATTAAAGCAACAACAACAGCTACTTTATAAACAGACTTATTTACCAACCCACACGTGACGTCATTATTACAAACTTTACACTGGCTTTATAGATTACACATCCCTTCTTTTGGTTCTGTAATAAAAATATCAGATTTTTTTTGTTTTTTTTTTTTTTTGTTCTCATAAAAACTTTTAGTAGAAAATCATTGTTAAAATGCATTTTACAAATGACAATTCTCTTTCAGTGCGAAAACATTTATTACCGTTTTAAATGCAATTGGACAAAAATAAAGAAGTACATTTGAACAGATTTAGGGGTTGGTTGACATTATAAATGGTTTATGCACATCGTTTTTTTTTTTTTTTTTTTTTTTTTTTTTTTTTTTGAGGAATCCACCCTCGTAGTGTGTGTTTGAAACACAATAATTCACTATAATTTATGTTTAGTCATGTTTGGCGTAATCTCCCGGGGGTGTTATTTTGGCATTTGTTTTAATTAGGATTATTTGAGTGTCTGCGGAGATTTCTATTAAAGATAGTAACAAGATCAAAGTTAACAAACTCTGAATTTTGTTTGCTATAGTGGTAGCGGAAGGACGTTGATAAGAAATGAAGTTAAGAAAATAGAGAAATTAAATGAAGGTTAATTTCAATCTTAATGACAAATTGTTCAATAAGAAATAACTATTTTTATTGAAAATGGAAAATGAATAGCCTTGAAGTCATTTTCAATAAGCTGGACTCTAAAGAGCTGCATTACCATAAAGGGTATTGGCATATTTCCGAAATTGACACTGCTGAGACAAAGTTGTGACGTAAGAACGAACTTCCAATGATTTTAAAATCGAAGAAAGATACATAAACGCTTAGGCTGGGTTTTTGAGATCTCAGTTATAGCAGGTTTAGTTAATCTGAAAACACATCTGTAACGCCATTGTCAAGTTTGTATAAAATTTTTTGACGAAATAGCTAAGTTTTCCTTAAAATGTTGGTATTTAATGAAATAATAAAAAAAATCACATGTCGCCGGAAAAATCCGAGTTTCAGAGTACGTTAAACTGAGTTTGAACTTAATCCCCATCTAAAAAACCCGGCCTTAATGACTTAAATAGAAGAAGGTATTTCACAACGTTTTCTAGAGGTTTCTTGGACCTTTCTGTTCTTCTTATTACAAAATAACTTTTATCAGTGATGCCAACTTAGCCATTTCGGGGCTAGTTTACTAGATTTTTGATTACTCCTGGCTCGTAATTATTGCTAACACGGGCTCTTTTCAAACGTGATATTGGCACGTTTGACACTTTTTGTATTTCCATTTTTGGTTAATTATAAAGATAATATTTGTACACATACATATTTTGCAACAATTCTTTTTGTAAATAAGATAATCTTTTTGCGAATGCTGTTCAAATTGCGATTTTTCACCAAGTGTGTTTGTAAAAAAATTCAGTTGAAATATAAAAGATCATCATCTATCATCTATATATATAAAAGTGAATGTATGTTTGTATATACATATATTCAGCTGCGGTCAAAAAAATAGCACCAGGATATAAAAAAAAATTTCTTGGTTAGATATTTGTAAATAGGTCAAACTGATTTCATTGAATACTTGTCATAAGATACTTTCAGGACTGTCAAACAATATTTAATAAAAAGCAATTGATTTGGTTTTTTATTTGATATAAAATTTGAAACTTTTTAAAAAAAAAACTTAAAAAACACTCAGTCAAAAAAAATAGCACTACAGCTCTTATTCTATTAAAAATAAATACTTAAACTAAAAATTAATTAAAGATTTTGAATTCTGTTTTTTATTATGTCTTCTCATATTTAAATTAATATTTTGTTGCGTGCCCATTATGGGCAATAACATCTGCACAACGTTTTTGTATCGATTTCACTAAATTTTAGTAAATCTCCTTCGAAATTCTGTTCTAGATTTGCTGAACTGCCACCCAAAGGGTTTCGTTACTTGTTGGTTGTATTTGGGATACTCCCTTCTTTATATCTGTCCATAAGTTCTCGATTGGATTTAGATCTGGGGACTGAGCTGGCCATTCCATAACGTTTATGTTATTGTCCTGAAACCACTTTTTGGCAATTTTGCTGGTATGATTCGGGTATTGTCTTGCTGAAACACCCAACCATGCGGCATTTCCTTAGAAACATATCGTAGCATTACTTCCTGGAGGATATTAATGTATAGTGTCTTATCCATGATTTTTCTGATCCAATATATGGGTCCTACCCCATAGTAGGAAAAGCACCCCCCTACCATAATGCTTGAACAACCATGTTTAACAACCATGTTTAACGGTTATCGTTGTGAATTTGGGATTGAATTCAGCGTTAGGGGGTCTTCTGACGTAAGAACGCGATCCTTTGCTACAAATAAAACAACCTTGGATTCATCTGTCCAGAGAACATTGCTCCATTTTTAAAAAAAATATCTTACTTTTAGTATTTGATCATTTTATTTCAACTTTTAAATCACTATTAATATTTTTTTTAAGAATTTTTGTTATTCGGTGCTATTTTAATGACTGCGCTGATACCGAATTTTTGTATAATTTCGATCATTGGAAAAAAATCGTAAACATTTTTTGGAAAAAATAAAGACGGTTAGAGAGAATATACATATTATAACAGTATGACAGACTTAATTTAAAATAATTAGCACAAGATATTTATTTCACTAGAATGAACATAGAATAGGTTATTGGTGCTATTTTTTTGACTGGCACTGTATATATACATATATTGGTGCCTTATAGGAGGCCAAACCACTTGACCGATCATCTTGAAATTTTTACAGAATATAACAGTGACCCTGGAAGAGACATTAGGCTATATAAAGTTGAGATTAGGCAAAGGGGTGATGCCACGCACATACAACCCAAAATTTAAAATCGTTATATCTTAGGCATTTTTTGGCATAGGCTGATGATATTTAGTACATATGGTGTAAGTATGAATAGAAATAAGCTCCATGAAAAAAGAGGGCGGAGCCACGGCGCTTTATAGAAAAATTAAAAACCACCATATCTAATAAACTACTGAACCGATTCTCATCAAATTTCCACAGTAGGCGACTGCCTTGAGTAACTGAACTTTAAGCTATATAAAGATGTGGTTGGAAAAATGGGCGGTGCCACGCCCATACAACCCAAAACATAATGTCCTCATATCTTAGCCACTATTTGGCGTAGGATGATGATATTTGGTATATATGGTATTGTTATAAATAGAAATACGTTGCATGAAAAAAGTGGGAGGGGCCACGCCCCTTTATGTCGATTATATCTAATTAACTACTGAACCGATCGTCATCAAAAACTCACAGTAGGCTGTTGTTATGAATTAAAGAGCCCCAGGCTATGTAAAGTTGTGGTTGGACAATGGGGCGGTAGCACGCCTAATCAACTCAAAATTTATAATTCTCTTATCTTCGATACTGTTTCACGTATGTAGGTAGCTGCAGGGGAAGTGCTACCCCCCATAGGACGCCAATATTTAATATCGCATAGCGTAAGAACTGTTATAGTGAGAATGTTGGAACTTGGTATTAGTCACTCTTATAGAAAACTACACCTTTAAAAATATAAATAAAGGGGGTAAGCGCAGGGCGAGTAATACCCCCCATAGGAAGCATACATTTAATATCGCGTTACTGAAAAACTATTACAGCGAGAGTCTTCAAATGTGGTTAAATATACTATTATGGTTAGCTATAAATTCCAAAATAAAAATGGGCGGGGTAGACGAAGGAGGAGCAATATCCTCCATGGGACGAAAATATAAAATACTTGATATCTGAAGACAAAAGTCTTCAAGCTTTGTAGGACCCACTCTAATGGTTAATGACACCTTTCAAAATAAAAATATATGTAATATATAAATGAAAAAGTGTACGTTTGTTTATTCTCTACAGACTCCTAAGCTACTGAGCCGATTTTCCTGAAAGTTTCACAGTAATTTCCTGATTACTCGGCGCTTAGCATAGGCTATTAATATATTTTAATCAAGTAGGCGTAGCAACAACCATACAATAAAAATATGAATAACCTTATATCTTGAGGACGGTTACAATAAGAGTTTTCCAATATGATACAAATAACTTCGTTATCAATACACGACATCTGCCAAAAAGGCGGCTAGATTAGACAAGCGGGCGTGGCACCTCCCATAAAATGGCAATAAAGATTTCTACGCTTTTGGAGTACTGTAGTAGTGAAAGTATTCCAATTTTGTACAAATAGCTAAGATATTAACCCACAACATATTTCAAAAATTAGCTTCAATGGGAAAAGTAGGCATGGCACCTCCCATACGAAGACACTTGAAATTTCTGAAAATCTGTTGAACGGTTACTGTAAAATCATTCAAATTTTGTCCAAGATGCTTTGCTTTTTAAAAAAATCTTACTAATTTTATTTCGATGGGGTAGCAAAGCACTTCGGGTTAAGCTAGTATTATATAAAAACAAACATATAGCCAGAAGAAGAAACAAATTTAACACTTTTTGAAAATGTCTGATCATATTTGTACGTAATGTTGATATTCAGCCCAATTATGAATAAAAATTCCCCGGGAGTTTTATCGCTTCTGCTATTTTAGCTATTAAAATTCAATTGTAAGAATGGGAATTTTTATTCATAATTGGGCTGATCTGTATACAATTTTTGAGTAGTAACTTTACTAAACATTAATATGTTAATTTAATTTATTTAATATAAATAAGTCTTGAAGTACAAAAAAGAATAATAAATGGATTAAAAACAGAACAATCTTTGATTTTTCAATTTAGTAGTTTTTAGCTCTTTTTGAGCTAAAAAGTCGGCACGTTTTACCATTGCAAAGTTGGCAACTCTGACTTTTATAAATCCAAATCTAAAGTATACTTTTAGGTGTACAGTGGAGTTGAAATACGGTTATGCATAACAATTTTAAACTTATAAGATAATTTTTTTACTAAAGCTAAGGATAGTTCGTAGATAAATCTACTATTTACAAATAATTTTTTCGTTTCAAAATCAGATGGTCTTTTAGATCCTTTAAGACCCAAGAGAGATTAACGCGTATGCTGTAATTTTCAAATCACAGACCCCTTACAGCCATACCTAAATAAGAGCGTCAGCGTTGTGCCATAAACAGTAGTGTTAACTTTCTTGCCGACTAAAACCCTCATAAAAGACATAAGAAATTGAATTAAAGCCGCTAGTTTGACCTAAAAATAGCTAATTTGCCATTATTTATCAAACAATAAAAACAGGGTTGTTTATTTTAACGCGGTGTCAAAATCGGATTTTCCAATTGCAAAGCGTTAACGCCGCGCTATTTAAGGCCGTGTCAGATACAACTTTGTCGCTTTGCGTGACGTTTCTACCTTTGGCAGAAAAATGCAAAGCAAAAGGTGTATGACACAATGAAAACTTTGACAACACTCACGCATTGTTTGTTTACTTATAAAAGCGGTTGGTAATTTGTAAATTTAATTATTTGTTATAAAAATAAATGTTAAAAATTTAATTGGACCGTTTTTTGGAATTGAATTTCGTAAACAAATTAAAAAACAAAAGAAAATTATACTAGCTAATTGTCAAAGCGCGCAAAAAGATGAGAGTTGGCTAACTTTTTGCTTCGCTCTGCTTTGAAAGTACTTTATGTGACATGTTTCGTATAAGTATGTATATTTTATCTTAGATGTCAAAGCGAATCGGTAACGCAACGCGAAGCAAAAGTTTTATCTGACATGGCCTTTAGGGATGCTTCATACAAATTGTATGGGCATGAGGATTTTTGACAGCTAGAAAACGCGTTCCGCTCTTGTTAAGGTATGGCTGTAAGGGGTCTGTGATTTGAAAATTACAGCATACGCGTTAAAATAATGTCATTCAATAGTTATCGAACTAGTGCATAATTTAGAAAGCCAAAATCTTAGGAGAAACCGTAAAACTTTATGATGCCTAACTAAATTTCTCTTACTCTGCGTTACTATTCTATGTTGTCCAACGAAATATATTCTTCGCTTGTCTGCAAGTGACCAGAGTCTCTGGCAGGAATCGAACCCGCAACCCCGATACTGATAGATTAGCTTACTATCAGCTAGCCTACCGGGGCACCCATGGAACTCCAAGGTAGGGATGGGCAATTTGAAAAAATATATCGATATATATCGTATCGATATTTTTAAGAGAATCGATATTTATTAATTAAAAATATCGATATATCGATGTATCGAACGTATTTAGCTGAAACTATTACCAAATTTAAAACATTAATATAACTTTTTCAATAAATATTTACATATGTACAAACATATTACATGTAATTCTATTTTAACTTTTTATTGTTTCTTTTAATTTTAAATTTACTGTCAGTCCCTCGATTTCGAACGAAACTTTCATTCGCTTAGCTTTTATTTGAAACAAAAACCAATTTCAAAATTTAGTTTTTAAGGTAAATTATGCGAGCGAAGTTTTCGTTTGAAATCGAGGGACCGGCAGTTAATTCTAAAAAAAGTAAAGAATACAAAATTTTTTTTATTTATTCGCCATATGAAATCTAAAGAGAAAAATTAATTGCGATTATATAATGCCGGATGAAATACTGGCGGAAAACGAAACTTGTGACACATACTATACAAGTAAACTGTGCAATATTTTATTTTTAATAATAGAAAAACGAGACAAAACTGAACTGTGTAATCTATGAAAATGTATAATTGAAAAGCGCCGTTATTTTCATAATATTAGTTAAAAACCATATTATGCAATTCATAAAAAACAACAGTATTGTAAGCAGTTGAGCAACGGTTAAAATGTTGAATTTTATTATAGAGATCTTAAAAATATAGAATTCGATAGTTGTAGATAAATATCGATATATGGGTATTTTGAATATATATCTATTATAATTTTTTTAAGCATCGATATTTTGATATATCGATATTTATTGCCCATCCCTACTCCAAGGTATTCATAGCTATGATGTTACAATGTCCAAATTTAAGTAACTCCTAGGGATTCGTACAGTCAACGTAGTTATTTTATTATTATTTTTTTTCTTTTTTCAGAATTTGTTTATTGAGTCTTCATATATTAAATATGAACTAACAATAATTAATGAAATCTTATCCTAATATTTACTTTATGTCCTGCCAGTGCTAGACAAAAAAGATTTAGTCATCACGGTTTCTGTTCACATGTGTAGGTGTTTATCGCTCATCTGATTGCGTGAGTGCTGCAGTGTCTCTTCTTCTTATATTTTATTATGTCCAACAAAATTTCATCTAGCCACTCTTAGAGGCATCGCTAGAAACAAATCTTATGTTTTATAGTGTCGAACAAAATTTCTGTCACTCCTAGGGACATGTAGGAACATTTATTCTAGTTACCTTATGTGTTGCTTAAATCGATATTAAATAAAATCGTTTATCGATTCTGCTGAAAACTATAATTGCATATTAACTTTTTTAGGAGTATAAGAACAGTAAGAGACGATTATATAATTTTCCATATTTAATTATTATTGCCAGTTTTGCTTCATTTACAAAAAGTTTTGACGAAAACTATAGAGAGTAACAAATTAGCTTTTAGCTTTCTTATCGAAATTTAATTCACATCGCAATAGAGAGTAGACGCCCCAGGACGAAAGTTCTGAGAGCTACTGGTTTGGCATGGTGCCAAATAAAGATATCTAAAGATCTCAAAGAATAAAAGACCTACCAATTTGGCATCTAAAGAATAACATGTATAGCTCTTGTAACGCCAAGTGGTGAAATATTCCCAAAATGTTTGTCTATGTACCCCCGAGGGCAAATGCAGTTAATTTAATAAATATAATATCTTTGCATCTGTATCGCCCTAAACTAAATTAAAATTATTTAATTATAGTTTTTATACCTATCTTTTATTTGCACTTTCCGGAAATAAACGAGCAACTCGGATAAGAAATATTACGAATTTCGATTCACCATAACCTCAATTATGTTAACATTTCTAGTTTAATGAGTGTGAGTTGTAAAGGATGTTTTAAAGCCGAAAGAACTTTCAAAAAAGAACACACAAAATTTTGTTTTAATAACGAATGTTCCGCCGTATGTCACGAATATCACCAACAATGGCGCTAACTGTTCTTGGTTTATCAGCATTAACCAGTGATTGCACGTAGCCTTACAGAAAATAATCGAGGTATATCAATTCGCACGACTTTGGAGGCCAATTGACACGTTCATTTCTCGAACTTATAGCACATTTTTTATTTTAATACGTCGATGATTGCAGTCGTCGTATGGCATGTAGGGCCATCCTGTTAAAACCACATCACGTCCAGATCAATGTCATCCATATTTTCGAACAAAAAATTATTTATCATGACGGGCTAACTACCGCACCAAACGGTGCATTTTTTGATGTAATGGACCCTGTAGGGTCTGTTGCGTATTGGTCTCACTCTATATACGGCATTTTGAATAAAAAATTCCGTTAAACCAAAAATGAGCCTCTATGCTGAACACAATTTTTTTTAAATAAAAACGATAACTGATTTCTAAAGTAAATTTCGTCGCCTAAAATGCAAAAGGTCGTAAGAACACTTAATTTTTTTAATGAAGAAGCAAAAATCTTTACAAAATCAATAACAACAAGGTGTAGTTGGCGTTTTAATATCTTTGATAAAGTCGCCATTTTTGATCGCAAGGATCTAAAATTTTTTGTGAACATGTAGTTTAATAAAACGAACAAAAATCAATCAAACTCTATATAGAATTTTTTTTTTTTTTGTTGTTACGCCCTTTTGCATTTTAGGTGACGATTTGTTCAATTTGGTAGCGTTGTTCAAGCATGAATCTATTTATGGTATTTCGCCAACAAAAAAAAGTGATCATGTGTCAAAAAAATTAACGAAATATGAGATTTCGTTTAACTGCTAACCCTTGCGTAGGTTTTATCGGGCTTAAAAAAACACCCTTTATGTAAAATATGCAGTTTCACATTTTACAAATATAGAAACTAATTATGCCGGGCTTTCCAAAATTAGGACTTAAAAATTGGAGGCAAGACCTAATATTTCTTGCAAATATAAATGTCTTTAAATCTCAAGTGGAAATTCTTTTAAAATAAGAACTAGGGCCTTAAGTCCTCTAAGTCTAATTGCCAGTTCGTAAAGGAATCGTTAAGGACAGTGAAATAACTGGCCTGTAGATCATAGAGACTCATGTCCAGAATTTAAAAACTACTGTAGAAGTTATAGAGCTACAAAAAAATCGATGGTACTATAGTTTTATTTTTGGCGCTCTATCGATAGGTTTTTTTCGCCAACGATACTATCGGCTAATTTCTCTATCGGCGTGTTCTTGCCAAATGTAGCCATTTTATTGCTTGTTTGTCCGTTTTTTCTTAACAAAATTCTTAAGAAGATGACACTGCAATTGTAAGTGAATAAGTTTTAAAACTTTATAATTTTTCACCACTTACATCCACAGAAGTGACACATAATCAAATTTTCGATTCTATTGAGTTGAATTGAAAGAATATTGTATATATTTCACTTTCTATATATTAAAGAAAGTTATGGCTTGTTCGAATGTTTTATTTAAGATAGAACGAACTAATAAAACTTTTTCTTTTTATTAGAAAAACGGAATGGTTTGAATCTTAAGTGGCGTATTTAGAGTAACTGTGACACATAAACAAAGAGATGTAGCTGACTTCTGGTATTAAGGGATAAACGATAAAGTACCCAAGTAAACTGTGTGTAAAGAGCGGCAGGCCTTGAAACATAAAATAATATTATTATCTATTATATATATCGAAACTGATATGAACACAATATAGACAGATAGACAGATAATAAAAAATAAATTTATAGAAATTTTAAAGGGGAATGTTAACTTTTATTTTTGAATAATGATAAGTAAAAAAACGAGTTCTTAAAATAAGTCTTAAATTATAGCATGATTATAAATCCGAATAAAATAATGTATAAACACAATAATTAGGTAAATAATAAGAATAAAAAGGTAAATCAATTAAATAAACCAAAAATATGTACAATATTAATTAGTGGGTGTGTTACTCTACTAATCGTAATTAAAAGATTCGAGATTAAAAGAAAACCCCAAATCCATTTTAAATCTATAAAACTGAAAAGTTCTTGAACACATCTAATACTAAAAACACAAATTTTCGAATAAAAAAAAAAATAATAGGCGACGTGATTTAACGTCATTTAAATTTGTGGCAGGCAGGAAGCAAAGCAAACAAATTCCATATAAATCACGTTTTAGGAAGAATATAATTTATATTAGTATAGTAAATATGTAGACTTAAAGTTGTATCTGTAAATCTAGTTTTCTAATTATATCCTTGGCCTTATTTAAGGTGGCCGGGCCCGTAGAATTAGAAGTGGACATTTTATATAGATCTTGCATGTACTTATCTATATTATCCACAGTGGCACCATTAGGAGCCGAGGGCAAGGGTAACGAATTCAATGCCAAAGCTAGTTTTCTTTTTAATTTATCCAAATAAATTTCCAAAAGTCTATTCTTCTCCTCTAACTCATTATTTTCCGTCATCATTTTCTCTACCCCAAATTTCATATTCTCAACATGTTTCTCTAACACCGAATTTTGTTGTTCCAAATCGGTTTTCGATTTCCTTAGAGAACGTAGTTCCATGTCATAGATTTTATTGTGTTCCAAAAATTCATTAGTAAATATGGGTATTTCACCGGGTGTAGGGGTTACTATAGAAGAACTAGAAGTGCTGGAGGCCACCGTTGCAGCAGTTGAAGAGGACGCATTTGTAGTATTTGTTGTGGTAAAGGTGGTTGGGGTGGGTGTACGTTTACGTTTATTTTTCTCATTGTTAGACTTTTCTGTAGCCTGATGTGATGTGGAAGGTGTGGGCACCATTTCTTTAATCAATTTATCCTTTAAACTGTCTTTAGATGATTTTGCATATTCATTCGGTTGTAATTTATCTTTAAGTACAGATTTGGTTGCTGTTGAAGAGGAGACGGAGGCTGCCGTAGGATTGGGACTATTATTTTCCGCAGTTTTACGTATTTTATTTTTAGCCAATTCACTGGCTAAAATATCGGGACGCGATTTCAGAAAACTATGCAATTCCTTAACATATCTGCAAAGAGAAGGTCGCAAAAAGATGGATATTCAAAACGTTGTTTAAGAGATCAAGTGCAAATGCTAAATAGGTCAAGTGATTGTTTTGTGTTTGAAAAAATTACAAGTGGAAAAATATAACGTTGAATGAGAAATAAATTACAAAAACTGGCTAGCGCATAATGTCGACAAGAACATTTTTTCGCATATTTATATTGAAAACAAAAACAATTTTAGTTTTTTATTATTGTTTTCAATATAAATATGCGAAAGAAATGTTCTTGTCGACATTGTGAGCCAAGCAGAAAATTTTTCAAACTTATTCAGAATAAGAATTAAAGTTTAATTGTTGAGAATTTATAAAATACATTATTTTAAATATGTATAAATAACAACTCTGAGATACATTCACAAAACTTAATTTAGATTTTTTAAGATAATAAAGTAACTCTCTGTCTCCTATGGATCACTTCAATTTGCCTTTAAACAAGAGTTAAATCAATTTAAATCTTTAAGTTTGTGCAAATAATATTAAGCAACTTTTATAATAGTTAAATTTCTTCGCAATACTTACAAACTACCTTAAAAAAAGAAAATCACTCTTAATAAACCTTTTTTAAATATAAATGTTTTATAATCTCTTAAAATAAAGAAAACATTTAAGACTCTTCACAAAAAAAGACAGGCTAAACGAAGATCATAAACTAATGAGTATTCATATTTGTTGGTTACTTAATTATTCGTTTATATCAGGGTTGTATTTTAAGTCCTTATTGTTGTAAGTACATATTTAATTGCTTAACATAGAATGAAAAAAAAACTATTGGAGCTAAATTAATTAGTCAATAAAATATAAAAATTATAAGAAACTACACCTAAAGATTAACTCAATATTGCAGATGTTGGATTGTATTAAGAATTTTAAAATTAAAATTAAAGAATTTTAAAATAAAAATTAAAAAAAAAAATTCAAAATGAAATCTTAAGATCGAAAGTCAATAATTTTATAAGAATAAGTTATTCGCCTAAATTTTTTATATTAACTATATTCTACAGGACCACTTAATCATTTTATGTAATAAATTTAATTTTCAAAAATATGTTCGAAATTTCGAACATTACCTAAAAACGTAATTTTCTGGATCCTTTTTTGATAATTAAGCCAATATAAAACAAATCTAAGCTTTTTCAGAAATGGTAGGTTCGATTGTCATTAACTTAAAAAATGGGCATGACTTTAAAAATTTATTTAATTTTACCTTTTAGCAGTATCGTTTAAAAATTATTTGAAATTTTAGGTTTTGACATTAACGTTTAGTTATGTATATAAAAAAATCTAATTGGTTATTTAACCTGAAGCTAAATAAAGACGAATTTTTATTACAAAAAATATCAAATATTTTTGTAATCTTTTTTCCGAAAGTCTTTAATTTAATAAAAATCATTTGTATTTTTAATATATTAAATTGAATTGGCAGCAATTTTAAAACATTAGAGAATACTTTTTAAATATTTACCTTGAAATTTGGCATATGAAACTCTTGTTTATTATTTTTAACAAAATACAGAAAATTTAAAGTTTCTTCGGAAATGTTTTAGTTTGAAAGTTAATAATTTAACATAAAATCAATTTTTCTTGAAATTTAAATTTGATTTCTTTACCAGCAATTTTAAAACACGTTATCATAATTTTCAATGTTCGAAAATAAGTTTGAATTTTCCAACATAACCTCAAAAGTTTTATTTTTACTCTAATATTCTGCGGAAATTTTCAAATATTTCAACATAGTTTTTTAAAGTTCGAAATAAGTTTTAAATTTTTAAATATTTGCTGTACTCCTAAAACATTTAAACGACATAAAATTCACAGAAAAAATTAAAAATGTTCTCTAATCATCTAATTAATAACAAATTCATAATATCAAGCAAACAAGTTGTTTATTTTGCACCTATTACCAAAATGATTATATTGATTACTAAAAATTTTAAAATTTCGAATATTTTTTTCAATAAATGATATTTTTAAATGATCACAAACTTTACCATTTCAAGCAATGTGTTAATTTATTTAATTAAATATTGACAATTCCCAACAACAATCCTACAAGTTTAAATTATTTTATTTTAAAAGAAAATTCAATTAATTAAAATTAATATTTTTTGATAATAAACTTATATTTTAATTAAAAATTTATTTCAAAACAACTAAAATATATATTAAATCAAAATTATATTTTTTATTTTCTTTCAACCAAAAAAATAATTGATTCAATTATCACATTAATTAAATTTAAATACTTTTTAAACCATTTTTTTTATTGTTAAAAAACTTTTTTCTCTGTTTTTTAAAATGAAATTCTATTACTAAATTTGAATATACATATTAATTAACATTTTGGTAAAATTTGTAAAGAATTAACCACAAGTTCATGCAAGTTAATCAACTATTTTTATAATGCACCATCAAATTGTAAACGCATATAATTTATTTGGAATAAAAAATTCAATTCTATGTACTACTTTACTTGTTGGTATACTGATATTTTCCCTAAAAAAAGAATGTTGCACGATAGGTCGAACTCGAGAAAATCCAAAGGTTTATTAGGCTTTAAAAATTACCGAAAAAGGTGGTTTCACAGAAAATTAGCTGCTCAGAATTGTATTTGCAAATAGAGAGGATATTTTAAAATATAAAAAATTCATAGAAACTAATTTTTTAATGAAATATAGAAGAGTGTTAATTAAAACATTTATTTTTATTTCAACATAACTATAATAAACATCTTAAAGTACTTTTTTTTGATGGTACTTTTTTATCGATGACTCAGAAAATATAGAAATAATTTTACATTTTGTATTGAAATAACGATGAAAATGGGGAAGTAATCATAAAAAATTTAATTTGTGCCACAGAAAAAAATATTTTTCTAAAAATAGTGGGCATGGGCAATATAGAAACGGTTTTATAGTTAATATAGTAAAGAATTTTACTGAAAATTTTTTTCTCTTATATCTAAATTTTTAAAATTAAATAATTTACATACATCCATATCTTGTATCTTTAAAGAAAGAAACAAATAATAAAAGTAGTAAGATCAAAGAGATGTATTCCTTTGTAAAAAGGACTTATACGCAATGTTTTAAAGCTACCTATTTGCTTCTTAAACGATTTTAAAGAAAGTAATTTTTATTTTCAAAAACATTTACCTTTGCTTATCGACATCCGCCGCCTTTAAGTAGGAAGACTTCACATCTGCTGGCAATGCATGCCATTCTTCACCAATCATTCTGGTGTGTTCAATCGAAGTTTTAGTGGGATGTTCCTTGCGCAACGATTCGCGTCGATCGTTCATGTAACGTACATAACCTTAAAAAAAACATTCGACAACTTCAGCACAACTTTTTTTGTTAAACATTAAAACACCCACCTGTTAAAGGCATTTTAGGAGCTCCGGCCACATTAATCTTTCGTCTTTTTAAACGATAATGTTCTTCATCGTTGGCTGAGGTCGCTGCACCCACACTACGTCTTTTTTGTACTTTCCCAGGTTTCAGGCCAGCTTCATTTGCTGCTATATCTTCCTCACCATCGGATAAGGTTATGATAGCCTCAACATCTTCTGGTTTGGGTGAAATTTTTTCTATATCCTTCTGTTCAGACACTGTTTGGGGTATTTCGTCTAAAATTACCACCTCATTTTCATCATCTTCGTCTTTTTCTTCTCCCTCCTCCTCATCATCAGGTATGTCTATAACTAATTTTTGGGAAGTCTCTTTTTCCTCTTCATCATCGTCGTCTTCATCATCATCTTCTTCATATGCAATGGCATGGATTTCTTGCTTTGGTTGGTTCTGTGGTTCTTTTTCACCAAGTGTCTCAATTTTTTTTTCTTTTTGTTCTTGTTGTTGCTCTTGTAATTCTTGTTGCTGCTGCTGTTGTTGTTCTTGCAATTGATTAACTGCCTTCTGCTGCTTTTCTGACTGTTGCTCGACTGGTTTTAATACCTCTTGTGTTTCATTAACTACTGATTGTGGATTAGTTTCTTTTACCACTTCCATTGTTTATAAATAAAAATATTTTAAAATAAATATTTTTATTTATTTTACAATTTAAAGCTATTGATTTTCTTATTAAACAAACACTTTTTCAGACCGTCACGCTAAATTTTTTAAGGTAATTTAAAGTGTTGCCCATTAATTTGTATGTAAAAATTAAAGTTGCCATTTGCTTGTTTATAGGAATTCACTCGTATTTCGAATTTTTAAAAAAAACTATCAGAAATTTTTTTTTTTTTTAATTATTTAAATTTAAACATTAACACATCACTTTTTTTATAAGTTAGTGAAATGTAGTGTACAATAATACATGTAAAATATGATAAAGACAAACTAGCTGTTTAATTGCGAACATCTGGCAATATAATATTGATGTTCATAATAAGTATGTATAGGAATTTTTTATTTGTCTTTGGGTAATACTGTTTTCACGTTACAATATTTAAAAAATTACGCTTAAAATAATGCAAACGATATAAAATATTTAGCAATTTTTGTGTTGGTTTCTTTAAACTTATTAAGTTATTATTAAAATAAATTAAGCAATAACAATACACATAATTTTTTACAAGGGATGTGCGATTAACCGGTTACTTAAACTAATCAACCTACCGCTGACTTAACTTTTTTTCGTAAACATTTTTGAATTCTGTAAACGCAATGTTTTTGTATTTTTCTTTGTTTTATAGTTTGTGCGTAGAAGCAAATTGAAAAAATAAGTATTTGCCGAGATAAAAGCTTTTTGGACTTAGAGCTTTTTCTTGTGATGAATTGGACTAAGCGCTATTGCTCATCACTACAAAATAAAAACAAAAAATTAAATAACTGTGATTGTTTCTTTGTGATCAATGTTGTTTTACGTATTGCATATTACTGCATTAAAAACAAAATTTCTAAAAAAAGGAGACTTAGAGCCTTTGCATGTTAAGCCAGCGATATTTGATAATTCAGAGCTCTCATTAATTGAACAATTAAAATTTTAATTAACCAAGTATAAATAGTTTCTTTCACAAATTTTTTAATTGAAACCAATACAAATGAAACCAAACGAAACTATTGTGGTGCATACAATTACGGTATGCCCTATCAAGTGCAAAACAAGATACATATTGTACCTTACATTGAGTGATTTATCTTGAGGTTTGATTTATAATGTAAAATAAAATGCATAAATATGCAAGTGAACTTAAAGTGTTTATTATCGGTTTAACGAACAATTTGTGGAATTTACTGCCTATTTCCGATGTGAGAAAGAATTCTTTCGTTCGTACAACAACATACATTTAAACCAAAAACAAAGTTTTTAGAATTTTTTTTTGTTTTATATGTATTTGTTCATAAGAAAGAATTCTTTGGCACATAGGAAAGAGGCTATTACTGTTTGAATATGATATCATGTAAATGTTGGCCATGCCTACGATTGAGGGGGTCCATTCGGAAAGTATAATATTGAGCGACTCGTTCCAGTATAGCGACTGGTATATCGCGAATACCACGAGTAATGTTGGTTTCCAAAGCGTCAATCGTAGTTGGCTTATTCCTGAAGGCCTCAGAACAAGGCGAATTCATGTAAACAACAAGTAAGAACATCAAAAACACAGCAATGTATGTTTTTGTTGTTTTCGTTGATCGATATGTCAAAAACAAAACTTTTGACATTTTTCTCTCTAAGTCTCAATTTACACGTTTCATCTTTTGATGCTCAACTTCTTTTCAATTCCCTTTTGAAGATGCCATTATGTTCACACGCAGCAATCGGTTTCAACTTTTTTTGCTTTAAAACAACAACACTTTTATTCAAAGCGAACCAAAGAGAAAAAGAAAATAAAAAAATTTACATGCAGCCATTGTTAAGATAAGTAAGAAGAAAAGTAGCACAGCTGTGCTTTCAACGCCACCTGAAAAATGAATTCGCCTTGGCCCAGATTTTACATAGCACTTGAGAAAATAGTTTAAGGCGAGAAGGGAAAAGAGAATGCAATTTCTTTTCCACTCTCTCCTAAAAACTCAAGACCAGTGCTGCTAGGGAACAAATCAAAAAAGTTACGCTGCTCTTTCAAAAAAGTTAAATTTTTCGTCAAAAGTTATATTTGGAAATATTCCTTGAATAAACAGTAAATTTATGTGATTTAGATAAAATAAATTTTTTTATTTAATATTTCTGTGATAACAAAAAGACAAGAAATTCATTAATTTTACAAAAACATTACTAAGAATAAAAATAGAAGAATAGAACGTAAAATTTAATAATCAATTAATTAATTTAGGCATTATTAATGCAGCTATCGTATCAGTATTCAGTAGATTGTGGTGGTCAGTCTTAAGGCCCAACCATAATATGCATAGCCTTGCTTAACCTACTGTCAAAAATTAACAAAAAGTCTCTCAAATGTATTTAAAAAACAAAAATAAAATAAAAAAACATTTGATTCCGTACGGAATGTGCGATCAGTTTCGCACTTTGCTTAAGCAAATGACAATTTCATAAAACTTTACAAAACGTTTCCTTAAGTTCAATATGGTTTGCCTCATATGATTTACATGTATTCGCACATTTGCTCAAGCCAACTTAAGCACATTATGGTTGGGCCTTTAATAAGTTTCAGTTGGCTAAATATTCTCTCCACACACGGATTGGAAATTGGATGTATAAAAATTAAACATATTGCCTTTATTTAATTTTTGTACAACGATTCATTTGCAGCGTTTCTTATATTGAAAACATTTTCCCAATACTCATGAGCATTTAGATCGAGTCTCAGCCCCAATGTTTCGTAGTATAAAAGTGCGTGCTCACGCCATTCTTTGTGTAGGGCGCGCTTGTCAACAAAATTAAATAAATTAGAAATCTTTTTAAACAATCAGTTAAGTCATTTTGATTGAAATTGCGCTTCGATAGGATTTACTATTTTAATAATTTTTACAATATCTTCGCTAAATCCTTTTTTTTTTAAATATTATTCTCTTTTATGCTATACCAAAAGTTACAAAAATATGGCCAAATATAACAAAATTATACATCGTTACATCGAACCTTCAAAAGTTACGAAAAATGTAACAAATGCAAGCAAACGGCATCACTGCTCAAGACTTGACAGCCAAGACTTAAGGGGTCTTTACACGGTTAAAATGCTTGTCATGCCGGCGAACTCACTCGTCTACGTGTGCTGGACGTAATATTCGACGTCATATCTAAATTTTTTGATTTTCCATCCAGCATCGTCGGTGTCGCAGATACAACCACATTTTTACTAATACTACCATAGCGCTTGATGAGATTGGCTTGACCGTGTACAGACCCCTTTAAAGAGTATTAACCAGCACTAGCGGTTTGAAAACGATAAATTTAAAGAGTGTGTTCTAGAAAAAACATCTGCTTGG
This sequence comes from Pollenia amentaria, assembly GCA_943735925.1. Lineage (NCBI taxonomy): Eukaryota > Metazoa > Arthropoda > Insecta > Diptera > Polleniidae > Pollenia > Pollenia amentaria. Next base: position 15,138,782 of record OX031008.1, on the reverse strand, counting down.
CATTTTCAAATCGAAAACGCAAATTTTATGCGATATGTGCTTTTTTAGAAAATGTTCGATATATGTATGTGTACATTAATATATAAACTAATATAATTTTTGTTGCTATCAGCCCCACTATGCATTGTCATTGAAAAATAAAGGTTTTAACTTCTAACAATGGTAACAGTGTCACTATGGTAGCACTGTTCAGAATTAAACAAAAAGAGACAAAGAAAAGCAAAGAAGATAAAATGAAAGAATAACATTAGAGAGCCGCTAAATCTACAATTAGTTGCACGAAGAACGCGTGTGAGAATTAACGTTAAATTGAAATTGTTAAGTAGTGATTTAATTAAAATAAAAAAAAAATACAAAAAAAAAACGTTTGGAGTTAAAAAAAAAATACATATAAATTAATGTCGAATAAAAGTTTAATTAAAAACAACAAAAGATTGATAATTATAGAAGTAAAAAAGTATATATAAAAGGTACATACCTACATATGCACCTACAATTAATAAAAAAAACAAAATGTCAGTGTTATTAAATGAAAAAAGGGTTTAAAGAGTACTTGAAACGTTTCTATTGTGTTATTACACTTTTAATTATCTATACATACTCAGTTTAATAAAACAATAAATACTCATTTCTTACACAATAAAATTCTATTTATACCTACCTACCTACTTTTTTTTAAAAAAAATTGAAATATTTTGTAGTGATTTCTTTTATATGCAGCATAAAAAAGTGATTTATTGTGAATGTTTATGGAGTAGGGAACACAAAAACAATAACAACAACTAAAAATAAACTTGTATTTCATGTTCTTTATTTTTACATATGTATGTATGTATGTATATGTACGCTTTTGTTGTTGCCTTCCTTTTCATTTCTTGTAGGGGGATACTCCCCTATATACTGCATAAATATGTATGTATATTAAAAAGAAAAACAGGCATAAATAAGTTATAACAGCAACAACAATTTTAAGACAAAAATCATAACAAGAATAACATACGAATGCACACAGTACAAAAGTGCAGCGCGTACTCACCCAGCAAACACGATATCTAGCACATTTCTCAAAAGTTTTTTTAATGGTTTGATTTTAACATTTGAACTGAAATTGATAAGTATATGGGAACAAATCTAGTTTACCAACGCACCTCCAAATGAAAACAAAAAATATTTAGGGTGATAGAAAATGGAAAAATTTCTTATTTTGTCAATGTCAAATGAAATAAGTCGGAAACGCATAGTTTTCGAGTTATTGCCATATGCGATTTTCCAATACATTTCTGGCCAATATTGTTATCATTTTAAAGCTTTTGAACAGATCTTTCTGTAAACATATAAAAATTTTATTTGGAGGTGCGTTGGTAAACTAGATTTAAGACATAATTTGAATCTTAATCCTTGACAAACGATGTCTTAAAATTGTTTTACCAAGTTTTCTGCTCAAATTAAAGATTAAACATAAATGAAAACTTTTTAACACCATAGCTATTATTTGGTTCTATGCGGTTTGTTTCTAAAAAATATAAAATTATTTGTGAGTAGAAAATAAATTACTATGATTAAGAATGCGAAAATGATAAAAGTGAAGAAATGATAAGTTTGTTGTAGATATGATCGAGATAATCCTGCAAAAAAACAATAGCCAAGTATTTCGCCTTTCCAAGAATTTGAGAATTTTCAGTTCCATAAGACCCAGTGGAAAGTGCAAAATGGGGTGAAATTTGTGGCAGGAATTTGTCCCCATCACATGGAATTTGCGCAGACCCTTTTTCGGAAGTAAGCATTGTACGGCTAAATTCCGGTTGAAAATTTTCATTAAACAAAATAAATACATGATAAAAACAAAACACAATTTTCTTAACAGCGACAAGTTTTTGACATTTTTACCACAAAACGCGTGTTGTTTTTTTTTATTGTTGCATTGTTGTAGTTGTGCGCAGACCTACTAATTGGGCCATGAAAGGGCTAAATCCTCTTTTTATAGAAATTTAACTTTTGAAAAATTGTTTTAACATTAAAAATCAGAAAAAAATCAGACTTAAGTTTTGATTGTGCACTTATTTTTAATTTTATTAAAAGTACAAGCTTTTACCCGTAACTTCGTTCACGTGAAAATTAGAACAAAATTTAAAGAAAAGGGTTTATCCTTTAAAAAATTTACAGAAATTTTATGTAGTTTCTTAGTTTTTGTTAAAATATTTTAATAAACATTATTTGGTTATGTAGGGTAAATAACATTATTGCAATTAATATTTTACCCCCACACAAACATATATGTATGTAAGTTTTAAGCACTCGATACTTTTGAGAAACCGACATACAACTGTCCATATGAAAAGCAAGAAGTTTCTAAATATGTATGTTCAGGCCACTGGACCATACGTAATCTTTATACCAAATTTAGCAAAAAGAGAATAAGTAAAATTTTCCTCCTTTTAACATAAAAAGTAGCCTATATTTTAATCTGGGCCATAAATAATTTTTTCGAAAAGAGAAAAGGTAAAAAGGTAAAAGAGAACCAGCTTTTCCTCATTTAAGGCCCCCAGAAAGTGTACAGTATGCTAATGTAGGCTTTTATATGTATGTATATTAAATTAATCGATAAGAGATAGTGTACAATTTTGTCCTGCTTTTACCCCTTAAAAAGGACCAAATGTATCGCTTAAAAATTACCATATATTTTAATTGGACCATATGCAATTTGCATGCGAAGTTTATCAAAAAGAGAAAAAGTACCAAAGTTCCAATTTTTTTAAATGGAAAATAGCCTAGCAACCAAAAAAATATATGTGAATTTAAAAAGCACCAAAAAAGCGAAAGGGCCATGCAACATTCAATAGTGTTAAAAATTGCCCAATTGTAATGGCATAAATGCCATTACTGTTGCACAGAATTTTTATTTTATTTAAGCGTTATCATGCATATTCTTATTGTATTGCAGTTCACATTAAAAAAATATTTCAGAATAACGTTTGAAATCAATGAGTTTCTCAATTTGAAAATAATCCCTTTTGTTTTGAGAATGTTATATTTGTTATACCTATTATTAAATCATTGCCCCTATTACGGTTTACAACTCAACTCAGTTGAGTTGAAATTAAAACAACTGCTAGCGACGAGTTGTAATTTTTGATGTTTTTGTTAACCGAAATATAATGGAGTTGTAAACCATAATACTACAAAAACTGCCAAATTACAACTGATCTAGACTTGAGTTGTTAACCGTAATAGGGGCACATGGTATTAAATCATTCTCAATTTGAAATCAAACCTCCGTGCTCGTTGGGATGCATATGTACAAGTGATGATAACATAACAAGCAAGAACAATATTTTAATAAAACAACAACAAATTTGCCGCTTATAAATATTAAATAAACACAACAACAACAACATGCTATATGTACTCACACAATAAAAAATGAACAAGAAAATAAGATTAAAAAGAAAAGTGCTTTTAAGGAAAATATTATAAAAACAGCGTCAAAAAGGGGGCACGTACTACAATTAAGCTGATGCTGAATTGTATACTTATACCTATGTACATACTCGTCTGTATTAAAGAACAAGATAAAATAAAAAGGATTTTACCTATGTTAGCAAAAAATTTGAATTTGTTTATAACCCACGTAATATTAATAAAAAGAAGTAGGTACCTAGGCCGGATTATTTTTAAAGCAAACAAAAATATTAACTAAATGAATTAAAAATATATGTATGTAGGTACACATTTCTTTTAGTTTTAACCACAATTTCTTTTTGTTGCAAAATCGAATTTTTCAGAATTTGTTTTCGGGTTTTGTCGGGTTTTGCCTCATTCTTACGAGTATTTAGTGATTTACTAAACCTTCTATTTTAACTTTTTAAGTAAGTACATACCCACCTATCTATCTAAGTTTTTTCTTAAACCATTTTTTTCGTATATTTGTCTGGAAAGCTTTTCATATTTAAACCATATACATATTTATTTATTAATTTGAATTTATGAATTCAGCGGTTTTTCAGAAATTAGCGATTTTCTCTTAGGGCCATTATTACCAATTGCCGTTAGTTAAAAGTAGGATTTTATCGGACGTTTAGGTATTTAAACATTTTTCCAACATTTTTTCCATTTTAGATATTTTTCTGATAGGAATGGTAAATTCTTCTTTGGGCTTAAAGTTTGTTTTTACTTTGTTTTTTTTTTAGTGTTTTTCTAACTATAATGTTGACATTTTGAATATTTTAGATTTTTCTGATTTTTTATATTCCTGATTTTTTTCTTTGTTGCTGAATTTAAAATAGAAGAATACAAGGCGAATTCACACAAGAAGGTGGGGTCAAGTCAGCATACATATGGTTGTTTTTTTCGCTTGTATTCAAATTACTTTTTTATGTAAACAAACGTTTTTTTTACTAGGTAGTTATATTTTTTACAATCGGACTATTGTAAATAATAACAGAAGCAGTGATTTTGTAGAGCTGACCTCACCTTCTATAGAATTCTCCTTGGAAGAATAGTTTCGATTTTAACTCGTTCGGTTAAATGTTTTTTTCTACTTTGTAATTTTTTATAGTGTTTTTGTAACTTTCATATTGACTTTATTTTGATGCAATTTTTCTAATTTTTTTTCTCTGTTTGCTGAATTAATAGAAGAGGAATAGTGGATCATTAAAAATAGCTAAATTGTAATAAAATGTTATATGTAGGATAATTGAGCTGAAATAATAAATAAAAAAGAGTTCATAACCTTAAAAATGTTTTTTTTTTTTAGAAAAAAAATTAATTCTTAAATTAAATCCTTCAATAAGCTGAAAAAAACGCAGCGGAATTCTTTTTAATTGCTGCTGAACTTAAAAATACGTGTTTTTTATAAATATTTTTTAAAAATTAAGCTTAATTTTATATTTTTTTTATCAAAGCTTAAGAAATATAAATATGTTAAAGAAAACGATAAAGCTAAATGCTTGAAATCAAATAAAAAAGTATGTTCAATTGGAAACAATTTTAGCTAAATAGCAAAAGTACTTACCCCCATATTCATAATAAATACTTTTAATTAATAAAAGGTTTATTAATTAAATTTTCATAGAAAATTCGTTTCATAAACCTGCTATAAACCTAAAATATCTTTTATGAATATGGGGACTAAAATACAACATAGGATTTTAGCTGAATTAAAAAATATGCTGAATATTACTAAATAACACATGAACTGGAAACAATAAGCTACATTGTAGTAAATAACAACTGAATTGAGGGAATTTGCTGCTGGATATGATTAAGTAAAAAAATGCAATAAATTTCTGTGGCTGAACGCAAAAGAAATAATTCAAAAATATTGTTACTTACCTATTTAATTTTTTTTTGGTTTGTAAAAAAATGAATATTTTTTTTTAAATTAAGTAGGTAGGTACAATGCACTATTTTTTTCCAATTTCAAAATCTTATAAGTAGGTATAAAGTCAATAAGGTAATGGAAAAAATCTTCTAAATTTCTATATTTAGGTTGGTACCTACATAGCTAAAAAAGATTAAATAGTACCAACGTTTTGTTATAGGTATTTCTGTAGCTTCATTATAATAAAAAAATATGTAAAAGCGACAATTATAAATCATTTAAATACCAGAACATATGGTCTCGGTGTTTTTAAAACTGTAAATTTTTGGATTTAATTTAGCATAAAATGCTTCCAACTAACATTTAATATAAGACTAAAACCAACTTCTTTATTCTTTCACTGTTCAGGTAAATAAAAGACATCTTTAAAAATAAAAGACATCTGACTAGTTTTTTTTTGTTTTGTTTGAAATTGTTTTCTTTGTTGTTTATATAGGTATTACTAAGACTTTCTTTGTTAACAAAATATTTAACAACTACCTACCAGCTGTAAAATTACTTTTCGGCTTTCTTATGCCCACATTTATAAATTCATTGTATTACATTAATGGCTTTGCGAAGAGATTCTTTTTGAGGTCATTGAAGTAATTGACTTAATTTTCTTATTTTATCATTATGTAACTCCAAAAAAAATAGGAAAAAAGTAGCAGCTAAATGCGCCAGCCTTGTTTTAATCAATTGAAAAACTTTATATTCATACAAAAATTATAGACAACAAACGACATAACAACCCAGCGGGAAAAAGAAGGAATACGTATGCTTTCTAGAAGGCCTCTGTACTCCTTCTTTCAGATGTACAAGGCATGCTTGCTCCATTCCACCATCATATCTTTTTTACAAACGTCCGCACTCGCTTCTTTGACAGGTACATATGAATGGCAACTGGATTAAACTAATAGTTCTTTTGCTTTGGAAAAAAATGCTACTCTTTTTCTTCTTCCTTCTCATAAAAGCGAGTGTGGAATGTGTATCTTATGTTTTATACAAAAGAGCCGAGGCCTTCTATGTGACCTTCGTTATCAGTGAGATCAGAATGGTAATTGAATCAAAAAAGTTCTAAGCAGACCTGGCCTTATTCAATAAGGCCTGAAGTAAGAAGTTCTTCTGAGTTTTTCCGCTGGGAATGTGCTCACGAATACATGGCTGCTGTTTCAAGTTGTACCCAACAAACACGGAGGTTTGATTTCAAATTGAAAATAAATTGAATTGAAACCCTTTCTTCAACGACCAACGTTTGATAATGATTTGAAAATCATAGCGTTCTCAACAAAAAGGGGAAATTAGAAATTCGTTATTCTCAAATGTGGATTTAAATACAATGAAAATCAATAAAAAAAATTTTAATTAATTTCATGTTGTAAAATTCCTGTCTTCATAAAAATAATTTAATGAAAATTAAATTCAATGAACTTAAGCCTAATTAAAAATATCTAAATTTGGATTAAAAACCATTAACAGTTCAATAAAATAACCACAATACTAATTATTGTTAACAGCTAAGGCACGAGCTATGTTTACATTTGTCCTTCAAGTTGTGCTGAAAAAGGTCAACAAGAAAAAAGAAAGACAAAAAAAAAATCAAAAAACAAAAATGTACTTTAGACTTCAAGAAGAATTCTTGACAAAAAGTACGAAAAAACAGAAGTTAGGAAGAACATGTAAATCAATTAAAATAGATAATCATTCATTCAAAAAGCAAATTTCGATCTACCAAAGTGAAATACCATTTGGTTTAAGGATTGATGTTTGACTATTGACGTCGCCCGGCCTCAATAGCCGAGTGAGTAAAACGGCAAACCCCACTGACGAGATTGTGTGGTTACAATCGAAACTAGTCTGGGCAACCTGTCTGTGAACGCCTGGGTTCAAATCTCAGCGAAGCAAGAATGAAAAATTATCAATAAAAAAATTTTAATTAATTTCATGTTCTAAAATTCCTGTCTTCATAAAAATAATTTAATGAAAATTAAATTCAATGAACTTAAGCCTAATTAAAAATATCTAAATTTGGATTAAAAACCATTAACAGTTCAATAAAATAACAACAATACTAATAAACAATGAAAATATTTTTTTTTAATATAAATTCATTATTTATTTAAATAAACTGTCAGCTAAACATTCGACTCCATAGCTCAATGCTGAAATAGTGTTCTTTCCGTCCTTAAATTCTTGGTAAGATGAAATACTTGGCTCCTATTTGTTTTGAGCGTTGTCGTGGCGAAGCACCGCGATTGTACAGCAAACTTATATTTTCTGAACTTTCCCGTATTAATTTTATTCGCCTTCTTACACTTTGTAATTATGTAATTTTTTACTCTCAAATAATTAGTACTTTTTCACAAGAAATTTAGGTTTTCTTAAGGCGAATTCAATTCACGTAATATGTAATTTTTCTTTAGTTCTAAAACACATTCAACTTCAATCGCCATTGTTTAATGTTGACATTTATTTTTCGCTTGCTAAGCTTATTTTTGACTTGCGAACAACATTTGATAAAAATTTGATATTTAATTGATAAAACATTGTATGTAAAATGTTTATATAAAATCAAACAATTGAAAAAGCTTTGAGAATTGTGTTTGATGTCAAATGATAAAGTTATTGCATATCACGTCATTTTTATTGGGAAAATACCCAGTAGAATGACAATAGTGGTTGTATCATTAACTGGAGTACAATGAGGCCTCGTAAAACGGCCGAGATTCCTACGAGTAAATAAAATTCAATCAAATCTAAAAAAACGTTAATTTCTAACAAACAATAATACAATCCGCTGTGGACATAAGGCCCCGCTGTTAAAAAGCATTCCTCCTAGAATAAGCCACTACTGTTTATGAAATTCCGAACAGTCAGCCGCTAGAATAAGCCACATTTATTTATGTAAGTCCGTCGTTGTATATTTTTTTTTAGCTTTAGGTGTTGTTTTTGTGTGTGTTTAAATTAAACTTACCACCTTAAAAAATTCAATTTAAATCTTTTAGTAAAAATTAAGTGACATTGTTTTCACTTACTCATAATTTCAATGATAAAATTTTAATGATTAAATATAGTACTTTTTTCCTAAAAGTACTAATTTAATAAGGTATCGCTACCATTTTGAAGTCTGAATTTGCCATCCCTGTGCTGCCTTCAGTTTTGTTCTGTTTAAAGACCTGGTTCAAAGGCCCAACCATAATATGCATGAGGCCGCTTAAGTCAACTTAAGCAACTGATCGAATACATATAAAACATATCTGGCCAACTATAATGTACTTAATAAAACTTTTGGTTAAGTTTCGTCAAATGTCATTTGCTTAAGCAAAGTGCCAAACTGAACGCACACTCCGTACGGAATCGGCTGTTTGTGTGTTGTTACAAAAAATTAAATAAAGTGAAATGGATAAAGAAAAACAGGAATATAGAAGAAGAGGAATTTTACGTATTTTAATTTTGCATCCATTTTTTATTGTTGCTGGCAAATTAAATAAAACATAAAATAAATAAATACAGGGCTGTAATTTTTGGTACTTCTTTATTTGAAGTACTCGCAAGAAAACCAACTATTGCACAAATATGCAACATGGATCTTAAGTTTATGTAAGTACATTATGGCCACCTTAAAGTCTCTTTTAATTTTCTCATGCATTTGACAGACTTTTTCGTTAATTGTTGACAGTACCCAATAAAAAAATTTCCTATTTTGCGAAGCACTAATAGTACATTTTAAAAAGTAAGCACACATTTATGCGCTACGCAATAAGACATACACAGATGCAGTAAGGTAAGTGAACGAATTCTTCATAAATTAAATAAATTTTGAAGTGCCTCGACATTCCCTTACTACGAAGCAGGTTCGTAAGGGAGCTTATAAAAGAGTAACGGTGACAAAAAATTCAGTGTGAAAAGCTGATCGAAACATTCACTAATTTTTATATGCGCTGAATAAAGCGCTTTCTGTGTCAAAAATGTACCTATTGCTTCAAAGTGGGAACTCGCCATATAAAATTCATGTCTTCCGTAAGCGATATGGTAAGCGAAACTCTTACGTTTCTCCCTTACCAACCTGCTTCGTTGGAAGCTCCATTTTTTATTGGGTACTTTAAGCTAACTTATGCATATTATGGTTGGGCCTTAAGTTTCTACGCAAAAGTAACAGATATGATCTGAGTGACTGTGTATGGAACCAAATAAATGTTATGCCTAAATCCGTTAACTGACGCTTTAGAGAACCTTTTATTTGAATTCATTAAAAAATAACAGACAGATGAATACAATTCTTTGTTTAGAACTTTAACTGTACATGTTCATAAATTAATGAACACATTTAAACAAAAAATTAAAAAAAACTATGTAGTTTAAAACAACAGAGACAGAGTTTGTAATAAAAAAAAAACATTAAAAAGAACCTTAAAGCAAATGTACTCAACTGTAATTATGTAGTTTTTTGTTTTAAGATTTGTAATGAAAAAAGCATTACTTATTCGCTATTATTTTTTATTCAGCTGGCTGTGAGAAGTTTGTTTTATTTTTTTCTTCTATTCCTTATTATTTGCCAAAAAGTTTCAACTTTAAACATTTTTGCCGCTTTTTCGGTCAATGCTCTGGTGTACGTATTGTTGAGAGAAGTGGATTGCCAGACGTTTGTTGTACAATATTTTATTGGGGGGAAAATTCAAGAGAACAAAAAGAGTAAATTGGCCGTTTACAGTGTAGGAAATAAAACATATTTTATTAAACTAAAAAAACAAACAATCATTCGATGTATTTATTTTTCCACCACAAAACGAACTTCTGAAAATTACACAAGTTGATTTTAGGCATTGCTATATATGCTATAATTTGAAGTAATTGCCTTATTATCAGCGTTGTCAACTCGGTGCGTTTCGCACCATTTTGGGTGCTTTTTTGAATTTTGTGTGCAAAAAATTCCTTTGTTGGTGCGTGCAGCTTGATATGATTCATGCGTGATCTGTAAAAAAAAATAATATTGAAAATCAAACCTTTACAAAATCTCTGTACAGAATAATTGGCTTTATTTGTAGCCCTTATCTACTTCGGTAAACACTTGGGCTGAGTGGCGTTAAGCTAAGAATATTCGCGCAGATATTCGTAATCACGAATATTAAAAATGGATATTTGTAACATCATTAACGCAAATACGAGTACATACATATATATGTATAAACAACTGCAGCGATAAAATTTGCATAACTTTAAAGAAGAATCGAGAACAATTGCAGGAAAATGTAAGCGGGAACATCCGGTGATGCCATATGATATATGGAAATTGTAGAAAACTATAAACAATTTTGGATTATATCGGAAAAGTTTTCGATGCTGGTCTGATTTCGAAATATTTAAGCTTGAATTAATTTAGATAGTTTTAGTTTTCAAAAAATTAATTGCTTTACGAATATAAATGCAACGTATGAATTACGATTAAACACTAATGTCAGTATCCAAAAAATTATTTTAAATTTAGTAAAGGCTTTCAAAATAAATTTTCTATAAAAGTTTCACTTAATAAACGTTTGTTAATAAAATAATTATATAATCGTTATAATCCTTTTTGAATATTGCAAATCAATTGCAGTGTAATTTTAAACCAGCGATAGGCAACCTATACTATTACATCTTGCGATTGTATGCGCTGTTTGCATTTTACATATATTGTTGTTAATATTGTTTAATTCTCTTCAATGCGCGTGCACACGTACGCAATAAAAAAAATAATAAAAGGGAAAACGCGGCGCCCTGAATTTTCCGATCGCGGTTTTAAACTTTGCAAAAGCATCATCAATTTAAATAACGCGCTAATTGCGTTTGTTTGCATATCAGCTGCGAAACAGATGACTTTAGGAATGGCATCCTTTGTCAAAGTTAACACGATTGCGTTTGCAAAGACGTGACACTGTTGCACTGGAAAGCAAAATGCGTTTTGGAAAGCAGTCGATCATATCTGATAATTTGACCTGGTTTTAGCACCTCATTATACAAAACACTCTTCTGGTTCCAACAAATACAGAGTATTTTCTTTGGATTCACAAATTCCTCTGGTGACTTAGATAGTAGTAATTGATTCATTCTTATTTCCCAATCAGAACAATTAAGCAACTATGTAGCATTTGAGCTCTTAAAAAACTCGAGTGTAGTCCACAGTTTTCATACAAATTATCGTTTAACGATAAAGGCCATTTCTGCTTCGCGAGAATAGCCAACATTTTTGTTTAATAGAACCACAGGGAACGGCTGGATCAAAAGGGTAAACCAAAGAGTTTTAAGGTTCAGGTTATAATTTTAAGGTGACTTAGCGATAAAGCTCATTTCTGTATAGGTAAATTGCCTAAATTTTCCACACTTAGAGAGCAATCTACAGTCGTTCAAAAACTATAATTCGGATCAGACAAACACCACGAGAAAAGGCAAAATCCAAAGAGTAAACCAAAGAGTTTTACTGCCGTATTCATAAAAAATAAAATAGATTTCAAACGTATTTTAAAACTAAATTGCCATATAAATTTTCCTTAAAATAGATTTCATATCCAATTTAGTTTTTTATGAATACGGCAGTTAAAGTTTAAATAAAACTATGGTTTGATAAATAAAGCACATCATTTGTATAATTATGATTTTTTGGAAATAAGTATTATTTGCGTAAATTCCCAAATAAATTTTTAAATGATCGAACGCGTCAGGCGAGATCATGTTAAGCCAAATTTTCAAACAAAGTTCTAAGATTAATTTTAATAGTCCACTGTTAAGCCGTGAGTCCACTAGCAAGTCACTTGCGGAAGAACTTCTGCAAGTATTTGTTGAAGTGTTTATACTTAAACCGAAACTTGCGGACGTCTGTTTCCAGAAGTAGTTTACGTCGTGATTACGTCGAACTTTCTGCAATTAATTGTAGATGTGTTTCACACAATGTAAGTACAGCTTGCAGTTGAGTTTGCTCGTTTTAGTCCCATTTTACACTTTTTACAGCGTCGCCCCTTATCAACAAGCTTCGTCAGTCCGGAAAGAAATGTCCATAGTGTAAATTGGGAATAACAAATAACAGTATAAAAATGTCTTGTGGCAAAATAAGATTTGCAGCTGCCATCGCAGCATATTTAATTGAAAAGAAACAACAAATTAAAAAAAAAACAAAAAGAAGTGTTGGAGTGAGGAGTTGGGTGCTACGGCGCGTAGATTTAGGACGAAAGATTAGTTTACATCTTGACCAAACTGCGTTCGGAGGTTGTGCGATTTCCTTTTGACCTCTTCTTTGGGCGCGTCTATATTATTGGCTATTACCTTTAAAGCGTTTAATTTTTTAATTTTATTCTTATAGTCTTTTGAAAACGTGTCCTATAATTCAGAATAACTTTCTGGTTTTCCAATTACCAAATGTGTTTTTTGCTATTCCAAACGAATTTATTTTTGTCCAATCGTTCAAGTTACTTCCAGCAAGCAACAAACACGTGTTTCCACATAATTGCTGCAAGTATCTTCTGTAAGTCGACTACTAATACGTGTTTACACGACAAAAACTTCTGGAAGTATCTTGCGTAAGAAAACTTGGTAGTGGACACACGTCTTTATACATTTTCTATCTTGTACTTTTTTATATCCCTTAAACTTGGCAATCCTTTGTTCTTCAACTGTGTTTTATTTTGAAAAAATTTCCCAACAACAACAAATCACAAACAAAAAAATGTGCTTACTCTTGTTTTTGTTATAGTTTAATGGCTTGATTACTTCTATGAGTAGCGGTTCGTTGGTCGTTGGTCTTATGGTTGATATTTTTTATAGGTTTTTTTCTTTCATAAATATTTTTATGGCACTTGTTAGTTGGTCTCGTCTAAAAGTCTGCACAATTTCTTGCCACACAAAATAAATAGAAACTTAACATTTTCTTTCCAAATTATACATTTGCAGTTGCTTTCTTTGTGACGTTTCTTTTTTTAATTTTTTTTATACCAGCTCATTATTTTGTTGTTGATTATCAACGTCAATTGCATCGTTATTGCATCATCATCATTATGGACAGCGTGCCTCAATTGTATTTTGTTGTTTGAAGTGTGCACTTTATAGTACTCGCATGAGGCATATGAATTGTTATTATGTACTAAATATGTACGTATGTATATACAATTGTTGTTTCTCTTTCCCCTTTATTTTTTCTGGCTGCCACAGAGCAATAGCTGCAGAACGAGGCAAATAAGAAAAGAATGGAAAACCTAAACAAATTTGTATGGCCTCTTTATTAAGTGTTTGGAATTTGAGCTCATATTGCACAAAAAATAACAAGAAATTTCCATTTTTAATGGTTAAATACATAGTTGGATGATATGGCACTTGTTAGCATTCAGGGATGGAGAGTTTGCTTAATATTATTAGAGTTATTTTCTAGTTTGGTTTCTCTTTTATTATTTGTTATTTATACTTTAAACTTGAATCTTTTTTGAGATGTTCTTACAGCACAAAAGAACAGGAAAGATTAAGTATCTGGTAGAATGGTGTAGGATTTGGTTGGCCTTATAATCGTTGTAAAATACCAGTAGATCATTTGGGGGTTTTAACCACCACGTTTTTCTAAAGAGTCTTAGGCAGGCTTAAATTGCTCTTGTTGCTTTTTTGCTAAAAAAAGGATAAATGATTGTTTTAAGTAAAAGTTTTTCCACAATGATCTCCAAATATTCCACCTCATTAGAAATCCCGATGGCTGAGCCGATCAAATTTAGCTTTTTAATCACAGGGCTCTGCGTCTAGTGAAGGGTATTAAAGACATCTTCATGGTGTTAATGGTAAGTTCCCTCTTTCTGCAGCAATTAAGTGTTATATGAAGGTTTCCGAAAAAGACACGTCGCCAAATCCTTTTACAGATGTAGCTAGATCATCAGCGTAACCAAAAATACAGAAGCCCAGATAATTAAGATATTTCAGTAGCTTATCACTGACTAAAAACCATGGAAGAGGCGATAAAACGACCTTTTGGACATCCCTTGGGAGCCTTTAAAGTCCTCGATGAGTAAAGAGTTTATGTTCAATTTCAAGTAAGAACACAAATCCTTAGTTTTATATGTAATTCAATTTATTCAAAGTATTAAAAAGTAAGTTAAATGTAATGAGTATTATCTAATTTTTGAAATGGATGTAATGAGTATTAGGTAAATTTCCAAATTAAATGAAATATTAGGCAAATTATAAGAATAGCAAACTTTATGCAACTTTTAAATAGTTTTCAACTTTAGGCAACTTTTAAATAAAATTCAACTTTCAACTTTATATTAGGACAACTTTTCACATCGACTGCCAATTGAATACTGTCCCTTAATACTTCTTCTTCTTTGCTTGTTACTTTCAAGGTATGGTGAATGTCGAACACTTAACCCGTTGAGGCCCTTACACTCGGCCATCCTGCAGATCTTCCGCCTCGGATGATGACAGAGATTCGTAGTTCTCAGACCGCCAAGGCTTCATGAAGTCACAACTGGTTGATGTTCTACTCGGCCCCTCACAATCAGCCACCTTTTTTACTTCGTACCGGTTGCTTCTTTTAACTTTTGTAACCTCATAAGGACCCAAATATTCGCTTGCAAGCTTTCGGCCGGACACAAACTGAGTTCGCTTTATTGCGACTAAGTCACCAACTTTATAAACTACTGCTTCCTTCCGCTTCTTGTCAAAATTGCGTTTATATATTTCTTGAGCCATTTCTATTTGCCGCTTCGCTTCTGCTCTCACTTGTCGCCGTTCTTCACTAAAATGTTCAACCACTTCATCTTCAATCATTTCAAGTATATTGGTGTCAATATCAGTTTTCATTTTTGTACCAAACATAAGTTCGAATGGTGATATTTTGGTCGAACTATGGACGCATGAATTTATAGCCTTTTGAACTCTCCCAATATATTTAAACCATTTCACTGGGTCATCTTGCGACAATTTGGCGATGATTGACAAAATTGTGCGATTCACGCGCTCAATTTGTCCGTTGCTGCGTGGTACCCCCGTTGTGGTTAAGATGTGTTCAACACCGGACTTACTGCAAAATTCTTCGAACACCTTAGAAGTGAATGCAGAACCTCGATCGCTGATTATTCGACAGGGAAAACCAAAAATATTTGACCAGGACTGTAAATTTCGAATTACTTCTTCTGCGTTTGTTGTTTTTGTCGCATACAGCCAAACAAATTTTGAGAAACTGTCAACAGCAGCAAATATATATTTGTACTGTTTTGACGTAGCGTCTAATGGACCCAAGTGGTCGACGTGTATGGTATGCAGCGGAACGGTGCCTTTTTCTATGCAGTGCAAAAAGCCTTCTTTTTTACCCGTCTTTTTGTTGTAAATTATGCACTCAACACAATTGTTTACGATTTGTTCAACTTTACGTTCTAAGTGTGGAATAAAGTATTTTTGGCGTACTGTATGCATTGTTTTTTCCTTTGCAAAATGACCGTTCATATGCGCATTTCTGATTATTTCTGACTCAATAGTTTTTGGCACAAACAACAAATCATTACCATCAATACATTTATACACCAAGCCTCCTTTGAGTTTATAGTTTTCGTAAGGACCTGTCTGCAACGCCTTTACGACTGCTTTGGCGCATTCATCTTCATTTTGCAGTTTTTTAAATCTGGCTGATATGTCTGACGAGACAAACATAACATCAACTGGATAACGACTCAAATAATCAACGTGTTTTAAGCGATTTGCGGTGCGATGTTCGACAGTGTATGTGAAATCCTGTAAATACATCACCCATTGAGCTACATCACGTGGTATGTCTTTCTTTTGGATGGTTTGTTTAAACGCAGCACAGTCCGTTACCAACTTGAAATTAATACCCAACAGATAATAACGAAATTTCTTGAAAACTAAATATGCTGCTTTTACTTCTAATATATAGCTATGTAGCCGACTTTCTTGTGGAGACGTTTTTTTACTATAAAAAAATACAGGATGAAACTGGCTTTCATATTTTTGCATTAATGCCGCGCCAAACCCATCTTTTGAGGCGTCCGTATGAAGCTCAGTTTCAGCTTCCCTATTATACAACCGCAACACGTTCACTTATTAACTTTTGCTTAATTCTACTTATTGCATTTAATTCTTTTTGTCCAATGCAAAATTTTATGTCTTTTTTCAAGAGATCGGTCAACGGGCGAACAATTTGTGCGTACCCCTCTACGAATTTTCGGAAATAGCCTGTAAGGCCTAGAAAAGACTGAATATCTTTTATATTTTTAGGTAATGCCACTTTGGCAACTGCTTTTATTTTTGCATTGCATGGAGATATTTTACCATCTTCGACGACGTGCCCCAAAAATTCAATTTTGTTTTTCATAAATGAGCATTTCGGCCAATTAAACTTTAAACTGTAACGTGCGGCTGTGTTTAAAACGCGTTCAAGTTTTGTGATGCACTCCTCTGCTACTTTGTCATAAATAATGATGTCATCCATGTATAAGTCCATGATGTCTTCGTTTATTAAATCTTGGAAAACATAATTTACGTAGCGTACAAAACATGCTGGTGAGTTGCAAAACCCAAACGGCGCTTTATTAAATTCAAAAAGACCTCTCTTTGTGACGAAAGCGGTATATTTTTTACTAGACTCATCGACAGGAACGTGAAAGAATCCATTCTCCAAGTCCATTACTATAAAAAACTTTTGATTTGCTAGCTTTTGCAAGACCTCATCAACGACAGGGACAGGAAATGCATCTTTTAATACCATATCATTTAATTGCCGAAAGTCAATGCATATTCTATAGCTTCCATTTTTCTTTTTGGTAACTACTACTCTACTGGCTGTATCTGACGTAGATTTTCTTATTATACCTGCTTTTAACCATTCCTCAACTTGAAGGTTTAAAGCTTCTTCTTCTACCGGTGCTAATCGACTGGGGGAATGTCTGAAAGGTTTCATTTTTTCGTTCGGCAATATGTGCATCTTAACAGGACATTCTTCAGCTGCTTTTGCTAATGTATAATTTTGAATTATATTACTTACGGTATCTCTGAACTTGAAGTCAACATCAATTTCTTCAGCGCTAATATTATATACTTTCAGCTCATCATGCGTCGATTTTTTTGTGCTGAATATATAGCCACTACCGTCTGCCATAAGCATGAAATTTTTAATAAAATCGTGGCCAATAATACCGTCAAAAATCAAACTATTATCTGGTATAATTAAAAAGTTGTGCTCAGTCACTATATCATCTTCGCGGACCGTACCCGATAAACATCCGATTGGTTCAGTTTTTACATTACCGAGACCACGTAACACTGATTTACATTGTTCTAACGCGAGTGATGCGAAATGTTTTTTATAAATACTGTACTTTATAATCGAAATGTCCGAACCGGTATCCACTAAGCACTTGATTTCGATATTATTAAAAAGAATCGTTTTAAATCGCGACTGATCAACCACAAATTGCACTGTTTTTTCAGTATTTTTGGCTTTATTACAATTTTTAGCAATATGACCGAAACCATTGCATTTAAAACATTTCGACGGACTTTTACATTCATTCCTTCTGTGCTCTGTAGAACCACAATTATAGCAATGCTCAGATTTTGTAAATTTGTTCTTAGTATTGTTTGCACTTTTATTATATTTATACTCGAAATCACGACTCACGTTCATAGTTTCAAATATATCGTATTTTTCACGTAAATCTTTATAGGATGTAGCCGTGTACATCTGATATTTCAGTTCACTTTTTATTTTTAGACCGTCTATTATGTATCGAATTACCGACTTTTCTTCAATATTGCCCAAGGCCGCTATTTTTCTCATTTTTAGTACATACTCATGAAAAGTTTCATTTTCTTGCTTCTTGTTGTTTGATAACATTTTATGCAGTTCAATGCTGCTATAGTTACTTTTAAATTCACTCAACAAACTGTCCTTTAAAGATTTGAAGTCACTCACTGTAACCGTATCAAGAAATAATTTAGCTGTTCCAACAATTTTATTCCTGGCGTGAACATATTTTTGCTTTTCATTCAAATCGTATGCTTCAGCATTCTGTTCAAAATTTTGAAGCCAATGCTCCACTGTAATATTTTCACCGTCAAAGTCTGGCACTATTTTTGCAAAATTGTCCACCGTGACATTAACTTTGTTGTTATATTCTTCGTCCTTTTGTATTTTAATTTTAAGTAAATTAATTAAACTATTCAAGTCTGATTGATTACTGTCACTTAGATTTAAATCATCATCAAATTGTTTTGCCATCTTTGCTACTTTAATATTCGCCGTTTTTGTTTTGATCTGTTTATTCGCACTGAATTTGGTTTCAATTACTTTTTTTGTTTTATTTTCTTTATTTGCACTATTTTCGGTTTCGGTTACTTTTTTATTCTCTACTTCTTCATTTACTTCATTTGATTTTTTCACCACATCGAAATTGTATATCTTTACGTTTGCCTCTTTATCACTCTCACTTTTTACTCTCGCTCGCGCTCTTGTGTTATATACCTTACTGTCGCCTGATTTCACAAGTCCGTTATTTGAAATCATTTATTCACATTTTATATACAGCTTTAATATGCAATTTTCTTACTTTTTATGGCATTCTTTTACATAAACACTTTGTAGTTTTAATTTTTACAAAAAAAAAGATAGTACACGTATTATTAAGCACTTGTTTTATAAATGTGAACCGACTTTAGAGCAACTTTTTCGAAGGTTGAGCCCCCAAATGTAGAGTTTATGTTCAATTTCAAGTAAGAACACAAATCCTTAGTTTTATATGTAATTCAATTTATTCAAAGTATTAAAAAGTAAGTTAAATGTAATGAGTATTATCTAATTTTTGAAATGGATGTAATGAGTATTAGGTAAATTTCCAAATTAAATGAAATATTAGGCAAATTATAAGAATAGCAAACTTTATGCAACTTTTAAATAGTTTTCAACTTTAGGCAACTTTTAAATAAAATTCAACTTTCAACTTTATATTAGGACAACTTTTCACATCGACTGCCAATTGAATACTGTCCCTTAATACTTCTTCTTCTTTGCTTGTTACTTTCAAGGTATGGTGAATGTCGAACACTTAACCCGTTGAGGCCCTTACATAGATCCAAAGAGTCACCAATCTGGATGCCAGCATTTCCTTTATCCAGTTCCATATAACATTTGAAAATGTTTTCTAAAGTAGGGCATGAATGATTACGTCATAGGAATTGTAGTTGAAGAATCCCTGGATGTCGCTTAACGCATAAAGGGCTATTTTATTAGCGCCCAGAGCATTCTCGATTGTATTTTAAACATGGCCAATCGAGTTGTTAGGAAACCTAAAACCGATGTATCGAGCAATTGGATTAAATAGCTTTAATATTAATATAAGAACAGAACTATACAAACTAATGCAAACATCGTATCATTACGACGAAGTGATCTTTTTTCAAAGAATATTTACAAAAAAAAAAAAAAAATTGGGCTATGGCCTTTCAAAAGAAGAACAATTCAAGAAATCACACCTTTTGGCAATGTCAATAACAATCCTTTTTTGTAAAAATTTATGTTATTGAATTTCTAATTCCAGTGAGAAAAGCAACTAGACAATTCTTCCACTTGTTGGACTTAAAACCTGATATTTTTTTGATTAATAGTTTTAATAGTTGTGCAAACTTACGATATATAGTCCAGCTAGAATGTTTCATACGTGTCCAATATATTCGTACTTTTGCGGTACCCGGAAATGATAAACGAGTTCAGACAGATTAATTTCTTAGATCTTTTGTGTCCCTTGATAGGGGTCAAGGCGCATTCAGTAGAAGGTGTTGTCAAGTCAACAGCTGGGTTTTTTCGTTTTGTTAAAGTTTGTATACAAACTACAGTTTTTAATGTTAATAAACATCTTTGTTTACTAGCAATACTTTTGACAACGGGACACAAAAGCAATCTTGATGTAGAGTTAATCTCACCTTCTAGTGAATTTGCCTTGGTAGGGGTAAACATATCTTCTTACTGGCACAGAGAATACCAGAGGTGAAAAAACCGACATGTGAAAAATGCCTAAATCGGGTGCGTGGTGGTCAGCTATCGAAGAAACACACAGGAAGCGTTTTTTTTTGGTAGTAAGTTTTTGGTAGTGAATGTGTGAAAATAGGCCGCTACAATCAACACAAATTTCTTAATCTCTGCGTAACTAGTACAACTTTTTACTATTTTTGGCTTATTAAATTAGTCAATCGGAAAGATGAAGACGGAAAGATGAAGAAATGTGGTCAAGTCATGTTACCGTTTCTAAAACTACACATAATCTACCAAAAAGTCCCAACCTATCATAAGAAATGAGTTCCCTATCATCATTCTACCAAATCCTACAGTAGTAATATTTCTTTTCTAGGTGTGCCAGATTTCTGTCGTGAAATTGGCGAAATTCTTTCGAAAACAAATCAGTCAAAATCAATTCCACTTACAGGGCGAAATCAGGTCACTTACTATCTATATATTCTTATCGGAAAAGTGTTAGTAACAGCCATACCTAAACAAGAGATGAACGCGTTTTCCAGCTGTCAAAAATCCTCATGCCCATACAATTTGTATGAAGCATCCCTAAATAGCGCGGCGTCAACGCTTTGCAATTGGAAAATCCGAATTTGACAGCGCGTTAAATTAAGCATAGTTGCTATATTTGTTGTTTTGATAACCCTGTTTTTATCGTTTGATAATAAATAATGGCAAATTAACTATTTTTAGGTCAATCTAGCGGTTTTAATTCCATTTCTTATTTCTTTTATGAGGATTTTAGTAAGCACGAAAGTTAACACCACTGTTAGCATGTACTGTGCCACTGTCCTAGGATGCAGGGCCCCAGGCAGAAATGGCTAGGGACTAGATTTCACGACGAACTGGGGTGTATCGCTGGATGTAATCCAACCGATCTACTGGGGTTTGTCAGGGAAATAGGACGGCTGTTTCTGTTGAGGGGACCACAGGGGACATTTGTCCTACGTGGCATTTCTATTTTCTACTTTTCTTCTTTACTTCTCTTCTTCTCGTTTTCCCTTTTTTCTTCTATACTGAAGGGATTCACAATGGACCTCATTGGTCTCCGAGTGGATATGCGCCCTTGGGCTGTTAGAGTATTCTTGGAATTATTAACATAGCCGGTATCCAGATAAGTTTTCGTTTATAATACGTTCCTATGTATTATTAATATTTTATTATAAATTCGAACTTATTTGAGTTGGTAATAAAGATATGTTGAGCTGTATTTTAATGCAAATGCAACTGAATCTGAATCAGAACCAAAATGTTAAAAGTTAAAAATAATAAGCTTTCAAACGATATGTTATCGTGAAGCTCTAAGTTAAAGACGAAGAGTGGGAAAAGTTTGAAAATATTTTTTTTTTTTTTGTTTAAAAAAAGATACATTTTAATTTTAAGGTCGAACATATTTAATTTCGAATTTCTTAAACATTCTCGCAAAATGCTACATATATTTCAATTGAAATACCACTTAATGTTCCATCTCTGTCAAGTTATTAGTTCGTAATATGTGTACATATACATATGTATGTATATATACTTTTTCAAAATGTATCCAATATTGCCTTTTAAGTGGACTATAAAAAGTACTAAATTAATTTGTTAATGTTATAAACTGGTGTAATTGACTATTTAAAATCACTTTAAATTTTCCTTCACACCAAAATAGATAAATACTACATGCAGTTCTTACTTAGCAATATTAAGCGTGCTTAAAACTACATGTAGTAGGTATATTTTTCTGCAATTTGTTTAAGAATTTAAAATCAAATGATATTAATACATGTTGCAATTTCCTTACAAATAAATTTGTTCACACATAAAATATTTTAGTTTCTGTTTAATTTTTTAATGAAGGAAAGTGTGAATGACAAATAAATACGAGTTTGGGCAATTGTGTTTCCGCAAGACAATTTTTCTACCAACAAATTTTAGAATCTTGTAAAAGAAAGAAAAGGAAAGTGAGTAAGTAAATTTTTAATAATTGCAATATTTAATGCAAATCGGGATAAGCGATTACATATATTCAGCACGTTCATAAGACGTAGCTGCTGAGTTCAACTGCTACAGAACTGTTGACAACTGTTGAGCCAAACGGCATGATGAATATAATGCAAAATTAACCGCTGAAAAATGTAAACAAATTTTCGATCAGCTGTTGAGGTTGAGCACAACATGTTGACTTTACCCGGGGGTCCACCTGAGATAAGATATAAGATTTTTATATCAGCAAACGTCAAATTCAATCGCATAGAGTATTATCTTACGTACGGACTCTCAAATAGTGTTAGTATTAATATAATAATTAATATTATGAGACAGTTGTTATAAGAAATCTTATAACAACTATCTTATAAGATGAGCTTTCAAAAATACACATGCATACACAAATATAAAATAGTAATCAACCACCATTATTAAAATGTGTAATTTATTAATGCATATAGTGCCAATCTTGTGAAAAGTGTTTAAAAAAAACAATATTTAAAACTAAAAAATCAAAAACTAAAAAATAGAATAAAAACGATATATGTTTACTGAACGAGAATCAGTCGATTATGAAGTCTTATAAGATACGTGTCCCCCTTGTTTAATATCTGTCGACGTTCTCTCAGTTATTATATCAGATATTATCTCAGGTGGAGACCCTGTGTTAGGTAGCTAGAAAATTGTATGAGGGGGAAAAATGCCAACTGTTGAGTTGATCGAAAGTGCTCAACTATACGTTTGAAAGACAAACATAGAACGGTGTCGCAACAGTTAAGACATTTGTCTATGTGCATATGTAATTAAAAATCGAATTTGTTGATACCACTTTTTTAAAGGCCCGTTTCTTCTACGTAAATGCTGCTAACACATAAACGTTACGGTCGTCTTCAATGGTTCTTAAGCCGGCAAGACACTATACTATTCAGTCGTATGTGTTGTCAAAAAAAAAAACCGTTTGTGCTGATAAAGTATGATAGTGTGTGTTGTAAAGTAGCTGAATCATTTGAGTTTGCATCTTTTTTGTGGGATAGTGTGGCATTGACAGCAGATTTTGTGCTATGGTGTTGAAATTTGCTAAAAAGAAGAAAAATTTTCATAAATTTTAGCTTTGCGTTTTGTAAAAAAATATAAAAAAAGACGTGTGCGTCGATGAAATATTCGCTCCATCAATAAACATCAAATTCTTTAACAGCAACACAACGTCAAGTTTACGTAAGGCTAACTTCTTATATAAAACCTTGGTTAGAAAAACGGACGAGCTGCTCCGCAACTCATACATACGTTTACGGAAGAGTAACGTGGTCTTAAGCTTCTTGTTACCACAAACATTTTATGTTTTATCGTGCCCAGAGCTGCCGTTTTTGGTTATTTCTAACCAAAATTGGTTATTTTTTTCTCAATGTGGAGATGTGAATATTTTCTTCATTTTGGTTACTTTTTTTCTAAAATATAAAATACGTATGAATATTTTTTTTTTTTGATACACTTTCAATTTCGGTTTTTTAAATTTTTAACGTTTTTATTTACATGGGGGGGTTATTGCCTATATGGATTCGAAGGAAATTATTTACGACTTCGAACAATGTGTACTTTGCACTACGATTTTCTCATTATTTGATTAAAATGAACGGAAGTTCTTTATACTTAATCGCAACCAAAAAATTCCTTTCAAAACAGCTTCCAGATATTTTTTTAGGATTTTTGCTATATATATATACACTGATAGAAAAAGCGTCATAACACTAATGTATTTTGACATCACTGTTATGACAAGTGTCATCGATTTTGACCCCATGACACTTTACATCAGTGTGATGTCAGCCTTAACATCACTTTACCAAATTGTCATCAGGTTCAAAAACTGAAATTATGTCGTCAATGGGATGACACAACTACATCACAGTAATGACGAATCGTAGTCAGTTTCATAAAAAATTGACATCAGTGCGATGACTAAGTAACATCGGAGAAAGGACTTATTGCAATCAATTTAATGACAAACTGTCATCAATGCAATGATACATTGGCTTTAAAGATATGACTAATCGGCATCAATTTTATGAGAAAAAGTCAACATTCAATGTCGCACTAACATCAGGGGAATGATTAATTGACATCTGTTAATTGACAACCTGTCATCAATACAATGACAAAATAACATATGTTTAATTTCAAAATGTCATCAATGCAATAACCAATATTGATACCTAATGACATGTTGTCATCAATATGATAAACTTTTTTTATTAATTTGATGACAAAATGTCATTAAATAAATAAAAACCTGTAATTTTTATTATGATAAAATAATAAATACACGATTATATATATACAAATGTCTTTTTTTATAAAAAAGTTTTTTATTTACAAAAGAAATGTATAGAAAATATTATTAAGGAAACATAGATGATTTTGTATGGCTTTTAAAAGCTTAAAAAATATTGATGATTGTTACAAACTAGTCTATGATAAAATATACTGCACTTTAAAATTTTTATTTTCGAGCAAAAATACATTTTTTGGATTTTTATGTTTTAGTGCAAATTCAAGTCAAATTTTTAATTTTTATTTTTTCAAGCATGCAGTCCAATGTCTATTTTTAATGAACAAGTTCTTAAGGTTCTTTTTGTTTTGTTTTTTTTAATATTTTTCTAACTCATTAATAAGCAGACAAACTTTCGAAATTTTCTCCGTTGATTTATTTAATTTATAAAGAAACTGTTCAATAAAAATCCACATTGGTCTGCATGCAAGTGGATACGCAAGGTTAAATAACTGTATTGCTTTAAAACAAATGTCTACAGCTCTAACAAATGAACTAAATGGCAAATATTGGCCATCTAAATATACAAAATATTTTGAAACCATAACTATTTATGTCACCCAGACCTAAAATAAATGGCTGTATGGGCTGCTTTTTTTTTGTAATTCCGCAACGTTGGTTTCGCTTATAAATATAAAGCTGTATTGCGAATCACGCAATGAAAACGATTTGTATTTTCTCTTGCCATCTGCCTCACTTTTGACTTCTTTCCGCGTTTGGAAAATACTGTAGTGTAGGCACCACAGTAGCTTCAAATAAGTATTTTTGGAATCTAGAAAATAAATATATAATAAGTTAGAATTTTTTTTTTAATTTAGTCGATTAAAACATTACCATTATCAAGATCATCTATATCGATCGAATCTATCACATGTTTGTAATTAGCATCGCGGGCTTTCGTACTATTCTTCAAGTGCTTAAAAATTATAAAAAAGCTGTCTTTCCAAGCCAGTGTGCTATCATTCATTTCAAACATTTTATTAAAATCGATATCAATCTGAGAAAAAAAGAAAAAATAGGTACTTTAAGGGTAAATAACTTAAAATTTTCAGTGGTGTTCATAATTTTCAATATTTCCTTCAACGTTTGCGTTGTCCTCCTTGTTTAAAAAACTTTTTTTTTTGTTTTTTCATTACTTGTATTTTCAATTAATACTTGATCAATTATTTCCTCACGGTCAACACTTAACGTGTTTGTTGCCGGGTGATTCTTACGCACGTGTGCCTTAAATTTTGATCAGTTTTTGTAAACCGTATTACAACATTTATAATTGTCCAAAGTCTTAAGAAAATGATAAGATTTTAAATGTCCAAAATAAAACTCATTGTTTATAAAAAACGTATTACAAATAAAAGATTTAATTTTCTTACTTTTTTCTTATTTTCACTGCTTATTTTTTAAAAAAACAATTTCACACGGCCGCAAAATATATTCAGAACTATTCAAAGCGATTTAAAAAATAAACTGACCTAAAACAAACAAGACACATTTCTTTTTCATGTATGTTAGGCTTTTTTTTTTTTTTTTTTGTTGCCAGGAGTATTTTTCTTTGTTTGTTGTTGTTTATTTTACTCTTAACTCTCTTCTCTCTCATTTATTTTGATGCTAAATCAGCATATGATGTCAAAGTGTCATCAATTATTAGACGTTTACAAGTATTTATGATTAAATGTCATCATATTGACGACATTTAATCATCACTTTTTTTCTAACTGTAATGATGACATTAACGTACATCATGATGATTAAATTACATCAATATGATGACATTTAATCATCACATTTTTATTTTGTAACTGTTAAATAAAAAACGAGTTTTTTTCGTTTGCTTTATTTAACAACCATTTCTGCTCTCATTCTTTTTTTTTTTTTTTTTTTTTTTTGTTGATGTCAAATATAATGATTACATGTCATCAATATGAATGTTATATATTTTATAAAGTGCTTCTTGTTTTGACAACGAATGTACATCAATATGATGTAACTTATTTAAGTTTTAAAAATGCGTCTAAAAACAAAAAATAATGAATAAAACATTAACCTTTTTTAATAAAACACACTTTTTAAACATTTTAACATTATTTAGTTTTTATTTTTATTCATACTTTACCTGTTCATAATGCACAAAATGTGGAATCGAATTGATGTCACTGTAGTCATAGCATGGATGACGCGTAAAATATGACAAAATTATATGACAACGTTCGTCATTATATTGATGTCACTTTTTGCATCATTGATGCCATTTGTCATAACATTGATGTCACAATTCTGATGTTGGGGCATCATCAATATGAAGATGCATTTTTCTATCAGTGTATAAAGATAAGTGGTACTTAAAGTAGAAAGTGCATATATCACGCGAAATCGATTTCAGAAAATGACTGAAGGAGTACACAAAAGTAGATTTGGTGTTTCTAAAACCTTGAATATAAGGAAAATGTTCTAAATTTGCACTATTTCCGGACTGTCAGTCATATAAATTTTCCCCCATTGAATTAACGTTCTAAAATCGAATTTGTTTATATTCGTAATAATATTATTCACAAAATATTTCAAATAGAAAAATTTTGAAACAGTAAAAATTACAATTATAATTTTAAAATACAATTTACAAACAAAAGAAATAAGTTATATAGTATAAGTTAAATAATATTTTAGAATTTAAAAATCGCCAAATTTCACAACCCAGCCACTGACAGTTAAAAAGCAGAAAATAATTAAATTTTTTTATTTTTTGTTATTTATAACTGTGAAGTACAAATTTCCTTTATTGTAAAGGACATATTCAAAAAAAAATTCAATTTATTAACTTCCAATATACTGAATTTTGTATGGAAATTTGACGGCTGTTTTCACAACACAAGTAATTGATCGTGTAGTAAAATTTATATGAAAAATAATCAAAAAACTGAGTGCTTTTCATATAAATTTTACTACACGTTCAATCACTTGTGTTGCGAAAACAGAACAAAACTCTTATAAAATAAAAATATTTTTCATGAAAAAGTTCACAAATAAATAAAACCTATTAATTCAAGTTTCTCCTTATTTTTTACTATGTACAAGAATTACATTTCTTGTTTTGTTTTCTCAATTTGTAATAAATATTTTCATATTAAGTGCAAATAAAGTTTGTCTTACAATGCAACTTAAAATAAATTTTCATGTTTTTCTCAATTAACAAAAGGCATTTCTAATTTGGTTATATTTTTTCACATTTGGTAACTTTTTCAAAAATTTTGGTTGTAAAAATTGCATTCGTCGTGGCAGCACTGATCGTGCCTCTTCTGAACATGCTTTGCTGTTATATTTTTTTAATTCTTTACAATTTTACAAATTTTTACACTTATTGAAGTTTTATTATTATTGAAAACAAAACTTTTTTGCAAACTAAAGTTGAATGGCTTTGCAAATTTTTTTTGGCCAATAGGTTTTATTTTCAAGCTATTGTTTATATTCAAATTTATAAATATTCATTGACTCATTAAGTACAAATAAAAAATTCTAGCCTTGTCTTCAGACCTTGCACATTTAATTCTTTTTTTTTTAATACTTACAAGTTTGAACGAAAAAACATCCTAATATGGCACAATGTTTATTTGCCATAAGTTATTTTTAAAGTAATTAAGGTTTTATATATATATATATATTTATGATTTGCACAATTAAAGTATAAAATTGAAATTATTAAGAGTATTCACAGGCATCTTGTCTATTCAACATCTACGGAATTTCAAAGAAAAATTTATTTTTTGTTTTTTTTTATGTTTTTTAAGTTAAAGTGTAAAAAAAAATTACTGGTAGTCTTTGCCCGCATACCGTTTAACACGCGCTCTTCTATGCAGATAGGTCTCGCAGTATCTTTTCTCCTTAGGCGGGTGTTGCCGCCTGCTAAAATGTTTTATCGAATATTTTGTGATCATAGTTTGTACTAATGTCACATTGAGATCCTTGTGGATATTCAAGTTTTTAACATACCAGCGAGGGGCTGTGAGGGTCATGATTTTATACGCAAAGTCAATGTTATATGTTCACTTTGACCTTTTATCTTCCATTGTTTAGATCCAACTCCGACTCCTACAGCAAACATTTTTTAAGTCCGACTCCAACTTTGATGCTTGATAAATCTGTGGTTTTCATAGGTAACCGCGTATGTCTAAAAATCAAATTTTTCAGGAGAGCGAAAAAACCATTCAAGATCAAACTATGGGCTAGGTATTGTCCTTTTTGAAACTGGTCATTACGTTAAAAAATCGAAATTGGCCATACTTTTTCAGAAATTTTTAGAACCATGTAAAAAGGCGTTTAAAATTAGGCAAATACGACAAACGCGGTTGCCCATGAAAACCACAGATATATGCTGTGGGTAATTGATGCAATATAATATTTTATTTTTGAAATAGTTTATTTATTAATTTTTTAATTATTTTAATAATAAACAAAATACCATAGATGGGGGTAGTGTACTAATTTGCAGTTTTTTTTTGTTTGTAAATATTTTTTATTCAGCGTCTTTACAAAGTTATATATGGGTGACCATGTAGGCTAGCTGGTAGTGAGCTAGTTTATCAGTGCGGGGGTTGCGGGTGCGATTCCCGACGGAGACTCCGGACAAGCCCAGAGATTCGCGGAATTAGCATAGGAAAAAAAAATTAATGTAACCACGTACAAACTAAAATATTAACTTTACAAGTGATTTTTGTGTCTATGTCAACTCACACTTAGTGATAACTTAACATCAACAATATTACTGCGATCAATTTGTTAATGCGGTGTGATGAATTGAAATATGGCAGCCTCACTAGCCATGAGTGATAGTGATACGAGTATTAAAAAACTTTGCACTCAACAAAAAAAGTTTGATTAAAAAAGATCATTTTATTACAACTTTTTTGTTCTTCATTCATTTGAGTGCAATTTGAATTTTTGCACTTAATAAAAAAACAAAAAACTTGTTTTTTCATGATTAAAGCCAAGAATTATTCCGTTACTGAAAAAATTTTATTTAGTTTAATTTCCTTTGCTTATGCATATCCTCACAAAAATCCAAAAAATCAAAAACATACAAATTTCCGTTTCTTAAATTTTAGTGAGAGTAAAGCCTATAGTACATGGCATGTAAAAAGACACATGCGCATGTGGTTCTGACGTAATTTTGACGTCATCACACAACACGCAATGTTTATTGTGACTTTGCATTGACGTCAAAATTACGTCAGAACCACATGCGCATGTGTCTTTTTACATGCCGTGTACTATAGGCTTAAGTTGATTATATGCAGCATTTTTTTTTGCAGGTTCAAATGTTGCACTATTTGAATTAAGTGCAGATTTTATGAATTCAATCGCCGTAAGTGATAGTGAATTTCTAATAACTTTCAATTTTTTTATTTGATAGGGGAAAAATACCAATCATCAGTAAAGCTAATAAAAAATAGTGCAAACTGATTTTTTTGCAGTTTTATTTTGCGATAGTGCTGTTTTAAATCAATATTAAGTGTACTACCCCTGACTAAAATATTGGAAACTTAAAATAAAAACACAAATAAATTAAAATATCTTCAAATGGTTAATCTATAATAAAAAAATTACTCTGCATTTGTGTTTGGATTCTAAATATAAATTCTAACAAGCTGATAGGTAAAAAACTTTATTGTTTTAACAATTTACTAGCTTGATAGTAAAGTCCCTTGTAGACCTTGTTAATCTTATGAATTTAGATAAAGTACTTAAATTTACAACAATGCAACAACAAAATGTATAAGACTAAAATTTACTATGCTGTGGTTGAAAAATCCAAGAAAAAGCTATAGTAAACACGTGTGTTAATTTACCAGAATAAAACAGTTGATGAAAAATATGTAAAAATCATTGTTCTGGCATCGTTGAATATTTGACTTTATTAATGCTTTCTAATCGAATCTGATGATTCTGAGCAAGGTACATTTACATAAGGTGGTAGCACTAGAGAAGCCTATACTGTATGTCTCTTTTTATTTTGTATGTACCATGGACCAATTAGAAGGTCTGCGCAAAACTACAACAATGCGACAATAGAAAAAACAACACTCATTTTGTTTGTGTAAATTATGTTGAAAATGTCAAAACCCAATGCATTTGTTTGTGTAAAAAATGGACGAGATGTCAAAAACAATTGCACGATAAAACCACAACTCTACAAAAAATCATCAGGCGTTTCGAGCAGACCTACTAATTGGGCCATAGTATGTACATAATTTTATAAGGAAATCTTTATGTCAAATTCTGGTCTTTAATATGTCAAATCCATATAACTACATACACGAAAAATGGACATCTAGATTCCTAGTGATGCTTCCTTATACCTTGTGTAAATTTGCATTGATTTTGAGTGTCGGTGACAATGTTGTGGCGATGAGAGCAGCGTTCTGGATATTCTCAGGGTACCTTGGAATTGCATAGTTTATTGTTAAATTTGAAGAACCTGCTATTTTAGCACTATAGCCATACGGTGTTGCGGTTAACAACTTTTATTTTAAAATTAGTGGAAATTCCTGTCATTAACTTTTTTTTAACACAAGTTAATGACTGCAATACCCGCAATACAGCCGAGCGTGTTAAATCAACAACAGAACAGTGATGCATTTCTTATTTTTTTTTTTTTTTTTTTTTTTTTTTTTTTTTTTTTGGCCAAATTGACTATTAAAATAGGCTAAAATTATAAAAAAAGAGAAAAATAACACTTTTTACTATTTAAATTAAAAATAATAAAACTATAAACATGAAACTGGGCATTAATAAAAAAATTTTAGTTTAATTCTTTCAAACTTGTCTAAAAAAGTTTAACATTGTTATATGTACTGCATTAAAATATCTCTTTTGTCAAGTGTCAAGTTCAAAATAAACATTAAAAACTATTACATACAAATTATTCAAATGGCTGGTTCAAATTGCTGGCTATTCGTTCATCAAATGTGTTGTTTTGTTAATGCGTGATCTACCTGTACTGTAAAAACTCGGAATTTTTTTATTATTTATTTATTCATTCAAACATTTAAATATTTATTTAACGTGATTTCAATTTTACTAGCATTTATTATGATGACTAATATTTAAATAAATTTGTTTTTGTTTTATAGCTGCTGTTCGGTAAAAGACAAAAACCCAAAATTAAAAAATCACTTGCTGTGGCTGAAACGTAGGTGAAAGTTGGTAAACTTTAATAGCAAAAAAAAAAAAAATTACCAATATTTATTAAATCTTTGCTAATACAAAAATATTTAAAATAAGTGAAATTTAAAAAAAAAATTCACCGCTTTATTTATGTACATATTCTGTAAATATGAATAAAGCGGGCAAACATATACAAACCGGAGTAAACAATGGTATACTAATAGCATCACCTAAATCGCCATTATTGCAAACCAACACCAGCAACAATATGGGCTCAATGGCACAGAAAAATGTTATAACTTCTATAATGAGTTTTTTACCAGATAACCGGCCAATTACATCATTGCAAATTGTAGAGGATTATGAAAAGTAAGTTAAATTAAATAAATAAATGAAAAGTAGTAAAAAATATGCATTTAAAATTTAAAATGAAATGTGATTCCTTTCACACAAGGGAGGAAACTTTTTTTTATTTTACAATGACTGTATTTTCTCCACGAAAACTTACCTTGATTCACACTAACAAATTTAATACAAAACAGTGCTTTAAACATTTTGATTGAAATCAGTGTTTAAAAAACTGCAGTCAAAATAAAAAAAAAAATGGATTTTTTTCGACTTTTTCATTTTTTATTGGACAAAAACGAACTGTTGCTTTACTTCTAATTTATTAAATGTAAACAGTCGCAGCCAAAGTGAAAGCAAAAACGTTTGTGTTTGGCCAATAAAAAATTAAGAAGTCGATTGCAGCTTTTAAACACTGACTTAAATATTGATTAAAAAAAATGTTTTCACACAGCTTTCTTTAAGTAATAAATTATTGGTTTTCTTTCTATTAATCCTCAAAATAGTTTTAATTCGTAGAAGCTTCAATTTCATGATTATTAAAATGAATTTGCAATAGTTTCCTATTAATTTATTTGACCCTTCGCCACAGGTGGAAATAGTGTATACTAAAGCGACACACCAAAAAAAGTGCTCGATGTACCCTCCTAAAAATGAACCTTGGACTTTTTTAAGATGATTTTTAAAATATTTCGGCTCCAGCTTTGACCGTGAGCTGGACCATTTTGAAAAGGGGTAGAATCTGTTTCCTTACCAACATATACAATATAGGTATCATAAGATAGGTTTTTTAAGGCGCGTATATACAATTTGTCCAAGGACGATCATCCAAGTCCTATTTTTAATGATATTCTGTAAAAAAGAACGGTTTTTAAATTTGTTGTTCAATGGTCCAGCTCACGAGACTTCAAATCTGGAGCCGAAATATTTTAAATGTCATCTTAAAAAAGTTCATTTTGAGGGTGTACACTTTGCACGAATTTCGCTTCCATACAACTTGAGTCGCTCTAGTGTATACATATAAAGTATATACATATATCGTCGGTCACAGGTTGACAACTCTTAACATGTTTTTTTGTACTTTTCAGGAGACAAAAAAAAAACGTTATTACTCCGTTACTAAACCGTGTTGGAAGTAAATAAAAAAAAAAACCAAAATTAGTAGGAGATATTTATTGTAGCATGGTGTAAAAAAAACAAAGGTATTGAAATAATTTCAGATTAAAAAAAATTATAATAAATAATACCCCCGATTCGATTTTTTTGCGAGTTAAGAGTTGTCAACCTGTGACCGACGATATATTATAAAGTATATATATATTATATATATTATAAAGTATATATATTAGGGTTTCAAACGATTAACCGTTGTTCGATTATTCGATTAATTTTTGTCGATTAACTGTTCGAATAATTCTTATTATTCTGCTTATTTTCGATTAAAGAATAATCCGAATAACTTATGTCGGTTAATCGAAAATTTGTTTTTTCACAGTACATATGTAATAGTTTTTTTTTATATGTAAAAAACAAGCCGTTACGTTTTCAATACCCTCTTATTGTTTCTTAAGTCAGGAAAATTTCACTCGAGTAATGATTCAGATGAAGACTATTATTTTTTTGAGACGCATGAAAACAACCTTCTACCAGACCTGAACAAGACTATTAAAAGTATTAAAACGGTTAAGAAATCAAAAAGAGATTCAAGTGGTATAATGGAATAATATAATTTTTAGAAAAGACAAGAAAAAGAACTGAGAAATTGGATATGCTTTATAAAGCTTTACTTTTTTGTTCTCTCGAACGTCAACAATAAGTGAAAGGTAACTTCTAAATCAAGCTGCATCAACACAAAAGAAAAAATCGTTTGAAACATTTAAGCCGAATACTCTTTTTTTAAAGATTATTTTAGAAGATTAGCTGACATGTTGATGCTTTTTTTTTAACAAGTTTTCCTCATATATTACATTAAGTACCTTTTGTTATATTGTTGTTACTTTTTTAATATAATTTTAATGCAAAAAAATATAATTTTTAAGCTTCTAAACTAGATAAAATTATTCGATTAACCGAATAATTTTTTTTCCAAGTTTTTTAACAAGTTTTTCTCATATATTACATTAAGTACCTTTTGTTATATTGTTGTTACTTTTTTAATATAATTTTAATGCAAAAAAATATAATTTTTAAGCTTCTAAACTAGATAAAATTATTCGATTAACCGAATAATTTTAAATTGTTCGTTTCTTATTCAATTAAATTTTAACCTCGAATAATTATTCCCCTGATTAATTGATTAATACAAGACATCGATTAAGTGAATAGCCTGATATACATATATTCCGGGTCCTGGTTATGAGTATCGAAGTTGATTTAACGATGTCCGTCTGTATGTTCAAATGGGTTTTCCTAAGACCCCAGACATGGGGACTAGTTTGTTATATATTTGTCACATATGCTGCATTAAAATTTGCTTTTGAAATGCAGCCTGATCGGTCCATAAATGCAGAGATATGAGCAATAAACGAGACCTGCCATTAATTTTATCTATAATCCCTTGTTGTTGCTGTTTTTTTTTTGTTTTTTTTTAATGTTTATCTGAAGAACGGCAAGAGCCAAAGTTTTAGAATAAGGTACAAGCAAGGCATATACAAAAAACAAGAGGCATTTTGTTTGTGTAAAATTCTTCGCCGTTGTCAAAATCTTACTATTACGTAGGGAAAACAAAAGGAAAAACATGTTTTGTATGCAGGTATGTGGTAAAAAACAAAAAACCTAAACAAAAATATACATGTATATGCAAAATGTAAACAACTCTTACAGCCTTAGGGAATAAGCAAAATAAACATCTGGCCTTGGGTACAATCATCTAGGTGATCAATATACACCATTAGACAAAATGTGGCGGGATTGGAGCAGTGGACGTGACACGAAATAGATTTATTTATATCTAAAGAACAGTAAGAGGAAAATTGCCCAAATTTGGTTCACAAATTTGGGTTATTACTACCCAACCTCAGAGCAGGATTGGATAGTGGGCGTGGTACAAAATACATTTCTTTAAAAAAACTATTACAATTTGGTACACATAGCTGGGTTGTCAATACACAAAATTCCTTGAAAAAAATAGGTGTTATTGGATAAGTGGGCGTGGCACGTCCCATACAAATACAAACTAGATTTGTAACAGTAAAAGTCACAACATTTAGTACAAATATGTCGCTTCAATACCAATACGAGAATTTTGATTCACAATAGTTTTTCTTCGCTTTTTTATAGCAGCTTTAATTTATAATAGCGGTTTGCACCCTTGATAGTAAAGTCCCTTGTAGACCTTGATAATCTTATTAATTTAGTTAAAGTACTAACATTTACAACTCTTTACTATGTTGTGGTTGAAAAATCCAACAAAAAGCTTTAGTTAACACGTGTGTTAATCTACCAGAATAAAACAGTTGACGAAACTCTGTCTGTCTCTTTCTTTCGCTCAGCAAATTCATTAATTTACAATACATACGAAAAAGACACTCGTGCTTTGTAGTATAACGTCATATTAAACAAAGCAGAGTTGTACACTTAATACAAGGGTGAACACCACTAATAACTTTCTTCCCCCTAGTAATAATATCATAATGTCAATATGGAAAAGTAGCTAATAACACCGCTAATAACTTTCTTTCCCCTAGTAATAATATCATAATGTCAATATGGAAAAGTAGCTTATGTGGAATATTGTAGTTTCGAGATATCCAAAGTTTTGTTAAAGGTTTATTCGAGTAGTTTTTTTTTTTTGCTTTAATTCAGTATATTATCGTATTAGAAACAACTTTAATAGAGGCTGAAGTTTAATATTTGAAAAACCAAATTTTAGTAAATATTAAAGATTTTACACCTTTTTTTAATTGTAATAACCTAATTTTGTATTATGTCGACTAAGACTACTCTTCAAGTAACCATAGATATGTTTGATTAGAACTTAGAATTAAACCACATTATTCAAAAAGAAAATATATTTTTTATTTTTAAGATTGTAGGGGTATAATTCACAACTGCAACTGAACTGAAGTTGTGTTGCCAGCAGCGAAATTAGGCAATGCGGTCTAGGTAAAAAAAACAAATTTTCTATGAAAATTTAATATAACATTGCGGTCACTGACGTAAAAAGGTCATTTATACACTGCACGTGTTTTCCAAGCTGAGATCGTAGCGATCTGGAGGGCGACGGAGGTGATACTGAATCGCATCGTGGGTGGATCTGAGTTGACAATTTACGTCGATAGTCAGGCAGCGCTTAGGGCATTGACAAATTATACGGTGCGATCGTGCCTGGTCGCTCGGTGTAGGGATGCTTTAAGAGAACTCATGGAATTATTCCCATTAAGGCTGTGTTGGGTACCCGGACACTGCAAGGTGGATGGCAATGAAGTGGCGGACGAACTCGCGAGAGAGGGTTCGAGTCTGGACATAATGGTAAGGGACGGGTGTAAAGCCCCCCCCCCCCCTATGTCACTACTATGAGGTGATACCGGAGAGATTCCGCGATGTAGTTAACCGATCCCGGAGGGACAGAACGGATTGCAGGGTGTCTAGTGCACTATGGCCTGGATTGGACGCAGGGGCAACCAGGGTTCTGCTTGGATTGGATAGGAGTGGTCTCAGGACACTAATAGGGTTCTTGTCGGGTCATTGTTCTGTTAGGGCATTTACGAATAAATGGGACAATGCCATACCGGACTTCTGCAGATTATGCGATTATTCTGAGGAGCTAGAGACGGTTGAGCATGTACTGTGCCACTGTCCGAGGATGAAGGGTCTGAGACAGAAATGGCTGGGGGACAGATTTCACGACGAACTGGGGTGCATCGCTGGATGTAATCCAGTTGATTTACGTTGGTTTGTCAGGGAAATAGGACGGCTGTTTCTGTTAAGGGGAATGTAGAGGGAGTAACTGTCTTACGTAATACCTACTAATATCTTTAATTCTATCTATCTGTTTATTTCTTTCCTTCTTCAATTCTTTATGTTCTCAACCTTCTTTCTGAAGGGATTCACAATGGACCGCATTGGTCTTCGAGTAAAGGTGTGCCCTTGGGCGCATAACCCTTCTTAAACTAACCTAACCCAAAATAACATTTCTAATTACTGGGATCATTGATTTACATTTGATTTTGTTTATCCGAAGTAATAGGTGTTTTCATTTACAGAAAATGATTGCTTATTTTCAATAATGGTTACTAGCAAGTGTTCACGTACCCGAAAATCTTGCAAGGAGAGAGAGTGGGAAAATATCATAAAAATTGGAGAGACAAAAATTTGTTGAAAATTTCTGATAGTAAAATTTTTATTAGCATGTTTTTGATTACAAAACAAAAATAATTTTCATAATTTGAAAATTAATAGTTTTTTAATTAAATAAAACACGAGGGCTAAATAAGTCCGTGACTTTTTTAACAAAAAAAAATTAATTTTTCAACATAATTTCCTTTTAGCTCAATACACTTAGTCCAACGTTTCTCCAATTTGTGTATACCTTCCAATAAAATAGGATTTTTCGAGGTCCATAAAATAGGCATTTGTTTGACCAATAATTTCATCGTTGGAGCTAAATCTCTTTCCATCGAGCCATTTCTTTTGGTTCTGAAATAGTCACTGGGGGCTAAATCCGGAGAATATGGCGGATGAGGGACCAATTCGTAGCCCAATTCATGTAATTTTGTCATTTAGACTGCACACGTGTGCACCCGTGCATTATCATGATGAAAAAGAACTTTTTTCTTGGCCATATGGGGTCGTTTTTTTAAATCCTCGTTAAATAGGTCCAATAAGTTGGCATAATACTCGCCGTTTATTGTTTTTCCCTTTTGAAGGTAATCGGTGTGGATTATCCCGCGTGCATCACAAAAAAAATTTTTTTATTTTTCTAAAATTAAAGAACAATATTCTTGGGAAAATAGTTGAATTTATTAAAAAATAATCTCGCATCTTCCAGCTGAATATTGTCAAAATGCCTAACTTGCTGGTTTTTGCTGGTAAAGCCTTCATTTAATTTTTTATTTTTTGAAAAATTTTTTAAATTTTAAATTTTCTCTCTCGTTGCAAGTTTCTGCTAGTAAAGTAAATGAACACACCTAATGACTTTAGTTTTATTGAATTTAGTTACAAAATCGAGATATAATTTTGTAATTTTCTAACAGATTATATTTTTTCCTTTTCTTTTACAGATGTCCCAAAAATTTTACCCCTATCAGTCGTACTTATGATCAAGATTCCGATGCTGACTTATGGCGCGAAAGTAACATTTTATTTGGCCGTCAAACTACACGTTTTTTGTGTTTATCCAAAACAGAGGGCCTGCCGGATTATGTGGTCGAAACCTTAAAGTATGTATTTTTTCAGTTGTATTGTTTTCTTTTACACTTTTCTTTTATTGTTATTTAAATTTTTGTTAATAAGAAATTTGGTTCACGTTTTCTTTCTGTCTGTCTCTTAACTACTTTTTTCTTTTTCTTCATCTTCTTTGTCATGTGTATATTTGAACTTAATTAAGGTCACTCAACTTGCTTTTCTTAAAATACTTTTTTGTACTCAAACTTTCAAGTGGTTAAACTTTAGTTGAAAAAGTATTGTATACTTCGCCCAAAGTTTACTATTTTGTGCTGAATCTTTGTGTAAGGCCATTGAATTATTTTAATGTTTTTTGCAGTTCTTAGTTTGCTTTTTTACTCTACTATTTATTAAGTTAGAAGAACTTTAATCTTTGTGTGTTGCGTTTATAGGTTAATGACTCGCTATTTGGGAATAAAAGAATTTCCAAACAAAAGATGTAAAAATGAAATTTTATGGTTCATATTTCAGAAGAAAAATGCGCTAGTAACTAACAGTGTTGCCAATTTAGCCATTTATTGGCTAGTTTCAGCCCTTTTTCATCACGCTTAGCCATGGAAAATCAATTTAGCCATAAGCCATTTTTAGCTATTTTTATTTAGCCAGTTTCTTCAAGTTTTTAAAAATTTTTAAGGCTGTGTTGGGTACTCGGACACTGCAAGGTGGATGGCAATGTGGTGGCGGACGAACTCGCAAGAGAGCGTTCGAGTCTAGACTTAATGGTAAATTTTTTTCAAAAAATCTTATAAACGCAGCATGAGTTGGGTTGCAACGTTGATTTTTTTTTCTTAATTTTTATCTTAATAAAAATCAATTTTATCGATAATTTGAGCTTTTCGTTAATCAAAGATTTTTTTTTATGTTTAGTTTATTGTTACTAAAAATTTATTAATGCAAAAAAAATAATCTTTTATGTGCAATTTTAGTGTAGTATCTAAATTTTGTCAGTTATTAATATTGATGCATTTTTGGTTTAAAATCCTGCTTGAACATGATTAAGCCACTATTTAGCCATTTTTAATAAAAACTTTGCCATTTTTAGAAGTCAAGAGTTGACATCACTTGTATCTAAGGGAAACAGAAGTTACGCTTTATTCAATTATAAATCTTCGCAAATACTCTCTTTATTTCCCAGAATTAAATAAATAAATGCCTGTATTCATAAAAAAATTTTAAAATTAATAAAGGTTTACAAAACAAATTTTCTATGAAAATTTTCCTTAGTCCCAATTTACACGTTGCAAGTCTTATTGATCAGCTTGCTAATTTACAGGCGAAAGAAAGAGACAGCGAATCGTTTCTTTCCTCGCCTCTTTCGCCTATAAAGTGGCAAGCTGATCAATAAGACTTGCAACGTGTAAATTGGGACTTGTTTATACGTATTACGTATTTTGAGGAAAATACAACCCTGTCATGGTGAGTTGTTATTGTTTTTTTGTAAATTTTCAAACAATAATTAGATAAGAGAGGCATTTTCGTCAAAATAAGTAAAACTTGTGTGATAGTATAAAGTGCCCTTTAGATGGATATGAAGAAGGCCATACGCACCGTGGCCCAGAGGATCTTTTGTACATCACCATGTATATCACCATGTTAGGTTCAGGCTGTGTATAAAGCCTATCACCCTGCTAGGTGAAAGAAAAATTTTCGCCTGGAAGTTCCCAAAGCGGGACAAAAAGTGCCCTTTAATAAGCGTTAGTTAAATTTAATAAATGTTTTTAAATACGGGGGAAAGTGTTTCTATTAAGAAAACTTTGTTTCACAACTTTTGAGCGGTTTTACTAACGGGTAAGAAAGAAAAAATGTTGATTTTATCCGCAGACTTGTGACCTTAGACAGCTTTTTTCGGAATCAGTTCAAAATTAACTACTAACTTTACTCGAATTATGTTTTATATTGAGTTGTCAAAGTATGCATTTTACTTCGAAAATTCGTAAGTAAGACCAAATTACGAAACAAGAAATGCTTCAAATTTGTAGCATTTCAAAATCTTAGTTTGTTGAAACATGTGAACATTTCTGTTTCTTAAAGCCTCCTACACAATGCTAGCAGCAATTTCGTTTTTTCTTCTATCTTATTTCTTCCCAACGTATTTCCAATATTTTCCTTTCATTTTTCGAACAAAAATGTAACCAAAGTTTTTTTAAAAAGTTGATTCTACCTCAACTTCAGCAACAATTTGTATGAAAATATATACGAGTATGTATGACGTTTATAATAATTTTATGTAGTTTTCAAGGCGAATTCATTACAGGTGATCCTAAAAGCCCTGCTGCTAACTTTTTTTCTTTAGCTTTATAATTGTTGAATGTCAACATTTTGTTTATTATCTTTGTTTCTGTTTTGATTTGTTTCGGTTTTTGACATTGTACAATGATTTTACAAAAACAAATTGCTTGTGGTTTTTGTATGAGTTGTACTTGTTGTACTACCGAGATTACCTGGAATGAATTCGCCTTGGTAGTTTTGAATATAAATTTCAACATAATGTTTTAAAAAATAATAATAAATTCTTAAAATTGTTGTAGGCATAATTTGCAAACGGTTTCTTAACTGAAAATGTGTCTGGTTACGAAAAAAATTGTTGCTCTATTTTGAACACCAGTGAAAATGTTGCTGCCTATTGTGTACGAGGCTTAAACAACAATTAGAACTAGTCTTCAAAAATGTTGGTAGTTTCCCATTTTTGAAGCCTTATATATTAAATTTGCGTAAAAAAAGAACGCTTAATAAAAAAATTGATTACTAATATTATTCCGTGTTATATCGAAATCGCGTAAATGAAGTACCGCGTAAATTGAGGCTTAATATATATATACATTGCTAGAATTAATGGGTAAAGGGTAGGGTAATAAGGTAATAAGGGTGCCCCGGTAGGCTAGTTGGTAGTTAGCTAGTCTATAAGCGCAAAGGGTTGGGAGTTCGATTCCTGCCAGAGAATCAGGTCTCCTGCAGACAAGCATAGAGCTCCGGGGGATAAGCACAGGAAAAAAACAAAAATTAGAGAATAAGATAGTTTTGATGCAAAGGTTTTCAAGTACAGCATTCTAGATTGTCAATCAAATAAGTTCTATGCAAGCGAATTCATTCCAAGTAATCTCGGTAGTACAACAAGTACAACTCGTACAAAAACCACAACCAATTTGTTTTTGTAAAATCATTGTACAATGTCAAAAACCGAAACAAATTAAAACAGGAACAAAGATAATAAACAAAATTTTGACATCCAACAATTATAAAGCTAAAGAAAAAAAAGTTATCAGCAGGGCATTTAGGATCACCTGTAATGAATTCGCCTTTGTTTTATGTTTCGATTTTATTTCAAGTAAAGGTCATTTCGGAATCAGAAATACTTTAATATCGACAACTCAATTCCAAAACATAGTTAGTCGAAAAACATAAAGTTTGCAGTAGAAACTCTCAAATATTTGACGAAAAAAATCCAAAAAAGCGTGACCAGTAATTTTATCAAACTTTAGCTTTATTTTTAACAATTCCTATTGATTTACTTAACTTATTTCGTAAGAAGATAATTTTATAATGTAATTTAGAAACTGTTAAATGATTTGGCTAGATCAAATGATGTTTGATCTAGCCAAACGTTTTGCAAAAGCAAATAATTTTTTAATAAAACTTGTGGTTACGTATAGGACGTCAAATATTCGATAGGTGTGAATATATCTTTACACTACCTGTTTCTTAATTGTTTTATTTATAATCGCCATGGTAACAATTAATCAATTAAATAAACAAACTTAATACCATTAAACCAAACACTAGTTTCAAAAATAACACAGCCATAATTGTTTTCTTTTATTTATAGTGGAATTTTTTTCTTTGTTTGCAAGAAGTTATATAGCGAGTTACCGCATAATTTGTGGTTTAATAAATCGCATGACAATTGTTAATAAGAAGAGAAAAATGAGCTAAATTTATTTACAAGAATAATTATTAAACGATTTGTCCGATACATTCAATCACTGTCAACGCTTTTAGAGAAAGGTTTGCTTAAAAGATGTGTTTTTTTGTAATTTGATTTTACACTGATATTCAAAGAGAAAAAAGAGGAAGCAAGAGGTGATAAGGAAAAGACTAGAAAATACATAATTTAGGGAGTTATTGGTTATTTTGAATGGTTATGTTATAGTTTCTAGCTTTTAATTCAGGTTTTGTTAAAAGAGCAACTCCATTAACATTTTTTCTTCGTTTGCCTA
This sequence comes from Pollenia amentaria, assembly GCA_943735925.1. Classification (NCBI taxonomy): domain Eukaryota; kingdom Metazoa; phylum Arthropoda; class Insecta; order Diptera; family Polleniidae; genus Pollenia; species Pollenia amentaria. The sequence continues at coordinate 15,096,003 of OX031008.1, read as the reverse complement.
ATTTTGAACTTATGATACGAGTAAAATAAACATAGTTAAACTGTTATTCTGGGGTGGGCAATTGTACCTTTTCCAAAATAAAACAAAAACAAAAAATAAATATTAAAACACAATAATAAAAAAGCTTATTTTTCGAATGTATTCTATGATGCCAATTTAAATTTTATAAAGCTTTTTTGCACTAGCTCTATTCCTTTAACATTTCAGATACTTTCTGCTTAAGCCAACCTTTGGTCAACACTGAAGCTCTAGATATGTACATATACTAGGGAATGATTTTATACTCACCAAAATTATCTTGTAAAATATAAATAATTCTCAGATTCTATTTGTCAAAACCAGGGACCGAAAAAAAACAGTTATTTTGAAATTTAAAAACAAAAAAAGCATATAGAAGTAAACGCCGGCAAACTGATTCAAGTATACCATATTGATCCTAACGAACTTTTCTATGATAATATACCTATTATGATTTTTACTTTTTCGGTCAAAAATTATAGTTATTTTTTTAATTTTATTTTTTTGAACAAAAATAACTGTTATTTTTTTATTTGTATTTTTTCGATCAAAAATAACAGTTATTTTATGATTTTTATTTTTTTGAATAAAAATAACAGTTATTTTATGATTTTTATTTTTTTGAACAAAAATAACAATCATTTTTTATATTTATTTTTTGGATCATAAATAATCGTTATTCCTTAAAGAAATGTACGTGTTATAATTATTGAGTTGTCTTTAAATATTTATTTAAATGTGTGATCACATTGGGATTTCTTATGCTCATTAATATAAATAAATATTTAAAGTCAACTAAATAATTATAACACGTACATTTCTTTAAATAATAACTTTAATTTTTGCTCAAAAAAATAAAAATCAAAAAATAACTGTTATTTTTGTTCAAAAAAATAAAAATCAAAAAATAACTGTTATTTTTGTTCGAAAAAATAAGAATCATAAAATAACTGTTATTATTGTTAAAAAAAATAAAAATAAAAAAATAACTGTTACTTTTGTTCAAAAAAATAAAACTCCAAAAATAACTGTTATTTTTGTTCAAAAAAATTAAAACAAAAAATAACGGTTATTTTTGTTCAAAAAAATAAAAACAAAAAAATAACTGTTATTTTTGTTCAAAAAAATAAAACTCAAAAAATAACTGTTATCATCTGACTTTTAAGAAAAGAGAAATAACTGTTACGTTCCCTTATTAAAACAAAACTTAAAAATATATTACAAAAACTCAGTTTGCAATGAATGGAACAAAAAACAAAAAGGTAATTCAAGTCATAAGCATCGCTGGCAGATTTTACGATTTTTTTGGTAAACAAATGGTTAATTGACGCTTGGACATTTTATCATTTATGGCTTGTTTTGTTTGGAACTCTGTTTTCTATACGTGTAGGAAAAATTAGCATAGCTCCATTTTGTAATTTTGTATGCTGTTCTAAAAGATAACAATTTCGAAATTTTGCTAAAAGAATTATTTTTTTTGGCCAAAAAAACTATCCTTCTAAATCGACTGCGCAGAATAAAAAAAGTTTAGTCTTACTTACGGCCCTTTTCACAATATGAAATTAAATTAATTTAACAAGAAAATTAACAAACTGTCGGTTAGGTTAACAAGCACTTTTTAACCAACGGTTACGATTATCTGTTTCACCATCTTCCGGTTACTAAACGCAAACATTAGATAAAAAGTGTGGCAATACCACCTCTTTACGAAAAAGTGTGTAATGAGAAACATAAAACTGATATTTAATATAAAATATTTTTTTAAATTTAAAAATTATAAATTAAAAAGTATTTGTTTTTAGTTTAAATAACCTATAAGCAATATTAGGGAACAAATTTGATCAAGTGATAGTGAAAAACGATTAAACGGATACGTCTGTGCAAAAATAACTCTTGCGAGCACAACATTTTGTTAAAAAAAAATATAATGGGATGTTGAACTTATGTACATATATTTTTATATGGCCCTTTAACTCTTAGTTATTTGTACCAGCTCATGTTTATCATTGTGAAAGTTTTTTTTTGTCTAAAATATCATGTAACATTGGGTTATGGGCGACATTGGGTTATTGTAATAGTCTATCAACTTTTTTTTAAATTTTAATGGTGGTAAATTTATATTGGGAAACAAAATTGGATGTGTAAGAAGTCTTTTATTTCTCATTTTACACATTTCAAATAAAAAAAATATTCAAAATACATTTTGTTATTGCGATTTGTTCCATTTTTTCGATATTTTTTATTTATTAAAAACTTAACCGGGATTTTTCATTCGGTTATATTTAACAACAACTTTTCCGTTAAATAGTTTCGGTTATGTGTTAATCATTAATTGTGAAAAGCAAATTTTACTAACTTACGGTTAATGTTTTGAGTGAAATTTAATCATATATTGTGAAAATGGCCGTTAAAGATAATTTTATTGCGGAATTTCCGTTTTTAAGTTAGGCGAATATATGTTGTGCAAGCTCCTCTTACATTTTCGAAATAAAGGTACATATATCTCGAAAACAAAAGTTAACCTAAAAAACTGAATTCAGCGTACTTTAATTAGGTTAACCCGCCAGGTGCCCTGCCTGACAGAAAAAAATTCTAGTATAGTGTTATTAGAAAAGCAAACCTTCCGCAAAGATAATCATCTCGAAAGACAGGAAGCATTTCACGCAAGAAGCATACTAACGGTAGCCTCAACCAATAATCAGACCGCTTCCTTGCAATCACCGGAACTACTGACTCCCATCGCACCAGATGTCAATAAAACTTCAAGAGTCACTTAATTTTGGATCCCTGTCGGATCCGATGCATACACCTGATTATGCCACCGAAGATGTAACACCAAACGGTAAAATATTAAGCTTATGATCCCTACACCCCATATGGGGCACAAAAGTAACACAAAGATATAATAAGGGCTTAAAAAATATCCAAATATTTGAAAAAAGTACATAAAGGTTTCGAAAATTTATTCAGAAAGTGGCAACGCTTATTCAAACAATGTTACAAACACCGTAAATAAATCTCATTTTGATTTAATACCTTTAAGAAATTGTCTCACAACGTTCAAAACATGTAAAAATGTGTTCTGTTATGGTAGGAACTATCGTTCATATATGTTTAAACAGAGGTCGGTGTAACACAATGGGCCAACTGGCCCATTAAATTGAACAATTTAAATAACTCTCCAAAACATCTGGTAATAATGGTCACCATAATAACAACTTGATTTTATTTAAATTCTATCTTGCAACACTTGTGTGCATAACCTGTTTTACCTATTAGATGCAATCCAACAAGCGCACATCAATCTTAATTGTTCTTGAACCAACTTAGACGACTATTGACGTTTATTATTTATAATATAATAAGAAATTTCCTCTGATTCATTGAGGGGAAAACATAATGGAATTGTCATTTAAGTCTACTTAATAGAATTAAAAAAATAAAATATTAACTGCAATTATAGAAATAGTTCAACAATAAAACTAAAATATACCACTTGTATTGAGTACAAATTAGTTGAAAAACTTATAAGAACAACTTTATTATATGTTTTTATTCAGGAAGACAAAATAAAAACAGAAAAAGGGTATATAAGAAAAAATAATACATAAGCGATAAGACGCAAAAAGCGATAAGAGTAATTAAAAAAATTATTTGAAGATCAGACATTTATTTTAAAGAAATATTTATAAATAAAAAGACAAAAGTATTTTTACAAGTTTATTTTGATTTATTTATACGAGTACAAATATAATAATTCAAACTTTTTTTATGGCGATAAATTTACTTTGAAAGATTTTATACTTTATTAAAAATAATATTTAAACAAATAATAACATTTGGTGCCTATTTGAAAAATTCGAAATTAAGTTCGAAAAATTCGAAGTTTCCAAAAAGCTCTGTTAATAACTTATATATTACTAATAATTATAGCTTTAATAGATTTTTAATAAAATTTTTGAATTTTATATCACTTTCTAAGTCGATCTAACGTTGTCCGTCCGGCTGGCTGGCTGTCCTTGTAATCTTGTGCTCAAAGAACAGGTCGTAATTTTGAAGACAATTTGATGACCATTGTTAATGAAAGTTAAAACATAGATAGACCCATATCTATTTGGGCACATAAGCTATGCATTTTTTTTAAATAGGACCACGGGGTAGATAGGGGGCAATTTCTGCCTCTCAAAAACTATCAAACCGATTTTAATGAAATTTAAAACATAGATAGATCTATGTTTATATGGTATGATAAATAGATAAATAGGTACACATTTGTTCTTATATACTGTGGTGTAGGGTTTCATATGGTTGGGCTTGAACGATTATATTTTCTTACTTCTTTTATTAAAAATATTTTTTTAGAAATGATTTTCACATATACTGAAACACTTATTATGCATTTGAAAGTGTTTAATTGCATTTTTAACATGTTCAAAATTTTCGAAATTAAATTTTAAAAAATTCGAAAATAATTTTTTTTTGTAAATACTGATACTAAATACTGACTAGAAAAAACTTTTAAGAGCGTTCTAAGAATTAATAATTTGTTTTAAAATGTTTCTGAAATTTCAAATAAGTTTGAAAAATTTGAGGTTTTAAGTTTTGTACCAACTTCCAAAAAAAAATGTACTTTTTGGACCTTCACGGTACCATTTTTTTTTTAATTTATTAAAACAACAAAAAAGTACATTAAAATTCAATTGAACACAAAAAAAAGAAACAATACTTAACATTAACATACATTATATCGCACTGCTTCTTCTAAAGAGCGTCAACTCAAAATTTACAAATTTTAGTAGACAAAAAACTGTTTTCTTTTTATATTTACTTTTATATTACAAAGAGGGATACAATTGCATTTTTTTTTTTTTTTTTTTTTGACAAAATACTAGAGAAAATGATGTAAGATTTTTAGAGTGGGTAGATATGGCCACTGTAAATCGATTTCAGGCAAAAAGTGAAAATTGAAATGGAACAAAAAACAAAAAGGTAATGTAAGTCACAAGCCTGGCTGGCAGATTTGACGTTTTATCGTAATTTTGACGATTTTTTTTGGTAAAAAAATTGGTCTATTGACGTTTGGACGATTTATCATTTATGGCTTGTTTTTTTTTGGAACTCTGTTTTCTATACGTGTAGAAAAAATTAGGATAGCAATGAAGTAAATTGTAAACTATTAGATACCAGCAGAATGTAAGGTATTTTTATAATAAAAATAAAACTCAACATGATAACTAAAATTCCCAGATTCTATTTGTTAATAACACTAGGTCACAAATAACAAACTTTTGTCTGTTATTTGTTTCTAGCATACTTTTTCTCATGGATTTGGACCTACTGAACACGAAAATGAATTTTAAAAATTTTTCTGTCGATTGGTTTGCGAGATACAAATTTTTTAATTTTTTTTTTTTAATTTTTGGAGGTACACTTACTATGTTGAGCATATCTTTAGTCTTCTTTGACCTATTTTATCCTACTACTACTCAAATTAAAGACAATTGAGCCGTCTACAACTTATTTTCAGAAAATTTTCAAATCGGGTTAGTAGTTTTGATGTTGGCGGCTTAAAAAGGTTAAAAAACTGGGTTTTTTTAGTAAAAATGTGGCTGAAAAATTCATATAAAAATTCATATAAAATATAAAACGCGATGTTAACAGCGATTTTAATTTTTTTACGTATAGCTGACACTTTTCCAAAGAAAATAAGCCCTTACTTAACAAAATCTGATGATATAAGTGTACATTTTATGCCATGTGGAAAAACTGCTGACTTCTTCTTTGTTTTTTGTATTCGCTGCAATCGGTCTCACGTATTAGGGTCCAAATATAGTCACCCATCATAGCCGTGTCATACATGCCCTGATAGCGTCGTTCCATAGCCTTCAATTCCTGATGAAAGCGCTCGCCGTGTTCGTCGCTCACGTCTCCTAAATTCTCAGGGAAAAAATCCAAATGAGAATGCAGAAAGTGTATTTTAAGTGACATGTGCACTCCCATGGCTTCATAGTTCTTTACCAGATCCTCAACTATGTCCTTATAATTCGGGCTTTTGTTGTTTCCTAAAAAGTTTTCCACAACAAGCCTGAAGGAATTCCATGCTGCGGCTTCGATGGGTGATAACAGCTTTGGGAATTTTTCATCTTTCAAAATTTTTTTTATCTCGGGTCCTGCGAAGACTCCTTCTTTAATTTTTGCCAGCGAAAGGTAAGGGAAAATTGACCGTAAATAGGCAAAAGCTTCACCTTCTTTGTCTAATTTTTTGGCAAAATTTTTAATCAAACCCAATTTTATGTGCAGCGGCGGAAGTATTATATTTTCACGGTTCTCTATTAGTGGTTTGCGCTGAACATTCGCTTCTCCAACTACAGGTTTCGTTCGTACCGACCATTTTTTTTTTTTATAATGCTGATCATCAGCGCGGCTATTCCAAAGGCACAGAAAACAGCAATGTCGCGTATAGCCTCCTTGGAGTCCACACAGAATGGCCACAACTTTAAGGTCGGCGCATATTTTCCAATTGTATTTCCTATACTCTATGCATTTCAGCAAAATGTCCATAGTTTCATAGTTCTCCTTTGAATGAACCGCATGAGCAATAGGAACAGATGGCTTTTCATTCCCATTATGTAAGAGAACTGCCTTCAAGCTCTCTTTGTTGCTGTCAATAAACAACCTCCATTCGTTGGGGTTGTGAATTTGGTGAAGCTCTTGGAACAAGCCTGAAATGTCGCTGCAAAAACATATTTGGTCTTTCTTTGTATAAAATTTTGCATACTCCTTGTGACGGTTTCTGTACGTTGATACTTTCACTTCTGAAGCCGCAAATCCACACTCTATCATCCGAGACGCAAAAAGTTCGGATTTCTCCTTAGTGAGACCAAAATCGCGCACCCAATCGTTTAGTTCGGCCTGTGACAGTAATTTTCGCTTTGCACCCGGCTCAAATTCGCTTGCATTTGACTCGGACTCTTCTTCTGACGATTCTGCTTTTTGAAGAGATGCACCAGGGCACACTGGATATGGCACATCATGCGAATGTGGTACTGGAAGCGCAAACGATCCCACTTGAGCGTAGTTCCATTTAAAAAATCTTCCTACCCCACTGTTTGTGGTGAGGCAAAAATAACAGTCTGTGGAATGGCATAGCGGCTTTTTCCACATCATTGGTGTATCGAATTTCATATGGCGGCTAAAATTAAAATAAATTACTATATTCGCTATGTATAATGTGTTTAAATAAAAATTCTTACCTTCCGCCAGCTGCCCAGTTGGTTAAGATTATATAGCAAAGATCACACAGCGACTTAGGTGTCCATGGTTCTGTGATATTTGGTGAAATACCAAAATAATTCAAATAGTGCAATTGTACTGCTGGAGTAAACTTGTGTGCGTGATTTTTTTTTATAAACTGGCCACAAACATTGCAGAAATTGTCTGGATCGTTCAAACACTCGAACACACGTAGTCTTTTACTCATTGTCTTCCTTGCGTTTTCTAAATATTAACTTCTTTACACTTTCACAGACAGTTTTGAAATGCAATTGATAACCGTGTCTCCTTATGTTTAAATATGTATGAGCATGTAGTGCTGTAAATAAATTAAAAAATAATATACGAAGACTAATTTGTTTATTTTAAATTAAGTTCAAATGTATTTATTCGTTTGCGTTGGGTAGGTAAGCTGTGCAAATAATGAAAATCAAAAAATCGTGAAATAGAGGAATTTCGGTCGTTTACCAAAAAAATAATAAGTCGGCCATTTGTCATCAGATTTTGTTAAGTAAGGGCTTATTTTCTTTGGAAAAGTGTCAGCTATACGTAAAAAAATTAAAATCGCTGTTAACATCGCGTTTTATATTTTATATGAATTTTTATATGAATTTTTCAGCCACATTTTTACTAAAAAAACCCAGTTTTTTAACCTTTTTAAGCCGCCAACATCAAAACTACTAACCCGATTTGAAAATTTTCTGAAAATAAGTTGTAGACGGCTCAATTGTCTTTAATTTGAGTAGTAGTAGGATAAAATAGGTCAAAGAAGACTAAAGATATGCTCAACATAGTAAGTGTACCTCCAAAAATTAAAAAAAAAAAATTAAAAAATTTGTATCTCGCAAACCAATCGACAGAAAAATTTTTAAAATTCATTTTCGTGTTCAGTAGGTCCAAATCCATGAGAAAAAGTATGCTAGAACCAAATAACAAAATGGCTGTTGCCTAGTGTAATTTATGTAATATTGTTTTTGCTTCTGTATTACACATATGTGAAAAAAAAATTAATTAAATATATATATTAATATATATTAATATACATATATTTTTTGCTATTTTTACGTGCAGTTTTTTAAGGATTAATTCAGTTTTTTTCCTTAAGATGCAGCTATTTGCAAAAAAAAATTATGGCAACGCTGATGGCAAAACATTTTATTTCAATCATGTTTGGGGCGCGAAACAGGAATGGGAGAGCGAAACATAAATATTGCTGACCGTGTGAACATGATATAACTGCTTGAGGCTGGCATGTTTACAAAAAATTAAGAAACAATTGTTCGAAAAATATTGTAAAACTTTATTAAGCTATCTTTCACATTTTGGAGGGTCGAATTAGCCATTTTCTTTAACAACTGAAAAATAAAGATACATTTTCGGATAGGCCAATATGAAAAATGCAGAACAACTATTGTTTAAGAGGCCCCAAGCAATAAAAATGCCATTTTTTTTAGCGAAAAGTCGATTTTAATATATTGCTACAAATAGAAACTTACCTTTTAAACAAAAATTTCATAATTGTGTCCTTCACAATTTTCCTATAACTATAACTTTAAAGCCTTAACACATTTTTACAATTTAATTTTCTTTCTTTTGCACATTTTTAAACACATCTTATTTACTCTTCCATAAATTAGCTCCCTACTAACCTAATAAAAACAAAAACAATAACACATTACTTTGATCTGAATAACTTTGATTTTCACTAAAAAGAAAAAACAATTTGATTTAATTTGCACACACACTCTGTTTAACACAAAAAACGTTTTTAACTCTCTGCTTCGGCCCTCTGCTCACTACTTCAACGACGCGACTCACTTAAAAAAAGAAACAGCGAACCAACAGAGACTGCGCTGCTTAGTTACTCTGCTTTTATATAAACAAATTTTCCAACACACTTTTCGTCACAAAGAAACTAATTATTTACTTAAATTTTTTCATTTACTGATAGAATTACAATTTAATTGCATTTTTTTAAAAAAATAATTAATTTTCAAACACTTTTTCTTATAAATAAATGTAATTATTTAGAGAGCACCTGCTAAAACGTTCGCGCATTACAAAATTTTCTAGAAACTAAAAAGAAGAGGAAAAGGAAACCAAATAAACGGGGTGTAAAACAATTAGCTTTTATAATTTTAATAAAGGGGGAGTGGGGATAGGCAAGATATTGTGTGCAACAGTAATGTAGTGGTTAGCACATTAGGAATATTCTTCGAAGCATAAAAGGCGATTGTACTAATGCTTGAATTATGGGGAAGGTGAATTAAATTATTTTGCAATACCAACGACAACAACAACATCAGTAAGTGATTCCTGTGAATATGTAGTGTTTTGTTGTTGTAAAAGTGGTGGTAAATGAAATTGCCTTTATTTTTAACAGGGATGGGTAATACTAATCGATATACAATAAGAATAGAATTATTTAAATAGTTGAAATTGTAAATAAAATCAAAAGTTGTGCACCGATTTCAATGAAAAAGAGCTCAATTCCTTTGGAATATATTGAGCTACATGCTACTTTTTATGAATTCTTAAAAATAAAAACTTAAAATTTTATGTTTTTGGGTCCAGCTTTAATTTAGTTGAATGAAAATTCAATTCTTGTACTTTCTATCTTCAACTTAAGATCAACCCCACCTTTAACTTAACAATTGATTGTACAACTTGATCAAATTTAACAACAAGCCGTAACGTGTAGCTGCCGCATAATGATATCTCTGCACCTACTTTGCAAATATAGAAACAATATTTGCACGACCTCAATATATTTGTTTGCGATTTTTGGATTTTTTTCATTAAATAGGAAAAGCCCTTCTTATGCTAATTTATGTGGTAAAAGTGTATTTATTTTTTACGCAATGAAGATTTTATCGAAATTTGTAAAACTGTGTAATTAATTTCTGCCTTCCTCTTTTAGCTGAAACTGAAGGCCTTATTTCACCCAATTTGCACTATGATTGAAAAGACATATTTATTTTTTTATTTCTATTTTAAACTTGTTAAGTTTTCACCATGTTTCTTTTTTGCAGTCAGAGTTGATTTTTTCTGATTTCCTTAGTTCCTTTTTCGCATAAAAATATGTAAAATTTCGTGATGCAGCATAATTTTGATACATGTATGTATATTGATTTTTTTTTATTTAAATTTTTTATTTTTCTATATAAAACATAAATTAGTGCAATGAGGACACAGAAAATACGATTCATGTCTTTTTTTCTACCCTGTTAACTTTTCCATACCGTACGCTATCAAACGAAAAAAGACATGACTTAAAAATAGGGGAAAAAATCATAGTGAAAACTGGGTGTTCATTTGCTACAAATATTAAGATCTTTTACGTATGTAATATTTAAACGTAGTGCAAATAGATTATTTTGAAGTTGTGTAAAAGGCGAATCTTTAATTGTTTTGTATAATTTTTAGTAAAAAATTTTTTTTATCTCTAGAAATTTTAAACAACATTTTTGGTTCGAAATATGTATGTTTGTCCATTTTTAAAATGTTCGAAACTTTTAAACTTATTTTCGAATATCTTGATATTTGATTATTTAAAAAAAAAAAAAAACAATTGAAAATTAGTTAATTAATGATTAAAATACAAGAAAATTTTAGATTTTTTATATCTTTTATGAGAATTTGAAAATATTTTTGAAAATTTTTCAATTTTGTTTTTTAAATTTACAAAAGTTTACAAGTTTTTTTAGGGTATTTAACTAAAAGTCTTACCCCCATCACAACTAACCGATAGCTAAAAGTAGGATTTTATCGGTCGTGTAGAAAGTGTTCCATTATTACAACTGTGATTTAACTTAGACCCCTTTCAGACAAGCAAAGTTTACTTTGCAAAGTCTTCAGTTTATAGAAGAGAAGGGAAAAGAGTATAGCGGGGGAGTACATACTTTGCTGTACTCGCAAAGTCGTTTTGTTTTTCGTTCGTAGATTATACCTGAAGTTGGCTGCAACTTTATATTTATATACAGCGTTACCAGAATCTTTGGAATAAAAATTGTCATATGGCGAAAGAAATCATATTTTGAAGAGGAAAATCTTAAATTTTTTTTTCTTAATTTAAATTTTTTAAAACAAGGGCAAAATAGTAAGAATTATTAAGTTTTTATAAAACCATACTTCTTATTATTTAAATTGAAATACATAAAAACATAATTCGTCAGTATATGAAACTTTATAAAAATACATTTTTTCTTTTCACCTATTTCCGATGTACTAAAGAATTATTAACTTCTTAAGGTACGTTCAGACTAATGAAATATTTATCGAAAATATTTGTTCTGATATTTGCTTCAAACTGTGTGAAACAAAAAAATATTTTGTTAATGTTCAAACTAAGCTCAAATATTTGATCATTTTTGTTTGATGAAACAGTTGGCAAACAGTGATAATAAAATAAATTATTTCATGTTTGCCATGCGTTCAGACTAAAAGAAATATTTGCATCAAATAATTATTTAATGAAAGTGTTCAAAAATAAAAATATATTTCTCAAATGGTAAAAATGAGCGCAAAAGCTAATTTTTTTATTTGATTCTGTGGATCAGCGTCTCTTTTAGTGTTAGAACAGGAGAATGTAGAAGAAAAAATGGAAGCCACTGGGTAACGGGAACATGGCTAAAATTTGCGAAAAATTGCAAACAAACGCTAAAATATATTTGAAGTCGTTAAATCGGTTAAAAAACAAAATGTCAAGAAAAAAACAAAAAAAAATTTTGCAAAAATAGCGAAAATTCGCGAAAAATTTAGATATTTTAAACAAGCCATAAAATTTATTAAAGGTGCCTAAATCTATAAGGAATAGCAAAAATTCGGTAAAAATTGCTAAATTAGCGGAAATTCCCAAAAATTTGCTAATAGCGGCATGATACCAAAGTTTAAATTATTAAAAATAGTTAAAGCTGCAAAGAATCACAGAAAGAAATCGCTTCTTTTGCGAACATGGCTAAAATTCACGAAAAAATGCAAACTTGGAAACAAACCCTAAAATATATTTGAAATTGCTAAATCGGCTAAAAAACAAAATTTTGGGGAAAACCAAAAAAAAAATGTTGCAAAAATTGCGAAAACTCGCGAACCATTTTAATATTTCAAACAAGCCATAAAATTTAGTAAAAGTTTGTAATATCAAATAAATGTTTGCTCAAAAATTACTAAAATATTTGATTTTTTGTGTTCACACTATGTTCACATTGGACAAATATTTGTTTGCCGGCAAATACTTTTATTTGCTCAAAATCAGCTGTTATTTTATTTGATACTCAAAAATATTTTGTGTTCAGACTACGTTAATGAAATATTTGATGTTTGCTTTCAAATATTTCATCAGTCTGAACCATAGCTTGGGAATAATGATTAGAAATCCTAATGATTAGCAATTGGATTAGAAATTTTAATTGTGCTGAAAAATTGATTAATTATGATTAGTTAGCCATTTTATACGATTACTAATTGATTAGAATAGAAATAATCAAAAATCTAATCACAATTAGTGACGATTAGAATTTCTAATCAAATCTAATCAAAACTAATCCAAAAAATAATTGATTAGATTTCTTGATTATTTTTGATTAGATTTGATTAGATCAACTATTTTTGTGAAAAGAAAATATTTATTTATCACATTTATTGCTAATAATGTAACAGTTTTTGAATATTGCATAAAATTGGATACGGTGCACCCTGTTCTTAAAATAAACACTTGACTCAGCTGGTTCACTTTGTTGTTGTGTTATTATTAATGTTAATTTTCAATATTCAATATTCCAAAACTGTTACATTATGTAAATATAGCAATAAATGTGATAAATAAATATTTTCTTTTCACAAAAATAGTTAAAAATAGTTGATCTAATCAAATCTAATCAAAAATAATCAAGAAATCTAATCAATTATTTTTTGGATTAGTTTTGATTAGATTTGATTAGAAATTTCTAATCAAATCAATTAGTAATCTGAAATTTTTATCAAAATTCAATTCTAATGATTAGATTATTTTATTTCTCTAATCGTAATGATTTCTAATTCTAATCGAAATTCCCCAGCTATGGTCTGAACGTACCTTTACAAATACATTTAAAACAAAAAAAAAAGTTTTTAGAATTTGTTTTTGTTTTAAATGTAGTTGTTCGAAAGAAGGAATTCTTTCGCACATTGGAAATAGGTTATAATATGCCTTTTTTAATATTTTTATGTCCAGAAATAATGATGCAATTTTGTGTATTCTAGATACTGGGTACAAAAGTGTGCAGCACCAACACACATCAAGCTGATGCAAAACTTCATTGTTTTAAAAATTGACTGTTTAAGTAATCGTGTATTTTCTATAAGCAAAATTAAAGTAAAAATCAGAATTTCTAAAAATAAAAAATCATCATTTGAGAAAAAAATCTTTAATCATATTTTTGTTTGAAAAAATAAAAAAAAATATGATAAAATCATCATTCTGGCAACGCTGTTTATATATTATATTCAAACAAGAGAAAACAAAAATTTGTCAAATTAAACTTTGTGTGTCTGAGCACCAAACAAAGTTTAAAAGAGAATTCAACAAACTTTGTCAAAGTAAACTTTGCCTGTCTGAAAGGGGTCTTACCAGACACGATAAACCTTCTTTCAAATTATCGATTACTTAAGGTTAGAGTAAAGTTATTATAATGGAACACTTAATATAAGATCGATAAATCCTACCTTTAGCTATCGATAAGTCGTGAAAACGGGCCTTAAAGGTTTAAATTTTTATCAAAAAAAAAAAAAAAAAAAAATTCGAAATTAATTTCGAAAATTCCGAAAAGTTCGAAGTTTTTTTTAAATCTCAAAAATTGATTAATAAGAGTTATTTTTATTGATATTTATTTTAACAACTTAAAATTGTTATAATTTTAATAGATTTTAAGCAAAATTATAATTTTTATAAAAATTAAAATATGCAAGTTCGAAACTTTCGAAGTAAAATAAAAAAATGTTAATTTAGTTGTTATGTTGTAAAAAATGACGTATTTAATTTTAATAATACTCTTGCCTTAGGAATTTTAAATCATTTTTGCACTTTAAGTTCATTTTATTCGTTTGAGTTTCCAACAAATTTTGTTTAAAAATTTTTAAAAGTTTTAATTTTTTTGTTTTTAAATTATTTTAGAGTAATCGCTGAAAAAATAGCGCCGCCTAAGGAATTTTCCCTTTTATCACGTACAGCCGATACAGAACAAAAAGCCTGGCGTAAACGACAAATTTGCTATAAACTTTCCAAACGAGGGACCGTAACACATGCAGTCACGGATATAATTTTATGTTCAAAATTAAAAATTACTCCCGAAGGTTTTAAACTAGCGGGGTAAGTAAAAAAAACTATAAGCTTAAACAAATTAAAATAAAAAAAATTTTCATAGGGATATAAACGGTATATTAATTTGTTATAAAACTGGAGCCATACCGGTACGTTTGCCACCGCCAGTGCCGGGGCTTTTAGCAGCAAATAGCCCAAATGCAAGTGCAACCGAAGTGGAAAAGGCTTTGAATCGTTTAAATCTCCATAATGCAGGACAGGCTTTAAGAAATCCCAAACAACCGGTAGGTTTATTTAGAAATGACAGGTTGTTTTTTAATACTATTAGTTTTAAAAAAATATTTTAGCTGCCACCAGTGCCAAATTCAGAGGAACATGATTACGAAGAAATCCAGCATTCTTATCAAATAAATTCACCACAACGACCTGCTCCCAAGCCGCCAGGTAACACTGCCCTTACTACTTCTAGTCATTGTTTGGGTACTTTGGGTGCTTATACAGAACTAGAAGGTGTGCCATTTGTGATTAATTCTATGCTTAAGTCTTTCAATCAAAATGAGGTAAGAATTTTTAAAATTTCAAAAAAATAATCCACAAATTATCTATAATTTTATATTCTCTCACTATTCCAGTATTCCACACTGCCACAACTTAATGATTTTATCATTAAAAAAGATCTCGATTATGACTTTCAACTGGAGCGTCAAACTTTGTGTACCATGAAATCTTCAGCTTCCAAAAATCCATTCTTTAATTGAAATTAATGCTGAAAAATATATTAAATATTTACCTTAAACTTAACATGCATAAACATAGAATGTTGAAATTTTGTATTAAAACTTAGTAGCAAACAAACATATTTATATATTGTATAAATTCCTTAATTTTAATTTTTAATTACGTTTAACTTTTTTATCTCAACCTTATAATTATTTTCCTTTGTGTACCATCATACACAACTTTACTCTTATATAACTGAGAAATTGTGCTTAAATCACAAAAAGTTATTATATACATATTTATTAATTTAGTAAAGTTATAAAATCTTTAAATGTTAAACCTCTGTCCTGTAATATAAACTGAGCTTAATTTTACAAAATAATTGTGTTTTAAATTGTAAATCTAATTGCAGTTATATTCAATTGCGAAACATTCATAGATAGATAACTAAAAGGACCAAAATATTTCAGGTATTCTTCCATTTCAAGTGTTTAAAGAAAAGAAGGGGGCTTGATATAAGCATATCTTCATATATCATGACCTCACAGTATTTTCAGAAAGATGCGTTATATGGGAAGTATGAATGGTAAATTATGGACCGATTATCACAAAATTAGAGGTGTTATTTCTGGAGATATAAAACTAAATTGCACCAAATTTAGCCACAATATTTTTATTTGCTACGGGTTTAAGCTTATTTAAATGATTTTCCATTGCGGCAAACAAACTGACTAGCAATTCAGGCCGACCTTTGGCTCTTTTGTGGCCACGAACCTTGGTCGAGCAAAATGTCGACCAATATCGCTTTCCAAGCAAAAAAAAATTTTTTCAGCAATATAATCCCGGGTGTTCTGGAAATCGAAAACGCAAAACCCAAGAATTTTCACGATACACTCTTAATCCAAATTTTTATAATTTTCTTATAGAATTCTGTTTAATTGAGAAATATTTGTATTGTATTGTATTTGTATTCCTTTATCTACAAAAATCTTAGTAAAAAAACGTCTTTTAAATTCTGGCGTTTTGCGTTTTTGATTTCCAGAACACCCGTGATTGTATTGCTGAAAAATTTTTTTTTTTGCTTGGAAAGCGATACTGGTCGACATTTTGCTCGACCAAGGTTCGTGGCCACAAAAGAGCCAAAGGTCGGCCCTTTTTGATTCTTCTTGCCTGGCGAAAGAGTTGATGTGGTAAGTTGTGGCTAATCCTGAAAAGCCTGCAAACGAAAGCCCATCAAACTTTAAACTTAAAATAAAACAAAAAAAAAAATAAATAAAAAATATTTAAACTTAAAATTAGAAGTTAAAAACTTGAAACTATAATATATAAAATTAAAAAAAAGTTAAAAGTTGAAAAGAAAGTTAAAATAAGAGTACACATAAGAGCCACCACCTCAACGCTGCTACATCCAACGCGGGACCGGCAAACATCCCTCATCACTATCAACCCAGTCCAGCCCAGGGCAAAGTACAAGGTCCAGGCATTCTGCCAATTTATTTGACCCAGACATGAAGACGGACAACTGAAACGAACAAAATATAAATTTTATATACTTATATATACAATACATACATATGTTTTTTTTTAATATTCGAAACAATATTATTTACTTTACCTTTTTACACCAGCCCCTGGTGTAGAATTAGGTCCAGGTGCGCGTAGGGAATATGGCTGAGCTCAGGCATGTCAGTCGTCGTAGGGTTCATTGCTCAAAGGGTGCATTTACTTCCCTAACCTAGAAAATAAAAATAGAAAAGTAAAAAACTTTTATATAGTCATATAGTTTTGATTTTATTAAGGCACAAATAATTAAAGTGGACACGTTACGGTCGGACGGCAGTCCCTCTCATCCAGGTTGGTCCTGCAGAGGACGCTGTAAAAATAGGAAATACATATTAACAATTATTAAACGATTTTTTTTTAATTCGAACGTAAATTGTTCTTTATTTCTTATATTTAAATTAAATAATCGTTCGTTTTTTTCAATTCATTTCCTTTTGTTTTTTGTTTATTAGTTAAGTTTGATTAAATAATGATTTAAGACAAGGTGAATTCATTTTTTATGAATTCGCCTTGATATAAAACTTAAAAATAGTTTAGTTTCCAATAAAACTTTTATATTTTATAATGAATTTGAAATGAAAATTTTGGAATGTTTTTATTTATAATGTGTGAATAAAAATTTATTTGGAGAAAAACATTAGGAGGTTATTAGTAAAGCAAAAGGTAAATTTTGGGACGATCCAAAAATTAATTTTTTAAGATCGTCATGGCGAAGTCAAACCAGATTTCTAGCAGGAGGGGTAGACTTGGGCAAGACATCAGCCAACCGCACTCAAAAGGTAAAAGCTGCAAGGTAAGTACACAGTGCAAAATGTGCTAATAGTTGCTTTGTCCCCTTTTACAATGTGGCAAGTGGAAGGCAGACAGACGAAGTTTGTTGGCGAGGGGTTGTAGAGGTAGAGTGTGTAGTACATGACTATCTGTACTAGACATTTTTCGTGTTTCTCTTTTACTGTTCGCAATTTTCATGTTGTTGCTTCATATCATTTTTCTCACACCAATGTAATTTTATATATCATTGCCTGTTAAATGTTCGTCTCCGCCAACAGCGAAAAAGAACGAAAAAAAGAAACGAATAATTTCTGTCTGTCTATTAATTTCGCGATTGTAAAAGGTTTAGGTAAGTTCAAAAGAGAATAAGAAAAATGTCTGCCTTTCAATTTCAACATTGTAAATTGGGACTTTCACTTTCGGGCTCCTTTTCTTTTCTTTTTCGCTTTGATTTTATTCCAAATTGGCTGGCATGACTCTTTTTGTAGTAGCCAGTGCCATAATTGCGATCCCCAGCCATAGCTGCCAGATAAAATTGGTCGAAAATCGTAAAATTTTGAGGAAAAAATCGTCAAAATCGTCAAATTGACTATGCTAAATCGTCACAAAACTCGTCATTGTAAAAAACCTCTCAATTTTTATAAGTTTTGAAAATTAATTGTTATTTTTAGTTTTCGTTGCCAATAAAATTTTAATATATTCCGCCTATTTTTGAAATTAAATAAAAATGTTCGTTAAGAAACTTATTATTGAAGTAACACAACCAAACATTTTTCAAGGGTATTGGCATTCATAAGAAAACTAATAAAATAAACTAAAACCAAAGTATATCAAACGCCCATTTTTTACGTCGAAAATCCTGCTTAAGAAATTAAGTCTGGTAAACACTAATAAAATCAGACTTTCTGAAAGAAAAGTTTACCTGCTGGAGATCGAACTAGTACCTAGCTAGTACTAAACTAGTACAAAGATCACCAGTGCTAGTTCTCGACTGTACTTTTCTATACTATCTTAATGCTCAAATTAGCATTGTGTGTTCTTAGAAAATCACTAGTACTATTGGTTCTAGTCGTGTACCAGTACACTTGGACCCAATTGGATATTTTCAATAAATTTTTTTTTTAATTGAACGCATGTTTTCCTGATTTGAAAAGAGGAAGTGGTAAAGGTTAGTGGACCTCAAGATATGAGGCGTATAAAAAAAAATATTTTTATAAACTTTAAACACAGGATAAATTTAAAATTTTGTTCGATTTCAATTTCTCGTGATTTCCAGTTCCAGAACATGGCCGTAAAAAATTTATAAATAAATTATTTAAAATCAAATTTAAAAATAAGTATCAAAATACGAATTTTTGTTTTTAAAAAAATTTTTGCACAAAAATTCTATCAGTTTACAAGTTATGCTAGAACTCTTAAAAATATGCATCGTGCTAAAAAAAACATTCGTATTTAATATGATGAACAGCTAAGACATGAAAGTTACTGCCAATCAAATAATTCAAATAAAATTATATTAGAAGCTTAACTAAAAGGTGAATTTTTTTTAAAAATATTTGTAAATTTGAACAAAATTTGTCATTTTAACACTAGGATTCTCGGTAACTCGGTAACCACAAAGTTCTCCTCTTGGTCTGGCCAGACCACAATTTGTACAGCTAAAACCCCCAATTAAATAAAAAGTAAATAAATATATTTTTTATTGAACGTATGCTAATTACTTTGGATTATACAAATTTATTATATAATTTTATTCCATATGCAAGCCATCGAAAATTTAGTCTTTGATTTCGCACATGGCTTTTTCGCATCTACTACATCTGAAACGAGTTTTGCGTTAGTTTTTTGTAGTTAGATTGAACTAAGCGCATAATGGGCCGTAGTTTTCTGCTTTGATTCAAACTTGATTCATTCGATTTAGAAGATAACATTTCTAGAATTCACGTATCTGTTTTTTTTATCTTTTGTCCTACTTGAAATATCTTTCAAGGAAAAAAAAACCAAGAGGGTAATTTCATAGACTTTTACATCAAAATGGAATTTAACCCCACTTATTTGCTCCAATCGCATCCAAATGGGTTTCATTCGATTCAGAGCAAAACACAAATTTGGTCTGGCCAGACCAAGACGGTAATCCTGGGGTTAAAA
Organism: Pollenia amentaria; assembly: GCA_943735925.1. Classification (NCBI taxonomy): domain Eukaryota; kingdom Metazoa; phylum Arthropoda; class Insecta; order Diptera; family Polleniidae; genus Pollenia; species Pollenia amentaria. The sequence continues at coordinate 15,076,214 of OX031008.1, read as the reverse complement.
TCGTCAAATTTGGGGTATAAATCGTCCTATCGTCAATAGACCAATTTTGTACCTAAAAATCGTCAAAATGACGATAAATCGTCAAATCTGGCAGCTATGTCCCCAGCCCGACTTACGCCAGCATGCCAGAGCCGCCAACAATCTGGCCACACCAACCAAACCTCATGGTCTATTTTTTGGGTTTCCTTTTGAAATACCAGCCAAATCGAATTAATGAAGAAGTGTTGATCAGAAATTAATTTGTTATACCTAATCCTATTTTGCTACCTCTATCCGATCTGGAGAAAATTTCGAGCAATGATTGTAAAATTTGTTAAGGGCCAAGGTAGAGAACAATCCAGAATTTTCGTTCGAACAAGATGAAGCCACAACTCGGCGAACTATGTATGGCTCTTTTGTGGCGATCGATTTTTAGATTTTAACTGGATACCGCATGGCGCTCGCCCGATTTAACGGCTTTCGATTTTTTTCTTTAAGGTTACCTAAAGGGTAAGGTGTATGCCAAAAGGACCATCCAACAGATTAAGGCGAAATTCTAAAAAAAGAAATGTTAAATGCTATGGAAAAAGTGCATTAGATCGAAGAAAACAATGGGTACCTTTTGAAAGATATTATCTTCAAAACATAATATGAACATATTTCCAAACTATAATCTAAATTTTAATAAACTCCAACGTTAAATAAAATCAGAAGAAAAATCGTATTCCCTAAATAAATCATTATACGTCTCGCTGTATTAAAAACGATTTCTAACGCTTATAACTCCTTAAATGCTTAACCTATTTAAATGCAAATTTGGCAAAAAAAATGTCTTTCAAGGCTTAAAAGGGGTGTAAAGAAAACGCTTTTCCTATTAATATTATAGATGTGGAGAAGTATAAAATGCACAAGATAGAAATTACTTAAAAATTTTGTTTCTTAAGAATAAATGAAAAAAAATTTTAACTGATAAAAAGAAAAAAATCTTAGTTAAATATGTAGTTCTGTTTAAAATTCTACTTGAAATTTTCAAAAACAACAGTTACTAAAGGAAAAATCGAGAAATCTGAAACTTTGAGGATTTTTAAAGTATACATGTTTGGATATTTCTGATACTCGTAAACAAAATACTATTGGTCATTTTCTAAAAGAGTCTAGAAACTTTAGCATATTTAAATAGTTTTGAATTATGTAAAGGAATTTAAAATTTTCTGAGTGAGAAAACTTCCGACGAAAATTTTTATAAAGTTAAAATTTAGCTTAAAAAGTTATATATTGATAGCCACACAACTTTTCAGTTATAAATATACAATAAATAATTATAACTTGCATGGACGCGACCGTACGCTTTAAAACAACATTTTCCGTTAAATTAAAAACCAATTATTCAATCGTCAATATCTTTACAAACTTAATACCGAATACATATTTGCCACTTTGCATTTACATCACTAATACTTTTAAAGTAATTGTACGTTAATTGTCAAAACGCCATTTTAAGAATTTTCTGAGAAAGTGAAGTGTTTTCTGTCCTGTTCGTGACGGGTTAACGTGAATAATTTAACATAATTTACGAATAATTTTAACAATTAAAACCCAACAACGTTTTTACGCTAAAACCAACAAAAAGTATCAATACGTAATAGTTTATTTTAACAAAAATTAAAAGCAAATAATTGCATTCCAAGCAAATAACAAATACAAAAAGCAGAAGCAAAGAAAAAAGAAAAATTTGGAAAGAAGAAGAATCAGCGAAAAAGTAATTCTCATTGGATTTATGTACCCTCCACCATTAGCAGTGTATGATGGTATACTAAGTTAACCATTCCGTGTGAAACTTTAATATTCAGCTAACAACCCATAAAGTATATGCATACTAGGTCTTTGAGTAATTTTAAATCGATTTAGCCATTTCCGTCTGTTGAAATCACGCTCACTTTTGAACTACTCAACAGAAAAGCACATTGGTGGCAAATTTTTTCTAGTTATCCTAAGAAGTTTGAGATTGAAGTCCAGCAAAATCGGTTAAGTAGGATAAGAGTTATGAATCCATGAATCCAATTTTGTTAAAAAAAACTAACATAAATAGTGGCGAAATGCGCGGACTGATATCAGATTTTGAAGAATTTCGTTTGTTATGAATATAAATTATAATACTTAATTTCGTGAGCATCGGACCATAACTTACCATAGGCCCCATAGAAAGCCTACATTCAGAACAAAGTTTAGTAGGCCTGAAAAAAACGAATACAGCTATTGTAATACAATTTAGTCTGTCACAGTATTTTAAGACTTGACACGGCTCAATATCGTGAAGATCGGTCCATAATTACCATACGCCTCATATAAAGCCCACTATCGGAAAATACTAGAATCTAAAACTAATGAATAATTATATTGTATTGCAACTAGGTCTTTCATAGTTCTATAAGACGAAATCACACTGTCACATTTCGTGAATATCGGTTAATAATTTACCATAGGTCTTATATAAAGCTTACTCTAGCAAATATAGATATTGTGGTAAAATTTGTTCCAATTAAGCTTTATACGCCCAGGAATAACACTTATATACCTCTTATAGAGTTCTCCTGAAATATAACTGTCGGTAGAGGGTATCAAAAATTCGGCATAGCCGAATGTTGCACTAATTTGTTTTCTTTTTGTACACACAAACAAATAGTGAATTGCAATACTACTAAAAACTACAAGATTGTGTGTAAGAAAGGGATAACTATAAAAAAGAAAATTGTGAAAACATATAGAGAATAGTTGAATTGCAAATAAATTGAAAACGAAAAAAATTTATTGTGTTGACATTTAATAAAAAATAATTACTTAGTTTTTTCAGTAAAAACCAGAATATTTTAAAATATTTGTGTATTTTGAGAGAGAAAGCAAAAATTTGCAAAAAAAAATTCTGTGTATAGAGTAGTTCTTATCAGTGCTGTCAGATATGGCAATTTTTCGCCAAACGTAGGGATTTTTAAACTTGGCGATTATTTGGGCGATATGGGAAACGTTTTTTTTTTTTCAAAGATCTTTTCTGATTTATATATAATAAAAACTAATGGCGATTTCTTTTCTGAGAAATATGTTGCATAAATGGTACATGCTCTATCTCTTTTGTGTAGAGCATGTACCATTTATGCAAAATTTTTCTCAGAAAAGAAATCGCCATAAGTTGTTTTCTTTATTTCTTTTTTATTTTATATCAAATTAATATCTGGGCCCTGTTTTTCAAAACTACAAGTTACAATTATAGGTGCAAGTAAAATAAGTTAAAAAGCAAACATTTTATAATTTTTGTTTTTTTTTTCAAATGTATTTTACTTGTAGTTTTGAGGAACAGGGCCCTGTTACCATAATTTTTTGATAACTTTTCTATTTGCAAAATAGAACCATTGCTTACTATTATTGTGTAAAGAAATTAATTATCATTGCAGAAAATACTCTATTCGGGAAAAAGTATATGAATTGCAATACGAAGGTTAGTTTTTTTTAAGATAGTTTCAAAATTTTTGCAGATTAAAAGCGTTACCGGGGTTATTATGTTAATCTCTTCTCTTAGCGTTGAGAAATTTATTACATAAAGCTATTTTTTAAATTTCAAAATTTGTATAAAAATATTTTTAAAGTAAGGTGAAGTCTTTCAGAGCTTTTAATTTTCTTCTCACAAAGTTAAAAAATTATTTTAATATTAAAAAGGACATAAATGTGTGTATATTTTACTTAAATACCAATAATAAGTATGCAAAGATCCAAATAATTTATGAATTAATTAAAAAAAATATAAAAGCTAAACAAATTTTACTCTTGGAGACTTTCGTTTTTTCTCAGCTTGTGTCCATTTTTGACTTGAATTTTATAATACCTTTTTGTGTAAACAAAATTAATTTTTTTTTACCATAAAATAAAAAAAAAGATTAACAAAAACTGAACAAAATTGATTTTGGCGATTTTTGACATCTGGTTTGGCGATGGAGCTTAAAAAAATCTGACAACACTGGGTATTATTACGTCCATTACAACAAAAAAGATCAACGAACTTCCAAAAGTAGCGAAAAGGAAGACGGAAACACAAAGGTAAGTAAAAATACTGATTGGAATAAAATAATAATTATAATATAAGAAAATAGATTAGTTTTTGTTTTGTTATCAACAAATTATTTAAAAAGTAAGAGTATTGTATTCCCATAACCGGTGTTTATTGTTCATATAATGCATTTATACTAGAGCTGCAAAACAATCGATAGTACTATCGATAGTATCGATAGTTTTATTTTTGGCTGACTATCGATGGTGCGACTATCGACATCGATACTATCGGAAAATTTTAAAAGCATACTTACTCAACACAGGCTTTTCGCCGCCGGTAAATTTTTGTATGTATTTTCTAATTTGTCTTTAATAACATTATGTTTGCATTTACTTAATGTAAAATAAGAGCAAGTAAATTTTTAAAAAAATTATTGAAACTTAGCTAAATTTATCATGCAACAGCTACGTTATCCAGCTACAGCGGCTAATTCTCGACGACAATTTAATTGTCTTCGTTTTCTTTATGCACACGACGCTGCAATTTCTAAAAGTGCATAAGTTCAATTATGGACGGTAATCTAACTGTGGGCGAAAAGGATCAGTAGCATAGAACTTATTAGATTTTAATCAAATTTTACTTCTTACATATCTTTACAAACAAAAATCTACGTTTTTACTAGAAATTACAATAAGAGAATCCAGTGTAAATACATATAAAAGAAATTGGTAATGCTACCCTGATTTTTTTTAATGTACTACAAAATACATACATACATATGTATGTATGTTAAAAAAAATTCGATAGTATCGATAGTATCGATAGTTCATTTTAAAACTTTCGAAACTATCGATGGTGCGACTATCGATAGTTTTGCAGCTCTAATTTATACTATACATTTAATAGGTAGAAACAAAGAGTTGCCAGAGAAATATTTTGTTTGTAGTAATAGATTTGCCAGATTTTAATATATTTAAAAAGGAAAGGCTTGTTTGTTCATAGTATAACAGATGAACTTTTTTTATAATTAAATAATTTAAAATAAAAACTATAAGCTATTATTAGCCATATTCAAACTGTCGAGATTTTAAATTCGCATACTGGTCATCGGCAGTTAGCATTCAAATAAATTATTTTGTGCATTATTTTGAATGACTTGTGCCAAAAACTCAATTTAAAAGCTTTTTTTTATGAAAAACTAATTTAGGTATGCGATGTGTTTAAAGGTGTTATGAACTTTTGGCGATTTTAAAAGCCTTAGATTTATGTCTTAATATTTTAATTTTTTTGTTCAAACAGTAGTTCAATTAGCGAGTACATTTATATATATACTATAACAATGAATGCATATATATATTTGTTAAATTTAAAGTGGGCGTGGCACCTCTTAGTATATCTGGAGAATGGCAAGAGTTTAAGTTTTCAAATTTGGTCAACTATCTTGCTCAATCAATTCAAACATCTGGGCGGGTTTGGAGAATTGGTCGTGGCACTAAATAGATTTATTTATGTATATAGAAAATCGATTCGACAAAAATTTTCCAAATTTGGTACACTTAGCTGGATTACAATTGCACAATGTCTGTCAAAATGTGTGTGGGAGTGGATGAGTCCGCGTGGCAAGTCCCATATAAAGGCAAATGAAATTTTTGTATATCGAGAGAACGGTGACAGCCAAAGTTTTCAAATTTTGAACAAGCACCTTGGTTACCACCAAGCAACGCCTTAAAAATATGAATATAACACCATATACTAATTAACACCATTTATTTTTTTATGTTGTATAATTAAAAATTTGGATTTGTTTTTGTGTAAAGATATTTTTTGTTCAATAATTTGTCGGTTTGCAAGCTCCAGAACTTTAAAATAAAAAATTTGAATAATTAATATACTTTATGCTTGTGGTCGTATTTACATACAATGTAAGCTCAAATTTCGCAACTCGAAAAATCTAGCCTGTTGCAATTACCGAAAAGTTGCAATGATTGACCATTTTTTGCACTGGGTGACAATCAATTTTTTACTAAAAAATTTTATATTTTATTGTATATTAATATTTTATATATTAATATTTTATTTTATTGTGTATTAATAAATGAAAAAAAAAAAATAAATATTTTTACATAAATCTAAAATAAAATCTAACAAATTAAAATAAAACCAAAAACTAACTGTAAAAACGGTCTTAATTGTAAAACATTCGCATATCAAGCAACTTTTTTTTAAGAATAATTAAATTCTCCAAATATTTTAGCCAATGCAATGCGAATTCATACAGGTGATCGCATCATGAGATAGAGTTATGCTAGCTATCCCTTGTTTTTAAAAAAATACTATGTATTTTGTTTTTGTAAAAAGTTATAGTGAATGTCAAATTTATTTGTTAAAAACATAAACAAGGGAATTTTTTGTTAATAAAATATACACAATTGCAAATAATGCAAATTTATTGTGATTCCACTTATTCCTTAAGCACTTTTAATTAATTAATTTAATTTTTTTTCACTTTTTTTGTTTTATAAAATTTAAATAATTTTTGTTTTCCAGTGTTTAAATTGCTTGCTTTAAAATAGCAACAGTCGCACATTTTTGCTTTGTTTACATTTTTTGCAGCAAATTAAAAAACTGTGTGTCTAAGTGTTTACTTAACTCTTTGATAACGAGTCAGCAAAAGCAAAAAAGCAAAAGCAAAACAAAGAGAGTAAATAATTTGTTTAAACTCGCTATGTGCATGTACTCTGCTTAATCTGTCAGCAAAGAAGCCACTTAAGAAAACAAATTTTCTGTTGCTGTAAGTATTAAGTTTTTGATTGTTTTTTTTTTGCTTTTGATGCGCTTAAAGTCAGCAAGTTAACTTCTTTGCTGTTGCTGTCGAATTTGTTTCGAATTTTTTTGGTATTTTGCGTTTTTTTTTTTTAATAAATAGGTACATACATACGTAAATGAAACTACACGTTTTTTTAAACTAATTTGTTTATTTTGTGTTATGTAATTATGTATATATTCTAGGAAACTAACGCCTGCAACAGCAAGCAACAGCAATGAAGTCAAAAACAGCAAAGAAGTTAATACTCGCTGAATTTAAGCACATCAATTTACAGTTAAGCCAAAGCAAAAAAAAAATAAACAAAAACTTATTACTTACAGCAACAGCAATTTTTTTTTTCAAGTGGTTGCTTGGCTGGCTTTTTAAGCTGAGAACATAAACATGGTGAGAATAAATAAATTATTTACTCTCACTTTTTCTGCGTTTGCTTTTGCTTTTTGCTTTTACTGTGTTCTTTTTCTTAAGTTAAGTTAAGCAATTACAAAAACATTAAAAATAGTCAAGCATTTTTAAACACTGTTGTTTTCAAGTATTTAGATTTTTATTGAATTTTAAATTTTAACTATTTTTTCACAAAATATAAGTAAAGCTTGACATTCAGTATACACATAAAAAAATAAACAATAAAAAGAAAAAATGTCACCAGTATGAATTAGCCTTGAGCCAATCAATGTACGTTTCTGTGTAAAGCCGATTTTTCAAAAAAAAAAAAAAAAAAAAAATCACGTGTTCTCTTAAAGTATGATACATATTATAGAACTAGTATGCCAACTCGAGGGAGCGTTCTCAATTTTTGAGTTCACCCCTCACACATATAGGTTCTGTGTGAATTCAACACGCATAAGAACAACAAAAACCAAATTTGAAATTTTTCTATTTAAAATTTTTCACAATATAAGACTTTATGTTTAATTTTATGACATAAACATATAATTAATAATTTTTTCCAATACACTTTGCTCATTTGCTTTTGCAAAATGTTTTTATTTTTCACAAACTAAAAATTTTTAAATAAATTTATTTGACATTAATTGTTTTCTGTTAATATTATTAAAGCCAGCAAATTAGCATTTTGTGGTATGAAAATAATATTTGAAATCATAAATTATTTATTAAATATTTTCCGATATTGCAGAATAAAAATTTTGCAAACATTGTTTTTAAAAGTTTATAAATGCAGCCAGCATTTATTAAATTGAAAATTTATTGAACTAATACAATTTTATTTTGGAAAAATTTTTTTGCCACATTCTATACGATTTTTTGCAACTATGTTTAGTGGTGGAAATAGTTTTATACATCAATACATTTAAAAAAAATCTTACTAATACAAACATAAATTAGGTTCCACTGACAATTGAGTTATGAACCTGTTAAAGAGTCAGCATTCTAGTTGTATACTATGGTATGATAGCTAGACCTAAAAATTCAATTGAGCGACAGACAGGCAAATTCGACTAGCAAATGTTTATTAAAGTTTTGATAAAAATTATAGATTCTATTCGACCACCGTTGCATTTTCTTTTAAGTAGATAAATATCATATTGCACCTTTTTAGTGATTTTGCACACATGTTTTTTATGGCGGATAGAATTATGTCAGTGTGAATGAATCGTACGATTATGTAGGACAGTGAAACCCGGTCTTAGTAGCATTCAACGGGTGATTGTTGTTAAAATAAGATTCTTCAGCTGAATATGATAACTTTGATAAAACAAATTTGCTGAACAAGAAATACAAGAAGAAACATTTTAAATGAATAAAAAAAAATTTTTGCACTTATTTTTTAAAAAAGTTTCCTTTATAAAGTCTGTTAAAATATAGTTGGTTGCAAAAATATTATAATAAGTGAATATAAATAAATATCTGTAGGACATAACTAATATATACAATTAATGTATTTTTTCATTGCTGAAAACTGTTATAATCGATAAATATTTTTTCTCTTTTCAATATTTTTCTTATAGGCTTTCAAAGACTTGTTTTTATTCTTAATTAAATACATTATCTCATGTTACACAAAAATTCTTATTGCGTTCTAGAATTTTCAACGCCAAAAGATATGCAGCGTTTGAAATTTAAAAATTCAATATGAATTTCTGTAGGAATAATCAAAAAAATTATAAAATATTTTTGATTTTGTTTTTGCTTTTAATGTAATTTTTGGCGTTGCATAGCTTGCGTTTTGCACACTTAGTGTCTTATTTTTGTTCCAAAAAATATATGCTGATTAGTATTATATATGAGACTGAATACCTTTGAATTTATTTTAGACCTAATGGATCTAAGTGATTAAAAATCAATTGTGATCTATAAATCGAGTGCTTCATACACAATTCATTCGCAGAATTTTTAACAATTTTATTAAGGGGATATTTCGAGGAAATTCTTTTTTTGTTGTTAGGAATTTAAAACAAATGGCATTATTTTTTTTTTGTTATTAGTAATTGTCAGATTATAAAATATTTTATAGGCATTTATTATTATTTAATCTTTGTAATTAAGATTTATTCTATTTCATATTAATATTTATTCAAGAAAAATATTTTCTACTGTTACTATTTTTTGGTTTTCCATCCGTCGAATCTATTCATCACGTATACAACATTGTTTTGTATAGTCTTGTTACTCCCCCTCAGTGTGATTATTGTTTTGTTTTTATGAGTTACATTGTACGTTAAAGGAGAACCGCTATATATACTTAACGAACCATGAGTAACGAGTAGAAAGGCAGAAAAAAATAAAAGACTGACGAATGGATAAACGAAATTTACCGACAAACAACGAATGTTTTGTCAGTAAGATTTTACAAAACCGAAAAAAAGACGAGTGTGCAGCAGGAAAAAATCGTGTTGGTGAATTTTTTACAAAATAACCCTGAAAATAAATATTAAAAATTAAAATTTTTTAAAAAATCTTTAAAAATAAACGTGTTTCTAAAGCTGTTCGTAAGGTGTGAGTGTGTGGAAATATAAATAAACGCGAAAAAAGTGTTTGAAAAAGTCAAATTGTGAATGTTGCAAACATGAATTTTTTTTGCGCAAGAAAAAATTAATCGTTGGAAGGAATTTTACATAAAAGATAAATTAGAATTTTGTGTTATTAAAATAAAGTTTACTAAAAACTCCCAAAAAATTGATTTCAAACAAAATTTGTGTATTTTTTTTTTAACAAAATAATTTAAAATAAAAACTGCTAATAAACATTTTCATTGTTGGAAAAAATCATTTTAAGACAAAAAGAAAAAACGTATTCGTTGTATTTACAACGAGAAAGTGAAATAAAAAAACTAACAAAAACAGTAAGAAAAGTAGCAAATAGAAAGAAACGCATCCCTTGGAGCCGCAACCCATTCGCAAAGTGATTAATAAATAACATTCGCCCAATATACTAAATAAAATGCAATAAAGAAAACAGTTTGTTTTTATTAATCTTACAAAAAAACAGGGTGTTTTAAAAGGGTAATTATACTATTTGTTTTAGTATCTGCATAATTTAACTTAAAATTGTTATTTTATTTTAATATTTTGTTTAATAAATTAATTTTCTTTCCTTAAAAGACGCCACATTCCTAATTTATGTTTTATTTTTCATTTTAGTTTCGTTAAGTTTTTTTGATTCCCTTTTGAGTTTTTCTTAGTTTACATTTTACACACGATTTTTTTGTTTTTTTTTTTAATTTTGTATACATGTTTCTTTTGTTTACTATAGTTGTTTCTTTCATACTCGTTTAAAATAGTGGTAGATCGTTCAATGCAAATTCTTTTTGTTATAATAACAAGTTGCCAGAGTAAAATATTAGAAGAATTGAAAGAACACGAAATAATCAAACTTCTGCTTTTGTTTTAAATTATATACCTACCTTGAAATAAAAAAAGTTTTGTTTTTTTTTAAAGAAACATTTTTTAAACTTCACCACATTTGGAAAGTTTGTCATTCCCTTTGTAATTTTTGCATTATTGGTTGTAGATTTTATAAAATTCATACATAAATGTGCTTAAAAAAAGGGGTACTACTTGTATGATTACCAAAAATTTATTCAGGTATGAGCCTGTTTACCTGCGACTCGAGTTTCTGGAGAAGGCTCTGGTGGAGAATACGGGGTAATAATTGTCGTACGTAATGCGAATTGAAGCGACAACTTTGACATTTCTCTTTAACATCATTCGTTCTCTTGTATTCATGTCATGTTATGTCTGACCGGTGCGTCAAAAAGCTCTTTGTTGCTGCAACAAAATCCGTTCATGTAAATGGAAGCAGATTTAAGAAGGGACACAAAAAAAAAAGAACGCAGGAAGTGCCGCGGCGACATGTCCCTCCATGTAAACCGCCTCTATGCAATGAAAATTTATTGATTTCAAAACGATCATGTTTAAAAGATATGAATTTCAATCGATTTTAAATTTTATTTCTGAATGAAGGGTGATAAATATCCACAGTTCAAATTACAGTTTTATTAATATATTTAATACAAAAGTAAAATGAATATAATCAGAAAATAAGAGGAGTATTAAATAAATCAATTTCGAAAGTAACTAAAAATGATATCGTTTTTAAATCGTTTCCTTTTTAAAATCGCTTTCCATATATGTACATAGGTATCTTTTTATTAAATGCTTGTAGAAAAATACATTCTTGAACGGAATTTTACCTATATCATTAAATTGTGCAGAATTAAAAATGAAATGCGAATACCTATTTTTTTTTTTTTTTTTTTTTTTAATGTATGATTTGTCCTTTATTTCATATTTACATATTTACATAATTACAAAGTTATGAGGATTTACTTAAAAGTATTACAGCAATAAACATCTTAAAAGTTAAATGATAAAACTACTAATATCACAGGGGTAAGGAAAAGTTGACTATAAAAAACCTTGAAATTATTCAATGTTATAAGAGATTTTAACAACAATCACCACTTATTACTCTTTAATAAAATATAAAGAGTTTATTGGTAATTATTCAGCAAATTTCTTATTAATGCATACTTGGACGATCTGCATTTCTCAATAAATGACAGAGTCAACTTCCTTGCGAATGAATTAAACATTGTGTGGTTAAAATTACTATGTAATAGGTCAGTAGAATATCTGGGCGTAGGTTGTGAATTATTTTCAGATTTTTATTCTGAATTATCTGTAATTTCCTTGTGTAAGTTTTAGGTGCTTTGTGAAGCCAAACTTGGCAACCATAGGTCATAATTGGACGAATGCACATCTTGTAAAGAAGGATTTTGTTATTCAAATTAAGCTGAGATCTTCTGCTAAGTAAAGGGTAAAGAGCACGGCCGCATTTGCTCGCCTTTCGCATACATATTTTAAATGTTCCTTGAAAGACAGTTTCGAATCTAATATAATTCCTAAATATTTAATACTATTTTGTAGTGGAATTACAGTACCCTTAGAAAATAAATGAATCGTAGGAATCCTTTACTTCGACCTATTATATGGGAATATAATAGCTTGGGTTTTGTTGACATTAACTTTAATTTTCCATTTGTCAAAATATTTATGGGTAAATTTCAGACTGTCCTCCATCTTCTTAATTGTTGCGTTGGAAACCTTACCGCAGCATATAAAGGCACTATCGTCTGCATAAAATGCTACTTCTTGGTTTATGCGAACAGAAATATCAGAAGTGAAAATTGAATAAAGCGTGGGCGATAACACCGACCCTTGAGGCAGGCCAGCGGGAATATGCCTAACACTGGATAGCATGCTGTCTACAGAAACAACGAATGAGCGGAGATATAAAAAGCTTTATATTATCTTTTGCAGATACGTTGGAAAGTTAAAGGTATTAAGTTTAAAGACAAGGCCATCATGCCAAATGGAATCAAATGCCTTTTCTATATCGAGGAAAACGACTCCAGTACTCTTACGACTTCTTTTGTTCATATCAATAAAATTAATAACTCTTTAAAGTTGATGAACGGTAGAGTGTTCCTTCCGGAAACCAAATTGTTGGGGTTTGATAATATTATAGCGATTAGCAAAATCTAAAATTCTTTTTTCTATAATTTTCTCGAAAACTTTGTCCAATAGTCTTAATATGCTAATAGGTCTATAGCTGGAGGTCAACTTAGGATCTTTACCTCGTTTAACAATTGGGATTACTTTTGCTTTCTTAAAAGTCGTTGGAAAGTGTCCTTCTGTTAAACAACTATTGAAAAGTTTACTTAAGGTTTCATAAAAGTAGTCGGGCATATTTTTAAGTATAATGCTATTGATGTTGTCTAATCCAGGGGCTTTGTTGTTTTTTAGTAAAAATACATACGATTTTACCTCAGTTGAATTGGTAAGTTCGACGCTCGATCTTTCAACTGTGTTGTCGTTTAGCGTTTGGATGAAACTAGAGACATGTGTATCCATAGGGGAAGAGTTGTTCAATGTGATAGAGTGTGATTTGCCAAAAACGTCTGCTATAGCGTTTGCCTTATCTACACTTGATTTTAAAACTTGGCCATCTAGATGAAGATCAGTGAATGCCGTATTGCTGCATTTTATAGCCTTTGATATTTTCCAAAATTTTTTAGAGCCCGATGTCAAATTGGAAATAAATTTGGACGAGGAGTCGTTTCGGTCTTTGTTAAGGTGGAAATCAATAAGTTTATTTAATAGTTTCAAAATACTTTTAAATTGACATTTAGAATTATAATCCCTACATCTTTGAAATTTCCGGTTGAATTTATTTCTCTGACCAATTAACATTATACTTATATCAGAAATTTCACGTTGCCATGACTTTTTACATCCGACGGGAATTTTTCCAAAAGCTTCTTTTAAAATATATGTTAATTTATCGAAATAAAAATCCAGATTACGTGTATCTAACACATGTTGGTCCATCCTCAGATTTCTGATTTCATTTTCAACCCAGTTTTTAATTGCAGACCAGTCTGCACGGTGGTACAAAGGGATTGTGCGAGTAAAACTATTAAAATGACCGAAAATAACGCAAGATATAGGTACGTGGTCCGATTGCAAAACGTTTGGATGTGTTTTGGGGTTAGTGAATTGGAGACTGGTGTTCGACAGAAGAATGTCTACTGTGGACGGCTGAACTGGGTTGATATTAGGACCAAAGCGTGTGTACTCATTAGGGTGATAAATGTAATAATTTGATTGTTGGCAGTGGTTGTAGAGTACCGTACCTGCCATATTATTTGACACACAATTCCAATGTGCATGTTGGGCATTAAGATCACCAAATATAAAAAAGTCGTTAGGAAACGCGGTAAATTTATCTAAATCGGCCTTGAAGTTGGTATTGTGAACTGGATTATATACTGCGGTGAATACAACTGAACGTCTATTTATCTCAACTTGAATTGAAATGCTTTCAGCAGAAATAGTAAAGATTTTTGGTAACAGGATATGCTTAATATTACATTTAACAGCAATTAAGACTCCACCGCCATGCGTAGATCTGTCCTTTCTATGTATTATGTAGCCACCAAGTTGAAATTTGTGGTGAGGTTTCAAAAAGGTCTCATTTAAAAGTAGAATATCAATATTCATTTTGTGTAAAACGTATTCCAGCTGGGCAGCTGCAGAATTAGTTGTTATGCCTTGGGCATTCCAATGCATAACATGAACATTGTGTACAGCATTATGATTATATGGCATGTTGAAGCATCATACCTAGAACTCTTAACTTGTCGTATTTGTTTTGACATTTTTGCAAAGCATCAACAGCCTCAAAAAATATTTCCAAAAGACGTTCATTGGATATGTCGTTGTCATTATTTCTGTAATGAGATTTGCTTTTCGTTACCTCAGAAAACAGGTTACCGTTAGCGCGGGGAATATGGGTACTTTGTTGTCGATCATGTCCTGGCAATTGAGGGAAAAATTGATCGTCAACGTTAAAATTAGAAGTATTATTCGCATAGCTGGCTGGTTTCGATTTAGATGTTACTCGAAGCCGGATATTTTTGTATTCTTGGCGACTTGGACACCTGGGGTCATCAGCTCTGTGATTTACGTGCTTTAAGTTCTTCTTCAGACAGTTAAAGCACTTATAAATTACACTACTATCGTTGTTACATTTGTTTAGCGGACAAGCTTCAAAGTCATGATTTCCCGCGCAGGCTGAGCACACAGTGACACGATTGCAATTTTTAGCACCATGTCCATAGCACATTTAGAACATTGAGTGGGACCTTTGTTGCCCTTAAGAGGTTTACGCCAGTATACGGCAATATTACAATAATATCGAATTTTCATAATTTCACCCTTGGAAACATGCTGGTGGTCAAATTCGATTAGGTACAGTGCGTCATCTACACTGGATCTTTTAGTCTCTAATTCCTTTATGCTGACCGGTTTTATATTATGCGAGCTAACAAATTCGTCGCTGATCGCTTTGGTGTAAATTTTTGGTAGCCCAAATAAAACCAATTTAAAACTTCTAGTGTCTTTTACCTCATGAGTATAAAACTGAAATTTTCTGTCCTTGAGAACCTTTAACGCATCATGGTACAGCGATAGCGAGTTGGATATTATTTTAGTTCCAATAGTCATTCGTTTAGATGAATATTTGTCACCAATTATACCGATCACCGTAGAGAAACTGTGTGTAGAATCATAGGAGGAATAGGAGGAATTTTTTCTTTAAAAGCAACTGCATGTTCTTCTTCTTCGTCGTCAGAAAGAAGTTGAAATCTGTTGGCACTAGTACTAGGGCCGTCAGAAGTTTTAGGCACCTTAAATTTGGGGTTATTACCCCAATACTTTCTCCTTTTTTGAGAAAACATGGCCAAACACAAAAGTTAGACAAATAAAATAGTTTTTTATTACTATTTATTTAAATAATTTTTAATATTCTTTTAAGCGCAAACTAGCACGATGTTTCTAATTTGAGGCAGAGATGCCAGATGACGAAATGCAAATGAATTTCTTTCTTAGCCCAACTTTAGACGAGCGAACATTAGGAAGGAAAACATCTGGAATTCTCTTTTGTGAACATGTTGTCGGCAACATTCTATTACTAATGTTGCATTTTTGTCAAAAAGCAAAGCAAATTCCAACAAAGAAAATACATACAAAGCGTGTCGCCGATTACCGAACACAAAAACAGTACTCTTTCCCCACACATAATAAGCTTCTAAACAAAATGTTTCCCTTATAAATGTTTCTCTGTCTAAATGAAGACTTAACGGATATTAAAAAGGTACATAATTATTCATACAATTCATATTTCGGCTAAAATGCAATTTACGGGGCACCTAAAATTAAAAAAAAAAAAAATATGCCACCCGATTCAGAATAAAAAAACCATAGTTAAGCATTAAGAGGGCTGAGGACCGTGAGGGCATGGATCCAAAAAATGCACGCCCAATTAGTGGTATCTGTGGGTACTTAAATTAAAGGTTATTGTGGAAGAAAAAGCAAACTATGAAATTTAGGGAATGCGGGACTTTGGAGAACACTCTGTGGCAAAAAAGTGCCCCTCAACCCAAATGTTTTTAATGTTTTATGCGCTAATTTATTTTGTTATACCATAGAAAAGAAAATCTTATGCCCGGCTGATGGCCGGCTATGCAGAGAAGTTTAAGTTAGCCTATATTTTTTATACCATAGAGAAGAAAATCCTTGCGCACGGCCGAAGGCCGTTTATGCAGAGAAGCTTTACTTACAAACAAAATTTAACAATTAAAATAAAAAAACAAAAATTTACAAAATAAGAACAAAATTTTTACAATCGTCAGCAAAATACCTTTAATTTGAGTACCCACACATAGAAATAAGTGGGGCTGAGGCACTTTTTTTTGCCCAAATTTTGATCTTAAAACTTCATTTTTTTTTTTAAAGAAGACAATGCTTTGTGTTAAAAAAAACTGTTAAAAGTAGGCGCCTTTTTATATCCTCCACCATCACTAGTGGTTGATGAGGGTATATTAAGTTTGTCATTTCATGTGAAACTTTTTTATTATTCATCTCAGACTGGCTCTTTGAGCAAACTTGTTGTCAAATTACTTGTAGTTATGTCTAGCAAAATGTGGAACCACTACCCTATAAAATTATAAATTTGTTACAAAAACTAACATAAATTGTGGAATAATGCACGGAATAATATAAGATTTTGCACAAATGAGGCTTGTAAAAAAAAAAAAAAAAAAAAAAATTATTACGCCTAAAACCGTAATTAATAATGATATCAGAATAAAATGTAATAATGCAAATTTCGTTATGATCGGTCCATAATTTACCGTGGGACATGTGCCAAATTTGGAACAAATAAGGCATGGATTTTTTTGAGTGTAGAATAAAAATTATTTCACAATAATAACTTGTCTAAAAAATACAAATATAAATTTCATCCTTTTTCGAAATTCAAACGTTGAGGGGTAAAAAATCGTTCCTGTATTTGTTACTTTATTACAAAACATTTTTCTACTTTCTCTGGCATAAGAAAAAAAAATATCAAAAAGTGGGGGAAATATGGAAAAATGCATTTTATTTAGTTTTCCGTTCTACATGGGATATTTTTTGAATTTTCTATAATACTAACTTAACCTTGGATGGTTTTTGTTCGACGAAGCTCATTTACACTTTATCACATAACTTTTTTATGTGTATTCAAATTACGCTCCTTTTTTTCAACAACGTTAGCTGATGACGAAAGCTTAAAAAAAAAATTATAAATGCTAAAACACAAAAATTAGTTAAAATTTTGAAAGAGAAAAAAAACTTTTATTTTTTATGCTTTATTTTATTTTTTAATAAAATGCTTAACTGAAAAATTTCTGTTAATTTTTTACTTTAAAAATCGTTCCGCTATAATTTTTTTTTTTTTTTTAGTTCGTCAATTCGGCGAAGAGTAACCTTAATATACGACGAAGAGTAACCTTAATATACCTTTCAGGTTACTCTGCAGG
Source organism: Pollenia amentaria (assembly GCA_943735925.1). NCBI lineage: Eukaryota > Metazoa > Arthropoda > Insecta > Diptera > Polleniidae > Pollenia > Pollenia amentaria. The sequence goes on along the minus strand of OX031008.1, from coordinate 15,058,484 downwards.
GTCCTGATTAAATAAAAACCTTTAAGATGAAAAATGTTGGTACTTTTTTGTTAAAACTTAGAAACATAACTTTAGCATATCAATTATTTATATTCAATAAGTACTATTTGAAAAACCATAGTTTTACAGGAGAACGAAAAACTAACTACACTTTTTTTTTTAAATATTATTAAAAATCAACGTTTAGATCCTATATTTGTAAACTTATTATTAATTCCTGATATTCGCGCTTATATATTTGATAGCAGTTTTTACAAGTTAAAGGTTCATCGATTTTATCATTAAAATAAAGCAGATAAAAATGAGCTGCAATCAAAACTAATTGAGTCTTTTTTTAAGTAACACGAATTTTTATTAAAATTATTAGTTTTTTTTTTAACCAAACAATTATATTTATATTTTATGAAAAAGTATAATATGTATTAAAAAGCACGTAATCATGTTAATAGAACTCGAAATTATACATAGTTAATAATTTTACATTAACATACATTGAAAAGCAATAAACAATCAAACTTTATCCGCATGTTTTAAATAATGATAAAAATAATTATTATTTCATGGCGGAATAACAGGCTTCAATGGTCCGATTAAAATTTTAGGTGTCAATTATAGAGTTGTAGGTAAGTTTAGTTTTTGGGGACTATGTATATACTTTTCAGGAGAGGCGCCATAGGTTCCCACAGTAGGGCACATAGGGTATTACAAAAATAAAAATTGATCATAAATTTTGAATTTTAGCTCGATGTCAAAATTTTTTTTAAGTGAAATTCGCTTGTCGAGTTCTTCATAATTTATCCCTTATAGTTAAGAAAATATCCTATTTTGAAAATTAAAACTTGTTTTTTCACCAACATATTAGTCTTGTATTTTGCAAATATAAGACTCAAACTTATGATTTTTAAATACTTTTTAGTGAATTTCTTACAAATGAATGAATATTCTACAGAAAGAATTGTGAAAAACTCTTGAAATCCTCAGGGTTCAATTCTCGGTCCATTATTATTCTTAATATATATGAATGACTTTGTTAATTTTATTGGTTCCACTCAATGCAGAACCTTTCTGTTTGCTGATGACATCGATATTTTGTTTACGGGTGAAACTCAATTCTTAGATTGTCACGAGTCGACTATTAATTATATATTGCCTTTGGTTTATAATTGGTCATTGCTAAACAAGCTTAGGTTTAACCCTACTAAAACAAGAGCATTGTCCTTTGGGAACAGAAATGGTGATCATATGCCTATTAAAATTGTTTTTGATAGGGTTCAAATACCTTTTGTTAGTACAATTAAATGTTTGGGTTTAATTCTCGACGGCAATCTAATATTTGATATGCATATCTCACAGTTTCAATTGTTACTTACCGATAAGAATTAAAATTAAATTAAGCCATTCACTTCTTATGAGTCATATTCTCTATTGTCTTTAGAGCTATAGTGGCACAACTTCTTTTAATATGAGGCGGGTAGGGCTTATATTTAATCGAATTATTAGATATATATTTTCCCTGCGCAGTCATGACCATTTATCCAACTATGCTCACAAATTTTTAGAATGTTCATTTCAGAATTATGTTAAAATACATGCATTATATTCGTTTAACAAGATCATAATATCTCGTTCCATCATGTACATAGAGCCCTTTTACCAGTTTTCTAGATCAACTAGAAATCCGAACTTAATTTTGCCGAGAATTAATAATTCGTACTATGAAAAATCATTTATGGTGAGATCATGTAGACTTTATAATGATCTTCCTATCAGCCTCAGAACCTTTGAATTGTCACCGTCAATCTTTAAACGGAAGCTGCTCAATTTGTATCATTAAGTATTCATATTTGTCTACAAAGAATTACCCAATTATTAAAAATTATTTAGATTAATTAGTTATTAATCATTAATTAGTTATTAAATTAATTCACTCATTATTGTAAAATACTAATAATACCATATATGGAATGGCCCTATGGGCTCGGTTAAATAAAGAACATAATAATAATAAAAAATTTAAAAGTTATATGCCTTTGAAGTTAAAATTCTGAAAAAGTCGACATTTTTTTAGCTAAAAAAGTATTTTAATTCTATTTTATTTATGGAGAAAATTAATAAGCAATATACGTATATATTACCTATATTTATACTTTTTTAAAGGCTTCTTCGTCTATAATATTGATATGCAAAATATACCTATTTTTTTTTTAAATTTCCACTTCATGCGCCAATTTCTCCAATCGCATAGCAAGAATCAAAAATTTTAATCACAGTTTGTATGAACCAATATGTTTATAATAATCAGTGTTGCCAATTTAGCCATTTAGTGGCTAGGTTTTGTTAGCCATTTTTACGTTGTTAGCCATTAAAAAATTAGATAAGCCATATTACAGTTTGTTTCTTGGTAGCCACAGTACCATAGGTGGAAGGGAAGCCTCTCAAGTGGTATTTAAATAAAAAAAAACATTTGATTGCGTACACTTTCGCACTTTGCTTAAACAAATTACCATTTCATAAAACTTAACAAAAATTTTCGTTAAGTTCAATATGGATTGCCCCATATGATTTACATGTATTCGCATATTTGCTTAAGCCAACTTAAGCACATTATGGTTGGGCCTTTAGTGTACTAATCGACTAAGTCTGTTTGGCTGGCTGGCATACTCTAAATACATACTACATTTATACGTAGCCAATTCGCAAATAAAATTATTTGCGATTAACTAAATTACTGTTTATATGTCAATTTTCTTACAGAAAATTCTTATTTTTATGTGATGCCAGATGAAAAATTTTTATTTTTTTAAATAAAAAATTAAAAAAAAAAAATTGTGTAATTGTATATTTTATTTGCACAATTTTTAGATAATTTTAAATTTGTTGTCAAATGGATAAGCCACATCGAAATAAAAACTTAAAACGGTTGCAATTAGTGTCGTTAATCAGGAATTGTTTTCGTCAGTTAGCTATTCGCAAATAAAAATTTATTTTTGTTTATGCGCAATTTTCTCTACTTGCAATATAATTATTTGCGAATAAGCCGTGCATATAAGCATAATAACAGTCTTTATTTCTAGATTGCAATCGATTTTGTCGATTGCTGGTCATACTAGTTTGAATAAACACTCACCGGGATTTTTTCCCTTTTCCAATTTTTCCTATTTAAATTCAACGGGAAAAGGGAACAAACTCCTAGAGAATTTGTATTCATAATTGGGTTGATAAGCTCAATATAATATTAGAACTTAAGTTTTAAACTAAGGCTTACATTTTTAGTAGGGGTATGTGTGTAAAATGACTGTTGTTAAATAACAGCATTCAATATGCAATTTCAATGGAAATTTCGATTGATATGATCAGTGGGGCCAGGACTAAAAAAATTTTTGTTAAACATTTATTGCCAGTATAAAATTTTATTCGAAACTAAATACATTTTAGTGACTAATTTTGTAACGAAATTGAAATTATATTGAAGCAAGAGGCTAGATTTTGGTAAAGTGGCTAGATTTTTGGTAAAGCATACATAGGTATAAATTTGTAGCACAGGTAGTTAAGATTAAAGCCCTAATCATATAAAACGCAGCGCAACGCCAAAGATAACATTAAAAGCACAAACAATGTCATAATTTTTTTGTAATTTTGTTGTGGCTTCCTACAGAAATTCACATTGCGTTTTAAAATTTCAAACGCTCCATTGCTGGTGTCGTTGAAAATTTTTAAAACGGTACATGAAATTCTGTTGAAAGCAACAACAAAATTAAAAAATATCTATGACATTGTTTGTGCTTTCAATGTTATTCTTCGGCGTTGCGCTGCGTTATGCATGATTAGGGCATAAGTTTTTAATTTTCGTGACCTGCAAACCTCTGATATATGCATAATATAAACGATTTATTTCTATACAAAATAAATAGTTTAAGAAAAGTTGAATCTTTAAAATAATTATAAGCAGTGTAGAGCAAACACTTTTTTCAAACATTTACACCATTGAATTTTTATCTAAATGCAAAGTGAAATTTCCTTGTACTTTTATATCGTAATATCAAAGGGTAATTAATGTTTACAATAGACATGATAGGGGCATTTCTAATATTCCCTGAATATAATATTTTTTTTTTAAAAAGACAGTTTTCTTAACATAAGAATTATCCATTTTCATACGAAATTTAATTTTGGTTACAACTATTTCTAGTCAAAATGTATTATAATTTATAAAAAAATTTTAGTGAAATCAATAAAACTATTCGTCCAAATTTTTAAAATAAATAATGCTAAAAAAAGCTAAACACATTTTCCAAAAATGATAAATAAAATGGCAAGTGCTGAATGAAAATTTTGCAGCTAAATATAAATTTTTAATGCTAAATTTTGCTGCAAAAATGCCAAAATGGCCACACTGGATATGTTGTATATGCCATTATTTGATCATTTCTGTGCCACTCTGCTAAAAAAAAAAATTAAAGTCACTTGTTCCGCCAGGCAAAAAGTCATACTAAAAATACAGTTTCATTAAAACTTCAACTTCTTAATAAAAATGGGTACAAATATCTCTTAAACCCACTAAAATTCTATTTAAACATCCATTAGGTGTAAAGTATCTTTATTACTATATTTGTCTTCTATAAATTTTTTAATATGTTTATTTTCCTATTTTTCATTTCAGGATAAACAGAAGACTGAGGTTTAGTTAATAAACCTACAATTTAAAAGGATTTATAAAAAAAACTCCTATAAATTAAATCAAACTATTATTATTTTCCTAAAACAAAAATCGTCATTTTCTAAGTTTTTAACAAAAAGGACTACACAACAAAAAGAAAACACTCAACTTTTCTCGAAGAATTCAAGAAACCAAACAAAACAAGAAGTAAAAAAAACCAACAAAACAAGCCTGCCAAACATTAAATTCAAAAAAACCTTCTTTTGTTTTTATTATCCTACACAAAAAGCAAACTAAACAAAAAATAAATAAGACTTTATTATTATAATTTAAAAGAAAAAAAAAAAAATTGAATACAAATTTTTATTTGCAACATAAGCAATTAATAAACAATTGCAAAAATTTATAATCATAAATAAAAAAGTCTAACCAGAGATAAACAAACACCAAAAAAAAAAAAAAAAAAAGTAATAAAAAAAAACTATTTAATAGTATTAAAGCAAAAAAAAAAAAAAATTAAATAACACTTATTGTTTTAAAAAACAATTTTTAAGAGCAGCAGCAATAAGCAGCAGTAGATTAAACAAAACAGATCCGAAAAGAGTGAGGTGCTTGGTGCACGAGGGGCAAGTTAACGCTAATGAGGATCTATTGGCAGCATGAGTACACTGGGGGGAAGTAGGGGAGAGCGAAATGCCAAGCCCAAGTTCTCAGCACTCGATATAAATCGAATGTATAAAAATAGTCGTGTAAGTTGTTTTTGATATCATGTAAAATTTGAAAAAATTTGCATTTGTCTTATTTATTTTATGATTTGTTTTAACTTGTAATGTTATTTCCATTTCTTTAAGGGTGAAACAACGGAACCTTCAGCACAAAAAAATCAAGTGCCACGTAAACATGGAATGCAAAGTTTGGGCAAAGTGCCGTCCGCTCGGCGACCACCAGCTAACTTACCATCCTTAAAAGCTGAAACAACAAGTTCGCCAACCATTGCAAATAATAATATAACTGGTCAAGAAGGTAGGGAGGGAACAGTTTTTATTTATCTAAACTCTAGTCAATACATTGCTACAAGAATATAAAGAAAAACGAAAGAAATGTTTCAAAATAGATAGAGAATTTTTTTAAATTTTATTTCAATTTGAACATTTTTGTATTAAAAAGAACAAATTATAATACAAGCAACGGAAATAGTTAGATGATATCCTGAGGGGGTGAAACACTCAGGAAACTGGAGGAGGTTATGTTTCTATGGTTTGATTAAAATATTGCTATCAAAGAAATATTAATTGAGATTCTGAATTATTAATAATAATTCGTTTAACTAAAAAATTAACTTCATCTGAAAAAAACAGAGTGATTTGTATTATCTGGTACCTGTGGCATCTCGATGCTCGCGCCATTCTATAAACAAAAAAGTCCTGTCAGGAATAAATAAAATTAATATCATGCCTAAAGATATTTACTTATTGAGAGATTTTAGGGTTTCGCCGGCTATTATTTTGTACAAGACGACAAATATAATTTTATTGTTAAAAAATCGTTGTACTTTTCAGATTTTTGGCAAATTTTCGTTTGTTGTAGATCTGTAGTAGAGCTTATTAACGATCACAAATATGGCTTAGGAATACCACTTAACTTAGGCTCCAGTTGTGATAAATATCCTATTAAGCATACAATATATGACTGCTCCTGGGTTTCTTTGCGTCACAACGATTCGTGGTATCAAACTCGATATATTTTATTTGGGTTTTTTAACTTTTCTTTAAAATATACGTGTATATTTTTGAACAAAAAAAATTTTTTTTTTAATGTTTTTTAATATTTCTCCTTTTTTACATTCACTGAGAACTTATAGTGCAAAATATTGTTCACGGGAGTTTCACGATAGCATTTTTCCCTTCGAGGGTAATAAAAATTTCATGGGAACAGAAATTCCACTTGTTTTTTACGATAAGAGCTGACTATTTTTCTCCTTTTGAATTTAATTTGTGAGTGAATAAAATAATTTAAGTCCTTTGTAGAATAGAGAGAGATCTTTGCCCAGCTGTTGTATTATCCATCTTTAGTCTGAAGTTATCAGCATTTCTAAATCCATATGGTTGTACTTCGAAATAATATTTTATTTGGTCACATAGACATTCAGGTGCATTCCCATACTTAATTTTGTGAATAAAATTCAAAGTATTTAGTGCCAGTCTCTGTTTAATGTTGAGCCATTTAAGCATATCAAGCATTGTTCGTATATTTGTATATCTATTACATTTTAAGATAGTTCGCATCGCTTTGTTTTATAAATATTGAAGTCTCTCTATTTGGGATTCATTACAACACGTACATATCGTTACCTAAAACGCAAAAGGCCCTATCTAACATTTTGAAAATTTTACAGGAGAGGCAAAAAACTATTTAAAATGGTAAATTGATAAATTGCCTTAAACTGTTTATAATTAATTTTTTTCTATTTTTCTTGTAAAACCTACCAGTGGTTTTGACAAGTAACAATGTTGCATATAATGCAAACTGTTAGTTATGTCTATTAGCGTTTATCGTATAATATTTTGTAGATAGGGCTTTTTGTTTTTTGTTAATAAAATCTTTAATTTTGGACGAAAGATTCAAAAATATGTTGTGTACATTTGTGTTGATGCAATACATCAAAATCAATGAAAAAGTCGATTTTTAATTTTCTGCTAGTTAGGGCATTTTGCGTTTTAGGTAACGATATATATTATTGTAGACCCAAACTCGAAATGAGGTTTTATTATCGTATTTTATCTATTAATAGAAGTTACCACAGATATTTTATTTCTTATTCTTTTAAAAAAGCCAATTTTTTACTAATTTTTTTACAAATATATACTGCCGTTTCATAAAAAATAAAATAGATTTCAAACGTATTTTAAAACCAAATTTCCATACAAATTTTCCTTAAAACAGATTTCATATCCAATTTAGTTTTTTATGAATATTCTATATGGTCTTTGAATTTCATTTCTTCGTCTATTATAAATCCTACCCAATAAAAAATGGAGCTTCCAACAAAGCAGGTTTGTAAGGGAGAAACGTGAAAGTTCGCTTACCATTACGCTTACGGAAGACATGAATTTTATATGGTGAGTTCCCACTTTGAAGCAATACATTTTTGACACATAAAGCGCTTTATTCAGCGCATATAAAAAATTAGTGAATGTAAATTTTTGTTACCGTTACTCTTTTATATGCTCCCTTACAAACCTGCTTCGTAGTAAGGGAATGTCGTGGCTCTTCAATTTTTTTTTTTTTATTTGTTAAGAATTCGTTCACTTACCTTACTGCATCTGTGCATGTCTTATTGCGTTGCGCATAAATCTGTGCTTACTTTTTAAAATGTACCATTCATTGTGCTTCGCAAAATAGGAACATTTTTTATTGGGTTGATATTTAATATTTTTTACTTTTTCTACAACTTCGTTATTAATTTTAAATACTTTTTCACTTATTTCCATAAGTTTTGTTTTGTTTTCAATTAGCTTTAGTTTATTCTTTGTTAACCATATATAAACTTTATCTCTATCGCTTATCATATTATTATAACATATCTCACTAGTGTCTCATTCTGTGTATATTAAAGTATCATCAGCATATAACACAATTTCACATTTATCGAATATTTTTGGCATATCGTTGGCATAATATATATATTATAAATAGCAAAGCCTCCAAAATAGACCTCTGTGGAACACCGAAGTCATTATTTATTTATTAATTTATTTTAATCAATGTTACACACAAACCGAGCCCAGAGGGCCATATATGGTTAAAATATACAACTCAAAACATACTCCTCAATAAACAATATGAATAATAATAAGTATGAATAAAATAAAAATATAACAATTTATTTTTTTATTTTTTTTTAATTAGGCTTAATTAAGTTCATTGAATTTAATTTTCATTAAATTATTTTTATGAAGACAGGAATTTTACAACATGAAATCAATTAAAATTTTTATTGATAATTTTTCATTCTTGACTGCGCTGAGATTTGAACCCAGGCTTTCACGGACAGGTTGCCCATACTAGTTTCGATTGTAACCACACAATCTCGTCAGTGGGGTTTGCCGTTTTACTCACAGTTTAATGAAAACGACATTATGGATGTATATCGTCCAGTTTCTAGATAATTACCATCACATACCTGAGTATTCAAACAATAATTTTAAATCAAAAGAAATAAAATAGCAATTGAAATAATCTTAATATAAGATATAGCTTAAAATTAAAATTAGGGTACCGTAGAGAAATATAAACAATCTCAACAACATTAGTGGCCCAAGCCATAATAAAAAGATTCATTGAAAGAGACTTACATCTCATTCTGATGAACGTGCCTCAACAATTTACGTTTATAAGTAGAACTAAAAAACTCAAAGGACTTTAGAGTTCTTGGTAATTTATTGAAAATTCGTACAACCCTTACATGAAATGATCTCTCCACTAGAGAAGTTAACTTAGGAACCAAAATTTTCCAATTGCGTCTAGAACGACTAAATGAAAAAAAAATGAAATCATATATTCAATAGTTCTCCTCTTAAACATATTTAGTCAATTCACAAGGTATCCTAACATGTCATATTGTCAAAATGTCCTAATATTTCACAATGGTTTAAAAATATTGTTGTTGGTTTGTTAACAAAAAGTGTCTTAAATAAATAGAACGTTGCTTGCTGTGTTTATTGTGCTGTCGTAATTAATCAGAAAAGTCCAGCGCTGAGCGGCTGAGCCGTACAACAATATTTTTAAACCATTGTGAAATATTAGGACATTTTGACAATATGACATGTTAGGATACCTTGTGAATTGACTAATTGTAAAAGAAAAGCAAAAGCCTAACTTTCACATAATTATAAAATGAACAGCCCAGAAACTTCGAAACATACATAGATACATGATTTCGAAGTCTTAAGCAAAATAGATATCGTATAACTCTATTGAATAGCACCAAAAGTTTCTTCATATGGCACCCAAGTGTACCAACCAGTATAAACTTCAATACCATATAAAAATATAGGCATAACCAATGAATGAATAATCATAACTTTGATATGCATCCATTATCTAACGACGTTTATTGTTAATACTTTTCTGTGGTTTTTATATTTTTCCACCGATTAGTTACATAATTTACCGTTGTTTCACATGAAATTTTTTTTCTAAAACCTGATTGATAATTTGAAAACAAATTATTTTTTTCAACATAGTTTTCAAGCTGTTCTGTTACGACTTTTTTCAGTATTTTTTCACAAGTTTATAAAGTATTTATGGGACGAAATTCTTCACATTTTCTTGTTTTAGTCACTTTTTCAATTGATGTAACCATTGTTTCTTTCCAATTATCTGGAAATTCTCCAGATTCCAGAGATTTTTTTAACAATTTTCAGAATATTTTCCCCAATTATATGCCAGTTATAAAGTATAATTTTCGTTGATATTTTGCAGTAGTCTGGTATATTATCAAAAAAGTTATTTTTGGGAACATATAATTTTTTTTCATTAAAAGATTTTATTTATTGTGCTTAATTCCCTTTTTTTAATTGATAAAAATACTAAAATTTATTGTTGGAGGATAAGCTGTTTCTATGCGCATTTCACTGTTTGCTTAGGCCAACAGTGAAATCTCCTAAATAATTTTAGAAAAGCCAAAGCGATCAGCAAGCAAGACTACAGAGGGAATGAGAATTACCTACATTCAAAAGGTCTTGTTTGCAACGATATCAAAGCTAAAACAAAATACCAACAATAAAACAGTGTGTTTATCTTTTCTTACATTCCCCACTACAATTTGTTGGAATTCTCCCAATATTAATTATAGTTGTAAGTGGGTAAAGGTTTGTTTTTTATTTCTTCTACTATATTCTTAAGTTCTAACTAACATTGTTATTGCACTGAATTTGAATCTTGAGTTAACCATATGTATTTGATTTGTGTATTGCATATTTTCTATTGAATCTCGTATTATCTTAACACTATTTATAAAGTATTTATTAAAACGACTAGAGATTTGGGTATTTTCCTTATATTCTACGTTATTAAATATCACAGATTTGATCACATATTGACTTTTTTTTATAACTAGGTCTTTGATTTCCCTCCACATTTGTTTTTGATCTTTTGCATTATTTATTTTGTTGTTTATGGATTTATGTTTCGAAATTGTTTTCAAATTTTGCAATTTGGTATTTAAACATGAAGCTAATCTGTTTATTGAGAAATACTTATACAAATGTCTCAAATATCTCAGCAACAATTACAGCAGAAATTTGTCCACCAGCGGCATTTTTAAATAAAATACGTACGGTATTAAGATCGAAAATTACGAGACACACAACACCGTGATAGGAAGAGACTAGTAAATGAAAGTGATGTACCCAAGTTTTTTTAGTTGATAGGTATTGGCTTACCGTTAAAAAAATAAGTTTTAAATTTGAGTTCGGTAAAATGTTCCTTAAATTTGGACTTTCTATTTAGAAATTGAAATAAAAGTTAATATCAAATTAAATATAAATATAAAACAATTTTTCTCTCCTTCCCCAAAATAATGAATACATTTAAGGAGGCGTACAAACACCAACGTCTGGTAATAATCCATTAAAGAGTACCAACATAACAAATAACATCAGCAGCAACTCTAAAAGTAGTAGCAGCAACAATAACAGCAGTAGTATTACTGCAAACAAAATTAACAGCAGCAGTGGCAGCAACAGTAATAAACAATATAACAGTAATAACAATAACAGTAGTAATAATAACGGCAGCAGTACTGTCATTGGAGTTGGTAGTAAATTAATAAATAACTCTGCATCCGTCGGCAAAAGCAGCGGAAATAATCAATCTCATCAACACCACAGTCAACAGAAACCCATAACATGGTCTGCTGTGACAACAGGAAACGACAACCAACGAGGTGGCAAGAATGCAGCCAATGTACCGCCACTCTATCAGAGTCCACAATTTCAACACGAGTTTCCAACATTAGATGGCACAGTTGGTGGCGTCGGAAGCGGTGGCAGTGCGAATGCAAATCGCAGAAGTGGCGGAGAACGAGAAAGGGACAGAGAAAGGGAAAACCGAGATCATCAACAACAGCAACATCATCACTCGAATTCGAATCATCAAAATTATCATCATGCGAGAGGCGGAGGAGATTATCATCATGGTGGTGGCGGTGGTGGCAGCGGTCGTCATCAGCACCATCAACAACAGCGCAACGATGCACACAACAATTACAGAGATGGCAACGACGGAAACGGCGGCGATCAAAATCGCGAAATGAACGAAGTCAGTTTAAGGCCACAAACAGATGCTGCAGCATGGTTGCAACAGCAGGAAAAGAACGCCAAGGGTGCAGCAGCCGACAACCAATCGAACCATCAGGGCCAGGGCCCCCAACAGGGCTCGGCTAATAACTCTGGCGCTGCAGTACCACTACCAATTTTGACCTTGATGCCACCATTTATGCAGCGCGGTGTACCCCTTCCACCTGGAAGTAGTGGTGGTAGTGCAAACTCTTCAAGCACGGGTGGTTCGAATATGGGACGTTCCCAGACACCACCTAACTATCAAAATGGCATAACTAAAGATACGTCTTCGTCGTCGGTTAATATACGACCACAACCTCGCGGTAATATACAGGATTATCGTACAAACTCTTCTTCGGCAGTTAGTAGTTTTCGCCAGACGACATCTCTACCCAAACGTCCTCCTTTACTTAATACTCCTCCTTTACCCGCCAATGGCGGTAGCGTTGGTGGCAATAATATCCATCGCAAAGAAAAGGAGTATATTATTGAACCGGAAGTTGCGCAAATGCAAAGACCCATTATACGTGAAGAAGATTTGGAACGTTTAAATGCTATAGCTAATGACGATAGTTGGACAAAACAGGACGATATTGATTATAACAAGAAATTGACATTTTCAGATGATGAATCTCCTGAAGATACCCCAACCCAGGAACGTGAGAGACCAGTTTTCAATAAGACCAACAATAACAATAGTGGCAATCTCAATGAACAACGTAAAAATTCGAATGCCAGTGGTACATCCTCAATCACAGGTGGTGGAGGAGTAGGCTCTGGAAATTGGCAAAGAAAGGAACGTGACAGCTCAGAAAGGGAAAAACCTATAAGTGGCGATCACATAGAAGATACTCGCCATCAAAATGGTCATCGGCCAACTGGTGGAGCAGGTAGTATTACACTGGATGCTAGTGTGTACGAGAGAGTAAAACAACGCAAGGAGGAAGAAGAACGTAAGGAAATGGAAAGAAAACAGGCAGCTGCCAAAAAGAAGCAAGAACTGGAAATGAAGATGAATAGTAAAAAGGCTGCTGCTGGCGGTGTTGTTGGTGATGGTTATGGTCATGAACAGCAGCAACAACAACAGCAAGGACAAATGAGTACTTCAAATGCTGGTTCAATCGGGGATGAGAGCCAACAGTCACGTAGAAGCGGTGGCTACGAACGTACTAATAACTCAGAAAGAGGTAGCACTAGCAGTCGTAGTGGAGGCTACGACAGCCGAGATATGAGAGGATCTGGAGATTTTGTTAGAGGAGGTGGTAATGTAAGTGGTGGAGGTGCTTTATCAAATAACACCAATAACTCAGGTGTTGGAGCGAAAACACAACAAGGCTCAAAGGTAATATTTTCGGCTCACTTTCAATCTAACTTACCGCCACGTTTTCGCCAACAACAGCAAATGCAATCTACATCTTCTTCCAGTGGAGGAAGTGGCAATGGTGCATCAAATAGTGGCAATAACAACTCACAACCAGGAAGATCTATTTCTAACAGTAATAGTATGGGAATGGAAAAATCGTCTTCATCAACTTCCAATTACGAAAACTCACGATACATACAAAAAAGTTCTGGACCACAACGCATGGGAGGTGGTGGAGGACGTGCAGGAGATTACCGTGATAATTATACACGAACTGGTGGTTACCGTTCACGCAATGACAGTGACAGAGACGATGATCGCTATCATGGGGGTCGTGGAGGAAATCGAATGCCTGATGATTATGGACGTGGTGGTATGGGTCCAAATCAATTGTCCCGCAGTATTTCAGATACTTCACAACGTAAAACTAGTGTGTCCTCAAATGATGATTCTTTAAAACATGGATTTACAGGGGACTCTAATAATTTTGGTAGTGGCCTCGTCTCGTCATGGGCTGAGGAAACCGATGCTGAGTTGAAGAGACAGCGCGAGGAAAGCTTTTCATCCTCACATAGCCACGAATCGATACCCATCAAAATATTACAAAGGCCACATACTCAAAAGAGCGTTTCAGAAGAGGAAACTTCTCATCCGCAGCAAAAGCAGCAGCAGCAGCAGCAGCAACAACAACAACAACAGCATAATATGCAGCAACATCATAAGCAGCAACGCATAAGTGAGAGTAGTGATCATCAATCCTCAAGCACATTTGCCCCCACACAGATTCTTAGGCGTTCGGAATCGAATGATCAAAATAAACCGACTGCTGGCAACAGTCAAACGGATCAACAGCAACAGTCGGCAAAATTGGCCGATGCAAATAAAGAGGAAATGCATCATAAAAATGAAAATGACCCTCAGAACAAACGTGCGGATAGTGAGACGAGCCTGCGCAAGGAACCGTCACCCAATAAAGGAAATGAAATATCGGATAACACAAAACAACAGCAGCAATCTGAACAAGAACGAGCTCCCCAACCTCAGCCACAAAGAGAAAAACGAGCAAGTCCCAGAACTGGGGGTGGTGGTGGCAGAGATTCTACTGGAGGCGGTAGGATAAATGACAGAGATCGTGTATCCCATTCTCGTAGCTTTGGGGCCAGCGGTAGTTCCTATCGTGGGGGACGTGGAGATGGTGGTGGCTGGAACCAACGTGGTGGTAACACAAGAGGAGGTCGCTATCAAAACTCTGGCAATAATCAAGACATGCATTATTCGGATCATGAAAATGACGATAATGATGATGACCACCATTACTCTAGTGGTCGACGTTCTGAACGTAGTCCCAAAGTACCACGCAAAGATGGTGGACGAGGTGTTGAAAGAAGCCAGGGAGGACGTAGCAATACAGGTTCTTCAGATGATAGGGGTTTTGCACCCCGCGGTGAACCCTCACGACGTGGTCGTGGAGGCGGCGGAAATATTGGCGATAGAGGCATGAATTCCTCCTCTTTTAGGATGAGATATGTACCGAATTATGATGACCACAAAGACTTGAAGCGATCATCAGAATCATCTGAAAACAACAACGCCGAAGTTGACAAAACAAAACAAAATCAAATGGCATTAAGTGCAGGCCTCTCGAAAGTTAAGGACAAGGAAAGTGAACGTTCTACTCAATCTGTAGCCGGAAATAAACAACAATCGCCTTCCCAACCACAGCAGTTAAAGAAAACGTCTGAATCGGAAAAGAAAATCTCAACTACTACGCCAGCCAAACAATTTGGTAGTGGTCAACAACAGGCCCGCAAAGAAAGTATTTCAAGTACGAAAACCGAAGATGAGCGAAGCAGCAATACTTCAAACAACAGCAATATTAATCAAGAACGAGAAAAGAAATCTGCTTCTAAGGAAAAAGACATTCCCAGCTCGGTGGCTGCACCCTCCAGAAGCACAAATGTTTCGGGTTTGACAAGTAGTAGTAATACGGCGGCGGGAACCCAACCTAAAAAGCAAGATTTACCAATGACAACACTGCCAAATGCTGTTTCTCAAGGTACGACCACTACAGTGAAACCAATACAGCAACAACAGGTTATGCAACAACAGCATCAACCACAAACGATAACTAAGCCTCCTCCCGGTCTAGGAGGCACAATTATTAAACCAGCCGTCTCAACATCTATTATTTCATCTACAATACAACAGAAATCAGCACAGGATTTACAGAAAAGTAAATCGGAAACAAATGCCGTCAACAATATGGGCATTCAAAAACTCGAAAATGACAAGACCAAGTTAGTTAGTTCTATCAGTGTGGACAGCAAGTCTACCACAGGAGGTCTACTAATCGATGGTACACCCGTCAATACAATTATATTTGAAAATACCAATTACAAACAACAAGCACAAGCAGCGCAAATAAAACGTTCCTCCGAATCTCTAGTAGGATCATCAGTGGTGGTATCGACTGTTTCGGGTGTAAATGTCTCAGTATCGGGAGTTGATACCCTGACAAATGCTCTGTCCCAAATGACATTCGGTACATCGTCAAAGCAACCCGGAGACAGTATTGTGCAACAGACAGCAGTGGGTGGCAGTGGCGGTGCAGTATCAGCCAATGATTACGACAAGGAAATGAAACTTGGCTTCTCATTTGGCGATGCTACCGAGTCGTATACAACAGCCACCAAGGGCATGAATCAACCGCCCCATCAAAATGACAATGAACCAAAACAAAATAATCAACACCAACAACAGCAACAAGCTGCTCTTCAACAGCAACAAACTCCACAACATCAACAACATCAGCAGCAGCAACAACAGCAGCAGGCTCAAAATATTATTTCTGCAGCAGATTTGAATATGAAAATAGCCAGTGTTAAGAAGGTATGGGAAAATGTACAACCCACCCTGGCAAGTGAAGCTGCCAATACTGTATTGCAGCAACAACAGCAATTGCATCACCAGCAGCAACAACATCAACAGCAGCAGCACCAACAGCAAATGGAAGCGGTAGATACAAGCGGACATATGACCGCAGCCTCATTTGTAGCAGCCGTTGCGGCATCCCAGCAACAGCAACAACAACATTTACCACACTATGCTGTGACCGCTGTACATATGCAACACCATTCGCTATCTTCACCTGGCACGGTGCCCTCCGCTTTTGGAGCTCATGCCTCAGCATTCGATGCTGCTCAACTTGAGCAACAATTTGGTCAAACTGCAGCTGGCATTGTAGTTGGTGCCAGCGATGACAATTCCGTAGTGGGATATCCAAGCCCTCAGCAGCAGCAACAGAATGTGCAGCAACAACAGGCCCTTAAACATACCTCGGATGTGGTGAAACAGCAACAACAACAGCAACAACAAGTGTCAGCAGCTGCCAAGCAAATGCAACAGCATCATGCGTCCTCAATTGGAATGTCACCACCACCAAATCTGCAACAACAGCAGCAGCATCAGCAGCAGCAACAACAACAGCAGCAGCAATCTGCCGCTCAGCAACAAATGCACGCGCCACAGCCCTTCTATCAAGCTTCGCCGCAATTTACTGGCATACCTACAATACCAAGTCCACCTGCTGTAGTATTTAATTCATCGCAAATGCCACCACCACCTTCACAGGGTGGTCTCTACGCACCATTCCATTCACTAGATCATTCAAGTCGTTCTCAATTTTCAGCAGCCGCAGCAGCAGCGGCTCACAGTTTTCCGGGACATTTTGGCGCTGCCGCCGCAGCGGGAGGCCCCTTTAATGCTTATCCCATGCAAACACCACCGAACATGGCAACTGCACCCACACCAGAAATGTATTCCAACCTCACTTCACAATTCCGCATGGGAGGAGGTCCCTCACCATTTGGCAATCCCAATTCCCAACAACTCAGTAATCCCAATGCAGCGGCCGTGGCCATTATTTCTTCAAATTCCAACTCATTAATGTCAACAGTGGGTTCTGTGAAACCGCCACCAACGTCGCAGCAATTAGGTACAATAGGTTCAAAAGGAGCCGGTGGCGGGGGACCCTTTGCAGCCGCTCAACAATACATGAATTTGTATGCAGCCGGTCCACCACCACAACATCCACAAGGAGGCCCCCCTGGACCACCGCCGGGAGCCCACCAATTGCAATCAAATAGCTATTATTCAAATTCTGCTGGTGGGCCTAGTGGACCCACAGCTTTCTATGGTGGACCACCACCACAAGGCGCTGGAGCTAGTGCTCAAAATTACGGCTTAGCGGCAGCAGCAGCGGCAGCTGCTAGCTTATATGGTGGACATGCAGGCCATCAAGGTGGCCCACCAGGTTCGAATGGACCACCTGGTCCTCAAGGTCCGCCAGGTCCCCAATCGCAGCACACAATGGGTAATTTCAACACTCAATTCATGAATTCACAACTACTAACGGCGGCGGCTATAAATCAATTTCGTGGCGGACCGACGCCGCAACAACAGGCAGCTGCTGCGGCATACATGAAATCGAGTCAACAACAATCACATCTACAGGACTCGGTATGTATTGTATGTTAGGACCCTTTTTTTAATCTTTTAAAAAAGAAAATGACTTTATGTTGTATTAATTGTTTTTTTTTTTCATAGATGGGCCGACAATTGAAAAGTCCTTTGGGCGCCGATGTCAGTCTGAATTTGGTAAAACAAGCACAATCGCAACCAAGCCCACCACATCATAAAAATTATGGAAGTGTAAGTGAAAAACCAAAAACTGAAAATTTGTGTTAAATTTAATTTAAGAAAAGTAAATTTAGGTGCCTATTATGAACTTAATTCGATTTTCGACAGCAGTCGAATTAGCTGATCGAACGAATTTTCATTTGCTATTGTGGCACACATTCGATAAAATAGTACTATTGTGATTTAGTTTATTCACAGTAGTACATTTTCTATCAGCTGTCACTTTAAATAAAAAATTGTTGTAAACAAATTTAAAAAATAAAATTAATATTTATAAATCATGACTACGACAGAATTATGGTACGATGATTCATCTGATGAAGATGAACGCTTACTGAAACTGGCCTGTACCTGCAGCCTGAACTTTTGTGAAAATTCCTTTTGTCAACAAAGGATTTTGTTCCATAAGGAAAACAAGCTTTTCCAACTGCTGCTTACTACTGTTGACTTTAGACTTGCATAAAATAACCAAAAATAATAAAGAATGTGGAATTCGCACACCAAAACTAATAAATTAAAAAACTTACATTTTCAACAATTTTTTTTTAAATTATTTACACCGTCGAAAGCAAATTTGTTTTCGTTGAAAAATTCGATGCACAACGAAATTTTCGACAGTGCTGCTAACTCATAATACCAAATTAACATTCGATAGTCGATGTTCGATAGCCAGCGAAAATCGTTTATCGAATGTAACTCATAATAGGGGCCTTAATTGAACAAAAAGCCTGAAAGTAATATTTTTAGTGGGTATTCACGATTAAAGCAACATTTTGTTTTTAGAAACACAACTTATTTAAAATTTAATGGATAACACCAACAATTTTCTAAAAATATTGAAAAAAAATTTTTAAATGTTTAATAACTTTGTTTTAAAACTGTATTCATAAAATTTTTTAAATTTAATTGAGGTATACAAAATAAATTTTCTTTGAAAATATTCCTTAATAAACGTTTGTTCTATTTAATAATCGTTTATGAATACGGGGGTTAATCTTTTTTTATTTCTTAAAAATAAAAAAAAATAAAAATTAAATTTTTTTTTCTCTTTACAGTGGGATCAAGTTATGCAACAACAGGCTGCTGCTCAGCAACAACAGCAATCTCAACAGGCAGTTCAGCAGAGAATGGCCGGTGGCCCTGGTGGCAATAATCAAAATATGAATCCTAATAGTCGTGGGGGAGGTGGTGCTGGTGGTCCACCAGGATCGCAGGGATCACAGGGACGTTATCCCACACCCATACAGAGGCCTACAAATTATCCACAACATCCACAGGGACCACAAGTACAACAACAACAAGTACAACAGCAACAACAAGCTCAAAGAGGTCAACAACCACAAAATCTACGCCAAGGAGGCGGAGGAGGTGGTGGCAATGGAAATGGCGGACCGCAAGGTGGCCCTGGTGGTCCCCAAGGCGGTGGCCAAGTAGGTGCTCCTGGTAATGGAGGTGGCCCTGGTGGTCCCGGTGGTAATAATCAAGGTGGTGGTAATAATAATCCACAATCTGCTAATCAACAACAACAACAAATGAACAAACCTTATTATGCGAACAATGCGGCCAGTACTGGTCCAAATCGAGGTAATTAAAAATTACTTAGATTTACAAAAAAAAAAAACACCACTCCAATCAACACCTACCCCCTATACAACCTAACCAACCACCCCTCAAACATCAACATCTTTATCATTATTTTTATCATCAGTATCGTTATAAATTCATCAACATATTTCCCTTCTATTTTATATATTCCTAAATCCCTTACACACACTACACACTTACACATAAACACACACTCACATACATATGTTTTTTTATTGCATTTCAATTTTAAAATGTCCATTAAACATGTTTAAATATTTACACAAATAACCAACAAAATAAATCTTTAATTAAATTACTTAATAATGCAATAATTGCACATTATTTTTATTTTATACATAATTTTTTTTTTTTTTAATTTATATTTAAATATTGAAAGCAAAAATATTAGAAAGAATAATAAAAAAGAACAAAACAAATTTATTTGCTAAAGAAATATATTATATACTATTTAAAAATAATTAACAAAAAAAAATTTCAAATTTGAATAAATTTATATTTATATGCGTAAAAGCAAAGAAAACAACAAATTGGATTTTTGAATTTTTCTTTTCTTGATTATTATTTTTTTCACATGTTTTTCTTAATTAAAACTACGGCTTTAATTCAGTACGGTTCGCTTCCTTTATTGAAATAAAATAAATCTATTTTTTTTATACACGTCTGGTGAATTGATAACAGAGCACTTGGTACCAAATTTTGATACTTTTACATTTATCGTTCTTCAGATATACAAAAATCTCCAGTCTTCAACCGAGTTTACGTTTTGTCAGATGTGTAATCTTATAAAATATTTTATGTTTTTTAAAATTTTAGTGTTTTTACTGTAAGTAAGCGTTCTCCAGATATCGAGCCATAACCGTAAAAAAAAGCTCAAGCGACAAAAACAAAATTTTACAGGAGGTTTTTTTTTCTTATATTCTATAAAAATTTTGTATGAAAATTGGCGCTTAAACAAATCGTAACCGTACCTTCTGTGACTAAGAGATTTTAGGAGAAGATGTTTTTGCTATAAATTCGTAACGGTACCTTCTATGACTAAGAGATTTTAGGAGATGATGCAAGTGTTACCAATACATTCATTTTTTTAAATAACGAAAATTGAAAATGTTGTCGCTTAAACTTATTTTGCGGTTATGGGTCGATATGTACACCATCGACCATGGCCATGTTCTGAGAATCGCGCAATTTGAAATTGCAATAGGACAGATTAATCTTATGGTGTTCTGAAACTCGTGCGTTTTGCTTGAGATCTGCTATAGTTCCTTAGAAATATTCTAGTTTCCTAGAGTTCACAATTAGAATATGTTAACACGACATAATAATAATTAATTTTTTTCTGCTTTTTGTACGTTAATAGTATATCCCAGAAATGTTTTTCAATGAAAAAATATATATCGGCACAATTAAATAAATTATTATAAAATAAGAATAATAAAAAGGACCTCGAGCTCAAAAAAAGTTCTTTTATTAATATTCTAGTTCCCTAGAGCATACTTTTGCAATTTGGAGTCGACAAACATAACACCTATTATGCGATTTCAAGTCAGAATCGCAAATGTTAAGCAATTTAACGGAAGTCTACATACTGAATTATCGTATATACACTTTTGTTACATGTTGTTTATAGAAATCAATATTGTATTTGTATTATGGAAGGTGTTACGCCTTTTTACAAAAGTTTTTGAAACTTAGAAACTTTTACTGTAATTTTTCTCTACATATTGTATACAGAAATTTATATTCAGCCCAATTATAAATAAAAATACGCCGGGAGTTATTCCCTTCTCCAATTTTTCCTATTTTAATTCTATTGTAAAAATGGGAAAAAAAACTCCCGGGGAATTTTTATTCACAATTGGGCTGATTGTCTTTCTATGGGGGTGCCACGCCTAACTCTGCAATCCAGCCCACATTTTGACAATTGTTTTGTATTCAGCCTAGAACTCTGTTCCAACATGTTCAGCAATATCTAATATTTCATGCGAAAAATTTGACATGTATCAATGTTACTTACCTATCTCGCGAGTTTGCACAATTTGACGTTTTTAATCTTTCATAGTATGCGACATTGTTTTGCGTATGTAAACAAAACCCACATGTATTTTACTAAAAAGTATTTTTTTTAATAAAAAAATTAAAGTAAATATGGATGATAAACTGTTACCGGTTGTGTTATATTTATTTATTTTCTTCAATTAAATAACCCATTTGCTTAAAATTCCACGTAAAATAAGAGCAGCTTATATTATTTCGCAGTTGTAAAAGAATGTTGCCAGAAACATTTCGTAACTCTTCCACAAATTGAACAGAGTACAACTCTATCAACATAATTTCATAGAAATTCCGCACAAGTTTTTTTCATGAGTTTTGACAGCGTTTCACTTGAAATTTTGAAAAGAGTACCAGGCTTTATTAGTAACCAAGCAATTTTTGTTTGCAATTTGGATACTTTTACTGTATTATTTGTCCAGAGCCCTGTTTCTCAAAACTACAAGTTACAATTCTACAAGCAAAAAAAAGCAACAATTTTACAATTTTTGTTTCAAATGTATTTGACTTGTAGATTTATAATTTGTAGTTTTGAGAAACGGCCCAGATATACGAAAATTAATATAGCCTTTGTATGGGAAATGCCAAGCTCATTTCTCGAATCCAGTCCATTTTTTGACAGATGTGTATTGATATCCGGGGTGCTGCTCTCTATTGCGATGTGAAAGAAAAGGCCATGTCAGATAAATCTTTTGCGTCGCGATGCGTTACCGATTCGCTTTGGCATCTAAGATAAAATATACATACTTATATGAAACATGTCACATAAAGTAATTTCAAAGCGGAGCGAAGCAAAAAGTTAGCCAACTCTGTTAATCTGCGCCATCTTTTATTTTTATTGCTTAATTTTCAAACAATTTTGCGAAAGTGATAGAGAGAAACAAGTTGGCATATCGCTTTCGCATCTAAATTGTATTCGCATCGTAATTTAAATCAGCAGTTCACTAGCACTAAATAAAATTGCAAAAAAATGGGTTTGCACTCTTTTTTTACCAGCTTTAGTGATGATTGCTATTTTTTTTAACTACCTCTACTCTAAACAAAATTAGTGATATTGCAAATTTTTTCACTATCACTAAACGAAGATTGAATGCAAAAATCTGCACTCAATTCAAATAGTGCAAAATTTGTACTTGCAATCAAAAAAGATCCGTATAAACAGACTCACTAAAATTTTAAAAATGTAATTTTGTATGAGCATAATTTTTGATTCTTGTTATGATATGCATAAGAAAGGAAATTAAACAACATGTCAATAATTTGTAAATAACGGAATATCTCATGGCTTTAATTATGAAAAAACAAGTTTTTTGTTTGTAAATTAAGTGCAAAATTTTAAGTTGCACTCAAATGAGTGAAGAGCAAAAAAGTTGCAATAAACTAACTGATGATTGCTTTTTCTTAAATCAAACTATTTTTTTTTGAGTACAAAAATTTTTTAGCATCACTATCACTCATGTTTAGTTAGGCTGCTAATTTTCAATTCATCACTCATCATCAACAAAATGATTGCAATAATTTTGCACTATCACTAATTGTGAGTTGAAACTGCAAAATGAGTGCACTACCCCCATCTATGTGTAAGGTTTTGTTGGATACCAGGCTACTACAACATCGCTGGTAAGGAAACGGCCGACGAACTTGCACTCTTAGGCTTAGCACCGAATACTACGGCAGGTGTAACTTATTTTAAACCTCTGCTTCTATTTAGAAAATATAAGAGAATGGATCCTACACAAAACTTATCGTACATGAAAAAGCAGAACGGACTGCGAAGTATCACAGACGTTGAGATCGGAACTAAACAAAGCCTATTTGTAGGCTATTATATGCATGAACCAGCGATAATAAGCATCAAGATGACTGTAATTACAGGTTTTTGACCATTTACACTGCAACGAAATGTGTACTTACGAGATATCGAGTAAAATCTAGTTGTTTTTAACCATATTTCCCACACAAAAAATCTAATTCGTGACTAGATTTTGCCGAAATCATCTTAAAATCTTTTAGTACTTTTAGTGATGAAACTATGACTTTTTTCCATATAATACTAAAAAATACTTCCCTATACAAGAAAAAAATTACATTTTTATAAAAATCAAAACAAAACAATTCAAACATTTTGAGGAGATAGTAAAAAAAAAAATAAACAATAAACGAAGTTCATAATAAATTAAAGGTAATGCAAATTTTTAATGACTATAGGTGAGTTCATTTACTTTACTAGCAGAAACTTGCAACGCGAAGCTCTTCGCTTGTCCGCAGGAGACCAGAGTCTCTGGCGGGAATCAAACCCGACACCCCGGCACTGATAGACTAGCACACTACCTCAAAATTACTCGAAAAAAATTAAAATGAATGCTTTATGTATATTGACAATATTCAGCTGGAAAATACGAGATTATTTCTTAATAAATTTAATTGATTTCAACTATTAGCGCAAGAATAATTGTTTTAAATTTTAGAAAAATAAATATCCCATTTTATTGAAAAGCTTTTAATTAAAAAATTATGAAAATTATTTTTGGTTTGCAAACAAAACCATTAAGCAGATGGTTGAATAATACTTGCTAGTAAAAATTTTACTATCAGAAATTTTCACAAATTTATTGTCTCTCAACTTTGTATGCTCTTTTTCCACTCTTTCCTTGCAAGTTTTTCGAGTACATGAACACTTACTAGTAACAATTATTGAAATTAAGCAATAATTATCTGTAAATGAACACACCTTATTTATATATTTATATGTTTGTATGTGCTACCAAAAAGAACTTTCAGTCAGCTGTTTTTGTTATGAAAATAGAATCTCGCTAATGTGAAAAATATACATTGTAAATGCACTAGATTTTGAGAGAGATTTAAAATCAAAAATTTAAAATCAAATCAACTATATTTCGCTGACATGTGAACGGGCTATTACTGTGATATCGGTATTCGACACATCGAACATCTGTAGGATCTGTGAGGATGCTGAGGAGATAGAGACAGTTGAGCAAACTTAAAAAAAGGGCTGGGCAGACGTTTCTTAAGCGAATTAGGCTTTGTCTAAAGTTGCACCCTTGAAAATGTTCAGAACCGCAATTCTGTAACTTTTTGAATTTAACTAGCGATATCGCTAAGTAGCGATAAATCTCGGTGACTTTAACGTATTTGTTATTCTCTATTTCAAGTCAAGAAATATTTTCGTTTAGAAATATTAACGACAAATATCGGTAAGAAATGGAAGAATGTCAAAATTGAAATTTTTTAAAATTAATAAAAAATATTAATTAAATTTGTTTTTAATAAAACATGAATAAAATCGGGTAAATATAAATTATCAGGGGTGTTCTGGAAATCGAAAACGCAAAACGCAAGAATTTTGAAGTTCTTTTTAATACACTCTTAATACAATTTTTTATAATTTTCTTATAGAATTCTGTTTAATAGAGAAATATTTGTATTGTATTGTAATGGGTGATTTTTTAAGAGCTATACCAAAGTTAAAAAAAAAACACATAAAATTCAGAAAAATGCATGAAATCTTTATTTGAATCGATAGTACGGTCCATATAATTTAATGTTTGAAGATTATTTCATGCAAATGTTGACCGTGACTGCGCCTCAAATGGTCCATCCGCTTAGTCCAATTTTGGCATACTCTTTCCAACATTTCGGCCGATATCTCATGAATAAATGCTTCAATGTTGTCTTCCAATGCGTCAATTGAAGCGGGCATGTGTGTATAGCAAGGTTGGATACCGAAACGAATTTCGGTATCGGTATCGGTATCGGTATTAAACTTTTTTTTATTTCGGTATCGGTATCGGTATCGGTTTCTTAATTATAACGGTATCGGTATACCGGTATAAAAACTTTTATATCGGTATTACAGTTAAATGAACAAACCTACGAAAAAAGTTAAAAAAAAGAATTATAAATTATATATTATATATTATAAATACATATATACA
The DNA here is from genome assembly GCA_943735925.1 of Pollenia amentaria. Classification (NCBI taxonomy): domain Eukaryota; kingdom Metazoa; phylum Arthropoda; class Insecta; order Diptera; family Polleniidae; genus Pollenia; species Pollenia amentaria. The sequence continues at coordinate 15,032,810 of OX031008.1, read as the reverse complement.
TATGTTTATGCATTCTATTTTATTTTTTCATTTCGACTAAAAATATTAGGTACATATGGGTATTTCTCTGAAATGGTCCACCGTGACTTAAAAAATCAAAGCGCTCGCATAATTTTTTTCAAGGAAAAAATTAAGTTGGATTAATTTTGTAGTATATTTTTATTTTTTATTTTTCATTTTTGAATGAAAGTTTAATTTTTTTGTTAAAAACTTCTGAAAATATATGTAAAATTACTAAAATATGTATGAAGGTAAAAAGTGTCACGTGCGTAATTTATAATTTATTTTTTTCTTCGCCAACCCATGCATAGTTGCTTTTGAACAAAACATGATTATAAAGGCCCATTACTAACCTTTATAAAAACATTTTTTCCGAAATAAAAACCTCCTACAATTCACTTACTTTCGCACTTTTTCTTACGGTCCTAAAAGGCACTTCTATTTTTGTCACGTGAGTAAGTCAACTTTGATTTCATGGCATTTGGGTACCCAGTGCTCAATTTACCATTATATATACTTTTTGGAAAGAACTCATCACAAACAATGTAACGATTCTAGAATTCATTCTAAAATTCCAATCCACTTCTATTTTTTTAATATTCAAACACAATAAAACGCGTACAAATGTCGCGTGCATAACCAGAGAAAAACCCATATAGAGATGATTAAATGTCATAGAAAAAAAGAAAAAAGTTATTTAAACAATTCATATTGTATAAAAGATAAACCTTATATTTATGTACTTATATTATAAGCAAAAATCGAAAATAAAAATTATTTTTAAATACCGAAACGATTATACCGGTAGAATACCGGTATTAAGGGAAACGGTATACGTATACCGGTATTTTATGCAAAAAACTAATTTCGGTATCGGTATCAATACCGGTATTCAATTTAAACGGTATTTAAACGGTATTGGTATCGGTATCGGTATCGGTAGCCAACCTTGGTGTATAGACATGAGTTTTAACATAGCCCCACAAAAAATAGTCTAAAAACGTTAAATCGCACGATCTAGGCGGCCAATTGACCGGTCCCGAACGTGAAATAAAATGTTCACCGAACTCGCCTCTCAATAAGTCCATTGGTAAACGTGTCATGCAAGTCAAGCTCTTGCATTTTGGGCAAAAAAAAGTTGGATATCATCTTAGTAAATAACGACTTTTAAATTCTTGCGTTTTGCGTTTTCATTTTTCAGAACACCCCTGTATATTTCTTAGCAAATATGTAAGTTTGAAAACTTTTTATACATGGGGAAAAAGTTCAAGGTGTCCGCTCCACTCTAGCACAACATTTTTGACTTTTACTTTTTATACCCACACTACCGTATGTGGAGAGGATATTATGTGTTTGTGCAAATAGATGTAACATATTTAAATATAAGTTTTAGGCCCACCTTTTAGTATACCGATTGACTCAGAATCAATATCAGAATCGATCTAACGAGGTCCGTCCTTCCATCCGGCTGACTGGTTGGCTTGCCAAGTTAACATTGTGCCCAAAGTACAGGTCGCAATTTTGGAAATAATTTGATCAAATTTGACTTATACGTATGTGTTTATTATCACAAGGTCGAAGCCTACTTAAAGAAAAGTGGTTCTTAATTTAACAAAGCCCAAATGCAAACTCCTTTCCGGAATAAAGTTTTTGTGCCCATTAACCATCTTGTTTTATAAATATTTAAGTTTAATTACGTCCAAAAATATTTTGTGGCAACCTAAATCAGCAGAACAGATTGTATTAGAATTGGTTCACGATTAAACACAGCTCTCACACAAATACACTCCCGAAAAAAACTTATCATAAGTAACCTTTATAATAGCTTCTATGTTATTTATAGTAGTAATTATAGTAATAGACGTAGATATTAAGATAATATTTGGCACAAAAATCTCTTATGTTAATCTTAACCTCACAGCATACGGAAACATGATCGCCGATGGGTCCAAAATACTATACATACTTTCTTACTTTTTTTGTATTGAAAATTGGCTTCTTTAAAATATATTTTTAAACAGTTAACAATACATTTATTATCGTTATTTTTTAACAACCACTTTTTCTTTGTCGTTAGCTACCGATATTATTTACCGACAAAAACTGTTAAAATGTCACTACAGAATAGCTCTTAACGACAATTATCGTTTACTAACGAATTTTGACTACTAAAAAGTTACAGAATTTCAGTACAGGGGTTCGTAATGGGATAGCCTGATTAACTTGTTTGAGGTCATAAGCACAGTAATAAATAGTCTTCTTATGTCGTTTTCTTGTTCCTTTTTAACTTCTATCAGTTCTTTCCATAGCATACGTGAACTATGAAGGGATTTACAATGGAGTCAGATTGTCTCTGGGTGTAGGCGTAAAAGGTGAACTTTAGACTAACCTTATTTACCTAATTTGTTTTGAAACCCAGATCGATAAACATGTTTCGAACTACTAGTTTAAAAAAATTAAGTAAATATTGTTAACGGATATCGTTTTTAAAGCTTTATCTTTCGTTTTATACGTATTTTAATTTTAAAAACATTTATTCATTTTTATTTATTCAATTTTTTGTTTCTTACATTTTCTAAGCGTTTCATTCATATAATTTCACACATATTCAATTATCAATGCGTTAAAAAAAAACATCCTCTTTTATTAAATCATCTCAGTTTTGCTTTTATAAAATACACCTAAAATTTTGTAATTTCCAATTTCTTTTCCTTTTTCAGCTAATCACAATTAATTACAAAATAATGGCAAATTTATCTAACAAACAAGAAACATGCAAAATATTAAGAAAAAAAAAAAAACTTTTACAAAAAGTAAGTTTATTGCTTTTGGTTTTAGTGAAAAAATATATGAAAACAAGATTCGCGAATTAATAGAAAATTATTAAAATATAAAAACAAAACACTTAAATGATTTTTCTATTAAACAATAAAAATTTATTAAACAATTTCTTATATATTTAAATATAAAACAAACATTTAAGTAAAACTATACAACAACAAAAAAAAAATTAATGAAAAAATACCCAAAAAATGAAAAATTATTAAAAAATGGACTTTCTCCCAGAATAAAAACTAAAAAAAATTAAACACACACTCACACACGTTTGTAAACCGGCGAACAGGATAGAAACACTTATTAAAAAAAAATATATATATATAAAAAATACAAGGATTTAAAACTGAAAAAAGAAACAATTTCTTAAAAAAAAAGAAATAATAAAATTTTATATTTTATTTAAAAAATGTATTAAAATATAAAATTGCAAAGAAGTTAAATAAAACGTAAACGCATAGCAAAAATGTTTTTACTTCTTGTGTCTCTGCAAAAATCTAAAACAACACAACAATGTTTATATAAAAAAAAAATAAAACAAACAAATTCATTACAAAAAAAAATTTTTTAACTTTTTCTTTTTATATTAAGTTAATTTTTATTATTATTATATCATTAAAAATCCTTTATATTATTATATAAACATAATTATGCATAATATACATAAATATACATATATTTTTAATTTTAGCATACAATTTAATAATTTTTTTTAATAGTTTATAAATTATATCAAATTTATTTAAAAAAAAGGAAAATATTGACAAGATGAAAAAATACTTCTAATTTTCTTTTTTAAAAAAAATTTAAGGCCAGCAATGACCAGAACACTTATAAGGACACAAAAACGAGATTATTGGAAAAAGTGACAGCTAAATTTTCTTTAAGGATTTTTTTTAACAAAGTCAGGCAGTTTTAAAAAAGTAAATATTCAAAAGTAAATATTTTCTTTATAAAATAAAACTCTGTGAGTTTGGTTATAGTGCCAGATATAGTTGAGTGATGCCCAGTCATGGCTATAGTCTCGGTTATGTTTTAGTTGTAGACTAGTCTTGTCATTGGTACTGCCAATAGTCTCGTCTATAAATAATAATCACGACTATTGTCTAGTCTATAGTCTCCGCTTGTTAAGTTGTTAAACTTGGATAAGTCTAGACAATATTCTCAGCTATGGTTTAGCCCATGGTGTGGACTTTAGCATCAGTAATATTTTATTCTAAAATCCCGGCTTTTTCTAGTCTATAATCTTTGCTGTAGATAAGTCTCAGCTATAGTTTAGTCTGTAGTCTTGGCTATTGTCTAGCCAGCAGACTCGGTTAAAGTCTAGACTGTAGCTTTTGTTATATTTTTGTCTAAAATACCGGCAATTGTCTAGTCTACAGTCTCCGCTGTAGATAAGTCTCGGCTATAGTTTAATCTGTAGCATTGGTTGTATTATATTCTCGCCGTTAGTCCAGAGCTCTTAAGAACTATAGAAAATATTTGGTCGTATCCGTTACGAAACATGGGGATGGACACTTTAATCCATATGTCAAAACTCTATTTGTGTTGTACTGATATTTGGATTAGGTTAGGTTATTAACGTTTAAAATGCAAGCTTATTTCAAAACGTCGTTAAGGAAATTGAAGATCGTAACACTTACAAATTTATGCAATCTTAAGGAGTTTTGATTAAAATTTACAGAACTCAACCTTGCCTCCGCCCAGAGCAATTCAAAAAGAGGAAATTATGTTACTGAAATCATTTTTATGCATATATGTAATTAAATTGACAAGGATTAATTAATTTTGAGAATATAACATTACATTTTCATGTCTTACTTAACGAACAACACATTCTTTGATTGGACATTCGCATTAAACGGCACTGTTGCGTGGTCCCGTCAGCGTTCGATTAGAAAAGCATTGAGTTCTTCTGCGAAGAAATCCTCCTTACGCGTACACATTTCATGATCCCTTCGGCGTCCGGTCATAAGAGATTCCACTGTGTTTCGTTTTGCCTGGACTAGTTTTAGCTTATTTCACAACTTCGCTTTGTTAAAATTTCTTAATAGAGAAAAAATTTTTTAGTCGTCACTAAAATTAATGAAATCTATAAAACTCGGACTTTCTTAAGGAAAAAATAAACATTTAAGCAGATTGTAAGTAAAATGTGTAAATTTAACAAAGTTGTAAAAAATTGTTTTCACAAGAACTGATATTTTACTTGAATCGACTTAAAATATTTAAAATTCAATATCTAGCAGTTTTGGCGACAAATTACGGCATTCGATATCGTTTAAAATTTCCATTTAAATTTTGTTGTAATTTTAATTGGTATCGAATGTCGTAATTATTTGCTCCCTGCTGGCTGATTGGGTTCTTTCATTTCCCTTTCAAATTAAAATCATTAAGCTTTTGATACAGTTGCTGTTTAAATATCTAGCAGGCTGTAAAAGTTGTAAGTTCAAAACAAACATTAATTGCCGCTAAAGTTTTCTACTGGAATATTTTGTTTTCTTTTTTCAGAGATATTTGCAAGTTTCAAACAAACAGTTTGTAAATTTAAACGATTTTTTACGTTTTACTTTGTTAATTGGTTAATATTTAATTTACACTTTTTAAGTTTTCATGCGTTAGGAATGAGTTTGAAAAATTGAGAGAAAAAGCAATAAATATGTTTTAATTTTCTTTCTCTTCTTGAAATTAAAAACTTAAGCAGGAAAACTTGTTATATAATATTTAGTTAACATTTACTAAAAACTGTTAAAAAAAAGAACAAACAACCGGACTAAGAAAAAACAAAATAAATAAAAATAAATTTAAACATTAAAAAAATGAGGTTATGAAAATATAAACTTTTATTAAAAAAATCCCTTAACATACATATAAACAAAATAAAACGTTATAAACAAATTAAGCATTAATTAAAAAAAGCCAGCTTATCACTGATATTTAAACATTAAAATAAAACCATTGAAAGGAAATTATTCAAAAATTCTGCGAAGAGAAAAGTAATAATAAAACAAACACACACACAAAATAAATCTGAAAAAAATTTAATGTTTTATAAAAAATTCTTAGATGTTTCTTAAAATTAAAATAAAAATAACATAAATAACTAAACAAAATTATATAAAAAACAAAACATATTCATTTAAAACAAAAACGTAAACAAATTAAACAATGAAAAATTAAAAAAGTCTTAAAGACAAAACCCCCATATTCATAAAAAATATTTTTGATTAATAAAAGGTTAATAAAACAAATTTTCATAGAAAATTCGTCTCATAAACCTGCTATAAACCTAAAATATTTTTTATGAATATGAGGGTAAATTTCTTAGAAAATAAAGTACAGTAAGCGAAAATAAAATACTAACACAAGGATTTAAAGAGAAATCTAAAAGAAAACAAATAACTAAACAATTTTTTTTTCTAAACTAAAACGAATTCTTAATAATTTATTTTCCTTAACATATTTCTTAAATGTTAGAATTTTATTGTGGCTTACTGTATTTTTTAACTCTTCCTTTAAAAAATTTCATTCTTTGGGGACGTTTTTTTTTTTTTTGGTTGCAACTATTAAAGAACATGATTTTCTTATAATTAAGTGAAAAAGAAATTTAAAAATTCTTAAATAATGCTATAATTTTTTATACTTTTTGACAGTTTTCTATAAATTTAAATAAAATCTTTAAAAGCTATCAAACTCGTTCTTTAGTTTTAACTAAAAAAATAAACACTCCCTTCTAGAGCATGAAATTCTTTATATGGAAAATTTAAATTAAAAATAACTTAATTTAAAGAGCAAATAAAATTTATAATTTATTTTTATTTTATTTCACAATTTATTTAATTTATTCATTTTTTTATATGTATTAAATAAAACACACCCAAAAAATCATATATATTTTAAAAACAAATTGTATGTATATCAAAAATCATTTAAAAAAATTTTACATTCACATATTTAAATAAAAAATACATAATTTTTTTAATTTTTTAGCTGCTGCAATATTCTCTATACATATATAAATTTAAAAAATGCTATAATAGTAAATGAAAATAAAGAAAGAAAAAAAAAAACAAAAACATTTTTATAATAAAATAATAAATTTATAAAAAAAACAAATCTTTTTAATTTCCTTTGCATATTTAAAGAAAAAGAAGTAAACAATGCATTAATACCATTAAAATAAAAATTATCCATTATATAAACATGAAAATAAAACAAATAAATAAATAATACAAAAATATATAATAATTATATACCTATTATTAAAAATAACAAGAACAATATTATATAAAACACAACAACAAAATGGTATAAGAAATTAATTTAAAAAAAATGAGAAAAAAATTTAAAAAAAATGAAAACAAACTTACATTCTACCCCAAGAATAAAAAAACAAGAAAAATACAAAATTTTGTAGTTTTATTTGAAAAGTATTTCTTTTATTAATATTCTGCATGCTCTCTCTAGGCTCTCCCGCAAACTTTAATAAAAGGTTTGATAGATAATGGGCCTTATTATGCGTATCGTTTTCGTAAACTAGTCGTTTTTAGAAACTGGGGTAAGTTATGGCAGTCGTGATCGAATACTTTATTGCTGTTAAAGACACAAACACGACAAGCTTTCTATGCGTTATTTATCGCAATTTTTAAAAGATTACGATAAATAAGATTACGAAAATTTCAAACGACTTCGAGCAGGACGACGACTCGTAATATGGCTGAACAACTTAACGGATGGCAACACAACTTCAGTTACGTTGTGTACGTTCGTCATTCATCACCACGCTGCATCAGTGATTTCAAATGGTTATATATCTATCAGTAAAGTAGACGTGGTCTAAAAAATTGTCAAATTCTCTACAAAAATAGTATTCATACAATAAAAAAAATTATAATTACTTTTTTATCGACATTTAAGTTTGCTATTCTGATGCAGCGTAGTGATGCAAGGCAACTAACGTTTAAATTGGTATTACGTTCGGCAACATTGTTCAGTTGCCAACATGTTATCGATCATGCTATTTTGACAGTTTGGCAACTAAATATAAATATAACAAATTAAAAAACTTACAAAAAAGTGATTCAAAGTGAATTAAAAGTTCAATAAAATAAAATTGAAAATATGATTAGTTCTGTAGACTAATTTTTCGACGACGGGAGGCGGTTAACGTTGCATCTATTAGACGCTATATAAGAAATATATACCGTTTGTTGTTGCTCTTGTTCCAAAACTTGAGCTAAGTTTCTCCAAAAGACATGACCTTTAGGATTTACTGCCAGTTCCATCTGTAAAATATCGTTTGCAGCTTGTTCAATCGTGGCCAAACTAATTTCTTCTGACGGTTCTCCACCGTAAGTTTATACGTTTTTTTATTGAGCGGCATTTTTTTTTAATTTTGCTGTTAGCATTCCACCTTTCTTACGCCCCTATTACGGTCTTAAGGCCGTGTCAGATACAACTTTGTCGCTTTGCGTGACGTTTCTACCTTCGGCAGAAAAACGCAAAGCAAAAGGTGTATGCCACAATGAAAACTTTGACAACACTCAAGAATTGCTTTTTTTCTTATAAAAGCGGTTGGCAATTTGTACATTTAATTATTTGTTATGAAAATAAAAGTTAAAAATTTAAATGGACAGTTTTTTGGAATTGAATTTGGCAAAAAAATTAAAAAACCGAAGAAAATTATACCAGCCAATTGTCAAAGCGCGCAAAAAGATGAGAGTTGGCTAACTTTTTGCTTCGCTCCGCTTTGAAAGTACTTTATGTGACATGTTTCGTATAAGTATATATATTTTATCTTAGATGTCAAAGCGAATCGGTAACGCAACGCGAAGCAAAAGTTTTATCTGACATGGCCTTTAATATTTGTTTTATGGCTTACAACTTTGCTATATTGCGGCGAAAAAAACATCAAAAATTACAACTCATCACAACCAGTTGTCTTGTAATCAAAAAGTAGACAAAACAGCACGATATGTTTACAGCAAGGCGAATTCAACTACAGGTGGTGTCGATACTACAATAATTCAAACACAACAGAAACAACACAAGGTTTTTTGCATAGCATTGTTAGTGTTTACTGTCCAAAATGTCAACCATTCAAACAAAAAACTAACATTTCAAGACAAAGTAGCTCGAACTGTCAAAATCAGATGGCGTTTCGACAACACCTGTAGTTGAATTCGCCTTGGTTTACAGCGGTTAGATATGAATATGCGCCTGTGTTCTACATTCGTCAAATGAAATGGAAGTGAAATGAAAAGTAAAATCTCAGTTCCAGTTTGTTTCAAAAGGAATATTTGTGTTCTACAAATAATTTTCACTACAAAAAAGTAATTCCAAAACGAAAGCAAACAGCCGCGTGAAAGAAAATACTTTTTGGTAAAATATTATTTTTTTTTAGCTTTTTTACATGTTCGTTCTATATTTGGTTTATAAATCTTCACTTGGGGTCCATTCTCTCAGCTCCATTTCGAACAAATTAAGAGACAAAAGCATGGAATCGCAAATTTCTGCTTTGAGTCTGTTCAAAATTGGTTTTTAAGCAATGCTAGTTTCGAAAACAATTTATTTAAACTTGAGTAAATATTTTTGATACAACTGTTTTTTTAAATTTCCAACCTCCAACTATTCCGCATTTGGCTTCATACGTTTTGTTACTTACTGCGTGTTGTAAACTTAAATTTACTTTCTTATAACTTAAATTTGTTGACAAAAGCCACTGCTTTAAAAATTATGTCTTGAATTCGGAAACAATTTCAAGATAATATATGTATGTACATATATCTTGTTTGGAGTTCATAAATACGGGTTTTTAATAATCTTTAAAAGCATTCATTCTCGTCTCTGTTATTTATTCTTGATACAATTTCGTGACATAAAATAAAAAATTGTCCAGTAGTGAATTGATTTGAAATAATGTGATCACAAAGACTTATGTATTTTGAGGAACATTTTCAAACGATAATTAGATCAAAGATGCATTTTTGTCAAAAAAATATACAACTTGTGTGATCGTGTAAACTAGCCTTTAAAAAAGCTATTGCCAAAAACAAAATGTAAGTGCTATTTCTAAAAAGGGTCAAAAAGTGGAACAAAATTGTTTGAAATTATACAAAAGCGTAATTTGAAAAAAGTGTGATAAAAGGTATCAAGAGCGTCGAAAAAGGGTAAACTGATACTTTAGTATCACAACGGTAACGCTGATGAAAATAACGTTCAATTACTTTTCTAAAACACAGTGAAATTGTATATGTGGAATTAAAAAGTTTTCCACTTTAATTTTGTAGTGAAATATAAAATCCAGGCGATTATTTTTTTAAAAATTGAAAAACCAAAAATTTTGAACCAGTGCGATAAATAAGATAAAATAAATATTGTGACAAGTAAGTTAAATATGTTTTAAAACCCAAAAAAAGGAATGTTTGGCTTTAAATACGAGTAGTTTCGTTTTTAAAATCGATTTTAATCACATACCTGACAATCTTAAAAAATAAACCCCATATTGGATTTTACTAGTCTCGAGCTAACTTTTTGGTCTTTGAGAAAATTGCTTGTAAAGTGCTATTTGTGTGGGACCGCATTTTTCAAAATGGACCCAAATATTGAATATACGTTGCAATATGCGTATTTTATTTAACGGCTATTTCTTTAAATGTGAAATAAAAGGAATATTTGGAATCTAGAAAGACAAGTAGGAAATTTTTTTTAGTTTAAAACACATTTAGTTATAAAATAATGGCTGAAATGCAGTTTACAAAAAAAAAAAAAAAAAAAAAAATGAAAAAGATACGGCCCCGATTCAGAATTAAAAACAAAAAAAAAAAAAAAACAAAATTAAAATTTAAGGGGGCTGAGGCCCATGGGTTCCCCTGGAAAATTTAGGGCGGGTGGGACTTCTGGGGCCCTATGGGGCAGAAAAAATGCTCCCACCCCCACTAGTATGTATGTGTGGGTACTCAAATTAGAGGTAATTTGCTCACGTTTTCAATTAAGCATTTTGGTTTTGTATTATATCATTATTTTCCCCTCTAGATTAGTTTAAGAATCTTTCAGATGCAGACAAGCTTTAGTTAGCGAAGCCGGTGTTTGTAATACCATAGAGGAGGAAATTCTTGCGCCCGGCTAATGCCGGCTATGCAGAGAAGCTTTTCTTAGCGAAGCCGGAATTTGTTAAACCATAGAAGAAAAAATCCATGCGACCAGCCAAAGGCCGGCTATAACCTTTACTTTGAGTATTATTTTCGTTTTTCTTACACGATTACGTTTAATTTGAGTACCCACACCACTTAGCACTTAGTGGACGGCCCGGGTTTTTTTTGGATCCAGGGTGGCCACGGGCCTCAGCCCCCTTAAATTTTGGTTTTTTTCTTTTTTAATTCCAGAGGGGATTTTGCCAAAATAAACACCATTTTATTCCAATGAAACTCTAATATAAAAAAACATTTTGTTTAACAAACCACTTTTATTCTTTCTTATTAGGATACACAGAAAAAAATAGATCACACGACTATTTTAATAAAAAAAATCTATTGTAAACTTAATAAATGAAACGAAGAAACTTTAGAAACATGCAAATTTTTTTGAAATAAATCATCCTCAAGTCCGGCCAATGACCATTAAGACATGAAGTCACCCTTCTTCCCCAATCTGCATGTGTGATCGTTAACAACGTTCTGGTGTGTTTACTGTGCTTTGAAAAGGAAACAAACAATTTACTTCTTCTTAGGCTTCATCATGTTGTAAGCGATGATTAATCCAATAACAGCATAAGTGGCCTTACCGACCTAAAAACGAAAATCTTTTATAAAGCCCCTTTAAAATGATTGAATAACTCACTGCCTAAAACGGCACACTTACATTAGCACGTCCAGCTGTGGTTGTACCATTGAAGATTTTGGACAATCCTGTTAATTTTTCAGCTTCACTGGCCATTGTTGGTTGTTTCCTTTAAAAATAAAACACAAAAATTACATTTATACTAAGAATAACTTAAATTCCTCGTAAAAACTCTTACTTTTGCTTATAGTGCGTGAAATATAATTTTCTGCTATATTTGCAGTAAAACAAATGTCAGAATTTTAAGGTTAGGTTATGTTATGTAAAATAATTCGCTTTGACAAATGTCAAATTTGCTTGTTTTCAAAGTTGTTTACAATGCTGCCAGCTGTAAACTTATCTAGCTAAATGTTAATGCTGGTGGTGAAATGTAATGGAAAACTGCCTTATCGTTGTAGATACCGGAATAAGTTTAGAAATAGCTATAGCATACTTAAGTGGAGCATACAATTACACCTATTAAGTGCTACCATACCGTAAAATGCAAATGTAGTGTGTATTTCCGTTAAGATTATTTAAAATCTGGCAACAAATAGGAGTAATTCGTCTTCTTATGCTGAGTATACAGTGTATACTATACACGTTTTTACAGATCGTACAAGTACAAAATTAGTAGCGTTTGTCAAAAAGTAAAGGGTCAAAAAAACTACACAAACGTCTTGCAAACATTTCGAAATTTTATGTTTATATAAATCTTTGGTATTGTTAATTGGAGTGTTTGACAGAAGTTTAAAGCATATTTATGGAAAAATCACAATTTTTGATTATCGTAGAAACATGTTAAATATTAGTCAAACTGTTTGCTCTACCTACTGCTAAATTTTATTATTTTAGTGACAATTTTACAGAGTGAAAATTGACGATGAAAAAAATTATTAATAAAAAATGATTGAAAAATTAATCAGGTATGTGATGGAAAACGATATTGTAAACACAACTAAGGTACAATTACACAATGTAGCAGCACAAGGAAACTAGCGGTCCCTTTTTTGTATGTAGTTATATGGATTCGGCATATTGGAGACCTGAATTTGACGCTACTACCTTCTGTAAATGTACCTTGAACAAAACGATTCGAAACCGATAAAATCTTTAATAGTATCTTTATAAATTGATATATAATAAATTTTCCTCTTTTTTTTCTGTCTATATTATTTTTAACAATATTTTAAGACTCAAATTAAGAAATTCATCACTCCTGCTAAAACGATAGTTTTACTGCCTGTTGGTCAGAACGGGCATTCCAAAGAAAATTTAAAACAAAATTTGTGTTTCGGACATGTTCTGGCAATCGCGTTTCATTTGCCATTATGATTTGAACTCGCATGAGAGGTGCTCTGTAAAACGAAATCGGAAGACTTTTAGCGAGTTCAAATCGCAACATTATATTATACCATTTCAAAGTTCAACGACGCGGGAGTACGGGTAAGTTTTACATGGTATTTGCATGAAATAAGATTTTCAAAAAAAAAAAAAAAAATGTTTTTTATTCACCTAATGAGAAAACGGCTATTAGTGTTTTTTTTTTCAGTTATTCAAATAAAATAGTTTTAATTAATAGTAAAAAGGATATAGAATATAACAAGAAAAATGGCGAAAATTGGCCATGCCAAATCTATGATACCCATCAATATTAGTCAAAATAAAAGGAAATATTTACCTTTTAAAAAATCTCAGTTTAGTTTTTGTTACATTAATTAAATATTTCTGTTTGGTTGGTATCAAGGCGAATTCATTACAGGTGATCCTAAAAGCCCAGCTGATAACTTTTTTCTTTAGCTTTATAATTGTTGGATGTCAAAATTTTGTTTATTATCTTTGTTTCGGTTTTTGACATTGTACAATGATTTTACAAAAACAAATTGCTTGTGGTTTTTGTACGAGTTGTACTTGTTGTACTATCGAGATTACCTGTAATGAATTTGCCTTGGTTGGTATCGAAAAAATGTTTTTAAAAAAAGGAAAATTGTTCAAGTTTTTCGCATTGAGAAAAAGTCAGATGCATTGGGATTGTAGTTATTTTAGTTATTTTATTAACTACAAAATGTTTAAAAGTTTTTCACAAGAAAATAATTTGCACAGAACAAAACCCTAAAATACAGTAAATATTCTGTTCTGTTTCATACAGAAAGGAGGGTAACCGTAACAATATACCAAAATTTTGCTCTGTGTATCAACATTAATAAAGCGGTATGTTCAGTGCTATGAGAAAACAGAATTATTTAGTTTATTAAATGGCGCCGCGTCGTGATGAAATTAATTTTTATTCGTTTCCGCAATTATAAAGTATTTCAGTTAATTTCAAATAGTGCTTATCAAATAAAAGTGTCATTGAAGTGTTAGGAAAAAGGAATAAAGTGTTTCTTAAAAGAGAAACTGAATAAATTATAGATAAAAAAAAGTAAAGAGTGCAAAGAAAATTTACCAAAAAAAAAGTCTGTCATTTCAAAGTAAGTTGTGTTAAAGTTTTTTTGTTGCAATAAATTATTGCATTTAATTAAATTTAACATGTTTTTCTTATAAAAATAAATAAAATCGGTTGTTTTTAGTTAAAAATTGGCAGAAGACTCGCATAAGAATTCTTATTGGAGTATGTGTTATTGTTTTTGCTTGATCGTGTTGATGTTGCCAACATTTATTAATAAGTGTACATTCTAGTTGGTGCCGTGTTTGTGTAATTGGAACGTGAGATGGGCGTGAGACCTTACGGCATTAAATGCCGTTTTGTCATTGATAGTTTATCGTTTTGATAAACGCATAACGCTTAAAATTCGCGTTTTCGCCAAACAGGTGTTCCGACAAACAAAAACGCTTAAAGTTTGGCGTTTTCAAACAGCTAGTGTATATAACGCAACGATGTGGTATTTTCTACTGAAACTGCACTTTAAAGAGAAATGGCGAAACAAATGTAGTAGGTTTTTTTTTTTATTTAAAGAAAAATTTGCAACATTTTTTTACGTTATTAATGTAAAATATGCAATTAAAAATTTCGTACGATTTTTTTAGTTGTTTTACTCAATTCTTTACTACAAACGTTTACACGTTTGATATATTTGTGTTCCGTTTTTTATGTTTTGGCGTGATTTTCAACTGCCGAAAGCATACCGAGAAACATAAAAACGAAATGTTTTTCTGAGCACCACAAAATCACAAGCGTGATTTTAAAAGCACGTGATTTGAAATCACGTGGTTTTCAGAACATGCCCGTATACCTAAATATGAAAGAATTGTTTTTTTAGGTAAATCGGCAACGGGAGCCCAGATAACTCCCGTTGCGAAAACGCAACGTTGGGCCTTAACAATATACAAATTAAACGCATTTGTACAAATTTTAAATTAATAAAAATTTCATTCACGTCTTTAGAAAAAAAGTTAAAAAGATAAACATACATATACATTTTATATTTAATTCAAATATAGGCTGAATTCCAAAACGTCTGTTGCAAAGCAACTATCTTTTTTAACTACATGCTACAATGCAACCGTGTGGATTATTACAATGTTATTTGTCCCAACATTCACCAAAAAAGTATTCGATGCACACATAACAAGAAAACTGTGCATCGTTAAACTTGATGATACATTTTTGATTTGTGATGCAAAGTATTATGATGTTTTGGAACTCATGCCCGTAATTTCTACAAATAGATATCTAGCTGTGTATAGATATCCATTGTTTGACGTATTTTAAAACCTATTTCTTACCTACGGGGTAAAGTGTAGTGTATTTTAAACCATCGATTTTCGATAGTTAATTCACGTGGGCCAATTTAACGTTGAAATTGACAAAAAAGTGTTACTGGATAAGTAAAGATAACTGTTAGGTACGAACACGACCAGATATCTGTTAGTAGAAATTACGGGCATCAGGCATAATATACTTTGGGTGAACTGCTACGTCAAATTTCTACATTGCTGACATCTCAAACGTTTTTCTTGCCGAATAATTTTATGATCGACTCGATCAGTTCGAATCACTGAATTAGTACCACTACTTGTGGAAGCTATTATTCTCTCAAACTTTTCAGTCCGCAAAACAGATTCAAATAAAAAAATTCTGAATTTTAGTTGAAGCATTGAAGCTTGTTTTTCCCGTTTTCACAATAAGCAATGTAATTTCCAGGAGTTTACTAACGCTGCATTTACACATGAAAGTACTTTCATGAAAATTCTGTATACGTATTATCACCACAAATTTCACAAAAATATAATAAACTTTCATGAAAATTTACATGAAAGTGAAATTTCACTTTCAAAATGCCGTCAAAGGGTAAACTTCTATCAAAAATTTCTCTTCTTCTTCTTTTATTGTTTTGCTTATTTCAAGTTTCAGAGTTACCGAGCCAATTATTCACGCCGAACTTCTGGCATTCGTTTAAAATCATTGGGGGATTCACAAGGTGTCATAAAGTCATATGTCTTAAAATAATAACATGAAAAAGTACGACTGTTGTGAGCAACCCCTCATAATTTAATGTGCTATTAATTACGACAGCACAATAAACATAGCAAGCAACTTTCTATTTATTTAAGACACTTTTTGTTTACAAACCAACAACAATATTTTTAAACCATTGTAAAATGTTAGAACATTATGACAATAAACCATGATAGCACACCTTGTGAATACCCCAAATATTTATTTTAATTAGTTTTCATGATATTTAAAAATTTTAATTAGAATCATTTAGTCAATTCACAAGGTATCCTAACATGTCATATTGTCAAAATGTCCTAATATTTCACAATCGTTTAAAAATATTGTTGTTGGTTTGTTAACAAAAAGTGTCTTAAATAAATAGAACGTTGCTTGCTGTGTTTATTGTGCTGTCGTAATTAATCAGAAAAGTCCAGCGCTGAGCGGCTGAGCCGTAAAACAATATTTTTAAACCATTGTGAAATATTAGGACATTTTGACAATATGACATGTTAGGATACCTTGTGAATTGACTAATTGTGTTCTTAATATTTAGTTTAAAAAATATATTAAAATTCTTTATACTATATACGAAAAAAACCATTTCAATTGGCAACACTGCTTATTTATTGTCATTTGCTTTCATGAAATCGCTTTTTTGAAATTTTCATTGAAAGCTAGCTGAAAGTTGGACTGAAAGTAGAAAGATGTAAATGTGTTAGTAAAAAAGTGTGAGTGTATTGCGACTTTCAAGAAACTACTTTCATGTGTAAATGCCTAGTAAAGGGGCATCTAGAGCATTAGTAAAAAGTCTCCTAATTTATTTCCTCCGATTTAAATACGGTAATTATTCATAGCGTTATCAAATAAATCAACCCCACCCATAGTTTTATTGTATTCATATTTGTCATTAGGCATGGAAATCGTAAGCATTTTTTTACTTTTGCGGTCGTATCGCTTAAAGGCCCAACTAAAATGTGCTTAACCAAACATAAGCTAGTGTCAAAATTCAACGAAAAGCATGCCAAATGCTTAAGTAAATTACTGAAGACTTTTAGGTGGCTATATTGTACTTATTGAGCTTAAAGACTTTCTACACTTAGTTGCAAACACTTGTACGTTTGGAAAACTATTTTCGTTTTTATTTCTTTAAAATGTAATATTTTTGACGAAATGTCATTTAATTTGTAAAAGTTATAAATATATTACCATAAACAAGTAAATCGATGTTTATCTTTTATTAATTTTTAAACTAAACGAAAACTAAAATAAAAAAGTACTAAAAAAAGCAACTGCGGTTGCATCTTTTAATTGTAAACAATTATATGTATCTATTATGTGTCATTTGCTTAAGGAAGAGCGAAATTGACCGCACTTTCCTTAAGCAAATGACACTTGACGAAACTTAACGAAAAGTGTCTTAAGTACATTATAGTTGTATACATTTGATTGTGTGTATTCGCACATTTGCTTAAGGTTCATTAAGCACATTATAGTTAGGCCTTAACTTGTTTCAATGGCTCTAAAAAAAACAAAATTTGACAAGATAGACCACTTATGTCATATTTCGGGTCATAACAGTAAACAAAACTTCCACGTTCTTTTTTCTTTAATATCTTGGGAGCGGATAATTTCGCATTGCTGGTGCGCTTTTCACTTACTTTAACTATTGAAGTAAATAACACACAGTGCATAAGAAAAATAAAGAAATTTACATAGAGAATTTACCACCTATTGCGAAATATCCTGCAATTTGCAAATTGGCCATTAGATTGTAAGAGGTGAAAAAATTATCGAAAAATTTTCGATAACAATTAACATACATACATACATGTTTTTATTATGCTGTTTTAAATGGCAAGTGATTGTACAAATATGTTTGCATTTGATTATTTTATGTAATTTGTATATCGTTTAGGCCCAGTGTTGCGTTATCGCATCACGGATATATCCAATCATAAAAATAGTGGCAAATGTCTAAGATGATTGGATTTTTCAGTAGAAATAATAATATTGGTATGTTAGTTACCTCCTTCAAAAGTTTGAGATAGGTATATTATATATTACTTTATATTATATATTATTTTATTTGCGGTTTTTTGGATCCAGGGGCGGGAGGCCCATGGGCCTCGCAAATTTTAATTTTGGTTTTTTTTCAAAATAAAAATATATTGGTCCGTTTATTTCATATGTATTTTCTTATATCAAAATTTTAAACAAGAAGTAAAAGAAATTACGTCGGATTAAGTTTTTCTAAAATAAACGATTGATTACTGAACAATTTTGAAGGTTTTGTTTTTAAAAGTGATTTATTTGAAAATGTCACAAGAAACTAAAAAAAGACTTCCGTTCCGTTCTGTGTGCCTAACATAAAAGTATATCTATATATATAAAAATGAATTATGTTTGTATGTTTGTTTGTCGCTTTATAGACTCCGAAACTACTGAACCGATTTTCCTGAAATTTTTACAGTAACATCACGTGAGCCCTAAAATATAAAATAGGCTACTTATTTTTTCGATAGGGGCAGGGGAATTGGTACCCCCCATATGATGCCAATATTAATTATCGCATATCTTAAGAGCCGCTGCACGCATTTTGCTGAACTTTTTGTAGTAGGATCTTCTAAGCCCCAAAATTTAAATAAAATAGTAGCTGGGGAAGTGGTTCCTCCCATAGGACGCCAATGTTTAATATAGCATATCTTAAGAACTGTTATAGTGAGAATGTTCAAACTTTGTAGAAGTCACTCTTATGGTATACTACTCTATTGAGAATAAAAATAAAGCGGTAGGCGCAGGGGGGGAAATACCTCCCATAGGAGGTCTTCAAACGTGGTTAAAGCTACTATTATGGTAAAATATAAATTTCAATATAAAAATGGGCGGGGTTGACAGGGGAGGAGCAGTACCCCTCATAGATAGAAATATAATTAAGAGCCGCTGCACGCATTTTGTTGAACTTTTGGTAGTAGGATCTTCAGAGCCCCCAAATTGAAATATAATAGCAGCGGGGGAAGTGGTACCCACCATAGGACGCCAATGGTTAATATCGCATATCTTAAGAACTTTTATAGTGAGAATGTTCAAACTTTGCAGAAGTCTCTCTTATGGTATACTATACTTTTGAAAATAAAAATAAAGCGGGTAGGCGCAAGGGGGGAAATACCTTCCATAGGATGCATTAATTAAGTATCGCTCAACAGAAGAACTATTAAAGGAAGAGTCTTCAAACGTGGTTACAGCTACTACTATGGTAAACTATTAATTTCAATATAGAAATGGGCGGGGTAGACAGGAGGAGCAGTACCCCTCATATAAAGAAATATTAAATACCATATATCTGAACACAAAAGTTATCAACCTTTACAGGGCAACTTTCAAAACAAAAAAAAAAAAGGGGATAGGTGCAGGGGGAGCAAAAATAAATAAATTACACATTAAAAAAATACTGCAATTTTTTTCTTATTTTTTTTTTTACCAGTGTAGCGAAGCGCACCGGGTTAAGCTATCTGTTATGAAAGACGTAAAAGAAAAAGTTCAAAATATTAAAAATAAAATATTTATCGAAAAACCTTCCCGGCATTTTCACATGTTAAAACCTTTTCCTATTAAATTTATTGTGTTTCTTAATAAAAAAAACGTCATCTTTGATTTTACCATACAAGTGTATATATATTTTTGATTTATAAGTTTTTTTTTTCATTTTTTTCTATATTTATTATAGGGAATTATATTACACAATATATATTTTGTTTATATGTATTAGATTTTATTTATTTTGTTAAATTTACGAATATAACCACTTAAATACTAAACGAGATTACTAATTAAAGCTAAGAAAGTAAATTTTATTAATTAAATTTATACTTATTTTATTATTCGTTTTTTTTTTAATATGTACTTAATTTTTTTTTTATAAAGTTTATAAACATTTAAAAAGATCCTGCTTGGGCTTAAGAATATTTGAATTTTTCTTTAGATAATATCATTTACAGTTTAAATTAAATGCACTGGTTTATTTTTTTTTTATAAACAAATAAAAACTTAAAATCATTTATATTGAAATAAACTAAAATCACATTTAGCTGCTTATTTATAAAAAAATTAATTTTGAATTTATTTACAAAATTTTAAAATAGATTTTGAAAGAAAGAAAGGGTTTCGATATTTTTCACATATTTTTTTTTTTAAAGAAATTCGTTGTTTATTTTTATATTGAAAATAACTTTTAAAACATTTTTTGATTTTTAAAAATTGTGCTGAGTTTTTTTCTATACTTAGTGTTGTTTTTGTTTTATAAAATCCACAAGGTTTTGAAAAAAAAAATTTTAATTTTTATATTTACAATTTTTATTATATATTATTTTATTGTGTTTTGGTGTATATTCAATTTAGAGTTTATTGAGTGTATGATTTTTAGTTTTGGATGTATAAGAAAATATTTTTTTGAAGTTAACAAAATCTAAATTTGTTAAAATTCCACAAATTTTATTAAAATTAAAAATCAGAAATGATTTTTTGTAAAATGCTCTATACAACTCTATTCTGAAAATCACTTGATTTCAAATCACACTTGCCTTTCAAAATTCACGCGTGTGATATTGTGGTGTTCCGTTTTTGTGTTTTTCGGTGTGATTTTCAATTGCCGAAAGTTTTTCAGAACACCAGAAAATCACAATTTCAGAACAGGGGGCTAATTCTGGCAGTCGTAATCGAACATTTGTTCGATTCGAAAGCAAGAAGTAGAAATAATACTTCTTTCGGTCGATACTGAACGAATCGAAATTATTTTCTTGCCAACACTGAAAAAATTCGATTCGTTCAGTATCGGCTGAAATAATTAGTAACAAAATTTCTTTCGAATCGAGAAAGTATTCGATAATGACTGCCAGAATTAGCCCCCAGGACTAATAGAGTAGAGAAAAATTTTATCGATTTTAAGAATTATTTACTGCCTGGCCCACAATGTCGACAAGAACATTTCTTTCGTATCTTTATATTGAAAACAAAAACAAATTTTAGTTTTTTATTATTGTTTTCAATATAAATATGCGAAAGAAATCTTCTTGTCGACATTGTGGGCCTGACAGTAAATTTTTGTTTTTAGAAAATTTGGCGAAAATTTGAAATTTTATTCAAAACTTCTTTAACTTTAATTTCCATTTGTCAAAATATAGAGATCAGATAATTTTGAAAATAGTCGTTACTTTAAATTAAGTAAATTAAATGAATTTGAGAAAGAATTTGTTAAAAAAAAGCTTGAATTACATACAAAATGTACTTCATTGCTAACACTAAAAATATCTTTGTATACCGAAAGATTTAGAATCACTTTCTGAGTCGAACTAACGCTATCCTTCCGTCCTGCTGGCTGGCCTTTGAGCTGATTGGTTGTCTGTCCATGTAAATTTTACGCAAAGTACAGGTCGCAATTTTAAAGATAATTTGATGAAATTTGGTACATACGCTTAAATTCTCATAAGGATGAAGGCTATATAAAATGGGAATCGGTCCATAATTTCAGATGACCCCCATACAAACTTATTTCCGGAATAGTCTTTGTGCCCACAAAACTTTCTTATTTGGTCCAAAAATATCTTATTGGGGCGTAAATTGTGTTACCGATTTTTTTTAAATCGGTCCATATTTGATCACAGCTCCCATTGTGCGCCGTTTAATTAAACTGACAGGGCCACAATGTCGACAAGAACATTTCTTTCGCATATTTATATTGAAAACAATAATAAAAAACTAAAATTTGTTGTTTTTGTTTTCAATAAAAATATACGAATGAAAGGTTCTTGTCGACATTGTGGGCAGTAAATCTGTTTATACGAATACGTATTAAATTTTACTTTAACGTCACAACTTTTGTCGAATTCCCATAAAGATGGAAATTCTTTGGTTTTATTAACCCATTTTTCGCCGACCGGTGATTAAAATCAGCAGCACTCATACTCTTTCTTTTTTTTTTTTTTTTGGCAATGTTTATTTCTTCTGTCAGTTACTTTAAATCTTATTTCGTTAATATATTGTCAGTTTACTTGCTGCGGAGAAAAATGGGTTAAACACACTGAACAAAAAAAAAAAAATGGTAGAAATTTAACAGGGGTTTGAACATTTTAAGTTAAGTTAGGTTCGATTGGCAGCCGCAATAAATTAAAGCCCTCGTTGTGTTACCATGTGTCATTGCCTCACAGGCGTTTTATATTTCATGGCCACCAATATCATTTGAAACAAACAGTGCGTAGGATGATCGAAATCAATCGATTGATTGATTTTCATTAAATTCTTCTCAACCTGACAAGTACGCAACATCTTTAAAATTTCGCATTTTGCCAACTTATAGATAGCAGTGTCGAACTCCTCTAAAAGTCGACATAATGCACACAGAAAAAATTCTCCAAAGTTTTTCACCAAATAAAGTATTAATCAAAAATAAAATCAGTTTTAATTAAAACATTAATTCAAGTGAATAAAACATTTAACCACGTGAATTAAACGTTTAATTAAGTAAATTTAACGAATAATTCATACCATTAATTTGTTTACTTGTGCCAATTGTATTAATTTTTTAATTAATATCACAAATTTTTTAACTGAAATCAATTTTAATTTTTTTCTGTGTACTGTTATTAAATATAAAATTTTGCATCTGCCAGCATTATAAGCGACTTTTATAAAGCGTTCGTTTTACATAAAGTCATATGGATTTTTTTCCAATATAAACTCTGTTTTTGTTTTATGCACTGAACGACAAAGTGCTAGAAAACTAACAAGTTAAAAGTTTTTGACCTTAAAACATTTGAAAGTCAAATTTAAACATTTTGTACCAAAATATAATTATAATTGCCTTTTGATGTTATTTTTTTTTAATATAACATAAGAATTCTTAAAAAGGGTCAACGTTAGAAAATAATCCATCAGCACTAGCGCTTAAAAGCTGTCAAATATTAATTTTATCCTTCAAACTTATAAAGATTTGTAAAAGATTAATAACAAAATTGGTCTTCAATTTTCAAATTTTTTGCTCATTGCTCCTCTAATTGTTAACTTAAGTATTTCAAATCAACTTTTTTGCCTCATTTTCTTGTTTTCCTATTTAAATCTTTCAATTTAAAATTTACAATAAAACATCTATAAATAAATTTCATCTATTCTCAACTTCTTCTCTTTTAATCATTTTAATGTCCTTAATGGGATCCTCATCGGTGTCATCACAAATATCGATTTCTTCTTTATCACAATCATCGTCATCATTATCATCTTCATGATCAGCCATCAAATCATCATCGTGGTCTTCATTAAAGCGGGTTAAGTGTTGAGCTTGTTGCTGCTGCTGTTGTTGTTGTTGTTGCTGATGCTGAAGATGTTGTTGCGAACTTAATTCTCTTTGATGTTGTTCTCTCTGATACTCCTCCTGCCTCCTCCTATGCAACTCTGCCGCTTCAGCCATCATCAGTTGATGCTGTTGCTGCTGCTGTTGTTGTTGTTGCTGCTGCTGATGTTGCTGATGCAATTGCTGAAGATGATGCAAATGTTGTTGTTGATTGTAGGGATGATGTTGCATACCCGTATGATGCGAATTCGTCATAATATCATGACTGATTGAAGGCACTCCACCTGCGCCGCTGCCATGTGTTTGACCTTTGTGCTTGCCCTGATGATGACTACTATTATCGAATAGTAAACGGGAAATGGAAAATGAAGAAATCGGCGAATTGTGTGTACTACCGGCTGAATAGGAGGTATTGGTATCATCTGAGGTGGGTGTTTCACGATCACTATCATCGGACTTTAAGACATCGGCCGCTTCAAGTGACTTTTTATGCATACCTAAGAGCCAGGGTGCGACAGATTCATCTTCTTTGGCAGATTTAATAATAGTTTCAGGCAGAGGTAAAGAATGGCGTACCATAGCTCCGTATAGGCCGTATTCCGCCATTTTGGTGCTATGACCCCAACACTTTTCCGTTTTGCGCCATTTAGCGCGACGATTTTGAAACCAGACCTAAAAAAAAGATCACAAAAATAGAGAAAATTATTGCATATATTAACAAGTGTAGAGAACTAAGTTATAATCTCTATAGTCTGCTTCAAGGCATATGCATAAAGCCGGCGATACACTATCCTATTCAGTCGTACAATTTTTCAAAAAATCGTGTGTGCTTATAAGGTATCCCAGTGTGGCTTAAAATTAAATTGATTGACAGATATTGTGGCATTGACAGCAAATTTGGCAAACATTTTTTTATGTCGGAAAGAATTCTGTCAGATTTTCGTGTGAATGAATCGTACGATTGTGTAGGATAGTGAATACCGGCCTTAATGTATATGTCTGCATCCGAGAAATTTATTCTGACTTTTTGAAGTAACTCGCTCTGTCTCTCAAAACAAAATTTTGCTCTTAAAATTCCGTACGCCTGAAGTTACAACAGCAAAGTAAATACATTTATTACTGATACAATCACAGGGGTAGGATATTTTTACAGCTTAACGGCCAAATAAGCGGCACAAGCAGTTTACAACATGTTTGTATAAAATGTTTAATATTCATTCACAAATGCATTTTTCCATATGTTTGTGTAACCGTTTGTGTGGTTTATTTGGCCATTAAGTTAGGTTTTTTCTCTTGATCCTAGTCGTTTTTATGTACTGAATGTTCTGAAAATAAGTTGGCATTTTAGCGTTTGTCTTAAATCACTTTAACCAGTCTTATGACCGTTTTCTCTTTAGGCGATTACCTTTTTTTTCTTAAGAAAAATTGCAGATTAAAGAAATTTGGTTTTCTCAATGTCTCATTTGCTTCTGTTATGTATCAAAGCTAACTAACCTCCCCTTATCAGTCAATTATTTATTTGTCGAACTGATAAATTTAATCAGCTGGCTGCTGTTCCTTCACGTCTGTTTTGAGAGGTATTGCCAATTGAAAATAATGTTTTTCTTTTAGGACTACTGAGAAAACCAAAACCATCAACAGACAGTTGTCAGTACTAACAATATTGTCAGTAAAAAGCTTTAAAAATATCTTGCAACCGTGTGAACTGGCTATTTTTATATGACAATTGTAAGACATCAGACAATCGTGTGATCTCTATTCGTTGCCATTGGCAGATAATTTTTAGACGTTGTAAGCTCAATTTTTTTTATTTTTATTTTGCTTAAAACTAAAAGTATTTGGCTAACTATTAAAGTTATATTGCCAGGGTATCACACGTATGAAATTTTTGGCTAAATATTTAAGTTATAAAGCCAGGGTATCACAAACATTTAAGAAGCCTTAGCCACAAGTCGTCCTTGCTTGAACTTAATCTTCGTATAGAAAGGCGAGAGCTTCCAGAATCCGCTCCAGAGTATTTTGTGTCGTCACCAGTAAACGTCTGAGTTTTGTATAGGTATAGTACTCCACCAATCACTTATACTTATTATTGTGTTTCCACCAGACATACACGTGAAAACATTGAGGTTAAAAACGATTGCATAAAGTTAATGGTGAACAACCGCAAAAACTGTAACTCGGTACAGTTATAGGTGCCCAAGACACTAGTCAATTTTGTATTGTCAGATGTGCGAAATTTATGCAAACCTTTTTCTATTGGCAACGCTGCAAATACGTGTGTATCAGGGATGGAAATGGGGTTTCGGATTTTGTACTAACTTCAATAACAAAACGTAGTTTTAAGACTATAACAGTACCCATTAAAATTTAAAATAAAACCCTCTCGCGCGAGTTTGTCCGCCACCTCATTGCCATCCACCTTGCAGTGTCCGGGTAGGCAACACAGCCTAACCTTGACTGCCTCCATGAGTTCCATCAGAGCATTCCTACACCGTTCGATCAGGCATTATCGTACCGGAGTGTCCAGATTATGTATGTAATTATAGTTTTGCAATTTTTGTATTTTTATCTAGTCTTTCCTCACTAATAAACTCAAGAATTGCTGCAACAAAAATTGCAAGTCTGGACGATGACTTAGATGGCATCCTTGCCCAGGAATAAATACAAAAACAAGTATCAAACGCTCAAGTATAGAATTAGTTGACAAATTACTGGTTTTCTTTATTTTCGCTAAAATTTCGTTTTAAAACTTATCTTAAAGCTTGTAACTAATAAGTACTAAAAAATATAAAAATAATTAAATATTTCTTTAGCTACCGTTTGATCAAGTTTACAAGCAACGTTTTGACACGTTTTCTGTCAACGGGTGGCAATTGCTACACTTACAAAGTTTGTTAAAGTTTGTCTAAAAACTCTGAAACAACCCTCAAATATATTTTTCAAAGCAAACCACAAAATCCATGTTTGACACGGCAATTGAGCATTTTATATTAGGAAAATACATGGTCACATTATCACAAATAATTTTTTTATTTTGAAAGAAAAAAAAAAAAATACTGTAATTTGATCTTCAATTAAATAAAAAAATTCCTTATCTTATTTAGTACAACTGAAACTATACATAAACACACTTATGTATGAATATAAATAATTTTTTGTTTTGGCACGAAAAAGGTCATTTGGAAAATATATTTGCTATATGTTTGTGCAAATATACTCGTATTCTGTATTTGGCGGTTTATATCCTGTTTTGCTTAGCTTTTTTTTTTTTTTTTTTTTTTAAAGCAAAGGTTTTGTATTGGTCATTTGTTTTGTTTTATTTGTTGCTTTATTGCGGCTTAAAATTTTAATTAAATTATAAAACGCTCATGTTTCAGAGCATTCGCATGTTTTGGCAAAAAAAGAAAAAAAACCAAAAATCCAAAACAAAACAGGCAATAATACAATAATAAAAACGGAGATAATGTAAAAATATTTTGGGTATTATGTGTATATATTATGAAATTTTTAGTGCAAATATTGAGCAAATATTTATATTTGAATATTTATTGTATAGAAATATTTTGCTGTTTGTGTACTAGAATGCATAGGCACAAGTTATCGGACAAAATATAACTGCCAATTTTCGATGTGCTAAGAATTGTTTCGTTCGTACAATTACATTTAAAACAAAAATAAAGTTTTTAAAATTGGTTTTTGTTTTAAATGGAGTTGTTGAAAAGAAAGAATTATTTCGCACATCGGAAATAGGCTATAAATGAAATTTTTAAGGGCCCATACCCTTGCAATATTATTGTATACGTTATCCACCATCCATTTTGCCCCATATTATGCAATAAGTGGCACATTGGTTTTAATATAAATATGGCGCAACTTTCATTCAATAAAAGAGTAAACATGGCCTATAAGCAAAAGAAAAACATCTGGTCCAATTCGCGGTGTTTTGTTTTCTATAAAATTTTAATTCAGTCTTATTGGACTTAGGTAATCGCTCTTTATAAAGGGTGGTTAAATTTTAAGGGCCGATGTTGATTTTGAATAAAACACAAATTATTTAGGAAATGATTGTCATTTCTTTTCATTATGATAATATTGGTATGGTTCAATTATGAAAGAAACAAAATATCGGCCGAATGGCCGCCGCGACTTCGGGGGCACACCACCATCCGATGGTCCAAATTGTCGATGACGCTGAGGCATAACTGAGGTTCTATGCCGTTAATGTGCCGAATTATCTCATCCCTCAGCTTTTGAATTGTTGCTGGCTTATCGACGTAAACCTTTTCTTTCAAAAAACCCCAAAGAAAGAAGTCCAACGGTGTCAAATCACATGATCTTGGATGCCAATTGACATCGTCACCACGTGAGATAACACGGCCATTGAAATTGTCGCTCAAAAGAGCCATTGTTTTGTTAGCTGTGTGGCAAGTGGCACCGCCATGTTGAAACCACATATCCTCCACATGCATATCTTCCAATTTGGGCCATAAAAAGTTCGTTATCATCTCACGATAGCGAACACCATTCACAGTAACTGCCTGACCGGCCTCATTTTGGAAAAATTACAACCCGATGATGCCGCCAGCCCATAATTCACACCAAAGATTCACTCTTGGTAGGTGCATTGGTTTTTCGACAATCACTCTTGGATTATCATTCGCCCAAATGCGGCAATTCTGCTTATTGACGAATCCGCTGAGGTGAAAATGTGCCTCATCACTGAAGATGATTTTCACGATATGCATTTTGATTTGAACGCCGATTTTCATAATAAGCCTGAATAACTTTAACGCGTTTCTCGATTGTGTATCTTTCCATGGTTTAAATTGAATTATTCTGAAATTGGGAAATGTCAAATGAAATGTAGAAAAAACTTGACGTTTAGGTGTGGTTCACCTTCAACATCGGCCCTTAAAATTTAACCACCCTTTATTTAAAAAGCAGACAATCAAATTGTTGATTCTTTTTTCCCGATTGGTATAATCTTTGCACTATGTATTCTATAATACTGGCAGAGTTTCATACAGTTCAATACACTCCAAAAAAAATTTTCTTTCTTCCAATTTTTGTGACATATTCACTTAAATTGTTTTTCCACTGTAGAAACGAAATATTTGTTTTTATATTAAAATGTTAATATACTTTTATTTTATAATTAGGTGTATGACACAATAAAAAATTTGTCAACACTCACGAATTGAATTTTGCAAAAAAAAAAAAAAAAAATAAATAAAATTATACTATCCGATTGTCAAAGCGCCAAAAAGATGAGAGTTGCCTAACTTTTCGCTTCGCTCTACGTAAAAAGTACTGTATGTGAGATGTTTCGTATAAGTATGTACATATTAGGGATGCCAATCGGGACTGATTTTTTAAAATCCCGAGATTCGGGATTTCGGAAATCCCGATCCCGAAATCCCGGGATTTTCGGGATTCGGGATCAATGTGCTTCTTTAAGTGTTGTTTATTTTAAAATAAACAACCCTTTTTGAATATTCAAAAGATTTTATATACATAACATAAATTTAAAAAAAAGAAAACAACAAAACAAATTAGTTTATACATATGTATGTATGTTTATAACACTGGCCTCACACATGATCAAACTGATCAGATTCTGAAAAAAACTTAAACAAATATACGTATCTCTTAGTTTTTCTAGACCAATTCATTTCGGTTTTTTGACAGCAATTCCATTTTAGTACACGGCAAAGTGTAGTCCCTCATCGAGATCGACAGCTGAGTTAAAAACTGTAAAACTATGTTGACTGCAGTGCAGTACACCTCCAGGGTAAGGGCGAGATTCATAATCAATAATTTAAGTACGTTTTAAATTTATTTTAAAACAAAATGTTTATACAAATGTTTCTTAAAACAGATTTCAAGTTTAAATAATTTTTTTATGAATACGTCAGATAGTGTTTATTTAAGCAAATTTTTTATTATTATTGGACCGGAAGGAGTATGAGTTATTTCATAAATATAACGACTTAATTGTTATAATTATATCAACTTTTATTCTTTAGTTTCTTAATGTACTTTAATTGGAACGTGATAATTTTTATTTTTTGCTTGATATATAACAATTATTTATTGATCTGCCCTTTGGCTGGCCAAAATACCCTCTGCTTTCCAGAGGAACCTAAGTAGGTCTTATGCCGGTGTTGCACCATTAATTATTGACCTCAAGAAATACGTTTAAAATCAATGGTTATTTACTTTATGATACAAGGGATCCTCGGGTTAAGGCTTGTGGGGGTTCGGCCATTTTAATAAGAGCTGGAATTAAACATTTCCTTATGTTAGACTTTTGTGGAGACTGCCTTAAAGCAACAGACATTTGTATTGAAGAGTTTAATCGGAATCTAGTAATTTCATCATTAAACTCTCTACCTAGTTTTATAATATCAGAAATCCAATATTATAAATCACTAGGCCCCTGTTTTCTCTCTGCTGGTGATTACAACACTAAACACACCTACTGGGGGTCAAGTCTTATGACATCAAAAGGTCGAGATTTATTTAATACAATATCCAAAATGGGACTTTATTTGATGGCGAACGGATAACCCACCTGATGATCAACAGAAGATTTCAGATGCCATCGATTTTGGCGTGGTAAAAAAATATCCCAACGGAAACAACTTGTCAAGAAACTTCCACTAGCTCGAAATATTTTTAATTATGGCGTCCACATACGCTAAAGGCATTTTTACACGATATGTATTTAGTACTTGTCAAATTTTCCACTGCAAAATGCATACATGGTTTGTAAAAGCAAAATAAAAAAAAAATCACCTCTATTATGTAAGTCGTTATCGACATCGACATTAATTTTTATTTGTTGTCACATCAAGTCGACGACTTATAAGAAAGTTGTGTCGACGTCGACAAGTTAACGAAAATCTGACAAAAAAAAAATCCCATCTCCAATTTTTTCCCTATTATTTTTGTTCTTCATCATTAAAGTTATTTTCTTAAAGCTATTTATGCTATTTTCCGACATTTTGTTTTTTTTTAACCGATTAAGCGATTTTAAATAAATTTTAGAGTTTGCCAGGTTCGTGATAAGAGCTATTTTTTACTGTAAGTTTTCTAATTATTTATACTTTTAAAGGTTATTCATAAATATAAGACTTTGCTATCATGCCGCTGTTAGCAAATTTTTGCGAATTTCCGCTAATTTTTCAATTTTTTTTTACCGAATTTTTGACATTCCTTATAGTTTTGGGGACTTTTAATTAATTTTATGGCTTGTTTGAAATATTAAACATTTTCGCGAATTTTCGCTATTTTTGCAAACTTTTCCAAATTTCTGCAATTTTGCGTAGTTTCGTTGCTCTTTCAGGCAATCGTCTTATGTTAAAAATTTTCGCTATTTTAGCAAACTTTTCCGAATTTTCGCTTTAAATTAACTATAAAAATTTGTGCCCATAACTTCTTTTAAATTTGCATTTTTTTTTTATTTTAACGGACTTAATAAATATGTTTACATTCTACTTAAAATTTCTTTAACTTTCATTTGAGTCGTCGCAAAATTTCCTGTCGACTAAAACAGAGACAATTTTACTCGACGTCGACATAAAAGCGCCCTAGAAAACATCAAGTGACTGTCAATAGTAATCGATTCTTGTCAATAACGATTAAGAAAATATAATTACTGTTCCGATGCCATCGACTCATGTCGACGTCGACTTTCATAATAGGGGTGAATACTTCTGTAAATGTCAGTTCGAATTAGCAGTGTAACATTCTTCGCTCATCGTATGTTGTTGAGCTTTTTATCTAAAAAACGCTTGAAAAACCATGGCTAACTAGTAAGCGTCTTACATTTTTTTTCCCGCTACCTCCTGCACGCTTTTTCCTGCTCAGCATAAAATTTTCAAGCGTTAATCTCAAAGCATTTTTAAATTTAACTCAAATTACTTTCGTAATTTTCACTGAAATTATTTTGAGGTAACCGGAGAACAGAATCAAGTAGTAGGTAAATTTCGCGTAAAGATTTTAGCAAAAACGCTATAACTCCAGAACTACTTAAGCGTTTGAAATCGGTTTACCTTAATCTTGTAGATTTTGAAGCGGGGTTTTTTCAATTAGAGTGTGTTCTATTTTGAACTGACAAACCATCTGACATCAGCTGTTTTGCGAGTCATTTGTTTGTGGCGACATATATACGTAATTTATTTATTTATTTACACATTTCTTTAAAAAACATTTTTAATTTACTGAAATAAAATTAAAATTGAATATAAATAAAATATGTATATAATTTTCTGTTATGAACGATCTTAGTTTATGTGAGATGAAACCAAAAATGAACGTGTGAAAGCAAAAATTATAAACCTTCTGTATATGTAAATTTTGACAGACATGTGCAATTATATATGGATTCAACATCTGAAAAAGCCACTGCAAAATACATATCGTGTAAAAGTGCCTTTAAAGAAAAGAGACACTACTGCAGCACTCACCCAATCAGAAGAGTGCTAAACACCTATGTGAGACGGAACCGTGATCTGGAAAATTTTCGTCAGGCATTAGCAGAACGTAAACATAGGAATTAGAATAAGATTTAATGAGTTATTGTTAATTCATATTAAATACACAGAAAAACAATTTTTATCAATTAAGAAAATGGTTAAAAAAATTTTCAAATTTAATGAATGTGATAATTGAATTATTTTTTTACCCCCATATTCATAAAAAATATTTTCTATGAAAATTTGTTTAATAAACCTGCTGTAAACCTAAAATATTTTTTATGAATATGGGGGTTAGTTGAAATAAAATTTTGATTTAATTAATATTTCAGTTGTTTTGAGATAAATTTTTAATTAAAATATTAATTAAATATAAAAAAATATTAATTGATTTTTTCATTTAAAATAAAATAATTTAAACTTGTAGAATTGTTGTTGGGAATTGTCAATATTTAATAAAGTAAATTAGCACTTTGTTTGAAATGACAAACTTTTTTGATTATTTTTTTAATTTAAATTAAAAATATCATTTATTAAAAAAAAAATATTCACAATTTTTACAATTTTAAGTAATCAATTTTGTTAATAGGTGCAAAATCAACAACTTGTTTGCTTGATATTTTGAATTTGGTATAAATTTGGTGTTTAGAGACAATTTTTAATTTTTTCTGTGTATATGAAGATAAACTGCCGTATTCATAAAAAACTAAATTGGATATGAAATCTATTTTAAGGAAAATTTGTATGGAAATTTTGTTTTAAAATACGTTTGAAATCTATTTTATTTTTTATGAATACGGCAGTTAATATATAAATAAGAAAAAAAAAAATTAATTAATAAAAATCTAGGATATTTGGAACTTTTTTATTACCAATAATTTATTAAATATACATATAATCA